>OU015469.1:22111948-23427911 GCA_907164805.1 Brachyptera putata | reverse complement strand
GCGGGGAAAAAAGGGGAAAAGCATTGTTCACTGTTTATCCCTGCCACTTCCATCACCATCGCGATCGGCAAACTAGGATCGCGTATCGTCTCAAGCTTCGGCCTCGAATTTATAAAATCTACTCATATGTTGCCCAGGGCGCAAAAACATCCCGAGCCGGCATCATCTTATACACAGTAGAGCTATGTGTAGAATATTATCACAAATACTACAAATGTAGACCTGATGGGTGTTTACAAATAATGTGATTCAAATTTAATATAATTGATGTACCATACTTCAAATTAAATTAAATCCATAATCGTAAATCAAGTCACTGTGGAACTGATACAGTATAGGCCCATCATTATTAATTTGAACTTGGACAATGCAAACTTTGTTGTAGGTCTGATCCAAAGGTCCATGTAGAGTTGTGACTTATGAGCTCCATATTGAATATTCTGATTTTTGAAGAGTTACTGGTATACATACAGTAAACCCTCGTTAATCCGAAATGCAAGGGACCCAAAAAAATGATTTCGATTTATAAAATTTGGATTACCCGAAAAAAAAAAAAATCACATTTTTCCCAGTTAGAATTTCGTCATTCTCGTATTGCACTCCAGAAAAGCCATGCCACGGGTCGATAAGTGCTAGAAACCGTCGTGAGGTGCTTCACTGATGCATCATCATCATCATCTACGCATGGCCTTGATGTACGTTCTGAGCACGCTGTTGACGCGAGGTGAACATGTGGTACACTTCTGTCACACTTCACAGTTTCTTTAGCCCAAATGCTGTCGTTTTATAACACGTTTAAATATTGATGATCACTAGGCTTGTCATTTAATATTCTTCAGACTACAGATTCATGCAGTTTCAAAAAATTGGATTATTTAATTTATTCAACATATTTAATCGCCAGCTGACCTTTGGGCAATTCCTTATCTATTTCCCGCAATAGTTCCACTTTTTTGCGAGAGTTAGTTCATTGTGTTTTTGCTTAGACATCTTGAATATAAATTTTAATACTATAGACCTATTCTCAGAAAGCACGTATAATAAAAGTTGACAATAATAGAGCCCGGTGTCACTGAACTGAAGAGCGAATTCCTGGAATTATGTCATTGAACTTGAAGCAAGCTACAAGGTCAAACCCATAGCGAAAACAGCCGAACGGTACCGGCTATACACGAATATTACCACAGCCATCCCATAACTTACCTTCCCGCGCAGCGAGCTGAGTGGCTGACATGTGACAGCAGTTGCTTTGTAGATAGCGTGATAGAAAGATCACGATCAATTTTTACACGTAAAAGGAAGAGAAGAACGTAAATTGGAAAAATGATGATTATTTCAAGGAATATCTTGGAATTATTTTGGATTATCCAATCCGAAATCAGTGTTGAAGCTATTGAAGGGACGAAATATTAGTTCGAATTACGGTTTAACCGAAATTCGGATGAACCATATTAATTAAGATTGAAATGCCTATACTTTCGGCCGGGGGACCGCTGGCAAGTTCGAAATATGTCAAATTTCGGATTAACCGAGTTTGGATTAACGAGGGTTTACTGTACTCAAAAATGGGTATTTTAGGGTCCACTCTCTACTCATATTCGGACTACAAAGATTACACATCATCTATACACAGATTATCGGCTTGTTCACTTGACTGGTTGGTCACAGTTATTTCTTATTCGTTCATGGCCTCTGATATAACTGATATAATGCTGAGGTATCAAACCTCTACTCCGATTGGGACAACGCAATAAGCGCACAACACGTAGTAACCTTAATGATGTTTCTTGAGATGGTTACTCGGGATCATTCCGGAGTCAATTTACTTCAATTCGATGGGTTTTCAGTTATAGCTTGCTGCGTTTCTTCTCCGACGCTCCTGAAAAATTAAAAAATCACATGAACATTGAGTTTATTATTACAGTGAAACCTCTATCCATCGTTTATGAAGGGATCAGGAAAATAAAACCATCCATGCAGGAAAATCATCCATACAGGAAAATTCAACATTGATTATATGGGAGTGGGGTAAGAAAATAATGAATGATACACGCAGGAAAACGATGTATCCGGGAAGGCGGGAACGATGCATAGAGGTTTCACTGTATAAGAATCAGTGTTTTCATACAGTGGGAATAATACACTGTATTAGTGTATACAGGTAGTGAGAATAGAGCAGAAGCCCTGTAACAACATGTACCTCACTACCTGCATAGTAATATAAATACATCGGATTAGTAAAATGAAGAAAAAAAGTTATATAGGGGCCCCTTGTAGTTCAGGGGCAGATTGGTCCGGGGGGCGAAGAGGCGATCGATGACCAGGCCCCAGCCTTTTTCCTCGCTTTGGGGATCCAAAGAGTAGCTAACAGAACTACGTACTGGACTGATATTTTACATTAAAGTACTGTAGGCCCACTGAGAGAGTATGGGTCTGCTTTAAATATATCCAACTCTAAAGAATTACATTTAGGTTTACATGGATGAGTTGCAAATTTACAAAAAAAAAATAAGAATTAGATTCCAGTGAGAAAACAGTTACAAAAATCCAACGGCATTAAAATTTTGTGAGAATGAAGAAAGTACGGTAGCCTATTTCCTCTTTTTCTGAGAGATTTTTTTTAATTATCCATACCGGTACCTTCGTTTCAGAGCAATAAGCAATATTATATTATTATACATGATAAGTAAGATTAGATAAGCATAAAAGGATAGACACGCTTCTTGACATACCGTCATATGGGGTGTGATACCCACAGGTGGGCGGTGACAGCAACTCATCAAGGTAAGCTGGTGGGATCTTATCACCTGGTTGCTGACCACGACTCCTGGCTGAGAAGAATCGAGGTTGTTGAGTACCTGAATAACCCATCAAGGTAAGCTGCTGGTTCTGGCTCATACATGTTGTCTTCTGTCTGTAGGCATCAGACAAAAATAAGGTAGGTAATAAAATGAGACTTGAAAAAGTTGACTATAAATCCGAAATGTTTCAATTATGAATTTCTAGCATTTATTCATTGCTCAAATATTTATATTTGAATTTATATTCAGGCTATATTGATTACCGTATATTCATATTTATATCTGCTTATTTATTCATTTATTTACTGTACCAATACAACATTTTCTGCAAGTAAATTTTTGAATGCCGGTAGGCCCATTGTGAATATTTTTGATGAATAACGGTTCTGAATTATAGTGACTAATCTCCCTTATCACTTGAAACATATTTCATACATGGGAGGAAGGCTCTACCTTTCAGTAGGTAGTGGCACAGTGCATGTAATACCTCTACGGAGTAGCTCTACTGCAAAGATCGGCATCTACCCTATAAGCTGAATCTTCAAATTTTGATACATAGGCCTACTTCCAACATACTTTTCAATTTTGGGTTCCAACTACATAATGGAAAAAAATCTGATTGCATAGAATATCTCTCTGTATTCAATAGACCTATAGGTCCATGGTAGCCCATGGTGATACTTCAGATTCTGAAATTGATTTTTTTTTGTTCAACAACTCCACCAATATCTCTCTGATTATTCAGGAGCCGTTCATCTTAGTTTTCGCTCATTGTTGCGCACTACACCCAATTGTTGTACTTTACATTGGCTCACCTGATACAGTTATATAGACCAACTCTGGCAGTCTATAGAAGTTGTCATTGCTCGAGGCATCAAAAGCGTATGCTAGTTCAGTGGGTCACTCGATGGTAGAGCTTCGGTGGTGACGGATTCAACTTCATTCTCCATCTAGTGTCAACTTGTTATTTGTCATCACTCTGGAAACAATACATTCCTGTCAGTCGGGCAAAATAATATATAAACACAATGCATACAATGAGCTAGCTGTCAACGTGATTTTGAACCCCAATATTTATTCAATAGAGCGTGTCACAGGCTTTTTTGAGGCTCTACAATGATAGACTCTTTCTGGTGAATTATAAAAACTCAATGGCCGAACTGATCAGATTGATGGTCAAGTAGAGTGATGTGGAATACGCCTACCTATGTGAATGGAATGTGCAGCCAACTGATACATAGTGGTGACAGTTTACTTTTCAATTTTGGGTTCCAAAACATACTACATAATCCAACTACATAATGGAAAAAAAATCTGACTGCGGATTTTGAGAATGGTAAATATGCCATAGGCCTTTGTAACCCATCTATTTTACGGTTATGTTGAGTGGTAGTTAGGACATGAGTTTCTCCATGGTTAGGGCAGGACATGAACTCTAAAACTACAATCTAGTTGTTCATTCAACACAAAACGTTATCATCATATACTTAATGACGTTATCCTTCCTAAAAGACCTAACATAACCCTAAAACGGACCAGTTACACATACAGCACATTCATCACCTAACGAAACCCTAGAACAGAATACACCCTACTCACTATAAAGGTGACAAATTGGTGATAAAAAACTAGTGCCTACCATATGTTTTAGATTTTGTAAAGTGACCCTTAAAGAGACTCGCAGAGGAAACGTCAAAAAGAGTGTCAAGTGTGTGAAATCCATTGTACGCACGTGTAGGTGGGTCATATCAACTACATCGAAACTTCATAGTTGCGCCTACACAGTCTACTCAATGGTTGAATCAAGAAAAATCAAATCTTTCCGTGTAAAAATGGAGGTAGCGTTATCAAAAACTAGTAGTCATAACTGTAATCTATGACTGTAATTGATGTAATAATGCAAGAAGTATTTGAAGATTTGATGTTTCCACATCTATCAAAGACTTCGCATTTCGATCTAGTTTATGACCCCACTGTTATTTCTACAACTCACCGCTATACGGCATTATGTAAGCCAAGCTGTGCTGGTGTCTACCGGTGAAGTAGTGAATACTAATAAACCAGGAAAACAGAAGTTGTTGGATTCACTGTGACTATAGTGTATAAGGACAAAAATTTACAACAGCGATTTTTTTAATTTGTACGTAAATAAATACTGAAGATATCCCATTGCATAAATATAAGTACAACTTACAAAGTTATTCTCAAAACCATAGGGTTTAATGTTGAGTTAGTTCGACTAAATAACTACATTTAACTTCGTGAACTAAGAAAAAATATGCCCTAATACTTGCACGTATATGTAGTCACAACATAAATTACAAAATTCAACATTTAGGATATGTTCAGGAACATACAAATCATCATAACACATTGAAGATTTTTTTAAATACAAAATGTTTATTTACAATATTATTAACATGCGATTACAATTAACAATCTTTATCTTTTTATTCAGTAATAGGATTAATTCAAATTAATGAAAATTCACATTGCAACATCTCTAACACGATACTAGACTAGATAAAAGAGTGAGACAGAAAACAGATTACATGCTGCACATGCTGCACTTGGTACAATATTTCCCAAACAAAGTGCCATTTTGATGTTATAACAAGATAAATTATATTTTCGAAGATTCAAATCACAAGTTAAATTGTGAAATATACTGGAAAAATATTAACCTCCATGTATTTTGTTTTGATTAAATCATTCAATACTATTTAATTGATGACAAATCACTTTTCAAATATAGTACTATGAATAAATAACTAGCATCCTAAACGATATGGTCATCAATTTAGGGTCAAAAATAATTTGTATTTACAAATTCGGATAAACGAGATCATATTTCATGCAATTAACACACAATATATTATTATACTTACTATTTACAACAATTGTAGGCAAAAGAAGTAACCTTGTGTAAACTTCTATGTCCAAATGTTTTTTGTGAAACGTCATATTTTAAGTTCATGAATATTGCTTCATTGAAACAATAGAAATTGAATTGTGATATACTATAATTTTGAGATGCAATTGAATTAGTTTAAAATACCAGAATATAAAAATTAAAACAATATGATAGCGTACTTGGAACTTATTTGAAACCAAGCAAACAGGAATCAAGGCATAAAATAAAAATATATTCATATAAATAAATTTGGAAAGAATTCGATCATATTTTCAAAAATTTTCATTCCAACATCAGTATCAAAAAACTCTCTTGTTCATTGACATGTTATCCAAGAATAAAACTCTGAAATCAATAGTTTTTGAATACATTTTTATATAAATGTTTTTTTTCAGCTGTTTAAATATTCTTTGTTACCATTTACGTGACTGCTAAAACTTCTATAAATTCAAAGTACCCTCTTCAGAATTCAAGAGCTGCAATTTCTAATACACGTAAATCATTTCATCGCAAAAACATTCTGAGAAAAAAATCTCTTCAAAGAACATAATCCTATACCTAACAATTACTAATTCATTTATCCACGAAAGAAGTTCTTCTACAAACATCCAAACACAGAAATATCACTGTCATGATTCAGTAGTGACATTATCAGGATCCATGTTTTTCAGGACGAGAATTACGATAAGAAACAGAACTAAACTTCTCAAAACTGTAAGTCTCTACAATAATTCCCGACTTATATATACAATTATTCAGTTAATAGACGAACTTCTTTCACCATGGATACATTCCATCCATCTTTAACTCTTAAAAATACTGCGGCGACGGTCGCCGTCTTTCGTACTGATGCCTCCGCGTCGCGGCATCCAGATTACGAATCAACGGCATCTTTGGCCAGAACCTCATCGACGAGTGAGGTGGCCGTTCATCTTGCACTCGAGTTCGATCGATCAGCCACCCATTTGTCCGTTTATCTAAATTATACGACTGTTCTTGAGGAAATTTCACAATATTCACTTTTTGGTCGACATTATCAACAGGAGGATGATATCTTTGATTATCGCCATCGGTAGGAAATCTAATATAACCGTTTTGTTGACTTCTGTTGGGATAATAATTGTGTTGTTGTTGTTGTTGTTGTTGTTGTTGGTATGGATATTGAGGCTGTTGAATATTATAATTCTGTGGATTTATCTGATGAGGTCTGAATACCTGTAGAGGAGGGATTTCTTGATTCCTGATACTGTCTAGACTGAAAGGAAATTCGGGTAGACGATTTACCGGGGGTGGTTTATTCTCAAATAAGGGAGGAACTAATTGAGATGGATTTAAATTATGACTTTGTAATCGTTGACCGAAATTACCTTCTGGTTTGGGTTCTATGTTCAGAATCTCCTCAATACCTGGGTATGAGTTTCTCGTGGGTTTGGACAAGGGGATTTGTGAACCAACACTAACATTGTCCAGAGGTTCTTCTCCCGAAATTAAAACAGGATTTTCTGGAGAAATTTTCCTAATTTGGTCATCTGAATTGGTCACATTAATTACTTCAGTCTGTTCTTCCGACAGTTCTGAGCTCGCTTCCTCTGATTTGTCGTCCTCTTCTTCTCCGTCTTCATATTCATTATTGTCCCCATCTATTATATCTCCATTCTCATCTAGCTCAGCTTCTAGTTTCACCTCACTCCACGTGCTATCGGCTGTAACACCGTCTAAAATTAAAATCGGATATTCACTGACAAAATCCGTCGACGGTACTTTGGTCGCACTTTGGTTTACACCCGTTTCTGGTAGCATTGTCGTCACTTTTGCCAATAAAGTGGCCACATCTTCTACTTCAACCTGGACTGAATCAACCCCATGTGAGTTGTTTCCAATTAATTTTGAGGGGACGTGATTTGTTATTAACTGAGCTTCTGGGTTGATCTCCATTTCGGTTGTTGATATCGGTTCTTCAATATCTACCTCTTGCGATGTTGAATTCGAATTATCCAGAAACTCTTCGTCGACGATTACAACATTTGATGGTGAACCTTCAAATGAGGTAGCAGATTCAAAAGTGGTACTCTCCGTGACGTCAGAGGTATCCGTTGTCGAGATTTCTGAAGATGATTCCGATGGTAGAATATCTGAAGAAGTGTTCATCGTAGACGGTATAGACTCGACTTTGTGAGTAGAAGTTGAGTTCGTTGATGGTGGTGAGGCTGAGATCTCTGTTGAGGAGTCTGTCGTATGTTCCTTCGAGGTCGAAGAAGAGGAGACTGAAGTTGAGGAGACTAATGAAGACGATACCTCAGCCAATGTGGAAGATACTGATTCAGTGGAGCTTCCCGTCAATACATCCTCCACTTTCGGTCCTTCAACACAATCCTCGTTTTTTTTCACCGGCAGCGTAAATTCAAATTGTAACGGTGACGTTTCTGGCTTCCCCATTGGCGGCGTACCATACATGGCATTCAACCTCTGTAACAAGAAGTCCAATTGGGCTGTCTGACTGACGCGCACCAGTTTCACGCATCGTCCACTCGCGTCCCGGCGGTAACCGGTGTCACACTTTTCCGTTTCGAAACTCGGCGCGATGAAGACGGACTTGGCTGTGATGCGTTTCGTTTCCCGCGGTTCCAGATCGGAAATGAGCCAATCACGACTGTACTGGCGCAATGTGGCGCACCTCGTAGGCGTCGTCACGGCGATTAGGATCACCAGTGATGTGTAGAACAGATGCATGGTCACGGTCCATATGATTAGCACTTCTGAAAACAGAAGAAGGGTTTTGATCAGTATACAACTCGGTTGATTCCAAGAATATTGAAATGGCAAACAGGAAAAATATTGATGAACCACAGGTATTGGTAGAGGCAATAAATATATAATATGCGATGCAATATATAAATTGGGGAATCATAAGCTTGGTGACCATGGTAGGACTGATCATCAGAAAGCAACTAAAAAGTTACGTTAGGCCCACTATCAAACTAAACCAAAGTTTTCAATTAGATACCACAATGCGTATTTGATTGGTATGTCACCCAATAGGCCTAATTGTCACCCAATATATATATATATATATATATATATATATATATATATATATATATATATATATATATATATATATATATGTGTATTCTATAATCTGAGTAGACAGAATATGTTTGGCTCTTTCGAATGCCACCTCTCGTTCATCCAATCCAACAATGCATTTTTTTTATTTTTTTGCGATTCTTGTATTGTTGATATTAAGTATTGTGACATTGTGTCTTCAAAGTATATAAACACTCCTGCAATTGAATAATTTGTTGTGATGAATGTTAATGCTCGGGTTTTCAAGAAGAAAAGACCTTCACCTTCTGACGTGTGATTACGACATTGACATTTTATTCCCAACATCCGGCTTGCACAAGTTCAACGTGTGAAAAAAGATACAATTCCATTTAATAATTTGATGTTGGTCTCATTTTCAGGTGGAAATGTTTAACGAATTCGGTCAGACACAATGACGACTTGCTCAGATTGTCATTTTACTCATTTATGTTTTTTGCATTTTGTTTCTATGTGTTCGGGTTGAGGTATTACACAAATTATCAAATTAGGAACATATTCTCGAGTGTAGTAGCTATATATAAGTTATGTGAAAGGTCAATTGTACAATATATCTTTTACTTAGAGCCGGTTGTACCAAGTGATGATTAGTGAATTGAGCAAAAATTAGCAAATTGACTTGTCATCACCCTTGGTTACCAATGTTATTTTTGTACATTAAGTAATGATCAACTAATTAATATTTAATCATCAGTTGGTACAATCGGCTCTTATAACCACCAACACAAATTAACAACAACATTTCAAGAACACATGCAGTACATGCAAACGGTATGGTACAAAATATTAAGTGAAATAAGCACCAAATGAATAAAACTATCATACATTTACAATTCAGAATATCAAAAAGTTGAAGGAATTTTGCCATTCATCTGGAATTGACAGACGTTTTTTCAAATATGGTTCAATTCACTACTGTGTCTCTCTGAAAATATGGAACCTGAGAAAAAATTTAGTTCTGCAAGTAGTTTAATTGGGGAACAATGATATTGTATCAATTTTCGATGTTATTACCAACAAAAAAATAATTTGAGTAAACAAAATAATTTGCGAGTAAATTCTGAATAAATTTTGGAATTATTCGTTGAGTACAAAAGTGTGAGTAGGAGAGTCTACATTGCGTGTTTCGAAACAAGAAAACGATTACTGACTAATTATCGGATGACGAACTTCGTGCGAAAAGTCGTCGACACGAACACGAAATTCACAACTGATGACTTAAAAAAGTTACACGAAATTTATGTGTCTGAACCAAATTAGGTTGAATCTTCAAAATTTACTAGAATATAATATCTTCCAATTTTTTTCAATACCTCTTTTGGGCCCTATTATGGCTCTTTTGTGCCCTATTGTGATTTTTTTGGCCCCATTGTGGCTCTTTTGGCCCTACTGTGCCACTATTGTACTGGTTTGTGACTCTTTTGTGGCCTGGTACTTTTACTTGAAAAGTTATGTAAGACTATGGCAAGAACATGTCGACTTAGGTTTGCTAGGTTCAAATCCTATCAAATAAAAATATGAATTCAAAATTCAATAAGAAGTACACAACTATACCGACTGATTATCTGATGACAAATTTCGTGCAAAACGTCGACACGAACATGGAATTCACAATTTATGACTTTTCAGAGTTACTCGAAAATGTTGTGCTTGACTTGAACCAAATTTAGTATTTAAATTCACAAAAATATAAATAAAAATAATAATCCAATAAGGCTGAGAGCCGGTTGTACCAAGTGATGATTAGTGAATTGAGCAAAAATTAGCAAATTAACTTGTTATCACCCTTGGTTACCTATGTTATTTTTGTACCTTAAGTAATGATTAACTAATTAATATTTAATCACCAGTCGGTACAATCGGCTCTGACTCATAGACTGAACTATATTCTTTGTGAGTGCTCTTTTGTGTATTTATTATAATATTCATAAAAATTATTTTTCGTTCTTTGAAATAATGCTTGAAGATGTTTTACTTCCTACGGGCGTAAACAAATGACAAACACCGTAAGTTTATATAATAGTATGAAATACGTCAGACATGAAACAGTCCGTAACAGCATTATATTAATAATAGCTCCGTTTTATTTGCAGTTCCTTTGATTTTGTACACGGAACCGAATGGTTCAATCGCACGTAGGAAACTACACGGAACCGAATGGTTCAAGCAAAGGAACGCACGTAGGAAACGTCACTTCACTTAAATATATTATATAAAACTGTTCCTGAATCCTTGATGATAATATGTTGAATAGTTCCTGTTCTAGGACACTACACTAATAAGTATTCATAAGATAATGTAATATGCCATTTAATATACACTATGTATAGACGATAAGTTGAAAGTCAGAATTGGTACACAAGATTTTGAGAGTGAGTTTAAAGAGTAAAAACATGGGATAAAATTATTCTTTCATTCCAATTATTCAAATATTCTTCACATTATCCAAATTATCTATTTTAATTTTCTCCCAATGAATAACGCAATGATTTTGATCGATATTTGATCTATGCGAAACGCGATTGCATCTTTGAAAAGAGTTGACTAACCGAAATTGAAGCGACATTAAGTAATTATCAAAGTATTTTTCAATTATTCAGTTGATAGGCGACCCTATTCTATGTGGATACAAGTCAACCTCAATATAAGACTCACATATGGCGTTTTCCTACTCAAATCGATGTCAATAATCATAATTTCAATACATATTGTCTCTATTTTGGACAGATGTCAAATACAGCATAGTTGTTACACTAAGTGCAGTCCAGTTAAATACCGTTGTTCCATTGTTACATGTAGCGTACTTTTGTAACAACGTACTGCAGCCAGGTACCGGTATCTCGGAAGTGACAACAAACTCGAAGTGGGAAGTAACAACAAAATGACCGTGAATAACTTATTTAAACACCTTGCTAAAGTGGCAACAAGTGGTTGAGTCAGGCGTAAGAGTTGATAAAACATCCTATCAATTGAATTGTATGCCCATTGTGTTATGAAGTGTGGATAAGAGTTAGGACGGGATACAGAATCTATTTCCAGTGTTCTCAGTTCTGAAAAAGTTATTTTTCATGAAGAAAATTCACCTTGAAAATTGTAAATTTGAACCACAATGAGTACATGGGAATGTGATTTTTTTGTGGCACAATAAACAGGTCCGTGAACCTGTCCCCCCCCCACTCGAGCACTAATAATGAAACTTGGTCAGGATTTAGTGCTCAATTAGTGCTATCGATTTGTCAAGTATTAGAATTAGTGCTCCGATAGTTCCCGAGATAATGGCATTTGTTTGTGGGGGGGGGTCAAGTTCACGCTCCCCCCCCCACTCGAGCACTAATTCTGAAACTTGGCCAGGATTTAGTGCTCAATTAGTGCTATCGATCTGCCAAGTACTAGAATTAGTGCTCTGTAAGTTCCCGAGATATTAGCGTTTGAAAGTGGGGGGGGTCAAGTTCACGCTCCCCCCCCCACTCGAGCACTAATTCTGAAACTTGGCCAGGATTTAGTGCTCAATTAGTGCTACACTTTGCAAAGTATTAGAATTAGTGCTCTGTTAGTTCCCGAGATATGGGCGTTTGAAAGTGGGGGGGGTCAAGTTCACGCTCCCCCCCCCCAGTGAGCAAGGATCATGAAACTTGGCCAAAACTTAACTTATAATTAGTGCTATAACATTGCATAGTTTTAGAATTAGTGCTCGGATAGTTTTCGAGAAAAACAATATTTTAGGTGCTATTTTTTTCGGGAGGCGCGCCAACCAAGCGCCGCGCGCGAAATTCGAATGCCTAACCGTCAAAAACGTACACGCGTCGTTTTGCGTGTTACTTCCGTCCCGAAATGACTTCGAAATGAATCAGTTGATGTTTAGTTCACAAAATAACTATTGGGAAAACGCCATACATGTGTTTTTTGACTAGTGAGAGTGTACACATTCGAAGAATTGAATAGAAAATTATTTTTAATTATATTATTTGTTCCATTGAAAGAACTGCATAGCAAACGAAATTGCTGAGATGGAATATGAACAGCTATTGCTGATTTTATATTTACAAAACATTTCAGATCGTCACACATTTTTTTTATCAAACCTTTCACGCCTTTAGAATTACTTCTTGTCAGCATACACACTTATCTAAAATGAAGCCATATCAATTGTCTTTCAAACTTCATTATTGAGATTGAATTACGAATCAATCGTTGTTTTCTTTTTCACAATTCACACATGAGGAATAAACGTTGAGAGTCATTTTCAAATATCAACACTCTCCCTATGATCATACCTTTTTCACGGATTTTAATGGTCTTTTTAATGGTATTGGATTGTAATACTGCTTGATGGTTTATTAGGTAAGGAAGCGGTCGTAGCCTATAATGTGGTAACTATCTTGTCATAGGCTGGAGAGAAGAACAATACAATCCTCGGTAAAGATGGTCGTAGATACTATGCGCTATCTCCACCCTTGCTTCATTGAAAAGTTTATTGATAGTATACAATGATTACCGGATGAAATAATGATTGACAGATGATTACAGAAAATTACATGTCTTGTACATGTCTATGTACATGTCCACACACCATCAACACTAGGTGTAATATATTCATAAATTTCCCAAAATACAATAATGAATTGAATGCAATAGATTTTGAAAATATCTCCGGCTGAATTTCAAGATTTTCATTCGACATATAATAATAATCAAATAACAAATTAATGAAGTAGAAAAAACACACGATAATAATAAATCTCACGTGAATGTATAATGAAAAAAATTAGGCATGGCGAAAATTAATGAGATAGTAACAAACAGTAATATGAAAAAGTACTAGTATGAACAGTAATATGAAAATGATATGAAAATACTACAAAAATGGCGAATAATGAATGAATTCATCGTTGAAAAATGAATGTGACTATGAATGGTTTTTCAAAATGACAATAGATCCTTTTGAGGCTGAAATTCCTATCAAATTTATAATATCACTGTTCAGATTAAACTTCCTACAAAATCCTACAAAAAAAACTTGTGCCTCCTCTAGCGCCTATCAAAAGACCAATCACAGTGATATTCGAAATATTATAGGTGGTTCTCAAGTAAAAAAATGTAGTATTAGTACTTTTAATACTTGTACTTTTAGTATTCACTAAATTTTTGCCGTAACAAACATTGGATACCTACAAATTATATTTCCCTGATGGCATGTTATTAGTATTCAATGTGTGGCAAACTAGTGTAAGATATATTATTTTATTAAATAGTTTATCGTTCCACCAATGCAAAAAAAATAAAATTCATCATTCACTCGGTCCGAGTATAGTGCGTGTGCTTGGTTTGAATATTCGAAGATACGTTTCAAAATTAAAGAAATATTAGAATAATATTTAGGAAAAAAAACGTCCAACGATAGAATAGAATGTCAATAATGAATAATAACCGACAATAATGAATGATTCATTGGACGTGAATAGATCTTAGTTATCTTCACAGTGCGTCGTTAAACACAAGTATAAAGTATTAATTTAATTCAAAATAAATAATTATCTTCAATGTGACTCTCTTGTTCGAAGACGTGATAATATAATTATCCAATACATAACAAAATGGTGAGAAAACAATACAGTATAAGATTCATTTGATGAGGAAATTACATTATCGATGTACAATGAGCGTCTAGTTTATTTATTATTTTGGAAGCTAGGCATTTCCAGGGGTTGAATCAGTGCATGCTGCATGACATGATGAACGACATATTTTTACAAAATATTTTAGACTACTATCCCCATATAAGACATGTAATTTTTTGTAATCATCTGTCAATCATTATTTCATTCGGTAATCATTGTATACTATTAATAAACTTTTCAATGAAGCAAGGGTGGAGATAGCGCATAGTATCTACGACCATCTTTACCGAGGATTGTATTGTTCTTCTCTCCAGCCTATGACAAGATAGTTACCACATTATAGGCTACGACCGCTTCCTTACCTAATAAACCATCAAGCAGTATTACAATCCAATACCATTAAAAAGACCATTAAAATCCGTGAAAAAGGTATGATCATAGGGAGAGTGTTGATATTTGAAAATGACTCTCAACGTTTATTCCTCATGTGTGAATTGTGAAAAAGAAAACAACGATTGATTCGTAATTCAATCTCAATAATGAAGTTTGAAAGACAATTGATATGGCTTCATTTTAGATAAGTGTGTATGCTGACAAGAAGTAATTCTAAAGGCGTGAAAGGTTTGATAAAAAAAATGTGTGACGATCTGAAATGTTTTGTAAATATAAAATCAGCAATAGCTGTTCATATTCCATCTCAGCAATTTCGTTTGCTATGCAGTTTTTTCAATGGAACAAATAATATAATTAAAAATAATTTTCTATTCAATTCTTCGAATGTGTACACTCTCACTAGTCAAAAAACACATGTATGGCGTTTTCCCAATAGTTATTTTGTGAACTAAACATCAACTGATTCATTTCGAAGTCATTTCGGGACGGAAGTAACACGCAAAACGACGCGTGTACGTTTTGACGGTTAGGCATTCGAATTTCGCGCGCGGCGCTTGGTTGGCGCGCCTCCCGAAAAAAATAGCACCTAAAATATTGTTTTTCTCGAAAACTATCCGAGCACTAATTCTAAAACTATGCAATGTTATAGCACTAATTATAAGTTAAGTTTTGGCCAAGTTTCATGATCCTTGCTCACTGGGGGGGGGAGCGTGAACTTGACCCCCCCCACTTTCAAACGCCCATATCTCGGGAACTAACAGAGCACTAATTCTAATACTTTGCAAAAGTGTAGCACTAATTGAGCACTAAATCCTGGCCAAGTTTCAGAATTAGTGCTCGAGTGGGGGGGGGAGCGTGAACTTGACCCCCCCCACTTTCAAACGCTAATATCTCGGGAACTTACAGAGCACTAATTCTAGTACTTGGCAGATCGATAGCACTAATTGAGCACTAAATCCTGGCCAAGTTTCAGAATTAGTGCTCGAGTGGGGGGGGGGAGCGTGAACTTGACCCCCCCCACAAACAAATGCCATTATCTCGGGAACTATCGGAGCACTAATTCTAATACTTGACAAATCGATAGCACTAATTGAGCACTAAATCCTGACCAAGTTTCATTATTAGTGCTCGAGTGGGGGGGGACAGGTTCACGGACCTACAATAAACATTATAATTTCCATGTACACTATACCAAATTGACACCATTGGAATAGTAGAATTTAGAATATAAATGCAATAAACTATTTTTTAAAACACTAGAATTTGATATAGTACTACAATTAAAATTGAATCAAATTATTTCCTTGATCTCATCATTTGTTCTTGTCATTCATAATTCATTGATCTTTGAAGTAGTTACTTGTGATTAGAGTGAGTCGTTACATGCAAACTACTTGAAAACAAAATTGGAAGAAGAATTGTAACAAACATCGTTTATACAAAACATAATGAATTTTAACAAAGAACGTTATAACTAGGCTACATACAAAATTATGTAGTTTGTAAAATACACGTATGGTATCCCTTATTAGCCGTTTATTATAAACAAAGATAGTGTATATATTATTATAGTTATCATTGGGAACGATAGGTAAGAATAAGTTGAAGATGTTATATAACATTTCAAAAAAGAAATAATAAACTTGACATAAAATAAAGTCATCGACTCATCGAGTAAGCTTATCAAAAGGACTACAACTTTACATAAACGAACAATAATAACAATGAAAAATGAGAGTGCATGCATTAAAATGTATAGACGTAATAAAAAAAAAACATATTCCGTATTCTGATGGTCACTTATTATAACTGTAGTTAAACTACACGTTTTTCATAATAAGACGATGACTAGATTATTGCTATTGTTGTCAGTTAAACACAGGTGAAAAGCTAGATACGGTCATCGACTCTTCTTAAAAGGATGGTGTACTCGTTATGTACAACCGCCATGTCTTACAATTACAATGTTGTCGACTCTATATTTGGGCTTGGCTAACACGTTTATATTATAATTTACGGGATAATATTAAACGTTCAAAGAAAAAAGACAACTGATTTTTTTTTTTTTTATAAAATTGAACCTTGATACAAAATCATTGTTCCCCAGTTGAGGCTAAGGATGAAAGTAGGTTTTCTGTAGGTTTTGATGTAGGTTTTCCAATGTTTTTTATAGACATGAATGGTGTCGAAAATTAATTGATATAGGATAAATTTGAATTTAAAAAAATAAGTTCATAGATTTAGTTTGAGTTCTAGTTTGGAATTTAGATTTCGGTTTTGAGTTGAGCCATATGCTGAACTGCTGTATAAGAAAGAGATGATAGTTTGGTAAGACAAAGAAGTACCCAGAGTAATTGATTCAAGTGATCAATTATCATCAACAAAATTATCCATTTTTCATTATCTTCTTCTTTTCTATAATCTTTCTAACTGGTCCCTCAATTTTATCAAATTGATCCATCTTATCTATAGCGCTGAAAATAGAATATAATTTGTCATTTCGTAAAAATTATAAGAAGAATAATGTATAATACAACGTGAAATATGTAGATAATATAAATATAAATGTCTATTAGTCATATTGCTCTCATTACAGTTCATTACAATATAATCCTAATTATTTTCCAATCTGTTATAGTCGACGACTGATCTGAACGTCACAGATCTATTTTTATAATATTGAACGAATAATATTTTAAATTGATTCAAATGTTTCTATCGAGCGTTTTAACATACACCATTGTTTCTCTTGCTCTGACGTAATGCATCACCGTATGTTATTTACTCACGTGATGAAATAGTGGTATACACATGCAATTGTCAGTACTGTATAAGATCATACTATGATCGTATATCATTATATATCGAATGCAGTAATTGGTTGTCTAGTGACAGGTTAACTCATGAATCAGGAATCAGGATTGAATGAAAATTATTTTCCATCACGCATCGTTATTTTTGCCCGTATGTGTCCCTGCATATACATACACAGTTATAGATGTACTCTGTGTTTTTAAGTACTCATTACTCAACTGTTTGATTATGCATGCATAGGATAAAATGTCAATGTAATCAATCAGAGCTCAGTAAGATTTCAATCAACAAGAGTTTTCTACTTTGGTTCATAAATTGAAAAAGTGTAAAGAACACAGCCGAACAGATCGATTCGATTAATATTTATAAAAATACAGGATACATATATTTTTAAACAGTTGTATATGCAAAAAAATCATTCATGTAAACCTGAAGGATGGAAATGTAGAACTAAAAACAAATAAGAATGAAGATATCATAAGGATAAGTTGAAAGGGGATTCCCTCACTCAAGGTCTACAAACGATTGGTAATAATCCCTAGATTCAATTACTTGCCAATTAATTACAGTATTTAAATGAGTCTTTACTTGATCTTTTGGCGGGTGGGATCACCCTTGTGGTCCTCCACTAGAAATATCCTCCCTCATCATCCTTAGCAGCTTACAGTTTCTAGATCTATATATAAAGACTAAATGAAGCTGAATGAGTCAAGACAAGTGAAAAATACATTCTGTAATTCAATCAATTCTCCATATCTCAATGTGCATTCCAACAATTTTAACAAAATTACAAATTCAGAAAACTACATTCTTTATAATAGCTTCTCTCAATTTTCAATTGTGCAAGTCTGTTATGACTAACTAGAGCACATTGTACACCCACCGATGCCAGTTGCTAGTCCCCACCTTAGATCATATATACATATTTTATTAAATAACTTCATTTTCCTCCAATCAATTATTACCTAATCGTTTGAATCACCACAGAATTGATTGCCATAATCAATTCAATCAGTTGACCTATCACATCGACATCCAGTCTCACTTTCACTGCAATCGTGCACATTACAGTACACGTTGTAAGATCATAGAGGTGATGTTTTGTTGGTTGTTATTAACATAATAAAATAATATTATGTCACGTGACAAAATGATAATATAAACTAAGTGCAACAAGTGTATGGCAAGTCTTTTACGAGCACCCAATCACGTCGGCTTGCATCATAATATGGCACGTTCAATAACTGACGACGGAGTTGTAAACGAGCAACTAATATATATATATATATATATATATATATATATATATATATATATATATATATATATATACATATATAAATATATATATATATATATATATATATATATTATATATATATATATATATATATATTTTTATATATATATATATATATATATATATATATATATATATATATATATATATATTATATATATATATATATATATATATATATATATATATATATATATATATATATATATATATATATATATATATATATATATATATATATATATATATATATATATATACCGTACTGTAGTTTGTAAATGTGTTCTCTTCGTTGAATTTTAATTAAAATAATAATGATTGTATATATATGTATACATGAGCCTATATAGATGATATATTATATGGATAATATTTGACATGAATATTTGAATATATTTTTATAACTTCAGATTTGTAGCAAGGTTTGTTATTCATTTTAATTTGTTCGGGAACATATTACTGAAAAAAAACATCTCTGTTCATTATCTTATTTATATTTATGTGTACTTATCCCACAGTTGAACTTTTATAACTTCAGATTTGTAGCAAGGTTTGTTATTCATTTTAATTTGTTCGGGAACATATTACTGAAAAAAAACATTTCTGTTCATTATCTTATTTATATTTATGTGTACTTATCCCACAGTTGAACCCTATTAGGGTTTGTGGGTTCATTTTCGGTATACATTTTATTTTGTTATCCAATGAAGAGCCTTCAAAGAGAAATATATATAAAAATAATCAAAATGAAATATTCATCAATTCATATTTTATTATTATTATTAATCAATGGTATCAATTATCATAATCCATGTGAATTAATTATATGGTTATTGATGATATTTATATTGTTCTTGAGTCTGTCATTGGAAATATTTGGTTATCAGTCATAGATTCGAAACTTTGTGAAGTTATATACTGACAAAACAATTATTTTTGTAAGTTGGTATACTATCTCGAAGAGTTATGTTCTCATTAGTCATTTCTATATTCTAGATTTTTAAATTATTATTATATCTTCCATTTATTTAATCTTGTATGCAAGATTGTCAAAACTCCACGAACTCATCCTCAATGAAGATAGCTAGCACTACGGCGTTGTTCCCCGTGTATGTCAATTGTAGGATCTGGATTCTTAGCCAAGAGAAAGTAGCGAAAGACTATTCCGATATGAATTATTGATGATAACTAACTATTACGCAATGATATAATTTCTCTTAAACATTGATTGACACTATATATTGATACTATTCAATATATTTTAAACATTTCTCATTCGATCAATTCTGATATAACCGAATTTGAACTTTCACTCATTGAAAATGACACATTTTCTAAAATAATAATAAAAGCTGAGGAAATATAAAAACCGGAAGTGGTAAGTCAGAGAATTCTAATGTTCATGAGGATTATTATATATTCACAACAAGCAACAACAGGTAGATTCCATATTGCAACATTTAATTATATGGAGTTTGATCTGCTCCATTTTCGCATATGTTGTGAGATGGAACCAATTTTCATATTTATTCATTGTCGCAACAACGTACTCTTCACAGAAATCAAGTTGTGGTCAATGGAAGCCCCGTATAATTTTGCAATACTTTATCAAGAAATGAGAAGTCGAGCTGCATGATTGCAAGAAATGAGTGCAAGCGTCATTGTAACTTTGACAGTTATACGTACGAGGAAAATACATGCATGATCTCCATGTTTGCATAATTATAGGCAATACTAAGGTGATTTTCTTTCGATTTTCTTTCGAAAGTTTTTAAAGTCAAATGTGAGTGAATAAAAAATCAGTTCCCTGTCAAAATATGAGTTATATCGAAAATGTCTATAAATTAGCATGAAACGTTTAATAAAAATGAGTAACTGAAAACAACTTTCATTTGAAGAACAGCTTTCAAGATTATAAGTATACTACTGTACTTGCAGTCAATATGATTCTGTGGATAAATAACACAACGTAAACATAAACATATTTTTGAATTGTTGGTGATTCAACTAAAATTAGAACGAATGAATGGTCATTATTACATTCATTCTGATACTATTTTCAAACCCCGAACATTCTTACAACATTTTTTTTTTATATTGATGAATTAAATAAGAATATTACTTTCACACCAGACTATAAAATAACGATAAAGTTACTCGTAATACATGTACTTTTGGTATCTATGCACACAATTTATATACATATATATATATATATATATATATATATATATATATATATATATATATATATATATATATATTAATATTTTTGGTTGATAAAGAACTTAACCACAATGATCCCAGATTATTTTCTTCAACTAAATGAAGTTTCCAATTTGAAATATTCATCAATTTTTTGTTAATATGACAATTATTATATAAAACCACAACAATGTCATATTTTTTCAGCCTGTATACATTTTTCAACATCATGGTCTGCATATCTCATACACAACTAACCACAGACAAGCAGGTACTACATGTTTAAAGACTCATTAAGTAGGCCACCAGACGCGTTTTAAATAAATGTAGGAGCTAAATAGTTACGAGTACACGATAACTGACAGATCGGAACCCTCGAATGTTAATACTAGTTACTAGGGAAGACGGTCGGTCACTCGATGCGATAAATATACCAGAGAAATTCATCTTATATGAAATTCATGTACAAACAATAATATATCTTGTAATACATATTGTATTGAATATAACTAGATCAAAAATAACGGGGATGAGAAAATGATAGTGATAAAAGTATTCGACTATCGATTTATATGATTAAACTATTCGATTTTAAATGTAGGGTGTGTCTTTATAGAGAAACAATGTATATACACTTATATAAATTGGTACGATGAACGGAAATTGTTACTAGAAATACTTGATACATGTGGGATTTGATCGACACATTTGATGAATTAGTTTGGGCGAGGCATATTATATATAAACTGGGCCTTTATTAGTCCCCTACTTCGAGAGTAAACAGTATAAAAAACCATATAAAAAATATATGATAAAACATATTCAACCGAATTTACATGAAATAAAAAAAAATGATTGAAAAACTGAATGATGGAATGAAAAAATTGGAATGGAATTGAAATATTTGATAATGAATAACCTGGAAAATGGTGACACTAAAGATAACTGAATAAAAGTAACCTGGGAAAATTATACTATACAAGTTGAATATTTTTTACCAATACTGT
Source organism: Brachyptera putata (assembly GCA_907164805.1). NCBI lineage: Eukaryota > Metazoa > Arthropoda > Insecta > Plecoptera > Taeniopterygidae > Brachyptera > Brachyptera putata. The sequence goes on along the minus strand of OU015469.1, from coordinate 23,405,754 downwards.
CTTGAAGATGAATAGAAATATCTGTATTTCCCCTGTATCAGAATTATTTTCATACGTTCAAAAGTTATTAGCACAAAATCAATTTGGGCTAATAACTGCGAATATGAGAGATGATGCTTTCGAACTCGATGTTCTTCGGTATGAGATGTTTCGCAAAGTTATATTGAATCATTTTAAAAGAACCAAAATACGTTGAGAAATATAAAAATATTTATGGGTAGTTCATCATTGTTGTGACACAAGTGTTCTACACAACACATTTACTACCACATTTTTGAAAAATTATCTTGATAAATATCGCTCAGTATATGACCAAATAGATAGATATTTACAAGTAAATAAAATTGTCAGAAGAACACTAAATCAATTGCCAACAAAAGAAAATTGCTATCTTTGAATATAGGTGTACTAACCACTACCTGAATATTGATATCTTAATTCACTTTCTTGTACAGTCATGTAAAAAAAGGGTTTAGAAAACGAGGCCAAGAATTTCGCTGATAACTTTTACAACTAGAACGGAATTCTTAACAATTTCAAAGTAAAAACCCATAAAAGGGTTATTTCCAGTTTCTTTACAAAAATAAAACGTTAAAAATGAGTTCAGCTTTCATCTTTTAACTTTGTCACCAAACAAAAGCTGTGAAAACCGTTATTTCTCGTAAATATATATGCCTTTAAACATCTTGACTGTGGTATTTAGGTGAACAGGGGATGAACACAGATTAGGGGTAGTTAGACGCTCATTAGGATCAGTTGAGGAATTTTTTAAATGGTCAGAGAAAAGTATTAGACAACTTCTAGGTCTTGGTAACTCAGTGACATTGTTACAAGAATATTTCTACTCAGTAAAATGAGGTAAAACCATGGTATATGGTTTTCATTCAGAAGTAAAATTGCTGTGATCGAATGGTTATTGCTTAATCAATTCACCTATTATTCGCAAGATATATATATATATATATATATATATATATATATATATGTATATATATATATATGATGGTAGATTGCCGGCCACCACACCACAACGACTCCTGAAGATGGCTGAACGTTTTCAGCCGAAACGTCGAGACCCAAGGCTCTTTTTAGAGCCACCAGTTGTTTCAAGGAAGGGCAAATCACCGAAAAGTGACTCATTATCATCTTCCTCCGGCCCTCAAAGTCTACGCTACAACATATATATATATATATATATATATATATATATATATATATATATATATATATATATATATATATAAGAGTGCAGAAAAGAGTACAAACGATCAAGATGGTCAAGACAGTAGCTTGAAAGGTTCCGTTTTTGGAAGGTTTTTCCAGTCTTGCCTCTAGTGTTAGATGGCAATCTCTTCAGCACGACTCTCATGAAGATAATGCACTTTATGTATGGTCCCGATCGTCCGTCTCGCCGATCACTCAACATGTGCACACAAGAGTGTTGAACCGCCAACAATAGTTCCATACACAAATAGAATTAATAGTTTACTGTGCATCACGAGTGTTGGCGGTTATAGCCGCCCTCGTAAGCGTTTAATCGTGACTGCCATTATACTTGTCGTGAGTTGAGCTATTTAAGAAAATATCTAATTGTTACAAATAGGTCTATATATTTAATTACTAGGAAAACTTCATAAAGGTACGTGTGGGATGAGCGAGATGGAACGAAAATATAATAATGAATGTTGTAAACGGCTATGCGGATAGAAACTTGCTATGATACAATAGGTCTATATAGGCCTATATATACACACACACACATATATATATATATATATATATATATATATATATGTATATATATATATATATATATATATATATATATATATATATATATATATATATATATATATATATATATGTATATATATATATATATATATACACACATATACTTCGCTTATTTGGTCATACTCAGTTCTGCGAATAACCCTCGGTCCTCACTCCCCACTATTGTATAGAGAATCATTACTATCCATTTCATGAATGGTTTATAATGAAATGACGTAATCCTCTCACCTTGATGCATTTATTCACCAACCAACTGTTATTCGATCACGTGAATAATCCAACACTAATTTTCATCAAAACACCAATGGAATTGTCCGAATTCATTTCCGTCATGTTGGAGAATAAAGGGATGTTCTGTAGACCATGGGGCACTTCCGATACAGCTAGACATTGACTCAGCTTCTCTCTCTCTCTCTCTCTCTCTCTCACTCGCTCAATTCTCCTTCTCTCTCTCTCACACTCTCATTCTTCACCTCCGTGCATTCATGTCTCTCTTTCGATATCACTGACCTCCCTTCCGATCCCCCTCTCTCTCTGTCTCTCTCTCTCTCTCTCTTTCATTCTATACCTCCATCTCTCTTCTTGTTACTTCATCGCTACAAGTGACCCCTTCCCTCTTCTGTCTGTCTGTCAGTCTGTCTGGCTGTCTGTCTGTCTGTCTCTCACTCTCTTTCTCTCTCATCATTTACCTCCATCTCTCTTCTTGTCTCTCTATCGCTACCTCTAACCCCTCTACACCGTTCTGTTTGTCTGTCTGTCTCCCTCCTCTATCTCTCTCTCACTCTATGACGTCATAGTTCCCATGTGTCATGACAGGAACTACACCTGAAGGCTCATGTGGAGTAGAAGTCAACAACTTGACACCAGTTTCGAACACGTGGATGTTTCTACTTGATATGAAGACTTAAACACCCGCGCGCTAATGTTGTGGCATAGGGGAGACGGTCGATCGGATACAGGTTCTATGGAGTGAGTGTCGAGGAAAAACAGTTTGGCGAAGATGTTCTTTTTAGTTCTTCGGGTCAACGATTCACCTTTAACTTTTTCTTTTGGTGTAACAGATTTTTCCTCAATTAAGGTCAAGTGTGAATAGGACCAAGATAGTTCCAAGACAGATCAGCAGTATACAGGAACGCATATAGGGAGAATGGACTGAAAACACAAAATTTCGAGAGAAAATTATAGAGAAAAAATACGACTTCATTCAATGATGGAGAGAGGCGTTGTAGAGTGGAATATTTCGACAGAAAATGTATTCAAGGAGCCGCTGTCTTATGCATATAATTTCAAAACAGAGATCAAGGAACTATAAATTTAAATAAACTATATTATTAAGTTGATTATAATTTAGACCCATCAGGAATCAGCATTCAGTCACTGTTATTAACAACATTGTATGAATGTAATTTCCAAGTTTCAATAAATACTAAACTATAGCTCACATGCCAGTCTTCTTCAGAATACTTATTGTTTGAAAGAATAGACTATGGTGGAAAGCGGTATGGGGGTACGAATGTTAAATGTGTAGCATGCTGTTTGAATTCAAAGTCTATACGAGATCAGTTCAGACTTTAGTGAATCATATGGTATTCAGGGGTCAATAGAACTTATTTGCGGACATATTTGCAGTTCTCACTGTGATAAGTATCACAGCTGACAATTAATCAACATCACAAATGAAATCAAGAGAGACAACAGCGTCTTGGAGATAAAAGTAACTTTTATATTTTGTCTTCGACTCTCATACGAGATTCATCACTCCCCACTGTCATACTATTGTATTTTTTCTCCTTTCAGTTGTAACTTGTGAGTAACAAGTTGGATCTTGTTACAATCTACGCACTGGTCAGAAGAATTGACTGATGGACATGAAAGTGTGTAAACACAATTCGGACCAACCCAGAATACAACGGTTATAGTTACGAAAATTCTGAGGAAGGATTCGATCACATGAATACACAGACACACACACATATATATATATATATATATATATATATATATATATATATATATATATATATGTGTGATGTCTGAAGTTTGAGGGCCGGTGGTTGATGGTAAGTCTATCTTTGAGGAAATTTGCCCTTTTTTGATGAGTGTTGTTGGTAGAAGGGTTCTTTTCAGAACCAACAACACTCATCAGAGAAGGGCAAATTCCCGCAAAGATAGACTTACCATATATATATATATATATATATATATATATATATATATATATATATATATATATATATATGTATATGACCTGACTTGTTGGAACCGGGCGAAAGATGTATATATATGACCATCTTGCATCCTCTGAAAACTAAAAAGAGGATTTTACGATCTTGAATAGCAAATGTAATAATTTTTCTTGATGAAGGATGAGCAATATTATAGGGAGGATCACGAGATGAATCCAATGAGTAATTCTATACAACCTTTATAGTAAATATCTTCCAGATAACAATCCTTGCCCTCACTCCATTGTGTCGCTATTCTTCGTATTGCTTTTTATGCTCTTACATTTCTAGGAGCATGCAACATTGAAAGATCGCGTGCAAATTAACGTATTGTGTATCTCAACTAAATCATCTTGTTCTGTATTAATCTTCGAAGTATTTTCAAGTCCGTCATAGGGGTGATCATCAAACGTTCTAAGAACTATTGCGAAGATTAATTCCAGGGATATGACTCCATATGTCTGGAGAAGGACAAAGAATTGTGCTCCATTTTCCTTCTCCCAATAACCGTATAAAATTTTAAGTTACAGAGCATCTTTAGTCAATGCTCGAAGTTTGTATTCAGTCTAGTAAAATGAGCAATTCTCAATGAAGAAACATGGAAACTTTTTTCTGGATGAGAAGTTGAAAACTGTGAAATGCTTTCTGTGTGAAATAGAACCAAAATGAATTGCTAGAAACTCATTACAGGCAATATGAAAATTTCAACTCAAAATCTATACCATAAGGGCCTATACATAGAAAGAGAGACATGGGAATTATTGAATATATTTCAAGTTATATATTTGAATAGAGAACTCCATTGTGTATCCGAATCATTTTTTAGTATAATGTGACGCATTATTGTTCTTTTTACCTCGCTTTTGGTGGGGTCGTTGAGCAAATATAATAATCATCATTATATGATGACGAAACAAAGACGCAACAAACAAAATATATAACTTTGCGGTCAAGAAGTGTATCAAAGTACGGGAACTGAGCCACTCCAAACTCAGTAACATGAGATATGTCATACATTCACTCCATTGAAAACAAATTTCACACAACTACCCCCTCCCCCCTTCAGCCCTGTCACAAAATGATTCTATTCGCATTCGCGATTCATCACCATTATCGATGAAACATGAACTAAGAAATGTGCGGCAAACTTCTCAAGACGAAAGATTGGATCGGTTGTGAAGTTGCTGTGAACAAAATAGATTTCTATTGTTACTCATTCTATTTGAAAACACAATTTTCTTAGATAAGTCGACGACCTTCACAAGATGATTCAATACTTGAATCATCACCCATGCATCCTGAACTGAAATATGTTCGGCAAATTCTCCTGTCAAGAAGAAAGATTGGAAGGGTTGTAAAGTTTCATATACCAGAGAGCGTCATAAATCTCTTGCATGACCCGCACTATTTATTCTACAGCATACCATTGTGATGAGTTACAACTTATATATAAGGTCACAGAAATATTCCAAGGTAAATGCTATTAACCTACAGTAAATCGTTTCTGGTACGTAATTATCTTTCGAGACATGAAATTCTCCAAGAAGTGGAGCTTAAAAAGACGGTACTTTTTTTATAATTAAATCGAAAATTTGGCATCAATCCTATTTCTCCAATAAGTGATGGGTGTGGCTTATTAATCAGTCACTTAGGTCTATCCTGATTGGAGATTTCGAAAATCTTCTTTAAAAACAGCCCACTTGATTGGATGTTATGTTTTGTGACGTCAAGAGGGCAAGAAAACGAAAGTGATTGAGGCTTAGAATGGCAAGGTGAGATTGTTTGAAAAGAGCACCACAAGGGGGATCTTGCCACTAAATGCTGAATCAGTACAAGAAAATGAACAAGAAATATGTTTATTGAAATGAATAAAACTTGAGACGGGACTTCACAACAATACGAAAGCAATATGAAATATAAATCATCCGTTCGTATCGGATAATGATAATGATTGGCCAATCAAATGGTAGGACCTTGGTCATTGGACCTAGCAAACATAAATTCAATTGAATTTTACGAACAATTTTGAATAAGATCTGATGAAAGCACTGATGAAATAAATAGAACATATATATGTGAAAATACATATTGTCATAACGTACGAAAAAAAAACCTAATCTAAAATGTTCAAATAATAAATTGTTTAGAATTTATTCATGAAAAGGTGACAATGACATATATGAGGAATCAATACTAAAAGTTCTAGATATTCGCTTCTTAATTGATTCAATAATTGTATTAATTTTTGATAATCCAAAATTAATTCACGATAATTCTCTTCAATGGTATCATGTTAACAGACTTTATTCAACTCGAAGCACAAATCCTCCATGTACCACATCACACGTAAAACATATATCAACAACATATTGAAAGCGAAACCCATCTCTAAAAATAACACCCAACAAGAATGTCCATTATCATTATTTAACAAAAAAAAACTTCTTTCTCTACCTCAGATAAAAACGAAAACACTTTTACTGACCTAAAAACGCTGAGGAAAGAATAACGTTTATGATATTTTACATAAGAAACGAACCGGACCTGTCATATGTCTCAATGGTCTTATGTTGGCGTTTCGGAACACCCGGAGAGTAACGGTAATATGTAGGCGAGACGGTCGATCGGAACCGCCAATAAAAGTGAGTTATATATACACCTATCATTATCATGGTGTCTGTGCACCTGCATATGGATCAAAAGAATGACCTTGAGAGTAAAGGTATAAAATGTTGTTGTTGTTGTTGTTTCAGACGTCGGATGTTGATCAAAAGGTATTTTCATTAATCATCTGATAGAATATTATGAATTGATTGAACTTGTGTGATATTTTCATTGTTGAAATAAAAAATGGAGAAATGTGATATGTAACTATTGGGTAGGGCCCAATGATGTTCATAAGGTCGACTGAATAATGGAATAGTTCATAATGATAGGAAATTGAGAAAAAATGAAATTTGGATTGTCTTTATCACTAGGAAAACTTTATTTCAACTGTCAAGGTTCATGGTTGCCAAATAGAAGAAAAAAAAAAGTTGTTTCATATAATTCTGACACATTGTTCTCAAAAGATATGTCATAAGTTATGATTATGTTTATATTTCATAATTATGATATGGGTTATGTTTTAGGGTGGTAAGGTCCCCAATTGGAAAAGTACATTCTCATTGGGAGAAAATTACTTTGTGCGAAATTCTCAATGTTGATATTTATAGGAATGATATCGAATGTAAAAAATCTACCATCATCAGTGTAGAATTTTGAGAGTTTTTCGCAATAAATTATTCATAGTTCTACAGAGAATTGATTCTTATGGGGCCTATATTGGGCATATTATATTATAGGGCATATTATAGGGCCTCGATTTTTTCTTTTGATAGATTGTATCCCTTTTGAAAATTCAATAATCGATCTCTCAAATGTGGTAACACCGATTGCATCCCAAAACTATACTCACATCTGTGAGTAGCATCAGAATGTTTTACATCGATTAGTTTAATCATTTTTGTTTGAGGCTGAACCTACAGGCTACAGACAAACTTTTTTGCAAAGAAAACCAAGACAGGAAGTTGCTATTTTGATCAGAAGGGATTCCACTTCCTTTGACCAACACCTGTATTATCTGGTTAAACAGATGAAGAGGTATAAAACTGTTATAACATGATGCCGTCAACTAATTAACATCAAGCTGCACGCTTTGGGTGCATCCGATGTGATCAATGCACCAATAAATTCAAAAACGTTTAGGGTAAAATGAATTATTCATTACGATAATCTACTTATCTCTCATTCATTCATAGATTTTTTATAAAACAGGAAACTGCTTTACCCGTTCTGAAGAAGAACATATATGTTAATCATTTCATGAATGAAAAAGGGTTTGAAGGTGATTTAAAGATATTACAATTTACAATAAAGCACATCTGGCAATTCTCCAGATTTATTTAATAGTATAATTTTTCCAAACCGTTTAATTTAATTTCGTTCTATTTAGTGAGTCCTTTTGAAAAGTCTATCAATCTGTTGAAAATTTAAAATTAGAATTTTAAACTATACCGGAAACCTAAAACCCCGAAGCTGTCTCAGTGAGTATAACTTCAGAAAAATTATTTTCGGATATGAGATTTACCGTCTAGTATATTTAAACATTTGAATGGTTTTATTAGTTTATTTGTATAGGCTAATGCAACAGATGCTTCACTATAAAGCTGAAGCTCTATTTTTATGATGGCAATCCAGATGTTACAGAACGCAGATAATCAATTTTGGTATCATAATAATTAGAATATTCCTATATCAACTTCCATGGGAGTTGATTTAGCGAAATGTCTCTTTCGGTGATAACTTTCGAACGGTATGAGATATCGAAATTCTAATATGGAGGAAACTCAGATATTTTTAATACCTTCACAATGGATACGGTATAATTATTAAACTAATATTGCATGATTGTCAAGCGTATAGCTCAAATAAAATACCTTCAGCCGTGAAGACTTGAAATTATGCAACTTGAGTTATAGTTATATTTTAAACCGTCTTGAAGGTATTACAAATAGCTGTGTTTTCTTTGTATTAGAATTTGATATCTTTTACAGTTCGAAATTTGACCATCAAAATACTGATATTTCACTAAATCGTTAACCTTGGATATCCCATACCATTTTTCAAAGTTCACAACTAAAAAATCATGTAAAATTTCACTACATAAATCGAGCAGTTCTTCACATATATATCGTATCGAATGTATGGATTTGTGCCGCCTATTAAAATTCTGATACCTAAAACTATTAGAAAAATATCACCAAAGAATGACATTTCTTTCAGTCGACTCCCATGTTTCTTGAATTGATCTTTTCAGTATTGACATTTCAGATCGACTGTATCCTCTATCCACTAGCACGAACGGCTGAGAGTTTCGATCAACCAATACTAATAGAACAAAAGAAAGTGAAAATGTTTTCGATGATTGTTGAAATGATATAATAAGATATTGCTTTGTATAGTTGGTGGCATTGAGCGACAAGTCATATGTGTTATAATCATGCAAGGTAATGATTAGTATAATACTAAAGAACGCAGTCAATTTGTGATCTGTAATTGCTGCAATTATTACATGGCAATGTCAAATTTGATGCGTCATGCTTATGAGACGTAATTCTTATACATGTTGAAGGAACGGTGAAGAAACTAGCAATATAAAGTTCGATCTCGCTGAGCCAAAATAAAATGATTGATATTTCAGAAAATTTGCTTATGGGCAAGTCGTAAAATAATATTAAATATGTCTACTGTACAATTAATCAACAAAATTTGTTTGTCTATTCAGTTAAACCGATGAAGAGATCAATATTATTCTACTGCTTTGAGAATAAATAATATACAAAATCATGAAATGTACTCATATGAACGAAATCAATCAATCTACACGGTAATTCAGAATACTGACTTGAACATTGCACTGAAATAAATTGATTTGTGAAAATACTGACATTTTAAGAACTAACTGGAACTTATACAAACCCCAGAACTCAATTATCTTCCCTATAGAATATGAAGAAATTCACACCCTAACCCAATATGTATACTCTCAATATCTGGGGGAAATTTTGAAGTATTCAAAACGTTTATTTCACAACTAAAATGTCCATATCTCTCAATTTTTCTTGACCATTTACATTATCTTTGGATTTGTATTGAATGAATACGTTGTTCGAACCAACTTGGAAAGCTATCAAACAATAGCTCGGCTCCAATCCTGCTTCCCTAAATACTAAGAGTGTTTGTATATATTTCAATTCCTGACTATTATCTGATATTCTCTGACCATCGGTGATATTATTGTTTCACTGATGAACACATACACATACAAACTCCTTTATATAACAATACTACTTTTTTGTCGTATGTGTAATGAGACATCACCACTGTAACAATAGTCATGTAATGAGAGATAATTATCTAGAATTGTATCAATTGCGATAATTATGATGCAACAATAATATCAGATGCCGATGCGTCATTTCAATAATTAGATCGACAGGTAAATAGATTCATCGAAAGGATTAATAAGTTCTTTACACGTATTAATTCGCAACAGTTGGGTATATAGATAGAAATACCGTATGTGCCAACAGGTGGATGGTGAGGTGGCATATGCATATGGTAGAATATTTAGATGCTCATTTGATTACGATAGCTATAATGATTTGGCTAATAATTTTCCCATTATGTGATTTATTATAATTGTTTGATCATTTTAATTTCCACTTTTTTTATAATAATATATTCGATAGTTAGAAAAAGGTGGGAAGTTGAAAAAAATATTAATGCAAGTCAAATTTGAGATGCACATAACACGGGTCGCTCTCACTTGGGTCTTGAGGCAGTACAATCTGTTAGCTGCACATTTAAAAGTCGAATTAATTTGAATCAAATTTGCTATTTTAATTTCTCAGTTAGTTTTCACAGGTATATCCTCAGAAAATGTTCAACTTTCAGCATTTCAAGTTTCAAATATCGGACACATAATTTATATCAGTAGGACTGGAATCACTTTGAAAAAATAGAAACAATTGCCTAGAATATCTTTATATCGCTCTTTCAATATAGTATCTGACAACTATCTAACTGTGCACCTGTCAAAATGAAAAAAAAAAAATACCCAAAATTGTACGAGTTTTGCACAACTTTGACGTATCGAATCACCTTGAAAAAAAATTATATCGCTCATTCATATAGCCTTGATCACTTATTCAATATATATAGTACCTGCCCAATCTCTAACTGCCCACATGTCAAATTTGTTGAAAATTGACCAAAATTGTCCGAAAAGTATGGTAATGACTTTGATATGTGAAAATAAGGAATGACAATGCAGTAACCTAACCTCACCCAGCTGCTTATGTATAGGCCTAATCGTCTTCAGAATACGATCTCGAATGACAATAATAACTATTAGGCAATCGCATCCGATAAATGGTAGTTATGTCTACGTCATCACTACCACCAGCTGTTCAGTGCAAGCCGCATTAAACGTCAGAGGAATTTATTGTCCCACACTATTACAATCTCAAACAGAGAGTACATTTTATTAATCTTACTCAGGCCTCAAGAAAGACGTATGATTATCCTCCTCCTTGATCGTGATTCAATCGCATGAGAAAAACTATCATTTATGTGCTAATAAATGTGTTTTTCCACTCATTTCATTATAGTTTTGTTGAGACCGCGATTTCAGAAAAATTAGAATAATTTGATTATGTTGGTTGCTAATTAAGGCACAAAATAACAAAGATGATATTGTTAACCATGAAAAACAAGTCGATCCGCTAATTACCACATAGAACCCTGATTAATTTTTGAAAACTGGATCTAAATGTAATAGATATCGAGAAAAATTAATGCCAATTCAGTCAATTCGGGAAGTGGTAGACCACAATTACCAATCAATCATATAAAATTGCATACTACAGGTCTTTGGTTGGGCTTCGGAATTGCTAATGGCTAATTGGTTGCATTTCGCTACGTGACTTTTAGCACGACAAAATTTTGAATTATGTTTATTTTTAGTATTCCTTCCTCAAATTTACTAAAAATAAACAAATAAAAACATCATCGCAGATCGTAAACAGTGTGGCCAACCAAATGAAAAAACAATTCGAGATTTGAATCAATTTGGCAGCATTAATAAAATGATGATAATAAACCTTGAATATGTTGACATGCTAATTTTATATATCTGTCCAAACTATATTCACACGTTCCATGCTCTAGAAGTCGAGTTCTTGCTCACACGTGTGGACCGGTCGGAACACCAAGTCGGTAATAGTAAAGGATAGGTGAAACGGTCGATCGAAACGGTCAATCTCGTCAAATAACCTATATGGATACACGTGTTAAATTGGGTGAAATGAGGTTACCCATATACACACGTTACTCTAGCTGATTTCAGATAATATTTAAATTAATCAATCCATATATTTCATTAAGGCTCAATTTTATGAACTGATTGTTAGTGGATTAAGGCACGGTACTACCAACGTGGGAGAAGCTCTAACTGGCAGTTTAAAGTTGTTATCACCATGGTTACCCATGCTATTTGTTTCCACTAACTCTCAGATAAAGGCTAACTGGACTTAGTAACACCGGGCCTAAGCAATAGTTCGCGTATTAACTTGTTATCACCGTTACGCATTTTATTTGCGTACCTTAACTAATAGTTAGAAAATTGATACTTAACTAAAAGAGTTCGTAAAACCGGCTCCAATTGAATAATTGTGAAACATAATTTTGTCCAAGATTTTCATATAAAATATTTTTTTTTTACATTCACATAGACTTGGAATTGCTTCTTCAATGAGCCCAAGTTGGCCCTAGCAAATATGTTAAAAATAAAACGATAAAATTATTAATAGAATGAGGAAGACAGAACCGGTTGAAGCTTCTAGGTCTACATTATGGGTGATGTAATTCCAAAAATGATCTTGACCTATCAACAAGAATGTAAGCAGGACATTGGTGGGCCGAAATCAGAACAGATTTTAATAAAATTAACGACGGAACGATTTAGCCTGATCCTTGAAATGATGATGACTATACGCCTATTGTGTAATTGAACTTGCCACCAGTTGAAAATCCCAATTGCATTTGAAGTATAGGTATAACCTTGTATGTAATAAGCTCTACATATTATTTGATTAGTGCTGAAAATGTGGATATTCGCAATTGACCGTTTCCCTAATTAAAATAAATATCACCTTCCTCAATGTATAACCGTGTGTTCCAATGAAGTACAGTTGCGGAAACATAAATTTGTTGATAAAGATGTTGAATTTTGTCATATTGAGCATCGCGACCAATTTGTTTGTTCCTTTTCCGTTTTTTTCTAAATTAAAAGTGTAAAATTTTGACCACATTTAACCGGCGTGGTTTATCTTCTAATCATCCATTGAGATTGTTTTGATGCAGTCTCAACATACCTGCGAATAAAGTCTCTCGTTCCTTCTCTCAAATTCGACTCTCCTATTTTCACAAAGTACCGTATATAGCTTCAAAGTATTGATGCATAAATATGTATAGCGCAAGCTCAATAATAATTTTGGAAATATCACCGACCCCATGCCGCGACCCTATTTTGGGTCGCGACACATAGGTAGGGAACCACTGGAGTACAAGATCACTTCTCCTATACGTCCCTCATTTTACCTTTAAAAATTGTGTTCACCATTACCCAACTGAACCGAGGAATTGAATTTGTTACCTCTGCAAATTCAATGACCGAGTGATTGTGTAGGAAAGAGGAAGAGAAGTAAGCATCACCATGCAGTATTGATACATAAATATAATAGTATAAACTCAATAATAAGTTTTGAAAATATCCGCGACCCTAATTTGGGCCAAGACCCATAGGTAGGGAACCACTGGAGTACAAAATCACTTCTCCTTTTTTTTAATGCTGCTTAACGACCCCTCCAACAGCTAGGTTATATGGGGGTACGAATGAGCGGGTGATAATGAAACGATGAAGTGATGATGAAAGGACGTTTCCAAAAACCCATGTCTTATGCGGGACTCGAACCCACGTCCAACGGTGACTTCAGTCACTACCACTAGCGATAATTGACTTAGCTACCGGGGCGGCTTCACGTCCCTCATTAATTACCCTTAACAATTGTGGTCAAGATTCCCCAAGATGCACCGAGGCATTGTATTCAATGACCGGGGGGTTGGGTGGGAAAGGGGAAGTGTGTAGGCAGTAAGGTATATCACCAAGTCACGTTATCCACGTGTGAATTGTCCACGTGACCTTCTAATATCTGACATTGTTGTCACTTACTTTCTCTCTCCTCCAATATTACAGTTTTATCCTCTTCGAGAATATATCTATAACTCGTACGCCAATTAACGTTCTACCGATCTCTAGTTACATACGAGAGGTCTTAATTACGAACACCGTACCTTAAGGCTTAATGACTTAACCGAGTGCTGACCCTGACCTAGAAGAATGGTCTCTTAACTAACTGATAAAAACCCAGAGTTAAAATCATTTATATGTCGTTAAAATGTTCATCATTAGGTCTATTTGAACATGCAAATGTGGTGATATGTGTGATATTTGGCTGGCACGTTATAGATAAAAATCTAACCTATATTTCCATTTGTGAATTATTTTATTTGAACATTTTATTGTAATGTATGAGTTGACCTAGAGAGAAGCGTGTGAAATAAAAATGCTGCCAAAACGAATGTCTTGTGGGTAGATAATTATCGAACCAAGAAATAATAAATTAAAATGAAATCTATTGTCTATAGTTGGTGGTTCAGAAAATATATATGAAGATGAAATTTTCACTTTAAATAACATTTTAATCTGAATTTATTAAATTTCAATTTGGAAATTATAATTCATCCATACTTTCTTTGAGCTATTCTCTAACATATATATTCAATAGTTTCTATCTTCATTTCCAAAAATTGAGACTGTTATAAATATTGTGGAGGAGTTTGGACGCAATCTTGCTCATTTTTGTGTGAGAATTTGGGAAATTTTCCTGTCACATTTTCCTTTCACATTTTCCTGTCATATAGATAGATATCCATACTCACAGAAAGATACAGACTTGATATATTTATATACCGGTATGCCCATACTTATATCTATAAGCCCGGAGTTCAATTTTGTTTGGCAAACAAAATGTACACTCATCAAAAGAAAACAAATAGAAATCATAAATGGTAATCTATTTCTGGATATTGAGCGGATATAAACGGAAATATATCTGAAAATGAAAGATGTGCTATTATACAGAGTGATAGTGAAATAGAGAAATACAATTGTGAAACACTCAATATCGAAACTAGTAGAAAAGAACGTAAGTGAAAGATTTTCTAAGGCTTCAATAACTAACATTTACTATTGTGGTTATTGAAAATATTCATAACCGTGTTAAAATAAACGAAATTGTACTTACTTTATTTAGTCACTGAATTATTTCCTGTATGGTGGTGTGTGGTACAAGCGTAATCGTCGTATTTTCATTGTATGGAACTACACTTTTATTTCCTCAACATTCCGCCAATACACTTCGTTTCCGCCAATATACACTTTGTCACAAATAGATGACGTTAGAAATGTCAACAATGAAATATATAATTATAGAACAGTTTATTATAAAAAGTGAAACCAAATATAAAATTATCTATATTCAATTATACATTTTTCAAACATAGATAGAGAAATATTTTTAAAATATCGCACACACTTTCAAAACGTTATAATCACTCTCGATTTTTCTTACATAAGCATCAACAATTAATACAATTTATTTATTATATTTTAATTGGTAATTAATTAAATACTTATTAACGATAAAAACCGATTATTGTTGTCAGTATCACGTGACAAAACGTTATTTACATGCACTTCCTGTGTTATGATTGTATGTGTGTGGAACGGAGAGCGTTTTGTGCCGTCCACATACATCACTGACGGCTGGTAAAGTACGACTGAGACTGACTGAACTTGACAATCACCACATGCGGCTGGCCAGGTAGAATGTTGTACTGTTCACTTTCCCAATCCTCCTCCGTGGTGCTACTCTCCTGGTACATTCGAATCATATTAGTATTATATATTAAGTTATATTATTTTATTATTATTATATTTAAACTTGTCATAACAGATATGTTATGTGTTGGTTGGTAGGACTTGGGTTTTAAAGATGGTCGTTTTTATCCTATCTTCCGGCTAAGCTAATTAAATCTGAGAAATGCACTTCTTAGCAATGTTTGTTCATACGATGTTTATGTATGATATTATAAAAAGTGATTGAGAGAAAAATTAAGGGAAATCAGGAAAATTTATATTTCGAAATGATCGAAATTGTATTAGGTTGTATGATTTTGAAAAGATTGTTCTACGATTATCTCCATCTTTAAAGAAGATCCATTGTATAGAATATGCTATGAAATAGGTTATAACGAAATATTTTGTTATTCAAATATGGAACACATATATGAATAAATATATAGATTTGCCTATATAAATATAGGCCTATATTACTTACAATCTTATTTAGTGAATTTCATTTGAACGTTTTTTCTCTTATCAGAAAAAAATGACTAATTTACAGTAAATGTCTGAAGCTAACTATTGCAATAATTGTGAAAAAGCATAGAAATATGCAATATATTATATTTATAGCATGACAATGAAATAACATATAAAAAATGTGATTGATCCATTATTTACGGTATCGTTTAAGTGTGCATGGTGACAATATATATTTTTTTCTTCAGCATCGAATTTGAAACAAAATTTGATACAAAATCATTATCCTCCAATTGGAGCTATGAACGGAAAGTAGGATCGCTCGGACGGGGCACCACAAGGGCGATCTTGCCACACAAAAGAATTATTAAAATAAGATGAGCCATTTAACAAACAAGAAAAAATTCAAGTTGTTAATTTCAGGAGTAGTTGACAATTCAAACATTTGCATTGGGGATAATGAAATATCCAATACTATTATTATGTTGATCTTCTTTTTGTAATTTAATTTTTGAATCATTTTTTCTCCTTTCTTCTTTGGTCTTGTATATATCATAATATTGGTAATTTTTTTCTTTCTTTTTTCTAAACTAAAATAATATGACGAAAATCTTGGCTCAAATATTTAACCGTGAACAAGTTGGCACAGAGCAAGTTTAAATTTTAAATATTCTAAACACAAATTGAAGGAACCTTCAGGTTCGATTCAACTGACGTGTTTTATAATCAGACGTTTAGCGTTAACCATACGATTAATGAATTAACATTGGTATCCACGCTGATCAACAACGTCACACTTCGATTGAGTTAAACAAGCGTTAAACAGCGCGTTGATACATTTCACACATTTTAAAAATCAGTTTTTTCAGTTGAATTTATTGCAAATTAGAGGTTGCATCAGGTAATATATAAACATGTTGTTATGCTACAATGATTTTATGTCTGTTGTAAGAGCTGATAATTAGTGCCAGAAAAACTATCGTGAGAGCAGCTCTAACTGGTAGTTTAAATTCATATCAATTGAATAATTCAAATGTGGTGGTTAGATCGCCATTGTGGTGCCCCGTCCAAACGATCCTACCTTTCATTCATAGCCAGGACTAGAATCCACTCCTAATGGTGACTTTGGTTTTTGAAGCGTTGCCTTAGCTGACTGAGCTACCGAGGGCGATATTTATGGTGGTTATGCATAGTACTTATTTATTATTCATTGCAGGAATAACTACAACCCGTTGTTTTAGTGCGAAATTCTTGAAAAAAAATTACGACAGTGGGCACTGATAAAAAATGTGAGATCAAAGTTTTTTTTTTTTGATCAACATCGAAACTTGATACAAAACCATGGTGCCCTGATTAAGGGCACGATTGAAAGGTAGGATCGTTTAGACGGGGCACCACTACGTCGATGTTCCCACCCAAAATATGTTAAATCAAATTCGATTGATATTATAATCAAATTTGTATTGGAATACAGTAGAATGAATTCAACAATTACAATTTTAAGCTAATGAAAATATAGAAAAATGTATGATGATATTACTTGATTTATGATTCAAATGTATTTGAGTTTATAACTTCGATTAATCAAGTGTAAATGAACTCAATTATGTTTACTAAATAAAACATAATTGCGCAATAATATTACGAAACAAACACACATATATTTATGAGTGGACAGGAAATAAAACGCAACGTATGCGAGAAATTTGTCACTATGTCAAGAATCCTAGTATAGCAGAGTCGATAAAGTAGAAGAGCTAGAGAAGACATAACTGCTTTATCGACTCTGCCTATATTCAACCTGCTGTATATGCCTTGAAAAAGTATTTATTTTCAGTTCTCTTATCATCTTTACATGGATGTTTCGTGGTTACTCCTTGTAGTCTAGACTAATGACTGGATAGTTCATACAATATGAGCCACGACCGCTTCCTTCCTACTGGATCCTTCACATTACGCAAGGTACCTCCATATTTTCGCCCCATCCGCCAATTAATCGTAGCTATCATTACATTAATAAATGAAGGATTCCCTATCTCGCATGAGAATGTGACATTTCAATTTGTTCAATTATTATTATGTATGATAAATTATTTTAATGATACACATCGTAAGGTACTACATAGAAAAAAGTTGAATGGACCCTAATCTTGTTATATTGTTTGAACTCGAACGGAATCTCAATTGAACCGATTGTCCTAGTTATTGAAATCTTATATAATTGTTATTGAATGACCCAATAGTGTTCCAAACCATAGTTTCACATATTTTTGAAGGTCAGAGGTGATAGTTTATCACCGATAGATCTTTCAACAGTGAATAAAGCCTCTATTAAACTATCGACCTCGATGTTTCATCCAATAACCATTTTGCGATCCGTTTATTCAGTCTTGAATGGAGAGAAATATAAAGCAGTCGATAATTATAATAGTTTATCCAGTTTCAATTTGATAACTCGAGTTTAAATGACGAGAATAATACCAGTTGCATTGATAGGTTTAATTTGTGTGCTACATTGTTGCGAGTTGTATGTTATTCCTTATCAATGGTATCCGTGGAACTGTTTAGGGGTGCCTTGTGCCGAAGTGCGGCCCCAAATCACACCACCTGTGAATTGCATTCAAGAACTCCAACCAGAAGTGCCAATTTACGAAATCTACCCACCACTTCCCACAGTGCCAACATACGAAATCTACCCCCCACTTCCCACAGTGCCAACTCACGAAATCTACCCCCCACTTCCCACAGTGCCAACTTACGAGCTCTACCCACCACTTCCCACAGTGCCAACACACGAAATCTACCCACCACTTCCAGTAGTGCCAACCCGCGAGATCTACCCACTAGAACCAGTGGTGCCAACGCGAGAGATCTATCCACTAGAACCCGTAGTGCCAACCTGCGAGACTTACCCACTGGAACCCGTAGTGCCAACACGCGAGATTTACCCACCAGAACCCGTAGTGCCAACTGAGGAGGAGGAATACTACTGGATAGAATATGAAGATTTGACTACTCCAACATCAACGAGACCAACATCACAGAAACCTACAACTAAACCTTCAACAACTGCCAGGACAACAACGAAAACAACAACTCCGCAGTCAACAACAAAAACTACAACAAGAAAAACGACTCCCAGGACAACAACAAAAACCACAACGAGAACAACGACTCCCAGGACAACAACAAAAAGCACAACAAGAACAACAACTCCGAAGACAACAACAAAAACTACAACGAAAACAACAACTGCCAAGGCACCAACAAAAACTACAGCGAGAACAACGACTCCCAGGACAACAACAAAAACTACAACGAAAACAACAACTCCGAAGACAACAACTAAAACTACAACGAAAACAACGACTCCGAAGCCATCAAGTACTACAGTCAAAGTAACACAAACTAAAACGCCTAAACCCAAACCAACTACACCAATACCAACAGAAACTACAACAAAACAAACAACAACTACACCAGTGACTACAACTGAGTTAACTACCAAAGTACAAACTACTACTCCTGATGGAATGGAACAGCCGGATTATGAAGACTGACAAATTTAATTCCTGGAAGAAGAATGCGTACCTGTTTCAAACTTTTAAACAATTGAACAATTAAAAGATGGAACTAATTCAGTGCAGTGATCTATTTTTTCATTTGATGACTGTCTCTTTTCTAACAAAATATGGACACCCTAACCCTGGATTAAACGTCACAAATAACAACATCACAAACACCACAAATTGTTTTCATGCATATTGATTAGTCAACGCACAACCTATCTTATTCCATAAAATCGTGTCAAAACACCCGATCGTAAATAAGACGCTGTATGAAAGACGAAAGGTCGGACCGTCATAATGATGACGAAGTGAATATGGATGACTAAGACAATAACTGTGGTTTTCTGATTTTACAATAATATTATCAATTGTAAAAGTCATTCTATTAGGTATGATCTATGGAAATACCATGTATTATAGGCCTATCGTTAACGTATAGATACACACGCACATTATAACCTAGTTTTAGAGGTATTTCACATGACAATGGTAAATCATTTTAAAGTGAAAAGATGAATGTATGGAATTGCGGTCACATGGTTTAATCCATAATTGATATGTCAATTCGAATAAAATCTACGCACATTCGACACATAATTTTCTCACAGACATATGCGTTGAGTGCGTATTCAAAGTGTCTTCTAGAGGTGTTTACAATATACAATACAATTATATATTACTGCCAAGATGTATGTGTACAAACTACAAAGCAAACTTTTTGATTGCAGAAGGCCTCTTGGATAAAAAAGTGTGGTGAACGATGAAAAATCTGTAGTTGGGTTTAAAAAATATGGCTGTACGAGCCAACTTTATAATAAATAATTCTATAAAAACATTTTATATAATTTTGTATTGTTATTGAGGATGTATGATTCAATTTAATTATTATTTTGATATATCAGACCATGTATTTTCATACTAAGGAGAACACGACATGGGCCAAGTCATAGGTAAGCGAGATATCTATAGGCCTATGAAATATATAAGAAACCAATCAGACACACATTGATTTTGAAACTCATCACCCAAATTTCATGAAACAATTGTCATGTAACTCAATCCAACCATTATTGTTGTACTCACGACATCTTAAGATTTTAAGTTTTGAGATAGAAATATTTTCAACTTCTGTATTCTTATAATTATTTTAAATTTCATCAATCAATACTCTGAATGTGAATGACCGATTATAACCTGAAACCACAAATTTTGCCTTACAACTTGTGGAGATCGAGCTTATATTTATTTATTTATTTATACTGGATTTAACGACGCACTCTACTGATACTACGATCTATTGGCGTCGGTGAATGATATATGAGATGTTGGGATGATGAGATGAAAGATAATTTTATTAGGTTATTTTTTGATAGTGGGAAGGGTTCGGCCTGTTGTTAAAGAACCATCCCAGTATTGACCTAAACGACAGAGGGAAACCACGAAAAACCCTTGTCAGGATGGTCGACCATGGCGGGAATCGAACCTCGGTCTCCTGAATGACGGTTCAGTGTATTAACCACTCAGTCAGACGTCTCAGTGAAGGGCTTATACAAAATCAAACAAACAAAAAGGAAACAGAGAAATGGGCTACTTTATATCGTATGGAAGTCTTTGCTCAACTTATCTAACAATGATCTTGAAAACTTATAATATTGTATAATACTATCAGAAAACATATAATTTCGTTCAATTGACACGTATATAGGCTAACTCAAGATGGTGTTGGTTCATATAGATAACAATTCAGAGTATCAAATCATTTTTTTATACCTAAAAATGTCTCTCAGTTGGAACTCTATGAACTACACCATTTGATAATCTATAGTGTTAATTTATTTGACCCCTTCTGTTTGAGTTCACAGCCAATTAGAATCATCGCGACAAGAAAGTGAACCTTTGAAAAAGTAAATTCATAAAACCACCGCGACAATTAGTGTGCTGTAATAATGCACTTTATTCTTCAAAAGTGCCGACGTTTCATTAATTGAACACACACGAATGAAAAAAGAAAAACGTTCATTTTCGTGACCTGTCAAATACAATAAAGTGTTATAGCAGTTTCGTTCCATTTGTAACGGTAATGAATTCGCCCTGATTATGTCAATTAAGGCGTCGCAATTCTCAATAGGGCAAAAAATTACCGCCAGGGTGATTTCACAGATGTGAATCATCATAAAACTTGAACCGTGCAAGATACAAAATTAACAAATACATCGTCTGATGAAGAAAATATTTGTCGTAAATGCTAAATGCTAAATTTGTTACAATAGGTCTATATAACCAAGGTTGAAAGATCACTTGTGTATATGTAACAGTAACTTTCCATATTTTTGACAACGATTTTCATCTCACATTTTGTGAGTGTTTATTTTGTTAGTTTATAAATTACTACCTTATTTAAGATTTGATTTGTTTGTTAAATGAGTTATCATATTTTAATTATTCTTTGGGGTGGTAAGATCGCCCTCGTGGTGCCCCGTTCAAACGATCTCATCTTCATCCTAGCCTTAATTGGGGAACCATGATTTTGTTTCAAGTTTCGATGTAATTGAAAAAAAAAGTTATAAGTTGGGTTAGGTGAAGTCATCAGTTATTGTATAGGTTGGAACCGATCATGCGGGCCAACCCGACTTAATTGGCGGGACTCGTCGGGGTAATACACACACAGTACACACACTATATCCATTCTTCTGCTCAGGGACTTGGAAGATTTTTTTTTCCCCTTTTTTGTTTTTCAACTAAGCAACACACACACCATAACAGACTATTCCTCTGCTCAGGGATCGCGGGCGCACGAGCAATCTGCGAGCGCCAACTGTTTCCCATTGCCGGACTTTACATTTGTCCGCCTTTGTCAAATACCTTCGCGGCGCAAAGAACAATCTGCACGCGCAACTGTTTCCCATTGCCGGGGCTTTGCATTTGTCCGCCTTTGTCAAACACCTTCGCGCGCGCACGAGCAATCTGCCGGGCCATGTTTACCATGCCGGACTTACATTTGTCCGCATTTGTCAAAACACCTTCGCGGGCGCACGAGCAATCTGCCCCCGCCAACTGTCTCCCATTGCCGGACTTTGCATTTGTCCGCCTTTGTCAAAACACCTTCCGGGCGAACGAGCAATCTGCGCCGCCAACTGTTTCCCATTGCCGGACTTCACATTTGTCCGCCTTTGTCAAAACACCTTCGCGGTCGCACGAGCAATCTGCGCCCGCCAACTGTTTCCCATTGCCGCACTTTACATTTGTCCGCCTTTGTCAAGTCACCTTCGCGGGCGCACGAGCAATCTGCGCGCGCCAACTGTTTCCCATTGCCGCACTTTACATTTGTCCGCCTTTGTCAAGTCACCTTCGCGGGCGCACGAGCAATCTGCGCGCGCCAACTGTTTCCCATTGCCGGACTTTACATTTGTCCGCCTTTGTCAAGTCACCTTCGCGGGCGCACGAGCAATCTGCGCCCGGCAACTGTTTCCCATTGCCGGACTTTACATTTGTCCGCCTTTGTCAAATCTCCTTTGCGGGCGCACGAGCAATCTGCGCCCGCCAACTGTTTCCCATTGCCGGACTTTATATTTGTCCGCCTTTGTCAAAACACCTTCGCGGGCGCACGAGCAATCTGCGCCCGCCAACTGTTTCCCATTGCCGGACTTCACATTTGTCCGCCTTTGTCAAAACACCTTCGCGGGCGCATGAGCAATCTGCGCCCGCCAACTGTTTCCCATTGCCGGACTTTACATTTGTCCGCCTTTGTCAAGTCACCTTCGCGGGCGCACGAGCAATCTGCGCGCGCCAACTGGTTTCCCATTGCCGGACTTCACATTTGTCCGCCTTTGTCAAAACACCTTCGCCGGCGCATGAGCAATCTGCACGCGCCAACTGGTTTCCCATTGCCGGACTTTACATTTGTCCGCCTTTGTCAAAACACCTTCGCGGGCGCACGAGCAATCTGCACGCGCCAACTGGTTTCTCATTGCCGGACTTTACATTTGTCCGCCTTTGTCAAGTCACCTTCGCGCGCGCACGAGCAATCTGCACGCGCCAACTGGTTTCCCATTGCCGGACTTTACAAATGTTTGTTCACATTTTCATTTCAATACTATGATTATGATTATACAATATATCAGGGGAATCATTATCGAAGATTTTTTTCATCACATTCCTTGTTTCAATAACATTCAATTATGCAATATCTCCAGAAGCATTATCGTCATTACTTCAACCATGGAATATTCTCTCATGTTCTACCAATTGTTGCATTTGAAGCATTTATTCTAGTAATTGGATGTCATGGTTTTGATGTCATTGGCCTATATTGAATGAATATTATAATTATTATAACTATAAAGTGTATTAAAATTGATGAACAACCTAAAAATGATGCCTCCCTTGAATCAAACCGTATTAGCACTAACTGTAATCAAAGCGTGTGAAGTGGTAAGAATATTTGATGGCGATATAAAATGAACGTTACAAGGGTATAAAGTTGACAAGGTACAAAAATATATTCAAATATGAAATTTCAAAATTATGTAAGTACGACGAAGACTGATGGGAGGTGCATGTCGCTCAAAGGAATGACATAAAAAAAATCCGAAATCGATTTTGGGGGTTCCAGCAACATGTACCTGCTGATGAAGGGCAATTATAAATCAATTATAAATTTTCTCAAAAAATCGTGACTGACTGACGATGCATATAGGGTACGTTATTATATTGAAAAAACAGCACCTCCATCGATGAATTTTACTTCTATATTTATATCTGGATTTAGAAAAAAAATAACAGCATTTTTTAAAAAAAATATTTCTCGTTGGCCTACCAGAAGAGATGCCTAAGGTAATTTAATATTATATCCAAATATTCTTCTGATAATTTTATCATACAACTATTCTGTCACTAATTTTTACTATCTGTGATCATATTCCTAAATTCAAAGTAAGCTGTCATGCATTCGGAAATAGAACAATGATTAATTCGTCAATTAATCGTTTCATTTTCTCTCACTCATCAGTCATCAGTACTCGATTTAGTATATTTATATATTTTGATACGTCGTTAAGCCCATTAAATAATTATTTAACATAATATTCAAATCAGTCATTCAATAACAAGAGTAGGCCTACTTCTTCGTGCTACTACAATTTTTGTGTCTACAAATATTTTTTTCCGTGGAAATGAAATATAATTTGTATTCTATAATCGTGTCCCTATAATGTTTTCTTTGTTTTAGTTTTTCAGTGTATTGTGTTTATGTTTCTACTTCTCCGCCTATCTTGAGAATGAAGCAGAAAGCTCTAGCCTCATCATCGTTCCATCAGCTTTCGTCTCGATATTCTTCGTCTTCGCAGCCACCGTGTTAATGGTCGGGATTATCAAACAGAAACCATTCAATGAGAAACTGGTAAGAAACTATTATAATTGCAGTATTCTTATACAATAGGTCTACAAAAAGTCTCAGTCAACTTTCGTAGATAGCGGTAGAAATTGAAGTCAAGTTAGGCGTGTGTTCGAGTCCCATAAGGCATAAGGCATGGGTTTTTGTAAATAATCCTGTCACCTACCCGCTCATCCGTATACCCCCGTATAACCTAACAATTGGTGGAGTCATTAAGTCACATTAAGATAAAAACCTTGAATTTTTTATTGAATATTAGGCCTAACTACTTCTCGTAGTTGGTGACCTTGATCGATCTGTTATGATATAAGATTCTTGAGTTCATCCCAACAATTCAATAATTCCAGTAACGATACATTCTCTTTCAGTATGGATCTTTGTTGTGGCCGCCCTTCATCTCTTGTAACCTGCACACCTTAGGCCTTTATCATCTTTCATGCTTCGTTATTCTTTCATTCATTATATCAGCTCACTTCATTATACTCTTTTCAATATTCTTACATCTTTATCGAATGGTTTTTCAAACTATGCTGTATATATATACCACGTCGGACAACACTTCAAACTAAAAATTCTCCAAAATGTCGAAAACACTTGTTTTAGCTTCCTTAACTAACCACTTATACGTTATTGTTACTCTTTTAGCCACCCCGGTGGCTCAATCAATTATTGCTAGCGGTAGTAACTGAAGTCACTGTTGGGCGTGGGTTCGAGTCCCTCATAAGGCATGGGTTTTTGTAAACGTCCACTCATATTCTCTTCATCGTTTCATTATAATCCGCTCATTCGTACCCCCGTATAACCTAGCTGTTGGTGGGGTCGTTAAGCAACATTAAAAAAAAATGTTACTCATATTTCAGGATATCTTCCTGATAATATGCGCCGCTTTCTCATATTTCATTATCAGGATCCTAACTATGAGCAAATTGCTACGTGAATATCGACACTCGTGCAAACTAAAAACATGAGAAATGTATCCAATTCTGCGTCCTCAAAGGATATCACAACCCTGGAACTAAATTTCAAAGAATAATGATGATACCAATTTCCCTAATTTTAGAGCAAACTAGAAATTATCATCTCAATATCAGAAATTAGGTCAAATTTTTTTGTTACACCATCATGAGTCGTAGGTATCACCGATTCTGTATGGAAGTATAAACAGTCTCGAGTAATGTCTCCTTCAGGAATCAGAAAAAATCCGAGTCCTGGACCACGAATATACATTTATTTTCTGAATTTGAGAGGATAATTTCTAGTTTCCTCTACAATTAGATACATAAATATTCTAATTATTCCTTGAAATCTAGTTTCAAGTTGGTGATGTCCTTCAACTAACCTTGATTGGTCATTTTTTTCAGGACATCTTCCTGACAACAATAGGCGCCATCACATATTTCATCACCGCTATCCTAACGATGTACTTTCTACGTCAAGATAGACAACATTTCAATATCAAAAACCTCAAAAACGATAATCAAACTTACGTCTACCGCGCGATGGTTCAAAGTATTGTCCATTTCATCACTTCCTTAATCTATCTCGGCGACTCGATGATCCTGACTGACATAGTCTGTGAGAAACACGAGAAAGAAGGTCCTATTCGGTTGACGTGTTGGTGGTTGCCGATGTGGCTGCAATGCATGCCGTGTTGTTGCCAGGAGTGGTGGCGACAGTTCCATAGGGAGGAGTCGACGTCGACGTCGATGGATGACTGTCGACGGAGTGAAGATAAAGAAAAGAAGGACAATGTGGAGGTGCCGAGGATGACGTCATTGCAGCGTGTTGCGTATCGCGGAATTTTCAAAGCTTTTCCTTCGATAAAAAGTGAGTAAAACTGGAGTCGATAAAGTAGCAACGATACAGAAGATAATTATCGAGGGTGGATTGCAAGAATGAAGTTTAAACCCCGGCCTACTTTAGACGCCGTCTAAGTATAAAATAACATTGCCTCTGGAATGCTATTTTGTACTTAGACGGCGTCTAAGGTAGGCCGGGCTTAAACTTCGTTCTTGCAATCCACCCATAGTATATACTGATTCATCGATTATATATGCTTGAAGAATTAGAGCGTCTGGAGTCAAATTACGTTAGGATAAAGTTTACAGATGGTTATTATTCATAATCTAATTTGAGGAGCACCAAATAAAATCACGATTCCCAATATGTGAAACTGAGAGTCTGCTTGTATACGCTCATTAAAAGATCCACCTATTCTGACCTTTTTTTCATGAGACCTGGAAAATATGTTAGGTGAGAACATATGTATAGCTTTCACTTTTCAACCGGACAGTTGGACTTATACTTTTAAAATACCCTTTTCTATAAAATGCAAGAAACCACCTGTCCGCCAGTTGCTGAGTTTAGTAGGGTCACAGATCTGTGGTACGGCATTGCCCTGTAGGCTCTAGCATCAAGTCTGTCGATGAGTGAGTCCATTAGGGTTTTATGAGCTTCCAACATTGGTTCAATCATATATTCGTTCTAATCCCGTAACAAAGTAACCGCGTTTATTGTAAAACATCCAGACAGGTGGATCCCTCGAGCATTGATCAGGCATTCAGGAGACCGGGAATCGATTCTCGGCAGGGTCGACCATCCTGTCTGAGGCTTTTTTTTCTAGAGATGACAATCGCCGAACAAGAAGACGAAAATCTGACGAAGACGAAACTTGCGGTTTCCGAAGTGGAGGTTGAATTGGCGACGACTTCCGGGACTTCCAAGACTTCCAAGACAGTCAAAACGATCAGCTTACAAGTTCCGGTACAGAAAAATCGGACTGTTCAATCAGTCCCCACTACATCGCTTGTTTGCTACCGCATCGCTAGTTAAGACATGTAAATCAGGATCACGGACTTTCATTTGATATCATTTGTATGTATATAAAGGAAGCATTTCATGTTTCGGATGAAAATACAATATACAATAAAGTAATCCTAAAAATGAAATTCATAAAAAGCTCCTTATAGGAAAAGCATTCGTAATTAAAATGGCTAATAGGGGCATAAACTAGTATGCTGAATTGAAAATTGGTCAATGAGTTCACAGTTTGTGACGAGGGATAAAGACGATATTGATAGACAGTCAGCCCTTATTTTTACCCCTAAAAACCGTTCAAGGATAATTTTATTAATATTTGACATTATGTATTCATTATTATATTCAAACATTTATTATATTTAATATAATATTAATCGATAGAGTAGCAAAACAATACTAGTTGCGCCAACCATCGATGTCGACTATACTTTTTTTCAATGACATCGGAACTTGATACAAAATCATTGTTCCCAAATTAAGGCTAAGGATGAAAGATCAATTACTGAAGGTAAAATTGCTTTATCGCCTTTACCATACTTTACTCAATAAAACTAAATTAGAAACTGATAACAAATTCGTAATATCCATTTATTATCATTTTTATAATTATTGCTATAACTAGTAATACTGTATGAGCATAATGCAATAATGCAATAAAGGTATAATTATACCTGATTACATAGCGTATTCAGTGTCAGGACCTTACGCCTAGCAGAAGGTTTTTCATATTGTCGAAGAAAAAATGTATTGGGTCACAGCAATGTTCAATCACCTATAATATAGAATTATGTTGTAATTAAATTTCCCCTGAGTATATTTATCATCAGCTCGATTTAGAGATGAAAATAGATATATTATCTATCTTTTTCAATTATCTCTTTCTGTTTACTTATTTTCATTCCTAGTTTTAAGTTTTTATATTTTCTATATTTGTATTATGTTCAAATCTTTTTAAAAAATCAACTAAACAGTATTTCATCTCGTATAAATCACCAATTTCTTGTTTCACACTTCACATTTCGTCGTTTAATTCGTTAGTTTCCAATTACTTATCTAACAATCGCCAAGAAAAGAATCCCATATAAAAAGCTTTTAGCAGGTGTTAGAGTGCCGTCCGAACACCAATGCCATTTGGATGGCCTATACGCCAGGAGAAATTATTCCCCTGTTGTAGTGCTGCCGATAAAGTAGGCAAACTACAGATATCTACTATATCGACATTGTAACAGCTAGTGTTTCACTTTCATCCGCAGTTCTTGAAGACGATGGTAGAAGACCACTTCCTTTGAATAATAATATAATCGGTTTGTTTTGAGTTCACGTATGCGTATACAAGCAAGCGTATAACACAGGTTGTACTCCATACAAAATCGATCTATCCGTGCGAGATCGATGTCGATATAAGTCGTAAGATGACGAATGGAATCGACCGGAAGAAGCATGATCGTCAACACTCATATCCTACCGGAAATGGGAACTTCGAGAGTATATCGCTTCCCGTTAAGTGATTGGATTGGACAATGGTTACTATGACAATCACGAGTAATATTGTGACGTGATAGATCACCACTTGATTGAATAGAGGCAATTTAATTGCTTATCGAAATTAATGATGATTTGGTATTATAGCACAAATTATTGCGAATGAATGCATGAGTGAAATAATTATACTGAGAAGTTGATATCGGGCATCGACTAAAAGAGATCTCTACAGTCTATGTATCGGGTCATTGTATGTATAAGTGTGAAATTACAGTAAAAATAAATGTAGTATTCGGGCAAGTTTAGTTTCCCTCTGGACCCCTATTCCTGAGATAAATGAGATGTGAGAAAAATCAGTGAGAAAAGTATCTCATAATAATGACATATTTCATCTCATATTTTATGTGAGATACTCGTTTTCTCACTCATTGTTATTTAAATAGAAATGAGTAAATAAAAATGAGTGAGAAAACGAGTATCTCAGATAAAATATGAGATGAAATATGTCATTATTATATGAGATAGTTTTCTCACTGATTTTTCTCACATCTGATTTATCTCAGGAATATGGGTCCTGTAGTGACTCGTAAGACGTAATTGTGAAGGAACAGATTTCATTCAGTAGAAAAACAAATGGGAACCTACAGTGTAACCCAGTGTCCACAGTGTAACATTTTCAGTGTTAACATAACATATAAACGATCTCAGGGGACATATTTTGATGATTCATGATCGATCCTCACGAGATTTACGACTATAAACACAGCTGCATCTTTCAAATGCATGAAAAGCTTAAACTAGTAAAGCATTTTAGTTGGCCACCAATTTTTTCCTCTCGCATTTAAGAATAGTAAATCTGCAATTGGCCCACCATTGTTATGTGACACACTGTTAATAATGACGAACATGCTAAGTATTGTATTGTATGGTAATCAAACGGGCTGTGACCGAGCACGGCTCTACGACATGGGAAGGTTTCACAGTTCGAAACACCCGGTGGTCAGTGATGATGGATAGGAGGAACGGTCGATCGGTACCGTCGAAGAGGGAGAAAGAATGTAATCGTGAGGGTCATGATGGGGGTGTACTGATGATGTACTACACCTACTCGTTCTAACTTCTTTGAACTTGAAATAGGAATATATCAGGCAGCCACTATTCATAGGATTGGTAGTGTTAGGGTTTGCCATGTACTTTGTCATGGTTGTAACGTTTGTGGATGTTTCAAGCATTTGGAAAGAGTAGGATAGAAAGAGCTGGACAAGGAAGATGAAACGATATAAAAGAAAAGAAGACGATCGGCAAAAAAACGACGAAGAAAAGCGACAAGAAAACGAAATAAAATGAAAATACAAAAGCAAGGTTCAGAACCCCCTCCATATAGGCTACTCCGGTCACCAAAAGAGCTCCACTCCACCTAGACGGTCCGAACTTGGTCTGGACCCTCACTAAAGACCTTATCGCCATGGGTAACCCTTTTGGGAGCAAATAAATTGCTACCGGCGACAGCTCTGGAGATCACGGGGCCACGCAAGCCGCCACTGGACCATAGGTCCATGTTTTTTTCATAGTTGGGGAGCAACGATTTTGTATCAAATTTCGATGTTTTTGAAAAAAATATTCAATAGTGAAAATATATTTTCTTAGAGAACCAAATTATGAAAAATTAAATTTCCCGAGGGAATATTTTCACGAATAAACATTTTCATGAATGAATTTTCATTTGAAAATGTGTGAATTTTTTCTAAGCCAAACTGCTCGCGAACCCTTGTGTTACTAAACTTTCATGCCTGACTGCGAATAGTCCTCGTCGTCATTATTGCTATACGCCCCATCAATACGCCCATGTGTCCAGTGTATATTTTTAGAACCATAAACACTACACACACCCTACTTTTGTTCGATTTCCGAGCTCCTAATATCCGACTCATCGTGGAAACAAATAAGCATGCATTTCCTTAATATCGGTTAAAAGCGGGTAAAATCAAAAGTCTATTTCTAGACAGACGGTTGGCGCTCCCTTCCGTGTCTTGTGAAAACAAGGGGAGGAAGAGAAGAGATAGGATGGTAATGATTAGAGGGAACACATGGACGAAGACGAAGATGTCCTAGATTATCATAAAAGCACTCACGTCTCACACACAATACTGATCAGTCGATAATCGTATGAAATATAGAATATAAAACGAATATAGTTTTACGAATTCATCCCTCCATCTATAAGATAATGGAAACAATGACGAAATCATTGTCATGCTAAAATAAAGACAACTGCATTTCCAGTAAGTATAGCCTTTAAGAATGAGATCAATCAAGAACTGGTTCTGGGCGCTTTTTTACAGTAATTAGCCTACTAATAAATAATTATAGTTTAATTGCGAGATTGATGACGTATTTTGATCTGTTATTCTGAAGAAATCGCCAACGATACGAATGATTAACTCCCAACAACAATCTTGATCTGGTTCATGATGGACCAATATCCATTTCATTAGCAAATTCTCATGATCATCAAGGGTTTGAAATAATATGAATCAATTTCATGAAAAATGGCAATTAAAGTTGTACTATAATGTCTCTTCCGCTTTCAAGTTCATTGTTATCAATGACACAAATGTAAGTAGTCTTGTTGCATAAGGGCGACCTCTCCACCAGCATAGCCTATAACTTTCATTCTTGACAACAATATAGTCTTTATTACATAAACATTGTTGCAACACTACCATATAGTGGCCAAGTCTGCCTTGGAGAAGATTGACTCTATAGGTACAGAATTTTACGACAGAGAAGGTCGATATACTCTCATCAAGTATATAAGAAGATGCCATACTTGTATCCGTGAAGGAAGAACTGAGATGTAACTAGATTAGAAAAGGACAGGATTCTTCAAGTGACGATTGCCTAACAATCGTTCTTACAGCTGCAGTGATTTACTGCTGGACCAACATGCATGTGATTGGTTTAATTTCAACTGGTGTACATTGTTGGCAGTCTTTTTTAACAATGAGTGGCGTCACTTGACAGTAAAGTGAAATGTGTTCCAATTTTAAGAAGACGACATTCTATGTGAACAGTTTATGTGAACATTGAACAATCTGGATAATAGACGAAACGGGGTGTCAACTGTAGTTATATGGTCGCATAACAAAGTGCAATAATTGTGCAACAAGTTATAAAAAGACAAGTAGAATTTCAAGTTTAAAAACAAGAATTTGAAGAGCGTTCCTTGAAATTATGTTTAGAAGTAATATAATACTGAAAACCTTGACTTCGATTTCATATATTCTGTAATTGTTGTATAATAACAAAAACATGTTTCCTTGCCAAAATCAATGTCACATGGGAGTCGTAAGTATCACGTGATTGGTTTGTTGAGTCATCATCTATTTAATATAATCTAGTGTTTCATCGATTTATTCTGATTGCTCGTGTTGGAGCTTCGATTAAAATGTTTTAGAATATCATTGCAGGATATTACTCATTGATAAACGTGTAGTAGAATTCAAATTTATCAAATTGGGAGATGATTTTGAGCAGGTATTAATAGAAATAACTGGAATTTGTGAAAATACATTTTTGAATGAAATTGCCATTAGATTCTCAATTTTTCAGAGGAAATATTGCTAAATCAATTCACTTCTAAAATTGTTGGAGAAAATGTTGAAATTTTTCCAATTTCCAATTTTTTTTTCAACTATACCGTATAATTAGTAAATATGAATAATTTCTTTCATTATGGGCAACAAGGGCGATCTCACGACCGAAAGAAATAGTTGGATATAACTTATGCTCAATATAGCTCATTCAAAACATTGTGGAAATTATATGCCTAGTGATAAGTTCAAAAGTACAATGAAGTAAGAGTACAATTCAAGAATCGTGTTGGGAAATTAGTTTTCAATCTCATTTCTGAATATATATATATATATATATATATATATATATATATATATATATAAAATATCTCCTCTTTTTTCTTTCTTGGTGGTTTCTTCTTCTTTTCTTCCAAATTTTCCCAGCTTCTACTTGGAAATTCGCTAGTGTAGGGGAAAAAGAACCTCGCTCTTTTCTCCGACATTCATGTTTATTTTTTTTTATTTTCATTTATATTCTAGAAGACAAATTTCCCAATTATAATTAGCATCTTGTGTATCTGTTTGAAAATCAAATCTCTCGCCTTTACAATTCTATACTCAAGCGTATTCTTCCAGTCATGTCGGCATTTGGGAAAATATTTAGGAAATGCTGTTCCATCAGTAATCACGAAAGAGATGGAATTTGAGTTTAATTTTGAAATTGGTCCCTTGGAATGCATATTTGTATAGATTATACTCTCACGAACCCATTGACTTGAACACGCACTGTGTTTAAATTAGTTAAATGACTGCTGTCTATAAACAGAGTTCATGTGTTCATTTGAGTTCATATGTTGATAAAAAATCAACAACCAGAGACATATGATTCGTTTCTGTATATCAATAGCTCTTAACCGTTTAGAAAAATATGTTTTAAATCAACAATGTTTATGACTACGTATTGAAATTGGATTATTATTATTTCAAAGATGGTATTAAAAGGTCTCGTCACTTTTGGTTATTCATTTTATTTATTTGTATTGATGGGTTCAATGACGCAATTTGATTATAACTAAAATATATTGATATCAGATGAATTATTATTGAGATAATGGGATGTAATAGAATGAAGGTAATTATCATTTAATGTGAAGGATAGTAGAAAGGATGGAGCAGTAGTGGTTCATTTTGTAGTGAACATCCCGGCAATAGTCCGGATTGAATAGGAAAATCACGAAAAAATCTTATAAAGATGGACGGTGTCGAACCGAGGTCAGGGATGTCGTTAGAGGGTCCAAGGAGGGGCGCCCCACCAATCGTCATTTGTGCCCCACCAATAATTCATCCTTCTACAGAAAAATATAATATAAAGGACTATGTATGTTAATTCATGTTGACCCACGAATAACACACAATGAAATATTTTGCTGAGAGATATCACAAAAATAACTTCGAAAATGTCCAGAATGCTAACATCTTGATTGATAATAACTTCGGAAATGTCCATAATGGTTCAAATATGACCCTCCAAAACTGCTTGTAGATCGCCACAATCACTTGAAGAACACCATATTTCAAAAATGTATGTAGTGAACCTCTATAAGAGACCGTTGACCCGGTGTCGATCCAACGATTCGTTCTCCGGCAGTCGCGTATCAAATGTCGCTAATGGGAAACAATGTTGAATTTTTGTTTCTGCCGCAGTGCAGGAACGGAGATTAACAACGAGATGAAAGTAACGACGAAATGTTCGTCTCGTCAATACATATCTGCTGGTACCAATCCGGACTCGATCCGACTCGACGTTCTCCCTTTATCACTCATAACCTAAGTTAGGCCATTGATTTTTGCAACTTCGGTCGATCGCGGTTTGGCTCTCACGAGAGAACCTGACATCAGATCCGGACGAAACTGGCAACGCGCGTGTAGTCTGTGATCATCTATCCACCACTGCTCACCCAGTGTCGATTTGCAATTTCGATCCCCGACAATCACGATATGGAGTTCGCTTATGGGGAATACAATGTTGAAAAAAATGACAATTTGGTTTTTCGTCTAGCACAAAATCGAACCATACGATCCGAACAAATCTTGGACAAGAATGTGTATTTAGTGAACCTCTATCAGCCACCGTTGACCCGGTGTCAATCTAACGATTCGTTCTCCGACAATCGCGTATCAAATGTCGCTAATGAGAAACAATGTTACATTTTTGTTTCTGCCGTCATGCAGGAACGAAGATTCACAACGCGATGGGTGTTACGATGAAATGTTCGTCTCGTCAATACCTATCTTCTGGTACCAATGCGGTCCTGATCCAACTCGACGTTCTCCCGTTATCGCTCTTAAGCTTAGTTAGGCCATTGATTTTTGCAACTTCGGTCGATCGCGGTTTGGCTCTCACGAGAGAACCTGACACCAGATCCTGACGCAACTGGCAACGCGCGTGTAGTCTGTGACCATTTATCCACCACTGCTCACCCAGTGTCGATATACAATTTCGATCCCCGACAATCACGATTTGGAGTTCGCTTATGGGGAATACAATGTTGAAAAAATGACAATTTGGTTTTTCGTCTAGCACAAAATCGAACCATACGATCCGAACAAAACTTGGACGAGAATGTGTATTTAGTGAACCTCTATCAGCCACCGTTGACCCGGTGTCAATCCAACGATTCGTTCTCCGGCAATCGCGTATCAAATGTCGCTAATGAGAAACAATGTTACATTTTTGTTTCTGCCGCCGTGCAGACACGGAGATCCACAACGAGATGTATGTAACGACGAAATGTTTGTGTCGTCAATACCTATCTGCTGGTACCAATGCGGTCCCGATCCAACTCGACGTTCTCCCGTTATCGCTCTTAACCTAAGTTAGGCCATTGATTTTTGCAACTTCGGTCGATCGCGGTTAGGCTCTCACGAGAGAACCTGACATCAGATCCGGACGAAACTGGCAACGCGCGTGTAGTCTGTGATCATCTATCCACCACTGCTCACCCAGTGTCGAATGCAATTTCGATCCCCGACAATCACGATATGGAGATCGCTTATGGGGAATACAATGTTGAAAAAATGACAATTTGGTTTTTCGTCTAGCACAAAATCGAACCATACGATCCGAACAAAACTTGGACGAGAATGTGTATTTAGTGAACCTCTATCAGCCAACGTTGACCCAGTGTCAATCCAACGATTCGTTCTCCGGCAATCGAGTTTCAAATGTCGCTAATGAGAAACAATGTTAAATTTCTTTTGTTTCTGCCGCCATGCAGGAACGGAGATTCACAACACGATGAGTGTTACGATGAAATGTTCGTCTCGTCAATACCTATCTGCTGGTACCAATGCGGTCCCGATCCAACTCGACGTTCTCCCGTTATCGCTCTTAAGCTTAGTTGGGCCATTGATTTTTGCAACTTCGGTCGATCGCGGTTTGGCTCTCACGAGAGAACCTGACATCAGATCCGAACGAAACTGGCAACGCGCGTGTAGTCTGTGACCATCTATCCACCACTGCTCACCCAGTGTCGATATACAATTTCGATCCCCGACAATCACGATTTGGAGTTCGCTTATGGGGAATACAATGTTGAAAAAATGACAATTTGGTTTTTCGTCTAGCACAAAATCGAACCATACGATCCGAACAAAACTTGGACGAGAATGTATATTCAGTGAACCTCTATCAGCCACCGTTGACCCGGTGTCATCCAACGATTCGTTCTCCGGCAATCGCGTATCAAATGTCGCTAATGAGAAACAATGTTACATTTTTGTTTCTGCCGCCGTGCAGGAACGGAGAATCACAACGCGATGGGTGTTACGATGGAATGTTCGTCTCGTCAATACCTATCTGCTGGTACCAATGCGGTCCCGATCCAACTCGACGTTCTCCCGTTATCGCTCTTAACCTAAGTTGGGCCATTGATTTTTGCAACTTCGGTCGATCGCGGTTTGGCTCTCACGAGAGAACCTGACATCAGATCCGAACGAAACTGGCAACGCGCGTGTAGTCTGTGATCATCTATCCACCACTGCTCACCCAGTGTCGATATACAATTTCGATCCCCGACAATCACGATTTGGAGTTCGCTTATGGGGAATACAATGTTGAAAAAATGACAATTTGGTTTTTCGTCTAGCACAAAATCGAACCATACGATCCGAACGAAACTTGGACGAGAATGTGTATTTAGTGAACGTCTATCAGCCACCGTTGACCCGGTGTCAATCCAACGATTCGTTCTCCGGCAATCGCGTATCAAATGTCGCTAATGAAAACAATGTTACATTTTTGTTTCTGCCGTCATGCAGGAACGAAGATTCACAACGCGATGGGTGTTACGATGAAATGTTCGTCTCGTCAATACCTATCTGCTGGTACCAATTCGGTCTGGATCCAACTCGACGTTCTCCCGTTATCGCTCTTAACCTAAGTTAGGCCATTGATTTTTGCAACTTCGGTCGATCGCGGTTTGGCTCTCACGAGAGAACCTGACACCAGATCCTGACGCAACTGGCAACGCGCGTGTAGTCTGTGACCATTTATCCACCACTGCTCACCCAGTGTCGATTTGCAATTTCGATCCCCGACAATCACGATATGGAGATCGCTTATGGGGAATACAATGTTGAAAAAATGACAATTTGGTTTTTCGTCTAGCACAAAATCGAACCATACGATCCGAAAAAAACTTGGACAAGAATGTGTTTTAAGTGAACCTCTATCAGGCACCGTTGACCCAGTGTCAATCCAACGATTCGTTCTCCGGCAATCGAGTTCCAAATGTCGGTAATGAGAAACAATGTTATATTTTTTCTGTTTCTGCCGCCGTGCAGGAACGGAGATTCACAACACGATGGGTGTTACGATGAAATGTTCGTCTCGTCAATACCTATCTTCTGGTACCAATGCGGTCCCGATCCAACTCGACGTTCTCCCGTTATCGCTCCTAACCTTAGTTAGGTCATTGATTTTTGCAACTTCGGTCGATTGCGGTTTGGCTCTCACGAGAGAACCTGACATCAGATCCGGACGACACTGGCAACGCGCGTGTAGTCTGTGATCATCTATCCACCACTGCTCACTTGGTGTCGATTTGCAATTTCGATCCCCGACAATCACGATATGGAGATCGCTTATGGGGAATACAATGTTGAAAAAATGACAATTTGGTTTTTCGTCTAGCACAAAATCGAACCATACGATCCGAACAAAACTTGGACGAGAATGTGTATTTAGTGAACCATTATCAGCCACCGTTGACCCGATGTCAATCCAACGTTCCGTTCTCCGGCAATCGCGTATCAAATGTCGCTAATGAGAAACAATGTTAAATTTTGGTTTCTGCCGCCGTGCAGGAACGGAGATTCACAACGCGATTCTCAGCCTGACATCAGATCCGGAGTCCGAGGTTCAATATGACCCTCATCTCCCGGTTGCATTGTGGGTCTACCACTGAGCTACATGTGCCGGTACTTGTACTCGACTGACCACACGAACGATTGAGTTTCGTCTTTTTTCCAGAAACGCAAATCTTCTTTAGTTTCTGTTTTATCAAGTTTCTTTTTGTTTACTCTCGTACTTGAAAAATATGTTACTTCCATGCTACAACAAAATTTTGATAAAACACACCTAGTCACGTAGGTCTATACGACATGTGAATGTGATTGACTAATCGAAACGATTAACTTTATCGCGATCGCCTGCTCGCTTAAAAATTACAAAATTATAAATACACATATAGAACTCATTTGAAACAAATGGAATTACATTAATTTTAATCATAAAAATCACAGCTAATCAATATTTCCCATGAGCACCTAACCACAATAATATATTACCAAGAATGCCCTAATGAAAATGTAACTCCGTGTGTAAATGTCGTTCACGGAAGCGAATATGTCTACGGACTTCGGAAGTTAGCGACAAACCACAAGGATTCATTATTTACATGTTCTGATTTGCATCTCATACGCTTTGATGTAGAAAAAAAACATGAATAAAATTATCGAATCTTATAGGTCATACGATATTAATAGTCGTACGATAAGTCAACTAGGAATGCCAATAAAAAATTTATTCAACAGTATATTAAATTACTTCTTCAAAGAACCTGTACGGTTCATTGTGAGCTTCTCAGAATAGTGGTACTATTTCTTCTGACGAAGACAAACAATTTGGTGCGAAATGAAGTGTATTTATAAAGATGCATGAACGAGAATGAGAGTGACCTTACTATGACATCACCGATATAGCGGTCACGTGTTCGTATTGTAGTAAGACTGGTTCACACGATGTTTTTTTAGAGAACTGGTTAGCTTTTTCTTTTATGCGGCAGGTTGTCAAGTAGAACTGAGCGGTCAGACTACTTGACTGTTGTGGGAAACTGATTGTAACCTTTTAAAAACACTTGTTTGATTGGATTAATTTTATTACATTTATTTTTTGGATGTGTGTCAAATTCATAAATCTAAAAAACATATATAATGTATATTTATATACCACGAGGTTAAGAAAATGAAGAACCGAATAAGAAATACTTTTGATCATTAACATTTTGTAGTCGCAATTTGTATAGTTTGTACAAAACTGATGAAAAAGGACACAGCAAATTTATAGTGATCCGTTTCATGATTTTTATTTGTATTTGATCATATTTTACATCGAAAAGTTAGCATCAATTGTTATTCCTTGATTAAGGTTCAGGATGAAAAGGTATGGTCTTTAGGACGGGGCACCACAAGGGCAAATTTTCCAATCCAGATTTTTTTTATTCATTGACAATTTGTAATGTGAATTACTTGATAAGCTACGTAAATAGAACACTGATAAGTCATAAGATTATTATCAATTTCAATCATTTTTGTTCTGGAAAAATCATCAACATATTTATCAGTCATATCATCATCTTATTCAACTATCTGCCTATTCTTTGATATCATATATTTTATGAAGTTTTGTTCTTTTAGGAGTGAATCATAGACTCAAAATATATCTTCAATCTATGGGGATATTATAGAGACTAAAGATATGGTGATGTTTTTTTTGTACTTCTCCACACTGAATAACGGAGATGAAACGTGAGTGATCATTTTTTATTTTTATGACACAATATGATAACCCATATAGAAACTCAGCATGGCATAATTTCTTCTATATTGTAGTGTGAGTGTTGTTTAGTTTCACGTCACCTATAAATTACTTTGAATTAACCTAAGCTAATCAACACATACTTCTGAACTTGACTAAACTTGACCTAAACTACTATAAAACTAAAATGTATGCATTGATATTGTGTACAAAATATTTACAAAATACAAAATGTACAAAATATTTGTACTGAAATTGTTATTGGAGAACACAATTTCACAGGTCACCGATATCCACTTTACATCAAATATGTGACATCACCAGAAAAAAAAACTACCAACTTGTTAATAATAACCACTTTAAAATCACAGATTTTTTTTCATCTCTGATTGACTTTAAAATTTAAAATTAGTTATCAAGTGTGCACAGGTTTCGTACTCAGGAAGGTGTGGGCCACTCGTATTCTGTACGCATGCGCAGTAACCGAATGCTACGTCACGACCCAGTTGAAACAGACGCGCGATTCTCTGTCGGTAAGCATCACTCGATTATAAGTCAGAGGAACTATTGCATCGTCAGTGCACAGTGCATCCTTGCTTCGCGCGCTTTTTCCTTCAATCAACAACAGGTGAGTGGAAGAGTGCACTTGCTATGTCAATTTTAATCAAAAATACACATTACTATAGACGATAACGAAGTAAACTAGAGGATGAATAAATTTCGTGTGGTGGTTATTTATTCTTGTGTTCGTAGTCAATGTTTAAAATACATTTTTGAAAAGGACGCTATCTTTTTTTGTGAACAAGATTTTGAAAAACAACGTATGAATGATGATGAAGTAAACTAGAATATAAATAAATTCCGTGGTGTGATTGATTAGGTTTTCTATATCGATATTTGAAATAATGTTTGAAAAGGACGCGATGTTTTTTTTGAATAAAATTATTTTGAAGAAGTACCCAAGTGTAGGATTTTCAACATGATCATTTATATTCAAAATTTGTTTCAAAACAACTCTAAGAGGTGCCGCTTCTAAATGGTCTCATTAATCCATCGTTTACCTTAATTGGAGAACAATGATTTCATATCAATATTTCGATGTTGATAATATGAAAAAGTGATTAAATAATTCAATACCGGTAATTAATATTGGAAAGGGTTGTGCCAATGTAACTTTGAATGTATCATTATGTAGGCCCTAAGAAGATTTGAACAATGAAGCAACTTAATGACCTGATAAGATTTAAAGACCTAATTATGTATGGAATCTATGTATGTAATGGTAATTGATTTTGATTGTCAAGTAATTTCACATGTAGGGTATACTGATATATGAAAATGTCGAAGAATATTTAGAAAACGGCGTTATAGATTTGTTTCTTCGTAAAGTTCTAGATTGATGATTGATTGACTAATTTCATTTTTAAAATAATATTGCCGGGGAAATACTCAAGAGTTTCATTCAATTTGAAATAATCCGCTTCCGATTCATTTCACAGTAGTTTTCTCACATCATTGAAGGTATATTATAAAGAGAAAAGCATATCATATAACAAATTCTGGAAACGTATTCAGAAATTAATTTTAAATAGAAAATTACGACAAGCAATAAATTCGTCGACATAAAACTTGAAACAATTTTAAGTATCGACACGACTCTTAAAGGTTGAAAACAATCATTAAAAAGTCATTAAATAAATAATTTCAAATTAGAAAATAAGATAACTTCTAAAAATATACCAACAGAACAAAGTGAATTATTGTCCAGCAATGGTCCGAATACAAACGAATCTGTTCTTCAAAGGAATGCAACCGGCCGGCCCGGTCAGGTCTGTTTTTTGTTGTTATGGTGGCTATATATGGAGTGGTTTGGGTGGGAAACGATCTTCAAGAGTCAAGAAAAGGGGACCCAAGATTCAATTCCTTCCTTCAGAACTAGCGGGGGTGATCTGTTGTTTATGCTACACTATATATCACCGAGTCAAGTCACGATTCACCGTCTCTTGTATTCTTAAACAATAACAGTCAGGGGTGTCGATCCATCAATGATTGGTACACTTCGATATTCGGTACCGATCGGTAGTGTTTTGTATTCTTTATCAATAACACACGAGGGTTTCGATCCACCAAATCTGTATGAAAATCCATTTAAGTTTCCGAACGACCGTCTTCTGTATCATTTAGTAATAACAGTTAGTAGTTTCGACCCAACAAGTCGCATCTAAGACAGTATAACCTGAGAATCATGTGTTCCGATCGACCGTCTCCCCTATGCTTATCCATTAGCGAGAGGATATTTCGATTCGGCAACCAGTATAGAAGGATATTTTTAAAAGGCCCCGCCTCAAGTAATAGGGGCATTATGAAGGAGTGGTGGAAGATGTGAATTTAGGGCAAAATGTTTCACCCCATTTTCGTTCAGAAGATTCTCATTTGTTGGCGCCGGAATTACCAGCAAGTGAATAGCTCTAACTGGCAGTTAAATGTTGTTATCATTATTCGATTTTCATTCACTAACTCTCAGAGTATATATATATATATATATATATATATATATATATATATATATATATAGTATTTGAGATCAGGGGCGGCGGGGCCGAGAGGTCAGGGCCCAGGGGCATCAAGAGTTAGGCCCAACTATAACAACATTAGCAAAGAAAGCGCAATCATTAGCAAAGATAGTCGAG
Organism: Brachyptera putata; assembly: GCA_907164805.1. Taxonomy (NCBI): domain Eukaryota; kingdom Metazoa; phylum Arthropoda; class Insecta; order Plecoptera; family Taeniopterygidae; genus Brachyptera; species Brachyptera putata. The sequence continues at coordinate 23,363,059 of OU015469.1, read as the reverse complement.
ACACCTGATGAACTGCCATGAAATCTGGAGCTTGAGGGGCGTGGGTTTGAGCCCTCAGTGGACATTGGTTTGTTTGGACATCTTTTCGGATATCTTCACCCCAGCGTTTTGAAATCGTCCGCTCATTCTTATCCGTCACCAGCCGTTGGATTTGGAAGAATCAATCAGTCAATATCTAAGATTCATTAAAATAAACTTCACTTTGCTAACATTTCCAAGTTTTTTGATAAAAGTCACTCGAAGAAAAACATTTTTTCGCAACTTGTTTCCCAAATATTTGGAATATATTTTTCAAAAAAGCAATTTCACAAAAAGCGAGGCGGTAAAATATTGAATAATAGGTCAAATATCATGACCTATACGCCTAATATTGCATCGGCGTCCAAATATGGGCACACAACATTTTAAAAATGATTTATAAAGTGTCTATACACTCAATTAACTAGTGTTATAAGAACTCCCAAACACATCAGTATTTAGGCCTTTGATTGAAGGGCATACCAACACCCTTTCTCAAGACTTATATTCTGATAATTAACTTTTTCCTGATGTATTTTGACATTTTCGGTAACATTTATTATTCACGCTCTGGTGCACTCCCCTGTGTTAAAAACATTCCCCCCTGCCCTCCCCCCCGCTCTCCACACCCTGAAATATGTTACATACATTAGAATACTAGTTACGTGTGTGAGAGAACGGAAGTGCCCTGATTAGATCGCACAACGAAATATGAAACGAAAATTCTAAATATATCTGAGGATATGAATTATATCTTGGATAGAGCTCTTTGTATCTGGTTACGTTACTTCAGATTACATATTACATTTTATATAAATATAATTCAGTGGCGAGGCGTCAGGGCATGCAACGCATGCAGTGCATGCCTAGTGATTTCTTTCAGTAATCCCACTTACACGAGATCATCTACTTTATATTTTATTTAATAAAAAATCAAAGACATTCAATATTTCCGTGAAATATGTGTGCATAAGTGGTTAAAAGTGACTCGAATTTTCAAGATCACCCCACATAATCTATATATTCTATATATACACAGCACAGTACTAGTTTGTTTTCCTTATATCCCTCAACTGGATGCTATTTTTTCGATGTGCCAAGCAGTACAAAAATGGACAGCTTTTTCTCTACCCGATACTCAACACTGTATGTTGGCCCGGACTGTGGGGGTGCAGGGTGTAAACCCCTCGTAACATAGTCATCGTCAGGCGTAGGCTTGGCCAATATGAGGCTCACAATTCTCTAAAGTTTTTACTCGCTTATATCCTCACCTCTAATTGTTAAGAAAATTGCCTAATTTGCCTTTCTTTATATATTGACAACCATTCATTCTCCATCATGCCATACTATGTCGTTTTCTCAGTCACATTCAAGAGTTTCACGGCAGACATGAACGGATGTGTGCTATTATTTTAATCTCTTTCATAAACTATCATCGTATGAATTTTATTTGACTTCACGCCAACTAAATGAGACGTTTAATACATCAAGCGACGAGAAGTTAGACAGAAGAATGGAGCCATCCTTTAGACTCAGACAGTTGAGGCACTGCTTGGATATCTGCAGATGGACGCGGGTTCGAATCCCGCAGTAGACATGCGTTTTCGTACATCAGGATGAAGGGGGTGAATATGCGGAGTACATGAGGGTGATTTTCTCATACCTTCACTACATAACTCACTACATCACTACATACATCACTAAATCACTACATAATCTATACATTCGTATCCCCTTACAACCTACCTATTGGTGGGGTAGTAGGCCTATAATTATGAAGATGAGCACCTTTAAAAAAATAATCATATTACATCGGTAATCAATATGATAGGAAAATACCCTACGTAACTGGAACGAATCATTTTTTGCAGCTATGAATTGCTTTGAAGCTATTCTCATATTTTGTGTGTTCATCTTAAAATTAATACCTTCTCAAGTTTATACCAATCTTCTGTATTATGTTTTCAACTTTTTACTATAGTAAATGGCCTATGGTGAGAACACAATTTACAAAACCATTGAAAATTTACACCATAATAATATTTGACTTTGACTTCAGGTTCTCTCTAGACAGAAAAAAATTCATCTGTCATAAAAGTAAATAGATTTACAGACAGAAATAAATTACAGAAGAACATAGGCCCATGTCTACTATAGCTGCATATACATGCTACGTATGTATATGCATGCTATACAGCTACATACAAACACTCATGGTTAGACCATGGTTAGAAGTATCACGTTGAGACATTAGAAGTTAGACGTATACGTATGAATTGTTACATTAAAAACCGTTCACGGGGTATCATTCATCATATCCTCATGGCTCATACTATCAATTACCCGTATCTAATAGAAAAATAATATATATCTACTTCAAATTTACTCAAATACATAATCACTCATCAAGTTTATATCTCTTAAGCCAGAGTGAAGATTGACTCTAATTACAATAATACATACACCGATAAAATCCCACTCTATAGCCTTCTACATCACATTTCAGTTACGATCTATCGTTTTTTTTATTACCCACCACTACCGATCAGGGGCTTCGAACCGCAAACTTACGTGATGTAGGCCTGTAGGGTACTGTGATATAAACACAGTTCTGTTGCGCTATTGTTCTTATAAGGGGAAGGTGCGGGGGAGGTGGTCAGGGAACGGAGGAGGGTAGAGATTAAGCTCTATATTATTATAAATTAGATTTTCAAATAAGAAATAAACAAAAGTTGGTTCATGGTCATGGTGAGCCTTCGGCAAGGTCCGGACGCGCTGTTTTTTATATCCGACCCCCTCCCCCCCCCCTCCCCGAATAGATCAGATTAGGCCTACACTTGTTTAATGTGGAACCGTAGACGAAAGATAAACTTCTCTTCCCTAAATGGTTAATTCTTAGCTCTGTGGTTGAACGGAGTTTATACTACCTTAACTATCAAAGAATATCTTTTGCAGTGGATTTATGCGCTAGTGTTCAGGAAACCGGGGTTCGATTCTCGCCAACACCATGCATCTGTGATGACTACTTGGATGTCACGACTGTTACCTCCCCACTGTCAAATTTGTCATCTTTGTTTTTCCAAAATCTCATAGCCTACATCACTCACTGACGTCAATTTAACAGTTGGTCCAATAAACACAATATAATATTGTACAATAAAGTCATTCCATCCTCGGTGTTTTGGATGGACCATCTCCAATCTTTCTATATTCATATTCACGAATGAAAAACGTCTTCTACCATCCAAATCACGGTTATCATTATTGATTGATTGATGATTGGATTGTTTACTTAGCGACCCCACTAACAGCTAAGTTAGACGGGAGATGATAAGTGAAAGGACGTTCACAGAAACCCTCGCTCAAAAGGTGACTTCAGTTTCTAAAGCGGTGCCTTTGCTGACTGAGAAACGGATGGAGGCCACGGATATCACCGTTAAATTTTTATAATAGTACTATCAAATCAGTTTATGATTCTTCGAAATGAAAATCGGAACTAGAAACAAATCGTTCATAAAAAGCTTAAAATTCCGATGTGATTTCCTGAAAATGTCAAAAGTTTTCACAACCACACAGTTGGTAGACGATCGAGAATAGTCATTTCATCCTTGGTGTTTCGATCGACCGTTCCCTATTTTCTCTAACCCTATTATTAGTACAACTGGACTGGCGTTTCGAGCTGCAAGATGTTCGGTTGAGTGAAATACCCCACTGCCCCTTAGAGGCCGGATATGTCAGAAGTCCAAGATGTTGTTTCATGTATACAATGGTCTACATAGTTCAAAACAAAGGAAGAATTTATATTTTCTCGAATACAAAAATCTTGTTCTTCATTGTGTAATGGATGGTAATAAAAATCACGTAATGTGAGCATTAAAAAGTTATTCCATTTTAGGGTTTATAAACCTTGTTTTCATGAAACTTGTTTTGTATTTAAAAATATCACGTCACGAAGTTATAAGACCGTGTATCCACGAAAGAAAAAGACACGAACCACCCGTGCGCTAGTGTTGTGGGATAGTGGAGACAGTCGCTCGGAACCGTCTGTACTGGCATTGATAGAGGAAAGCCTTTATTATTTGTGCTACTAGGAACCACCAAAAATATTGATAGGAACATTCAATCAATATATATATATAGTTTTTAAACAGATAAAGAGAGCCTTTATCTGTAGTTTGCAGTGAATCGTAAAGTTTAGGTGATAAAGAATATCGGTGAACATCACCTGATAAACCATTAAAATAATATGCTACCTCTTACAGAAGCTAGGACTTTGGTTATTTTTCTTCCCACTAGCTGAGAAATTAGGATATCTCAGGAATATCAAGCAAGACTAGAAACACAACGGCATCTTTGAAAACCTTTCTGATACGTAATAATTGAAGCGAGGATATGACTGTAATATGACTGTACCTAATTCTTTCATGGATACAAGTATAGAAAAATATCCAATCATTAAAACAAAATGTAGGCCTATATATCTCTAGCATCTTCAATCTCGTGAAGAAAATGAATTTGGAAAATGTGAACTGCAACACCCAATAATTCAATGTAGAATCAGAGTTGATAAAGTAGTTCCATATAAATCCTGTATACCATACTACTGGTGGAACAAAGGTACATTTTTTTAAATATGTGTATTCATTGCCAACAAAAATATTTTTCGAAGTTTTTGTGAAGTAACAAGCCATAAAGTTGATGAAAAAATAAAATCTAATACTTTTTTTGTATATATCCAGATATGTGCATTCTTTATTCGTAACAAAATGACGTGACTATAGGGCTATATCTAATCAACATTCAGAACAAATAAATAGAATAAAATCACACTATACAATGTGATGAATTAGACCAGCCAAGTGACTCTAGCTTGTGGTGGGTGTATGGTGCCCCCTAGCTGTGTGGTGAACCGTGCATAATGTAAGCAACATAATGGCGTAATAGCACTGTGGTGGTAGAAGCCTACAGGTAACTCGGTAAAGGTACAGGTAAAGGTAAATGTTACAAGGTTACCCAGTTAACCCTGCATTCATTCAGATCACCGCAGGAGGCAACAAGTTACACAGACTATTTATAGGACTGAGCAAATCGTCTTCCTGCGAGAGAGAGAGAGAGAGAGAGAGAGAGAGAGAGAGAGAGAGAGAGAGAGAGAGAGAGAGAGAGAGAGAGAGAGAGAGAGAGAGAGAGAGAGAGAGAGAGAGAGGGAGAGAGAGGGAGAGAGAGAAAGAGAGGGGCATTGACGAGTGTTAAAGGTTGCTGTTTTACATAATTCTTTGGTTCCATTGACTCGCTTGCATGATGTATGTCTATAAACATCATCCTTATATTCAATTAAGAAGGACATTTGTAACTAACGAAGCCTCAATTACAATCAACTATTTCGATAGTGGCTATAAAACGAAGTTATGGTACATAAATAAGTTATGAAATGAGCTAATCAATAACGAAGAAATATGAAATATGTTGTAACTATACTATTTTTTGACTTTTTTTTATTTTTCGAAATTTGACTTGAGACCAAATAATAATTTCATCCACTATACTTTCCGCTCTCACTACAATACCAAGTATATTTAATTTTTTCTATCAAATATATATGAATATGTAAATTGTCTATAAATTCCATGTTTTCGACATTTTCGTGGTCATAAAAGATTTTTCCCGCAATTGACTATCATATATAATTAGAGACCATCGTATAATGAGCATAAACCCACGACCGTAATTACACATTCGTCTTAAATTGAATCTTGAATTGTTGTGGGAAACGATTCATAATACGGCCCTTGAAAGAAAGAAAAATAATATTATTCATTTCGTGCTATATACATACATTCACGAAAGAAAAAGGTGCGAACCCCACGTGCGCTAGTGCTGTAGGATAGGAGGGACGATCGCTCGGATCATTCGTCAATTGTGGATAGAAGTATACCCCAATTCAACTATCGTCTCTCTGCTATTCACCAATTTAACGAGCTGGATCTTATACTCGTAATGACTGCTAAGCCATTGTGCAAATTTGAATATATTAAGTTTTTTAGAAGTGATCTCATCAACCTTCAAAAACTTAAAACTTCCATCATTTGCATGAGTGATACACATCTCGAGTTCTCTATAGTAGTCAAGTTCTCTAGATTAAGTTGGTAGGAGAAAATAACTCGAGAACATTGAAAAGAATTGAGCTGGTATGATTGTAAACAGTCCTATAGGTCTATATATATATATATATATATATATATATATATATAATGGTACAATTTGAAACTATTCAAAAATCGTATCATTATAGTAACCTACTGGTGGTTAATCAGAAAGTTGTTGAAATAATATATATATATATATAGGTCTATATGTCCACAGTATGTATAGCTGGCTTTTTGTATGATGAATAAATTGCCTGCTTTAAAAAAAATATATATTCTTCACCTCAAATTCTTCTCACACATAACAGAGAAAACCTTTGAATGGAGTAATATGAAATAGTATTACCGTCCTTGTTCTCAAATACCATAAGTGCTTACTGTCACTCAGAAAAAAATTGAAGAATGTGGGATATAGAAAGAGGAAGCAATTAAGACCATTTCAATTAAGACCAGTAAAATGTTATCTCTTTCTACATCTCCATTTCTATTACACCAGATGCATTTGTGTAGGTTTTTCTGTATATTAACTTCAGCTTGATACTTGGACTAAGTTCAAATAAATGTACTCTAATGGAACTTAATAGCTCTATAATCATCGTCTTAAGTCGCGTATATGAGTTGACAGGATGATTAGGAATAGCGTGTGCACAAATGGTGTAAATAGTCATTGTAATCTTTGTACACACAAACATGAGATTAGAAAAAGTGAAGAAAAATGATCATTTCATAAATATAAATACTAAATTTAATTGAGTAAATCCCATATTATCTAGCTGTTATTTCTTTAGGAATAATTAATGGCACATTATTATCAGCATTCTATTTCCCTCATGCTGAATCTGAAGTTTAATGATTTCAATGATAATCTCAATAGGTTACGAACTACTATAAGACATAAAGATAACATAAAGAATGGAACCTTATACTCCTCATCATACAGCAGTAAAATTAGAGTAATAAAATGATAAATGTCAATACATCACATCAGTGAGCATGGTTTACCAGCAATAAAGAGTGGTATTTGATAAATAGAATCAATATGCGAATCGAAGTACGCTTTAGGGGAGTCGAGATGCTATATATAGACACTATAGGAAATATATATTTTAGTATCAACAGTAACATATATAAACCATCATTGCCATATTCCCATTTGATCATGCTACACTGAAATACGTCATATATTTCTTAAAAGTTATCTCAATGAATATTAGAAAAATATCGCATATAAAATAAATTGAATGAAAAATATTCATCGGATTTTAATTAATTACTGATGAGAAACTATTGGGGGCATCAGCTATTGAATAGGCCTACGTATATCTTAGTACAAAATACATTTATTGGTTCTTATGTATTCCATCTTTTGAAAAGTATTGAAGAAATGGATTCCCGGAGGAAAACAATTTTCATGTCCCATTACTTATATATATCCAAAAACTTATATTCCGCTAAATCCACCGTCATGCATACATCCCTAAATACATATGAGATGCCCAAAGACAATATGTTACGTATCTCAAAATTTTAATGCGTGGGTGTGGTTGCCTCCCCGAAATTAACTAATTAGATATACCTCATTTTAACATGTATAAGTATGGTATATTTAATTCATTGTCCTCAAAATAATTAGTAAGATGTAGTGGCTTGCGTGTTTTGACTCTAGACACCCCCGTACAAATCACACGTCTTGTTAGTTACATTTGGGCGTAAACACTAATTAATTAGAAGCATACTTTTTATGGAAAACTATTACAAAAATTAGCAAACAATTATTAATGATACTTTGTGGGATTTAAATAGTAAATAATTATATGAATTAACTGCATGTTTATATCTGAATAATCACTATACATCAAGAATAGGGCCTGTACAAAAATTACTTCGAATCTTGAAACCAAATAATTATCCAGTATAATTAGGAAATGTAAACTCTTGTTTATACAGTAAAAATGATGGGCGTATCTGATTTATTCTTGGATAAATTATTTACTGGCCTTAATTAGTATTTAAATGTGAAACGCCGGAATACGGTCTACTTAGCTATTGAGAGGGTCTTAAGAAAATGCTAAAGATCAATTCAATTGAAAATTTCAAAAAAATTAAGAAATCATTTAAACAGTATGATTAGGATGTTGAAAGTATCATCTGAATAATGAAATGTAACTTCTATTGAATCAATTTGTGTTTTTTGTGTGGAAAAACTGTAAAAAATATATATAATTTCCATCACGAATCACTCATTCATAATTTTATCCGAAGCACACTTGAAAATCGCTAAAATTCGAACTATATCAATATAATAATTTGGAAAAATCAATTTCTTAAAGACGTACAAACAGTACCTCGAAGTCTACCACACAACCAATTTGTACAAACCGTAGGCAGTATTCATCAGTTGTGATCGGGGCGTAGTCCCTCATTTCCTGTGAGAAACAATGCATTATTCTAGTGATGATGCTAGCTAGATAGCAACATTGTAAAGGGGCGTTTCTTACGATCAGGCAATCGATGATGTCATAACGAAGACATAATACGCGAGCTTAACACGGGAGTGACGTCACACATGTGACGAGGTGTTAGGAGCGGTCTGATGGTGATGACGTCATGTGAAAATAATGTGGTCATGAGCTAGATGTGATATCTGAATGTCATGTGTTTGATGATTGGTGGTTAGGTTACAAGTTTATTGGTTGAGAGAGTCAAGGTTAAATATTGATTAGCATTTCACATTTTCATCATTTTAAACTTTAAAGTAGGTATTTATATTTTTATATTTTTAAATCAAATACAAATTTATTATTTCAATTACTGTATACGAACTGTATTTGGATCATTATAAATCATGATCTACCCTGATGTTTGTATCATTTTACTCAGGTCAGAAAGGTATCAATCAATTTGGAAGAATAAATAAATGAAATTGGATAATTATTTGAACCATATTTCATCGATTTAAATGAATGAAATCCCAATCCTTGGGATAGAAATTCTCTGATCATGAAATATATTTATCAAGACATTTCAATTTTATACATAATATGATTTTTTTTTGGATAGTTCATTGGGAAAATAAGAACAATGACTCAAATTTAACTTCAGTTCTGAACCCGATGTTTTTCAGTACTCATGACAATGGCTAATTTGTTATGTTATTGTGTATTTTTTGCAGTATCTAGTCTTCTTACATTTGTTTTTTAGTAGACAAATGTTCTTACTGTAATTATTATGGTAGCAAAGAATGTTCCACTGACCACAATGTAGAATATTTTCATATTCATTTTTCTTTCAAATCATTGCATCCTGGCACATATAATATATATTGATTTTTAAATTTGTTACTTTTTTTGTTATTTGTTATTTATGAGCAGGTTTTTCTTTGTTACAGAAATAATCTACAATGGCTGTCACAGTATCGAAAACATCCATCTTGAAGGTTCTTGAATTGGTGAGTATGTATAGACTTATAATTCTTTAGGCAATCATAGTTTTTTCTCATTGCTGAGCCAGTCTCTGGTTTTCTAAGATGTTACAACTGTGTTATTGTGATTCCTTGTCTTCACTCTTGGCATTAAAAGCTACTCAAAGTTGATAAAATCATAAATCTTATCTCTATGCTCTATGATTTTCCAGGGCATATGGTAATTTTATAAAATTAGAAAATTACATAGACATATTATAATAGAATATTCATTAAACATTGCAAACTTATGCGAAGCGTGACCCGGGGATAGAATTATCAAATATTTTTAATAGAACTAGAGATGTCTAACTGATTTGCAGATCAAGTACGTTACTACGAGTATTCATGCAGACTCAATTTGCCAAAATTGTGCATGTGAAGTATAGTGAGAGTATAAAAATATTTTTGAAATGTTCTCTTTTTATACACTCTACGATTTTAGAATTACACGAAATTTCTGGAAGTCAGATCTATGTGATGAATGTGAAACGTCTATAGTCGCTAGTTCGGTAAGCAACTAACTTTCAAGTGCAGGATACATTTCTAGATAATGTTTAATCATAGTAAATAGTACCTACATTAAAATCATACATTTATTTCAAAATTAATAGAATTTATTCAATTAACTTATTTCATCTGACCTGATAATGTAAAGTGTTCAGATGATCTTATTCTGAGGGTTATCGCAAATTATTGTGAAATTATTGGGATACGTTGGATAAAAAAAATATTCTTTACATACCTTTTGGCATTGAGCTTTTCATCCAAGTTATCTATTTTGCCATATTTGTGACTTGAATATTTTTCATAAGTTGTCGATTGTGACATAATATATAATGTTTTATTATAAAACTGTTATATTCACTTGTAAAGTGTATGAAATTATATTATGTATCAACGTTAACTAGCAAAACTTGCTAATACACAACTCTACTACTACTTCTTGAAGGCTCATTGATTATTTTATTACTCTACACATGTATCGCAGCATTTGTCTGACTGTGATTTTCGTAATTACAGATCCTGACCTGCGTCCTGATTGGTCTGCAGTACCACAGCTTCGCACTCAACGACACTCACGAGGTGATGATAACGTGCGGAACGTTCGGCGGCTACCTCGTCATCCTCGTCGGAGCGCTGGCCGGATCTTGCACCGGACAGCCTCTCAACAAGAGAATCGTACGTTCTAACAATTTCTAATTCAACTTCGAAACTTGATAGAATATATTATCATAAAGCCGACATTATGACATGCTGACATTATAGCTGACATTTTAGCAAGATCTATCTGACCCGAAAGTGATTGAATATTTCGATATTCATCATGGTACCCTGAATCGTTGTGGTCTAAACAGTTTGGGAATCAAAATCTCTAGCCATATCAACCATTATATGTTGAGTCAAACCGCCTAGTTATTGGCGTAGAAGTAATTGGGCAATCTACAAGGGCAATCTTACCATCCCAAATTCTAGTTCTTCACTAGTTATACTAAATATACCAAATAGTATTAACTATTAAGTATAGGTAGTAAATACTAGTTTTACTAGTGAATACTAGTTTTCCAGAGTACGGTACCAGAACTGATGGCATATATCATTTTCGGACGTAATACTGTGTAGTTTCGCAGCATCAAATTGATTTGAATTGAAATTCAACATTGAAATAATATCAAGGTAAGCTGGTGGTTTCTTTCCGATCTTCCCAAATTGTTCCGTTGAATGCAGTGCTAACACGTGGAATACATTTTTTTATGATATTTGAACATTTCCAATGGGAGAACGCAGTATTTTTGAAACACCAAATTGAAACAAATTGAATACATAATTGAAGATTAATTAAGTAATGTACATACGTATGGTCACAGCATGGTCACAGACAGAGCAGTCCTGGTGTCAAAATTGATTTGTCTTAATTTGAAATAAATACAATGAGGTAGTAAGATTGCCCATGTACTGTCATGTCCGAACGATCCATAGTCTTGATTGGGAAACATCGATTTTGTATCAAGTTTTTGATGTTGAAGATGAAAAAAAAAGATTTCAATATGAAGGAAGACTATCAAATCCTTTTCTTCATACTACATTTTATTGTTGAATATGTATTCATCATTGTGAACCTAATTTCTTCCAGGACATCTTCTTCAGTATTGTCGGATGTGCTCTGTTCATCGCTGCCGGTATCCTCTCCATCCGATACTATCAGAACTGGACTTTCAAGACTGAACAGTCCGACATCGGATTGGCCAAGGGATCCCTCGCGATCATCAACGGAGCCCTCTTCCTCCTCGACGCCATATTCAGTTTCCGCGGCGAATAAGCTCACTCCGATCACCGTCCAAAGATGGGTTGTTCTTACGTAAAGACAGTCGAGTTTCGTGAAAGCTTACATTTCCGAGAGACGTTGCCACCGTTATTCTACTGCGTTACTTTCTTCAATGTATGCACCACCGAAAGTGTTCTTTGCAAAATTTTGTGACCAAATTTCAACGATCAGCAGATTTATTTTCAGTTTCATTATTGTATATTCTATTACAAAGAATATTTAATTATTTTCTTTGTGAATGATATTCTGAAATGATTGGTAGAAAAAGAAAACTTCTTTTACTTACACATCTCGAGGATGTATATCAATTGGATATTGTAATTCTACCTCATCATCGGAAATAGTTTCAGCTAATCCCTTGAATCCAACCAAATACTCAGAGAAGTTACGAAGTTGAATTAATATCCGATTAAGTTTTCTTCTCATTTTTTCAGTCCAATAAACGTTTTCTTCATTTTTTTTAACGACAAGTTAGAATTCAGGTGAACTCTCTTTGTTTTGAAGAACACATCTGATGGGCTCTCCATCCATCATGAAAAACTTCATGCATTTTCACAAATGTAATATATTAATTATATTAATATATTTAATTTAATTATTTAATTATAAGTATCATGTCAGCTAATTTCAGTTGCTATGCCTATTTTCTATATAAATTTGAGACTTTTTATATGTAGACTTTACGAATTTGCATCCTTGAATTTTCACATTCATTATAGTAATGACACTCTCTATATACATTTGAAAACTATTAAACTACCGTTAATTGTTGTAAAACTCGTTAATATAGTAATTCACGTAAGAAATGAATACCAATATCTGTAGATAATTAATTATATTTAACGTTTAAGAAATTGTCTTTCGACATTTCCAACCATTATTTGGGATAAGCTTTAAAATAATATAAGAGTATGCATTATTATTCACATCGTGAGATAAAAATACTTTTATTTCAATTCCTCATTATCATTTCATCATTATCTATAGAATCACATTATGATTTCCTTGTATGTTAAGGAAATAAGTACATATTTCACAAACACAATTAATAGTGCACTGTATTGTGAATCTGACTTCTTTCTCGAGTTCAAATAGAAAAGCTGCCAAAGCCTAATAGTACACCGTTTGTTATTATTAAAATATATATTTTATATCAACAGAATATTATTTCTTATATTTTATAACAATTTTAAAATGACTGAATTTTTTCAGTGGATATTATCATTCATGTATTTCAGATAATTGTTTCTCTGAAGTTTGCTTGAATAACGTTTTGAAATATTTTTATATTAAACGACCGTTTTACAGCTTTCTTAATACTTTCTAGATAATAGAAATAAGGTAGTAATTAGTAGGTATACTATAGTGAAAACACATTTTGATTTTGACATTCTATGTACCAAATTGATCTGAAAATAAAAACATGTCCATAATTTGAACCAACGGATGTTTTATTTAAGTTTCCTACTAGCGTTTATTCTGTGTTTCATTCCTAGTTATGCTCACGACATTCAAAATAAGCGGTAGAATGCTACTTATTCACTACGCCTGTTTGTTTGTGTTGCACCAACCTGAACTAGAGTTTAGCTGGTGCAAAAAGGAAATGCGCCATTTGATGGGTTTTGTGCAGGAAATGATACCTAAATGTTGAGGTACAAACAAACACGAAAGTGCTGATTTTTCGGTTCCTGGACTCGAATTTGAAATTGAGCAGACCCATTGATGAAGAAATAGATATTTTCATTTATTTATTCGTTGGTTATATCACCATAAATATAAATATTCATTTTTATCAGGGTATTAGTCTGAAGAGTCGTCTGAATGGGCCTACACCAAAAATGATTCATTTTACATTAAATAACGTCACGCTAGATAACATGTTACAATAAATACCAATTCACAATAACTGAAATATTGCAATGAATGAATGAATCAATTGAATGTTATCGAATAGAAATGGACATGATCTTAAGAAGGAAGTGAAGTTAATGTTTGATAAGATCCAATATTTTCATCGTGATTCTATTCCAAATTGATGTTAGTAATTGAAGGGTAATCCATATGGTGCCTTTAATTTATACTTCCAAATGAGTCACGAACTCTGTTCTGTTTCATGCAATATAATTCAACGAGTTTTAAAATGTGGTTTTATAGTTTGTACTTTCAAGTGTTTTTAATCGAGTTTAATCAATGTACCGAATGCTCAGCACACTCTATATTGATTACAACGAACTAGGAGCTAGAGTGTCAGATAGTTCAACAAAGCAACTACAGATCGCACAAGCTTTCAATAAACTCACTTCGAAAACTTACCACTAAAATAAGGGTAGGTTAATCTGCATTCAAAATTTTGACAAGTTCCTTTTAACAACCTTTTGAACATGGTACATTCTAGTACATAAGCTTTCGAAAATATTGAAAAGAATCAAAATTAGAAGATAAATATGAAAATAGATTCAGACTAAGACACTAAAATAAGGATAGGTTAATTTGCATTCAAAATTTTGAAAAGTTCCTGTTAACAATCTTTTGAACATGATACATGCTATAATATAAGCTTTCGAAAATATTGAAAAGAATCAATATTAGAAGATAAATATGAAAATGAATATTCCTTGAATATAATGGAAACAAATATCGTCACTACTCATCCAAATCTAGTTTCAGGATGTGACGTCCTTTAACTAATTATTCAAACCAAATTTTCATACACTTGTTCTATTCGAATATCTATGATTCTTTCATTACAAGTATTTCTATGATGATGATTATTATAACACCAGTACTGCATTGCAATACATTCTACTATTTTATATAAACATGTTTATATATATTCAACTTTCAAATTGTAACATTTTTTCTAATACTAATAATCATAATTCATAATCCATCGACATATTGGAAACAAAAACTAAATGATCGTCACAAATTATTCAACTAGAATGAACTTTGGGTAATAAACTTGGCAGTAAATAATGGTAGAATATAAGGAAATTATGTTCTGCGCTGTAAAATTGTGTTGCATTTATTTAATTTTATCGTTTTATTATGTTATTGTTTTTGTGTTGGTTTATTATTTTATATTCATTTGTGGATCATCGTATTTACAGTTGATTCTTTTTCATATTGATATATAGGATTATCGATTATTATATAGGTGTAATTAAGCTGATTATACCTATAATTATACATTTAATAATCCATGTGCGAACGGGCAAGAGTATATCTGTCTTTAATATACTCTTATGATAATATTACTTATAGTCTTGATGGTATTTTTAATTTAGATTCTCGCTGTACAAATAATTTGAAGTGCAGGTGGAAGAGTGTATTGAAACTGAACTTCAGAAGTAAATGAATAAAAATCATAAAAAAAACAATAATTTGCTGATTCTAGATTTGAATGTTTTTAATGCAATAGTGAAATCAAAATCGAAATAGAAGGACAAAATAATTACGATAATGAGAATGGAAATGAAAAGTTTATATGAAAATTTATTAAAAAAGTTATTAAATCCTTAAGGCGGTTTGTTATGTGTCCTTCGATCGGAAGATACATTTTTACTTCAAGTTGAACTATAGACAGTAGACATGATAGAGTATTTGATGAATCCAGACAATAAACATAATTCTATTGATATTACGAGCCATCGTATTCAAAGAATTCCTATATGTATTATATATATATATATATATATATATATATATATATATATATATATATATATATATATATATATATATATATATGTATGAATATTAAATATATACATACAAAGAACTAACTCACATCATAATAATATACAGACCAACCATTATCCTACACAAAGATCATCACTCATGTTTCGATTCGAAACTAATCGATTTACTAATCGAATCGAATGGCACTCGGTAATCGAGTTGTTGTATTTAATCGGCAGTTCGATTAATTTAGAGATGGTCCAATAGATTATCATGCTGTCTATACTAATATTAGAACAATGTAAACGCATTAGTATCTACATTGATCCACTATGCAATTAATAGCATTGCGATAATTGACCAGTAATATGGCTTTCCATTAACTATGCTTAATTCGATATAATAACTTAATATGTCATGATTAGAAAACGAGGCACGAGATCGGTTGTAATTGTAATTTCAAGCATCATAAAATATTTGTGACTGTTACATTTATTATTCTTAGGAGCATGCATGCACTGAGCTTATAAAAATAGAGAAATTCATCTACCATTCTTTTCTACGTTTACGAACAAGTCTATATTAACTCTAAAGATGATTCATGCTTTTTAATCAATATGACATTATTTTTTTGTGAATTCGTTCAGTTTTAAGATAATACGTTAATGAATTCATTACATTCTTGGTATTCATTGACGTATTTTCTCAAAACTGATTCAATTTACAAAAATAGAATGTCATAATAATTAACGAGCATTGGGGTTGATATATTTTGTGAACATAGACAAGAATAGCGAATATGAATTTCTTAATTTTTGAAAACACCATCTTGAGAACTTTGATTCCAATTGAATAAAACACCGTGTAAAATCGGCAGACTATTATCTTTGGCTCGAAAGAAAAATACTTGTGCATGTGAAATCGAAAAGTACGCATGATAAAACTATTTTCACTACATTCACGCATTTTTCAAATTTTATGAATGAAAATAATTGGAAAAAATCTGTACAGGAAAAAACGTTTGTCCTAACGATTTTTGAAGTAAGTTTTCATATTTCTAGGGGATTGGCAACTGTACTTAAATTAATTGTACTAAAAACCAACTGATCTTAAAAAACAACCAGACAGACACCAATGTCCACCAACTGATATTATACAGTCACAATCTTTGCTAGTCCACCAGTTCACTGAATTTCTAGGGTAGCGATTGTTAGTCATTTGCTACGTGACAGTATTTTATGTAGTACATACATTCAGGTGTGTATGTTGTATATATATATATATATATATATATATATATATATATATATATATATATATATATATATATATATATATATATATATATATATATATATGTATATGTATATATATATATATATATATATATATATATATATATATATATATATATATATATATATATATATATATATATATATATACAGACGATTTAACAAACAGAGATGAAAAACAGTTTATGTACAATATACAAACTATTAAAAACAAAAAATCATAAAACAATAAAAGTTTCGTGCTGAATGATCATTGAGGCATGAACTCGAAGTCTATTATAACAATAATGAAAAATCATATTTTTCACATTATTTTTATTGTTTCCAGGTAAGAACTATTATATCATTATTATTTCTTCTGTACAATTGGTTTCTGAAGAAAGAAGGAAATAACTTCTTTTGTTTTTAAGATGTCTAGGGATTGTGGAGTGAGTACCGTAATATGATTATTCGATGCAAGAACAAAATGAGTTTGAAAAGAAATTGAGTCTATAATTGTATTATGAAAATATTGACGTGCATTTTATACGGTGATTTGTGACGTTTATTTTTATGGAGTTATACTTCTCACGTGTCTTACTGTTACAAAAAGTGAATACATACCGAAAAAGATATATATATATATATATATATATATATATATATATATATATATATAGGTCTATATATATATATATATATATATATATATATATATATATATATATATATATATATATATATATATATATATATATATAAATATATATTTATATATATATGTATATAGAATGAATTGAATGAGGTCAAATCGGGCTAAATGATGTGTTCATATATACAGCCCAGTAAAGGTGCTGTGAGATAAAGGAGATAGAAATGTAACATATTTTTCACACTTCACTCATTCCATCGAACAGAACGCATCTATGACGTTTTCCACTTCATTAAAAAAGAAATGGAAAATAAACTTCAAGTATTAAAAACTTGATGGAATTATGGCAAAGTAGTAAATAATAAAGAACATTTTTTTTCCTTATTTCCGATGGAAATACATTTCCCAGTACATCGTCATTTCCTTTTGTACCAGTCGTCACCGATTCGACCTCCATTATCGAAGTACTTACTAAATTATTGCATTGAGTCGAAACAAAGGTTATAGGTGAGCTATGTTCCATAATCATGATATTTTGAAAGATATAAGAATTCAGGAAGCCAATTTTAACCTTATTTATGAGTAAATATACAAATTAACCTTTGTCCATTCAGGTCACGAATAACAATACGCCTAAGTAAGCAAGCTCGATGGTATTTTTCTAAATAATTCCATATTTATGATGAGAATCCATAAATAATGGATTTCCCTAAACCAATTCACAAATGTTCATTCCGTAACATTATAATGTAAGAAACGTTCATGAGATAATTTCTCATGAGAAAATGGATTGATTTTTTCGTTTTCGAATTTTCAATGTGAACTTATTCTTGCAGATATTGATACAAATATGCCTCATTTGAACGTGAAGATGTCTCGAATTTGCACGAAGAAGTCGCATACGATCGAATATATTATTAAGTGAAATCTATGAAACTATAACTGATGAAAGTCCGGAAAATTTGTTCGTTTTGGCATTTTACGTGAATGTAAACTAAATCTAGCGTGCATGAATGTTGCCAAATAATATGTTAGCACATAATATATGCGTAAAATATAGAATGACATAATTGAATATAGGCCTATATAATATAATATTCAATTTGATGTAATATATTAATTATAGTATAATATAGTATGGCATATATTATAGCTGTTCAAATTATTAAGAAGTTACCTATTTCATATAGATATATACTAATGGATTTTTGGACATTTTCTCTCCACATTTGACAGGAATTTGACCAAACCATGGCAGGAATCGAACCCCCGACTCCTGAATAGCGATTCAGTCAGCCAGTAACTGATACACCCGGTCTCAGTAAAATAAATGAAATTATCTTCGAAAAGCAGACATGTGTGCCGTTAACAATTACCACTACACGCTGCCATATGTGTGACACTCGAACGTATGCCCGTTAAAAGCATCTCCGTGTTCTATATGTTTACCGATCTCAATTGTTAGAACTTCGTTTTATAGATTAGTCAATTATTATTTAACTCGCTTTCGGTGACGAGTGACAAATTAAATATATATCAAAGTATATTTACACACGGATTATCAGTATCTAATAGAGGGATGTGAAACATGTGTGTATTATTATACTGCCCTCGATCTGGCCCCTTGATCTTGTTTTCAAATTTGTATCTAAACTTCGGAAAAAATAGTTCGAGTATGAATACAGTTTCGTATTTTTTCAATACATGCATGGAGGTGATGTAATGTTTTAATAAAATAATTCAAGTTCAGAAAGTCATCGATATCAAATCATATTACACAACATAATAAATTAACTACCGTGATTTAAATGTCTACTTACGTAACGAATCGGGAGAATATTCCTGCCATCTCACTGGAACCAGCTGGAAATGAAAATTACATTGTTGTAATAAAATTTATCACAAAGCAGACATCTATTATCAGAGTTTATTATAGAGTATCTAAATTTGATCTATAATACCAGTATTTGAAATAATGGTTCGATATCAGGATGAATAAGTATTGGAACGCACCGAAGCCGCGTTTCTCTGATTCTGGAACTCAAGATCCAGTATCAATATACAATCTCAAAATAAATGCATTGATGGGCCTACATGTTTGTATAGCAATTCAATATATTTCCTCTGATTCTGTAATTATGATAAAATGGTAATTAAATCATTCTTCAGTTTTGAGAAGATTTTGTCAAAAAATCATGTTTTCAGGCAGGTCCCAGTTTGAGTATTATTATAGTGAAATTAATGGAAATGGAATAATTTCAAAAAGATGCTTCTTTGTCGTGTATTTCAGATGAATTAAGAAGGGCGTGTTGAAATCATTTTTAACTTTTCCGGTTTCATTCTTTTTAGAAATTAAGCTCTGCCATCATTATTATCCGACAATAAAACATAGAAGAGACACAATAAAAAATCTATTTTCAAGAATTTTGAATCATTCCAGAGCAAATTGAGAGGAAGAGGAGTTTGGAGAGAATTGACTAGGAATATATTGTTGAAAGTACGAAAATTATTATATTGAGGTGGACATGCCAAAAAGTTGTGAAAAGTGCGTAATGATGGCAATTAGTTATTGAATTGGAATGAATTGGAGCTATAATAATGTTTATCATGAAACATCATATTCATGATTTCTTGGTGAAGAAGAGCAAACAAATTTTAGAAAATTGTATGGTTAAACCACTGTTTTTTTTTTTTTTTTGAATGGTATTTTCAGTGTACGAATTATAACACAGAAAAACAAGTGAAAATGAATGTTTACATCAAAACGATGGATTTGATTTGCATATCCCTGTGAAATAGAGGTGTTCTCTGGACGAATTCAGAGCAAATGGTATATTATTTATAACATTTTAAGTTGTTTGTTATCGTCAAATATTGGACATCTGCCGATTAAATTCAAGTAGTTATCTATTTATTATAAAATGGAAGATAATGATTATGCAAACATCAAGTGGAGATAATTTTGGGGTAATTTACGTTTGTGAAATGCCGACAAAAATCATGGGAAAGTGTGTTTATTTTTTAGAGTAATAATATACTTGGGAAGGGGGTTTGCTATAACGTTGTTTGTAAGTGTTGGGGTTATGACAGTGTCAATAATTCAATATGGTATTTTATAGAATATCATGAAGTTGTTTTAATGTGATCCTACGGAATAAAATATCGTGAAATATTCATGATTAAAAAATTGTACCATTAATAAAAGCCGAATGAGGTACTCGTAACTCATTTTATTGAAGATGATTTGTTCTAGAAGGGACCACGAAAGAAAGAAGAAGGTTGCCCACCGATTGTATGAATGTGAAAAAAATTATCAATTATTTACAACTAGGAAAACGCCATATGCGTTGTTAGACGAGCGGATGGTAATAGTATGGGTAAAAATGGGTAAAAACTGCTTCTAGTGGTACCAATTTAGCACATTTTATGTTTTTTCTTCAAAATGGCTGACCCGATCAAGCTGAAAATTTCCAGAAATATGTATCAAAATGCAATTCAACTTCATGCAAAATTTCATTTTTTCGGAAAATAAAAATATTCTCTTCTTTTCCGCTGTGTTATTCTAATGGGTATTTTTGAAATTTCTAGAATTCATAAAAATAAGTGACCACCTGATAATGTCACAAAACTATACAGAACGAAGTTAGATATTGAAAAAAAGTTTGAGTTGATAGCTGTAGATATTTGACCTGTGGAGAACCGAAAAAAAAAAAAAAAAAAAAAAATTAAAAACGAACACCAATTTTTTTCAGTAGGCCTATGTCAAATTGAATCCTCGCTAAAGCTCGTCCAATTAAAATTTCAATTTACAATTATTTATATTTATAACCTTGCAACTTTCAGAATGTAACACTTTTGAAAGATGCAGTTCGGTTTCTTATTCTCAAACCTCGTTGTGAAAACTGATAACACAGTCAAAATTTCAAAGTTACACAAATATGATTGTGATATCTCATGTGTATTTTTCATATTTGTAGACCATCTTCTTTTTTCGTGGATCCAAGTATATCTTTGAATCATTGATTGGATAAGTGTAAGAAATCAAAATCACTTTTATAATACAAACATTATCATTATTTTCGATGTTTGAAAAATTGACAAGATCAGACTTATTCGCTGATGGAAGTCGATTTTGAAAAGTACTTTTTGTTTTGTGGTGATAGTTTTCTGTGAGTCGTAATAAATATTGAAATTAATAATAATTTCGATTTTAATATATAATTTTCGAAGCTATTTGCTAACCATTTGCATTTTATGAGAAATCCATGCATTGATTTCCACGATCCCACATGATAACATGCATTATAATTATTCAATAATGCATCGAAAAATAACTATTCAAGAATAATTTTAAATTAGTCTTATAACAAAGACATAACTAATTGAATTGGACGAGCATGAACGACTCAGGCTACATGAAGTGCCATGACCTAGGTATACTGTAAAACGAGTAAAGTATCAACTAGCCAAACCATCTTAGATATAAGTTCAATCTTGGAAAGAGTTGATACTCAACATCCTCTTTTTCTCATATATAAAGTTCGTACCAAGGTTAAAATTGATCTTCTTGGTGAAACAAATGTCTCAAAAATAGGCGAAACAAAATAACAGAGAGTGAATTTGCATGAATGTATGTACAATATTCAAACCACTCTCTGAATTAAGGAATAAATTGAAACAAGGAAAACGACCCACATGCGTTGTAGGTTCGTAGGATGAGAGAGATTCTATATGAAATGTATTGGAAAAAAATGTCTGAGATTCTCACTTCATACCTTGATTTTTTGAAACTCATTAGGTCCACCCGATTCACTTATTGATAATTTCAATCAGTCTACAAACTGATTGGGTCAATCTTTGATCATCTTTCAATGGCTTTCATAGTGAATCTCATTGACTGATGTGAAAAATGAATACATATTAATTTTCATCTTCAAAACGGCTCGTTTAAATTTGAATTACCCCTGAAAAATATGATCTCAAATTCTATCACAATATCAATATCTTGCTATTATAAAATATTTTTTATCTCAAATAATTATGGTCTATTAGTGAAAACTTATATACTCAAGTTATGTCTCAATTAATAATTGATATTTTCTTCACCCATCCAATCATCTCAAATAATCATGTCCCTTCCACTCATAAATCTGTCTCATTTTCTTCAACCCAATTTACGATTAAAATTACCTACAAATCAAATCACATGGTACAAGGAGATTAAGGGGGAAGGTGGAGGAGGAAATTATATTTTGTAAACTCTTTCAGCTTCAACCATTAATATAATTTAAGGCCCGGGTCCTATAAACCCCTGTTCATAATGGGAGCAATACAGCCTACAGGTATCTATACTAAATGCCATGATTGAAGGTATATAGTTTTGATATTGATGCCCATAGCGTATAGGATGGCGTACCCTATGATTACCATACGGAAAACAGTTTTCTGGTATATAATTTTAAATCCTTCTATATTATAACTTAATTCACTTATCAGTAATCAACTACGATATTTTTTTATTTTGATAGAAACATGTTAGACCTGCTAGTCACCTTAACAAGTTTCGTGTGTAAAGATTCGATAATCAAAAATGACTGGAAACAATTTTCTTAATAATAATAAACAATATGATATAGAAAAAATAGATTTTTTTTTTCTGTCGTGAAGCTTCGCCGACAAAAATCGTAACCTGAAGGAAAAGCACGAATGATTTGGTGATTATGTGAGGTTGCTCTTTGAATCTGAATTGTGAGAATATAAAATAATTACGTCAAGTATATTTTAGGTTTTTATGAGGTGGAAGTCTTATCAAGATCTGGAACGGAATATTAATTATTTTACACGCTTTAGATTATTTGTTAATTAAATATTAGGACCGAGATGGCAATTAATATAGAATATACATTTCAAGATTGAATATAGGTTATGGTATATGCATATTTATGTATGAAAATTGTTTTATAATGGAACTAAACGTGAGAATCATTGATAATTGTTTTTTAATATTGATTTTCAATCAATGATGAGGTATTTTAGCTGTGTTTTTCTAGTTTTCAACAAACTTAAAGTATCTTGAAAGAGTTTGTTGCTCACTGATCAGTTGTAATTGGGTCATCCCAATCGAAAAATGCAAAATTCTGAATTGTACTTCATTTTACTAAAGTAGAATTTTTATTCATTTTCTGGTAGAATTTGTTCACATTTTAAAAGTTCAGGGGGTATATGATCAACCCTCTGTTGCACCGTCCGAATGACCCTACCTTATTACCTTTATCGTTAATAAGGGCACAAGAAGTGTGTGTGTGTGTGTGCATGAGTACTTTTTGATGTTTGGAAGAAAAAAAAATCAAAACACCATCGAAACTGTTGCAGATAATTTCAATTTGAGAAATCACGAAGTGTTGACATATTATCTCCATTTCGAGATGATCATCATTCCTTCATAAAATCATCAACAAATTGAAAAAGTATACATTTGCAATCAGTTAGTGTTGATTCAATCATCCCATTATATAACATCCAAAACCTCTACAGTTTCGATTTCGACAGTTTGTCAATAACAATTGCTAAAGTACCCATGCCGCAATGGATTTGAATACACATCAAATTTTCCAGTTTCCAAAGGTCTATATTCGCCAATATACTTCAATCATTCACATTTCCTCTAAACTAACTTTCTTCAACATCTCAAATGATTTTAGCTTTCGATCCAATATCACATGAATTTGACTATAGACAAATAACCGAATGTCTAAAACGCCTATCATACAATATTTATATATAAATAAACAAGGTGGAAACGCCTATTATATAGCGCATTGGTATCCCATAAACGTTCTTCTCCTAAAGGGGGAAGGGGGTGGAGGATAACCGTGGAGGAAGGGGAAGGGGGGGGGAGATCGTCTTGGAACAATATAAAGACATCAACAATTAAGATCGTGTGCCCTGATATCGAACGATGTATAAGTTGTATCGCCTTATACAGGAACTTGGCCAGCAGATGATTGATGTATCGATATATCTCGAATCTCGATATAGAAATGTAATGAGCGGTTTCGAGAAGATGGGTTTTTTCGTTTTGTCGTTTAATGTGTATTATAATAGTGATTACCGTACCGGTAAATGGCTTAACCCTTAACTCTAACACAGTATGGTATGCCCTACGCAAATAGATATACTTATCAAGTATAGGGTGTTACTATCACTAAGTTTTCTATGGATATTATTTATTCATGTTTAATTCGAAGTTGTATACTATAATGTGATGTGATCTATTGGCGTCTATGAGTGATGAAAGATGATATGAAATGTGTTTTTATTGGGTGTTTTGGCTAGTGGAAAGAAAAAAAAGAATCAACCTTGATGGAAAAGGGAAATCCTGCACGAAAAACTTCTGTCAGGATCTGTCAAAAATAGTCTTCCTTAACGATACGTTGAAAGAAGTTCCGTATTTCCTCATCAGGTTTTGTATTTCAGATTTAATGTCTTCGAAGTTTTATCCTATTTATAAACTCAATTAATATAATTAATGGCAGATGAGATTTTCTTGAACATAAATCAATTTTGATATCAACTTAAAAAATTGAAATATAGTTGAAGAAAAAAATGAGATCATAAATTGCCCAATTGCATACTACAGCAGAATATTTAATGAAATGATGAAGATATAATTAGAGAAAAGAGAATAATTAGATAGGATAAGAATAAAGATAGTTAAAGATAACTATAAACTTAAAATGTGACAGCGTTAGTGATAGTTCAGTTCTGATCAATTTATGAGAATGATCGAATTATTGCTCACAATTGTTTGATCTTATTCATTCAATCTCATATTACCAATATAGAATATGAAATGTGAAGTATCAAATATATAAAATGAAATGGATTACAGTTTGTGATATTTTCCTGCATACTGAATAAAGAATATCAATGCGATAATTGAAGCATTATTTTAGCTATCATCTTTTCATTCTATTTTCAAATAATTTGTTCCTTCTTTTGTGCCCATAATATATGCATGATAGAACAGAGTAAAATATCTGAATTGCAGATATTCAATATCTGAATCTAGTTCCAGGATTAGAAAGTCCATTGAAGACCCCTTCATGGGGTTATACGGATAATATAAATGTTCTCAGCTCAAAGCCACAGTAGTCAACCATTCCATCATCTTACATATATTATCTATCTTTTTCAATTATCTCTTTATGTTTACTCATTTTCATTTCTAGTTTTGAGTTTTGAAATTTTCTATATTTGTTTTATGTAAAAATCTTTGAAAAAATGAACTGAACTGAACTGAACTAGTGCAACGATGAAGTGATGAAAGGTGAAAGGACATTCACAAAAATCAATGTCTTACTCGGGACGCCCTATCTGGCTACATTTTATAAAGCGGCGCCTCTAGCTGAATGAGCCACGGGGGGTGATTGATCATTAGTTATATTTTTGCATTTAGGATACTGATTTTGTTCTACTTGAACAACTTTTGGTTTCAATGATAAAATCATGCACACGTTCACTGAATCAAATGTATATTCTGTATGTTGATATAGAAATTATAATTCAATTTATATTGAACATAATTTGAAATAATTATAGTTCCTTATCGCATAATACATCGAATCCTGTTTCAGGAAACGATTATATATGTACTGGTTTAAAATACAGAAGATCTTTATAATAATCTTGATATCAACTTGTATATAGCTCAAATAAAATCAAGTTATATTGAACTTGGAATATCATACCGTCATCTCAATACTCAGTTTACGAGTGTTGATAGCTGTTAACCAAATTTGGAAAAAATAATATGATTACACTTTTTGTTTTGGACTTTTTTACTTTTTGAATGTGATTTCGCTATTCGTTCTGTATGCTCGCCTTTTTCTACTACTATGCAGTTAGGCATTTAAGAAACAAAAATTGACAGATTTGCAGAACAGCAATAATCAGGATAATACGTATATTTAGTATTTTGTGTTTTGGTAGACTACCGTTAACCTTCGTCATATATATATATATATATATATATATATATATATATATATATATATATATATATATATATATATATATATATATATATATATAAAAGCACGTATTTTGAATAACACGCATTTTATTATTTTCTTGTCCACTTACCGCAATTATTTTCTTGAATAAGCATATAATTTTCATGTACATATATATGCTTATAGATATAACAAATAACAGGGTAGACAATTTTTGAAATTGCTCCATAAACTGTAAAATTTAATCTCTTGAAACAATTTAATAATAAAAAATGAGAACAAGTTTTAATATATAATAATATATTCATTCCATATACAAATCCGTACAAATCAAGCAAAATCATCCCTTCAGGCATATTTACTTTAATACCACAATTTATTATCAAAACATTATATAGGCCTATACTTATATATATAGGTATATATATAGAGAGAGAGATATTTTATCGTTTCTCTCATTTTTTTTCCGAGTCACCCTGTAAGGTTGGTATATAATATCTTTATTAGTTTCCAGTCACGATTTGGCCATCTTTCATTTTATATATACTACATTCACATGTATATTGATGTTTCCGATCGCCCGTCTTTCCTATCCATTACCATTAACCATTAATAGTTTCGAATCTCCAATACTCATAGAATTACACACATATATACCACAAGCTTGCAGAAAACTCACCGTCGAAGTTGAAGCTCCCATTCTATGACGTAGTCCCCATCACCCCATCCCCACCCCCCATCTCCCCCCACGTTATAATGTGTATGAAACGACTGATAATTATTAGAGGAAGGGCGGATAGAGCATAATAATAATTAAAACAGATGGTTGCCGAGAATTAAAACCTCATGCGAGATAGGCTATTGTTTTTCCACCGCCAACTTATTTAACTTGTTTTGATGGGAAATGATGAAGACATTAAATAAACTTGATAAGTATCGATAAAATAAAATTAATGACGGCTATTAGATGTGAGCCGATGAGTATGACGAATTGCTTTTGGGGGATTTTAGGGTTATATTTTTTTATTAGGTTGGTATAGGTTATTTTAAATGGTTAGGTGTTCCAACCTTTGGGATGTAATAAATGTCTATGGACTGACTTTAATTGAACAAACCTTGTAAAAATATAAATTGTACCGTAATGTGGCTACCGGGAATATTTTGTATGTTTTTTTTTTTCTAAATTATAGATATGATGTTAAAGATAAGGCAGGCCTACATCTGATCAAATGAACCTAGAATGGCACTACAGCTATTTTGTTGCAGATTTTGAACTGGTTATCAAATGAAGATATTTCACCAGAATCATTTACGGTGTAACTAAAAATATAAAAATAATCTTACTCTACAGATTTTTTGTTTGCTTTATTGGTCAAATATTTGGTCAAATATAGCTTATTGGGTTCTCTGATCACTTCTGATCTGATCACCGCTAATGCTCACCATGGTCATGAGCTATATGATCACCAAAACCATATGATTCACTCTGCCACCTAATTGTTGCTATTTCCAATAGCTTCATAAACCTAAGATATAACGTTGTTTCCGCTTTTCACTGACAGGAGAAGCAGTTTTTGAATAACACTTCCATATTTATATCGCTATTGAGATTGAGATAAAAATAAAAACCTTCCTCTATTTCCAATTCATTTCAGTTTCGTTTCGATCTCTAAATTATTGAAAAGTTCTGAAAAAATCTGATGCTTGAAATAGATTAATAGCGAGCTGTAAAGTGTGCATGCCTCTCAACTTTTTAGCGTACGATATTGCACCCAATAAATTAAACTTGCCGACAAGTAATTTCTGAATATAGCTTAATTAACTGAAATTAGAAACTGTCTAAAAACTCAAGGTATTAAAAATAATCCTCTAGAAAGGAAAAATATTAACGTTTTATGTAAATGAAATTCTACCATATTTAATACAAAACTGAATGTTTATATACATAAAAAATGAAGTTATCTTTTTAAGTGCACGGGGTTTAACTTTAACTTCAACTTGGATTAAGTTATACAGAAGAAACGATGTTAGTATAAAAGTTATACCTAATATAATCTGCACCGCCTTTGGACTTTACTTGTAATATACTTTGTTTCCCGTATGTTGAAAGTCTCGATTGGTAGTCGTCCCTATTAAATAGCATTGATGGTCGAGGGTTTCGACACAGCAACACAGGGGTTAAAACTCTCCCTGTTTTGTAATATTGGACTTTATTGTATAATGTGGAATAATATGATACTTAGGGGAGACTTTTTGTTAATACTTACTTCAAATATTAAATATTCATTAATGAAACATGAAAGAACGTTTCATGCGTTCCATAACAAAGGATTCTTGTAATCAGACAATATTGTTATTTCATATAAATATTGTATAATTGTAAACGAGTTAATGATAATAAATATAAAGTCTCACTCTATATGTTAATGATGTATTAATGATGTATTATATATTTCATGGGGGATAAGATGAAGTAATTGTATTAATAGAATGAAAATTCGAATTTGAAAATCTATTTCAGTTCATCGGGTAAACTTAGACCCTGACTATCACGTACTTGCTTTTTTCTGTTAGGAAATGATTTAGATTGCATTTTCTATTCCAGTTGTTGTTTTAATTGAACTATTGCAAGATGAAAGTAATGTGTGGAGATGTTTATAAAATTGAATATATGTGATTATGTAAAACAAAAATCGTTTTTCACAGAAAACCACATTCTTAAATTTTCAAATAACTTTGGATCTATACAAATTGACCTGCACATTCATTTATTCATACCATCATCTTCAACCAAGTAATCGCATTATTGCCATTTTCTTATGGTAATAAACATGGCATACATAAATTAAAGCTATACATATTCCAGTATATAAATAAAACCAAACCAGATAACAATCCCGTTTCCAAAAAAAACGATTTATCAACAAAATAAAATATCTTTTGTATGATGGTAATTAAAATATTGAATAAAAACAATACAATATGAAAAACACAAATCGAATGGAATCGAATCGAGAATAAGTATTGATAAGTAATGGTTTGTGGTAAGGGAGAGGGGGGAGGGGGGATAAAAATGCATCTACATTCTTATTGTTGATGTATAAAATATAATTTAATACGTAGCATAAAATACAATATGCTATTCAAATAAAGATAAAGATCTTAAGAGTGTTCTTCAAGCAAGTATTTATTTATTCAACATCGATTGTTTTTAATGTGAGAATGATTCTAGAAAATATGGTTTTATTTATTTGCATGAGGAACAATCAAAC
Organism: Brachyptera putata; assembly: GCA_907164805.1. Lineage (NCBI taxonomy): Eukaryota > Metazoa > Arthropoda > Insecta > Plecoptera > Taeniopterygidae > Brachyptera > Brachyptera putata. The sequence goes on along the minus strand of OU015469.1, from coordinate 23,333,219 downwards.
AAGTATGAAGAAGTTTTGCCCGTATATATATATATATATATATATATATATATATATATATATATATATATATATATATATATATATATGTATATATATATATATGAGCACAAGTGCTATACATGATATCAACATAAAAATGAACAAATAGCACCGTTATATCTGTAATGAGGGTCAATGATTTCACAGGTTGAGCTTCACGATTGAAAACACAACTACATCTTCGAAAAACGGTTCAATGTTCCAAGCTGCTCTACAATTACTCTGGTTTTCACATTCATTCATATTTCATGTAGGCCTAGTTTGATTTAGTCTATTCCATATAAATTTGAATGAATTCGAAGGATTTTTTTCTGTGCACATTGCACATCAAAATACATCAAACAATAATTGTGCTTCGTTTGACCTGTGGAGCGCGATCAAAAATACAAGAGAACACATTTTCGTTTTTTTCGAGGGCCATAAAATTAAGTCTTCGCTTCGCTCATCCGATCATACGATGAGCGTTTCTATTCTTAACTATTGGATAATGGTAGAAAGGTGATTATAAATGGATTTTCACTAAGATTTCCTGAGAATCAAATACTTTTTTTAATGATTTCAAATCAAAGCTGATTCCATAGTTTTCAAATTACTTGATACAGTCTTGAAAGAGGTTGTTTCTTCCTTTCAATAAGAACCATGATGAAATATTTCATTGTGAAATGTATAAAGATTCTATAACTCATACAATTTCATATTTGGTTAGATTTTAGTTGGAAATTATGATGATTTTTAATCGATGTTCGATTACACCACCTTCAAATTTTTGAATGAGCTTCATTTCATAAAACGGTGAAATTTTCTCTAACTATAAATGAAAATATTGAATTCCAAGTGAAATCGATTCAACGGCACTAAAAATAATTGCCAATTCTCATGAATTCATCCTATTTCATTCAACAACCAATTTTGAACATATTCATTATAAATTTAATTAAAACAAACGAAATCGACATTATTTCAATACTTTCGTGAAATATGTGCAAACACACACGATTCGATTACATAAAACCTCCAACAAATAAATCAATTCCGATTAAAAAATTTCAATTCAATTAATAACAATAAAAATAATTGCCAATTATCTTTAATTATCGAATCCTTTCATTTAACCAATTTTCGATCTATAGTTCAATTATATCCACAGCACATTCAGTGGATTGCACAATTTAGCAGGGACATGTCCAACACCCCAATCCCATCTCTACGCAGGGACCAAAAACCATCTCCCCTTCACACTCTGTTTATCCCCCTTCCCCTTCCCCCTCAACACATTCACTCTTCTCACTCCCACAACGAGGAGAAAACTAATCAAGACTAGTTGCTATGACTACGACCAATCGTGGCCGTTGGTTACGCCCCTTTATTGCGGGATTCGTTGGTGTGAAACGTGCATCTGGTGGGGAATAAAATGAGGGGGGGAGTGAAGTGTGTGTTTTGGTACAGATTCAAATGTTGGTAGAGAATATGATCGGGGGCTAAATGAACACGAGGTACGAATAGTGAGTTTAGTAACCAACTTCACACCATTAAAGACGCATGTGTCAAAAGAAGCGTGGCCGAAACAGATGTTTTGTGATTAGTTGATAAGAATTATATTGAAATAACTCAGACGACCGAACTATATAACATTATTTAGTACAAATTGCGAGTGGTTCTAGAAATATATGTATAGAATCTGTGTTCTTTGATTAATTCGAAAATTGTTAACAAATTGTTTCTTCAAGTATTGAAAAATCGTCAATACTTATCCCGATATTGTTGTACGCGAATATGTGAAAACAAAATATTGATGACGAGTGATTATCAACGATATATGGAAAGTTTAAATGTATAATACAATAATCGATCATAAACTAATCTGTCATTATATCATTTTAAATGACATTTTCAAAGACATTTCTTCATAAATGAGTATCAAAACCTCGCAGGAATCTACATTATCGTACAGTGTTTAGAAGAAGGCAAAAACCCTCAGTGTGTGAATAACAGTGATGACTTTGGTAATGGACAGACGCGTGTTCGATCCTTGTCTACCACCCCCCACCGTCCCCCGACTATTCGCCCCCCATCATCCCCACACCAACTTATCAGCTTTCCAACAATACGCATTGTTATTGCAACACCGTTACTATAGCAACTATAACATCAACAATGGACCATTGCAACCGATACCGAACTGTTTGAATCCAGGGGGCTTGTTTCGCGCGGCGGTGAACGGTGGCGATGAGCATAGGAGGGCGGTGAAGGCGAAGGAGCCGTTGAAAAGTCCGATCAGCCATGGGGAATCGACAGGTAGGCATGTCGTATTATTATTTTATTGTTGTATCGACGGAAGATGAAAAATGTCTACCAAATTAACAAACATATCACCTTTATAATAATATTGCTGTTTGATATTTCCGAGGATTCATTTATATTTCATTGTTGTATCCACAAAAGATGTAGAAAGTCTACCAAATTAACATACGCAAATACCACCGCTGTATTTGTATAACTGTTTGATATTTTTGCTGATTTATGTTTTTCCAAGAACGGATTTGAGATAAGGAAGGCAACTGGGTTTTTCAGAAGTGTTATGTTCTCCAAGAATTACATCGATATTATGTGATTATACTGAAGTTTGTACGATGGTAGATGACCTTTTTCTTCCGTTGATACACGAATCAAACAAGTATCAACATAATAAAGTAGGATTTAGGAAGCATTTATGCCAGAGTTTACCTTGAAGATGAAATTTATCTTCCAGTTAATGACCCCATACAATGTAATTGAATAAGGCTTGAACTGGAAGATAATTTTATCTGCAGCTCAAACTCTAGAAGTTAATATTTGGTAGAACCTGAGCCAAGTAATTTGATCAAAGTGAACCAACTAACACCCGAGGTAAATGTGTCTCGCTAGGCCGATTTCAAACATGTAAATGATAAATGATCATACTATGTATATACAGTATTATAGCAGCATCAAATACATAAATATACAATATATCCTAAGATGCAGACAGTTATTGTTCAGAATTCTAAACCAGTAAAATGTTGTAAAAATACATTGAGAAGGTTCAAGTGTACATTTAAGTAAATCGAGATATTTCAAACAATTCTATTTCAGACGGATGTATTGGCCCTAATAACTATATAAATTGAAAATAAATTGATCTAGGCCCTATACTCACTTTTGGAAACTGTGCTATAAAAATATTTGAGTAATGATATGTTTATTTCTGAATATATTGAGTATTGTAAGTGAATGTAACGAAGGATCGTCAGTATTTTATTGATGATTTTTCTCCAGATGATACGACCAAAAAATTAACCACAATATGTTCAAACGAAAAGTCACCGCTGTAAAGTTTATATTTGTATGCCTATATTATGTCCACGCAGAAAATCTTACGCTGTGTAGAAATTCCCTTACAATTGCGTCAATGTATAATATATATCCGTAGATATATGATCCATAACTTTCATATTCATATCACATTTCTTTTCCAAACCATTACTTCATTCTTGCAACTATATTTATATAGTTATTAAACGTGAATTGTATCGGTTTGATATAAACTCTTATAGACAAGAGCAATTAGTATTGACTCGACTTTCCATATCCTTATTTTTCAAAGAATTATACGTTACTGTTGGAACTGTTCAATGAAATGACAAGTATAATGAAATTATATATTGGAAATAAAAGTTGTTATTATTACATTCCATATTTGACGTGCATATGGAGAAACGCTCATAAATTGTGCATTCAAAATATGGATTAACTGAATAAAAAGTCAATTTGTATAATAAATCATGTAAAATTTTCACAAATAAATATTAAATATGTAGCACAGTTCCTTAAAAAGAGTGAATAATTTATTTTATTCGGATATTAAAAAGATTACCTGAATGGGCCTGAAATGTCAATTTGCAATATTTAATATGTTTACAAATGAACATAATTATCATTACTCAAATATTTATATAGTACAGTTCCAAAAAGTGAGTCAATCAATCCATTTTATTTGGATATAAAAAGCATAACCCTCATTTACCGAAAGCATATATAATTCTTCGTTTTCCTATCATCATTATTCACGCATGAGTTTTTTTATAATTATGATTTAAACATTTTTTTCTATTGCTTCTCTTGTAGTAGCTATATGGTTAGGCAACTCATGCTTATTCCTAACGCAGACTCTCAAGAGCTTCAGGAAACATTCGGGTGAGCTGTTGGATATCTCTCAGTTTTGCGTGGTAAATATAGTCCAAATTATATTGTGAGTTAAGTAATTGTGATCCTCAACGCTTACTTTGATTAGTGTACAGGCTTTCCGATTTGTGGAAAATATTTTCTCTAAAGGAGCCATCAATATAGACAGAAAAATGATGCTCCAAAAATTTCGTTGAACAATTAAATTTGCTCTCCTATTCTCATGCATGAAAAGGTTGAAGTATGTACTATTCTGATAATATGCGTTAAATGCTCAGTGCAATATAGAAAAAACTATAATCCAATTTGTACCGCGGTAAAGCACATTCACTTTAATGCACAATTAAAGCACATTAGTGAAGCACAATACACAATATTCACATAGCTAACGTTTTTCTATTTTCTTTCATCTTCCCATCACTTTTCACCTCAAGCTTTCATAGATCTCTCCCAGGCCATCTATTCATCTCGTGGTTTTCCAACTCTTAATTCTTCTATTTCCTAATGCCCCCTTTGATTATTTTCTGAGTTAATTCGATTAATTTGACATATCAATTGATATAGATTGAGTAACCAAAATTATCCTACGGACTAATTCATAAAATAATTTCCGCATAAAACATGAAATGAGAATATCGATGAATTCAATCCGTATTTGTAATCGTCTCGGATATTAAGCCGCAATTAATCAGCATGGAATTAAAAAGTGAATGGAATATATATTTATTTTGTTGTTGAATCGGATATCTTATAACGGGTGAGACAATAAATTGGCATAAAGGCAGGGGATTATTATATAAAAATGATATAAACCACGACCGAATCCTTCGCACTATCAATGCAATAACACCTGATGGAAAACATGATATTCCATCTCATATTATAGGTAGCTCAATCGTAATTCATCGATGACAGATCTCAATCATCAGTTAAACCTTAACTATAGTTACCATAGACACGATGCGAGAATATTTCTGAACATCTTCCAAGTGTATATCTGCCTAAAGAGCGGAAGATTGATAACTACAAAAATTCAGGTTCAAATTATTGCTATGGTAACGTCTCAAAAAATGTGTTCAAACAAATGATAAGACAAAATGTCTTTTGATGCAGGAATATAATTGATCAAATACTATGCGTCTCAATAGAATTGACAGAAATATTATGTAGTAGGTCTATCAGTCGAAACATGAAAATAACATTCTTATCAGTAATAAGTTGACCACTTATGTCTTGCTGTCTGTGAAGAATGCAGGGACGTCGTTAGGATTTGTGTATTGGGGGGCGCAGGTAAGAATTTTTGAAATTTTTCAAAATATGGTATTTTTCAAGTGATTGTGGCGATATACAAGCAGTTTTGGAGGGTAATAGTTGAACCATTATGGACATTCCCGAAGTTATTTTCAATCAATATGTTTGCATTCTGGACATTTTCGAAGTTATTTTCGTGATATCTCCCAGAAAAATATTTCATTGTGTGTTATTCGTAGGTCAACACGAGTCAACATACATAGGCCCATATATGTTTTTTTGTAGAAGGATGAATTATTGGTGGGGCGCAAATGACGATTGGTGGGGCGCGCGCCCCACCTTGGACCCCCTAACGACGTCCCTGGAAGAATGATCAGACTATTTCACATATTGAAACGTTTTTTTATGAATATGTTCATTTATAAGTTATATATATATATATATATATATATATATATATATATATATATATATATATATATATATATGGCCTATATATATATATATATATTTGATGCAAGTTATATCATATAATAAGGTTGACATAATTAGGAGTGCACACGGAAACCATGCAACTCTCGAGTGAAAATAAAACCAAATGTAATTGCATTTTAGAATCGTATAGTTTTTATCAACATCAAAACAGCACTTGGGTATCTTTAGGGTATTTCTAATTCAAAAACACAACAAAAACTTAATATATTACAACATTTGTTTAATACACGAGATAATGTTCATAACATTACGTGCACTATAATTCGGTTGCATCTAGTTACAAATTCTAATGTAAATATGATTATAAAGCGGTAATTATAAGTAGGTACAGGATATTCATAATTTCTCAGATTGTCACTTCTTGTTTCTTCACGTGAAGAATAGAACAGTTGGCAGGCGGAGATACGTGATTATTATAAATAGTGAGATTACAGATGTGATCGTGTTCGCTTTTAATGTGTGAATTTACCTGTAAAAGTGACACGCTTTGACTTGAGGGTATGTTTAGGGGCTAATTGGCTGATATACATTTATATATATATATATATATATATATATATATATATATATATATATATATATATATATATATATATATATATATATATATATATGTATATATATATGTATATATATACAGAGAGGATGTTATTTTGGCACGTGATAAAAGTCATTGTTGTATCCTCTATTTGGATTTTCTTCGGTGATGGCTGAAATTCGAAAAATATTCTTAATTTTTGAATGTTAATATTAGGAACTAGAAGGGCGTTATCAGATAAGATATTTTAATGCTTCTAAGACTGCAATTTACGAATAATGAAGAATGTGGTAATTGAGCTAGTTCTCAATTAGCTACAAAACAATATTTTGTAGCCAACGGCAATAATAAGAAGTTAATCAGCTGATTACTGTTCTATTGAAAATCTATTATTCATAAAACAGGAACTTTCAGAGACATCACCAATAGCTTTGGATTACACGCGGGTTTACTAATATGAATGGATACATATTGGAATTATGAAGAGATGATAAGTGAAAATAATTTCACAAATACAAATGCCTACAGCGGGACTCGAACCCTATAATAATGTGATTAGTATTTCATTATTGCATATTCTCATAATATCCAAATTTTCATTTATTTCAATATCAGTGAAATTATTTTAAGAAACGAAATGTTAAAGTTATGAATATGAAGTAATATTTACACGAATTCTGAATCGGGTGAACGCGTTGGCACTACATGGCATATACTTTGTATTTTGAACTAATCTCAATGCATTTGCCTCATATTTTATATAAATTATAAGAACATTATCAGAGAATTGTGACAGTAAATATAGAAAGTCTACAAATGCAATAAAGTATAAGTATAGTACCGTAATATTGATTGGATTTTTTCGTAAGAATTTCCATTTCCCATAGTGTAATGATTAATTGTATCAGTAGGAAATTGATAAACCATGTTATTGTACTCATTAATTGATATAGGCCTATACATACATCCTCAAATCTTTTCTTCGATGATTTCAATTGTAATATATAGTGTGAAATATCTTGGGATAAATACTAATAAAGATAGTATAATATATTGTTAAAGTTTGAATTTATAGAGATTTGTTTTTAATTCTGATGATTTTCATTCAATTCAATTGTTTGTTAAATGTTAATTTCATGACTGAATCAAATATATAAATCTTCATTAGGATTGTCATTCAATATATAACATATTAAACAACAGCTCATCTTCAAATTTCTTCATTTTACAATCCCTAATAAATCCCTTGACTGTTCTGGGGTTTTTCTGTATCTACATTTAGTATGGATATATGAATAAACAGAATATAGATATCTTGCAAAATAACTGATGAAAATAACTTTTCAAGTTCGGAATTGAAAACAAACATCAACATTACATTTCTTGAGTACAAGATTACGTTTCGTTTGGATTGAGAACGGTATTTACCTACTACTCAAAATTCTTGTGGAACTCCAACTAGTCTCACAGATAACTCAGATAAATAGCATGATCGTAAAGTGAATTACAATTACCTCGAAGTTCAATACCATAAACGGTCAACTTTCTACATTATACTGCGAAATTGTTTAATTTCTTATTTTTTTATATTTTATATCGGTAATGACATCTATAAATCGAACTCGGTATTCATTTCTGACTGTTCACTACTCTTGACGGAAATTAAAACACAAACACGTTTCAGCAAAGAAGCTATATATTCCATTACAAACCTATATAGTGAAATTGTGTGAAAATGTTTAAAGGCTCTTTTTTTATATCAATAATATCATCAAACTCGTATCTATATCAATATTAAAATAATATGACTGAGATGAGTGGTCGAGTGGCTAGCACACTTGACCGTCATTCAGGTGACAGGAGTTCGATTCCCAATGTGGTCAAACATCCAGATTCCTCTGTCTAATCTGTCTTTCAGATTAATATTGGCTCGGTTCCTCAACAACAGTCCATGACCGACTTCTTTCCACTATCCAAAAACACATAATGGGAAAAAACTTTCATATCATCTTCTCGTCAACTCATTCACCGACGGCAATGGATCTCAGTGCGTCGTTGAAACCAATATGAGAAAAATAAGAGAATATGTTTGTAGCCGTACAATAATGAATGTTTTTTTCCGTTCAGGTTCCGGCGACGGCGACGACTTCCTGAGCAACAGTAAACGGCGTCGTTCTCGCACCAACTTCAACAGTTGGCAACTCGAGGAGCTGGAGAGAGCGTTCCTCGCTAGTCATTACCCGGACGTGTTTATGCGAGAGGCGCTGGCGATGAGGCTAGACCTCAAGGAGTCAAGAGTGGCGGTGAGGGTAATTTTTATGTATAAAATCATAGAATTCAAAAAGATTTCACAAAAAAAGAGAGTATCGAGTTGAAAATAGTATGAATAAAAGTAGAACAGTATATGTATGATCTCGAATCATTTGTGAGGTAGTTAATTCGATAGTAATTGCCTTTATCGATAAATATTGATCACAATTATTGTAAGCGCTGATCCGAAATTGTTTATTCAATTTTGAGCTGAACAATACTGTAGCAGTTGTGTAATGTGATTAAATAATTGATGAGAGGTAGTAATTTAATGCTGGTTTCATACCAACATAACAAATTATCAATTTGAGCGTAATTGCTCACAAACATTCTCTATCAATTTATGTATATTCTGTTTTCCATGAAACCAATATGATATTTAATGTTTTAATAGGCGAATATGAATCGTATATATTCACAATTTTATGGAAAATCAATACCTAACAAAAAAAGATTCGTTAGTTAGAATCAATTACTTGATGTAAATTCCGAATCATAAACCCCAGCGTTTGATTGAAGAGTACAAAAATACGTTTTCAACTAATACAGTGTATAATTCACAGGTATGGTTTCAAAACCGGCGAGCCAAATGGCGTAAGAAGGAGCATACGAAAAAGGGCCCCGGACGACCAGCCCACAACGCTCATCCACAAACCTGCAGCGGCGAACCGATCCCGGAGGAAGAACTCAAACGTAAGGAACAGGAACGGCGGGATAAAAAGATCAACAAATCATTAGAAAGACAACAAAGAAAACTCGCCGCTAAAGGCATTGTCGTCGATCTACAAACATTACGACAAGACTGGGAGACAAAGCGTAATAAAAATGGTGGCCAAAGCAACCATAATTCGAATGAAGATGATGATACTGACATCGATGTGGAAGATGACTCAACAATGGATAATCAACAACATTTTAACCCCACTACAATAAACCGAAATTTCAGTGGTGAGAAAACCACTTTCAACGGAGCGTTACAATTGGCTCCCAACGTGGGGACACGTCACGGATTAGACCCATATCTCAGCGACACCGATATTAATATAACGTCGGACGACGAAGATTATGGTAATGTGTCATCGTCATCATCAGTCAATCATCAAACCGACGAGGAACGAAAATTACCGGAGTTACCCGAAAGACTAGCAGCAAGCGCCAAAAGATCGAATCCATTTAGTATTGATAGTCTTCTATCCGATGATGTTATCAAAGGTTAATTTTAGTTTGTAATGTCAATTTCCGTATTCGTGTTAATGTAAATAAGTTATTTAAATTATTATATCAAAATGTATTATTAATATTGTACAAGTAAGAATAAAATCTTGTTAACTATATATAAAGGTTTTATTGACGAATTGAATATAATAAGATCTTCTTTACAAGTCAGCACGTTTCCATGTGTTTTGTTGAATAAGCAACTTCTTGTCTGTGTGCGTGGAATCATTTTCCCTGAGGGCTGATACAAGATATTTCCTTTTTTCACATCGAGGGGTGATAGTCATTTATTGCACCGCTTTATCTTTCAGCTTTGTCAAAGTAACCCTATTTCCTCCCTTTTACAACTATATGATCAACCTCAAAAACATTCCTCCCACTACTTTTCATCTCTCTCTCTCTCTCTGGCTCACTTCCTTTCTCCTTCTCTTTCTCTCACCCTCCCCTCACTTACCGCTAGAACAATCGTAAATAATGCTCACAGTTACACCCACAACTGGATTTTCAAGACCACAAAACAATGTGTTGTGAGGAAATTCAACGCAATGCCGTTTACGACAATATAATCAACCGCAAAGCACCCCGACTGAGAATAGGATTTATGTCCGCTGGTAAATAACATAATAGCTAATAATCACGTATCTAATGTCTTAATATTTTTATATAAAAGTAACATTAAAGTATAAGCTAAGAAAAATTGCAGGAACTGTGATAATAACATCCGTTTGCAGAGTAAAATAAATAAATGTGAAATATGTTTAATTTAAAAATTGAATCAGTGGAACGCATTTTGTATTTCAGTTATCAAAAAGTAATATGGATGTTTTCAAACTGTATTCAATAAATAGAAAAGTTATATGATGTATGCAAAGAAGTCGCTTCGAATCAGTACTCCATATTTTCACGTGATGCAAAGAAAGAGAAAAGCGAGAAAACAATATAAAAGGATATGTCTTCACATTTCATAATATGAAGCAAGTCATATTATAATATAATCTAATCTATCAATTCACTGGTATTCACTGGTAAATTCAGCAACTCGATTTCTTTATCAATTTTATTTTACTGACTGAAGGCAACCCATAAAAACCAGTGATAATCATTATATCAAAGCACCTCTGACTCCATTTCTACCTTCATTTGATTACGCTATACTCAAATCCACACCCATTGCCGAATCGAAACTACATAACGCAACCAATAACCCATACACGAAAAGGCCGATCAAACCACAAACACTTACGTACAGTAATAAAACAAACGCCATAACAATTTGATGAACACCATTGGCCATACGGCGGGCGTGATTGGCTAACCGGATGTAATGCGTCACGTGTATTAATGGTTGCCTATAACTTCCGGTAAGGGGTAATCAATGATATAGTATACTGGGTATTATATTGGGCAATCAATGGATAGTGTAGTATGATGATGTGTTAAAGCAATGGGATACCTTCAACGCTTATCTACCCTCCCATATAAACCTTTCTTATAACTCATTTAGAGGTAATTTTGGGTAAACGATTAGGTGACGAAAGTATATTAAATTATGGGTTTCACAGCACATTGGTTGGGGGTGGTTTTATGGATGAGTTTCTCATCTCAGTTACTTTTGGAAAGGATTAAATAGGTGATAAAATAAATTGTTTGAATTTGAATTTCTAGGAAAAGGTATATAGGAGTATCTGTAAATAAGTCGAGAGGTCGTATTACAATATACTGATATAAGACATATATACTTTTCATTTTTAAATGAAATTTATCTGAAAAGAAATATGATTTTGGAGAAAATTGAAAAATAAAATGACTGGAATTTTAAATGAAACTTTCTCACTTCAATAGAAATTATCTGTATTGATATTGATATTGTTTTTCCATTCAAATGATTATTATATTAATCACTCGAATAAGCGTGAACAAAATACTCGGCTCGATGAAAATTGCCTCATCACATAAAGTATATCATCTTGGGAATTTTAGGAAAATTCAGTCAACTCTGTGAAAGAAATCATTTCCCAATGCTTTCAAATTCAAAATCAGTTATAGATATTGAGGTATAACACGATTGAGCTCATTTCTTTGAATACATATTATTTCAGAGTATTGGTCATAGACATATATATCTCAATTTAAGCCACGTCTGTTTTAGCCATGCTTACTTACATAAAAACCAAAGTCAATCATCTAACTTCAATTCTATTCATTGATAACAAATCAATTATTTCCTGCGCCAATAATCAATCCATTCTATAATTAGACACATTAAGATACAGTTTGTTGTATACAGGCCTCTAACCTTTGTTTTGGCAACGACCCACAACCAATCCATACTAATCATCATTCAAGATTACAACAGCGGCTGTAACCATTCTCAAAGCACTCACTATCTGAATAAGATATCTTATTATTATCTAAAAATATAACATCCAATTGAATCTTCTATGTGATTCGAAGTTCGAATATTTTATTTCATTTATTTATAAATCAAATATCAATATCATAAATGGACTGCAGCCAATTGCTTTATCATTTTCATAGAATGATCCAATTTCTTATTATAGACATTAACTGGTGTAATATTAGGGATAATAACAATTCGTAATATTTTATAGCGACGTTATGCCAAGGGGCTTATGATTTGCTATATAACACAACTCTGGAGCTATAAGTGGGATGCTGGAAGGATGTAGATCTTGGGAGGGGAGGGAGGGGGGAGGTCATGCCAATGAATGGATTACTGACTGTAATCTTTGTTGAGTCGCGTGGCCTTAATTTGATTTCAGCCCCCCCCCCCTCTTCCTCTTCATCCCACCCCACCAACAACCCCATTAATGGTCCAAACTATCAAGCCAATTCATAACTATAGTATTTCTGGAAATATACAAACTGGGACGGGTGAACAAGTCGGGTCAATCAGGAGGTCGGGGTTCGGTTCCCATTATGGTCAACCATCCTGACTTAGTATTAGCGTAAGTATACTTCTAAACAATTCAAAAGACTGAAGAGGGCTGTGCACCAAACAGATTCCTGCGCTGTTCTATTGAGTGGCGCAAACAATATCTAGATGGCAGTGAATCAAGAAGTTTGGTTGAAAACAAGCTTTGTCACCATGGTAACCATTAGCAAAGTGTCAGGATCAACTGAACAATAGCATTTTAGTTATTCAATGGTATGCATATTTATGTGTTGTGACTCTTCAATCTGCGAAAAATGTAAAAAAATCCAGTTCACAATTTGTTCCCGACATGCGTTTAGGTGACTCCAAACAACCGCAGTCATTTCTATCCAAAAGTAAACGTTTTTTGAGCGACTATATTATTACCAGTCGAAATAATTCGGAATAAATCATACAGATAATCAGAGCAATCTTGTCTGCATGGTACCAGTCATTACCAAAACACTTTTTTTGTATTTATTCATTTGCTTATTTGTGTATTCCTGCTTCAGTAAAAGCATTGGTAATTATTCTTGAATATTGAAATTGATGTTGAAATGAATTCAAACATAAACACTGATAATAATATGCACTCATATAATCTAAAAATCCCCCCACTGCCACCAATTTCTCAACTGCAACCCCATATGTTATTCTGAACCCAAATGTATTCATAAATCCGATAATAAAAATTACTTTTGATAAACTTATGTTTGAAAATCTCATACAAAATATAGACCACATTTTCGTTCCTCGACGGATGATAAATGAGTATTGGTTCTTTAGCCACGGAGCTCGAAGACTGAAAACAACCCTTATTAATCCTGTGTGTCGAATTAGGAGGGGAGGGAGGGGGAGGTATTGTTGATATGATTCGGGAGTTAGTAAGATGTGGAACGAATTCATTTAAGGGACTTTGGTACCGTGAAAATAAGCACACCACACATGCTGGTTTGTATTGTCTTGAATAGACTATATTCCGATTGTTGATATGAAAAGAACAAAATAAAATGAACAAAGATAGTCTGTGGGGTGGATAATATCTATAATTGATGGAAAAACGCTATTTATTGGTGAGTTGATGAATGAGTGGGTGAGAGTTTGTATTCGTTTATTCGCTCTATATAGAGTGGTCACAGCTACAGCGTGGTTACGTCTTCAAATCTTCTTATTTAATAGATACAAACTTTCAAAATGTTTATGAAATCTATGAAATCTATGAGTTATATTGAAAGCATTTCTGAATTTCGAGTCATCTGCAAATATTTTATGAATAGATATGAAGGGTTATATCCAGTCAACATGTTCTCAAATATACGAGGAAAGTTGAAATTTGAGAAAAGTGAAAAATGCAGTGTCAGTTTGAAACAGTAAGATATGAAAGTACTTAGTTGAACTTAATTCTCTCTAAGAAATAGGGCCTATAATATATATAATACCATTAATGTTATTTTTCAAATTCGATAACTCATCGTGAAGTCTGACAAACTTTGATCAGTAAGTAATAATTCTATAGTTTCATCTACGATGATGCATAATACTTTTGATTATATTATAGACGATTTTTCTTCATTTTTATCATGTCGAAGTGACTAATACAAAACGTATTTACTCGAATCACAGGATAAATCCCCCACATCATCAACACCACCTCTAAATCCTGCCAATTGCCAGCTATTCGTATCCCACTTTCACGTCCCCTCAGGATAAGATGCTATTGAGTCCAATCGACCCCCAGATATGTTACAGTCAGACAAAATGCGTACGACAATTGACACTCGATGTGTATAGACCTAGCGTCAAATTGACCTCAAAGAGGGTGTAAGAAAAAAGACAAAATTACGTCGATTTCGAATCCTGACTCCACCGGAACAATGAACGAGGATAATATCCCTAGGGACGAATCAGGAAGTGACCATTGTCCCATTTCTAGTAATGGAATTGTTCGAAGAATTGGTTGTTTTATTGTATTCGTTTGACTGTAAATGTTTAAATCAGTGTTTTATTGTCAACCATTCGTTTGCATTTTACAATCTTTCTTTCGGATTGTTACGGTGATAAATTTCGATTGGATAAAGGTTGTGCATGGTGTTGAGTTGAATGATCTTGTATCACTATTCTGTCTGAATGTGTAATTTTATAATTGAGTTTAATGATACTTAGTCTAGTCTAGTGTAGTGTGGTGAGTTTTTTTATTCTTTCAGAACATTTCAATAAGTTGATTACATGTTATAATGTTTTAACCAAACTCGATTCTTCATTTGCTTTTGACAGTATCGAAAATTCGCCACAAAGTCTTTGTTTCCCAATTATGTCCAAGGATGACAGGATAGGATCGTTTGGACGGGACATCACAAGGGCGATCAACCACCCAAACTTGATTCACGTATTAAGTAATGTATCTCCGAACTCCCTTTCATATTTGCCCTGGACTTCACACCTTGTATAGAGTATATTATCCAACCTACTTCAAAAATGGAAACCTGAACCTTTTCAAAAGTCAAAATATTATGCACATGTTTGGATAATCACAATACACATTTATTATTCCAATAATAGAAATGAGAATCGTTTCTGAATAGACAAATCATTCCCTATCACTTCATTGTATTTGAAACTCACTCTTAACAAAAGTAAAAATATTTTGTCTAGTCTATTGTCAATAAAACTGATGGCTCATCATCTCGAGTCGATCCACCATTGAGAATTGCGCAGCCGAATTCAAGAGACTATCCCTCATACACCGGAAGTGATGCTTTTAAGAACCGGAAATACCGCCATTGTTGGTTTAGATTGTTGACTTTAGTTGTTGTAAGTGCCACCAGTCAGCGTTGAGTGTCACCATTAAGAGACAACACAGAGTCAAGTGTTTGTAGGGGAGGAGGGTAGGTGTTGAGGTAAAATGAGTCATTATTCGGGGGAGAAAGTTGCGGATAAAATGTCATCAAGGTAGTCAAGTGGTAATGCAATACAACGGGAAATTAAACTGTCAGAAAGTCGTCAGGTTTCGATCAGTATTTATATTGTCATTGCCCTGATTCATTTGTCATTTGAGGGGGATGTTTTTCGATTAACTTATATTTAGATCATCACTATTTATATCTCTGATTAGATTATTCGGATTTTGAGAATGAAATGTTGAATTCACTGAATTTTATGTTACTATTTTTAATCGATAGAATAATCCCTGTGTGAAAACTTTCTCATTCACGCTATAACAACCCTCAAATACGTATTCGATACGATACTAAAACTAAATACACAAATCTCAACCAACCTTTCGTTTAGGCCTAGTTGCCAATTGTTTAAATACCAACCCCTAATCACTTATTCAAACATCCCTTAGACTAACATTTGGCTAATATTAAATTAATGCATCACGGGTCATTACGTCCATAGTAGCGCGCGCACGTTGCCTCAGTAATTTAAACACATCAACATTCTATTCTTAGCCAATGGGGCGAATCCAAATCGAATTCAAAACGTGTTCGAAAAACACACTTACAGTTCCAATAGTCAAATATCAATTCGTATATATACACCCAGATTGATGAATGTATTATTTTAGTTAGTGTGTGCTGGGGGGAATTGTGTTGGGGGTAGGTTAGCTATATAGCAACAGAGGACGAGCGTCAATGCGTAGCGAACCTAGCCAAGTGAGCGGCTCATTAGAGATCGGTCATGTGACCATACAGTAGTGGTGCCATCTGTCGCCTGGCGGTGGTAAAACTAACGGGCCCCAAGAGAAAAAGTAGCGGCAAATTAGATCCATAGAAACGACATCCACGGAGACGTATTATAGAGAGGGAGAGAGACAGAGAGAGAACAGGGGGAGGGGGAAGGTTGTACATCAAAAGAGCATCGGGGTGGGGTAGTTAAGAGGAGGGTGAGGGAATAGGGGAGGGGAGGGAGTCCCGATGGACCTAGTACTGATTTATCACAAGTATTCTCTTTCATTAGTGAAGCCACCACGTTTATCTGGGTTGGAGATCGAAGAGTAATTCTTCACTTGACGCTTAGGTGTTGACGTTTCCAGAGGACCGGGGCCAGGTTTGTGTGATTAGATTAGGGGGCCGTGATGTTGTTGGAAAAAACATGTGATGTGATTTGTCATAATGACATGTAGGACTCGTCAAAAAAATATATTCAAATATTCGAATTATCAAAATAATATTATTAATGACATATTCGTGAAAGAATACTTCGACAGCAAAGTTTTCAAAAAATGGCCCTTCCACCAAAACTAAGATTTTTTATCGGACTTTTGGAAACTTTCGACTTTTATCCGCAGCGAAGAAGTATGATCACATAGAGCGCAGTACTAGTATCAATAGTCATTGTTTTCAATTTGAAATAGTTTAAATAGGTGGTAAGATCGCCGTGTGGTGGCCCGTCCAAACGATCCTACTATCATCCATAGTCTAAATTGAGGAACAATGATTTTGTATAAAATTTCGATATTGCATGTATACACATATATTTATATTTATAAATATAAAACTTACGTATACAGAATAGTCGAGAGGTAGAGATTTTCCCACATCCTAATGCCTGATTAAAAAGATGAGAGATTCAATATCAATTCAAGAACATCTACTCATAAAATACCATTGACAAAATGAAAACTCAATTATTCCAATTCAATTAAACCTAAATTAGGTGGAGGATTTTCAAGTTTTATCCGCATTATGAGCTAAATACCTCTAATACGGTTCCAGTATCTCAAGTTTCTCCAAGAAAAACTCGAAGAAACGACTACACTAAATTATAAATTTGCAAGTAAAATTCATCCCTATCTACGCTAGGTTCAATTAAGCCAGAATTCTTGATCTTTCTATGAGAAATAGAAGCGTGGCAAAGGGAGTGAAGAGAAAGAGAGAGAGAGAAGGAGGAGGTAAGGTTAAGGTTAGTTATGACCCGACTTTAGAGACTCGTACAATTTATTCTGTAATTATGAGTATGGGTCTCCGGAGTACCATCCCGACGAACGGTGCCGGAGACAAAGTTATACTCAGCTAGTGGTGCACTCTAGCGGGGTGGGTAGATAATGAAAAGTAAGTGAATTAGTGTTGGTAGAGAGAAGAGGACAGTGTGTATATAGTCTCTGGCATCCAAGTGGAAAATTGAAATTCTAAAATAAACACACATATATACACGAAGGTATTTCGTAATACCCTAACTAAAGACAAACTACATGTATGGTATAACTTATATGAACTAATGTTTTGTTTTATTTCGTTAGCTATAATTCACAGTAACTTTATATAGTTATATATAGTTTTAACAAGTTCAGTTGGTTATTGAAGTATATATCATTATAGAATCAAACTGATAGTTATATAAGTTTCCGGATGAGTAAAATTATTTTTAGAGTGGATTTTTAATTTTCATATTCTGTATCTATAATGATTGAAGTACGTATATACGTATAGGAGGAAATATTTTATGACGGTATAAAGCATAAAGAGGTTAAAGATACTGAACTAAATGAGAAATTGAGATTTTATTAAAAGATAATTCAATAAATTTCAGATAGTACCAGAGAAAAAAAGGTTTAATAATATTAAAGAGTAAATATGAAATGGTATCATATAGAGAACTCGTTAATTGTAGAAATACATATAAAATAATATGGATTTCATTGGGCTAGACATGATTTGTTTATACAATATTGAATGATAGAAAATATTCAATCTGATCAAGTGTGTATAGAACAGAGTCTATTTGTTTTCATTTTGAAATTCGAGGTATAATTTTATTTGTGTATGATATGTATAATAATAAAATCAACCAAATTTTTTCCAACAATTGGGGGTTGGGGGGGGCGGGGGGTGGAGGGTAGTCATCACAAAACTTGTGAGCAAATTAAACGCAATGTCTTGTGCTCGCGAGGCACAACATCCCCTCGCCACCTTCACCCTCCTCTAGCTCTAAAGTTCCTCTAGTTCCTCTAGTTCTAGTTCTACTCTAGTTTCTCCACAAGCTCCCTGCATTCCTATCGTCCCGCTACTCTCCGTCCTCCACTGTCTTCTACGATTCCCTTCTTACTTCCATCTTATCATTCATTCTCGTTTTATCCTTGGTCTTATCTTATCCTTTCCTCTCAGACGTTCGAGAAGAACTCAATCGTTCGCGTGCCGTAGACAATCAAGCATCAATCGAGTATTTGATTATTTTCCCGACAGCGTGGTCATTTCATTACCCTCTTTTCCTGTTCTATTTTGTCAGCATTCTTTTTTTAATATTCAAGAAATTTAATTATCTACAAAACCAATATAATAACGTTTTATCCAATTGCATCTTTCAAATTCCGGAATTTGAATAGTTGAACAATCCATTTTGAGTCGATTTCTCTTCATTCATTCCTTTTATTTGATCAAGAATATGAATTTAACTCGTTATTTCAAAAACTACGATCGTGAGAATTCACGGCGTGAGAGGCTCTTGACGAAAACAATAAATAATTGGAACTAAAAATGTGGAAAAGATTTTTAATTCCTATCTTTTCATACGAGAACAAATACATTCACATTCACATATTATTCCGAATTTATCTCACCACCACCCTCTAGATAACAAGCACATAGGCCTACAACCCACAATGGAAAAAAATATATCATCCAAATTCAAAAAACTATATGTAAAACAAAATTCTAAAACTTTTTTCAAGTTACACTCATATTTCAAACTCCAGAAAAAAAAACTCGTAAATTATTTTTCATTTGTCTCCCCCAACAAAAGCCCCAAATGTTTAGATAAGACTTTATAATTGTGATGATGGTTCCAAAATGCGATACCCGTGTACCGATATATAACCGCAATATATCACTTGTCACTTTCAACATAACGACTGCAAATTGCCGACATTGTTTTACATAGAGTTGTGTCAAGAGTGATTGAAATATATTGGTCAGAGAATTAAAACGAATTATGATGTTGGTACGTATAGGTTGGTATCACAAGGACAAATTTGGCTATTGTATAAATATTGATATAAGGGTCCATGGAGTCGATTTGGCGTGATATCAATTTTTCGGAGATAACCGAGGGGTTTACAACTCGCAAATTTGATGTACACCCGATTTCAGGTGATTTAAGAGATTTCATGAGATTTCAGGGGATTTCAATGGAATTTCAGGAGATTTCAGGAGATTTCAGGAGATTTCATACGGATTTCAATGGGATTTCAGGACATTTTAATGGGATTTCAATGGAATTTCATTGCAAGTGTACACCGGATTTCAGGAGTTGTTAACCTCTCGGTGATAACGTTCGAACGGTATGAGATATCGAAATTCTGATGAAGAGGGAGTACAGATATTTTCAGTACCTTCACGATGGTATGAGTAATAACTATTTATCTCACATCGCAGAAATGTCAGGCGTGTACCGTTAAGAAAATCATTTTTCCATTTTTTCACTGTATGCGATGTGAGATAAGTAAAGGTATCACCTTCTTGAAAGCATTGAAAATATATGTGTTTTTCTTTTTCATCAGATTTTTGATATCCCATACCGTTCAAAAGTTATCATCAAAACACAGATATTCCGCCAAATCGACTCTCATGGACTACAATCTCCTTAAAAGAAAAATAAGGATGAAAAGGGATTTTATCAACATTCCCATTTAATTCCAATGGATTATTTGAACCAGTTTGATATTACAGTAATATTATCAATGAAAACGCAAAGAAAATGATCCAGGTAGGCCTAGATAGATTTCAGAAGATTTTTCATGCACTTGACTCGATTATTTACACGTTAGGCATATAAACGACCAACAATACAAACATAAACAACTTCGTAGATTTGTATAATTGAGATATTTAGAAAAACGGATGCGATTTGAGAATAGAAACACAGCTACATCGTTCAAAAGCGATAAATGTTTGATGCTGTGGTGAGTTACTCTACAATTGAAATTATCTGTATAACTGTAGTTCTAGATGTATCTATATAGTTTAATATAGTTTTATACAGTTTTTATAAAGTTTTATATTTATACAGTTATAGTTTCATATAGTTTTATGTATATTTATAGTGGTTAACAACCTTTTTCTATCGTATGTTGATGGAACTGGGACATGTAAACTGTCAGATATTAAAGCCAGTATACACTTCTTGAATAATCGCGATTTGTCTTCTGGATCGAGTTATAGATCAATATTCAAAAGAAAAATTTGAACATTCTTTCGATTCTTGTTTGAGTTTGAGCGCTGTATCAAAAACTAATAAATACTCATATGTGATAAAAATAAACATTTTCAATTCAAATGATGCGAATTATATTTCATAACGATTGAATATTACGGTACATATTTAAATGCCATTTCAAATCGATCCCAATATTTTGTTTCATCATAAATTCAAAATATCATTTGATTTGTTTTCCACTTACATTTCCTTTCCTTCAAGGAACCATCTCTATTGATCACGACGAAATCTCCACAACCATAATTAACCATGCATAGTTATCATAATTAAAATTGTCAATCAAGATGATATAGATAAAATTTCATAACATTATTAAACATTACATATTTTAATGTCATTTCAAATCAATCCCAATATTTTCTTCCATCATAAATTCAAAACATCATTTAATTTTGTTTTCCACTTATATCTCCCTTCCTCCAAACTATACCATCCCTCTTGGAAGTGATAAAATCTCCACAACCTTACAAAAGTGTAATTCGTTTCGTTGGTGTTCAACACAACAATGCCAGTGCCATTATTGTTCTATTTGGGTGTTGAAATCAGTGTAAGGCATCTGTAATTGTTACGTAAACACACGGTCCTCTCTATATATTAATGTGTTCAACTGTCAAGCAGGCCGTGAATGACGTCATTCCATTGGTGACAGATGGATGGTTCCAAATTCAAATCAAGATTACATAGAAATGTATCCTTTCGGGTGCCATCTAAATGCTAATCACTTCTACCCCTCTTTACTCCCACCACTTCCCTTCCCCCTAACTACCCATCCCTAACATTGCTCGACTATGCAAACCAAAGTTTCTGTGAATTATTAACCACTAATCTCAATTAATGGGGAATGACAATGGTTTTTAATAGACTTTTTTCATGTTATTTTGATTATTTTTACTGTTTTTTTTGTCAACGATAAAATTCTGTGTTTTTCGATAACTGATGTAGAAATAAAAGTTGATGATAGCTATTCTATTTCTGTTTCACGTTGATCTATAATCATATAAAATAATTCGATTGACCTATTTCAATATACCATTCTGTTCATTTCATTTCATTCTCTTTAGAGAGATATTCAAATATATATGGAATAGATAGAAATAGATCTTCCTGGTTCTTTATTGATTTTTGATCCGAGGAAGGACCTCTCCGATTACTTTGACCAAAAGATCCAACAGATTTTTCAAAACTTTAATTGATATCTCATTGATATATCTGCATGATATTGCTTCCTATCAGCTTATGATTAGTGATATCTCCCAAAGTGATAAGGAAAACAAACACAAGCCACAAATACGAAAAACATTGAAATCATGATATTAAATATCAAAACGAGTGAATACAGAAATGAAAGATGAATAGAATTATAATAACATAGAGAAAAAAAATATATGATTAGGAATATTTTTGCATATTTCTTTTTGAAATTGGGCAGGCGTACTGAATAAATGAACTAGATCAATCCTGTATCATGCACCGAATTCAGTGCATGCATTTTATCTCACCGGTCCATTTTATCTATTTTATATCTATTAGAATACTTTCGTTAAAAAATTGATCCGATTCATCTTCAAAAAACTAGGATTGGGAGAATTGAAACTTTGTTATGGCTACAGATTTAGCAGGCGTCTGTATTCCACAAGTTTTGGTTCGATTCACAAACTTCAATTAAGAAGAAACCTTCATATGCTAATCATAATAGCTTCAGCTACGCCGTGATAGCTTCACACGTTGACTATGTATTCCAAAACGACAATACAACAAATAAATATCGTTTTTCCCCTGATAATTACTTAGGTTTTATTGTCACCATTACCACCCTAGCTGGCATGTGTGGTAACAGAACCAGCGCGACCAACAATTACCAACCCAACAACAAACATAGAGAAGTGTAACAAAACAGATTAGCGTAACGTAACGCCGGTAAGCTAGCACTAAGTAGTTATGTAAAGCAACTGTGTGTATGTGTGTATGTGTTAGAAGATCGAGATTCATGATAAGTGTTTTAACACTTGGTTAGAAGTACTAGATACTATTCGAGATGTCTTTATTTCTCTCTCTCTTTGTGTCTGTATCTTCTGTCTTTCTCTCTTTCTGTCTTTGTTAGAAGTACTAGTTACTAGGCGGCATGTCTGTCTCACTCTCACTCTCTCTCTCTCTCTCTCTCTCTCTCTCTCTCTCCTCTCCTCTGCTCCTCTGCTTTCTGTCTAGGTTGCAAGTATACATATGCGTGATATTTTTCTACGTCTTTCTTTTTCTCTCGCTTTCTATCTATCTCTTTTCAATTCCTCTCCTCTCTCTATCAATCTCATTCACTACCTCCCTCTCTAACTCTCTCTTACACAACATTCTCTCCCCCATCTCCGGTTATTTCTCTTACCTCTAAAATTAATATTTCACATTCACATAACCCCAGATGCACAATATCGAGGTTAAAACAAATAGCGAAGAAATAAAAACACAAGGCGAAAAATCCGTACATAAAAAAGTTGATTACATGATGGAAGAGATTTTCGTTACATCGATTCAACTCATCACAACATCAATAAATATAGTTATTATTCCGATCAGAATAATTAAGTCGAAAAGAAAATAAGTTTTCTATATCAAACCAAGTTGAATTCCAGTTCATCTGATTTAGTAGTAAGCATATGAAAGATCAAAGTGATAGCATATATACGCAGTTTCTCTGGTGGCAATAGCCGACATAAGGGTCGGGTCGTATGCCACAAGAGGGTAGTGTAGTGTGATGGGGTGGTTGTAGGGGGGGGGGGGGGACGAGGGGATGGACAGAATTTGAATAATTCAAAGGTTATAGAAGGAGATGATCCGTGTAAAAATCAAATTTGAGTCGCGGTGAATATTTCCATATATACACACACCTCGTGTTCTGCGAGTTGACGGTTCCGATCGACAGTCTTTTCTATATGAATTAGTAGTGACGGTTGGTGGTGTTGAGCCTGAATGTAGAACCGATTGAACTATACGATCAGAGATAAATATCTGGATGGTTGAACATTTGGCTTGCAAATTTTCAGCGTGAAAGATCAAAGTAAAAGTATGGTGGTTGAAATTGATCTGAAAAAAGACTTTGTGGTTCGATTCTATAATGCCAGCTCGCGTATTTTTTAAAAAATATGAATCATTTCTGATTGTTATAGTAATGGTGAATAATTAAAATTGGTCTTGCTTGGACAAATTATTCACTTTTGTATGAATATTAATTGACAAATACATAAATGCATATTCGAATATGAAAAATATATATATACAACTGCAACGAAATGTGGAAATGGACATTTTCATTTAATTCTTTTCACATTCAATGTCACATTAATAAAAGTTTGGTGAGAAAACTACCTGAAAGTCAACAAGCTAGAGGTACCTCTTCAAATCGGTCTTTATTACTAATCATCTTTAGCGTTAATTGGGAAACATTGATTGTAACATATCACGAATTTAAGGTTAATGTTCATTCAATAATGCAGTACAGTAAAGATCGAAAAAAAAATGCATACAAATAGAGATCTGATTGATCTGAACAAGCCAAATATATTACTGACTTCAAGAATGGACCTTATGCGAGAAATTTTGCTCAATCCTATGAATTCTCAATTGTTTCATGAATTCAATTTGTTTCATTGTTTCATTGATGAATCCGTAGAGCATCATGAGTTGTAGAACTACGTCCGATGAATAAGGTATATACAATAAAAAAAAGATATGCATACGGTAGAATATATTCTGAAGAACTAAATAAATTCGATACATAAAATTATATGTTCATACATATAATTATTACGTATATTATTTGTGATTTAATCGGATTAATTAAAACACAAACGGGATTTTCCAGATCTGCTTTTAATGAAGATTAATATTTCAAATGTTGCATGAGTAATTTAATACACATCTCCAATATATTCTCTCTCTCTCTCGTTTCTCCTCTTTTTCTCAACATATACCATAAAAGTGTGAAGCAGAAATAAATCCTCGATCAACGGCCCCTTCAATACTCTAATCCAATCATCTTCTAGCACACGATAATACTATATATACTCTAAACCAGGGGCATATGTCTCTACTAATACCTCAAAATCCTTCCATCTTGTTATATACAATTTACAAGTGGTAATCGCCGAGCCCCCCCTCCCTCCCCTCACAGCATTCACCACTCAATTCGTGACAAATCCAATCAAAATCCTCCCCTACACCCCCATTCCCTTGGAAACCCTAGGATGTATAAGGTTGTGAATAGGGGACGGGAAGGGAAAGATGGCTTTACATGGCTTTGACTTTTGATTATGTGATTAGTGGAGGCAAGTATTTTTAAGTTTTTTTTATGGCAGATTTGTTTTGATTAGACATGTATGGTATAACTGTTATTTATGTGTTTTGGACATATATTTTTGATTGTTGTGGTTGGTATATGAAGTTTATTATAGATGCATGATGATATGGTTTTGTGTATATGATGATACTGTTTTATAATGTTTGCGTGTTGAATCGAGTTAGAAGAAATAACACGTTACAGTTTAGTTACAGTTATATCACGTGTGATTCTTAAATCCGTGAACTAGCTAATATGATTCGAAAGAAAGTTGACACTTATTTTGTCTGTAGAAGCTGAAGAAAAATCAATTGTCAAAATCGCTAGAAAGAATGAGTGGAACCATCAAAGTTAATATTTTCCCAAAGCCAGAATCAACAATGCTTGAATACAAATACTTCCAAAGTTATAGTTTTCTATAGCGGAAAAAGCCTCAACATGCAATTTTATTGAAAATATACTCCAATTTTCCCCAATCAATTTCAAGTCGTTATTTCTCCATGAAATCTATTATCACAATTATAATTCCAAGTTTAGAATTGATTTCATCGTGTTGACCATTTATGAATCATTACAATCAATAAAACATTCATCCTATAGCATGCCCATTATAGTAACTGAAAATGGAGAAATATGTTGGAAAAATAATACAACAATTATTATTTTCATTATTGAAACCACGGCATTGGGAAACTTAGGATTTGTTTTCATCACAACAATGAATATAGAATGGCAACAATTTTCCATGACTCCATAGATCGGTCTAAGTTATTCCGATATGAACAATCTACAAAGTCTCATTTGCTTCATGACCATAGCAAACCTTGAAAAAATTAATATCTCCAACTAAATAAAATTATAAAACAAAACAGAAATAAAAATCTACAATCAAAACAAAATCTAGGCCTATAAATTGAAGTCATTATTGTTTTCATCCGTGAAAAATAAATAGGTACAAATAATCACACCATTACTCACTCCCTTCATCTTCAATCCCGATATATTTTTATTACATTTTAGCATCTGATTTTACTTTTAAATCTTGCCAGTTCACCGCCGACCGAATCATCGGTTACGATCTTAGAGACCTGCTCACGTCTTTGAAGAGCTAATTCATCGACCGCTCGAAATCTATCGACCGACACGTCAAATTTCTCAAGCGTTACAAACAATTTTAATAAAACAAAACGTTTCATCCCATCTTTGTGAGTCTATTTGCGCGGCCGGTGCTTTTTTCATTCTTCATATAATTATAGACATGTGTATTATAAAATATCTATCAACAATGGACGATAAACAATGTTTATCGACCTAGGATAATAGCTCTGTTGTGGAGAGATGACTATAAGTATAATTAAGAGAATTGAAAGCGGGATAAGGTCACTGTATGGACATAGTCTCTCGATTTGCAAATTTAATGTTTCTTCTGAGGACAGAGGAAATTTTGAAAATTTGAAAATTGAGACAAAAAATGAAATAATGGATGAAGAATAATAGTACCTTCTGAAAGAAGAATCATAAAAGGGAGAATCATCACCCACTGCGGTAGAAACTGAAGTCAGGTCGGGCGTGGGTTCGAATCTGGCATGAGGCCACATTTGGATTTATGGATTTATTTGAATATGGATTTTGTCCACATTTTGTAAAATTTGAGAATGGATGGAAAAGAGAATGAATATGTAAACTAATTACAAATAAATTTGGTGAAACTGAGAGAATGGATATATATCAACAGAAGATTGAGAATTTAATCAGAAATCTTCAAATGCATATGCGATGTACATCAATGGAGTGACACAATTCGTGAAGGATAAAATTCGAAAACAGATGAATTCGTGAATTGTACAACTCGAAAACAGATGTGATGTTCTTTTGAAAAAAATCTCATAATCGCCCCAAACATTACATTAACTGCATTGCATATCCCTTCACAGCAGTGTTATAATCATCGTTTATTCCGAGTAATAAGTAATAAACAACTCGTTTGTGACGGTGCATACTTCACTCCACTTGTGTTGGTGGGTCGAAACCATCAACCGTTGGTACTAATGTAACGAGAAGTCGGCCGATTTGAGCCGTCAACACACGTTGAATGAAGTATATATACTTAGTAAATCATTACAGCTTAATTTATCTCGTTTCAAGCATCAACCCACGCTTTGACTTTTACATACAATTATAAACGCTAATAAAATATAAAACCATATTAAAATGTAGAGATAAAAGTGTATGAGTTTGAAAAATTAGGCTTGAGGTGTTTTTATTCATGATTTATAGAAATCAAATATATGATTTTTTTGATGAGATAGTTACCTTACGGATAATTGAATATAGTATTATGTTTTCGATATATAATGAGGTATATCAGCCCTTTATATAAAGAGTTTTATGTTATCTTTGTTTTACGTTCTCGAATATTTTACTTCTATCTTTCTTCTTACGAAACAACACACGTTAACTGTAGTGAGTTTCTGAATTGTGAGATTATTTCAATCAGAGTGGGAACTATTCAATTCATCATGCTAGAGAAATTCGAGGTATTTATTTCATCTTCCGTTTTCCTCCAAACTAGTAACACGGCACAATGAAACAAGGAATTGGAAGAAATTAATGTAGTTATAAACTTCTTTGAGAGCAAAAAGTTATACCACAATATATGCGAGATGAATATCTCATTAATGATAATTACAAAATAAGTTCACTTTAAGGGAGATAACAAAATTCATTCAATATTCGTTCAATATTTCTGTTCAATTTCAATATTTCAACGTTTTTGAAGA
Organism: Brachyptera putata; assembly: GCA_907164805.1. Classification (NCBI taxonomy): domain Eukaryota; kingdom Metazoa; phylum Arthropoda; class Insecta; order Plecoptera; family Taeniopterygidae; genus Brachyptera; species Brachyptera putata. The sequence goes on along the minus strand of OU015469.1, from coordinate 23,304,915 downwards.
CTAAAAAAACACTGCACAAACGTGACATTTTCTAGATATAAAAAAAAAATCCTGAAAATTCTGAGTGGCTTTTCACAATCATAGGTCTACATATTGTTCCATCATTTTGGGGCATAATTGTTAGTTCTAGCAATTCAGGCTAGATAATAGGTTGGTTCAAGTTTATATTAAGTGTCAAGTTAGTTTGCCTATGTTTATATTTAGGTAGGTATATTAAGATTCATCTAGGTTGAAGACAACAACAACAACGACGACAACAAGGCCTGCATGGGTTGTAACAATGACAATAAATACCTAGCTAGATCTGACTGGAAATAGCTCTTCCATTGTGAAAAAAATTGATGAAAATAGGCCTACAGTTCATATCTTTTCGATCCACTATCATTGACTAATTCGAGTTTCTACCAGTCAACACATATTCAACTGAGTATATAAAGTTTTATCTTTACAATTATTGGAATATCAGTCACACCATAATAAACTCGAGCCCCCTTCTCCCACCCCCCACCCAACCATCCACTCAATTTCCACTTCGGTGGAATTCATCACATTTTATTTCCATCAAAAACGAAGTGAAGATTATTATTTCAACCTTTTCCGAGTTTCCCTCCTCCTACCCCTCTCCACCCCCCCCCCCCCCCTCTTTCCCGCCTTTAATTTCATCACTCGAGCTTTTCTATATGATGCTAGGAATTCCATTACCGAACTCTAATCGAAGTTAATGTTTGAACTCGGACTCAAAAACATCTTCTGACATTTTGAAATAATTTTTTGGTTTCGAATTTAATATTTTAGATATGATACTGTATTTATTCGTAGATGGAAATTCATTGAAAGAAGTGATGGGATATATTTTAAATATGTATAAGTAGGCCTACTCATATTCAGTTTTGGATTTTTGAACATTAGAAGGTCAATACAAAATTGAACTCAATCGTTAAAAAAACAGTTGATGCTTGTTTATGTACAATGTATGTATATGACGTATATGTATATTCATTCATAACGTATCATGCATAATTTCTAATAAAACATTCCATTGTTTATAACAGTAATAACAAATCTCACAAAATGTAAAATAATTTTCAATGTCAATTCAATTACTCAATTATTTGGCGTTATTACTCCATAATCCGTTCTATATTCAAATTGACCTCATTTTAATCACCGTACGTAAAATTTTTGGTTCAATAGATATGATCTATTCACATCATTACACAAATACAAAAAAAAAATTCAAATATAATGCCAAGTGTTAAAATTTCAAATTAACCTCCATATTCAATGTTTCCATAAATCACAGACTTTAATCGATCGCAGTTGATTACTGAAATCGATTGCCAACTCATCAAGTGTTATATTCAACATATGATTCGATTTGATTCATTTTTAAGCTAATTCTGTATTTCTCATAATTATTGTTGTACCGGATTTTTCAAGCCACCCTTAAATTTATCAGAGCATGGAAATAGATAGATATCATTACTATAACTGATTGTGAATTATTCCTCTTCGGTTATGTCAAATATATCTCCTCTATATTATTAAATAAAATATCAAACATTTTCGTCAAACCAAAAAGCGCGTATGTTTTCACATTTTGATGTATCACAATGTTTTATGTCACCAAAGGGAATCAAGAATTCCCATAAGCCATTTATTTTATAATAAGCTCAGAAGACAAGGATGCAAGAGTCACGTATACACATAGCTGCGAGAGAGACACGGCTATCTAGTTTTAGTTTATTTTCACGGACTAGTGAGCGGAGTGAGGGGTAGCGAGCGAGGAGAGCGGACCCCAAACGTAGCGCACCGAGCGCGACTCTATGATGATCATTTCTGACATCACCCCTAATAGAAATGTAATAGAAACGGGCAGCTGGTGTGGAAAATTGAAAACTTCAACACTATAATATATATAGAAGAAGATACAAAGTCGAGGGAAATTATTTTTGATGGAAAAAATGAGTGGAAAATTATTTTTGACATTTTAATAATACAGTATATGATGTATACTTTTATTGAGTGAATAAAATATAGTGATGGAAAAAGTTTTTGAAGTGTAGATAGAAATATTCGTTTTAATTAAAATTCAATCATAATTGACAATTTACCATTTGTGTAGTGTTCAGAATTTCATGTTATCATCTTAAAATGATAAACGAGCTAAGCATGACTGCAAACCGTGAGGATAGTGAAAACCTGGCACCTCCACCAAAATGACATTTATTTAAATTCTAATTCATAGATTCAGATGTGACTATTTTATTAGAATTAATAGAATAATTTTCGAAAAACACAAAGTCGTATTTCCAAAAGTTATAAAATCTGAGATTGAATCATGCACATATACATAAATGCCTACATTTACATACCAAATACGGATAAAGAGAACCGGATATAGTTCTCTACAACTTGAACGCATATTTTCAAAATAATTCCAATGTTTAACATAATGATTACCGAGAATCATGAGGGAGTGTTCGGGTATACTTATCGGTAATAAAAACATAACCATGCTAAATCCAAAATAATCAACACTATTTCTTCAATGTATAAAATATAAATGAACCGTCAACAATGTGTAAATAATGTTATTAAAATAATAAATTTGATTTATATCCCTCGATTACTCACATTATCTAAAGCATTATTGAATGAAGATATCTCAAATTCTGCGCATGTTATATCTAGACCTCAATTTGTGACTATTAAATAGTTCAAAATGAACTATCGTTAAATATAGTAAAAGAAGAGACAGCCGTTCGAAATCGTCTTCATTCAAAAATCGACAATTCCATGAAGTATCGAACCTATCGATCGTGAAAAACATATAATACCTGAAACGGTCGCTCGGGACCATAAATAAAAACGATATAGCATGCTAATCGTGCGTTATTAAATCATTATGTATTTAAGGTGAAATGTTATGTTAGATTAAACCGTTTAATAATATTATCTCTCTGAAATTTATAGTGATTTGTTGTCGAAGTGTTGGCGGTATTGGTTGTGAGGTTATTTATGTAATAACGGCGTAAACTTCCCACGAACATAAATCAGGCTATCACCCTGCTAGCAAACAGCTGGTTTGTGGTATAGGGACTGTTAGGGCGGGACCTAGACTGAAATAACAGCCCTGGAGTTGGCGTGTGATTGGCATGGCAATAGAGTGCAGGAATAATGTGTTATGGAAGAGATGATTCTTGATTTGAAATTGGTATTGTATGGATAGTTTAAGGTTACCATGGTGATCAGAAAAATATGTGTTGTAATCTTGTTGTGCGGGAAATTATTTGAAAAGATGGTGAGGAGATATTGTGTTGGTTATAGGATGTACCTTGGAACGGTGGAGGGTCACTTATTAATTCTGAAGATGTGATTTGAGAATGTAATTTGAGGACATTGTCTCTTTCACATATTATTATAATGTGTGACATCACTGAGAACGAGACAGTTACTATTTTTCAGGGTGGTGAATTCTATTGGTTTCATTCAGGTTGTTTCTATTACGTATAGTTCAACTTGCTTCAATTTGATGTACTTGAAAATGTACTGTACTGAAAAGTCGGAGATCCTTTTTCTTCCAACGACACCGATATCTTGACACAAAGCTATATTGTTTTCCCCATGGAGGCAATGGATAAAAGTTTAGGATTGATTGAACGGGGCACCACAAGGGCGATCTTATTAACCCAAAAATCATATTCTTGTCACTGATAATTTTGTATTCTCATTCTACATTCTGTGAAATCAGAATTAATGGTTTGAAACTTCAATTTTTAAAATTATTTGTATCAAAATTGTGATATTTATGCATGAATTTCTCAGAATACCGGAGTGAGATAAATAAAATTTCAACAAAACTCATCATTTTTACTGAACAAAAAACACAAAGAATTATTTTTCTCAGTTTTGAGAGTAAAATAGATTTTCCATTAACAAGTAAACATAAATGAATCTGCACATTAGTTCATAAATTTACCAGAATAATGACTTCAAGAACATCAACTTTGCCCCAAAAATTTAACACACATCAAAAACAATCTTCACTTCTAAACACTATATAAACCAATCCTTATATTATGTATTCAACATTCTACCTCTGCTCAACTAAAAACACTCCAACCTTTCCATAACGCAGATACCAATACATCCCGACGATTTATGACCACATTGCCACACCTCCTCACTATCGATAAACATCCAATTTACTATCAAAAACCTTATTGCCATCTTCAACAACGTTTCTATAAACGTATTAACGTTCTAGCCCGATGCCGTGCGGCGAGAGAGGTCAACCGATTGGAACGATTCGCCCGATCTGGACACACGATTGGTAGTTGGGTATAGACAAACATCTGTCGTTATTAATGTGTGTTAGATTATTCGGGTAGATGATACCGATTGAGAGATTTCGCTGTTATTATATTGTATTGTTGAATTTTGTGAATGTGATTTTTTTTTGTGTTGTCTTTACGAAGACAATCGTTTGTTCATGATGGCTTTTTATCTTGACTATAAATTACCGTGAAGTTTCAACTTACTATAAATTATGATTATATTAGCTGGAAGTTATAATATCAAATGAGAAACTTGGGTATGCGATATAATAAAAGTAGTGATGATGAGTGAGTAAAATAAATTAGAATTGGATTTGGAATTGATCTAAGAAGCGTTGTAGAAATGGTAATAGGCCTATAGATTGTGTCATTATTTGCTCGGAATCGTGGGGACTACCGGTATTTTTTATCAGTGATGTAGATAGATCGGATAATTCTGTAAAATTCATGATGAGCTTGGAAATAGACGATTTTGCTCCCAGTACGTCCCAGTAGACCCTATCTCTCAGAAATTTCTACATTCTCAAGTTGATGATTTGAACATTTGAAATTTATTTAGAGAGTTTCAACCAATCCACAAACATTCAAATAAATATATATTAGGGGCGTACTCAATAATATTCAAAGTTGAACATTCAACTCTTCTGAAAGTTGTAGTTGTGTTTCCAATCATTAATGTCGTCCTAAAAAATCAAAGATCTCCGAAAATACAAGATCTTTGTGCAACTATGAGGGTTACATGTTACGTTTATTATGTTAGACGACGACATCAGACTTGTTAGACTTCTCTGTCGTGAATTCAATGAAATTTAGTTCAGTACGATGTTATGACTCTCTTACAATGTAACTGACTTTTCACTTTAGATAACCGACCCATTTCAAAATCACGATAAGTACTACAAAACAAAGACGCAACAATGAAGTAAGTAAAGCTCTCGTTCTCAACTGAGGTGTCTCTAAATTCCAACCAACACATATAAGCTAATTCTATTATTTTCTATTAACAGATTGTCAGTTGAAGACGACGCTCTTGAGAGCTATCTGGCGTGGAAATGGCGCACTATTTCACTACCCTGCATTTGCCAAGAGTGGAAATGGGTTGGAATACGGAAAGTTGTGACGTGGATTAGAGAGCGTATTGCGCATGTGCGGATTGGGAAGGGTATGAGAAAGGGGTAGGGCGAGATATAAAAGAAAAGTGGAAAACTCTTTCTCTCGAAAGAGGGATACATATTAATTTTGATACATTTTAATATATTATTAGAAAAATATGAAAGTATATAGTCTAACCGAATACCGGAATATGATATAATTGATACTGAAATATGGCATCTGAATTACAACACAGTTATAACGGTAATTGATTTAATCAAAGGGATCTTATATACTTGAAATATTCGAAGTATAACATCATCAGAACATTCAATTAAATAAATTCTATCTCATCAATATTGGATGAAATAAAAGATTCTATGTTTTCATATCATTACTGAGCATGAGTAACAAAAAATTAATCAACGGAAACAGGAATTGAACAAAAAACGTCGTTGTTTAACTGAATTTCTGATCAATTTTTGGATATGCAACTATTGTGCAACCATTGCAAATATATTAATAACAACCATCTTTGTATCAAACGGTTAACAGCGCCACCAACTAGAAACTAATGTGATGATTTTCTTCCATCACGTTTCATTATAAAAGTAATATTTCTTTCAGTCTGAATTACATTAAACAAGTGGATGTATTTTGTGTGTCTAAATATTAACCTGCTGTCTCGAATGCTAATGATATAAACATCAGTGTGAAGTGAACATTAAAATAAAACAAGCAATAAATATAGAAGCTAAATTTTATTTCATACAACAAAGAGCTGAGAAATAAAATGATGGAAATGAAGTAGCCTGTAATATTAATATATATATATATATATATATATATATATATATATATATATATATATATATATATATATATATGTGTGTGTGTAAATATATTTGTGTGTGTGTGTGTACAATCCTACGAACTCAGCTCAACAGCCGTAGGGAAAACATCTCAATCTAATAAAAACAAAAACAGAAAACAGAACAAAAATATATTTTCTTTCAAACCAATTTCAATTCGTCTTCGTCGTATTATGAAGCGCCGTTCCATTTTCATATAAGAAAACGTAAAGAGAATATTAGATATAGCCGATTTTCTTTAAGAGAGCCGTTGTCATAATTGAACTGCAATCTGATGATAGTAATATTCGACGATAGTAATAAATAAACTTGTTATAAAATGAATGCGCTGACAAATGGAAAATATCAATAAATTATTCAGCCAGTTAATTTTTTTCGGTGCAAATAGTCGTAATTCAAACTAAGGGTCGTGTTGTTCATGAAAAATCTGCAACAAATCTCTAATCTCAAAAGAGTTGAAACTGACACCAATTTCAAATAAATTGATTATTCTGATATTAGGTTTGGATAGGTATGATAAATATGGTTTCACTTACTTTCGACAGTATTGATTGTAAATACAAAATTGTCGTCTACAATGCAAACAATGTAAGATATGTGACACGGTTACCATATATTTTCTTCTTCAATATATTGGCACCACCGACATCACATCATTCTAACATGAAATATACTCTACATTCTATCTTTTTGACACGTCCAACTTTTCTATCTTGGCTATATACACAGGAATAGAGTGGATACATTTTTCATTTCAAGAAAGCTGTGCATTCACTTGGAAACTTCGCACATTAATCTCACCGCATGTAAAACAACTACTTGGCAAACTGAATTAAAACAAGAAGCCATTTGAAGACATCGAGTTTCGATCAGAATTTACTTTTACCAATTCTGTCAGGTAATGATCATCAATCATTATTTAGTATTTGTTAATAAAAAAAACTTTCTTTATATGAATTGGATTTTTTATATGTATATAGAAATGAAACAAAAAATATTAATAGAGGGGCTGATCGAGAAAAAGCGGTGCAACTTTATTTTTGTACCAGTTACCGGTATTGCAATATGCAATTATGTTTTTTCTATTCTAGTATTTTCAAAACTTGGGGATAAAAATGGAATATGAACTTTGACGAGCTACTCGGTAAAATATGATGGAAATGGTGAAAATGTTAACATTTATGTTTGTTAGAAAGTGAGATATGTAGAACAAAGATTCTGAAGTCAAACTTGAAATTTTCACAGAAAGTCTACGATCTGAAAATAATAAATTGTTGTTTTAGGAAAAATAATGTATAGATCTACATAGTACCAAGTCTTTTTCCCGATCATCAATTTTGTACATGAATTGAGCACAATTCTTATGATAATTCAAAATGGATTAACAATTCATAAATCAATGTAACTGAACTAAAAAGAGTTTTATATATCTTCCCAATGTTCAAACTGTCCAAGTTTATAACCAAAGTATACACGAATCTCTTTTTGAAATTAATAAATCATTCAATCAGTGGAAAAAAATCCTCACAGTATTCAAGAAAGATTTGACTGTGGTATAAAAAAGGAATATTATAGGAAGGTATGAGAAAAATCCATATTGTATATGTATTATGAGAAATATTGTTCATACAAAACTTCAATTTTGATATCTTGAACCATTTTATTGTTAACACTAAAAAAGCAATATCTCTTCCAAATCGACTCCATTACGCACTCATCCGTGTCATGTTGTGACTACACCACAGAACGTGTATATTCATTTCAAATCTCAAATCATAATATATTTTTTCTTGAAGGACACCTAATTTCACCCTACGAAAAAACTAAAGAATGAACTTATATTCTTTACCCAAAATGCCCCCCCAGAGACAAGCTTGTCTCAATTAGCCAAGACAGATTTACTCGCAGGCTGTTTCATATAATAATAAAACCCGTGTCTTCTACCGCTTGTAGCGCTCCCCCGCGGTTTTACAAATGAACTTGTTCGCGCTTCGTTTCACTCTGTTTTATTTATCATCTTTGTCAAGTTAACTCCGTGGAGTACGTAAAGAAGTATAACAAGAGAGAAAAAAGTTGAAATGTGAAGTAATCTAGAATTGAAATAAACAGGAGAGATGTGAGTATTTCTGAGAAAAAATAGGTTGAGATTCATTCAACCAACTTTTTTCCACGAAAAGTTCTATTCAGCCATGGAAAATTAATTTATATTATTAAATAACCGAATTTATTGTGTGCATTGGACAAAACACTTGTGGTATATATAAGGTTTTCAATAATTGTATGCGAAGCCCACATAATCATGCAAGCCCACAACGAATATTAAATTATATGCAAAATCAAATATAACAATCGATTTGTCGTGAAAGTTTCCCTGAATTTCGTTCCTGAAAGAACACCGAATAGATACACATTCTAAGAATTGGAATAATGTTCATATTGAATTATATCAAATTATATTAAATATCAAATTATATGCAAAATCAAGTATAACAATCGATTTGTCGTGAAAGTTTACCTTACTTTCGTTTCTAAAAGAACACCGAATACATAAACATTCGTACTATATTGATGCTAGGATAAACATACTATTGTGTCATACAAAAGGTGAAAAGTATTGGTTTTTAAATTCTAAGAATACTGTGGATGTAAATTCAGAAATAACTTTCTTTCGAATGCAGCTGAAGGATATAGCATGAACAATTTGATTGTATAAATGCTGCTGAACAATAAAACCTGACCCTAATCCATATAATTTGAATAGATGATGCATTTTATATTACGTCACTATAACATTAAGAATTATATTTGTTACTCTGTACGTTTTAACGGAAATGTTCTCTTACATGAGTATTACCAAAATGGATTCAAATTGAAAGCCAAAACAAATCTTCTTTATATCCCTAATTCCCACTCTCCCATATCAGTAATCATGTAAATCCCCCTTTCGTGCCATTGTTTTTCACGTTTCAAACCCATTACCCGAACAAAAAACCTGTTCAGCACAATTCCCTCATATCGTGCATTTCCTTTTCTCACATCTCTCTCTCACTCTCTTTCTGTTCCTCTTTCTCGCACCAAAGCAATAAAAAGAATTAGCCAAGAAAATGTACGGTATACGTATTCCATTTTCGTCGACATTTTTATTTCCTCAAATCTATCACAACCAACCACAACGGCAAACTGTATATAAGCTAGCAGCAAAATCACATTGCGGTATAATACGTGCTAGATGGGTTTCATTTCTTTTCTTTCTTCTCTTTCTCTCTCTTTCTCGCTCTCACCCGGAAAAAAAGCAAACGAGAAGAAAGGAGGAAAAACAGTTTCTCTCTCTTTCTAAAAGAAAACCAACCAGCAATCGTATGTTACCATAGTAACGCGTTAGAAATGATGACCAATTACGAACGTCGACCGCACACTCGAAAAAAGATTTCCATCCCTCTCTACACCCCTTTCCCCCCCTCCCGTCAACCCTTGAGCGACCCGGGAAAGCGGGGAAAACTCCCCCGTTCCCTTCCTACCCGCCCACCCCACCACAGCTACTTTGCTTCCAAACTGATTTTCCGGCTCACAAATTACAAATCCCCGCTACTGATGGCGGTGGTGGTGTAGTTGCCAAGCAACCCCTCCCTTGAGTACCACCTCCACCCCCTGTACCACCCTCCTCACCCACCACCCCAAACCCCAACAGTGATAATAGTTAGGGAATAAAATTAAGAGTCGTTGGCATTAATTAAAGTGAAACCAAGCCCATGGAAAGGTGCGCGTGCTACTGTCGTGGAGCTGGAAGGACGATTGAAGAGAGTCGGGTGTATTAGGAAATGTGTGACGGAGGTTTCGATATGAAACGGATGATTTTGATTGGAGAGAAATAGAAAAGGAAATAGCGAGTCAGTGTGGGTGTGTATGTGTGTGAGAGAGAGATAAAATATAGAAACATATTTGAGTTGAGATTATTCAACCCACAATACATGAACCATTATGAATATTTTTTTTATGTCTTGTATGTTTGCATTTCATTTGTTTGTTTGTATGTTTCTTGTATTTCTTGTATATGAAATTCAGGCATTTAGGAGCTTTGAAATGATTTTTTTTCTATGTTATTTTTGATGTGTTCAGCATTTCGTGGTGTCTCATCAAAACTGTCCATAATCACTCGACTTAATTACTATAAACTTTCTCATCACCCCAATCAAGCCTCTATTGTAAAACAATTATCACCCAATTTTCAAAATTCTATTGAAAAAATACTATTCTGCATTGTTTGAGTGCATCCACGATCAACGAGGATAATTTTCATTACTCATTTAACAACCCTACCAACATCTAACTTACCTTGGGGTACCAATGACCGGATGATATACATGAATCAAAACAGTTAAAACAATTCCAACTGTCTGGTAGTTAAACGCCCAACATGACTTGACATACTTTATTTCATCTACGTTCTCTTAAGTACTCCAGTGTGATTCTTAACACCTACATACATAAAAGCCATGATTTTTCATCCACCAATCATAACTACCATCTAGATACCAGTTACCATCACTAAGTACTCATTATAACTCCACTTCACTATAATTAATAGTTTGCTAATAACATGTTAGCGAACATTAATGAAGTACTGCAACCCGGATTCGAACTACGACCAGCCCCTACACAGTACTAAATCCTTATAGAAAAAAACGTGTGACTATGCCACATAAAGACGCCTGTTTATCATGAGTTGTAATTAGTTCACCTTACACACCACCAGAGTTCACCACCTGGCGTATAAACGTGCTCAGTCATTGTATTTATTAATTAAATGTCATAATATACTTCGTGCCACGAGATATGGAGGAGACGATGGGAAGTCGCTGGTATTGATTAGTGTTGACGGTTGTCGGTTTCGGAACTTTAAATGGATGTGTAGGATGATATATAGTGTGTTCACGCTAAGTTTGTTGCAGGTGGAATAAAAACGAGGAAAAATGGAAGAATTGGAGGATTTAGATAACTTGAACTTGAAGAGAAGTTTTCATGATTGAACGAGAAAATCCTAGCAAGAAATTCATTTACATGGAAAGATGTGAATATAGTATTGGGAAGTGCAATACATAAATAGAAAACAGTGGATTTTTAAAGATTAAAACCATGGGGACCAAGATACAAACCAACTGAAACTGGAAAAATTTGTCTTCATAAATGAACAAGAATATGGTTATGGTAACAAGTACAGTGACAAGTAATAAGTACAGTTGTGAGTACAGTAACAAGTTCAGTAATTCCTCGAAACTTTGGCAAAAGAAGATGAGCGGAGAATATCAGAATCAAAAGATTTCACTATTTAATTTGGGAAATTTTTTCTTTTCATCCCATTATTTTTCAAAATCTACTATGACAACGTTTAGTAATTATTTTTGTATAATCTAAAAACTATATTCATAGTATTCTTCGGAAGTACGACAGTTTCTTCCGTTCTTTAGGTAACTTAAGAGTCAATTCCAGTTATTAAATGTATACATCATTAAAGTCAATTCATATAAGATTCAGTGCATTATTTCGATTAACGAAATGTTGTTTTTGAAATTGTGTGGTGTTAAAAAACGTCACACGTGTTCATTCTCAAACTGCATTAATAAAATGCATACTATAAATGTATAATGTATTATTTATACAATATGAATAAATGATTAATACATTCTGGCAACGTGAATGATGAGAAATCAATACCTTAATATAGAATATGCTAACAATATTCAATGACTTATGTATATTGAATAAGTTGTATGTTTATTTATATCCAACACATCAATCCATAGTCTCACGCTAAAAGATCATCAGATTACTTGTACTATGACAGACGAAAAAAGCTTTTTAGTCTGTGATTGTATATGTAACAGGTGTATGTAAGCTATAGGCAAATATTTCTATTAATAAGAAACATGTATTAAATTATTTTCTTCGAAACGGCTGGTCCGAATTACACGTCAACTTTTATCAATGTGTATTATTTCTGTGTTCACATTTGAAGAAAATTTGAATTATATTGGAGAGATTTTATTTTTCAATTTTTTCCTCCCAGCCTAATCTTATGGGGTTTTTAGAAACTTTGAGATGATGTTTCTCAAAAATGGTCGAACAGATTTGACCCCAAAACTATACAGTTCTAAGTTGGATAAGTTTGCGTATAAAAAAAGTTTCATGTCAATCAGTCAAACCCTGCGACCTGTGCAGTGCTCACAAACAAACAAACAAACAAAAAACACAGACAAAGCTCGGTAAGAGTTGCATGGAAATCTTCGCTAACGCTCATCTAATGATTTTATTTTTGAAAAAGACGGCCTAAATTGATGATTGTTGATATATTCCAGGAATCAGTGTAATTAGAGAAGAATTGGATTCATCCACTACCACACGTACACGAATTTATGTTTCTGATTATAATACAACATTTACTCAAACTGAATTATTATATGTGGTAGAATAACTGGATCAATTGTTTTTGCTACAGTAAGAATATGATTCGTTTGGAAGTCGTGGCAGCATGTTCTGACACACATACATTTTTATTACATTGCCATAAAGAGAATAATTGCAATCGCTATAGTTCCGAACACTCGAGTCCACATTGCAACAATACGTGTGCAAAATTCGAGATTGGTTGTAGCTATGGTCTTACAAGTTACAACATTTCACGTCAAGAGAAACAGGGCGTCTCTCAAACTGAATTTTCGTTGAACATATTATATGATTGTAGAGAAACTGATGCAGATTTGATTATTTCAGACATTTGAAAGATGAAATTGTATTTTCAATCATAAATTTTGTCCTAGAAAATCATTGATCGTCAAAATACCACAGCTTAATGGTTATTTGTGTGTTTGTGTAGACAAAATTCGTATTTTGTGTATATATAAATATATTCAGCTGACACTGCTTGCTTTGGAAAAGTCGATTTGAAATTGCGTTCGAGTATCACATAAGATATTGGTTTATCAAAATACCATTTCACTCATTCGAACCCCAAAATACCTAGCTTTTGTTGGGGTCGTTGATCAAACAATAATCATCATCACAAGTGTGCCCATACTTGAACAACCTAGACAATAGAGTCTTGGGTTCGAGTCCCACAAATAAGACGTGAGTTTTTGTAAACATTATCCCGCTCAGTCGTACCCCAAAATAATCTAGCTTTGATGGGGTCGTTGATCAAACAATAAGCATCGTCATCACAAGTAGACCTATACCTAGACAACCTGTTCATACAATGTGGGTTGCTTTTCTTTCTTGAACAAGACTTAGTAAGATTTGACTAACAATGGTTACTATAGCAATGGACCGAACGGGGGGACCAACAAAATATTGTGAACATTGATTGTCTGATACATTAGACTTATTTTTTTTCCGTCTCTTGCATGAATGGGTGACATCACTTAAGATTTGATTCGTATTTGTTATCCTATACGATGTCCATGTAGTGAATTATAATGTTCAAGTTGAAAAATAAAAAAATACTTTACTTTACATAAAAAATATCCGGAATAATTTTTCATACGCGCATTCACTAATCAATTGATTTGTAAAAATGACAGTCAAGATTGAACCTTTGACTTCTTGACGCATTTATTAAACTGAAATTCAAATGACTTATTCATTGTATACCGAAAATATGTTATATTGATTAATTTAAATGATAAAACATATTGATATCTAAGATTTTGGATGTATAATTTTACTATAACATTTCAAAGTATGATGGTTGATGGTTGATGAAAAATGATCTAATTATACGAAAATAAGAATATACTTTTCACCTTCGACCTCTGATATATGGTCTTTTTTTGTTACATCTATTTTTGACTTCAATAAATTGATAAAAACAAATTCACAACATAAGATGAATTAATCACATTGAAGAGTTTTTATAGTGATGTGTTATGACACCATGAATAATAATAAAACACGAGTTGAACAAATAATATTATTATAATACATGTAAATATGGATTGACTCAATTCAAATCAGATATAGAATTTTTACTTCGAAATTATAAGTAGGCCCATGGTCTTTTTGAGAGAGTTGTATTAATTCTGTCCTGTATATAAATATATATATATATATATATATATATATATATATATATATATATATATATATATATATATATATATATATATATATATATATATATATATATATTATGGGCCATATATTATACATTTTTCCCTAAAATTGCTTTAATCAATGATGATTTTCCTTTTCCACCCTAAGACTGATTTTCACTTTTAGCATCACATATTCCAGGCCCTATCTAATTCAAACGAAACTAAGCAACATAATAAAATAATCAAACTTTCCGATCACAATCCAACAAATTGATTATCATACACACATAGATAAAAACCACAAGTCATATATTAGATGGAAGCTTTCTCAGAACGTACTATAATCTCAATGGAGACATAAGATACAAACTATCAGACAATAAATTAATTCTCTCGCGTTATTATTAAACCTATTATCGAATAAACAATAGACACAATAGGTGAATAGTTGAAACTATCTGATCGTCATGCCACACCATAGCTGTTCGACTAATTGGTAGTTTGGTATTTATCGAGTTATTCCCACCGTGTCTAAATGGTGAAGATATATACATTGGCTACACGTGAACATTTAATGCTATGTGGTTGATCTTGGTCGATGATTTTACTGTGGGATTGATTTGAGAGTTTATTTGTTGGGATGTTATTTTATGGAGTCTACATGGACGTATATTGAGTTGTGATTAACTAAATTAGCATATATATTAATTCATATTATTATATTCAAATCAGTTCAATATTGATGATATGGACATTCTTGGTTAATTCGTGGTTAATTAATTGAAGGTTTCGTATAATCAAGCTAAAATATGGTAAAAATTACGAATACTGATAGATTTTTTAGGCGTATATATTTTTCAAATAGGAACAATATTTTCTCATTCGTTTTCTTCACATACATAAGAGTTTCAATATTTTTGAATATATATATCATATTTTCAAAATGATATGAGGATGAATATTGGCACAGTTATAACAAGCCTCGCATGACGTTAAACCGAAATGTTCAATCACTAAAAGTATAACTTCAATAGCTTGAGAATATCTTGGTTCATCAATTTTAACCATGAGTGTTATGTCTATTTTAATGACCTCTCTAAAGATACAATGCAAACTGTCAACAAAATATCGACCGTGCGGCAATAGTACTAAGAAATCGATGAAATTTGATCAAAAGATGATGAAAAATATTCCATGTAAATACACTTACCATATATATATATATATATATATATATATATATATATATATATATATATATATATATATATATATTTTTATGTTGCTTAACGACCCCACCAACAGCTAGGTTATACGGAGGTACGAATTGGCAAGTGATAATGAAACGATGAAATGATGATAAGTGAAAGGACGTTCACAAAAACTATAATCCTACCCACAAATTCATCAAACACGTGAAGACCTATCACATTAGTCCCCAAACCAGACATTCCTACACAAACCTAATTAACATCTGTATACGAATCAACTTTCAGTTACCATCAATTTGTTATAAGAATTCAACTACTGTCACGCATTGTTGTCCGTTGCTTAGCAACACGACCATTGTTGCGTGACGTCACTCGATAACAATGACGTATACACTCTCGATTTGTTAACAACTTCTTACTCTTATGCGTTTAGTTGTTGAACTAACAGAATGGACATGATTTGGAGCTGGGTTATGTAAGATTTCGACCATTCTTTTCAAGGAATTCAACTGAAATTCCTGAAAAACCGTAATAAATTTAATTAGATAGGCGTAGCGGTGACTTCAATTGATGAAATGTACTGACTTTTTAGTATTCAGTGTTTTTTTTTAATTCAGTGATTGTGAATTTGTATTTTCTAGAATTGGGACGCCCATCGGCCGTGATTATATACCTTATGCTATTTGCATGATTAACTTATTTCAACTCTGGTTGGTGATGTAGAAATCAATTGCTTTCATGAAAGCCGAGGATTTATATTTATTATTCACACAATTTACAATAACAATATTGGGTTTAAACGGATCTTAATATCTTCTCACAATTCAATACGAAAAATAAAGATGGCCAATAAAAGTGTTAATATCAGTTGGGAGATATTATTATCTTCAATGTGCTGTTCCATATATATATAGTTTATATATATATATATAATATATATATATAGTATATATTATATATGTACATCAGTCTCGATAAATCAGTACATTATTATTCTGAAGGCGTGTAGATCAAAACGAATGTTAATACACATACGCCTGAAGTATAATTCAAATATGAATAATAAATACAATGTCGAAATATAATAATTTCTAAGGTCAATATATTATTAAAATAACATCACACATTAAATTATTTTCTCATCCAATCCTTATTTAATATCCTTTTATACACCGCCGTCTAAATTATCAACAGTCAAATCAAATACGAGAAAATACGTTCAAAAAAAGAACGTCCATATTTGAGAACATTAGTACCGAGTTTTGAAAAAAATAACACTTGTTATATTCTAATCAACAGGTTCTCTTAATGTGATTAACGCTCCTGTTCGGAACTTTTACTATTTTTATTTATTATTTTACATTTTTTTTTATCATTATAAGAATGATTAATATCTAAACTATAAGCGCTCCACTACTAAGAGATGTCTTCGGCAAAGAAGATGCGAGGAGAAGAAAGAGAATGTAATATGATTTACTAACAATTTTAGAAACGATAATCAGGCAGCGGTCACAAAGAATGGTTATTACGAAATTTCGATTTTGACTTGAATTCAACAACTTTGACAACTTCGACTTTAACAAATACGTATTATTACCGTTGTGTTATTGTATTATTACAGTATTACTACAAGTGGACATTGCACATATACAGTGCTTGTAGTTTCTGCTAGATTTAGTGCATATAGTGTTCGTACATTTTCTTTAGGATAATATTTGAATACGGATTGATGATTACTTTATGTGACGGTGAGTGTAGGCATATAAAAGTATCAATAATTGCTTACAAATCAACAAATTTTCTTCTCATTGTTTAGATAGATCACGGTTATCATATCGCATTAAAATTTGAAAACTTGTTTTCGGAGAAATGAATTTCAGGGTCTAACGAATGAAAATTGAGTGGATCAACCAGCTCGGAATCAGCTCATCTAATACTATACGTCGAATAATCGTATTTCGAAATTGATTAACTTTTTGTCAATATACCAATAAAACAACAATGTAGGTCCATATATTTCCATACATATTGTATACCTATACATATTATTTACGTACTATAATATTTTTATTATTATTAACATTATATAACTATATATTACGTATTAATCAAGTAGGTCGTCATTGAGTTATTTGGAAAATTACCTCAAGTTGATATATTTTATCGTGGAAGATAGCCTACAAACCACGTTTTTTTCATTTTTTCATCTTTCAAATTATTTTCAACAACTTTCAAAACAAAATGTCCCAGAATCAAAAATATTTCAGAATCAAGTGAAAATATGAATGCAAAATTACTGCGATCATCTAAGGCCTCATATACTACAATGAATTGCAAAACATTCCTGATTATACTCTAAGAAAAAAAAACGACATAGAATATTTTCACGAAGATTAAACCTAGAACCTCACATTCATTCCACATCGAATCTCTTAGTGTAGAAACAGTGTGTGCACAATTGTTAAGTACATTCCGATGTTGATTAAGATGTCAAGTTTGGTAACTAGACAAGCAGACACCTCAGCCAACAAGCCACTGACATCATCCATCTTGAAGAGCGCATGCGCAAACACAACTTTTATTTAATCCGCACCTTTCGCTGTTTTATCATTATTATTAACATAAAAATAATTATTAAAATGTGACAGAAGGTTAGATGCATTCGTAAGAGTGTTAATAAATTGCTAAGTTGTTGTTAGTTACTTTTTTAGTTGTCTAGTATTGAAAAAGGAATTGTATATAATCATCACTTTGCTATTTCAATGTTTAGCTTACTGTCCTTGGTTGACTATGTATGCTATGATAATGCACTATCAATTAATTGTCATAAGTAATGATTTTCATATAATTCATAAATCATCGATTTTCATAAATTTTCTGAATTGCCATATAATTAAGTTCTACTAATGCAGATTTGAAATTAACAAACTGCTCTAGATGCACTTTAGATGTACTTACGGCAGCAGCATCCCATTTCAGTGAAATCCCATTTCATCGACTGTGCTGTAAATACTGTAAAATAAGGCGACGAACTGGGATTTCGATGAATCGGGATTTCACTGAATCGGGATTCCGATGAAACGAGATAGTCGACGAAACGAACACCTACCTTATTGGCTAAAAGTCGATGAAATGGGATCTCACTAAAACGGGATTTCGATGAAAGGGGATTTCGACGAATCGGGATTTCGATGAAACGAGACAGTCGACGAAACAGGATTTCGATGAACTGGTCGTTGCAGCCAATATTTGAACCTTCTCAACATTTTCTAATATCTTAAATCGTCCTATCATGTGTTTGGTGCAAAAATGGCAAAAACGGAAAAATATTTTATCACAACAGAATTGGTGTAAACACACCAGTTATTTGGAGCCAACGATACTCTTTCTGAATGGAGATAAGATAATTATTACGTGTGTTCGTATTCTTTGAGAGCTCATCAATGATTGATGAGTATACAAATAATATTGATTACCTTAAATACACATTTGTGATGAATCGACCAAGTTTCAAATAAAAATTGTGGTAAAAATGGTGTAGGCCTACCTGATGAAAGAAATTTTCAATCATTATTGAATAAAGGAGCTAACAATGCTCCAATGATATTGACAAATCCATCTGATGTATTTTCTCATTTCTAATTATTTCTAGCATAACTATTGCTATTATTTTCTAGATTGAAAGAAGAAAGATAACAGAAAATATAGATATCGGTGGAAGTGCCGTTAATTGGTTATATCATATTAGTTTATATTCCTTCTAGTATTTGAATTTCTTTGTGGTCATCATTCAAAGGATTGATATAATTTTGAATTGTTTTCATT
This sequence comes from Brachyptera putata, assembly GCA_907164805.1. Classification (NCBI taxonomy): domain Eukaryota; kingdom Metazoa; phylum Arthropoda; class Insecta; order Plecoptera; family Taeniopterygidae; genus Brachyptera; species Brachyptera putata. Next base: position 23,285,488 of record OU015469.1, on the reverse strand, counting down.
TGATAATTAGTTTAAAACGTACCATCAGGTAAGAAATAGAGTGAATATAGCTACTGTTGATGAAATATATTCACTTGGGTATTGTTTCGAGTATCGATTAGATATCGAGAATAGAAAGTAACCTAATATGTCCATTTTTCTCATCAATATCGAAACTTGATACAAAATCATTGTTTCTCAATCGAAGCCAAAGATGAAGGCTGAGTGAAATCTGAAGTGGAATCAAATTAATGAAAAATCGATTATTGTCATTATTGTCGTCCTACTAAAAGTGTTTGTATTATTCAACATTGGAGTGCTTATATTCCATAAACCTGCGACATGAATGAATGACATGCTATTGCTTCACAGTGAACTGTTCAAACAACGATACCTTGGCAGATGCTGGACGGATCGTCATGGGGAAAACGCCGAATTGTTGTCTTGGCACGTGGCGGCAAACATTTGGAGGGGCTCAAAAAACTTATCACACCACACCTCCCTAATTTTGCACATACCGCAGACCAATTTGCCGGGGCTTCTGCTTGTATAATAAGCTGATACATCAATGTATAGTAAAAATATGTATGAAAAAATATGTATAAATGAAATGAAGAAAACCAGTAAATATAAAGCTGAATGTATGTCGATTGGAAGAGAAAAATAATAATCAAGTTTTCTCAAAATCTTTTTGAATTGAATGAATTCATTCGTGATAATCTCTCCCACAGACTTCACATTTCACAGCCTTCTATATATGTCAACAGGTCAACCACGTGGTTACTCACTGCCACTACGATCCTAAACCACGCATAATCATTCCTCATCATTGCATCACATCCACACACATACACACACACACACACGGCCACTATGACGTATTGTTCGTTACACTATTGTTGAATAGGAAAAATGGTAATATTTCACCGCCTTCTCTATACACGATGATATGTGAGACCGCCCGACGCGTGATTTACGCTGTGCTAAGCGACATGACGTACCCGCTAGGTGGCACCACCGTCGCATGGGATATGCTTTTAGTTAATATATGATCACGGTTAACCTTTTGTAACTATGACTAGATGAAGCTGGTTAGTTATATACCTTTCTAGTTTAAGGTTTTTATTGATAGTTTTATTAGTTGATGACCGCTGTAACATGTGATGATACGTTTGATTTTTTTTATAATGGACGTGAAAAGCGATTATGAATTAAGAAGTGGTTGAAACCGTAATTTGAACATATACAATAGCGATGAAACGAGGAGAAAAATCGAAACAAGATGTACAATTTTGTAATAAAACAAGAACAGAGAAAAAGAGAGATGAAAGAAGAATTTAATAAGAAGGAAAAGGAGAAATATATCAAGATATAAGATTCGAGACATTTTTCCCCCCACTGTGAATGTTTGAATTGTTTCTAACCCTGAAATTACTACCTCAATTCCAGATGCATTGTTTGTCAAATTAGTTATATCTTACTTTAATTATTCTTTGGGGTGGTAATTAAGATCGCCCTTGTGGTGCCCCGTTCAAACGATCTTGTCTTTCATCCATACCTTTATTGGGGAACAATTATTTGGTATCAAGTACCGATGTTGAAAAAAAAAATGTGATAGATGGAAATCTGATTTTCAGTATATTCAACGACGAGATAGGCGTGGCTTCTTAGAAGGCCATGCAATTTCCGTTCATCCAATACATAATTCGCGATCATTTTGCTGTCACCCTGATTTACGTATTCACACTCACAGCCCATCACTTGACTGAATATTATATTTGGTAACGTTATTTGGACGACGTTATTTTGCATTGGGTTCCATGGAATATCGATTAATTTAGCGTCGGCATAGTTCTGGTTTCAAATTTCGAATGTGTCGAATCTGTCACAACTTCCAGTGTGGCCTATTCTTACTAGAGGCGAGGGGTTTACAACTCGTGAATTTGGTGTACACCTGATTCCAGGTGATTTGTGATTTCAAAGATTTCAGGGAATTTCAAAAGATTTCAAGAGATTTCAAGAAGATTTCAAGTGATTTCAGGGATTTCAAGGGGATTTTAATGGGATTTCATGGCAAGTGTACACTGGATTTCAGGAGTTGTTAACCCCCCGACTAAAGGTATGTCCGTATCTTAAATTATAGGGCCTACCTAAAACGACTAACCCCAATAATAATAAATAATGAGACTTCTTTCTTTGGATCCATTTTTTATCAACATATTATGTTATTATGTTTAATCTCAGAATCAGAATGAAGAACAAAGTTTTTCGAAATGTTGCGTGAGAACTATAGATCGGATATTTGTACACAATTTCAGTGGAATAAGCCTAATCGGATTTCTAGCTATTGCAAGTAAATTACCCAAAAATGAGTAAACTTTCGAAAAGTTACCTCATTCCATAACAAAAGTTGAACATGTTGCTATTTAATACATCGATTGCATTGATCCCATGGTATAACTATGTTTTGGATTAAAAATAGGTTGGCACAACTATTTGGTGACAGAAAATGAGTTAATTAGACAGTAATCGAAATGAACTTGTTATCCTTCTTGGGTACGTATATCATATCCAAACTGATAATTAACCAATTATTTTATCAATTGTTGCAACCAGTTCTCAACATTAATTTATCTTGAAATATGCTCATTGTAATAGGTTTATTCACTCCATGTATCCAATTGTTTGAGCAACAATATAGCATTTTCTTTTCGTGTTGTATGATAATTGGCTTACAACGCAACCGGCCTTAATGATAACCTCTCAGAAGTCCAGTCAATAGTAACAAAAGATTCAATTCAAAGGTGTGATTGAATAACGTTTCTTTCTATTGTAGAAGTGAAATTAAAATTGCTAGTCATTAATGTTGTAGCAATAATTTCTATAATTCATCTTACACAATAACTGTTGAAACGATTAGTTCAAAGATTAGCAATGCTGTTTATATATTGTAGTGATTACCAAAGAGGATAGAAGTACATTTAATTAAGTCATGTGACTTTATGAGATGAGCGGAGAGATAATTCAATTCACTGGAAATGAAGCGGATTGGGTGATTTTTGTATAATTAGGGTTTGAACTGATAGGACTATGACACAAGACGACAGTCTGTTTATTCATTCGATAGCAAATGACGTTCGATATCAAAATAATTGCGACTCGAATGAATCATCTCGATATCGATCAGAACCCTGATATCGAATATCGATCGAAAATATCGAAATCGAACGGCAACCTTACTTTTTAGAACAATCTACTTTTCACGTCGACTAATGAAAAATATTCGAAGTTTCACATCATTTTTATGGTATTGAACACTCAATCGAATTCGTTCGATTTATAGTATATAATGAATTATTAATTCAGATTATTGATGTTGAATAATTCAAGAGCAGATGGATCATCTCGATATCGATCAAAATCCTGATATCGAATATCGATCGAAAATATCGAAATCGAACAGCAAACCTACTTAAAACTGTCTACTTTTTCCGTCGATCTACAAAAAATATCCGATGTTTCACATCATTTTGTAGGTATATTGAACACTTGAATTGATAATGTAGAATGAATCCTACATTCTATAATGGAGATAACACTCAACAGTCATCACCAAACATCTCACTTCCCTCTGAAATCACCTCCCGTCGCCTCTCATAACAAGCTCGACTTAATGTCCGAGTTAGGCGTTACGAAATTCGGTCCACACCTTGGAGGGATAAGCCAGTTAATCATCAGAGTTAATTTGACCGACTGTTAATCATATAAAACTCTGGCTGTGTGTAATTTAATAACAACTGTTATATACGGTGTTGCAATGAAAATAATTAATTACAATAGGTCCATAAAAGTGAGAAAGTTCATTAATAATGAATAAGTATTGTTGGCGTTCATTGACTTATTTGTATTGAATGATTGTCGAATTTGAGTTTCAGGTTTTAAAATGTATACAAACGTAGGCCTATACTGAGAATGAGTTTACATACTCTATAGATACTGAAATACAAATTCAAGTTGAATACGATTTATAACAATTCAATTTCAGGATTTGATATAAGTTTAGATCAGAATTATTCGATATCATAGAGGAATAGACCTATATATGAATGTGAGCTCTGAAATTTTGTGGGTATTTTTGTATTTTAATTTGTATGAAGATTTGTTTTTCAACTTTCGTAAGAATCCGTGATCCTGAACACAATAACCACAATGGGACCACATCCTCATTTCTAATTCGAGAGACTCATCAAAAATTCTTCCCAATCATCTTCATTATCACTGTCTTGATTTTATTTAACCATTAATTTCATTTCATTTTTATATTGAATTTTTTCCATTTTCTTTTTTACATTTCCATTTCCATTTTTCATATATTGCATATTTTCATTGAGAAGCATGCATAATCCCTATACTAACTCATGTATGTATTAACAGTTACCGAATAAACCGATTTCTCTCTATACGTCATTGATCCAGACTGAAGCATTTTCTGGGTTTTCCTCAATCGTTGAAATGACTTTACTGGGTTGGAAAATCTGTCCAATATTATAATAATAAGATTTGAGAAGAGAGAAGACTAAAAAATCGACAAAGAAGAAGATTTTAAAAAAATATATAAGTAAATCGAACGTTTGATACCCTCAAGACAAATGTTTGAATTATTAATTATCTCTCAGTGCAGGTTAAACCTACTACAGTTGTAAATGTGATTACAGTTTGTGGAGTGATATTTCCTTAGAGTTGTTAAGATCCCTTCCAAATCCCTTTCAAATGATCCCATGCATCATCTCACCCTCAGCCCTAAGTGGGAATCGATGACTTTGGGCTAAGATTTCAATGAATATTGAAAAAAACAATGTAATCGCTTGCACTACACTTTGATCTTAGTATCAATTTCTCAATTCGAACGTTTCACTTTTATTTTTTCTTGAATCATATTCATTCTATTGTACTCCCATAGAAACGAAAGACATCCCAAAAATGACACGTTAACCTAAAATGAACAGAAGTTAAATACAAACCCATTTAAAACCCATTTAAATGTATATTATATAAAAAGAGCACGATATAATCATGCTGGTGTTATGAAAATAAATCTTTCAATATGCCGGTAAACCATACTGAAGATTCAGATAATTATAACGTATGTATAATAACTTAATATCCAATAGCCGATTCTTTTAATTATATGTATTATATCTCCTCAAAGGAAGCCATTAGGCGAAGACACAATATATAATGATTGGATCCTATATACTCGGGTCTGGCACACATATTAAAAAATATTTTTTATCTATTCAACTTCTATAGAGAAGTCGCCAAAACCAAATTCTCTTTGATATTTGTGAGTTATAGGAGAATAATTATTTTAAAGGAAACGAATATATAATCACCGTTGCTGAATGTTATTTTATCCGTTTGTATTCTTCAGTAGATTATCCTTCGCAAAAAACTTGTTTTGAACAAATCTACAGCTTAAAAATTCCTAATTAAGCTTTCGCACGGCATAAATCAATCCTCATGCAATTAGAAATGAATTCTTATAATAATCAAACCGGAACGACAAATCGTAACGTAACTTTGCTAGAACGATTGATGGTTTTGAATAGTTGTTCGAGTGGTCAGTCGAGTATAGTATAATGGCGAAGTGAGATATAACGTGTAATGAACTCTTTTGCACGCGAACTGTCTGTCAATCAAGGGGGCCGTGGGCCTCTTCTCTCCCCCCTCCCCGCCCTCTTCCAGTTCCCCCTCTGCCCCCTCTCGCTATAATACATCCCATCAAGAGATAAGCTAACTTTATTAAGAGGATGTTAACAAAGACTTCATATTCAACTTGGTATCGTGTTGTATAGTTGATTGTATTATTGTATTTATAGTACTGTATTTTGTATTGTATTTTTAGTAATTTGTAGTTAGAGTTCCTATGAACTGTGTTCTTCTAATTCATTATGATCGATTGAATTGTAATTTGAAATAAATTCAAATGATTTCCTTCCATAGTTTCTATTATCATTATTGTAACTAGTACAATAATTTAGTCTGTAGTATGAGTTGAATTTCTCAAGCTGAACCGTGGACCATTCTTTAATTTTTGATGAGTGAATTATGTAATTCGGAATATATTCAGATTATATCCTATCATAGTTTCTGGTATCACTACTATGTATACTATGTAAGTACAGTTGTAAATCATAGTAGGCCTACTGTGTATAGTTATAGTTTGTAGTCCGAGTTTTATATTTTTTGTATACAATACGGGTATATGGTGTGTTATAGTTTGTAATAAAGCTCAGTTTCAATTTCTTACGCTTTCTAATGGGCCCGGCTACTTCATTAGTTTTGAATGATTAAACATATATACCGTAGTGAAATTATACCTATATAACCCAGCTGTTGGTGGGGTCGTTCTCTTTAGGCAGAAAATAAACCATCATTCAAATGTAGTAAGAATTTTTAAGGAGAGCAAACATAATTGTATTATATGATGATTATGAATTGATAGTATAATATATCATATCCCACTCAGTCATTAGACGACTCACTCACTCCCACACTCACTCATCATATAGTATTCCCCCAATACCAAGATCTAGTTGTATCATATATATTCATATTTCATATATGTATATTCATTGTATTCATATTATAATATGACTCATAATTCTTGGAAACAAATTTGATTATAACTGTACTAGGTGATATCCCCTGCACAAAAACAAATAAAAAATGTTTTCACTAAAGGCCTAATATAGTAAAACATACTCGATGGGAAAAATGAGTGAATCTATAAAAAAAATTGAAAGCACATGTGTGAGTTCATTGGAAGTAATCAAAAATACATGAAGCGTACATTTGGTTTTTCTGTGGATGAAAATATATTATGATATTATGAGAAAACATCATAAATACGAGAATAAACCAATCAAAATAAAATTGAGAATTGCAGGGAAAAAAAACATTCTGATCATTTTGTATTTTGACATGTCTGTTTTCTTAATTTAATACATGAATGTTCAATCCATACTGATACCTACATACAGAGAATGTGATTAATTCCATAATAATAAACACATATGTATAAAAGCTCTTGGATAACTTCGAAAATCCATGTTATTTATGTAAAATTAAAATGTAATGAATAATGAAATATGGTCAGTAAATAAGTTTTTATGAAATATATCAGTCAAGATATGTGTTTCTTTAATTAAAAATACAAATAAACTACTTTTCACAATCATCAGAGGAAAAGTTCATTTCGTCAGAACGAAATCTGTTGCAATACACGATTTTTTACTTCTAAATAATACAAGAACTAATCTCTTCACACATTTCGTGTGCAAATCTGACGGTTTTGATATTAAAGAAATGCCAGAAAATGATTATACTTCCAATTAAAAATCACTCATATTTTTTCCCGCCTTTGTTATTATTTGACTAATAATGAATATTCAAATCACATATATATATATATATATATATATATATATATATATATATATATATAAATATATATATCTGAGAGTTGAAACATGACTTGAGGCAGAAACACGAGTTTTTAATGAAATTCTCGTGACTTGAGTTTCACACCTGGGTTTGACACCTAAGCGAGTGAAGACTGACAAGTGTTATGAGCAGTAGAGGATATCAAAACAAACTGAAATTCTGAGAATAAAAATGACGAATAACTCCTTAAAGTCAAAGTTGCAAAATCTCTGTGGAATTATAATTTCAGTGGAATGTTTTCACTATACAATCCATACATGAGAAAATACATTTATCGAAAAAATAAAAATTCTTTCATTGGTCTGACACTTCGTTGAGTGAATGCTAATAAATATCAAGAATATCAAAACAATCAGTTATTCGAAATAAAAATTGAGAATAACATCTTATATCAAAGCTCTCGTTCGAAATCTAACAGGAATGTATACTTTGAGCGAAATTTTCCTAGTAAAGGCTTCAGATACGAGATACATCATTTGAAAAAATCGAACCTCGAACATACAATACAAATATTGGAATATGTTAATATACCAATATAATTTGGGTGATTTGAATGAAAAGGACCTCTTCCAATTCATAGAACGTATTGTTTAATTTCTTAAAAAAAAATATATTTCCGAAGGGAATATATATTTATAATTTCAAAATATATTAACATGAACAACGTCCAAAATGGAATTACTTCTTTTGTGGACACAAATCATCATTACAAAACTATACCTCCTCCAATCCATAAAACATATCATTTAATTCCATTAAAAAATTACATTTCCGGAGGTAATAGTCATATATCTATATTTTCAAAACATATTACCATGAATAACGTCTAAATTAAAATAAAAACGTGTAAAAACTAGCTCTATACCAAAAATAGGCAGACTACAACCGACACCTAGACAAGCCCTACACGAACCTATCTAATGATTGACATTGAAATGGCGCGGTACCCTTTGTGTGCGCCACCTCCACCGTCTGTCTCGCACGCCATCTTTTAAGGGTCCATGGGAGTCGATTTAGGCACGGTATTACCAAATCAAAAGCTCTAACTGGCAGTTTAAGGTTGTTATCACCATGGTTACCCAAGCTATTTTGTTTCACCAACTCTCAGATAAAGGCTAACTGGACTTGGTAATATCGGGCATTAGCGGAGTATCAGTTTTTGGTGTCAACTTTTGAACGGTATGATAAATCGAAATTCTGAAAAAGAAAGGAACACAGTTATTTCTAATACCTTCGCGATGGTGTAAGTAATAACCATTTATCTCAAATAGTCTGATTGTCAGGCGTATAAGCTCAAAAATATACCATTTTCAATTCTTTTATGTATTGCAGAAGTCGAACAATGTAAATCACGGCCCCCTTCACGCCAATACATTAAAATATCGCTGATAGAAACGGCAAGAATGTGCCCGGAGTAATAAAAGTGAAATTTTATTTTGTACACGCCTGACAATAAGATGTGAGATAAATAGTTAATACTTATACCATTATGAAGGTATTGAAAATATATGTATTTCCTCTTTCTCAGAATTTCTATATCTCATACCGTTCAAAAGCTATCATCAAAAAACTGATATTCCGCTAAATCAACTCCAATAGACTCTTAACAATTCCCGGCCACCTTGTAAACCACGCCGTCCTAACGTATCTTTCTCGGCCACCTAGAAACATGAGCTCATGACGCCTACACATTACAGCTCAATCAGGGGGGAAACTGAACACCTCTTTCAATCACGAGCAGCCAACTTAACAAGCAGATACTATTATTACACTTTTCACATGTTGGGAGCACTGTTTAAGTATAGGCTGTGTGTTTGATGGGGGTTATAATTAAAATAAGACGTGCAAGGAGTTTGATTTTGGTTCGGAAAAGTGAAAAGAAGAGGAAGTTTATATAGAGGATGTTTTGTTGAGTTTGAGTTGATAGTTGATATAGTTTGTTGGAAGAAATGTACTGAAGTTGAGTAACGATTTTCAAACCGGAATAAATTAAGTGTTTTTCTGGTTTTTGTCAAGAGGAAATATAATTTTCAACCCCACATAAGTCCTACGTGGAAATAGTATTTGTTGATGTTCGAAAAAAATCTACCAGACCAAATTTGGGAAATTTGTCAACTTGAGAAATTTTGAATATTTTCACCAAATTTGGAGAAAAGTCAGTTGATTGTAGAAAATATCTTCAAAGAATAATATATCGGAAAATGTTTCGTGAAAAACTCGAAAGTATTCGTGTGTATATACGAAAAAAGTCTTCTACCAACAAAATGATTGTACAAACTTCGGTAAATTGTGCAGAATGTATGGAAGCATGTTAATTCAAAATTCATTCACTTGCTATAAGTATACGAAAGATATATTTCATTTACATACCTCCTCGTTCGTCTAGCATCGACATCTACAGCATTTCCCTCCACGAAGAGCACGTGATCGCATTTTCCTAGACAATGTTGATGAGAGCACTCATCCACTCAATTGTAATTGGTCAAGGAAACCGAATCTGCAAGCACACAAAATAATGCATTAGTAAAATATACTTCTTACAGCGTGCATGAGTATAATTGGTAACATGAGCCATTTCAAATCGTCTTGGTAGGTCCACGATTACCTGAAATCAATTATTGCAATCTGTCATTATATTATACTAGTATACAAATCCTAAAGTATGTTGAACCAATAGGAAGAATTGAAATGAAAGCTCTCTTGAATTACGTACATTTGGCCTGAATTTGGTGGATGGACGTTATAGACGCGTGGCTTTTAAGCCCTGAAGAAATAACTTATTTTGTTCGAGATTGTTCATGGAGATTATTTACTTCATGATTTGATGATTCAGAAATAAGAGTACCTATTTTGAGACATTTCAGTCAATTTCCTCCTCATTCAAAATTGAATCTGTTTGGTTGGCCTAATTGAATTGATTCAATTTTCTTATTAATCAACTTTTTTCCATACTTCTTCTCAGCAAATCTAATAATATTGAGGAAAATCAATTATTTTTTGATAATTACGAAGTTCATTTCTCAATTTATTCTCATTTTATTCAAGAACCGATATTTCTGTATGAATTCAAATTTTGTTTTACCTGCAATTCTTCACGAAAACATTTATTTTATTTCAATAACACATTCAAATTCAACTATCAATACAATTATTAGATATATATTCATAAATGAATTAAATTGTTTTCAACTGTCAATATAATTATCAAGTTTTACTTACTGAAAAATATATTTCAATCCACAAAATCTTAGCTTACACATGCTTCATGGATGGTCTATTATTCTAGAATCGTAAATATATACGGCCTACACAAATTCAATCTATCTAAAAATTTCACAATATTCGTGTTCAATATCTTTTAATTCAAATTGATTATGCCTTTAATGTTCGTACAAAAACTGGTTTCAAGCGTATAAATACAATTCGCAACCGTGTATTGCACAGGTGCAGTTTTAGCATGTTCAATGTAGTGATTGAATGTATACCCACAAGGCTTAGTCCGTGCATTTTACTTCTTTCCATTCACGGTAATTCGATTACTTGCTAGACTGATATTAATTAATAATTACTATAATAAATCTTGAACGTGATTTAAACTATTGGTTAACATATTATTATTACATTGGTTTTTAAATCACGAGTGGGCTGCTAGGCCTACATCGTACGGTCATTCCAGTAAAGTGAAATGTTTTTTTCAAATTGATAGAAGTTGAGATTGAATTAATCAAATATTGCAACGTTATTATTGGATTGAATGTGTCGAATTGGATTTGATTTCAAATTTGATGGTGCTATTTTTCGTGAAATATACTTGACTAGAGTAATTTGAACAGGAACAAAATGAAAACGAAAACTAGCACAGTCACAACAATTTTGTTGCGATCGCTTCATAGATCTACTTATAAGGTTTGATATATGATTATTTTTTAGAGAGAGTAGAGTAGTCCGGGGCAAAAGTACGCACGGGGCAGGAGTCCTATTTGTGAATTTACAGCGAAATATTTTAGTTTGGCAACCCTGGTTTCGAAAGTTCCAAAGGACACCTATGGATGGATCTGTGTGCCTAGTTTTATGTGTTTCAAGAAAGAACTGCGAGAACTAGGACGTAAACAAACATTCCTGCTGCTGAAAAAAAATAAAAATCCTTCGGGAAAAGTGTGTATCTCTCAATATTATTTTATGTTTTATACTTTGATAACAATTTCGAAATAAGTGCGATATACTGATGTACGTCAAATATAATAATACATGTTTTCGTGCATTGATATTTAGCTATCAACGAAAACAAAGTTGAATGTGTTGTGGGGCAAGAGCCCTATTCAGTCAGATTAAGCCTAGAAGGCCAGACCTAACCTACACAGCATTTGCTAATATTTGCTAATATTTGCATTGCTAATAATTTGCTAATATATTCCTGCATTGACACTATTGATTATTATTATTTTTTCTTTAATTTGTGAAAACCATTAAAATACTTGAACTTTCATTTTTTGAATCTAAAATATGCATTTATAACATTTATTTCATCTTTTAGTATGTTAGGACTCTTGCCCCACTGGAATAGGACTCTTGCCCCGGCTATCGGGGCAAAAGTCCGCATTTACGCGCATGTATATTAAATTGCATAACTCAGTCAACATAATTCAAAATGATCTGAAAAAAATTCATTACATAGCTGAAACATCACTCTTTACTATAACCATACTTTCAAAACCCTAAAAAATATCCTGTGCTCCCCACCCCTCAATTTACCCAAAAGTGCGCACTTTTGCCCCGGACTACTCTATTGGAAGATAATCTAATAATTACCATGATGAAACCATACATCGTATTATCAACTATACACAACGATATTCGTTATTTGCTTATATATGCTGATATTTGCTGTATATAGAATGTTGTTCGAAGATTTCCATGAAAACCATTGACTATACGTAGATATTTTCATATTTTGATATAACTATATTTTTTAGAAGGTTTCGTCAAATATCGAATTTTTCACTAAATCCATTCTCTATACGCACTCTTCAAGTTAATTTTTCAGTACCCGGATTCTCACAAATTAAACTCACTTTCTCATAAAACCATATATAAAATAATATATCTCATAGAAATACTTATTTATATTACGTCCGTTGAGAATTTAATATAATATAATTCACGTACATCTTATTCACCCTAACTGACGATCCCGACCATCCGTCTCTCTTATACATCATCATTATCTCTCAAGAGTTTCGAGCCACGTTTGATATACAACATAACTAGCGTATTATTATCTCGTGATGAAGTAGTAATTTGTATTTCGTGTCGAGTTGACAAGTTAATATACTAATCCAAGACAAGGTCTTAACAAAGATATCTCATTCTCTCGCTATAAGGTTGGTAACATGCGCGCTTCTAGACTTTCAAATAGTAGACGCGAGTCTAACAATGAAAATACAATTACAAACAACTGTGAGGGAAAAAGATCGCGGTACAAATGAACTAGAACACAGATTTTAAATTGATGAGAATAGATAGTGTATGAAAGATACATTCAAATTGTGAGATGATTATCGCAATAAAGATATGATATTTTGATGAGCATTATATATATATATAACAGTTCTTTGTTGAAATGCATAATCATTTTTATGCAATAGACAATTGCGAGTGTAATCATAAATGCATAATCATTTTGATACGAAATTAAATAAAGTATGTAATGCGTTTCTCAAACAACATTCAATTTTTTTCTGTTCTGAAACCAACCTCTGAAAGACTGACACAATATAATGAAATAGTCAAAAATACTTCTTACCTTCAATCTGAGTAAACTGACTTATATATGAGCTCATATATTTAGATTGTAATTCAGATTTAGTAAAAAACATCATATTGCATACATCTATGTAGTAAGATATGATGAGTTCAGAAAGCTGAATTGGATCTGATATTCTTTATCTGATATAATATAATGATATGATATAATTTAGAGGATCTATTGCAATTTGCATTAGTTAGTAACCATTTATATACCAACAGTTCATCATACTACAATACAAACATACAAACATTTTCTTACATTCAGAAAAAAATATATATATATATATATATATATATAAGTTACACATTATTCGAACATGGGTAAGAATTTGATTTCATTATGTGCCTTTATCGGGACATTCAAGGTTCACTTCATACAGAATTCTTTTGAAGCATCATATCTCAAATCACTGTGCTTCATAAAAACTTGTATTTTTGATTATCAAAAAACCAATGCCAAGAGACACGATGAAGAAATGTTTCCCAATGAATTGAGATTTCAATTTTCCACTTCCAATGACTTCTTATTAACGTCGTCACAATGTATACATAAAAACAATCAATTGAGATTGAGTTAAAGAGAAGCGAGAAAGAAGAAGACATAAAAAGATAGAAGAAGATGGATGATGGATTTGATTATCCTTGTCCTCATCGAAAGCATATCTAAGCAGTTGACAATAGAACTTTATAAACCTTAATTCATTCTCATTTCAGGATCGAAACTACATCCGTTGATGCAATCCAATGGAAATCAACTCTAACCGAGACATCAAAATAATATAATTGAGGTATCCTATAGTAATAACGGATCGAAACTTCTGTAAGTATAGTTAAAAGATAGGGAAACAGTCAATCGTAACCGTATCTAAATACAAGAATGGTGAAGTTGATTATGTTATCATTATAAGATGTTGACAGCCATGGGAACTTTGTATCTGAGTGTTTAGCAAACCGAAAGAATACAAGAATTTGGATTAGAAAAAAAACATCACAGCAATTTGGGGGTTATTACAGTGGAATTTCCAGTAGCACCTTCACGTACACATTTTACAGTTTAAATTATACGAATGTGTTTGATGGTTTCGATCGAACGTCGTTTCTATTGATTAGTATTGGCGATTGAGAGTGTCGATCTGTTGATATGTTTGTGAGATGAAGAAGTGATTGTATTCGACAATTGAATGAAGTTTAGGGACGTGTATAGGATCGAAAATTTGTGGATTTGAGTAGAGATTTGGTATGGAAGAAAATAGTTATAGATTGAGGATGAATGTAGGAATCATAGAATTGGTTGAGTGGAATCAAAGAAATTGTAGAAACAGATGTTCGTAGAAGTTGGTACACTATGTAAGGTATTTATAATCGTTTTCATTGATTTATTTCTACACACAATTTTTACTAGAGCTAATACGATTGATTAAATTTCACTCGTATTATTAGTGAGAAGATCTAGAAATAAGGTAATATAGTTCAATATTTGCTTGGGAGATGATTAATATGTCCAACACTGAACAAACGCTTCTAAAGAAAGCTTTACCAATTTGTAGGAAAAATACTGTCCGATTCGAAAATGTTATATTTTAAAACATGTGTGTAATAAAATTAAGTATATTATACATTTCTGTCAAGTAGACTAAAGAGCAACCATACAAAATTAAGACATGAACTGAATCAAAATTCCTATAATCTCCAAGTAATAACTTTCCTCGTAAAAATAGTTTGAACTTTATTTGTCACAATGAAACGCATGGACTGAATGGAGTAATATAATATTAATATCTTAATATTATCTTCAGTCTCTCTCTCTCTCTCTCTCTCTCTCTCTCTCTCTCTCTCTCTCTCTCTCTCTATATATATATATATATATATATATATATATATATATATATATATATATATATATATATACATATATATATATATATACTATATATATATATATATATATATATATATATATATATATATATATATATATATATATATATATATATATATATATATATATATGTGTGTGTGTGTCTAAACCCGGCTTCAATACACAGCCTACACCTCTCTGCCACCGCAAACGACAACTCACGAATCTAATTACGAACATTCACGAAGCCAATAAAGATAATTATTTATACATTCTTTTGTTATACCGAATTTATCATTACTTCATATAGTTATCTGGTTGGTGTATCTCTATAGATAATAATATAATTAGATAGTCTAACAATGGGAGGTTAATTAATAGAGGTGTATGAGAGATAATTAAAAAGCAAATGTGCAACTGTGCTATTAAGTTGTCATTGGCAGATAAAGACTTGTATTTTGAACATGTGTGAAGATGGTAGTATGGATGGAGACTTCGGTGAGAATACAAACGCTGACAGACAATTGATGAAATATGTATGTAAATAAAATATATATATATATATATATATATATATATATATATATATATATATATATATATATATATATATATATATATATATGTTATGTTCGCACTTCAGTAGCTTCACTGTTCGAACAGTTGTACATGCAACTTCTTCTAACACGTTCGGAAAGTCACTTCCAAAATATTTCACCAAATGTATATTCATCAAAGCAAATCCATAATATCTACTTGATAACTGATCCAGAAATTTCTCTTCGGGAAAACAAAACTTTTCCCAACTTTTTATAATATTTTTTATATGTTGAGAAATACGTGTATAGGCCTATATGAGGAATGAATTATATTTTCAAAATGCCACGTATGTGCCCAGAGAATGATATATCATGAAACATTCTAACACTTGCTGTATCCATGAAGAACCTCAAGCTATCAAAAATTAAAAATAGAATCATAAAAGAATTTTCGAATGAAATATTTACCTAATATCCTATCCAAATCCAATTGATCTCGATATCAATTGACGTTAGATGATATAAAAGGAACTAATTCAAAATGTGATATATTCAACAAATTTGGTACAAATTCGGTATACTCTCATCATCATCCACAAAATAACACAACTAATTTTATACGTCGCAGACTATACCGTAACCAATGAATGCAAAGTGGCAACAATTAAACCACAGGAAATTGAAGGAACTCTAAGAATTAATGGAAATTCCATTGTAACAATAGTATACATACATATACATCCACGTCTCGTCATTTGGGATTTAATCCATCTACAACCATTGCCCAGTTTCCAAACACAACAATGATATAACTAGCTATCGACACAGGGGGCCCGA
Organism: Brachyptera putata; assembly: GCA_907164805.1. Classification (NCBI taxonomy): domain Eukaryota; kingdom Metazoa; phylum Arthropoda; class Insecta; order Plecoptera; family Taeniopterygidae; genus Brachyptera; species Brachyptera putata. The sequence continues at coordinate 23,268,961 of OU015469.1, read as the reverse complement.
ATCTCTTGCTTACGAATAGAATAAAAACTTATTCAACCTTATTTTATTTTTAGAAAGCATAATTTGAACCCCAAATTAGTGTAACTACATGATACCGTCGAGTAATGAATACGATAGCGTAACAATGGTAGCGGACTCCAATTTGAATGATTGGATTTTTTAAGTTCACAAGTCTTGCAGATAATGTTTATATATATATATATATATATATATATATATATATATATATATATATATATATATATATATATATATATATATATGATGTGATACAGAGAGGGGAAAAGTACTTCATACACTTACAATAAATAAAATGAATTGAATAATGAATACAATCCAAAGATGATTAGATTCTATTTGTTGATTGAGATGTCATAATACATGATTGTATGTGAGAAATAATGAGATGGTTTGTAGTGTCGGTATGAAATTGAATGAATATCATTGGACAAGATGAAAAAAATAGTATTCATTCCAATATAAATGAGTTGTATGAAATAATGACAGTATTAAATGATGAGACAAGATTTGTGATTTTTTCACAAATATTTTGGAATATTTCGGAATATTTCTCAACTTATTCATTAATAGTGTGTGTTTTTCTACTCAATCAATTCATATTTGATTCTCATTTTGTGTCTTTGGCATCCATATATTTTTTGGCATAGTCTTCATCGAATGGAGATTCATTCAAAGATATATATATATATATATATATATATATATATATATATATATATATATATATATATATATATATATATATATATATATATATATATATAAACAGCGATATGCAAATAATATAGAATGATGAATAATATGATATGGTATATAGATATGATTTTTTTTTAAAGGCAATTTAGACCCTCTCAATTCTGAAATATCTATCAAATTTATAAAACCTCTATCTCAACAAAATACAAACAAGCCTTTACTAATATGTTTCCATTTATTCCCTTCGCCACATCTAAAACATTAATTCCATTTAAACCCAGCAACCACGTATCACATAAGGCCAACATAATTCTGTGATGAAATCAACCAATTTGTATGGACATTTGTCTCCCCTATCTGACACAAGAAAATAGCTATATGAATCTAGTTATCATTGGGATTAGTGACGAAAGTCATTAAGGTCGACCACCGCATGTATAACACATGAGATACTAGTCTTTATTGCCATGACTACATGAAGTTGTTAATATAATAATAAATGTTAGACCATTTAATTTGCATGAAGCAAGTGCTGGATTATAGTAACTATACTCGGACGGTCTATCGAAACTTCCTATCGGCAATACTGTTGAATATAAGAAACTGTCGTCCGGCAACGTCAATATGCATATAACGGTGATGGCTTATGGAAGAGTAAATTAAGGAATGGTTGACGGAAAAACAGGAACAACCATTTTGTGTTTAATTATGTTTACGTCCTGTCTTTAAAGTATAATCATACTTTGGAGGTTTATTAGGTTTAATTTAATTACAATGATAATTAGAATTTGTGTGTTAACTTTTGGTACTGATGGTTGGTTAAGATTTGAATGTGGATGTGATATCATTTGATGTGAAGACATGATCAGTGGAATATTCATAAGGGATGTACGGTTTAATTATTACTATTATTGATAGAGCTTGAGGGAAGTTTATACATTTTGTGATAACTATAATTGAGAGCTAATCCATTTTACATGTGTACTCTAAATATCATGAATATTACACTTGTGTTTTCAATATGTGATACCAAAACATGTTTTGTTGCTTGTATTTCAATGTGGGGTTAGCACAAATAATTATTTAAAATAAATTAATATTTCGATTTATATGTCATGTCTCGTATTGGAAACATCTTGGCCCAAAATTAGTACAATAATTGCTGTCAAAATAATTGTAATGTGAAATAATACACATCCAAAAAACAACTTCGAAAAACAATGGGATTTTTTTTTAATGGGAACAAAATGTATTCCATTTTTGTTCAGCCCTGGGAAATAACAGCTTTTCATTCAAGTTCTCATTCAATCAAGTATTCATTAATTTTCCAATTTTCGTGAATTTCGTTTCGAAATTTCGGGACAACGTTCTGAATCGATTCAAAATATCACTCAAACGTATCACTCATGGCTTGCTTAGTGATGGCTTATCACTCAAACCACTTCAGAATCATCACAATAAATTAAAAACAACAAAAACAGTACGAAATATATTGAAATTTCAACCATTCACGAAATTCAACCAAATGTATCAACAACTTTCAAAACAAAACAATAATGTATATACATTAAATCATGCGCGCAAACATCTTCAATGAAAAACATCCATATTTATACCTTTACACCTCCTCTTGTACCCTATCATTACTCTATCAAAATCAAACGTATTGTATACATGCATGATTCAAAGTACTATTCTCAGATTGTCTAGCGTGTGAAAGTGATGCTAATCAAATTGCATTATACGATTAATCGTATTTATAGATCCAGATCATCGATGATCTATTTTCCCATGAACTATTGATCCGAATAGATCATCTTTATATAGAAAAAGTGTTTATCAGTAGAGATCGATCTGGAATATAAAAACACCTCTCTCGCAGATTTATTGTATAATGGATTAGAAGACTCTCGATGGGCAATGGTGAGTGAGAGGTGGTTTTAGGTTTGGACCAGTTAAAAGCAGGGGTGAACGAAATTGACCGTTCATATTCTATTTTACGATAAATCATGATGTAAAGAGTACACATAATTCATATATATATAGGCACATGAACGAATTATTTGTGAAATGTTATCGAGAAGGGCAACAAGTATCCAATTGGTAGTGAATCATAAAGATTGGGTGATCATTAGTTATGTGCCCATGGTGACTATAAGAAATCCAACAATGGTCAACTTTTAGTATAACTAAGATGAACTTTCTATTTAGATACTTTAATGTGTATTTGTGCAGCGGTCATATCAATAGAATAGTCCCATATGAAGATTTTTGAACTCTAAAAAATTGTTGTCTATAGTAATTTCTGAAATTATTGAATGTTTGTAGAATATACATCCCTGATATCATGAGCCTATGCTATCAAAATGATATTTGACCCCACAAAAATCACATATAACACATAAAGTACCTGCAAGAATGAAAAAATTGAAATATTAAATTTAACTTTCTCTATCAATACGGTGATCAAGTTTTTGATTCCCGCTTCGTCAGGATATTTGAACAATATGCTTTGTATTGTAGAGTCAACCTTAGAGCAGACAGACTCTTTTTAACAATCTTACACACCCTTGTTTCATAAAATTGTCTTATCATATGCCAACATTACGTCACGCCCCCTAATAAATACGGATCAATTTTATCCCTCACCCCTCACCCCCCAAGTATATTGCCAACCAACAAAAGGTAGGATTTCTACTAACACATTGTAAACGCGTGTATTTGAGGATTATTGGTTCACCACTAAAAAAGACAATTCATCCCTTAGTTGTTTAGGGGTTGTTATACTGGCTATCTTGTATCAGTTATAGTAGCTTATTATACGGATTATTACAGGCGATTTTCCCAGGCAGATGAGTTGGAGGCGTAACATAATGTTATTAAGGGATGGCTTACAATTTTGATGTGCTGAAAATATAGTAGTATGTTGGATTTAATGAACATAGGAAGCAGTGATTTATTGAATATTTCCAGAAATAATTAATTATTCTTGGATAACCAAATAACCGAGTTGTTATTCATGTAATCATGTCGAGAATTGCTGGAAAAAATTCAATTTATAACTTACTGGGCACAAATACAAAATTCAGTAACTCAGAATTCACAAAAATTAATATATTCCCATAGGTTATTTTATTCATTCAACATTTTGAATAGTTAAAGTTGGAAAGAATTACGAATGCAACTACCTGACATTTTCTTTTCATTATGAGTAAGAAGTTTCATAAATCTGTTTATGAAAACATGAAATATATAAATATTCATTATATAAATATATATAAATTATATAAATCTGTTTATATCACAGAAATTACATATTATTTCATCATTGAGATTGAAGCTCAATCCGCAATCATTGTTCTCCAATTATAACTGAGAAGGAGAAAAAAAACATTATGCGGTACTCGAACCCACGCCCTTTCAACATCAATTTCCGAAGTAGAAAAACAACTGACTAAGCTAAAAGGTATCATTTTTCATCAGAATGATAACTCTAGATTAAAATATACATGTATACAAAAACTTTACATCCCTCAACTTATATAGGGGTTGTACCATTAGTTATCTCTCATTGTATATCCATAGTGGTGTATAGTAGGGATTATTACGAACATATTTCCCAGGCAGATGAGTAAGAGGCGTTATCATGACACCAAGCTTATTGTAATTGAGAATCATATATACAAGCAAGTATAATAGACTTACTTGCATTGATATACTTATGACTAATGGATTATTGTGTACAAAAGAAAAAATTGATTCAGATCGTGAAATATTAGGCTATTAAACGGATATTTCCCATGGATTTAGTGAGATCATGGATAGAAAGGAAGTTATTCGCGCTGTAATTATTCTACTTTTTTGTATTATTGTTGAATTTTACGAAATAATTGATGAGAATATGAGACAAAAATCGAATACAAATTTGACCTGAAAATGGAAAACATACATTCTGCGAGCAGAATAAAAATTGAGTAGGCCCTTTCGTCATTTGGATATAACTCAAAATTTCAGATACGATCAGGCTGTAATTCAGATAATATTTTGCTTTTTACGACAATGTTTCTTCACTATTGATATTTAATTTCGATAGAAAATTCCAAATTTCAAGTACCATCATGAAGAATTTTTTTCTTAGAAAAATGGAATAACTTACTTATTCAACTTCAATTCAAAAATTCGAATTGAAATGAAAAATTAGTTAGAGAGACCAAATATTATTCAAGTGATCACATGTGCGAGAATCCATGAAGAATGAAAGAATTAATGAAGAAAGAATTATAAATCTTTGAATTTTGAATGATCTTAATGGTTCCAATTTGATGAATTCAGGGTTTTCAATTCAGACTTGAGATTCGATAGTTATTCCATTTTCCTTTCAATTCTTTTGAAAATGAAAATAAATTCATTTTCGGAATAATATAACTGGCACCTCCACATAAATTAACTTCTTCACGAACTACTATTCCAACAGCTGGTAATAACGTTGGCGAATTGTTTATCGCATGCATTTATCCCAACAGATCTAATTGGTATATTCATCACGAATATCCGAAACGACCCACATCGGAATAAACATGTAATAAAGTTAATAAACTAAACCACACATTTACACGAATGTCGATTCGTAGAACGAATTAAAGTATAGGTGAGCTGCTGATACAATCATAATTGTGTATATGTAGTGAAGATGCCTTGTACGTGTACGAGGCTTTGACTTGGAGCGGCTTTTTTATAACGGAAAAAATAACTATAATTTTTGGTGTATACTTTTCGTACTGACTTTTTGAAGATGTATTGAAAAATTGATTTGAATAATTATTTTGAAAAATGCCTGTCTGCCTTGCTTGACGGAACGGAATGAAAGGTAACATATCAAACAAAATTTTAACTTCGAAATTCGAGAATAGAAAACTTTCGAATATGAAAAATCAAGGAATCATTGAAAATTATGAATATTTTGAGTGAATATTATACCATTCAAAATTCTAAAAGGACCGAATTCAACTATTGTTCATCTGGAAGCTTTTTCCAAATTACAAACCCGTGCAGTGAAACCCAACTTTTTTCCGATCCTCTCATTTTCAAAATACGTATGGTGAAGTATATATATATAGGCCTATATATTAGGTAAAATTGCATGGCTTCGAAATGTACGAATACATTGAGTTCATTATGTTCATATAGGAGCCAACAATTAGAACGTTCATCATATTTTCATTCAAGAACTAACACAAAACTTCATGCCAAACGGTGGATTCATCTTGAGTTCATGGCGCTGAGGGCGCTAAGGGTGTGTACGTCTGAGGGACATGTGGAAGGAAGTGGTCGTGGCCGATTTTCAGGTAACCAGCCCACAGCATTTCCTTGAAAGACAAAGAGAAATCTTCTATCAAGATGGCCGACCATGACGGGAATCGAACCTCAGTCCTATTCAGCGCGCCAACGACTGTTCCACACACGTCTCAGATTTTCGATTATTTCCCCAGAAACGATTTTTTCTTAAATACATTATTTTCCCCAAATCTATAAGTAGTTCACTTTACTTCCACAGTCACACAAACCATCCTAAATATCCCAGTACATTATTACACACCATGCGTCAATAAGTCCATATGAATGCAATGCGCCACATGTGCCATATGTGCCACAGCGTCAGATTGTGTTATTGGTTAGACCGTTTCGTCCCAAGGGTGCTGATAGGGCTGGGTGGGGTGGGTGATACTGCGACAGATCATACAGCATCATCTATCAAGTACCAACCAATGTCCCGCAACGTTGTGTTAACCACACAACGGCATAAATAACACGTGTCAATGTGTAGGTGAGTTATTACGATGGTGAGGGATGATATGGGGTTAGGTGCTTTGGGGATGTATCTGGAAAAAATAATAAAATATTGGATAGAGTTTTAATGAAGTGGCTATTTACAGTCATACCTGTCGTGTACTATCAATGGGCATATCTTTAGGATAGGTGCGTTACTTTTGGGTTATATTTAAGTTATGGTGACAAAAAAAAGACCGAGTTGATGTCAGCGACGAAGAGGTACCGCTTCTGAATAATCTTATTAATCCATCCATTACCTCAATTGGAAAACAATTGTATTAGTACTATGGTAATTTGAAATTTGTGTCAGAATTTCGATGTTGGAATGAATAAATATTCAAATTGGTTCAAATTGGGTTCAGTTGGGTTTTAAGTGAAGCAGATTAGGTTGATTCAGGTTGATTTAGGTGATGCACAATAACATAATCACCCACAAAAGTTCGATGGGCTACAACCTTCATTTCCAAAAAGTCAAATATTTAAAAACTTTAAATATTTCCATCATTTTCCAGGAACAGAAATCATTTCAACATACTTGAATATTTTTCTGTATTTCGAGTTTCTACTTTTAATTATTCTTCACTTCAAAAATATCCCCAACAAATCCAAGCACTAACATTCCTCCCACTTACACGCCTTACACGAGAACCTACACTATATTAACCTCCTCCCCCATATCCCCCCTCCGTCCCCTCCATCCCTTACAAGAGAAGATCCACCACAATCAAAACGTTAGCTTTTTGCCACGCGTACTATGGCGTGTTATTTGTTGATCCCTGTTCCATTATCAACTCCATATTGCGGGGCGTTATACACAGGGCACACTGACGGAGCTAAGCCCTGTGGGGGATGAACGTGCGGGGTAGTCACAGCTAGGATAGGGGTGCGGACGAGAAAAGGGATTAGTATACCTTGTAGTTACTTACAAGTGAGTGGGTCCATTGTTACAGTCATGATGTTTATAATAGATATAGGAGTTATTCATCATTACATTAGTATTTTTGTTTGGTTGAAATATTATGTTTACGTTGATAGGAATGAGAGGTTGTAATGGCACAGTTAGAATGAATGATGAAGCCAATGAAAAAAGTTCAAATCGTACGCCAATAGATCTGGGCTATTATTACAGTGCGTCATTAAGACACATATAAATAAGAATTGAAAAAACTTTATACTCAGACGATTCCCTTTTTTCCTGGCAGGATATTCTGTGAACCAGTCAGAAACGTCCCGTAAAGTTTCTGACTGGATCACGTGATCTACCAGTACGGAAAATACCGTGCGAACATGGCACTGTATCAAGTGCAGGGAGTTGATTTGGTGTAATATTATTTTTTTGTGGAATTTTTAGACGGAATGACTTCAACCTCAAACTTCAATCTCTTTTTAGTACATGGGAAGAATATATACTTCCATTTTTCGAGGATGAGTAAAATCCGTTCACAATAGTTTTTACTTCATAATCTTGAAGGTACGGCATTCAGAATATCTCTGTTTCCACCGTATTATTATCTCACAGCTCAAATGTTGAAAAACCTGATATTTCTATAAACCGACTTCCATGCACTCTCAAAATAATATATATTCTATTGCATTGCCCTCTTATCAAATTATGCATGTTGTTTGATGTTGAATCCTGAGGGTAGTTGGCGGTGGGTAAGGTTTGGGGTGAAGGAAGTGAGGGAGGAGTAGGAGATTATAGACTTGTGCGCGGGGGTGACAAAGAAATGTTAGCTTTGGGAATCGCGCGCAAAATGCGCACTGCCAACTTCATTAACAATAATAATTAAGTGCATCGTAGATTAAGTTGGTGCGATTTGTCATGCCGAATGAGGGTTTATCTAGATGGGTTTTGTTGGTAATAAAATGGAGAGGGGGTTATATTATTTCGTTACGCACGAATTTTGGGAAGTTGAAATACGCGATAGTAATAGTTACGTTTTTAAGGGGTGAGAGGTTTCAAGGGGTGGAATGAATTCATCTTTCTTCCAGTAGGAAAAAATATAAATATATTATTATGATAAATAACACGAAAAGTTGGGAGAAGAAAGGATATAGAACATGATTATTCATTTTATCAATGATTCTGAGACATTTTATGAACTCACATGAATTTGTTATAAAAATTAACGAAAATAAGAAAAAATCGTGGGTATTTAAAAGCGGTTGTCTCTCGTGAATTATTATAGATAGGCCTGATAGTTTTTCACGGTTTGATTTCCTACTTTCCAGAATAATGCAACAACGAAAAATCCTTCACAGTCACCATTGTAGCGACACTTTTTTTTTCAACATCGCAATTTTTATAAATGATCATTGTTCCCTCATTGAGGATAAGGATGACCTATAATGAAGACTAATTCGAAGCTAAGCACCTCTTAGACGTCGAGGTTATCTTGTCACCAATAAAAATGATCATTTTACGACTATTTCAACTTTGACACCACTGGACTTAGCTGTCGGTAACCATACTTTTGTCGCAGATATGCTTTCAGTTTTCAAAAGTCCGGAACACAGGAAAACTATGAATCGTTTTTGTGATATATCCGGGCATTGCTGGCAAGTAACGAAACTGCTTTTGTTTTCGACAAATGCATCAAGATCGCCTAATATCTTCTGGAGCTCTTTATCGTCTATCACTTTTCGGAATTATCTACGTAATGTATCTATGTACAGTTTCAAGTTGAAGATAAATGATCAGTAAAAACAGTTTCGAATTGATCGGTTCTGTTTTGCGGAATATACGTTACGGAATGTTCATACGGAATAACACAAATGGGAAAGGTATAATATGAGATCAAGACACATTTGAGATGTCTTCACATTCACATGCAATTCACTTCACATAGGCCTACATAATAATGTTATGAATAATTTTGAAGTTCTACTCGAACAATTCTCAATGCATATTTATAGAAATAAATCAAATTGTATGCTTAATTTTTCAAGAAAAACTTCCTTCCTCCTTCACCCAAACCTTCACCCATGCTTTACTCCTACACGAAACCCATTCTGTGTAGGCCTACGCATTAACAGTATTAGCAACCACAAAAATGTATTTCCAACTGATTAGAACGAACTAACTTAATTACCAACGATAATGAAGTGCATCTGAGATTAGATTGCCAGATTTGTCATTGGATTTAATACGAGCGTTTATCTGATGACGGTAATAAAAATGAAGAAATGCGAGACAGAAGAGGGAGAGAAAGAGAGAGAGAGCGAGAGGAGAGAGAAGACGATAAGAATGACTAATGTTCAACAGTTCAGAAACTAGAGTAAATGAAAATGAGGAGAAAATAGATGAAAATGAAATTGTGAAATATGTATTGTGTATACAAAGTGTGTAAACAATATTGCAATATTTCATTAATTGTATTCAATTTTTGTGTACATTTTGTTGTGTCCTGTATGACATGTTATTCGAAACTGATTTGAGGTAAAAAATTATAGCTCTTGGGAGACGGAACCATATTCGTTCAAATAATAATTTTAAAAAATAGTCGACTATCCATGACATAATGATTCAGAAATATAATTGAGAAACTGACATAATATTAAATATAATAGGCTCATAATCATAATATTATAATAAATTGGGGAGGTAAGCATATTTAATTTTATTATAACATATATAATATATAATATTTATAATACACAGAAGCATTGAACTCCTTTCATCCCTCCGATCATCTGACTGGCTGCTATTCTATTCTCTCTCTCTCTCTCTCTCTCTCTCTCTCTCTCTCTCTCTCTCTCTCTATATATATATATATATATATATATATATATATATATATATATATATATATATATATATATATATATATATACATATATATATATATATATATATATATATATATACATCTGAGGGTTGCAAATGATAATCGAGGATTGAAGGACCCGTCGAAGGGGGAGGGAGGAGGGTGCACAAACACCTAGCATGCGTCCGGCCTTATAGAAACCCATTAACAACCCCTAACTGACGATCAGCACAGATAACATATAGGGGTGGGGTGGGGTGGGGTAAGATTAATGACGTCGATGCTCCTCCGTATGTATCACATGGGCCTCGTGGCAGGAAAGATGAAAAAAATAGAGACAATAACTATATATACTCATTTCATTTTTAAGATTGGTTCAATTCATATAACTTATAGAATAATTAAGATTCAACAATGGTAAATAACAAAACACAGCGCGTGGCCAATGATTAAGAATGTCTGTAACATTCGTATCTAATTGGCTGTAGAAATTAACCCAGTCAGAGTGAAAAAGTAAATTGGTGGCAATTTGATGATTTTGTCTCTATATTCCAGATGAAAATGGAATCCCCTAAAACACAAGTCAGATGTTAGGTTTCATTAATCTTGATCTGCGACATTCAAAATAAAAAACTCATCACTGAAATACTGAAAATTATTGTAGGTTCAGTTATCGCATGTAAATATTCATCCAGAAGTGAAATGAATTTTGCAATTATTTAGATCTTGAGGCCTACTACAAAAATTCTCATCAATGAATATACCTTTCTAGAAATTAAATATCACCAAATTACAATTATGTTCTTTTCCCAGAATACAAAACCATCACTCAATATTATACACATGTATAATTATTTAATCTGATGGCCATTCTTACATCCAACTTTGACTATACTATGGCAGTGACAAACTAAGACCAAGACAAAGACTAAGATTACATAGAATAGATAATACAATTATTATGAGATTGTCTATAATAATGCAACCATGAAGACTAATCTCGTCATAAAAGGCGATATGATGAGTAGGCCCTATATTTAATATTGTTTGAATCAAATAGAAACCAAAAATAACGGGCAAAGTGGGCAAATCTACCCCACCGGTTTCGAGGTTGTCTAATCTGTGATCGAGGCTTTTTTGAGAGGTGGGCGGCGGGAGGGGGGGGGGGGGAGGGGGAGAAAGGGGGATGGGTACGAATCCCGCCACCGTGCGCACGATGATTTTATCTTATTACGCGCATAGGGCTAAACAGAAGAGATTACTGTCAACCTAAGTGGAACACATTTTTAATGTCACTTAAAAGGACTAATCTATAATAGAGGGTTGTTTTTTGACATGTTGGATACATATTATATAACAATTTCATTTTTTTTTATTTTAAAAAGAATCTTGATTAGATTTTAATGAGAAATGAAATATCTAACTTTTTCTATCGTAGTCAGTCTGTGTTTCTTCCACATAAGAATTTTGATATCTCGTACCGTTCAAAAGTTATTACTAGCACACTGATATTTTTACTCAATCGGCACCTATGTGCTCTAAAACGAGGGGTTAACAACTCCTGAAATCAGGTGTACACTTGCCATGAAATCCCATGAAATCCCCTTGAAATCCCTGAAATCACCTGAAATCACCTGAAATCCCTGAAATCCCTGAAATCACCTGAAATCACCTGAAATCATTCGGAATCCCTGAAATCATCTGAAATCACCTGAAATCCCTGAAATCACCTGAAATCCCTGAAATCACCTGAAATCCCTGAAATCACCTGAAATCACCTGACATCACCTGAAATCACTTGAAATCCCTGAAATCATCTGAAATCCCTGAAATCACCTGAAATCACCTGAAATCCACTGATATCACCTGAAATCCCTGAAATCACCTGAAATCTCTGAAATCACCTGAAATCCCTGAAATCACCTGAAATCCCTGAAATCACTTGAAATCACCTGAAATCACCTGAAATCACCTGAAATCACCTGAAATCCCCTGAAATCCCTTGAAATCACCTGAAACCTTGAAATCTGAAATCAGGTGTACACTTAATTTTCGAGTTGTAAACCCCTCGCTCTAAAATATCAGGTATCTATACAAAAATTGGGTATATATCATTGTTTCACATGTCTGTTCAATCGTGTATAGGAACCTCTCCATTTCTAATCATTTCCTCGCTGAGCAAACCATGTTCTAATAAAGATAGTATATCACATTTCTTCATCACATTTTCTTGTCATCATGTAATTTATAAGTTAAACATATAGTCTCCAACCAAGATTGAACATGAATTAAACTAACATGAAAAAAAAAAAAAACTAAAACTTTCACAAACTAAATTGTTAAAAGAAATTAAATATCCTGACAATGATGTATGACTTCTCACAACGTACCGTCGGTGGGGGGGGGGGGGGGGGGGGGGGAGGGGGTTGGAGGGAGGGAAAAAGGGGGTTGGCAACGTTGAATCGATCTTCATCCACGTTATCCTAATTTCGTTCTCTTTCTACTCGTTGAAGTGTTAATAATCACGTCGTGCTAATGGATAAGGTCATGTCAGGTCAGGTCATGTTAGGTCATGTCAGGTTAGGTTCGAGCTAATTTCCGGTTACCCCGGGACCGAGAGAGTCAGTTAATTCAATGTCTTTCAATCATTGTGAGTACTGATAAAAAATGATTGATGATCACTTTCTAGTATAAAATAACGCCTTTTGGTGTTGGAAGTTAGATAGAGACATAGCCACTATGTATGTGCTTTGGGATTGGATGTGAATTTGATTTAGTAGGAGGAAATATCTCATTCCATTCATTTCACTGAATGCAAAACAGAAGAGTATAGTATATGTACTAAATATAAATATAAGAACGCCTTTATACTATTTATGATTAGATGCATGCACTCACGCTTCTGAGAAACTACACAAATCTCGTTTATTTTGGTTCAAGTAGTTATTTAGTGAAGGTATTTTGAGAAAGTGCTAATAATTGTTGTTGGTAAATCATCATTTGTTCTGGAAGAGACTGGAGAACTAACATTTCATCGCCCGTTTCTAACTTCTTTTCATAAATAATTAGGTAATTAGGCATAGTCACATCTAGACCGATACATTTTTAGTCATCAAATCATTCTATTCAAACAACCATTTATTGTTATATTATTATATCTATTTTCCGTTTCAATTTTTACAATATGTTAATCTGATAACTGGAGAACTATGTACTCATAACTTGTCTATGAGAAGTATAATAGGCCTATGTACCGATATGTTCAATTTTTCATCCATCTTTCAATTGAGCCTATATTGGATTCAACTATACACTGTACTATGACTATAATATCTATTGGCTTCGATAAATGATATGATGATGCCATCATGAGATTAAAGGTTATTTTATTAAGTATTTATTGGATTGTGGGAAGGAGTCGGTAGTGGCCTGTTGTTAAGAAATCATCCCAGTATTGACCTGAACGACAGTGGAAAACCACGAAAAATCTCAGTCAGGATGGTCAACCATGGCGGCAATGAAGCCCGGTGTCGCAGGGACCCTATACCCCCGTGTTCTAGTACCCCCCGGTATTCCAGCTCTAGTGTTGTGATACCCCCCCGGTAATTGATCCCTAGTGTACAACTACCCCCCCCAGGGATCCTATACCCCCTAATCGAAACCTGTTTTCTGTGAGAGGGGGTATTAGAACACTAGAGATGGTTTACCCTATAACTTCATTCGTGATTTAAGTTAAATGGGGGTATCTGAGCCCCAGGGATGGCTTACCCTATAGCTGTTATTCGTGATTTAAGTTGAGGGGGGTATCTCAGCGCTAGGGATGGTTTACCCTATAGCTGTAATTCGTGATTTGAGTTGAAGGGGGGTATCTGAGCCCCAGGGATGGTTTACCCTATAGCTGTTATTCGTGATTTTAGTTGAGGGGGGTATCTCAGCCCTAGGGATGGTTTACCCTATAGCTGTAATTCGTGATTTGAGTTGAAGGGGGGTATCTGAGCCCCAGGGATGGTTTACCCTATAGCTGTAATTCGTGATTTGAGTTGAAGGAGGGTATCTCAGCCCTAGGGATGATTTACCCTATAGCTGTTATTCGTGATTCTAGTTGAGAGGGGGTATCTCAGCACTAGAGATGGTTTACCCTATAGCTGTAATTCGTGATTCTAGTTGAGGGGGGTATCTGAGCCCCAGGGATGGTTTACCCTATAGCTGTTATTCGTGATTCTAGTTGAGGGGGGTATCTCAGCACTAGGGATGGTTTACCCTATAGCTGTTATTCTTGATTTTAGTTGAGGGGGGTATCTCAGCACTAGGGATGGTTTACCCTATAGCTGTAATTCGTGATTTGAGTTGAAGGGGGGTATCTCAGCACTAGGGATGGTTTACCCTATAGCTGTAATTCGTGATTTGAGTTGAAGGGGGGTATCTCAGCACTAGGGACGGTTTACCCTATAGCTGTAATTCGTGATTTGAGTTGAAGGGGGGTATCTCAGCACTAGGGATGGTTCACCCTATAGCTGTAATTCGTGATTTGAGTTAAAGGGGGGTATCTCAGCACTAGGGATGGTTTACCCTATAGCTGTTATTCTTGATTTGAGATGAAGGGGGGTATCTCAGCCCTAGGGATGGTTTACCCTATAGCTGTAATTCGTTATTCAAGTCAAAGGGGGTATCTCAGCACTAGGGATGGTTTACCCTATAGCTGTTATTCGTTATTCAAGTCACAGGGGGTATCTCAGCACTAGGGATGGTTTACCCTATAGCTGTAATTCGTTATTCAAGTCAAAGGGGGTATCTCAGCACTAGGGATGGTTTACCCTATAGCTGTTATTCGTGATTCAAGCCAAAGGAGGGTATCTCAGCCCTAGGGATGGTTTACCCTACAGATGTAATTCGGAATTCAAGTCAAAGGGGGGTATCTCAGCCCTAGGGATGGTTTACCCTATAGCTGTTATTCCTGATTCAAGGCGAAGGGGGGTATCGCAGCACCAGGGATGGTTTACCCTATAGCTGTAATTCGTGATTCGAGTTGAAGGGGGGTATCTTAGCACTAGGGATGGTTTACCTTATAGCTGTATTCGTCATTTGCGTGGGGGGGGGGGGGGACAAAGGGAGGACGCCCCTTTCACTGGCGTGACTATTCTTGAACAAAGACGAGTGAGAGTTCACCATTGGACTTCTTGACATGTTTGGTATAGATTGATGGAATTATGAAGACACATATATATTTGTGAGAACGTATGAGGAAATGAGAATGTAACATAATTGTGGCTGAATATTCATGATATCTTCGTGCGAACATAGTATCTTGTGAATTGTTGAGCATCAGAATACTTATATCGACGAAACTATTGAATCGATAGAATGCTAGCTTTATTTGACATTGCGATGCTAATATTATTGATGAATAATGATATTCGAAATTCATGTTACGATATATCGTTATAAATTAACTTGCACTGACATGCGTATGTGGACAGCTGAGGGGTGAACAGTCCCTAGGGCTGAGATACCCCCCTTTACCACGAATCAAGAATATCAGCTATAGGGTACACCATCCCTCGGGCTGAGATACCCTCCTTCAATTCAAATCACGAATTACAGCTATAGGGTAAACCATCCCTGGTGCTGAGATACCCCTCTTCGACTTGAATCACGAATAACAGCTATAGGGTAAACCATCCCTAGTGCTGAGATACACCCCTTCAACTCGAATCACGAATTACAGCTATAGGGTAAACCATCCCTGGTGCTGAGATACCCCTCTTCGACTTGAATCACGAATAACAGCTATAGGGTAAACCATCCCTAGTGCTGAGATACCCCCCTTCAACTCAAATCACGAATTACAGCTATAGGGTAAACCATCCCTGGTGCTGAGATACCCCTCTTCGACTTGAATCACGAATAACAGCTATAGGGTAAACCATCCCTAGGGCTGAGATACCCCCCTTCAACTCAAATCACGAATTACAGCTATAGGGTAAACCATCCCTGGTGCTGAGATACCCCTCTTCGACTTGAATCACGAATAACAGCTATAGGGTAAACCATCCCTAGTGCTGAGATACCCCCCTTCAACTCAAATCACGAATTACAGCTATAGGGTAAACCATCCCTAGTGCTGAGATACCCCCCTTTGACTTGAATCACGAACGACAGCTACAGGGTAAACCATCCCTAGGGCCGGGATACCCTACTTTGGCTTGAATCACGAA
Organism: Brachyptera putata; assembly: GCA_907164805.1. NCBI lineage: Eukaryota > Metazoa > Arthropoda > Insecta > Plecoptera > Taeniopterygidae > Brachyptera > Brachyptera putata. The sequence continues at coordinate 23,252,433 of OU015469.1, read as the reverse complement.
TAACAGCTATAGGTTGAACCATCCCCAGTCCTGAGATACCCCCCTTTGACTTGAATTCCGAATTACATATGTAGGGTAAACCATCCCTAGGGCTGAGATACCCTCCTTTGGCTTGAATAACGAATGACAGCTATAGGGTAAACCATCCCTAGGGCTGAGATACCCCCCTTCAACTCAAATCACGAATTACAGCTATAGGGTAAACCATCCCTAGTGCTGAGATACCCCCCTTTGACTTGAATCACGAATTACAGCTATAGGGTAAACCATCCCTAGGGCTGAGATACCCCCTTCAACCTCAAATCACGAATTACAGCTATAGGGTAAACCATACCTAGTGCTGAGATACCCCCCTTTAACTCAAATCACTAATTACAGGTATAGGGTAAACCATCCCTAGTGCTGAGATACCCCCCTTTGACTTGAATCACGAATTATAGCTATAGGGTAAACCATCCCTGGGGCTGAGATACCCCCCTTCAACTCAAATCACGAATTACATCTATAGGGTACACCATCCCCAGGGCTGAGATACCCCCCTCAACTCAAATCACGAATAACAGCTATAGGGTAAACCATCCCTAGGGCTGAGATACCCCTCTTCAACTCAAATCACGAATAACAGCTATAGGGTAAACCATCCCTAGGGCTCAGATACCTCCCTCCAACTCAGATCATTGATAACAGCTATAGGGTAAACCATCTCTAGGGCTCAGATACCCCCCTTAACCTAAATCACGAATAACAGCTATAGGGTACACCATCCCTAGGGCTGAGATACCCCCCTTTAACTCAAATCACGAATAACAGCTATAGGGTAAACCATCTCCAGGGCTGAGATACCCCCCTTAACTTAAATCAAGGATAATAACTATAGGGTAAACCATCTCCAGTGCTGAGATACCCCCTCTCGCTCTTCATAGTCGTCAAAGGGGGTATTAGATCACTGGGTAGGTAATCGTACACTAGGGGTGGATTACCGGGTAGGTAAACCATCTCTAGTGTACGATTACCGGGGGGTATATGGTCCCTAGTGTTGGTTTCCCGGGGGGTATAAGATCGGGGAGGTAAACCATCACTGTCACCCCGGTCTCCTGAATTGAATAACGGTTCAGTGTGCTATCAATCGACCACTCGTCTCTATATATGAAATAACGAAGTTCATAAAAATCAAATTGTAAATGTTGAGTTAGCAGCCAACATGCTGAAAGTGTGGTTATGTTTCGTGGTGTTGTGACGAAATAATAAAGTATTTAAACTAGGAAAACGCCTTATATGCGTTGTGAGATGAGCCTAGAAGTATGGAAATGTAGAATTAAGAACATTTTGTCAGCTCAATGTACATATACAGGCCATGGATCACTTCAAAGGTTTAAGAACCGCGGCTGTCTGGTGGTATATAAACCTTGGTTTCCAAACAATTATACCAGTGCCTTCTTCATATCCATCACAGATTTTAGACGTTTTAATTTATTGGTGACACTTGTTGCTCACATTTAATAGTTTCTTAATTGCTTTCTTAATTGCTTTTATTGATGTGTAAAAAAGTACATTAAAAATGCGTTTTCTTCGTTATTTCACATCCGATTGTTCCATAAGTCGCTTAAAATGTGTATGAAAGTTCTTCCCACATTCAGTATAAATTTGAGAGCTTTTGAAAAAAAAAATATTCCAAGTATTTCTCCCCCGGCCTATTCTTATGGGGAATTTCCATACTTTCCAATTTTTTTTCTGGAAAAACCGTCCGACCGATTTTTCTGAAAAACAATCCCAACCTATTCTGGTATAACACCAATTTGTAAAAAAAGTTTCGAGTTGATTGAAACTTTTTCCTGACCTGTATGCCGCGTACAAAATTACACACAAAAAAAAAAAAAAAAAAAAAAAAACATAAAAACCAAGCCCAAAATTTTTCGGTATATGGAATGAAAATCTTCGCTACGCTCATCTAAAAATGCCATTCAATTCGAAATAAAGATGAAAAAAGAAACTAGATGATTAATATAAGTCCATTATATAAATACGATACATTAATAATATTTATCTATGGTATAGAAGCAAATAATTAAAGAAACGCCCATGAATTGCTCAATGGTATCATTAGCAATTATCGTATATTACAAATTCTACTGGTATCATTTTGTTATCAAAATACTAACACAGTTCAACAGGTCACTTCTGTTCTACTAATTACTAAAGGTTTAATTGTGAAGATATTTTTTATCCGAATTACAAATTGGTATTAGTTTATTATATTGTGAGGACCTTCAGAGGTTTTATTAATTTGATTTGCGCTGCATGACCTTTGACTCTAGAATAAATAAGAACTGTTGTGAACTAATGCGGTATCCTGTTTTAAGTTGGAGCTAACCTGGAGTAATTCAAGATGGTGAGCCATAAAGCGTAGATATTTAATTAGTGGATACAAAAATTTGAATTAATGCCTGGAAATTGAAATATGTAACCGTCTGGTTAGGCCTATTACTTGTGAGCTAGAATGATTTTATTACGATCCCTTTGATGTCAATCTTTATATAAATTTCAATTTTATTATTCATAATTCATAAGATTCGACAAATCTGTTCATTTTCTCGTGGCTGTTTAGTCAATCGATGATTTGGAATATTGAAACTAACATATCACAATCAGTAAGTGACACAGAATAATGAAGCAATTGATAGAATAATAGAAAGAACGGTAATAAATCAAAAAAAGGAAAATGGAAAATGTAGCTAACTGGCCCATGAAATGGCAAACAAAAACTCATAAAATAATAAATGAGCTAATAACTATAATAACCCATAAATAAGAATATTAAATTTATTCACAGCTAGGCCTACATTTCACACATCTGTCTATGATGTGTCATATAGGCCTACATATATGCATCTATTGAAATGATTCAAATCCTCCACATTTGTTGAAATCAATCCAACATTTCTTCTTTTTTTTGCGGTAGTTGAATCCAACCGATTATAGGAAACATTCACTGAAAGTTAAAAATATCATAAATTTTTTTTTATATTATTATTAATACATTTCAATATCCATTAAAATAGTCTACCAAATCAATTAAAAATCATAAAATCCTCACCGGATACGGCGATGCGTCTTATCTTTAACCCCATTAAATTTTCGGGTCATCTTTTATACGAAGATAATATTTTAATTTTGAATTTAAAAAGTAACAAAAAATAAATAAAACATATTCATTCAAATGAAATAGCTTTGACAAGAGTGTTTGATTGTTGACCCCGCTTCCTGTCAGGATCAACGGAGGTCAACAAAGGTCAACAGCTGTGTTGCTTCGAGGAGAAGATTATTATTAGACTGTGTATATCGGTTTTAATGTCAGGGGGCGGTAAATTGATTAGATAGCACATATTTCAGTTTGGAATTGGGAAGTGTTTTTAATTAATTGAATGTCAGAATCAGTTTTAACCTTGCTATGTCTTACGATCATTTCGTACCATCAAACTCACACTTTTTATCATTGAAATTAATAATACAATCTTGTGTAGGTATGAAATGTTCATTTTGTTAATACCATCATTAAAATGTGTTGTAAATTACAACAATACATTAGTCGAGCGTCAATTTGTATCCTGGTAGAACTATGTGTTGTAATTGTACGGATGTATTTCTATAACTAGGAGGGTACTCAAAATCTTCACCAACGTCTTGGAATAAGTACTAATAATCTTTATTCATTATATATTCATCTGCACCAGTCATTTTCAGCAAGATTTATATAGAACCTTACTAACTTCTAATTATAGGCGAGACAATATTGAGAGAGTATGAGTATTGGTAAAAAAAAAAAAATTACAGATTAGTTATCTCATCTTAATGTTGAGATAGGGTATATCAATCAATCAAAAGTAGTATATCAATCACTGGTCTCGAACAGAATTTAAAAATAAATTCGAAACATAATTCAATGTTGTTAGCCGCATAATGCGATTAAAAGCGATTAAAAACTCAGTTTAGGTGGTATTGAAACTTGGAATTGGAATTGATATTGATCTAATGACCACCATGGTCATCAGACTTCCTAATTCACTGTCATCTATATATTGTTTGAGCTTCTCAATTATTGAAGAAAACCATCTTGTTCAACCCTGTACTTCAAATTTTATGTACAATTATATAAAGTATGTAGGCCTATACGTTATTTGCATTTCAGTTATCAACAAATCATATCATATCTCTCTGCATGTGCAACTCTTTACAGCAGACATCATTATGATTATAGCGTCACTGAATGCATCTAATACATCAACAAATGAATGCACAGATAAATGCATCCAATGCAACAAATTAATGCACAGATAAATGCACATAAATGCATCAACTTGGTGCATACTTTACGAATAGCACGTAGAGATTATTATTATGACGTAACCAAAGATAAATACATAAAAAAGATATGATTGCTGAGCCTTGAAATAAATATGAAGAAGTATGTGGTTTTTAAAAATGTAATTTCAATTGATAAAAATGTGTAGGATTAATCTGTCTTAATTGGTGTACTGTACAGTAGGTCATATTCTATATGAATCAACGTATACATATTTATGGAAATTGTATTTTAAAATCTTCCGAAAAAATCAAAATTCGAGAATGGTTATTCTACAGATCAGTTTATGTCGCTGTGAATGTATCGTATATTATTATGTACAAGAAAATGGAAAATAATGTGATTCTTTCGAAAAAATTGGAATATAAGAATGTTAAATTCATAGATTAGATTATTGTGAATGAATTGTATAATATTATTATGTACAAGGAATTTCAAAATCAATAATATGCCAAATAGCTGTGAGCAGAAACTATAGAAGAAACCATGTTTTTATTCATAAGAAGGGAAAAGAATACAGATTAAGAAAAATATATTGAACAATGATAAGTATTTATGCAAATGATTCCGAAAGAATTTGTATAATTTGTTCACACATTCTTTCATTAATGATATCTCAATTTTAATCAGAACAAGAGAGAAAATGATCAAGATTATATGAAATATAAAATAACAATTTTACAGCTAACAAAAATGCCATACACAGACTCATTTCAACTTTGCAATAATTAATGATGGTTCAATTATTATCACCCAATCAGCTTACGCCAATCTCATCCATTCATGTCTCATATATTTATCTAATTAAAACTAGTTATTACTGTCTATATTGCTGTACAAAAAGGTCAAATTATCGACTTCATTAATTGACATTATTGTAATTATGACAAGAACTACTCGGTTATTGGATATCTCGGCATATAAAAATCTTTAATCAAATCCAGATAATTCTTTATATATCGAATAGATTGTATAGCAATTATAAATTAATTAGATCTCTCAATTATTTCTTAACATTTCGGTAACTCATATAACAGATTTCGAAAGTTCTATTAAAAAACTGAATGAATTCAGTATTGAACTAGAGAATGTTTCTCTATTATGATAAATTAGAACATCTCTACGATGCCAATAAGAAAGAGACATAAAAATCGTGAATAGAATGAAAATATGAACCTAAAGATTGAATTGAGTCAATTATACTCAAATAGTTTGAAAAATAATTCGAGAAAAAAATCTAATGAGACTACAAAAAAATATGAATATTGAAATATGCATATGTATTAACAATTTGTCACAAAATAACAATTATCGCACCAAGTAATTCTTACACACCCAGAAAACCTGAAAATTACAATAAATTCTGCGGCTTGGTTATATACAATATATATATATATATATATATATATATATATATATATATATATATATATATATATATATACTATATATGATAATTCAATACCAATCTATAACCACAAGACCCTGAAAGAACCACAATAGAGAATCACATTGCGATGTACTACGTGTAGTGGCAGATGGAAGTAATGGTAAAATAGTATGATACATCATATCATTTCATAAGGCCATTACAACCAATCTATTGTCACATACAAACAATCAAAACTGAACATGTATCCAGGTCCCTTGTGGGCAGACCGCTGTCTCTTGGGCCCAGATCTATTCAAGTAACCACAGTTCTTTGTATAAAAATATGTATGTTGTATATTCATTTTCATATATGTATATATATATATATATATATATATATATATATGTTGTAGCGTAGAGGGCCGGAGGAAGATGATAAAATGTCACTTTTCGGAAATTTGCCCTTCTTTGAAACAACTGGTGGATCTGAGACATTCCGGCTGAAAACGGTCAGCCATTTCAGGAGTCCTCAGGCTCTTTTTAGAGTCACCAGTTGTTTCGCGAAAGCGCAAATTTCCGAGAAGTGTTATTTTATCCTGTATATATACGTATACAGAATGTATATACCCTCATGCAATGTAAAGTGAGGTTACCCATTTGAACAGCTTTGAACGCTGTTGAAATTGAAAATATAACAGGATCTAATTAATCATGTATTTGCTATCATGTACTCATAATTAACAAAATCACTACGGTTACCAAGTACTTATATGGTACAAATGTCCCCCCCTCTCTATAGGGTGTTTTTGCTAAAAATACGTTCAAGTCACAATATCTATTGCAACAATGAAAATACTTTTGCCATCTTTCGACAAAGCTGAGTCTATATAGCATGCAGATAGTTGTTTTACAATATAATCATATCTATAATTGCATTGTTCTCACTTCAATGCTACATTGTAAACTAATAAACTAAGAGACCAATGTGTGTGTGTATATATATATATATATATATATATGACAGATATATATATCATTATACTGACGCTATGTTATATTCAGTCAGCTTCAATCTATTATAGTTTAGTACTGTAGTTTAATGTAGGTTGGCATCCCTGGAGAGTGTAATTGTGCGTGGTTTGAGAGGCGATAAATAACAGTTAAAGAACGTCGTATTGTTGGCAATACTTGCTAAGGGGTTGACTTAACATCTGACCGCTATAGGACGTCCTGTAATGATGTGCCATGGTACTGATACAATGTTAATGATACATTGTATCTGTACCAGATAGATATAGGCTAGGATTTATGAAGTACAAAAAGTAATAATATTCAAATTATTTGTAAACCTATTTGTTTGGAAATTAGAATTACTGTATCGTCACCTATTTGTCATGAATACACTTGAATCGTTAATAATGAATCGATGAGGATGAATATATTTTAATTATTTGTGATCTTGTATTAAAGCAGTCCTACAGACAAGTTATACTCTCTGGCTTAGATTGGCTATGGGAATATGTGTTTTTCATTCAATGTTGACTATGTTGGAACTACAGAAAAAAGACGTTTGTGAGGCAGAGGCTGTCTCACTTCTTTCGAATCTATATCGGGAAGACTCGGGTTCAAGTCTCGGTTTAGGTTTTTGTGAAAGTTCACTCATCTATCATTAATTCATAGTTTCATTATCACACTCTCTTTCGTACCCACATATAACCTAGCTGTTGGTGGGTCAGTTATGCATGATCACGATGATTGTTTTTCTTAACGACCTCATCAACAGCTTCAGGCTGGAGGTGGAAATGAGGAGATGATAATGATACTATGATAAGTGAAAAGACTTATACAGAAACCCATGCTCCTCTCGAAACCACACCCAACGGTGATTTGGAGGAAATGTTGATATGTTATAAGGACGAAAATGACGGACACTTGAACAAGTTTTGTGAAAATTGAATGACTTCAAAAACCAAGGATTTAACGTACACTCCATATAATTATTTCACCCATCATATAAAAGTCTACGTTCACCCATATGTGAAAATGATATTCATCATTTGATCTACATTATTAATTCTGAAATCAGATTCATCTATTGAAAATTTAATCTTCAATAGGTTATTAAAATAAATCGAATCTACAGTACACAATAGCATTTGTCTCTAGTTTTGGTATCGTAGAACCCCAAGATATATAAGGGTTGTTGTTTGCAAGGGGATGATTCCCTAGTTGTACTCTGGGGTCATTAATACTATAGAGTGTGTGCGCCGAGTCAGGTATCGAGGGACTCATTCCGATAGATGAGCATCGAACTAAGGACCTAGAATTAATCAGTTATAACAATTACAACGGAATGAGCTATATACACCCTGGCATGGAAATAATTAAAACGATAACGTTGGCATGAATGGATCTCGTTATTTAGGGGATTGAATTTGGAACATGTTTCGTAATGTATGGTTGAAATTGAAGGGATAGAAATAGTCTTGATAACTTTCAGGATCCATTATGGGATATTCTATGTTATATGAATAAAAAATAATAGAGTACGAAATTGATAACTCTTAATATCTACATTTCACAATAATATATTTTCGAGCTAAAATGAATTTACTAGCCGTTGTACCAAATTGTTAGAGCCAGTCATATACTTTGAACAACTCGGAAATTATAGATGTATCCCTTTTAAAATATCGTATGTTCATTCATCCTCATTTATTTTGGCACTTTTTGGTATAACAAACACTGGTTTATTATTTCTCCCTCTCTATCTCATCAATACATTAATTGATTTTTGTATTAGGCAATGTTTTCGGAGCTTGTTATTCTCAACGTTAATTGACAGGCAAGTCTTCATTTTGGTTATGCAAACTGATTATTAAAACAAGTAATTCAGTATATGGAAGAGACACATATTTCGTGAATTCAAATCAAACTCATGATTCTAGTTATTCATACGTCCACTCAAACACCTAAGGTATCGTATTATTGAAAGTTTATTATAATTCTAAAAGACACATTTAAAATAACTAATAAAATGTGTATGTACGTAGCAAATTTATTTACATAACTCTCTCGCATCGGCAAACTATTAACATGATTTATTATACGATCTAAAAGTATAATTTTATTACATTTTAATCCAATAAAGCCGATATTATATTGTGTAACGTCAATAAAACATGAATAAAAGGTCAATAAATAAACACGGATATGCATTAAACTCGAACCCGATCGGCCGTCTATTCTATCCATCATCATAGAACTGGAGTGTCGACTCGCTGTAATTTACGATCACTTTGTTCTCGATCGACCGTTCCTACCTATCAATTATCATCAACGATTGAGTGTGTCGAGTCGTCACCTAACTGTAAGAATACTCAAATAATCGGTAATAAAGTTATTATCTTGCCGGGTAAGTTGTTTGGTTATACGGCACCGCCCTCTCATGGTGGAAACTAGCTGCTATTATGTAATATCAAAAAAACTTGAGAGAATATTCTGTGTTTTTTTTATCGATGCGTTCGAAAAATATTCAAATAATGATTATAATAACTCTATTATAAGAGCAATGCGCACGCTTTGTAAAAAAAAGTGAGATGGGATGGTATAGTTTGTTCGTTAGTTCTTGTTATGTTGGACTTGGATGATTTTACTTGACTTCGCATTTTGTACAGGTTGAATAGTGATACCAAGAGACTTTATCATAATATAAATGAGGTGTACCGACTCCCATACTAATAAAATTGCAGGCATTTGAGGTTTGTTGCGGTCAAATCAGAGCCCACAGTACCATTTGCCTGTCGCGATTTAGCGGATTCCAATTGTTAACCATCGACAGGTGACATCGTTGAACGTACAACATCTATTATTTTCTTGAGAAACAAATGGCACCTCTGAAATAACAATTCCACTGAGCCGTGTATAGCATTGTCGCACATTGTTGTTCGATCTAGTTTGATATAAAAGCGATATTTGCGTGACAGGCAAGTGGGACTATGAACTCAGATTCTGATCGCAGAAAATTTTCAGTTGGGAAACGCGAATTGGTAGTCTTCATATTATGACTAACTCTGTTGGTATCACTATATCGTAATTGTATATATATTTTCTATATTGCATGTAACAATTTCAAACCACAATATATTGAAATATGCAAATATGAAACCATTGTGATGAATAAAAATAAGTATATTTGATTGAAGAGATTTTATGTATGGTACCGTTTTCAAAACAATCATTCATTATCATGAATTAAAATTTTATAAATCTAAAACTATAGAAAATACGTCCGTGATGTTGCCCCCTCACATATCAATCATGATGATAATATTTTACTATTCTTTGGTGCATCGTTAGTACCAGTTAGTACTTTAAAATAATAGCATCATATTCTGATATGTGAGGGGCCAACTTTACGGACGTGAATAAAATTATGTCTGATACAAATATTGGTTTATACCGGTATATTATCTTTCAGGATAAAAATAAATTGAAAAATTGCGAAAGACATGACATAAAAGGGGCTTATTTGAAAACTGAAATTTCAATATGTGGTATTGGTCGATTTCTGAAAATATTGTATTTTCATCCTCATTTTGAAATGAACCATTTTTTCAAAAAACAACTTTCAACTCTCAACAAGTTCAAAAAGCTTTTCTTCGACTAGATTGAGTAATATTATAACCGGATTATTTCAGTTGTTAACTATATGGCATTAGAAAAAAATATTCGGTAGAGAAACATTAACACATTATTGAGTTATATTAAATATTCAAAATACTCTACTAACATCGAGTTTCTCCGTAACAAACTCTACCACATAGCCCACGCTTCATCCATAATAAATAGCAGCACATCTTCTCAGCCCAACGATCCTTTGGAAAATAATAACACCAATAACCTTATCGATAAATTCATATAATTTCACATCTTACTCCTCTCTTTCTCTCTCTCACTCTCTCACTCTATCTCTCTCTCACTCTCGACTCGATTGTTGAACATATATCGATTCGAAACGCTAGAATTATCACCTTATAAGTCTATTATTAATATAAACTGTTTCTTATAAGTAAAAAGATTGACTTGTGTAATAGGAAAGAGGTCAATAACGTGATGGTGTACCCTAGATATACAATCATTATATACACCATACTCGATTACGCCCCCGCTTGTCGAAATTCGAAACGAAATTATACCAGGGTACAATTTAGTTTAAACACATACTTCTAACGCGATGGCTATCTAAATCATCTTAACCATATAGAAATGAGGTAAAAAAAAATTATAAACAATCATTTTTTACTTTTTGAGTTTTAAAATAATTTAAAAATATAAACCATACTTAAAGGTATTGATTATAGAAATTAAATGGAGACATGTTGTTAATATATAATATATAGAAAAATATCAAAATGAAATAAAAAATAAATTTTAATATCGATTCATTTTTCTGTGTATATAATGATAGTCTGATATATACTTGTATTCACGAAAGTAGAAGGCGTGTACCAACGAAATAAATGTGAAATCTTCGATGATTGTATAGAGAAACTCACTGCAGTTTGAAATATTTTATGTAATTTGAAAGAGGTAATTATGTTTATAATCGAAAATCTCGTCCTACAAAATTATTCAGTTTCAAAAAGCAAAAAATATAAAATATAAGAGTGACATTTGTGTTTGTTATATTGGTACGACAAACATAAGACTCTCGTGGATACAGGTATAGATATACATTTTTCTATATGTAATGATAGTTTGCTAGTGAGGAAATATGATGAGTAAATAGCCTGAGAATATAGGGCTTACGTGATTTTAGGTAGAAACGCCCAAAATGATATCACATGATGGTTTGTGATGGATCGAAACCCTCAACTATATCGGTTATTGAATAGTAGAGACGGACGATCGAGACAGTCAATACCCGTGGAATGAAGATGACAAATTGGTTGATTATCTTCTAAATAGATGTTCGATCACTTCTTATTTTAGAGTTTAAACTGTTGTAATCATCCCCAAAATAGGGGTAGTGAAGGAAATATGAATAATCATAATTGGGTGTGAAAGAAAATGGTATTTTAATAGTTTCATTATGTTATAAAATGTATATACAAGGGTGTTGATAATAACTATATAGAATATGTGATGATAATTGAAACGCATCAGTCGATTTGATACAGGGTTGAATATTACACATTTTAAATGAGGCCATTATAAGTAGGGGTATATTCACTTTTTTTTGTAGACCCACTTCGGAATCCTGATACAGGAATAATTGCTGTCCAATACAGCAATTAAAGAGTGAAAAAATGTTGGTCTCTTCTTGATGAGCACCATAATGGCAGTTCAGTTTTTCCTATACATGTTTATATATATATATATATATATATATATATATTCATATGTGGAAAAATATGTTCAAAAAATGTATGAACTCTTAAATCAAAGCAATATTACCAATTCGGTGAATTGAACTATATATAAACTTTATTACAAAATCACTGCTCACAATTGAGCTGCCTTATAACACAGAATAACAAGCAGTATAAAAATTATTCAATGAAAAATAATGAAAGAGTGAATATGGTTTGTGTTGATGGCATGGAGTAAGTCGAAATATATATGATTTGTACAGTGAGTAATAAAACTGAATACTACTGAATGAACTGAATGATGCTTCTCAAGTTCAACCTACGAGACAGATTCGAAAGCAACTTGTCTAAACTGACTTTGGATTAAAACAATTGCAATTGCAAATTAAATCGGGCATAAATTTGTCCAGAATAATATCTGAAGAGTCATTTAGTAAATAAAGACTTCCTCAAATGTATTACTTATTAACATCAGATCTTTTACTAATGCGCTAAAAAAACGAAGTCAAACAAAAAATATATGTCTTACGTTTTTCATCAAGAAGAATAGCTGAAGATGTTCCCACGGGGTAACAAGGTGACACTAGCAAAGGTAGACTGACAAGAAAAATACTTAATTCAAATAAGACCTTAAACCTAGTTCGTGTTTCAAGTCTTGACAGTCCCGATCGCCCGTCTTTACTTTCAATTACCATTAACGGTCGACCATCTCGAGTCATCACCATTCACAATAGAGTATTCGAGGTTCAATAAAAACTTTTCTAAAGCTAGGAAAAAAGAGTGAAAATCTTATCTCCGAAAGAAGAAGTATTACCAAACCAGACAGTTGAATTCGGTTGAATTATATTGAATTACCTCTAACGATCCGTGAGAAGGAGTTGTAAGGTAAAAACGGAAAACTATGTAGTAAATTATAGTAGAGGCTTTTTCTGTTTGAAAATAGGTCGTTAGAGTTTAACGAAATAATCATACGATCTTTGTTGTATATATTCACAGTGAAAGAAAACAAAATCGAAAAATGGGGAAGAAAAAAATATCAATCTTGTTTGATAAAATATTTGAACCATTCAAATTTTAAATTAGATCCATTAGAACCAAAATTAAGTTATTTCATCTGAAAAAATGTAATTTTTGTAGTTTATTTTGTATTAGGAATAGATTTGGAAATTAAATTATGAAAACTTGGGGTGACAGAATCAAGAAAGGACATGAAGATTGAACATCCATACTGTTGATGTTGTCCACAAAATAGAATAATTTTAATTCAATAAAATAATATGAAGATATTATAAGAATATAATTTCTGAATAAAATTAACCACAAAAATGAAAATAGTGAGAGAATTGCTACAAGTCAGAACTTTTATGTTATTAGGTCCGGTTTTTCCAAATGATTGTTAGTGGATTGAGCGATGTCAGCACATTAACTTTTTATCATTTGTTATCACCCTTGGTTACGCTTTTAACTTTCGTACGTGAACTTTATCAATAGTTAGCGCCAGCGGATTAACACTTTAACTGAGATTCGTACAACTGGCTCTTGTTGAAAAAAAATATTTCAAATTCATGTTACTCAATTTCTACACGAATCCTGTCAATCCATTAATTATAACCGACATCGCAATGTGGCTACTAATTAGCTGATCCCTATATTATTAATACAATAAGTCGACAATATAAGTATCCCCAATTACACAGATTAAAATTATACTCGGTAATTACATTTCATATATAAACAGTGCCATCTTTCCACTTCCATTGATATTCAAAAATAAAACTCGATTATTACGTCTAATAACTGTTCAATACGCCATAGCAAATTTGACGTCCAATCCCAGAGTGTGCATGTAATTAAATGTCTAATTACCTGAAGGCATACCATGCATACAGCTTGTTATAGCTCTCATTATCCTGCAGGGTAATTACTCATAATTCGACATGGGAAGCGACCAATCAGCTAACGAGAAGAACTACATAGAAGAAAACAAAGCCTAGCGGTGTGGAGTGTCACTAATCACAAATAACCACGTTATTATGATGTCATATCAGCAGGTAGACAGCTGAGTGTGAGAGTGAGAGGTAAGGAAGGGGTAAGGAAGGGTAGGGGGAGAAGGAAAGGAATATAGTGCGGGAGAAACATAGCGAGGAAGAGACATAGGGAAGAGACATGCGGGAGAGACATAGTGAGGGAGAGACAAAGTGCAGGAGAGACAAAGTGCAGGAGAGACATATAGTTTGGAAGATAAATTGTGTGGCAGAGGCATAGTGTGGCGAAGATATGGTGTGGTAGATATTGTGGGAGAGACGACATAGTGATCAAGGCCCCATATAGTGTGGAAGAGACATAATGAGGAAGAGGTATAGGGAGAGACACGTAAACGAGTGTGATTGCGATAAAGAGAAAGACAGATACATGAGTATGGAGGGAGAGAGAGGGAAAGAAGAGAGATAATGAAAGGAGAGAGGAGAATATTGAAGTGATCAGAATTTATGACGAAAGGCAGAGGTAGATGAATCGAGAGGGATAGATATTGTGAGTGTAAGACAGATATATATATATATATATATATATATATATATATATATATATATATATATATATATATATATATATATATATTGATACATAAAGAGAAATAGAGAGAGACCTAGAGAGAGACAGAGAGAGAGAGAAACGTACAAGAGTGATTAGGATATGGAAGAATAAAAGAGACAATGGCGTGCAGCAGTGGGATGTGCGAGAGAGAACGACTATATAGAAGATAGACAATACAGCCATTTGTCATCGTAAGTTGGGACAAGCTCATATAAGAATGGACAGCAGTATTAGAGGCTGCGAGTCGAGCGGTAGTAAGAATGTGTGCCTTAATGACTGCTATTTTACCCTCGATTAGTTCAACTCTATTAATTACGTGGAGGCTTGATGATCGAGATGGAACGTCTTACAGGTGAACGAGGATATCATTTTACAGGTAATGATGAAATTACTGAGATAATGAGATGAGTAAATAACAAGATGGTAAGAAAAGTATGAGAGTTTAGAAGAGGATTTCTTTATTTCAGAATTTCAGCACGATTCAAGCTACGTATATGTCCTTCGTTTTCTTATTATCTCTTATTTTTCACTATACTTCTATCAATTATTGTCTTTAGTTTTGAAAACACTTAATCGATTATTATAATCTAATCAAAACCAACGTAAGAATCATGTATCACTCAATTGAGTCGAGGGGTTTACAACTCGAAAATTTGGTGTACACCTGATTTCAGATTTCAGGTGATTTCAGGGATTTCAAGTGATTTCAGGGATTTCAAGTGATTTCAGGGGATTTCAGGTGATTTCAAGTGATTTCAGGGATTTCAGGGGATTTCAGGGATTTCAGGTGATTTCAGGGATTTCAGGTGATTTCAGGGATTTCAGATGATTTCAGGGATTTCAAGTGATTTCAGGTGATTTCAGGGATTTCAGGTGATTTCAGGTAATTTCAGGGATTTCAAGGGGATTTCAATGGGATTTCATGGCAAGTGTACACCTGATTTCAGGAGTTGTTAACCCCTCGAATTGAGTAATTGAGTAATTTATTCAAGTGAGTGATTTATTAGCATATTGTTCAGGTATTAGGCACCTCTGAAACATTAAATTTGAAACACCAACATACTGCCGATTCCGAGTGTCTCGAGCATTCCGAGGATTCGCAGTGTTGTTGCGTGTTCACCCTCTTCGGCTTGAGAAGAACTTTTCTCTACTGTTCACGACAAACTACTCCATTTTCTGTAGCTTTCCACCAACATCCATCTTCTACTTTTTCTCGTTTTCCACTTTTTCAACTTCCTTCATTTTATTGCCATATTTCCCTTGATTATCCAACTCTTTCTACGTTTTCATTTTTACTTCTGTTTCAAACTCTTCTCTTGCTGTTCTCTTTTCAACAATTTTCATTATAATGTTTAAGAATGACAAGTGAAATTGATGATGGAATGAGCATACTATAGACATTAAAAATAAAAAATAAGATCACATTCTCATTTCTAAAATGTAAATTCTGAATGTAGAATATTTATTGTGTATGTATCATTCACCAAGTCATGTGAATTCAAAACTGACGTCCGAAAATTAATTACACAAGAAATATAAAAATGAGTTATTTCTCTTTCGCGCAGACTATACAACCCTAATTAGTAACAAAAAGTAACAATATGAAGAAGACATCAAATTTGATAGCCATTCATTCACCTGTGACCGGAAGATGATTACCACTACAACAAAACAAAAAAAAACAATGCCTCCACTTTTCTATAGCTCAGTTGATAATGGTGCTACTTCAATAATAATAATAATATCTGAATCGTCTCTAACAACCCTCCGTGCCCATGCCCCCCCCCCCCTTCCTTACCCTTCCTCCCGTCCCATCCACCCTTGCCCCATCGATGATTGGTGGGCCCGAGCCCCTTTAAGTGTTAAGATACGCTAGTCACCTGCTTGGTTGATTGAGTTGTCAAAACGTAACTACCATCGGTATCAGGGCACTACGCACGAGAAATAAACTAGACCACAAATTCATGAATAGTTTGGATATTTAATTATTCGTGGGGAGAAACATGATGTGAAAATATACTTTGAATTTCATAGGAAAATGTCTTCAATTATGTTTTTTTATTTTTTATTCAATTTTCAAATTTCGAATTTCATAAGAAAATATCTCCAATTCTGTTATTGTTTTTGAACTCTCTCGATATCTTGAATATCAAAATAATAATATGCACTGAAAATTACTGATTATTACCCGCTAAATATTGAAAAATGAAATATATGGTTAGAAAAAACTACTGATAAACAGTCATCAAAACTTGATGGTTTATCAAGAGGAAATATTTACTAGCACTTGCACTTACCAGCTCTAACCAACACTCACCACTGCGTACCAGAATTTACCAGTATACTTTCCAGCACTAACAAAACTTTGAGAACAATAAAGATGGCACCTCCACCTATTGATAGTAGAATCCACTGAACCGTCATGCAGAGGAGACTGGGGTTCGATTTTCGCTATGGTCGACCATAAGAGGGTTTTACTATATTCGGATCATTTCTGGGATAGTTCCTTAACAACAGGCCACGACCGACCTTTCCACCATCCCAAAACAAATTTAATAACCTATCATCCCATCATCCCATCATCTCATATATCAGTCAACGACGCCAATAGATCGTAGTCATGACTAGGCATCCGCATACAGTGCGTCGTAAAAAAAGCAATATACATTCTAAAAAACATTATAACAAGTGTGTTCTATGTTTTCGCTGCGTTCATCTAGCCGAAGACTCAACCACGAAGTGAGTTCGATGATTACCCCTCTACCAAGCAATACCAGGCAACTCAAGGTATCAGGCCTAGGGCGAGGTAACAATAGATTCATATGCCGCGTAGAGAGAAGACTACCAAACCTGCCATTTTACATCCCGTCTTGTTATTATAAAGTGATGATGATTATGAAACGATTAGCCATTACTAGAGACATAACTAGCTAGAGATTAAAGCTACCAACTAACTATTGTTTAACAGAGTTATAACAAGGGTGAATGAAAACTGACGACATATTTTTGAACGACATAAACAGGGATAGTTATACGTCATTTGTAATTGGATCATTTATCTATTCATTAACATTTAGAACTTGAGACTAAATAATTGTTCACCATGAATAAGGTTGAGAGTGACAATGTATAGGATCGTTCTGATGTGGCTCTATACGAGAGAAATGTCACCAGAGAATGTAGAATTAATTTCAACACAATGATGTGTATAATTATTATCTGTGAGGTATTTATGAATTTTCATCCTGAAGAAGAATCAATGAGCGCATACACTGTGAATGTGAGATTTTCAATGATGTTTATTTTTCGAATAATTCAATATATTTCGTCTGATTATATCATGAAATGTCGAAGTAGTGAGAGAATGAGAGAATGTTTATCAAGAAGATTGAAGATTATTTTTCTTCCCAATGCAAATGTTTGAATGAGAATCCCATGAAATGGTCACCTGAAGATGTTTTTCTTATTTTCAATTGAGTATCTTTGAAATAAATAATTTTTTGGAGTATGTTGATCTTCTGGGGTTCCTGTGTTTAGCTTTATTTTCAGCCTCAATGTGGGAACAATGATATTGTGTATCGACACAATGTGTTATATCTTATACCCGATCTTCGTTAATTTTGTGGATCATAAGTTTGATAGTAAATAGGCCAAACACATTTCTTTTGATGAGAAATTAAAATATTTCCGTAACTTCAACCCACAGGCCATGATAACACTTAATCAAACCACTGTTTGAAAATATACTCTTCATAATCAATGGAAAATATCGACAAAAAGGAATTGAAAAGTTACCAAGAGGAATTGAAGTTATCAAGAGGAACTGATGATACCGATAGTAGATGGAGAAATATGATGAGTGGTCCAACGAAAATGAAATTATGCAGAACGATAATCAATTATAATCTATTATGCACGCAAGTATACACGCAAGCGATATATTTTCTCATATTGTTCAGAAAAAAAATAATCTCTCTCGAGAAAATTAATATATTCAACAAATCGTTCACAGATTGTAACCTGAGGGAAATTATTATTCACATCATAAAGGTTTACTATTGAAATCAAATAATATCCAGTGGGAATTAAGGCATACGATAATTACTCATTCGTTTTGACAATAATTTAAATCTCGTGTGAATACTATAACGTAAATTATTTGAATAGGACCACCCCTAGCGCCTACCCTTACGTGTATAGCCCATGGGCTTATGCATATATGGAGAACGCAATATTGTTTTGATCTGAATAGGTTGAAAATATTAGCTCTAATTATTATTTCATAGATATACATGGTTCGAACAAATTAAAATGTTCGATAGGATATTCGTATGATATCGCATATCGTATAAAATGAACTTTTTTTTCATTTAGTGCGATAGAAAATCATAAAGACAAAATGTTGATCGTTCAATCACCCGAATGGAAATGATCAATCATGATGTGAATCATTTAACAATCTGGAAACAGTGAGCTGTAATCCTGAGTAATGAAAAATTCAATCACACGCCTCAGGGAGAAACAATGGAAAAATCAAAATCGAGAAAACAAACGCGCTCGCTCGATATAACCTGGAAGGTGAGTCTCCGGACGCAACTGACACCACGCGTGTAGTCTGTGACCATCTATCCACCACTGCTTACCCAGTGTCGATACAAAATTTCGTTCCCCGACAATCACGATTTGGAGTTCGCTTATGGGGAAAACAATGTTAGAAAAATGACAAATGACAATGTGGTTTTTTGCTCTAGCACAAAATTTAACCATACGATCCGAACGAAATTTAAACGAGAAGGTGTATTGAGTGAACCTCTATCAGCCACCGTTGATCCGGTGTCGATCCAACGGTTTGTTCTCCAGCAATCGCGTATCAAATGTCGCTGATGGGAAACAATGTGAAATTTTTGTTTCTGCCGCCGTGCAGAAAGGAGATTTACAACGAGATGTGTGGCACGACGAAATGTTCGTCTCGTCAATATCTATCTTTCGGTACAAATCCGGGCTCGATCCGACCCGCTGTTCTCCCGTTATCGCTCTTAATCTAAGTTGGGCCAGTGATTTTTGAAACTTCGGACGATCGCGGTTTGGCTCTCACGAGAGAACCTGACATATGATCCGGACGCTACTTGCACCACGCGCGTAGTCTGTGACCATCTATCCACCACTGCTTACCCAGTGTCGATATAAAATTTTGTTCCCCGACAATCACGATTTGGAGTTCGCCTATGGGGAAAACAATGTTAAAAAATGACAAATGACAATGTGGTATTTTGCTCGAGCACAAAATCAAACCATACGATCCGAACGAAACTTGAACGGGAAGGTATATTCAGTAAACCTCTATCAGCCGTCATTGACCCGGTGACGATCCAACGATTCGTTCTGCGGCAATTGCGTATCAAATGTCGCTAATGTTAAACAATGTTGAAATTCAATGAGAAACAATGTTAAATTCTTGTTTCTGCCGCCAGGGAGAAACGAAGGTTCACAACGAGATGTGTGTAACGACGAAATGTTCGTCTCGTCAATACCTATCTGCTGGTACCAATCCGGTCCCGATCCGACCCGCTGTTCTCCCGTTATCGCTCTCAACCTACGTTAGGCAATTGATTTTTGCAACTTCGGTCGATCGCGGTTTGGCTCTCGCGAGAGAACCTGACATCAGATCCGGACGCAACCGGCACCACGTATGAAGTCTGTGACCATCTATACAACACTACTCACCCAGCGTCGATATAAAACTTCGTTCTCCGACAATCACGATTCGGAGTTCGCTTATGGGGAATACAATGTAAAAAAAATGACAAATGACAATGTGGTTTTTTGCTCTAGCACAAAATATAACCATACGATCCGAACGAAACTCAAACAGGAAGGTGTATTTAGTGCACCTCTATCAGCCACATTGACCCGGTGAAGATCCAACGATTCGTTCTCCCGCAATTGCGTATCAAATGTCGCTAATGTTAAACAATGTTAAAATTCAATGAGAAACAATGTCAAATTCTTGTTTCTGCCGCCAGGGAGAAACAAAGGTTCACAACGAGATGGGTGTAACGACGAAATGTTCGTCTCGTCAATACCCATCTGCTGGTACCAATCCGGTCTCCATTTGACTCTCCGTTCTCCCGTTATCGTTCTTAAACTAAGTTGGGCCATTGATTTTTGCAACTTCGGTCGATCGCGGTTTGGCTCTCGCGAGAGAACCTGACATCAGATCCAGACGCAACTGGCACCACGCGTGTAGTCTGTGACCATCTATCCACCACTGCTTACCCGGTGTCGATATAAAATTTCGTTCCCCAACAATCACGATTATGAGTTCGCTTATGGGGAAAACAATGTTAAAAAATGACAAATGACAATGTTGAATTTTTGTTTCTGCCACCGTGCAGGAACGGAGATTCAGAACGAGATGAGTGTAACGACGAAATGTGCGTCTCGTCGATACCTATCTGCTAGTAGCAATCCGGTCTCGATCCGACTCTCCGTTCTCCCGTTATCGCTCTTAACCTAAGTTAGGCCATCGATTTTTGCAACTTCGGTCGATCGCGGTTTGGCTCTCGCGAGAGAACCTGACATCAGATCCAGACGCAACTGGCACCACGCGTGTAGTCTGTGACCATCTATCCACCACTGCTTACCCGGTGTCGATATAAAATTTCGTTCCCCAACAATCACGATTATGAGTTCGCTTATGGGGAAAACAATGTTAAAAAATGACAAATGACAATGTTGAATTTTTGTTTCTGCCGCCGTGCAGGAACGGAGATTCAGAACGAGATGAGTGTAACGACGAAATGTGCGTCTCGTCAATACCTATCTGCTAGTAGCAATCCGGTCTCGATCCGACTCTCCGTTCTCCCGTTATCGCACTTAACCTAAGTTAGGCCATCGATTTTCGCAACTTCGGTCGATCGCGGTTTGGCTCTCGCGAGAGAACCTGACATCAGATCCGGACGCAACCGGCACCACGTATGAAGTCTGTGACCATCTATACACCACTACTCACCCAGCGTCGATATAAAACTTCGTTCTCCGACAATCACGATTTGGAGTTCGCTTATGGGGAATACAATGTTAAAAAAATAACAAATGACAATGTGGTTTTTTGCTCTAGCACAAAATATAACCATACGATCCGAACGAAACTCAAACAGGAAGGTGTATTTAGTGAACCTCTATCAGCCGTCATTGACCCGGTGACGAAACAACGATTCGTTCTCCCGCAATTGCGTATCAAATGTCGCTAATGTTGAACAATGTCAAAATTCAATGAGAAACAATGTTAAATTCTTGTTTCTGCCGCCAGGGAGAAACGAAGGTTCACAACGAGATAGGTGTAACGACGAAATGTGCGTCTCGTCAATACATATCTGCTAGTAGCAATCCGGGCTCGATCCGACTCTCCGTTCTCCCGTTATCGCTCTTAAACTAAGTTAGGCCATCGATTTTTGCAACTTTGGTCGATCGCGGTTTGGCTCTCGCGAGAGAACCTGACATCAGATCCAGACGCAACTGGCACCACGCGTGTAGTCTGTGACCATCTATCCACCACTGCTTACCCGGTGTCGATATAAAATTTCGTTCCCCAACAATCACGATTATGAGTTCGCTTATGGGGAAAACAATGTTAAAAATGACAAATGACAATGTTGAATTTTTGTTCCTGTTGCCGTGCAGGAACGGAGATTCAGAACGAGATGAGTGTAACGACGAAATGTGCGTCTCGTCAATACCTATCTGCAGGTACCAATCCGGTCTCCATTTGACTCTCCGTTCTCCCGTTATCGTTCTTAACCTAAGTTGGGCCATTGATTTTTGCAACTTCGGTCGATCGCGGTTTGGCTCTCGTGAGAGAACCTGACATCAGATGCGGACCAGGGACGTCGTTAGGGGGTCCAATTTTGGGCGCGCGCTCCACCAATCGTCATTTGCGCCCCACTAATAATTCATCCTCCTACAAAAAATATATAGGCCTATGTATGGGGAAAACAATGTTAAAAAATGACAAATGACAATGTTGAATTTTTGTTTCTGCCGCCGTGCAGGAACGGAGATTCAGAACGAGATGAGTGTAACAAAGAAATGTGCGTCTCGTCAATACCTATCTGCAGGTACCAATCCGGTCTCCATTTGACTCTCCGTTCTCCCGTTATCGTTCTTAACCTAAGTTGGGCCATTGATTTTTGCAACTTCGGTCGATCGCGGTTTGGCTCTCGTGAGAGAACCTGACATCAGATGCGGACCAGGGACGTCGTTAGGGGGTCCAATTTTGGGCGCGCGCTCCACCAATCGTCATTTGCGCCCCACTAATAATTCATCCTCCTACAAAAAAATATATAGGCCTATGTATGTTGACTCGTGTTGACCTACAAATAACGCACAATGAGATATTTTGCTGGGATATATCACGAAAATAACTTCGAAAATGTCCAGAATGCTAACATATTGATTGAAAATAACTTCGGAATTGTCCAGAATGGTTCAACTATTACCCTCCAAAACTGCTTGTAGATCGCCACAATCACTTCAAAAATACCATATTTCAAAACATTTCTGGCGGGGCATTGGTGGGGAAAAAATCGCAAAAATGCTGAAAAATCTGAATGATTCAATTATTGAAAATAACTTCGAAAATATCCATAATGATTCAATTATTTGTCTCCGAAATTGCTTGTAAATCGACAAAATCACTTCAAAAATGGTACAAAAATTTACTGTGGGGCTCCAGACCCTATTTTAGCGCACGTCTAGTGCCCAACCTGGCCCCCCCCAATACACAAATCCTAACGACGTCCCTGAGGTGAGAATGAATTGGACCTCGGTTCGATCCCCGACACCGTCCGTCTTTATCGTGGTTTTCCGTATTTTCCTTTTGTAGCTCAGGCTGATGCCGGAATGATTCCTTCAATATAGGCAACGACCACTACCTCCCCACTATCCCTCCCACTACCAAAGAACCTTCATCTTCTCATCCATGATTCTCATTCAGATCCTACGCCAATAGATCTCAGTTATCACAACAGTGCGTCGTTAAACGCAATAAAGATGAATAGATACATATATAGAATATTAGTTTATTGTTGCACTGTATTTATTTTTATATACATTTAAGAGGAATATGTAGAAGATTGCTTTCTTCTCAACAGAAATAGAAGATCCACCCAACCAACACGATCAATTCCAAACCAACCAACCTTTCCCCTCACCCAAAAGCTTTTACCCCCTCTAAGGACCAATTACACCGATGATCATAAGGGTGCAGAAATAATCGGCAAGATGATGTTTCGTATATTTTCAACCCCCAGAAGTGATAGCCGAAGCTCAATTACCCACTAACGGAAATCTCGACAAAATAGGTACATCCGGTATACATAACATTATATTACTAATACGGATGTGTGTTATACATATATACAAATAACAACTCATGACAATAAGAGATGACATTATGTTTCATAGAAATATTATTGACATATTCCACAAAACTAGTGAATAGATTTTAAATAGTTGAAGATGGTTTTCTATTCTCTAAAATGACAAAACCAATTTTTTCAAAATATATTGTATGACAATTGGCTGATCAAACATATCACGATGGTAGGAATAATTTTGATATACAACTTCATAGCGATATACTAAATTCAAAATTAAGCTCAAACTAAAGCCATGAACAAAACTAAATATATTCAGAAATAGTATCCTATGTACCAAAGATGTTTGACGTTAAATATAAGATCGGATGAAATCGCGAATTGTTGTAGGGCCTATACCCGATTTGATCGAAGGTATCTACTGAGAAGTAGGTAGAGCTTAATTGTATCAGAATCGGAAGAGTTCAGTAGGAAATTCAAGTTCATTTTTGAGAATGACATACAAATCAATATTGATATTTTGTAAAGATGTTGAAGCAAAATTTAATGCACATAGGTATTTTTCCGAAACATTTATTCAACTGCATTGTGGGGAAAATATTCTGGGCACAGGCTCACAGTACTTTATTCCGTATATATATGTGTGTATATGGTGTGGAGTAAACTATTGAAAAATTGATTCTAGGAAATTCAAGGGGTGAAAGGGAAAATTCCGATTGAGAATAAATTCTAGTGATGGAAAAAAAGTACCTAAACTTGAATAGAAAACTGAAATATATAAATATTGAATATGACTATATCAAAATTATTACTATCCATTCAGCTTTAATACGTTCGCCCTTGTGATATCCCTTCGGAACGATCCTTTGTTTTCAGATTGTTTCAAATTTTTCTAGAGAGCCTTACTTATAAATATAGTAAAATTATATAGAGTAAATTATAAGTCACCTGATTTCTAACTATTTACCCCGAAAGTCCTAGGTTCACGTAGGCCCACTAATATTATGAGTAAAATAGCTAGTGGAAATAAAAATACTAGCATAATTCTACTCAAACAATTATTATACAGCCATGCTCGACTGAGACAAGAATTTTTTTATAAGCGCATTATATAAATAATTCCTTTATACAAATAGCCAAGATTAATGTTCACTCATTTATAACATTTTGGACACTAATTATTATAGTATTTCCACAATGTGAGCTTTTTAAAATTACTTATTTCAAGAACATAAATAATTCATAAGCTTTTGCACCCGGTTTATAGAAGAAGCGTCCTACAATCTCGAGTAGCGCATATACTCTAGTTCATGAGAGTTGATGACAATGTTCATCAAGCCTATTCTGCCAAGCCTATTCTGCCAAGCCAAGTTCATCAAGCCTATCAGCCTATTCTGTGCGATAATTGTGTTTCATCATATTGTAATTTAATTGTATTGTATAGCACAACTATCGAACAAATGAAGAAATAAATAAATAAATAAATAAATAAAATGTTGACAAAATGACAATGTTTGAAAACTTGCGACTTGTTTGATAACGATTCATCATTGTAATAGCTGGAGGATAAATATTTTAAAATTTATATGTAGCCTAATAATTATGAGCCTCATTTATTTATGAAACTGTAGGAACAATCGGAGTTAAAATGAAGACATAACAATGTATGATGATACATTTTAGTTCTAATGTAACTGGACCGAGTTAAAAAAATATCAACTGTCATGTATCATGACATATTTCTTTAGATTGAATTCATCTACTTCCAATTTCTCCCCTCCATAGCTTCAGAAGAACTCATAAAACTGAGAGGCAGTTTTATGAATCTCAAGTACTAATCCGACAGTTATTAGTTGGTACACGAAAATAACATAATGTAACCAAGGGTGATAAAAAGGTGATCTGCTAACTATTGCTTGATCCACTAACTATCGATTCGTAAAACTGGGCTAAGAGCCGGTTGTACCAAGTGATGATTAGTGAATTGGGCAAAAATTAGCAAACTAACTTGTTATTACCCTTAGTTACCTATGCTATTTTTGTACCTTAAGTAATGATTAACTAATTGATATTCAATCATCAGTTGGTACAATCGGCTCTAAGTAACACCATTTTTATGATAATATAGAGAAACCCCCAGCACTTGAATATGAGTATATTTTATATATATATATATATATATATATATATATATATATATATATATATATATATATATATATATGTGTATATATAATCTGCACTCGCGTTGCGGATCGACACCACCGATCGTTAATCCAAATGAATAACCGAGACGGTCAACCGTTATCGTCAAGTCAACTGACATGAAGTATAGAATACCATCACTTCTATCTTTTTCTATGTGCAAATTTAAAATACGAACATTACCAACTACCAACATTACCAACTAAAGCTTACCATCATTAAATCTCCTGAAATTGATGATGCTAATCGTAAATTAACTCCCATTTTTCAGTTTCATCTGAAAACCCTTCAGGGCTTTTTCCCAAACACACACACATACACACAAACACATAGGAAATGACACAGAAAAAAAAACGAGTCGCGCATTTTGTTCAAATAAAAAGCGCTGTTTGGTTGGCAATTCTCGTCGTTTGTAGAGAGATAGATTACAGTTGGTATCCCTGGGGAGTCGTAATTTCTGTTAGGCAACCCGCATGCCAGCTATACGATTAAAAATATATATCTGCAGTGAATATGGCCTACCTAACAGGGGTAAACAAATTAACAAATCCAACGGTTCATGCAATAAGATGTATTTTGGATTATAATATTTATTATGTGTGATAGTAGTAGGCTTATATTGCTGAAAATTGTACTTTGGAAGCATTTTTTTGAATGTAGTTTCATTATTGATATGTACTTTTTATAACTTGATGCACATGGATCATTGTTAAAATATAATACAGAAAGAACTGTGGGCCTATTACATATTTTCCGGAAAAAGTTTCGATTAAAAGAAATTGAGTATTTTTTACTTATCTATATAGTCTCCAAATTCATTTCATATTATATCTATCATATGTAAAATCTAAAGCTGAACCCAATTTAAGATATGAAATGACAAAATATGTGTAGCTATATAATGTGAAATGGAATGTAAAATGTAAAATATAGAAACTGATATTATATTGTTCCTTTTTCCAATTCATAATAATTCTTGTGAGATTCTTTTCAACATATGTATAGAATAAGAGAATAATAATAAAATAATTGTTTCACTTGTAACCCCTATCAAAGGAATATATAACAAAGTCAACATACCGTGTTTTGAGATTTGACTATTGTCACCCCTGAACCACTCCCCCAACCCCTGTGTTGTGTGGTTGCATAACCTCAGGCAAAAAGCACAGCCCCCTTGATTTACGACCAAGGAACAAATCTGTCCTGTGTTGCCATAGCGATAATCGAGATGGCGCTAGGTGAGTAATTTATGAAATGAAATGTGTCAAAGATTTATATTAGAATGTTTCTCCTTGTTATGTTGTCTGCCTGATCCGTATGATACATGAGATTATCATTTCGATTCAACTTTTTTTTGTGAATATATATGAATACAGGTTCATACTCTAAATCTACTTGAAAAGAAAAAAATGATTGAGATTAGTTGTTTCGATATTTTAATGGAAATATATATTTTTTATCAGACAACTGTGAGATAATCATTGTGGAGAAGGAAGTATATTATATTATATCAACTAAAAAGATCACTCTGGCATAAGTCTTGTCAGTTAGGACACCTGATGTATATTTTCATTCATAATAATTAACTATATACAGTGTTATATGTATTTCATCATATTTAATATATAATCATGAGTTTTGAGAAAAGGAATCTGTGGAATTAAGACATTAGTCACTAGAAAAAACTTTTGGGATTACAATTTAGGTTTCCCTGCCTTGATTAAACGTACGTTCGAATTCATATACAATGAGTTTTTGCCAGAACTTAAATGAAGATTCACTCGTTTAATCATGATATATTTTTGGGAAATTGTGGTTTAGGTATTTTTCCACAATGTAGGCCTACTTATGCGGTCACATAAAGTGGCCGATTTAGTCACATTGAAATGCTTCCTAGAGCAGATATATACTGATATTATAACTACTAAAACTGGAAGACAATGTGCATAGGCTATGTACAAATGCACGTATACAGTCCTGTGAAACAATTGGTGAGTATAGAATCATCTAAACTAAAATTCAAGTTTAGGATTTGACTATTTTATGTGACCAAGCACTGATACGGATCATTGTTGAATCATTGTTATGTGAAATCTAACTGAGGCTAAGGATGTAAGGTAGGATCGTTTGGACGGACGGGTCAAAAGAGCGATATTACCATGCACTCCGAAACTCAGAATAATAATAACCAGAACAAATAAAACCAAATTGGTCCATATATAAAGTATAAACTAGAATCCTGGATTGTTTTGAAAATTGAAGGCGTTCATAATATAGTTCTACTGGTAAGACAACCAAATGGATATCAATATTAAAAAATAATTGGAAAGAAGAATGTTTTGTCTAAAATATTAGAAACAATATTCGAATATGAAATCAACAATATTATTTCCGCTCATTTCACATTACAAAACATTCCATGGAGAACGTCACAATTCGTTTCTTCACAAATGATACAAATTTAATAAGAATGAACCACTAACGTGAATAGTTCATATTTTTATGTGAGTATATACATACGGCTATGTATGGAGCAATTGTGGACCTATCATCAATTTATATCATGATTGCTATGAAAACGAATAGAAAATGAATATCCCTCCAACCAATACATCTAATAATGGAAAACATATCCCATGCATAAATATATTTTATAGCTGAAAACAGATTGTAATTTCAACGTACGGGTATATTGATTAAGCGAGCACGAATGTCATTTCCTACATTTTAAATTACCTTTTATTTTTATATATTATGTCTCCATTTGCAATGGAACAGTATTGTTAAGAAACAATTTGAAAACCATATCTAAAGTGATGTACTTTTACATGATGAATAATTTCTAGGACAGTCATATTATGAATATATCCTGTATCCACGAATGGAGGTCATCTACCAACGAAACAAACTCAAATATCAAAGTTATATTTGTATAACTTTTGATATTTAGACAGCCCGATGTTTTTTTGAGGATGAGATTTACTAATAGAAACCGATACATCTTCTGAAAGCATTCAAAATAATCGAAAAAATCAATTTAATCCCAAGAAATCGAAATCGAATCAATCTGAATTAATCAGATCACAGCCATGCATCATAAAGTATAGATAAGTTTTTCACGACTACTTATAGGCAGTTGGATAAACCCTCTCCTTTAGTGCATGTACAAGTAGGCCTATAGTACATTATATTTATTCATTTAGGGGCCTATATTCAGTTTAACGACGCACTCTACTGATGACTAGGATATATTGGCGTCAGTGAATGATATATGAGATGATGTGATGAAAGGTTATTTCATTAGGTGAGTTTGGGTAGTGGGAAGGATTCGGCCTGTTGTTAGAAAACCATCCCAGTATTGACCTGAACGACAGAGGGAAACCACGAAAAAAAACCGTCATGATGGTCGACCATGGAATCCCGATTTCCTGAATGACGGTTCAGTGTATTAACCACTCGGCCACACGTCTTAGTATATATACATTAAATGTTCGAAGTCAATGATACGACAATTGACCATTCGAAACAATTCAACTTTTCAATAAGTGTATTTATCACAGATAAGTTATAGAGACCAATTTGTAATCAAGACTACATTCAATAAACTTCCTACTTTTTCCCATATTCATCCTGTACATTATTCCTCTCGTCTCGCTTATATCATACACGTGGAACCTCTAGCTTTTCCTGGAATACACATAGATTATTCTGGATGTACGCAAGGGAAGTTTCCATCTTCTTATACTCTTATCGCAATCGTTCTCGAATACCCATAAAATAATTACGACATTCTATAACCCGAAAGGGGAGAACCACACCAGATTCAGTTCAAAAGATTGAAAACCGAATCAATACTTTACCCAAACGAGTTATTAAATTTCTATCTTCGTTTCTGACATCGGTGGAAAAGTTATAAAATTTGTCTGCAGGTATAGGCATACGTTTCTTAGAATAAAATTGAAGACATTCTATAGTTCGTTTAGTTCATAGTTTTTGTGGTAATGCATTCCTGAAAATGGTGTCTTATGAAACAAGATGGCGGATTGTCTTATTTTTAAAAAAATAGAACACCCCGAGTACAGTTTTCTGATATATTGAAGTCAATTGAGTCATTTGTATGCGCAAGCAGTAGTACCAGAGGGCGTCGCTAGATACAGAACGCTACGCTGCCGGAACCGGAATTGCCTCATTGTATGATTTGTGGTGGCCATGTTGCCAAAGAACGGAGGGAGAAGGGGTGGTTGGCAAAAAACACGTAGAGTGGTAGATGTAAGTTAGTAATAATGTAAAGAAAACTGGGGGTGGTTTTTTCTTATGTTTTATTGGGCAGTTATGTTGAATTAAACTTCCCCCTCCCCCTCACAGTTGGAGTTAATTTTATTGTACAATAGCAATAAAATATTTGAGTTCGTTCTGATATTTCACTAGAGCTGGAATGAAGATTTTCATGGACTATAATTAAGTATTCATAGCAATTTCACACCAAATTTAATAGCATTTCCGTGAGTTTTCAGCTTCGAAGTCGATCGAATCGTGAATCAAATTTGATATTTATAGCTTATCAAACTTTGCTATAACTCACATGTGTATTACTGATTCTAGGAATGAGGTCTACCAACTGAAACTAGAACCATTTGTGTGATTTATTCGAAGAGAAACATGAGCTCAATTACTCAATTGCGAGCTATGCAAATGATTGTGAGACTATGAAGAATAAAATCTCATCAAATTTCCAACAGGATTGTTGAGAATGTGGGTACATTTTATGCATTTGATCCATGTGATATATCAATGGTGATATTATACCTTATTCATTCAATTGTATACTATCATATTATTGCTACATATATTATACTGATGAAATGAAATAGAAAACTGTTTGACTATAAAATGAATAGAATATATCATGGCTATCTCATCCAATTCGAATGTCTAAAAACACTAAAAGAATTCATTCCCTTTCCATCTCCTATAAGAGGCTGAAAAACAAAAGTGACTCGTAGAATTATATAAACCTGGAATATAAGGAAGAATATAGGGAGGATGAAGTCTTCTATTATATAACTCCTTAAAATATAAAATAAGGCAATCGCTTCTAAAGATAATCCCATTACGTCCCCCTTCAGTTTTGACGCAATAGGGGTTACAGAAGAGGGAACGAAGGCAGGAGGAAAGGGGAGGGTATATAATACGAGGTGTTTGATCCCCTAATAATGGAATTGTTCTTTTCGCCTCTTTTCGAATTGACTGTTGAGGTTTGGCGCTTTATTTGATTTGTATTAGAAACCCAATAAACACTCGGCGTGGCGGTGGTGGGAGCGGGGGGGGGGGGGGGGGGGTTTCGTTCCGTTGAAACTCGTTTCAGAGAAAAAACAGGGACTTTGAGAAAAAAAGAGTGAGCGAAGGTAATAGAGGAAAACTAATGGAAAACTCGATCCCTTTAGAGTCATGACGTGCATTTTTTACACAATGCGTTTAATAGTGATGTTAGTTCCGTTTTGAATTATAATTGAATAGTTCTGATGTTATTATTGCTACACAAAGTTTTTGGATAAACAAATAAACAAGTTGGAATCGATTCCACACAGATAATACTAAACTAGAATCGAAAAATAATATATAATGTAGGCCTATCCAAAATGAATGAAATTGATTCCTTGATGGAAAGTTATATAACAAATGAATATGAGAGAATACAACGAACAATCGAAGAATGGATTCTTGATAACTTTGTTTCAATATAAAATAAGTCGATGAACTGGGATTTCAATGAATCGGAATTTCGTGGAAACGGGATTTCGATGAAAAGAAACAGTCGATGAAACGAACACCTATGTCATTGGCTAAAAGTCGTTGAAATGGGTTCTCACTGAAACGAGATTTCGATTAAGCGAGACAGTCGATGAAACGAGACAGCTATGTAAAAGGCTGAAAGTCAACAAACCGGAATTTCACTGAATCGGGATTTCGAGGAAACGGAATTTCGATGAAACGACAGTCGATGAAACGAACAACTACGTCATTGGCTAGAAGTCGATGAAATGGGATCTCACTGAAACGGGATTTCGGTGAAACGGGATTTCGGTGAAACGGGATTTCGATGAATCGAGACAGTCGATGAATCGGGATTTCGATTAACTGAGACAGTCGGTGAAACGGGATTTCACTGAAATGGGACGTAGCCCTTTTGACAAAGGCGGACAAATGAAAAGTCCGCCTTTGTGAAATAGTTGCCGGGCGCAGATTGCTCGTGCGCGCGCGAAGATGATTTGACAAAGGCGGACAAATGTAAAGTCCGGCAATGCGAATTCAGTTGCCGGGTGCAAATTGCTCGTGCGCCCGCGAAGGTGATTTGACAAGGCGGACAAATGAAAAGTCCGCCTTTGTGAAATAGTTGCCGGGTGCAGATTGCTCGTGCGCCCGCGAAGGTGTTTTGACAAAGGCGGACAAATGTAAAGTCCGACTTTGTGAAATAGTTGCCGGGCGCAGATTGCTCGTGCGCCCGCGAAGGTGTTTTGACAAAGGCGGACAAATGTATAAATGGTTTAGAATAATGTTTTCCATGAATTACACAGAATGGAAAATGAATTGGATGACTGAGGGTTTGAAAAAA
This sequence comes from Brachyptera putata, assembly GCA_907164805.1. Classification (NCBI taxonomy): domain Eukaryota; kingdom Metazoa; phylum Arthropoda; class Insecta; order Plecoptera; family Taeniopterygidae; genus Brachyptera; species Brachyptera putata. The sequence continues at coordinate 23,219,538 of OU015469.1, read as the reverse complement.
ATTAATAATTGGGCCTCTATTTAAAAACCATCGAAACAAATTGACGATATTGTTCTCACAATGGTCCATTCTGTTTGTTCGTTTATGAATTATTTTCAAATACCTAGTTCATTGGTTTTATTCACCCCTAGGCGTAGCAGTCCTAAATTATTTGTGGAGGAATACAAAATGAATGTGTCTTCAAACTTTGAATTTGTATTTCAAAAGAAAACGACAGTTTATATGCCCAAATTAACAATGACCTAAATGTGGTGACATATTTATAAAATGTTCACAACAATGAATCAAGCACCACATTTATAGGGCATAGAACTAACGTCATACCATTTTGATTTTCCAAAATAAATTTCAACTCAAACTCTATACCGTCTCAGATCTTCCATATATTCTACCTACAAGTCACCATAGAATAAATACAGAATCTCTACTATATAAGAAAGACATAAGATTTGTATTCAAGCCACTTTTCTGATTGGCTAACCACCTTAACGCGACGCGGCCGACACAAGTCACATAACCAATTCCATATTCTCGTGTGTAAATATCCATCGCCACAGTGAATACAGCTCGAGAATAACGACTTTATAAAACTGACGATAGTTCACGTTGGGTGAATAGAGAAAACAGACGATCGGAGCCGTCAACATTTGAAAAAAAACGAAAGAATAAAAATGTCTGCCATCTTCATTTATTTTTTATTTTTATTGCATGTCCGTGGATGGTGTTACGAAATATATATATATATATATATATATATATATATATATGTGTGTGTATGTATCAACGAAATAAGAAGGTTTCGAGCGACCGTTCCCCAATCCCCTATCACTAGGGCATGGTTGGAGCGCGCCTTCATCTTTCGTGGGTGGGAATATATATATATATATATATATATATATATATATATATATATATATATATATATATATATATATATATATATATATATATACGAAAAGAGACGAAAAGAGAAGGTGCGAACCATCCGCGCGGTAATGATGAAGAGTAAAGGAAAACCTCACTCAGAAACTTTTTATTTCGTCGATACAAGTGGTCTAATAATACAGACATATTGTCGCAGAGGTGGCCCATCGAAAGTAATGCATTCCATCAGAATCTGGGAATCGGGGGGAGTTTCTTTTATTGTCGTTCATAGGAGATTGTATCAGTGTTTCAATGACTTCCCCTCCCCACACCCCTCTGACCACCATCTTGTTTCTGAAACGCATAATCGTTACAGTGAGTATAGGATATATGAAAAAGGCGGGTTCGAAAATTGTGCGTGTGAGTTTTATTTTTGTTTTGGGGTGACAATTCGAAATAAAGAAATCAAAAGAAATTCTATTTTGGGAAATGGTTGTATAAACGAGATGGTCAGCGAATAGATTAGGGGTGGTGGAGTGTTTTGTAGATGTGTGTGTATAAGAACTTATATATGTTTTTATACAGATGTTTTGGTAGGGTGAGAATAATAAGTTTTTATGTGGTTTGGAATTGCTTTCATTATATTTATTCGAGGAAATAAAGATATTTCGTTTCTCCACGATGTTCTATAAAACTTTTCGATATCAATAAATTTATTCCGTATGGAACATAAGTGCTGTATTTTCAAGAATTTCAGGAATTCATGAGATTTGAATGAATAAATAAAAACTTGATCAATGTGTGATGGACGAACAAAATACTTGTACCAACAAATTCAAAGAAAATTCAACACAAATATGTTATACATTGATTATTTATAGCTTTTTCACAATGGCTACATTTCAAAGCTTGAAAAACATGACATCCTCAAATCTCCCCTCCCTCCACCCTCCTTTCCCCACCGACCTCTTTTTGATCAATTTCTCATGTGTGCACAAATATATTTTATCGCACTTCTATTCACTCGACATTTTGACAACGTTTAATGAGAACAGATGACAATACGTGACGTCATTACGTTGCAGCGTCGCCGACTCGTTCGAGTTAGCATCAGAGACATCTAGCGGGAATAAATCACGACACAACGCGCGAAGAGGCACCGCGTTAAACCTGAGCATCAAACACCACTACCAAAAACATATAACAAATGATGATGGACGCGTTCTGGCAGGCGTACCAATTCCTTAACACTTTTTGACATTTTTATTGCGTTCTTATATATATAGTTGGTAGTGAAAACATTGGTTTTTGTAATAAAAAGGTGATCTATAGAGAAGGGACGTACTTGTGGTTTTTAGATGGCCGATATAGTGATAGATTGTAGTATTCATTTTTTCAATTTTCATTTTTTTCAGTATTTTGAATAGTTGCCGAATGAGGTTTTGGCTTGCTGACTACAAGAACGTCCAGGAGTATTATCTGCAGTATGTTGATGGAATATACAGGCTACTGATATAGGCCTATAATTGAATTGAAACGAGAATAGTTTTCTCAAAGAAGTGTTAGGGCCCAATTCTGTATATATCTGATCTTAATTGGGCTAGCTAGTATATTTACTATTCATAACTCATGTAGCCCATTTTTACCAACATTATATAACTTTGTACATATAAAAATGATATACTCCGCATTTTCTAGTGTGATTCGATGAATTTGGAAATTTTGAAAAAAAATCTACTAGAAAAGTGTGATTAGGCCCTAATACAAAAACACGTAAGGCCGTACACAAGTCACAGAAGTCGATCATTGGAGATTCTTTGCATATCTGATGACCTATATATGTATCGTAAATACACCATGGGAGAAACGATTTCTCATATTGTAAATTGTAATAGGTCCCAAGCAAAAAATGACTATATAATGCACATTCTGCAAAGAGATTATCCTATATAGAGAACATTTTTGCATTCATTTTCAACAGAAACCATTTAATTTATATCAAAACCCATCAAAGTAAACTACATGCAAGATCATAAGTGAACTGCTATGAAGTTATGGTGCTGTACATCATGCAAATGTGCATTACAGTTAAGCGAAGCTCCTACATTATAGGCAACAATAAATACAGCGACTCGTTAGTTACCCCCTGTAAAGTATGCAACGTCCGTGCACTGATCGAGTGCATGTTTTATTTAAATATGGAACGCTACGTCACGTTAGGGTCATCAATCAAGACTGTGCAGCGGATTGCATACACGATCAATGACAGGGGTAAAAACCAAAACAGAATGAAATTTCAGTTTTTAAGGAGGTTCAACAGATAGGAACTATGTGATAGGAACTGGTTATAGACACACTTCCCTACAAAAAATACTTGCGTTCGAGAAGAATATGAAGTTCATGCAATTTATAACGTCGTAGACCTATTATTGAAGTCCGTTGTTCATTTTCAAACAAGAACTTTCAATAAATGAGTTATTCAAACTAAAAATGCATGCCTATTATCTAAATAATGTTCTTCAAACTCAATATATATATATATATATATATATATATATATATATATTTTTTTTCGAATAACATCGAGGCTTGATACTTGGTCAATGTGCCCCAATCAAGGCTATGAATGGAAGGTAGGATCGTTTGGACCAGGCACCCCAGGGGCTATCTTACCATGCACTCCATTTTAATTATTCAACCCCAAATAACTTCAACACCAGGACTGCGCTGTCACTATAATTTTCCGCCGCAGATGCAAGCCTTTCAGTTTCCATATATAGTATGGTACAATAATATGGAAATAATATCAAAGAAGTAGGGCATCTCACCAAATTTATACATCTAAGAAATCAAATGAGTATCTATAGTATCAAAATCCCGTTATAAGGTAGACCTATAATAATAATTCTACCACGTCGAAAAGATGTCGGATATGTATGTCGAAAATGTCGACAAGATGCCGATGTTGATAATTTGAAAAATCTCTAAAAGTAGATCTAAATCCTACGTATTTCCACCCCCAGCAAACAACCGCGTTAATAATGGTAGACGCAATGCTGCCAACTATAGTTTTAATAATGATTGACCGTTTGAATTTGATTTGTTTCATTATTGGAGATTTTAATTGAACTACAGTTTTGATTAAATAGTTCACTGCTAATGACACAGGCGTAGGCCTATTATAATTGGATAATAAACATAGTTCAGAAGACCAAACACAGTTAAATTTAAGTTAGGATTATATATTTCGCATGGTGATGGAAATTGTGGAATTCTACGGAAGCTCCTTCTCTTCTTCCAAGGTTTTTTACTTTTGAGAAATATTATGATAATGTTGTATGACAATACAGGTATACCCATGGACGAAATTCAAATTCAAATAAAAGAATCATATTCATTCATTGATTATGGTTAGTGAGAAGTTTTCCAAAATTGGAATGATCATATTATCAGATAATCTGAGATTATCAAAATTGAAAGGAGTTTGCAGTTCTGATCATTTCTAATCATGAGGTCTAGTTATTCTTTTTGCAGTCGATGAATCGAGTGATGAAATTAATACGAGGCTAATTTAAATTCTGATATTGAGATAATTTTTTTGATTCGTAGCAAGGGATGCAATTTTATATCACCTCATTGCAATTAATTCATTGATTAAGCCATATTTTATAAATCGAATAAACATAACATAGCTTAAAGAAGAAGTCAAAACTATACCCATTATGTTTTCGCCTTTTACTTCATTTTCAAACATAATCCCATAAAAGTAGGTGACTTTTATGTATAGTCTCATGTAGACACAGTGACTTATGATGTTCATATGATTGCAATAATTGGAACAATTAGAAGACTGGAGGGACAGTTATACATATATGTATAGAAGATAATTAGGAAAAACAGTGTCTCCGACAAGAGTGATTTAACTTATTCCTACTTTTAATGTAATTTTCGAGTCATAAAATAATTATACCAAAAGATAAGGATAGAAACCAATTAAACAAAAAAGTTTTCTTTTCATACGGAATTCAATTCTACGAAACTAGAATTAATCAGTGTTTAATTCATTGACTAAGCCATATTTTAGAAATCGAATAAACATAACATAGCTTAAAGAAGAAGTCAAAACTATACCCATTATGTTTTCGCCTTTTACTTCATTTTCAAACATAATCCCATAAAAGTAGGTGACTTTTATGTATAGTCCCATGTAGACACAGTGACTTATGATGTTCATATGATTGCAATAATTGGAAGAATTAGAAGACTTTAGGGACAGTTATACATATATGTATAGAAGATAATTAGGAAAAACAGTGTCTCCGACAAGAGTGATTTAACTTATTCCTACTTTTAATGTAATTTTCGAGTCATAAAATAATTATACCAAAAGATAAGGATAGAAACCAATTAAAACAAAAAAGTTTTCTTTTCATACGGAATTCAATTCTACGAAACTAAAATTAATCAGTGTTCCAAAACTACGTCAACTCCCTTTGGTACAATCATAAAATACAAAAAAAAAACTTATAAAAACAATTTCAATTTCGTAACTTTACCTCGAAATATCACTTTTTCCGAGCTTTATTCCATTGTTAAACTAACTAAATTTTCAACCTGTGTAGATAATTGAAACATAACAAACTTGTGCTGTCATAGTCCGTACATTAATTCCCCCTACCTATTTAACATTATATCCCCCCACGGGTGGGTAGGGAAACGCAAGGGGGAGGTGACTTATAAAGTGGGCGTGGCATGTGGTAACCAATGGGAGAGTAGGGTGCCCCACTATGGGTGCTAGCGACCATTAACCGAGTGTAAACCTAGTACAACTGCCTGAGTTGAACACATGATATGGTCGTGGTATGTTACATGAAAAGAGTGAGGTGCAAGATATCAGAAAACTGGTGTAGGAAAAAACAAAAGTGACGTTTTTGACAATTATGTAATTGGCCAGTGATTTTAAATTTATGTATTTTGTGGTCGGAGTAAATGTTTTTCGAATAGTGAACCGAGTTTTTTCTTAATTGGTTTATATACTAATCAATATAACCAATTAATTAAAATAATATAAAGGAGTGATAAAATTAATTATTGGATATAATTAAAAATTATTTGTAATCCATCATTCATATTGACATGTTAATACACAGTGAAGTGAAAAAATGAATATTCGTGAAAAAGGAAAAAACAGTGAAGATCGAAAATTAAAAAAGTGCGTCTGCGGTTTTGGAACTGAAAATTAAGATACTTTGAAATAATTAATACTCAATTTATAGATATTTCTAATAATATGAAAAGTTAACGGAATAGGCCTATTACTTCGGAGGCTTCCGTGAATGCTCTTCTAAAATCCCAATGTTTCACCAAACTAAATATTAACCAATCATCAGACCACGATGGTGCTGGAAAGCGGTGTTTTACCGCCACCACTCCAACTGTACGCCGCCTCCGTCGCCGCTTCCGTCAACGCCGGCACCCTCCAACGGCCTACCGTGATGCCTCATTTCTTCCACACGGGTTCGCACCCTTTCAACCCGACAAGAACGCCATTCCCTATGGGACTAGCCGGGTTCGGCTTCCTCCATCATCACGCCGGCCTGCCAGGGTCAAGGTTCACGACTCTGGGAGGCGGTGGAGGTGCCGGTCATCAGAATGCCGGGGGGGACGGTCAGGGGAATCAACATCACCGGGGAAGGAGGGAGAGCAATGCGAGTGATGATAGCGCCTCGGAGGGGACCTCGACTAAGAAGGGTAGGTTTTCGTTTTCTTCAAATATCTAATTATATCAAATATCTTATCTATGATGTGTTTACTCTAACTAGAAGACTATGTAAACTTGTATCTCTCTCTCTCTCTCTCTCTATATATATATATATATATATATATATATATATATATATATATATATATATATATATATATATATATATATTTATGTGCCTATGTAAATCACACAACCTATGTGTGTGTGTTTATGTATATAGGCTATAGGCCTATATTTAAAATATAAATAGCCAATCCATAACATTCACTTTTAGTTAATGTAAAATATCATCAATGTAATATGATCAGGTTGGTATACAAAACAGCCTCAAATTAGACCTTATTAGGCGTAATTAGGGATAAAAATGAATCCTTTTCTGATGTAAAGGATGTAGGCCTATAGGTACTCGAACTATTAAGTGGTAATTTCAGGTAGGCAGAGTTCGACTAGATCTTATGTGATTGTCGTATAGGTCCAATATAGGAATTAATTTGTCACTCGTTATCAATTTGAATACTGTAATGGTGTTCTGATTCATGCAAGTACTGATTTGTGAATTATTATAATATGGGTTTTCAATTGTTTGACAATATTCATCCTTGATCATACGTTAATCAAGATTTCATATAACAGAGATAATGTTGACCCACTTGCCAAGAGTCCTATATTTTTGGGGCAAACGAGAACAAATAATTATTCATCCAGAAACCATTCTTTGAAAATATTCAGAATAACTGCGTCTTTCGAAATATTTGAATCCATGAATTTGAGAGATTGGAACTTTTTCACACAATAATCTGATTTTAATAGGTATAAATAGGTTTGCAAATGTATACCTATATTGAATCATCATATAAATATACCATATCCTATACCTCTAGATAAATACAAATCAAGTTCGGCTTAGAACTGAGGTATACTTTATTTTGGAATATACCCTCTTCTCCTCATTCAACCAAAACCACCTAACACCTCTATTACAGCAGATCATAATAGAATAATTACAGAAGTGACTGAGATTTTATGAAGAATTTGGTTCCAAATTAACATTAAAAATTGAATATTAGGCTTTTATATCACCCATCAGATAAACGACTTTGCACATATCGATACAATCAGCTGATATAAAAAGGTTGTTCACCTTCTCAGCTCGGACATATAGGTATACTAAAATTATGATATCGAACGAGTAATCAGAGAGAAGTTCCACCAGCTTGATATCAAATGAAATTTATTTTACTCTTCTTCGCTATTTCCAATTGGAGCAGCTGTCAAGTACCAGATGATCTAGCAATTGTAACCATAGAAACACAGTGAACTGTTGGATTATCAGAGGTTAAAGGACGTCACAACGGTGAAACTAGATTTTAATGAATAATAACGATATTCATTTACCTAATTTTAGTGAAACCTAGGAACCATATCATTTCAATTTCCGTAATTAAAATTCATTTATTAGTCTTCCAGTGAACATGAGTCGATCATGACGGAGGCATTACCAATTCTGTTGAGAACGAACAGAATCGAGTTTTGTCTACGTCACGACTCAGAAAAAGGGGCCTGGTCCTGGAGGACAAATAAATTATAAATTCTGGAATTGAGATGATGCTTCCTAGTTATCTATAATACTACATAAATAAATATCGACATTCGTTAAAATCTAGTTTCAGGATTGTGATGTCCTTTAATATCACACATTATTGTCCTTTTTTCATCAATGAGTGACGTCACTTGATAGAAACCTATATGCCTACTTTTAAATCACATTTTTAATGATAGAATTATATACAAGACTTCAAAATGATATGCAAATCAGGCGTTCATAGGCCTTATAAAATATAAATTCATGAAGGTTGAGGAATTGTCAACGTCTCACATTTACTCATCTGTATATTGAGGGTAATTGATTTTTCAGAACCACATTTGAGAAATACAACTACATCTTTCAAAAGCATTCAAATGTTCAGAACTGCATCGAATATCTCTATACAATTACCAAAGTGTTTTTAAATATATACTATTATTTATAATTGGTTTGGTACACCACTTTCATCTCTAGTGGGCGTAGACTAAATGCAATGCTATCAAGTCATCAGTGAATTTTAGTACATGCATTCAAACAATCCCACCCCCATATAACCTATCCATGTTGGTGGGGTCGTTAAACACTACAATCACACCTTTTCATAGAATTAATTAATGTAATACACGATTATGACCGTATAGTCAGCTTTTAATTTACGACCCAATCTGCGGTGCAAGTGTATCTACCGTAAAGATTGATATAGGGCTGAAGGCACTTATGTTGTTTGGTAAGAAATAAGTCAAGTATGAGTGTATGTTATTGTTATGTAAAAACATGTGCTAAGTGCATCCATTTTTAACCAAGGTAATGCGATAGCCATAGATTGTTTACATCTTTTTAATGTATCACTTTATATTCGGAATTGCTAATTGGAAAAACGTACGTTAGAACTTGGTTTGTTATTCAAGTTTGTTGAGATTTAGAGAAAATAGTTGATATTTTTTTTTAGTTTTTTTTTCATTACAGTTGGTTGGCATTTAGAGTGTCATATGAAAGTGTTTTGAGATATGTTCTATACATAGAGTATATATATAAATATAGTCGAATAGGCTGGCCCAATTTCCGGTTTTTCAAACAGTTAATTAGTGAACCATAGACACTAGTTAGCGGATTCAATTGTTATCACCCATGGTCACGTATTTCATTTTCATATCATAATTATTAAATAGCTAATGCTCACTCAACTGAGATTTCTCAGAACCGTCTCAGAACTCTTCGAGTATACTGTTTGTAAGATATGCATATGGACCCAATGAAGGAAACATTAGGTTTCACATTCAATTAGACTGCATGATATATTATAAAATATATAGCAGGAAAAAATATTTATATGATACAAAACTTGAAAAACTTCTGTTCAAACCATTTCCTTATTCAACATACACTTTCTGAATCTATAGGCCTACTTATTTCAATGGATTTACAATTTGAGCATTTTCTAAAAACGTATATGGTCAAGATGACTCGGATCACATATGCATAATAATTTAGAAAAAAAGAAATGAATTTGCAATATAATATATATATATATATATATATATATATATATATATACATACTATACAAATATTTTATGTAGATGTACTGTACCTTCCAAGAGATTTTATAAATTCAATATTTTCACTGCATGAAAATACTCACTTGTCAGAACGTATTGTTTTCAAATGCATAATAATTCAATAAAACAAAAGCTATCAGTTAAACGACCATCTTGGTTTCTGTGATTGTATGTATCCGCCTCAGGTGAATACAATGAGCCTATCCTGTAATTGATTTCCTGGAAACTGCTTGTATTATTGCATGAAAATACTACTTAACTAATTAATCATTATACGAATGATTATATTGAAATCATAATGATTTATGACACGATCACTGTTGTGAACACGAGAGTAATCAAAGTTAATAAAGGGCATCGAACTATATATATATTTAATTCACATACACTGTTTCAACCATGGAGGGATGGATACACGTAGGTCTAGGGTGAAGTTTTTATTCGTTTTAATGATTTATTTAGAGAATATGTTAATATTTATTGTTTATTTATTTGTTAGAAACATTAAATTCGTGAAACTGACATAATTGTTTTGTATAATCGTTTAATGAGGTATCACAGGGGTGGTCTTGAAAGCAGCCCCTATAGCCAACGAACCCCCGTAAATGATGAATTAAGAAAATATTTTATTCAAACATGGAAGATTTGTTTGATAATCGTTATATATTAAATGTTTTCGTATATCAGATGATGGGAAAATAATGTTGGAAATATTATTTTCCCATGAATTATACTAAACTGTTTTTATGTAATATCACAATTAATTTGATACACATTCAATTCAACCTTCATGCATTTGAGCATGCAATTATATAGGATCATATTATAATTATGGCTTTGGACTGTGGCACAACTTCTTCAATCATTGATTCTGCATCTTATCGATGTCGGTAGAGGCCGAGCCGAAAAAAGTATGAATATATATATATATATATGATATAATGTATACAAAGCCTATATAGGCCTATATATATATATATATATATATATATATATATATATATATATATATATATATATATATATATATATATATATATATTTATAAATAATTCATGTATGCTTCTATCCCAGAGTTGAACAAATCTGCAGTAGGCCCTAAACATGGAATATGCACGTTAATTGTTATAATGCACATAACTCATTACCGGTAATGATAACGTTAAATCAATCAATCCAATATGTATAGGCCTAACTCAATATTAATTGATTATATTATAATTTCCTCATGATAAAAATACATGATGAATTGAAATGTAATTATGTATTCATATTATTGACGACGGTGAGTTCAAGAGATTGTGTATCATTGTTGTGTATCTTTGGAATATCATATCACAGAAATTATTTGATGAGATTATTTTATTTTCTGATCAATAACTTGTCGGCAACTTCAGTTTAAAAATTGAATACGATCACATAGTTGAAGATCTAAAGAAAAATCATGAATAAAATATGAATATTCATCTTACAAATCCCTTATTCAACACACATCAAAAACATTATTAAATTAATACACCAAAAATATCACTCCTATTGCATTATAAAAAAACTCTACCATTTCACAACCGGTATTATCAAAAAGATGACGCTATAATTCCTCCTACCACATTTTCATTTTCTTCATGTTGTCGCTACTGAAAACATTCTATAACTTGAACAATTCCTATGTAAATTATTAATTAAGTCATGGTATAGCTTCGACCATAATACATATATCCTCTACCATATCCATGATAATAATTATGACAGGCCTGTTCATATATTAAAACTGGTCAATTGAGTCGCAGACCCGTGAAGAAGGGATAGGCGTAGTCAATAAACGTGTGTGTGTGTAGAGCCAGACAATATATATGGACATCGGTTTGGGCCAATACGTATGCAGATTGTCATCTGCTACTCGATTAAGATATTGGACTACTAGTCAATATTTTATTACCACATGTTCGAAAGATTTATTGTGAGTTGATTTTTATGTGGATACTCAATCGATATGTTGGAGTTTATTTTATTTAAAATGTATCCGCATCTTTAATTCATAATTATATTTTCAATATTTAAAAAAATTCAATCAAGTGTTTTATTGGACGATATATTTCATATTTCATTTGATTTCTATCAGATTTCAAAAACGTTGCTCATTTGCTATTTGTCCACACTATAAAGTGTAGACTGTAGACGAAGATTCTCAGAATGAGTGTATTTATTATTTTATTTATTCTGTGAACTTAATCATTCAATCAACTACAGGCTACATTGAAGGCTACAGATTTTGATTGAATGATTAATTCTTTCTCTCCAGTAGAGAACATATACACATCACCTACCTCCTACAAATTTTGTATAATCTCCTACCATTTTTTTGAACGAGAGATATCAAAATGAGAGATACTCTGAGAAAAAAACCTTAACATACTTTAGGTATACATTTTACAAGTTTGGTGAATTTGAGAAACAGATTTTGTCGGATGAAAAAATATATACGAGCTAGATAAACTAGAAGAATTTTATGAAATTATTTTCCATTCTCTATATTTGTTTCTGAATACGTGCATCAGCATCACTGAAACTGTTTGATATAAGATTATATAAATATATCATAACATTATGAAAATATAAATTTATAATGCTATATGATTGAATCATATAAAATCAAGCAGCTTATAAATAGGACCATCTCATTTCACACTAGAACTACCTCAATTTTAACTAAAATAATCATAATTGCACACCATTTACGCTAGAACATAATGAAAATGTAATCTCGAAGGACAAGTTTTATATCGTTTTCTATGGATCACTGCACACCGACCTGTGAGATATTCTTTGTTAGTCTGGCTGTCTGTAGTCTGCATGCCGTTGCTACAAGATCAGGCCACAGATTACAAACAATTCAGTGATAAGCTTGATAAAAATATAGCAATTCTCTTTTCAAAAGTTACCTCACTCGTAATGGTTTTTATATACAGTCGACGAAACAATACAAAATATGATTTATTTCGAAAAATATAATGAGATATGATATGTAATACAATATCATTACTAAAATTGAATTTGATAATATTTTTATGAATCGATTCAATATAGTAGATGTGCACAAATGATATGATAGACTATGAATGATACGTATGAACGAGGTTTGAAGTACAGAAAAAAAAATAGTCAGTCAAGAAGTGTCATATTTATCATTCATCATATAATGTATCATTACATCATATTTTGAGTTTTAATCATACACTGAATAAATTGTATATATTAGGCCTATATTTATAAAACAGAAGTATGCAAGCCTATATATAGGGTCTACATATATATAATTTATATATATATATATATAAAATTTAAATTCAATATATATATATATATATATATATATATATATATATATATATATATATAAATAGGCCTATATAGGCCTATAGGTATGAAATATATTGTGTGGAGTTGAACAATGGTCAATTATTTAAACTGTCTGTAAACGTTAATCGGTGTACCCTCATGTTGGCAATGCATCAACCTTAAGACAATAATCAGGAATTATTTGTCTTGTTAATTTTTTATGTCACTGTCAACATACCGGATTGAGAACTTGTTTTCGATTATTGAAGTCGACAGATGTGCATTATTGTGCATTATTCACATCATCTATAGGGAACCCCTATGATAAGGTGCTATATATTGACGGCCACAGAAGAAAGGGGAATTGTATTTAATGTGTATATTGAAATTTTCGAAATTAACGGTTTTTACATATCTGGATGATTATTGTAATGAACAAATTGATAGATAATTGACTTATAGATGAAAATAATAAACTATTTCCTCTATTCTACTTTTCTGTCATGAGCCTACATACAAGAATATGCATATTGGAATATTGTTTCTCCTAGGCCCCTAACTATAAAAAGATCATATTAGAAAATATCTGCTCTGGACTCGAAAAGATATTCAACAATAATAGAAAAAATTATGTAAGAGTAGTATTGCCAACAACATTTATGTTTTTATTCTAATTTGCATTTGAGAACTTCTGTTTTATTCAATCGGCAGCCTTAATGCTTCGACAGTCACTGAATACGGTATTTGTATTACCACATAATTTTATGAGACTGAATTTCACGAAACATCATCTATGGGCTATCATTGAATGATCAGGGTGAAACATATCATTGGTATAGCCGTGGATAGTTGAGAATTCAGAAGACCACCAGACTCTCATGCATAGCGTCAATTGGAGAACAATGATTTTGTATCAAGTTTCGTTTTTATTGAAAATATATATTCAATAAGAATCACCTACGAACAATGTTCATAATGGTGGTAATCCACCTGAATCTTGATACATTCTCTAATTGTCTGAACGATTCAGCTATCGAATATATGTATATATATATATATATATATATATATATATATATATATATATATATATATATATATATATATATATATATATATATATATATATATATATATATATATCATAAGGGCTTCTGTCAAGTGACGTCACTCATTATTGAATAATACGGACAACAATATCCACGATTTCGTAATAACCAGTCACAATCTGTGTTAGCCCACCAGTTCACTATGTTACCATGGTAACGATTGTCGAGTGGCTGGACTCACTAAACTGACCGCCGGAACGAAGGTGGACTTGGCGGAAAGAGTCGGCTCGATCCCGTGATACAAACGCAACCGCAACGTCGGACTTGGAACAGCTCTTTCCCTGATACAACTGCGGCTAGATAACTTACTAAATATAATCATACGGATACAGAAATAGATAATAGATGGATTTAATTCGATAAAACAGAAGGTAATTCTTACAGAGGATTGTGCGAACTGATATTGATATTAATTAGATAATTATGAACTAAGCCTCAAGAGACGAATATATACGTGAACAAGGGTGATAATAGGTAATTTTGGCTGTATTCGCTAATTATCACTTGATACTATCAGCTCTAACTAGCATTACAGCGTCCTGAAATATATATGTATATATATATATATATATATATATATATATATATATATATATATATATATATATATATATATTCCCCATACATTTAATATGTAACATTGACGATGTAATTGTTACTTGGGCAACATAAGAAGACAAATATATTCAATCAATTAAGGAAAAAGTGTATCATTTATCCATACTGTTACCACTTTGTATAATTGAAAACTTCAATTTCCGTTTTTCAATTTGTTGCACTTGAAAAATTCGTTTTCATTCTACAACAATTTGAATAATATTTAATTATATCAAATAAAGAATTAATGTAGGGAAGTTCATGAACTCTTGTGATTTTCAGTTCGTATGAATGTTATGCATTTTCCGCTGATACGAATTTGTGTGCTCTGTGACGGAAAATGAATGCGAATGAAGCAAAATATGTTTCGATAAGAAAAATAAATACTATAATAGTGGGGGAGTGTGGAGAAGTGACATAAATTAGGATAAGATACTAGTTTACAAAACAGGCCTATATAGCATATGATTACAGTAATCAATTATCAATTTCAACATGCAATGAAAATAAAATAGTCGTTTTGAACACATATGTGAAATAAGATATGGATACTTTTTCTATTATTTAATCATTAAGTATTACCTACGGCTTTTGCATGTAGCATGTAATAATTATATAATCAATAAAAAACATAATAATTCTCATATAATTCTATCTTTTTTTATACAAAAATAGATAATTATTATTTATGATACCTAATAGAAAATATCCACCACTTTTCAAAAGACAACCGACCATAATTTACCTTACAGTATCCATAGATTATATTTAGAAACATCCATTAAATCATTATGACAAATTTAAAAATTCCACACAATATTTTTTAATTCTAAATCTTCCATTTCACATGCCATGAAAATCACATGGACATCACACAGTTTTTAAGTATTATAGTTAACAAGAAATACTACATCATCGTGTATCTAAAGGGGTGTGAGTCCTTATGTATGTGTAGTTTATATCTATATCTATATACACCATTTGACTTGAAATTCACATAATTGACCAAGACGATTAAATTATCATTAGCCACGCTATGTGTCATAAACAACTATATACCAGTCGGCCATCTTTAATAGCAATTATCATCTAGTCACGTGTTCATTGTGGCAGATACCCTAACTTTTATTACTCTTAATTACCTGTGGATTACACGTAACAACTCAATTATACTTCGTTGTAACAATTTAATTTTTTTCTTTCATACGGGATAAAAATTGTATTATTATTTTTATATTCCTAGTTATTTTGGATATAGAAATTTGAATAATTTGAATAGCCTAGAGGAGGTTCGACCACGTATGGGTTAATTTATATTCTATTAAAAACATAAGCGTATATTGTTTTATGGTTTTTTTATAGTTTATATTATGATTTATGGTAGTCCTGGATATAAATTAGATGCATGGGTACATCATGCAATGGTATGGTGTTAGAAATAGAGTGATTATATCATATGATAGTGTTGTACAGAAATTATTATTGAGCATTAAAACTGATTAAAACTAGGAAGTTGATATAAATTGTATGAAATTATCCTCATAGAGAATGAAGTTAGAATGTTATAGTTTCGAAAACTTTGAATATATTATTCAATATTATTTATAGAAGAATGATTAGAGTTATCATATTGTAGTATGCATTTCATAGAATGAATGTGTGAAAATTGTTATCGTTTATGATGATAAAATAATAAAATTTACAATGATAAAATCAATGTGAAATATATTTGTTAGAGATAATTATGATTATAAATTAAAAAATTATAATATCATGGTCAAGCATATAGACATTTCATCAGAAACCTTCGAAGAATATTATTCGAGAAGGAATATAGAATTCAAACTCAACTATTATGTGTAATAAAAATCCTTTCACATTCAAATTTTGATTGGTGTCTATACATAAGGTTACAGTGACAAGAAAGAGTAGGCTTACGGTAATATGAAAAAAACCGAGCGATTTAGTATTCTGTATACATTACAGTGTTTATACCAACTCGATCACACTAAATAGGCTCAAATATGGAAGTTCATCGAAGTGAACAGGTTCATATATATATATATATATATATATATATATATATATATATATATATATATATATATATATATATATATATATATATATATAAACAATTCTAAAATAATTATAACTCCATCCTACAGCATCTCCCAATAAAACAACGCGTTCTAACAACAATAACAAACAGCCCTACTGGGCTCTTTTCTATTTTCACCAAGCTCTTGACTTCTATAGTTTGTGGTGTTTGTGAATTATCCATCCCCTAGGACACATCAACTCCTTAAACTTACCCTTATACAACTCTATCCCACCCTTTCACAACCCCTATTCAGACTTCACAATTCACCCCGAAAGAAAATATAATAATATCATGATATAAACCTGGTTAATAATCTCGTGAAATCTGATGTGAGTTTCTGAATTAATGGGAGAAGTAATTAATGAATGTAGGATAATTGTATAAAAGAAATAAAAACAATTTGAAGATAAGTGCTATTCTATAAATTAATGTCTTTTTTTGTATGACTTAGCAACTATTTTAGATTATATTTTCCACATCACATAAATTGCTTTTCGAACCGCCTGGATAAAATAATTTTCGAAAAACATTTTTTATCTATATTATTGTGTATAAATAGGTTCACACTGACCAAATTTTATGTGAAATCTACAAAACAAAATCTTCAACATTTTGAATTATAATGAGTTTTTATGAGATTTTTAATGGATTTAATACAACTTTGGGACATAAAACACTGCTGTCTGGCCTACATTTTGAAATGAAGAGCAATTCATTCGATTTACTTTATTTTTCAATAATAACTATATATTTATATATCGATATTAGACAATAGTATTAATTAGCTGTAGATCTGAGATGTGATATTAAAGTGTACCATTTTCAAAAATGATGTTTTATAATAAGTAGTAGCAAGGCCACATTTTCTACATCAATCGAGTGGTTTTTGCCATTAAAGTGTATACATTTTCTTTCAAGAGGCCGCAAGCGTCTGCTAAGGTGTGAACTGTCGCAACAATAGTTTTTAGAACTTCAAATTGATTCTTTCTTTCTTCTTGTTAGAATTTGATTTTGATGAATTTTGATTATCAAATAAGTTAGCCAAGTACACGCTCATACCGAATTTTGATGGTAGAATACCCGATACGGAACTTATAGTGTGTCATTGCTGAATAAAAATGGTAGTCGATTTAGCGGAATATCAGTTTTTTGCGATAAATTTTGAACGGTATAAAATATCAAAATTTAAAAAACAAGGAAATACATATATTTTCAATACTTTCATGATGATGTAAGTATTAACTACTTATCTCAAATCACCTGATTGTCAGGTGTATACGGTTTGAAAAAGACACATTTTATTAATTGTTTCTATACAGTGTAATACATTATATTACACTGTATACAGGTAGTGAGAATAGAGCAGGAGCCCCGTAACAACATGTGCCTCACTACCTGCATAATAATATAAATTATACAAATTATAATGAATTGAGAAAAAAATGAATTGAGAATAAAAATAACTAAATATGAAATACAAATGCCTAAAATAATGCCTAATCTGAAATATAAATGCCTAAAATAATGCCTTATCTGAAATATAATAATGCTCAATCTGAAATATTATAATCTTGAAATCATCTCGAAGGTATTGAAAATATATGTGTTTCTTCCTTTTCAGAATCTCCATAACTCATTCCGTTCAAAAGTTATCACCGAAAAATTGATATTCCGCTAAATCGACTTCCATGGACTCTTATAGGGACAGTGTTTTATAATCCTTCTTCAGTTCGTTTTGGACTGAAAATTGTTTACAAACTCACAATTTCTCTTCTTCCTAACTTTTACATACAATTACACACAATTTAGCATCAACTATATAGGCCTACAGTGATTATAAAATTATGTTATAAATAAATATAATTACATACTCAAATTCTAGATCATCAATGCAGAGACATAGCCAATAAAACAGAATCCTACAAATCACAAAGTTATCGACCTACTCGAATAACTATGAAAGAAAACAAGCTTGCCAATAACCAATTGGAAAAATGTCAAACAAGATACTATAATATATATATCAATAAAGATATCATATATCGATATCGCAACTGTATCGAATTGCCAATACCAGCGATATATCGAATAATAAAACGATAAAACATTAATTTATATCAATAAATCATATCAGTATACATCTATTCGCGGATTGTTTTCTATACAAGGACATCTAGTTTCAATGTAACCACCAAGTATAATACAGAAACCGTATAGTTTTTATCTCGTATACTGAAATTGGTTCATATATCTTATATGTATACATATATGATGGAAATTTCAATTTCTATGTATAGAAGTTTTTTTTATGATACTGCAATTTCATAGTCTGGTTGACTGGTATAGATATATCTCTTGGCGACTATATAATGGAAACATTTGTTTTAATTTTGGAACGAATATGGGGATGACTAAAACGAAAAAAAACTTTCGAAAATGGTATATATACTTATATGTACACCAAAGTTTTATTATATGGGTGATAAAAAACATAACAAGATTGAAATAGAGGGGAATGGTAGAGTGATATCTGTACCAATCTGGGAAAGTCTCCTCAGTTTTCTATGGAATTATGGCGATAGTTTTTATTATCTATAAATGCGATCTCGATCTTGTTTTTTTTATATCGGAATGATATGAAGAGTGAATCCAAGTTTTATGTTATTCTACTTGAAAATAATGAAATGTCTCTATTTTTATTAATAGAAATTTAGGTTACAAGAGCAGTACGATTAATTAGTTTAATCAAGGAATCGTAAGGTCAAAGAATCTTTTTATATTTATTGAGTAAAATTTCATATTTGATCTGATACTTTATCGATGAAGAAAGTTGGAACTCTAATAAGAAAATGGAATCAAAAACACGTAGAATATTCAATCGAATTCGAAATGAAGAAAGTTCATGTAGGCCTACATTCGATTTCTTTATTCATGTTTTATGAGATTATTCGATTTACTATTTTATTTCTAAATTCAACAGACGAATTTGCGAGAAGATTATTCCAAAGTTGCGCACAGAATTGAATTACGACAGTTAATTCTGAATGATGACGAACCAATCAACTCAAAGTTCAGGAAATATATCTGATTTAGAGTCTCAATTGCGAATAATTCACCTATCAGCAATGTTGAACAAAGTTTAAAGCAAAAACAGTACTGTATTCACTCGTACAGAAAAATGTATACAGTACACAAAAAACAGTAAGACGCGTCAACGGAAGTGAAATATTCCACGCAAATGACTTAAATACAATAATATTTCACCCCTTACAAGCATTCTCCAAAACCTCGAATTGTCTTAATTTTCTTCCTACTAAAACATTTCTTGGAAAGGGTAGTAGTATACATACAAAAAAACTAAAATCAAAATTAAGATATTATCATTCTAGTTATATACTTATCTTCATCATTCATCACTAGTATAAAAACCGATTCCATATAAAACCGTCCAACTCCCCTAAAATATCAATTTGTTCAAATATAACTATACATGCATGCGATCTCTTTCGGTAATAAACAGAATCATTTTCACATGCCGCACTCGCCTACTGTAACAATCATGGTATCAATTTGTCATTGCCTCATAATACACGCATGTACACTTATGGTCAAAGAAAATGGTGAAATTAACACATTTTTGACATTAAATGCATCACAAAGAGAATTTATTGACATATACTCACTCAAACTAGATGACAACGTACACACATTTAACGTATATGGCGTTTTTTTTATATATTTATATATATCATCGAAGCTTGATACAGAATCATTTTTTTCTCAATCAAGGATAAAGATGGAATTATAGGATCGTTTGGAAGGGGTACCACAAGGACGATTGTACCACCCCGTTTTGTTTATTTTAAATGAAAAACTATGAACTTTGAGATAGATGTGGTCAAAAAGTCGTAGATTTCATTTGAATTTAAATTACTATTTCTAAAAAGTCTATTTTATATGACCGCAAGTGTACATACGCACTCACATGCACGCGTGCGTTGTACATAAATTAAAGATAATTGCAGTTTAATGTGCGTGCGCCGTGCGCGTATATATAGAGTAGTGACGCTTGATACTGACTCAAGTAGACATATGAGAGGAACTAATGTGTTTTTAAGGTGTATTTTACGGTAATGAGGGTTAAAAGTTAGGAGAATTGTTTAGATGTGACTGATTAGAAATAATTCGTATATTTTATTGTTGAATATGTCATTAAAAACAACAATTGATGGATTGTGTGTTTTTATTAGGCCTATAGCAATTGATTCGTAGTTTGAATTACCAATTTTCAGATTAATAAAGATTCAAATTTGGAAATTGTTATATTATTCAATCGACAATTTTAAATAGATTATCAAATAATCAATGTAGATGCAAACTAGAAGTGGAATATATTGATAATTCAGAAACACCATTTGAATGGATAAAATACCACCTTTCGTATATCTAAGTCTCAATCAGATCAATGAGGCACAAGAAACTGAAATCACCGTTGAGCGTGTGTTCGAATCCCGCAAAAGAGATGTTTTTTTAAACGTCCTTCCATTCTAATCCTGCACTCAATAATTCCAATATGCTCATCCGCACCCCCAAATACTAGCTGTAGGTGCTCTTTTTGAGAAAATATTTTCATTAAATGATATACAAATAAGGAAATGATAAATGCTTTTAATTTTTTTTATAGCTATGGCCATGGATTGAATAATTGCGTTAAATGATGGATATAGGCCTACTATAAATCATCTTGTTCAACACACAGATATACTAAAATGTGGAAAAAATCATGCTCGTTAAAAAAAATGAAAAAGATCAATAAAAATCAATATAAGTCATCCACTGATGCACAACTAGAATAATATTCCGAAAAATAATACTTTTCCATATTATAATTCTCACGTACTACCCCTTAACATATGTTTTACGCGTCCGTGACGATGAAGGTGTGGTGTTGGGGTGGGGGGTTTGAGGGGTGGGGAAAGGGGTGAGAGGGGTGAGGGGATGTTGATGTGTTTATTGGCTATACCTGTCAACAGAGTCGCATGTCAAATGTTAATACCCCTAATTCTAATTTAGTTTAACTTTAATTGGCTTGTTATGGAGATTAGATTGTTCACAGGCATGTCAATTGACATAATATATGTAATAATATATACGAATGTCAGAGAGAATATATAATATATGTAAACCAAGGAAGTTGTAAATACTGTAAATAGAATGACGTTATTTTAGATTGTAATTTGATAATTGAATAGATTGTGATATGATAGTAACTCGAATTTGAAGTTTTGAAATAACAACGAAAAGGGTTTCCGAATGAAATTCAATTAAAATATTAACGTCGACATTGAGAAATGGTAAGACGGAATGATATTGCGGTATGGTGTAGTTTTGCGTTGACTTCAACATGAATTTGAATATAATTCTACTGTTTGAATCCACACATTTGACAACGTGTGGATTTATAATTTCCTTGATGATATTTGAAACCAATATTATTTTATCATTTCAGAACCATTCTGTTTTTACTTGTTGCTTATTGCAAGACCAACGAACATAATTAATGTTTGTTAGTTGTTCGAAATTGCTCTTATTTTATGTTTATATATACGCTCTTATGAATATCAATGAATATTATTCATACGAAAAGTTGGGAGACCTATATAATCTCGAATGATTTGTGTACGGAAAAACTTAGATAATAACAACACAAATTTCCGTATACGTTGGTTTGAGATTGAAACAGTTACTCCAGTGTCTTGTTAGCTTCTTTGTGATACGCTTGTTCTTGTACTCATTTATTCGTATCGCGTACCCCCATTTACTTGACTGTCAGTGGGGTCATTTAACAAACAATAATCCCCATCAACTCTCTGTTAAAGTCATTCAACATCCTTCCTAAGCCCGGAAAATCTCTTCTGACTTTTGAAAAGATATCGTATGTGGAAGAAAGAATTCTATAACTATGATAAATCCTCATTCCATATGTATACAAAAAAAACATATTTCAAACTTTCCCCACATTTTATCTCCAATTACATTCATATTCATAAAATAATCATATTTAAAGTTGGAAAACATCTTCGTTGAACAATGTACTAGACATACACATACACCGGCATATGTGATAAAAAAAATGATATTAACGATGAATAATGTGACGCATTTATATCCACAAAAAGAACAAAAAATATATATATATATATAAATTCATATAATCATATAACGTTCTTGCATGAGCTCGCTCTCTCTCTCTCTCTCACTCTCTACTATATATAAAGCTAGATAGATTAAGTTATCAAATGTAGTAATAAATTCCTTATACCTCCACACACACACACACACACATATATACATAGCTACCCATAACCAAACTTCATGAATAATTTATTAGAGCGCTAGGCTATACGCTAGGCCCGCTCACTTCGCGCTACGATGAGACTAATCAACAATGAACGCACCCCTCCCGAGCGTGTTTGCATGTGTGAGCCAGTCGTAGGGGGGGAGGGGGAGAGGGGGGGGGGGTGGAAACCAATTAACAATTGAAATGTAGTCTGTGTAGTTAACTTGATAGCAATTTAAACCAATACCACATATTAAGTATGATTTTACTATGTGGAGAGTGTGTGTAGCCATGATAATTCAATATAATTCACATGGATATATGCAGGAATATCGTGTGTTATCTTCATTTAGAATCGGAATTAAATTACGATGACTATCATTATATAGTAATTGTATTAACAATTTTGACATGATTTGATATCTTAACTGAGCACAAGATTGTTTTGAACTGAAATTATTAAATTTGAGGAAAACATAGAAAGATGGTGGAGATATTGAATATATATTTTATAAGGAGATTTTAGTGAAAGTTTAATAAATATGATAATGTCGATTTGGTGTATAGTATCATGTTGAAACTAAATTAGATGATTACAATAAATTGATGAGATTGTAGATAGAGGAAATTTATGTAGATTAAACTCGGATCGGTATATCGACTTTGATGATACAGAACATCAAATTGTTGATAAAGGAAAAAAAATGTTTTCACCGAGGAACACATTTAATTTTACAGTTATACATTTCATTAATATAGGATGAAGGTAACTCTCATCAAATGATGTGGCTTAATTTACTACTTCATATTGGACCAATTCAATAACCTATATAAAATTTGGCAGATGCACCTTTATTTCCTCTCATATAGGCCTACTCGTCTATTTTGAAAACTAATGATTCACTCATGAAAATGATAAAAGAAATATTCCAATGAATAGAATAATAAATAAATCATGATGAGGCTGATGAAAATTAGATCGAGAAAAATGAAAAGCAAATAAGCTATCACTGTACAACATCAAATGGTCGGGTCTTTTATTTCACTCCTTCACAGTTAAATACATTTTAAATGTAATGTTACACATCATAAAAATCGCGACCGTGACCATATAGGTTAAGATGAACAGAAAACTACTCGACAGACATGTAGGGTATTCACAAAAACTGATTCAGATCACATGACGTTCCTTTTGGTAAAACCGAAGAAATATTATGTTCTAAAACGTATTAAAACCAGTAAAAAAACTTTAGAACACTTCAGATTCCAAAATATAGGCCTATATTTTTCAAAAATATCCCATTTATGTTGTGTATATAAAATTACAACTTGTTTTCTCACAAATAAATACGAGAAGTCATTAAATATTTGATGTGTGAAGCTGTTTATTTGGGAAACTGTTATATACTAGACGAAAAAGTTGACGACGGTGACGATAAATTACCTCTCGCAAATTATTTGTATCACCACTCAGTAGCCCTACTTCGTTAATAATGTTTAGCAAAAAACAAATTGGAAGGCAGTAATTTTGATTCAATACGTTTACGATATTTAATCAAAAGATGATTGAGAAAATACTAATAACTATCATCAGTATCCGTTTAGAACAACACAACCCTGAAAAAAGATTTTAACGAATAATGAAAATATTTAATTTTAATGGGTGGATTGCAAGAACGAAGTTCAAACCCCGGTCTACTTTAGGCGCCGTCTAAGTACAAAATAGCATTTCAGAGGCAATGGAATTTTGTAATCAGACGGCGTCTAATGTAGGCCGGGGTTTAAACGTCGTTCTTGCAATCCACCCAATGTGGAAAATATTTATTTCCTCAATTTCAGAGAAAACTAGGTATTATCAAATATACTAGCAACTGAAGTTGCTAGTATATTTGGTATTATCATCTCAATTTCATAGATTATTATTCATTCATCAAACTTCCAGGAACCAACCTTTTTTCCGATATCTAATTATTCTATCACTGATCACCAAAACTATAAGCTTTTTAAATAATCTCGAGCATGCCTATATTTGAGATTCAAATAGACCACGACTACATATTTTAGTAGCTCATCAGATAATATACACTTTATGAAGCTGGATTTTCATTTTAGCCGCCATTTTGTGGAAACGACCCATCAGTTACGATAACGGCGTGGTTTTCCAATGTTGAGCTCGGTCCAACTTTACCGCTCGTTAACCGCGTTCATGAAAGAACGGCTTCCAAGATTAATTAAATCCTCATCTGTATATGTCTTGTTCTTCCTCCAGATTGTGGCGACGGCGACGACTTCCTGAGCAACAGTAAACGGCGTCGTTCTCGCACCAACTTCAACAGTTGGCAACTCGAGGAGCTGGAGAGAGCGTTCCTCGCTAGTCATTACCCGGACGTGTTTATGCGAGAGGCGCTGGCGATGAGGCTAGACCTCAAGGAGTCAAGAGTGGCGGTAAGGATATTATACTATTGAAGTTAGAGAATGGCCGTTCGATTTTGATTTTGGATCAATTCGGTATTTTGGAACGTCGAAGATTGTGATATTCAATTGGAATTTAAATGATATTCGATATATTTGATATAATCGATATTTAATATAATCGATATTCTATATAATCGATATTTTATATAATCGTAATCAATATGAACGATATTTGATATAAGCGATATTCAATATAATCGAAATTTGATACAATCGATATTATTATTGAATAAATCTATGATTCTATAATATTCATGTTTACTTCATTTCTAACTTATTATGAGCGTCGATATTTTAAGTGTACTCGATATATTCAGATATTTGTAAGTGTCTCAATGTAGAATTATTCGAAATGGAATTCCGTCAGGACCGAATATCAATAATTATGAATCAATAGACAAAATTGACAAAAGTATAGAGAAAGATTCTAACGAATAAATAACGAATACAAAACTGAATCGCACTGTCTTTTCCAATGTATATAACAGTTTAATAAATATATATGGTATTTGTTTGATAATGATTTTTATCAATTCATCAAATTCATCATCATCAAGAAATTACAAAAGCTTCATTGTGAAGGATCCATTTGCCTTTCAACTGGCTATCCTCGTCTGTACAAGAGAACTTTGATCCTTACGTCCATGCATATAAACCACCCTTCTAGTCAGGTTTATAGACCACCCTCTTTCAATCCACTCGGTCTCCACGTCTTTATCAGTTGTCTAACTTATCCTGTCTAAACACCTTTCTCACCCTCAACTTCCCCTGTCTCTTCCACCCCCGCCGCCCCTCCCCCACCCCCACCACCCGTTCTACCCTCCAGCGGGCCACCATCTTGATTCGATTAAGAGCCAACGACTTTCTGATATAGAAAGATATCCCCTCTTTTACACGATGGCTGGAAATATGCTATCTCTTCTACAGGACTGGTTGATTTACTTTTATGGAACGACGTATATGTACTCGTTTAAACGAAAATATCATGAAATATGATTTTAACTTGATTATACATCGTATTTGAAACAAAATGGAATAGAAATTTAGGTTTCTAGTGGAGGTGCCTGGTTGGGATAAAATTTAATGGTGGAAGTGCCACGTTTTGAAAATGACTCTTTTTGGTGATGTGAATAGAACACTACGATAAGGTCATATATACATTATAAACGAGCTTATAGAGCTGAAAAGTAAAGGAAATCTATGCGTAGAGTAAATATAGGTGGTTTGAAATCGTAAAATGCCCATTTCAGTATAGCTGAAGGATTCAAAAATCGTTCAAACGAAAATATCATGAAATATGATTTTAACTTGATTAAACACCGTATTTGAAACACAATGGAATAGAAATTTAGGTTTCTAGTGGAGGTGCCTGGTTGGGATAAAATTTAATGGTGGAAGTGCCACGTTTTGAAAATGACTTTTTTCGGTGATGTGAATAGAACACAGTACGATAAGGTCCTACATACACTATAAACGAACTCATATAGCTGAATAGGAAAAGGAATCTATGCGTAGAGTAAATATAGATGGTTTGAAATCGTAAAATGCCCATTTCAGTATAGTTGAAGGATTCGAAAATCACTTCAGTTTCATTGCAAACAAGGTTATCGATGGCTATAGTCACGAAATGTTATTCAAAAAAATCAAATCGACACCAAAAGTAACAACATAATAGGCTTCTAAATCCCAATATGGCCGACGAAATGTCACAAATAAACTGTCACATTGCTATACATAGTAAATGACATTGTTGAAATGTGAGCGCGCTCTTTTTTATGACTTTCCCCAATTTCACTTTTTTACACTGACAGCGTACCTGACTACTAGACGTTAATACTACTGTCGAATTTCCACACATATTTTGTTCAAAATAAAGTATGAAATGAAGATGAAAATTCTTCATCAGTATCTTCGGATAAAACGAAAAACGAAAAATCGAAAACGAAATATTCCTGCTTTTAAATCCCCCTATATAAACGTTTCCTATAGCTTTGTCGTATAAAACTAGTATATATAAGCTCCACGGTCCCCTATATATGTTCGACTACCGACCATCACAGATGTTAGATATATCTAAGCCTCCTTAATACCCTCGAACAAGGTGTAATGGCACTCTAGAGACTATAGCTACGACCCCTATTGAATATTGTACGTACTGCTATGCCGACCCAAAACAACACTTAGAGTACCACTGAGCTGATAACCATGTCGCAACATTGATTTCACAAATCAGAAATGATTATGAATTGACCACGAAATTCGATTATAGTACTGGGATATCACATTCAAAAACCTTACAAGGGTAGAAGGGGTCTCTATATTATCTTATTTCTATTAAAATGGCCAGAAGTTTATGGATTTAGATTCAACAAGAGAGGTAATAATACTATACCGACAACAAAAGAACTGTCAATGAAGTTAATGTGAAGATATTTTAGAGGGAGAGGGAAGTTAATTTTCCTGCAATAGTTTTTGATAGTTCTCTTTTCCATGCATGATATAATTCAAACAGTTGGATTTGGAAGGTTTGCTCAGCGAAATGTTATAATGATTCATCTTTAATTATTATTTTGCATCAATGTTGCATAACGACCCCACCAACATGAGGTTATCAGGGAACGAATGAGAGGGATGATAATTTAACCATGAAGTGATGATATAGGTAAAAGGACGTTTTACAAAAAAAAATCGTGACAACTATAACTTGAAAATAAAAGATTTAGGCCCATATCCAAATATTATTATTGATATTTATTATAATATAATTGATATTGATGAAATATATTCCAATAATTATCACTGACATAATCAAGGCTAATGTTGGTAGAAAGAAACATGATTTATGATATGTGTTCACCCTCTGGACTGTGTATTATTATTTTTTCTGCCAAGTTGAAAATCGAATCTGTATTTCAGTATTTGTTTTTGAATATGGTACGAATTATGACGTTTCATATTCTCACAAAACCACACCTCAATATTCATTATGTCAGTTTTGTATCAACTTTCTATAACTCACGATATGAAGAAATGAGTTTATCCATTAGTATTTTGATTAGGAATATTTGAATATAGGCCTAGAACTAATTGCAATTGATCAGTTGAAATATACATTTTCGAGTTAAAATAAATCAATATGCTGAATTAATAGTGGAAAGTACACTTATTTTGATTAGAACTGATACAAGTCATGAGCGAATATAAAATAATCACGATTTAACCAATTAGTGTATTATAAAATCAGAACTTAACCAAATTGATATAAAACATGACTATTGGAAACTATGTCACTAATGAAAGAACAAATTGGAATATACAGATTCTCTAGTCCTCTAGTTCCTCTAGTCGTGACTATGACTATGATTGGAAGCTGAATCATGGATATATAATGATCATCAAATGAACATAAGAAGCATAATAGCACACGATCAATCGTTTATATAAATAGGTATGTAGCCCTCGATACATATATGGGACGTTCTAACCATGTCATAAAAGATACGATCTGGACCGCCGTTACACCTTGGGTGAATCTAAACCTTTTACAGGGCTAGCCCCAGGAAGTGTCGTCACTCTAGGTATAAGAGTAATACCTCAGTAGCTCAGTGGGAGAGCAGCTGACCGGCAATCAGAAGTCCCGGGTTCGAGTCCCGATCGAGGTGTATCTTTTATGACATGGCTAGAACGTCCCATACACATCGAGACTGGATCATATACAAGAAATTCAATGATCACACACATATATATATATATATATATATATATATATATATATATATATATATATATATATATATATATATAGAGAGAGAGAGAGAGAGAGAGAGAGAGAGAGAGAGAGAGAGAGATGCCTATATATATATATATATATATATATATATATATATATATATATATATATATATATTGACAACGTGACTGTGATTTTTCAATTTTCAAAAAGTAATACAAATTACTTCATTGTACCTATTCATCGATTCATTGTACTTGTTTTCATTAATTTGTATATTCATACGTATTCATTGTATCTTACAAGTCAAACAAATTCAGGATATGCAATACGAACTATACCAGCACAGATAGGGCGCGTACCTTCTAAAACATGTCCCCAACAATGATTGTCTTATTTATGTAGGCAGCTTGGTGAGGGGGGAGGGGTAAGAGAGGGGGTATCGGAGAGGAGGGGAGGGGGTCTCATCACGTGACCAACGCAATCAATTACACACACTGGAAGGCGTGTTCACAACTTGCATACAATAAGGTAATGATATAGTCTGTGCACAGCGAGTATACCGTACTGCACATGAAATATGCAAAACAAATATGTGTAGTTGTGAGGTGAGGAAAACTTAATGATACCTGTACGTTTTGTCTTTATATGTGCTGAATAAATGTAAATACATTTTGAATATGTATACATATTATTTTCAAATGTAATTATATTTTTTTTATTGACATCGAAAGCTTGACGTATAGTCATCGTTTTCCTTTTTTTTCCATATAGGGTTTAACGACGCACTTTTATGATAACTAAGATCTAATGGCGTCGGATGGATGATTAATGAGATGATGGGATGATGAGATGAAGGTTCTTGGGTAATGAGAAGGATAGTGGGAAGGAAGCGGTCATGGCCGACTTATTGTAGGAACCATCCCGGCATTAGTCTAGACTACAGATGGAAACCATGAAAAACCTCTGTAAAGATGGTCGGCGGCGGGGATCGAACTGGGTTCGGAATTCCCCTCGTCTCCCGGATCACATGAAGCGAGCGCATTAACCACTGCGCTGCATGTGCCGGTATCGTTTTGCTATAAAGACAAAGAATGAAAGTTGGGCATCGTTTGAACGGGGCACAGATAAAGACAATCTTAACACCCCAAATAAATAGTCACATATATCATAGATCAGTCAACACATTTTGAAAATATTAATACATTAGGTATACTATGGTATAGGCCTACTATGATTAAACTATGGTATACTATGATCAAAAAACTTCCGAATTATCGAAATTGTTTGAACAGAGAGAACAAGCCTCAACGAGACAGTTAAACTCTCAGTTAAAGATGGCTCATCTATAGAAAAACAAATTATACGTCTTTCAATTCAATCGCTAGACCTTTTCTACCTCGATATAAGTAATTAAACGATACAGACAATAGATAAGTTTATAGCATGGAAGATATAAGTTAGGTTGCTTCATCCATTAATATTGTAAAACTGACTATTATGCTCTGTGGATACCCACTTCGTGATTTAAGGTGCTACGAAAGTGGTTCTGAAACTCCATTTTAATGAAGTAATTAATATTAAAACAACTAAGTGCAAGGGAAGCTATATGCTGTAAAGACCTCATTTAGGTTCTTAATTGTTTTCTATCTTGGAATTGAATTAACGTTCTCGGTTTTTAATTAATGTATACATTATTCAGCTTTTGATATGAGGACTTGAGAAGTAATGAAGTATAAACCGACGCTACGTTTCATTTTGATATAGGCCTACATCGGATAGTTCGTGTACAATGATTAATTCTGTGATGGTGATGGCTTTACAGTAAATATGAAACTGATACAATTTTTGTTTGCCAAATACATTCAAATATATGCCTAATGCCTATATATATATATATATATATGTATATATTTATATAGGCCTATATATATATATATATATATATATATATATATATATATATATATATATATATAAATATACTTATATATATAATTACACAATGCTTTGGGGTTTTGACGCGTTCTGACTCGTAGGAAATCTTGATATTGAATCAATTTTATATTTAAATTTGTCTTTGTTTCTTATTATACGCGTCGAAACCTCAAAGCAATGTGTAATTATAATACTGAGCGCGAAAATACAAAGAACCTGATATATATATATATATATATATATATATATATATATATATATATATATATGTATATTATATATATATTTTATCAAATCATTTGTGGTCATATTCATAGTCACATATAGCATGTTATTCAATAAATAAAAATAGATATTAACAGGTCATATTCACATATGCATGAAAGATAACGGAATCGAAGAAAGTCGATGAAACTCCAAGTTACTATAACTTTGCTTGTTATCATACTACGATAGCCTACTAAAATCAATTAAAAAAAATGCAAATAATCAGTTCTAGCGTTTACTGCATGTGCATGTGCGTATACATTGAAACTTGAGGTATCAATCTACGTCCTGTACATGAGTGTATCGTTAAGTATCATTTTCAATTAAATGAGATTCGATTTCTTCGAATTTAT
This sequence comes from Brachyptera putata, assembly GCA_907164805.1. Taxonomy (NCBI): domain Eukaryota; kingdom Metazoa; phylum Arthropoda; class Insecta; order Plecoptera; family Taeniopterygidae; genus Brachyptera; species Brachyptera putata. The sequence continues at coordinate 23,187,515 of OU015469.1, read as the reverse complement.
TTTGAGCGAATGCAGTGAAGATTTCATAGAGAATCGTAACATTTCATGTACAGAAATGTTTTTGAATATCATTTCAACATGCATGCTATTCACTTCCATGGACTATGAATCAGTGTCCCCACTTTTTAATTTTGTATATACAAAGAAAACGAATTGAAAGCACAAACCGAATGTGTCAGAAATCTAATTTATATGAATCACAATTAGTAGTGAATATATTAATTACTTCTACTTTTTTCGTATTTCCTCAAAAACGATTCACGGATTGATAAACAAGAGCCTGAAAAGTGAATGAAAAGTGTCAGAAATCATATATACTATATAGTTGATTCAAGTCATGGTTAGACAATGTATTTCACCCTATACAGGTTGACAGTTCTTAGATCAGTTAAACGTTCCAATTAATTAACAGCTGACATGACAAGGGCCGCCATTTTGAACACGACAAACACGTATACATAGTCACGTGATAATTATAGCCAACATGACGGTAATAAAACAAGCTGCAAAACATGGCACTTGACTATTGTTATTACATTCAGTTAGTTGGTGATAAACTACTACTGGTGTTGGTATGGCTGTGATAAGGGATTATAATAGGAAAAATTATAATTGTATAATTTTTGGGAAAGCAATAAATTTCATGCATGGAGAAAGAGATAAGAAATTTGTTGACGTATTGCGTTTTTAAGCTCCTTTTTTAATAACGCTGTACAAAATATCATTTAGAAAAATCAGAAGTAAAAAATTGTAATATATAAATATATGATAAAAATTCAATTTCACGGTTTCGCAGTTTTTTAGTTGAGAAACTGCACTCATCAACCATTCACTTATGTGGTTACATAAATGCCAATTCTTCTTGAAAAATTATACAGAATATTTCTGAATTATACACATAAATCCATTACCCAATAATTAGAAGTAGCTCAACTAATTTCAGGTTACAGGACAGAAAAATTAAGTATAAAGTGACGTCTATAATTAGATTCTACTCCTGAAAGTTGGTACGGTTATATTATCTATCGTTACTGTATTACATAGTCACATCATATGTCAAGTTAATAGAACACACTGATCAACCTCCTTCTTATTAAGTCATTCCATAGCCTCAAATTAATATCTCAATCTACATTTTCAAAACTCGTACCCAAACCATCAGATAATTACCTTGAAAATAGAAAAAAATTCCACCGAAATTAATTTGTTCCATTAAAAAAAACAATTTTATTTAATAGTCTATAATTATATATAAATTTATTTAAATCATCAATTACGTGAAATCAAGCTCACTTTTTTCTGTTTGAATGTTTTCCAATTAAAATAACATTAGTGACAGGAAATCATTACCAAAATAAAAAATACCCATCTTAGTCGACGCTGAAAAAGATGCGCAGAAAACCGTCTCATAAAAACCGCAAGAATGTTTGTTGTACATGTTTCTACTTGACGCATTCAAGACCACAAAATAATCAAGATATCAATAAAAAATTGAGCGAACACATTATATATTGGTAATATAAGTAATCAATCACAAATACAATTTCTATATCAATATAGAGTATGTTATGGTCCTACTCAATTTGTTTGAAGTATGGTAGTGGATAATATTGATGAGAATAATAATAATAATCCAGTCAAAATGTTGTAAGAAGGTCCGAGCAAATAAGGGCAATCAATAAACATGATTCGGACGATTAATCAAATAGTCCCCTATACTAAATTAGCATAGAAGTAGATGAATTGCCATGCGTAGGCCTATATATATATATATATATATATATATTTACACTTTTTTTTCTTCACGGTCAATAAAAAGCAGTGAACATACAAGTAAAAGCGACCCTGAGTGAATATATAACAATATTATAAGTTATACGGGTATGAAAGAAGGGATTATGTAAATTACTATGGGGAAAATACGTTAATTATCAGGTGAAAAAATGCAGTTGAATCAATTTCTTCGGTGCAAAGCTATAATTAAAATTTGTAAAAATTTTGAAACATGTTATGTTATAGATATAGGACTAGATTTAATACTGGTGGGTAATGTATTAAGTTTCGTATCTACATTGTAATCGCAATCTAACAGTATCTCAAATTATACTCGTTTATAGGCTTTCAGAATAATCAATATAGAAACCACACCAAATATGTGATTGAAAGAGTACAAAATCTTTATTTGCGAATAAGTGAATGATTTCTATCATCTGTCTAAATGTATATAATCAAGCTATTTTTGTCGAAATAGTTTAAATCAAAATCTATTTCTAAATTTAATGAAAATATATACCTCTTCATGAACATACATGAAAATTGTTTTCTTTGAAATTCTTCGAATTGTGAATATTTGTGATCAACAGAAACCATACGTGAGCAAGTGTGAGAAAATGGAACTGATAATGATTATTAAATTGCATGGCAAATTACTTCAGAATCCATGCCACAAACAGGACTCGAACCAACGCCCAGATTGACTTAAATTTCCAAAGAAATACCGTTTGAACATCTGATCCAACCGGGTGGCTGAAATACTTCAATACTTTATTGCAGTTTTATATATTCAAAATTCAGGGTCGACTAAACAAGACATAATTATCTAAGACATGATGATAATCAATTTGGTCTAAATTATATGTAACATTTTAATAAAAAGCGGGCTTCCTTTTTTATGTTTATGTATAGATAATTTGGCTATATACTATAATCGATACCCGTGATCGATTTCGCGTACCTACGAAATGGAGACATTTTCCACTCCCAGCCCTGCAGCTGTTAAAAACGCAAAGTTGAACATTTTAAATATCTCAATAAGAATATAGATAAATCTAACCTAAAGGCTTAATCAAAGTTATAACAAGAATTAAATTTGAGATATGTTGGACCATACAACATGAAAAAAAAGCAGATTAAAAACTAATTGTGGTCCATTGAATACGCTTAAAAACGACACAATACGAAAAAAAAATGTACTCTTAAATTAATTATTATAAAATAATAGAGTTGTTGTGCAAATAATGATTACGTTATGAAGATATTATATGCCAGAGCATAAGTTAATAATAATAATATAGTAGGAGGTTTTGGAATTCTATGCGGCGGGCGCGCTCGAGAGAACAACTTTTAACAATGGGTCGTCGTTTGATCCTTTGAAGAGTCAATTATGTTTGACTCTGACAACCCCTCCCCCCCCCCACTTTCCCCCTCCCCCATCAACCAACTATCCGCCGGTTACCCAAAACTCGATCCGTAGGGCTAATTCCTTTGCTTACCAGCCTTAGCTAATCACACATAATGATAGGGTATAACGAATATGGTCTTGACTGCCCGTGGTATCAAGCTTTTGTATAGATACTCGGTGATGGGGAATGTGGAGATAGAATAGATTGTTTGGAATCAATTAGAGAGAAGTGATGCTGGAATTTTAGTTTTATTGAAACTAAAATACACGTTTATTACGTCCAGAAGTTATTTTATATGAATTTCGTGGGTTGTTATATTTGTTGTGAGAAAGAACTTTGACAGTATATTTAATTGGTTGTTGCCACTGTAAAATAACTCAATGTGCACTTAATTCAGGGATTGAATTTACATTTCGTAATATATTTGAAAATAATATCGATGTGAGTTTCAAAAAAATCACACTTTATTTGTGGTATTATTTTGTATAAGATAAAGTTTATAGCGAAATTTTCTTCAAAATCAACGTTATTGAATTAATCTCATCTTTAGTATAACTTATATATTCCACATTTTGTGATTGTTCAAATTGATCTCTCCAGAATTTTGACTAATGGGATATCTTCAAAATGGTCCTATCATATGGAGAAGCTTTCCTATAATGTTCAAATAAACTGATTTAAAAATAGAACCAGATGGGACGGAAACGTATGAATTAAATAATATTTTGTAGTTTGTGAAGAAGATTTGAGAAATTTTGAGGTAATAGTATTGTTAGTAGGCCTACAGAGTAATAACATGCGACTACCCCACATGTCAAGACGACTCCACATTGCAGAATGAAAACAAATTCTTACAAATTAATCTTCCCAATACCCTAATTCAAAACAAATGACCAAACCATCACTGAAAATATTCATATAAACAGATAATTAAAAATTTGAATTCAATTTCTTCTTCATACTATATTTCAATAGTGTGCCAAAATAATACGCAGGTATACCCCAAATTATATATGATTCGTATACCTTTACGCTCCTTCTAATTAATTTTCAATCGTTATTTAATTTATAACACAAACACTTCATCGTGCCTACGGTGTCATGTCTGGCGAGATGTTTTCATCTCGCTACACACAATGTGAAAGAGAGGATCTAGCTAAATTACACATGATGATACCTTAATTTAATCATGAGGAAAACCGCCTATCCCTGTTCTATCGTGCATCTTGAAAAAAGAAAAACAATTTGACCCATAAAATAGTTGTTCTTTCTCGCAGGTATAATAGATGTATACTTCTATCCACGTGAAAAGGTCGTGTAACAATTGTGAGAACTTCGTTGAATGTACTGAAAAACTCACAGAAAATCTAATTATTAAAAGATTCTGAAAGATGTAGTAGTGTTTCTGTGATAACATTTTGGATTGGAGAGCCACATACAATCAAAATATCATAGTTATACAAATTTATTGTTGAAAATTGTTTTTATTATATTGGTAGATGGTATTCAATCGTGAATTCAAGTATAGAAGAGATAATATTATAATCAAGATATTGTATATATTATATACGGGTCAGTCACTTATTATTACCAAAACTATAATTTGGGGTATTTTTTTTCTCATTTCGGAAGTGGATAGGGTATTATGTCAGCTAAAGTTGAGAATTTTATATTTTTTATTAGGTTTATACTCTCTCAATGATTCACCATCTAAAACCGCATTTTGCCTTGATATTTGTTTTATTATTCAGATCACTGCTTTAGATGAAAATAATATTAACTACACAATAATGACGACGAATCAAAAACTCAATCCCACGCTGGTATTGGCGACCTAGAATGTGAACATGAAAGAGTAAACATTCAAGTAAACATATCTTGCTATAGACTATAACTTACTGATATTCTGAGTTTACAGTGGATTGAAAAAGTCATTGTAGGCTATAACGGAAAAAATCAACTATTTTGGTTTTGATGATTAGCATATGTGACGAGAATCTCGTGTAACTTGACCACAGCACAAAACAGTATGGTGCTATTGGAACAAAACTTCACTGATGTGTAACAATTGATATACTTAAAGGATGTATTGTTGTGGTATTGTGTGAGCTCAATCTGCCATATGTTTAGCAATTTTGACCATCCCTTACTGACCGTATAGTCTTGTGGTTGGGCCGCAGCCCACCCGCCACGAAACTATAACCTAAAACGGAGTTGAAATTAGAAAACAATTAATTCGGACCGCATTGTCACTACAAGAATGAATCTATATATTATATATGGAAAGATTTCAGTTGAAGTTATTTGTATGATGGGGAGGTTTTTATGGACTGAAAAAATGTTAAAATTTGTCAAATATGTGTAAAGTACGAACTATGAATTGTGCACCAAATTGAAGTTATACATATATTTCAGCATACCACCAAGCTTTTCTTGAATATTCTTGAGAATAGTACAAGGTTCTAAATCTCCGGTTGTTGAAAATGTCATCAGATTTCATGATATTTCTTCAATTTCAATAAATTTTATGTTGAATAACGCCGTTAATTACTCAAATATCATTAGGTTCATACCAAAACCTATGGTCACTCTAAATTGGTCAAACATATATATACATATACATTCTGCATTTGGGGTGTGATATTGAGAGGCCCGGATTCTAATAATGTTATTATAGTTAGGTATACAAATCCGTATTTATAATGAAGAGTTTTACCCTGTAGGCTTATATTATTAAGGTGATTAAAGTTATGTCTCTGTCTGGTATTGGCGGTCAGACACAAATACAGATGTTCCAAATAACGACAGTTAAGGGAGCAACTAATTAAAATAATGACGATACGATTTCTCTTTGTGGTTACAGGTATGGTTTCAAAACCGGCGCGCCAAATGGCGTAAAAAAGAACACACGAAGAAAGGTCCCGGCCGACCAGCCCACAACGCCCATCCACAAACCTGTAGCGGCGAACCGATCCCGGAGGAAGAACTCAAACGTAAGGAACAGGAACGACGGGATAAAAAGATCAACAAATCATTAGAAAGACAACAAAGAAAACTCGCCGCTAAAGGCATTGTCGTCGACTTACAAACATTACGACAAGACTGGGAGCAACAACAACAATCGAAACGTAATCGAACCGGTAATTTAAGTGGTATGACAACAAACGATTCGAGTTGTTCGAGTTCACTTCGAGATATCGATGTTGTTGGCGATGATTCTGATACAGATGATGACACGTCTTCGCGTAAAAGTGACCAAGGACCATTAAACTTTATAACAGCTAGGAAATGTGATGATTTCAGTAATGTAGGACTATTTCGTAGATCTCCCGATACGTTCGATTATCGAAAAGATCCACAAACAATCGATTTATCGTTTAATAATCGTTCGATTACGATGACGAATGGCGGTGATGGCGGTAAAGTGAAACGTTTGAATCCGTTTAGTATTGAATCGCTGTTGTCGAGAACTTCGGAAACTTTGGAGAATTGTAGAGCGGCTAGCGATATGAAAAACTCGGAGACGGGTAGTAATCATTTGTGACTGAGAGGGTACTGATTGTAAATTAATGTGTTTATATTATTAGTAATTTATGTAAATTATTGTAATTGTGTAAATGCCATACATAACTCTTGAAATATATATAGGCCTACGAATAATTTTTATTGAATGATCTCATTACTTGAAATAACTTACCTGTTTAATGTATATATAAATATATATATATTGCAGACTTGCTTCCCTATGAAGTAAAAATCTATTATTTCGTGATACAAATGTGAAAATATCTTTCCTCAGAACGAGTAATTACTATTGCTTCGTTTTTCATCTTAATAACATATAATTTTGTATACAGACAGAATGGTTATTGCTTGAATTTCAACGGTTTGTAAACATATTTTTCAAATTTATCTACCATAATCATAATTTTATTTTTCTTATATATTGGAAATATTAATAATTATTAATGATTCAACTTTTTAAACTAGCATATATGAGTTAGTATTTCTATTAAAATGCGTGTGAACAGGAATTTCAAGCCGTGTAATATACCATGACCTTAATACAAACATTTACAAATATTGAATATATATATTCCTTCAACCAATTAATTTATGTTGTCCATAATTCTCTATGACTTGATTGAGAAGATATCAGAAAATCTTCATGATAATGATGTTCAACGACCTCATCAACAGCTAGGTTATCAATATATATTCGATACAATCTTCGAATTGAAACATGTTTTTACATGGACATTATATTTGAATTTGCAGTGAAAAAGTTGTTGGAAAAATATTCAGGCAAAAAGTCAAAATAATCAATAGCTTTGAACATAAGGAACTGCGATAGCAGAAACTATAGACAATTAATTTTTATGTTAATTGTTAATTGTTTTGAAATTCTCGATATGTTATTTTCAATTAAAATCAATGATGTTGTATTTGATCGACTTTTTGTAGATTATTGCTATCTGCTAATACGTTTGTAGTCGTCTTTGGCTTGACTATACCGATTGCAGAAATATTTCACTAAAATAGTGTTACCAAAAATATGTACTATACAAAATGTAGAGTCAATTTGATATGTGAAGACTGACATGAACAGATCAGAGATTTGTATTCAGAATTTGTATCTGTATTCGCATTCAAAGATTTGTTGGATATTATTTTTAAAAAACTTTTCGAATATATTTATGAAAGCTAACACAAGAAAACAAATTGCTACCAACAATAGAATTCAAATAATCATGATATTAACGTATCAGAATACAAGGTACAGTAATGAAAATCAGTCCATAAGAATTATAATATTATACTCTTTCACTAAACATAGTCATATAAAATTAAGTTGATCATGTTACTTAAAGTCAGAATCCAATTAACCTTATTTTTTATCAAATCCAATTAATACTTGGATTTATGTCAAATTACAAAATCTCATTCATATTTGTGTCATTGTTTTCAATCTCAAGTTAAAGAATATGCTCCATATGACGATGATTTAGTATACTGATATTTTTTAAATAATTCAGAAATGTCAGAACCTATATTATATGTTCATAAATAACCCTGAATCCACGTCAAATTCGAAAATACACGTCAAACTGAAAAATCATATTCATATTTATTTCATCGTTTTCAAACTCAAGGCATATCCCATAACGATGATTTGAGATACTGGTAGATTTTTAATAATATATTCATAAATGTCAGAACCTACATTATATGTTCCTCAATAACCCTTATTCGTTTGTAAATGAATCGTGCTGTGAAGCACTTTTTCCTAGTATTTGTAAAAGATATAAACCACACCACAATATTTTGACAATACATCAATTGTCTTCATCAGGCAGCTGAAATCTGACGGAGGCAATTGAAGTATTGTTGAAATATTGTGTTGTGGTTTTCAGTTCTCACAAATACCAGGAATAAAGTTAATATTGAAAAATTAGCATCATGCCTCTTTTATATTCACTACATCACGGCACTTTGTTTCCTACATAATTTAAGTTCTTTCAATTTCTTTACTTGAATGACATTGTTAAATTTGAAGGTATATATAGACCCATATATGTGTATATATTTTTTTTTTCTTTTCGAACCATATACCAAACTTGCCGAAATACTCATTAGATTGTTAACTAGGATTTAATTCCAATTTGTAACTTCAAAATTACCAAAGAAGTAATTTTCAGAAATTTTCCAACATTGTGTGAACATAAAATTATATTACACAGATATTTTATACAAAATTGCTTCATAAAATTGAAATTATCTTCCAAACCTACGTGCATGAATAAATTAATATCCAATTATAATCAACTTATGTTATTGAAAATGTATTGAATCGTTTATTCAAAGTTGATCCATAATAAAACTGGATAGTCAATCGATACCAGAAACTGTTCACTCTATAAAATAATGTCTCCTACATTATATCTCCAAGTAGCTGAGTTGATTGAGCCTTAAACGTTTCTGCCCACTGTTGAGTATTAACTAAAATAATCCTATTTATTTCACGGATCATATAACTTATCCAACAACTCCCATACAATACAACAAATTTACATATTGTAATTAAATTAATAATTGACCTGTTACGACTATGTAATATCATGGAAATGAAAAAATACAAAGAGTAGTGTGTGTATGTGTAATATCAATTATTATTATTATGACGTTGTATGTGGTTGTTTCAATTTCATGGAAAAAAAACACATTATATTATATATAATATATAATAATATAAATAATAATACAGTAAGTTATTTGGATCGAGATGAAAATTATCTGGTTTCATTATTTTAATTGAATTGTTGACCTTGAATTCCTTGTAATTACAATCCATCCAAATCAAAATGATCCCTTGTTATAGGTACAGTCAGTTACGCGGGTTTATGGTTGTGGACCTCGAGAGAAAGCACAAGATACGATGAAAAATTGAGGAAAATTTTCTCATATTTTGAGTTTCCAAAAATGAATTTTTTGAGACGTGAATTATTTCATGGATTAGGCCTACTATATTCTATTATAAAAGCCTTACTTCACAATCCTTCAAGAGTTTTCAAGTTTTACCAGAATGAATAGGTATCAAGATAAATATTGTATATAAGTTGGTTAATATATCAAAACTTTTATTATTATTAGTTATTATTAGTTAATTAGAAAGGTCATCATGCAAATATTGAATTCAGTATATGAACATATTGTAGAAATACGTAACAATTAGGCTAAGTTAACAAATTTCAGGAGAATATAGTCGAGGCGTAAACAGCTGAAATTCGGAGTTTATTTATGAAATGCCACATATTTGGAGTTATTCTATGAGATGTGAGAGACAGATGCACATTTCATGCAAGTCTATGTAAACTCCTCGAGCTTCTGAAATATTTTTCCTAAATCCATTTATTTCAGTAACTTTCCAATATTATTCCTGATTCGATTTTCACTAACCTTTGTGGTCATCATATACAAAATTCGCCTATAGAAGACATTGATTAATGTAAAATAACCAAAAAAATACAAGAAAACAGAAAGAAAATATGTATACTACCTATACAAAAGACTATCACGAAAGTCGGCATATTCAATCTCAATTTGAAATTAGTTCCAATTGGTTTGAAAGTTTAGATTTTAAACCTACTGTAGCCCAAGGGCACAGACATACACACAACGTTTCTTTTTGATACAAGCCATATAATAATCATTTAAAACTTATATACATTAAATTTAATTTAAATCAATATCTTCATGTACAAAGTGCCTGTGTTTTCGTGCAGCCGTAAAACCGTAATCGTTGGAACCTTTTAAGATTGTGGGGTGATAAAAAACAAATGTATATATATATATATATATATATATATATATATATATATATATATATATATATATATATATATATATCTGATGAAAATATCTTTCTATCTATGAGCAAAACATTAATCAAGGTTCAATGTAGAAGAGAATTCAACGCACGATTAGACAATAAAGGCACTAATTCCGAATGATTAACATGGTGTACAATCGGTGACAAAAGTTGGTGAAGCTATTTTTCAATCAGAAATCGTCGTTTAATTAGTAGGGAATGGGATTTTTGTTGATTTTCCGGATAGAGTTTTCAAAATCAAAATGAGATTCAGAAATATTCATTCAGTATAGCAATTTTGGTATATTTGATGGATGGATTAAATTTTAAATTCAAGTTTTATAAATCGTTTAAGTGAGTTAAGGTACATGAATTGAATTTTATCATATTCAATGATTGGTTGGTCTAATCCTTGATTCAAAATCGTCATGAAAATATAGGTTTTGTAAAAAAAGTGATATTTTCATGAAAGTGTTTACGTATGGATAGCTATATGTATATTCCCCATAATCTCATCACACAATCCAACAGACAAGATTTCAATATGATTGTGGCTTTCAATGCCTTCTCATAAATTCTTGATCAGAAAAATGCCTAATTGTAGGCCCTTAATGATCGCCCTTCGAATAGGTTATCTATTCAGTCTGACGTTTGTGTTTCTATATCGTGGATCATGATTTATCACGACAATCACTCAAAATAAGTTCAAGCTCCAATTTGAAGTCATTGAACGATCAATTTACCTCAAGCAACCTCAGACAATATCTACGCCACGGTTTCTTGTACACTGCTAAAATATCACACATTTTGTAGTCCACCTAAACATTTCAAAATCAGGGCTGGGATGTAGTACTTTTATATACATACAACAATCGAAATAATAAAAAAATAATAATAACACCGAAAGTTGCTACAAAACCATTGTTCCCAATTAAGATTATTGATGATATCAGGATCGTTTGGACGGAGCACCACAAGGGTGATCTTACCACCCATTTTTATTTTGAAGAAAAATATCAGGACCACACTTTTTCGCCACAGGTAAAAGTCTTCAGTTTCCAAAATAAAAGCATTTTCCCATAACAAGTACCTCTCAGTAAACATGGTCTGGTCGTTTAGCGATACAGATCTCTAGAACGTATTTTTAAAATCAGTATTCCAATAACGTCATCAACAAAGATGAAGGATCCTTGCAGCATCCTACAGATTTCATCTCCGACTGTACCCAACACATCCCACAATAAACATCGTCCAGCAACTTGGAAGCCCCGCCGGCTCACCAACAACAATTCAATTGTTTCGACTGTTTTTGATGAGGATAATTAATTAGAGAAACTTGTTAATGTGAACGATGATTGCGCTAAAGAGTTGACACCTCCATAGAGTTCGGTATCTTGCTTGGTTGATGACGTCATTCAATCTTGGCGGGAGAGATGATAGAATGTAAGAGATTAATGATCCTGAGGCGCAGCTTGAATACAATAGTTATTGGTTTATGTAATGTTATGTACAAGGAATGAGAAGAAAAATAACAACTCTATATGTTTGCTCTTATGAAATGTGAGTTTGGAAAACATGGAATGATTAGAAAATTGGAATATGAATGGATATAACTAGAGAATAACTTCAGATAAGAAAAAATCTGGATGGAACGATGAGGATTAGATAACGAAATGGTGCGGATTTTTTTTTCTGTCTGTTGATGATATAATTATCATGTTTCGGTTCATTCTCATTGGTATAATTATCGAATAGCGATGGGTGTGGCTTATTAGAAGGCTACCTATATCTATCGAACTTGCAATGAATAACAATTTCAAAATCCTAAAATGTGTAATGTTTGTAACATGAACCAAAAAAAATGAAGTGTACAATCGTCCAAATATGTAAAAAAAGGAAAATCTAAATGTTATTATTATATTTTCTTAATAATATGAAAAACGTTAGTAATTCAGTGGAAATAAGAGATATTGTGAAATGAACTATCTCACGATTGAATAAAATCCACTTCCAGGAGTACTTCAAACTCTGAGAGAAATTATAGAAAATGACAACTAGAGTTTTCACCAAACATAAAAACTCAATATCTAAACGAAAAAAAGTTCCTTTACTAGGTATTTCAAAATATCGATTTGTCATCTCTCAGATCAATTTTTAAATTTTGATTTGACGGCACTTTAATCGATCATAATTTTTTCATATGAAAACTACATAAAAAAGTGAATTATATTTCGGTGTTTCTAATATATTCTTCACAATCTGAAGATAATCTAAATATTCTCTATATAACCTTGAATATTCTCTTAGTGTCAATGATATCTGAAACCATTTAATGAAATATTCATATATATCATTAAAACTTATAATAACATCCATCATGATATATTAGAATTAAAAAACTACTAATTTAATTTTTAAATATATTTCATTCTTCATCGCATTAGAACGAGTCGCATAATTTCACGCAGACATATCAATTAATTTTTTTATTACATTTTAATGCTAACTTATAACACTATAAAGATGTCAAACGAAGGAGGTAAATTTATTAACAATGGCAGTTAGTATTCGAAAAGGTGTTATTTTCACCCATTGAAAAAGAAACTTTATACATTTATAAAATTCAATGTGACAGATCCATCGTAGAGCATATTCAACATTTGAATATAATTTGGATTTATGGATTTTTTCACTTTTTTATCATGACGATAAAATTAAATCCATCCGTATAGCTAACACAGTTCATATATTCTATAGCTCTATTCAAAAACGTTACAGGTTATATACCAACCTCATTCGCCTCAATTCTTCTGTTTATTTCGTTTTTTAGGGGATGAATTCTGTATATTTGAGCATTTTGAATATACCCAAAGCATAAATATATTAATTATATTAATTAGTTTCTACTGAAAATATTGAATATTAGTAAATCTACCAATGTCATGTTTATTTCTGTTGGTAGTCAACCTCCAGCACTAGGACAGTACATTGAAGTGGAGGCAAAAAAAGGCATTCACACAATAAAAGCAATAATGGAATAAACTCAAAAAGGAGATAAATTATGAATAAATCAGTGTAATTAAGTGTTTTGAAGAAAATGCAAAACCAAATCATAGATCATCAAGTCTGTGTTTGGACACGATTTATTATTATAATTTCTTTTCAGAGGCTAGGTTTGATAATTAGAATAACGCTGTAGCATTTGTGTCTATAACTAGTCATTGAAAAAAATCGTTTATACAATTGATGGAATATCGTTTGTTATATGCTTTGAGTACTAATAATAATATATGATATAAATACAAATATAATATAAATACTCATTTATGCCTAAGTTCCTCGTGGTGTACCTCAATCGTTAAAAGTAGAATCTCCAATAAAAGTGACAAACGAATGGTCTCTTGAATGTATATTTGGTCGACGAAATGTATAGTGTATCAAAACTGCAAAAGCGTTTACCCCTCCCTCCCCCCTCCAACCTCCATCATTCCAAGTGACAGAATTTTATATTCACCAAACAGATTAGCCCATATACAACACTGGTCATACAGCACAATGTTCAAAATTTCAAAATTAAGACTATTCACCCTAAAAAAAATCATTATTCATCTTCCGAGGTCATGAAATGATATTTTTGCGTCATCCATCTTCACTTTTATACACGATAATGACGATCGTATGCCAGAATAGTGAATATTCTCTCACTTTTTCCTTAATTACTTGAGCCCACGTTGAAATTTGATATATGTCTACAAACATTCATATACCCAATTAGGGCTAAAGATGAATTACACACATTTTCAGGGCATTTCGATTTTTCAAGAGTTTTTCAAGAGTTTTTCAAGGTTGAGAAACGCAACTGCATCTTTCAAACACGTTAAATCCTCAAATTTGCATCAAAATCATAATTTATTCAGACAATATTTCACCAATTATTCAGTTTGTCTAGACGACATTCTTTTTCCATATGGATTCAAGTACACAAAAAATTATAAATATATATTTTCACAACAGATTATAATTTGTATATCCCTCACAGATCAAGCACCTTATAGACTTCATTTATCTTCGCTCGTGACCCATCAATAACAAATTTCACACAACTATACCAAGTCGATAAAATAGAATCAAAAGTACACCGTGACCCCGTGCAATATCGCACACCACCTCAACGTCCAGAATAACGTTTAAGCTAACGTTTAAGCTAACGTTTAATACAACGGAGCTGGTTGAGCCGTGCTTAATTGATCGTTTATACCCTATAATTAAAACGTTTAGCAACACATTTTTACTTTTGAAGGTGTATATGAACGAACACACGATTTGACTTGTAGTTACACAAAATGAACCGTGCAAAAGAATAATATAAAGACAAATGGAGAAAAAAAAGTGCATTATATAGTTAGACCTACTGTAATTCCACAGCCAACAAACTTTGGATTTAATTGCATTGGGAAAACGCAGCATATGAGTTGTAAGAAGAGCAAGATATTTCTGTGAGAAATGATTTTGAAACTATCTAGTCACTGAATTCCTGCTGGATAATATTGAGATTATTTAGCTTGTGCAGCTCTAATTAATTCTTAGTAATATCAATAGCTTTACCAATAGATCACACTAGGTTTAACGGTTATACGTTACCACAGGTCCTTGTGTACTCTCTTATATGTTTTCTCTTATATCCCAATTTCTCTTTATAGGGCTAGCCCCAGGAAATGTCGTCATTCTAAGGTATAGCCATGACATACGAGTAATATCTCGTTAGCACCGTGGGAGAGCAGCTAACCGGCAATCAGAAAGTCCCGGGTTCGAGTCCCGGTCGAGACGTATCTTTTATGACATGGCTAGAACATCCCATAAATATATAGACCACCTTCTTCCAAGCCAAGTATAGCCAAGTTATTAAAAGTCACTATCAGCACAGAGTGTAACTTGCACATTACAAACGAACCATATATGAGGGACAAAGTATAAGTGGTCAAATAGAATATTCTAACATTGATGGCATATACACAATCGGAACCACTTGAAACTTTATAGAACTAGTTATAGTGCTCAAGACCTGTTATAGATTTATATATTACAGGTTTTGAACAATTATATCCATATTGAATATCAATTGTGGTGCACAGATAATCTATCATCGTTGATGATAAATTATAAATTCAAATTGAGAAAATTCACAAATATAAAATACTTCTGGAAAGAAGAAGCCAAGATCATAAAACATATATAGGAAATTGTTTTTCAAAAGTGTTTGAAGTGTTTACAAAGTGGATACGTGACATTTTTTGGCAAGCTGATAACTGACAACAATTTTCAGTCAACTTTTTTTCATTGTGTACATTTCAATGAAATTATGAAAGATGGAAATGTAGATTTTATTAGATCCACATTTGTTGAAAAGTTTCAGAACATTTTGGAATGTTGAATGGATTATTGAATTAATACCAATTAATCGATAGATGAGATGATATATTGTTACAAATATATATATATATATATATATATATATATATATATATATTTCTTTGTTGTCTTATTCGAATATTATTAGCTTGTATATTTATTCACTTTTTTCCTTTTTTCAAGTTATGATTATTATTTTTTTCTTTTTATTACAACTATACTCATATATAATTATCTCATATTTCGTTTCTTGTTCCATTGTTATTTCATCACTCTTTCAAATTTGACATCATATTGTTCTCTTCTAAATTAGTATGAATTGATTTTCTTTCTGTGTTTTTTCAGCAGTCTTATGCGTATGAGACGGAATCTTCTTCATTGATCATATATATATATATATAACTTTTTTCGCCAACAATATATTAGATTAGTAAATGGTTCGAAGTAAAAATACACTAATAAAAATCAGTTATACCCATTAAAAACACTTTCCACACAACGGGCGGCACATCCTTGCTAATTACAGATCATGATACATTTCAAGAATAAGCTCCGCTCCAACGATCATCCCGTAAACCTTCTCTCTAAAATACACATTCATTGCCGGATCGAAACACCCCATAATCATTACTAACTTATACAGAAGACGGTCGATCGGCTCAACCAGTCAACACATTAACACGGCGTAAAACGAACGTAATTTATATATTAAGAGGTTTCTTCGTCAGATTTAATCCTGTCTCCTAGACAACCAAAACAAGTTGAAAAATATAAATCAGTATTGAAAAAGATCATAAAATTTTGATAGGGTGAACTTGAAAAATGGTTTTATTGGTCTTATGAATAGTTTGGTATAGTTGGTAATAGTTTGGTATGTATAAGCGGATGGGTTATGATAATGATATTATTAATAATAATTGTAATTATCATCGGCGATTGTGTACATTATAGTGTGATAAAAGTCAAACAATTTGGAAACATTATGAACATGGGACGTAAAAAACTAGCAATAGATAGCTTAAATAATCATCAATAGAATGAAAAGTATGTACAGAAATTCAACGAATGATTCCGTATAAATTATTTGTCAAAATGAAATAATATTTGTGCAACATAATTTCAGAGGAAACATAGATTTAAAATTTGTATCAGGCACTATATATATATATATATATATATATATATATATATATATATATATATATATATATATATATATATATATATATATATAACGCTTCTGATTTGAGCCTTACGGCCGCAATATTTTTTGTGGATGAATAACAACTTGTGAATAAGATACATATGGCATCCGCAATGCATCACAAAAAAAGCATAAGTTAAGCACATAAACTTATACCATATAATTATATTTGTTCAAATCTCATATCATGTAAAATGATGTAAATTATATGGCCTTTTTGACCGCTGACACAGAAATGGCAAATCAATAAAATCGTATATTACTTATAGGAAAAAGCCATCTGAATGAGTATAAATAGGACAATATAATAATTGCATAATTAAAATGAAGAAATAAACAGCAGAATATAATTACATGGTATTGAAACAAAAGGTATATAAGATAATATTATAGTCATAAAATCAAGTCTTTTCTCCTTCCGTAATTAAGTTATTTATTGTTGCTCTTAAGTTGAACACCTGACGTTGAATGGAATACAAGATGTAACGCGTTATGATGAATAAATCAATCTACAGAAACAAGTTATGAAGACAAGAATGAAGACATAGATATGGAAAATTGTACATTTAATCAGATATATAATAACTATCTCACGAAGGAATATGTGCCTCACAGCAACTATCGGTAATATACACATATTTTTGTATGAATATATGTATGAATATATAATATATTCGCGTATGAATTTTGTATGAATTTTTGTATGAATATGAATATCATATCATTTTGAAGTGTAAAATATTCCGTTGTGGCTGTCGGAAAATAGTCCTGACGATGCAAACTATTTTGTATTATTTCTATATAGTATGAATCTTCATCAAATAAAAACTATATGTCAATGAAATTAAATGGTTCCCAAAGATATATAATAATAATCAGATATAGATTAATTGAGAGGAAAAAACACTCGATAATTAATGATAATAGATTGAGTGAAAAATATTCCAATAATAATAATAATAATTCCAGGATGCATGATTGGTGAAAAAATGATGGTAGAAAATAATGAAAAAGCTGAATTAGTATCCAAAACAGTAATATGAAAATATATAAAAATAGAACATGAATGATGAATAATTATGCTATGAATGAGAGAATTTATATAGATGGTTTTTCAAAATTCCAATAGACCCTTTTAAAATTGAAATCTCTTTCAAATAGACCTATGTATGCTATTTCAAATGCATTTGAAATGTAAATCTCAGATTTGATGGAATAATTTTCATATTGTATAGAAATATAGTTTCCTGCTATAGTTCCAGTGCGTTTATGTTTCGAAATTCTAATTTTCATTTATTATTTCAATTTTTGGCATTCAGTATTCTCCTTCATTCATTCATTTTCCAATCACATTCATTCAGTTTTCCACGACATTCTAATTTATTTGGTTATCTGGTATTGATATATTGATATCCAAGATAAAACATTGAAAGAATACGTCTTACACGTCATTACAATTAGTAGTACATCAGAAATACTCATCATCAACAAAATAATTCAGAAAATGAAATAATAAATACATTCTACCGCATTTTGAGATATAAACTTTGCTATGAGAATTACCGCGCGTCGATTGCGTAAAAATTTATTTTCATATAAATAATAACATTTTAAATGAGATGTATAGAAAAAAAGTGTGCATTTAATTTTAATTGACCTATTATACGAGTATACGTGCTGAATTCGAAGAACAACTTCTGCTAATAAAACAGAGGAGAGTTTTAATAGCTAGATTGAAAATAATTAAAGAAATTCTTATCTATAAAATTAACAGTAACAAGACATAACAGGTATTATAATATAATTAAAAAGAGAAAAAAAAATAAGAAAATTATGTCGTTAAAAAATACACATAATTAGAATCTGCTTGAAAACCACTTACGATTATGGTTGAATGTCAGACAGATTCGAATATAAAAATGTTGACGAGAGAGTTGAAGGTTCCGATCGACCGTCTTGCCTATTGATTAGTATTGAACACGGCAGTGTCGATTGTCGACACTAGGAGATGTGAAAAATGGAGTAAAGTTAGGTTCAATCGGATACAGATAGAGATGAGTTCAGAATTGGAAATGGAAAGATCTTACAGAAGGAATAAAATGTTGAGAAATATTTCTGTGAAGATTGAATTGTTTTTTTATTGTGATGAAGGATTAATATTATAGAGGTGTATAGGAGAATATTTAATTTCACACATTGTAGAAAATCAGTGTTCATTTTTTATGTATTTGTATGCTTTTGGGAGGAAAAGGGAAGAGATTTTTCACAGCCGAAAGTAAAACTACTACAAAAACTAGAACTAGAACAAAAAACGACAATGAAGCATATTCAAAACCAATCTTTGGCTCAACGCAATCATCGGATTGAAAAAGAATGCATTTTAATTGTATGCATGTGTTGCGTTTTCCTAACCTGATGATCTTCTATGTGAAATATCAATCACAATGGATGTTGTTACATTGTTGTATTTTATACATTTTTCTTCACATTTCGATATCTTTAGATGTTTCACGATGTTATAATCGTATGTTATATAAAACCGATATTATAAATCGAAGTTATACCGCCTCATCCCTGAAGCCTTTTATTAGAAAATGTCCCGAAGTTGAATGAAATAAAGCTATATTCTGTCAAATTACGAATTAATTTTGATTGGGTTCTTATAATGAAAATTCAACTCAGAAACAGACTTTTTGTATGCTGGATAGTCCAAAGCTTTCCAATGAGTGCAATATTTAACTTTTCAAACGTATCAGACCACTTAGCGAGTGAGAACCACTCAACATTTTATAATTTTGTTAATTTATATTTTGGGCAAAATTACAATATAAACATGTATGCCTAACGGAAATCAAACACAATTAAGTAAATTGAGAAATTATATCGTCAATTAAGTTATTAGTTTTCAACATAATTGCTTCATATAAGCAGATTCTTTGTTGTTTTTATATATATATACATGTTGGGTATAATTTTATTCTCTAAGGTCGAGTTGAAAAATGTGGTTTTAATTATAAAAATTGAGTTTTGATGAGATAATTTGGGCTACATGAAGGTTGCCATACATGTTTGTTCGAGAGAGTTAGTGAATTATTTTGACCAAGTACATTAAACGACAATTCAATCGTGTACGCCGATGAGTACGATGAGTAAAGTTGGGTTTCCAATGATAATTGGTATTAATTGTCAAATCTTGAGCCAGCAGGACTCTTGATTATAGTTACATACATTGATTGGTTGTTTTGCTGGAAATATACCTGACCTGTTTCGTTTAACTTGATTTGTATATTATTTTCAATAAGGATGTTGTTTATATTCTTTTAATGAATGGACGCAATTTATTTCATTTGCATATATTTACGGACAACGTGGGCCTAGTGTAGGGTCTATACGAGGATTGAATTCAAGATCTTGAAGAAAGGAGTTGTTTGAAAACACAATTAGCAAAGTGTGGACAAGATACAATCCCAATTTGATTTGTTATTTATAACTGAAAAATTAAAATTGAAATGAACTAAAATCGACGAGAACTAGATCACCGTTTTTTACGACAGTAAAAAAGATAATTACAATAATTTTTCAAATTGGATACATACCAAAATTATAGCGATATTTTCTTGAAAATTATCTCTTTGTGATAGTAGCTAACAATTGCTTTAAATGTGGTTCAATCACCCATTTTATATAACCACAAATTATGAGTTCACGTTGGAAATTAGGCTTTCCAATAATATAATACTCCATCTAGAACTATATACTGTTATGAAACCCTTTTCAACAAAAACATTCATGTCAATCAATTGAAAAGATCCGGAAAAGAATCTTGTTTATCAGAACACAACAACATAAAAACAAAAAATCTCGAACTCCCACGAGAAAAACCAATTCTAGGGTCATTCAACCACCAAAAACTTATTATATCTCAAAAATTGAATAAGCTACGAAATATCACAAAAGAATAAATAATAATAAAACATCAAAAAGTATCATTTTGATTAATAAAAAATATCATCTGAAGCGTGAATTATGTATTATTACGGAGAAAAATGTATTAAACGGGAATTAAAATCACAAAGACGACGGGAAATGAATTCATATTTTTCACAATCGGATACTTTTCGAAGAATAAAAATATAACAATTAAAAACTTACTGTATCATTTGAATTATAAAACTCGAGGAATAATTGCTTGAACCAATCATTTTCAAAACCTAAAAACACTCCAAAACACAGTACAACAATGAATATATAAAGTTATAAAATTTCAATATAATAACTATTATGATAGAAAAAAATTATCTTCAATGGTTATACTCAAATCGAGAACATACTAATTGGAATTATCTCACGCATTCGTATATAAATAAGTTAATTAACATTCTATATAAATATATTTATTCATATATATTATCACTATTTCCCATAACAATAACAATCATAATGATAATGATAATTGAGACATTCAATGGAAGTACCATAACAAATCTAGTTCCCTCTATACCACTTTCCTCTGATGGATCGGCACACACGTTCGTTAATGATAACTAAATAAGAAGACACTCGATCGGGACGTTGGAACGAAGTGTTTTCCATGACTAATATGACAAGAAGTAGAGAATGGGAGAGCGTATAATGTGGAAATAAATAAAGGGTATTTTATATTAGAATAAGTCAAATGAGAAATAAATAAAATATCTTATACTTATATGTATATCGAAGAATTGTGTGATTTCTTTTATCTCTTAAGATTCCTTTTTTAAGATTGATGGATCAATCAATGGAATCTGTTTCATTTAGAATTGAAGATAAACTTCTGAATAAATCACTATATAAATATGATAGAACATTCTAATTTGTGGGGAATATGGCGAAAACCAACTAAATATAGCAAATAAGGGTGAAATTGGGTTTCCAATAGAGAAGAAATAGAGTCCTCAATTTTTTAATTACATTTAAAATGGCCCACAATGCTTATAAATACTGAAAATTGTTATAAAATTTGGATTTACATTATTTTTGTTCCTGCAATGAAAAGGTTCTCCGTAAGTCTCCGATATCTCTCTTGTTTTGAGATGGTGTTTTTTCATCATTTTCACTTTTAGGTAGATTGAAAAATTTGTTGGAGTAAAAAAATCCACAACATCTTTAAAGACGACTTGACTCTGTCAAATATGTATAAGTATAGGTCTACATGAATTTGATCAAATTTGATGCCCAATGTCGAATAATCCTTCACTCAGTAATATATTTTCAATTTGCATCATCTGTATTGTTGTTATTTTTATTGTTAATATATTAATAATCCTTTCTTATATTGATTTTATCATCGCTATTATTATCATTATCACAATTATCATCACTATTGTCATTAGTTGAAATTATACTCATTATCATCATTATTATACTATTCTTATTATCATCAACCTTCTGTATTCCGATTATTTCTTATAAGTTAATCTTGAGATAATGTAAGCTAATTTTATGTGTATTGTATTATGTTGATTATAAGATAAAAAAAGAAAAATAGAATAAATGGATAGAGAAAGGTAAATATTCTGAACTATGCATTTATATGTATACAATAGAAAAAAAAATATAGTCTAGAACATGTTAGAGGATATCGAGGAAAATAACTGGCACCTCCATCACTACTTGAAAATTCCTACAGGATTTCCAAGCAATTGTGTCAAATGAAATACTACTGAAACAATAATTCGTTCTTATTCACATTCGATTTGAATAACTAAGATTTATTGGCATGTCTGCATGATGTGAGATATGATGATACTACTTTTTGGACATTGGGTATTGAAAATGGTCGGAGTCTATCACTGAAACGACTGAGGAAAACCACGAAAAACCTAAGTGAAGATCGACTGTGAGAGTAATAGAATCTCAATCGGACGAATGACGGTTAGACGTGCTATCGACTGGTCTCCTTTTTAGGTGACAAACAAAAATCTCGATAATAAGCTAGAGCGAAAAAAATAGTAATTTTTGCTGTCAAAAGCCTTTGCTAATGAATTTATATGATTCTACTTAATAACTATACACACTTTGTGTTCAGTTTCATTCAAAATTTTATTCAATTGAATCGAAATTTTCCGAACAATTTGGTAGCATATTCAAGCCAACTCATTTCTTTAAAAAAATGAAGTATATATATATATATATATATACACATACGTAGATGATGATAATCGTGGGGTAGAGATAATCATAAGGCTATATATATTATATTATATAAATGGTCCCGTAAAAATATTTTCTATAAATTCATGAATATTAATAGGCTCACTCGTACTAGATGAACTAGCACACTTTCTTTATAGAGGTGAGAACTGAGATTATTTCTTACTTATAACCTCCTTGTGAAGAAACAATCTGTCAACACAAGTGAATTACGAAGTAAAATGCATTGTACATACAAAACAAGAACTACAATTGTATTTCAATACGGTACAAATGTTGAATGTGTTAACTTCATTTCATGTTGCACAATCATCCATTTATAACAGTTCGATAACCATTTTCCTAGTACTTGATTAAATAATTAATGTGTTAACAAAGAGGCAAGAAATTCAATTAAAATGTGTCGCCCACGTTTGGTAAACCAATCAATTTATCGGAACACAATCTAATTTCGATCACAAACAAACCGGTAAATAATAAATCAATCTTATTACAACAGAAAAAAAACGTGACTTGACAAAATCCTGAACCAAAACGAAACTAACAAAATGAAATTTGTCGCTTATATTGTTATCTTATAACTTGACTTTTATTTGTCGATGATTATGAGTTTTGCTTCTGTCAAAGAACCGAGTAATTTTAAATGTAGAACAACAAATAAGAGGTTGCTGTAAGACATCGTGTCAACACTGCTGGATAAGGAATCGAATTGGTTCATTGAATAGATTGATTATTTATATAGCATATTCTTCAGAGGTATTTTAAGTTCTAACAAAGTAGTTTTATTTCATAAAATGAAACTAATTGAAATTTGTCTTACGTGTCTTAATTTGTCGTAGAAGTTGAAGGTTTGAAGAGAGTTGAAGGTTGTATACCAACGTAACAAACACAAATACCACATCATTTGTGAATATTCCAATAGAATTTTGACTTTCAATCATTTTTTAATAACAAGAAGATTTACGGTTAGAAACAAAACTACATCTAAGCGTCGAATTATCAAAGCTGCAGCATATTTCTGTGAGATTATTGAAGAGTTCACGATTATTGAGTTGGTAGATCATCTTCATCTCTAATGGATATAAGTAGGCCTATAGTATGAAATATAGTAAGTGCGGTGAGTTCAGAAGTACTTGAAAAAGATGTAATTATATTTCCAGTATTTGAGAGCCAGTGTGTAAACAATTTTCAAACTCTCATTTTCTTATTATCAACGTCGAAACTTGACCTAATTTCATTGTTGTCTGATAGAAAATGAAGCTGATAAGGTATTATATACGTTTGGAGTATTGCAAGGGCGATTTTATCATTCTTAATGAATAATTGTGAATCTAACTGTATATTGTGAACGAACGAAGATATTGCACGAACAATTCCATCAATGAAATGATACCAATGAGCATATTTATAGTGAAATTCAGTATTTGAATCGAATGTGTGAAACTTTACCTTATTGACATTGGCATAAAGAATATCTCTCAAACTAATGTAACCTTTTTTTGTCCTTTATTTTGTAAACCTCTTTGTATAAGTGCATTTCAATGCTATAATAAAATTGGAATGCTATGACAGAAATTATTCTAGTGTTTCCGTTTTTTGGAGTAATTTTCTCATATATCAAATTAATAAACAAGTAAATATTCCTAGACAATAAAAACAAATTAAAATAACCTCGCAAAGAGATATAAAGAATATATTTTATATCCCATAATAATAATACTAAAATATGTTTTCCAATAACCTAGACTATATAAAAACTATTTCAATTCTTTCACAAGTACGAGATTCTTTTCTTTTAAACACAATAATTATGTATTCATTTATTTTCTTATATCGATAATTGAATCATTTAAACCTTTAACCGCCAGTAGTGGTAGCAAAACTTCCAGAACAGAACATCCGTTCGTCAAATCATCAACTCGAACAACGCGATAGTTTCGACCCATCATCCCGAGCCTGTGTGATGATAATTCACTCAACTTTTCTATCATGTGATATGCATATATTATAAAATATGCCTCCCATTAGAAAAAACAGGTTCTATTAGGCGTATGTATCGCTCAAGGCGGATTAGCTGGCTAATAGTTGCTATCAAACGATAGGACCACGACTAGAAAAACACGCAATTGATAGATATACTCTTAGACAAGTCAAGATATCTATCTATATATATCTATATATCTATATATATATATATATATATATATATATATATATATATATATATATATATATATATATATATATATATGTATATATACCTGCTACCTCATTGAAGTAACCAGACGTGTCGTCCTGATGAAGGTAGATGCGATTCTACCGAAACGTCGAGTTTGTAATAGTGAGTAGGCCTATCTTATAATTATTACAAGTGACAATATGCGGACTAATAACCCTGAAGACATATCCAACATATATATATATGATATTTTAGCCATGTTTAAGTATCTTCGGTCTTTCAATTTTGTATACTTATATTCAAAATTATACTCATGCTGATTTCACGTTGCCGCTAGATTTATTGACATTTCCGAGTTATTTAAAATGTCCAATATCTAATAATTCCCTCAAAACCCCACTTTCACTAGCCTACCATCATTCATTTTCCTACCACATCTAACAGATACCACGCTAAAAACCATTCAACTTAACCTTGCCATGCCTATAACCATCCAGCATCTAACAACTAACTACCTTTGTCTAAACGAAAATTAAATTCCAAGAACAAAAACAGCTCATCTCTAATTGGGATTGAAGCAAACCACAAATTGATAAAACACGCGGAGGATCATGGCACAGTATAAGGATACCGCAGTAAAGTCACTCCCATCGGAATACGCATTCTAATATCTAATTGAAAAGCTTAGAGGTTGATATTGAAAGTTGAGGATTGGTTTATTTTACGATGCTTACCGTTATCGCAATTATCAACAGAACTTTATAAAGCACTGATACTGATCTATAGATATATGTTTCCCTTCCAATTTGCTTCTCAAATTAATTACAGAATGCACTTCTGAATCCATATGGTTTGCTAAATGTAGTTAAAAAAACATCCAGAAGGTTCGTAACTGTGCAACAATAAGATATTCTCAATGAATGTCACTGTCGAAATGTTCTTACCAACTACTTTTCACATGCCTCTACCAACGCAACTACAGTTTCTATAAGAGCAAGATCATTTGTTCGAGCAGATACATGTAGTTCGTAGAGGACGCTATAAACTTTTCAGAAAAACTGTTGTGAAAATATGTCCTAAAACAAAACAAACACTTCGGAAATTCAGCCTAACTCTCGTCCGCCTGTCCGCAATTTTCCCTGATTGGCCAATATTCCAATATGGCCGATCCGCAAACTTTCGCGGACAAGAATCCGCGCACAATCCGCGTCATGTAAAGCCCGCTTTAGTATGCTTACTATCTCCCGCTCAATTACAATCTCCGCTCAACACCAGGACTTGACATGAGCGAGCATAATTTCAGCAACTACGTGAACATGAGTGACTTTACTGACGCAATGTATGTACTGTGACTACGTCTTGAGGCACTCACGTTACTATAGGCAACAGCCAAACTATAAATTGTTTCTGATCATATTATTAAGCTGAGGTATGTTATAACAATAGATTACTTAATTGGTTATAACTTTCCATGATTAATATATGAAGTATGCAATAAGTAAGGATACTTCAAGAATCAATGGTATTTGAATAATATATAATAGATTAATTTGTCGTGAAGGGTCAAATCGTAAAGGGCAAGATTGATTTAGAATTATCATCAGCCAAGGTTATCAATCGAAATCATGAGAAAATGTCAAATGATTTTTTATTGATATATGACAAATCCTAATTTTCAGATATTGGAAAACTTTTAAAATGTTAGAATTTCTGTGTATTTGATTTTTGATTTTTTAAGAATCAAAAAAAAAAAATGAAAGTAGGCCTATGTTTTAAACAACCATAGCTCATTTACTTGGAGAAAGAATCCGACTTTATTTTGCATGTAAGCCTAAATCTTCCATTCTTCAAAATTGAGGGGAATACCCAAACTCGATTTTTAACAACCAGTACAGTGAAAAAATTCTTCAAATTATGTAGACTTATTGTATAATTTGTGTGTAAGTGCCACTGTAATATTGTTAGTGGGTTAATGATAAATAATGCTCTTTAGCATTTCGCACTGTTTTTATATGTTATGTCAACTTGAAAAACTGAATGGTAATTTAAAAATTGTTCCAATGTATGATCATAAATTCAACCCACAATTACTGTTCGTATTTGATCTCGTATTTAATATCCACTTTTAAAAACATAACACATTTTTTCCTTGGTAAATTACAATAACATCAGAATCTGCACTGATATGGAAGTGTAATAAATCAGCAGTGCTTAGCCGAAGGTATGTTTAAAATTATACACATTACAAAGTAATTGCTGTTTCTCAGATATACAATCTACACGGGAAAAAGTATGATGACAATTATTCATAATATAATACATAACTGCTATATGTGAAGGTATATAATGTTCATCATATAATGAAGTTTAACACATTAAAATAATAATCATGACAAGAAATACTCAAGACAAACGTGCTACACTTCAATGGCTTTTTCAGAAATAAAATTGAATTCCAAAAACAATTTACTCGGATTTTACTTCCAAACTTCCATACTTCCAAACTATGCCCATACGATATCTTCTACTTTCAGTGCGTTCAATTTCAGTAAATTTTGTCCGCGATGCATTTCAGTGTGGCTTGATCGACCACTTTATGTCATTCCGGAGGCAACTGGCATGTAGTCTGTGACCATCTATCCACCACTGATTACCCAATGTCGATGAAAAATTCCGTTCCCCACAATCACGATATGGGGTTCGCTTATGGGAAATACAATGTTAAAGAAAATAACAAAGGACAATGAGGTTTTTTGCTCTAGCACAAGATCTTGACATACGATCCGAACAAAACTAAAATGTGGAGGTGTATTTATTGAACCTCTATCAGCCACCGCTGACCCGGTGTCGATCTAACGATTCGTTCTCCGGCAATCGTGTATCAAATGTCGCCATGGGACAGAATGTTGAATTTTTGTATCTGCCGCCGTGCAGGAATGGAGATTCACAACGAGATGTGGGTAACGGCGCAATGTGCGTCTCGTCAATACCTATCTGCTAGTAGCAATCCGGTCTCGATCCGACTCTCCGTTCTCCCGTTATCGCTCTTAACCTAAGTTAGGCCATCGATTTTTGCAACTTCGGTCGATCGCGGTTTGGCTCTCGCGAGAGAACCTGACATCAGATCCAGACGCAACTGGCACCACGCGTGAAGTCTGTGACCATCTATCCACCACTGCTTACCCGGTGTCGATATAAAATTTCGTTCCCCAACAATCACGATTATGAGTTCGCTTATGGGGAAAAAAATGTTAAAAATGACAAAATGACCATGTTGAATTTTTGTTTCTGCCGCCGTGCAGGAACGGAGATTCAGAACGAGATGAGTGTACCAACGAGATGAGTGTACCAACGAAATGTGCGTCTCGTCAATACCTATCTGCTAGTAGCAATCCGGTCTCCATCCGACTCTCCGTTCTCCCGTTATCGCTTTTAACCTAAGTTAGGCCATCGATTTTTGCAACTTCGGTCGATCGCGGTTTGGCTCTCGCGAGAGAACCTGACATCAGATCTAGACGCAACTGACACCACGCGTGTAGTCTGTGACCATCTATCCACCACTGCCTACCTGGTGTCGATATAAAATTTCGTTCCCCAACAATCACGATTATGAGTTCGCTTATGGGGAAAACAATGTTAAAAATGACAAATGACCATGTTGAATTTTTGTTTCTGCCGCCGTGCAGGAACGGAGATTCAGAACGAGATGAGTGTAACAACGAAATGTGCGTCTCGTCAATACCTATCTGCTAGTAGCAATCCGGTCTCGATACGACTCTCCGTTCTCCCGTTATCGCTCTTAACCTAAGTTAGGCCATCGATTTTTGCAACTTCGGTCGATCGCGGTTTGGCTCTCGCGAGAGAACCTGACATCAGATCCAGACGCAACCGGCACCACGCGTGTAGTCTGTGACCATCTACTCACCACTGCTTACCCGGTGTCGATATAAAATTTCGTTCCCCAACAATCACGATTATGAGTTCGCTTATGGGGAAAACAATGTTAAAAATGACAAATGACCATGTTGAATTTTTGTTTCTGCCGCCGTGCAGGAACGGAGATTCAGAACGAGATGAGTGTAACAACGAAATGTGCGTCTCGTCAATACCTATCTGCTAGTAGCAATCCGGTCTCGATCCGACTCTCCGTTCTCCCGTTATCGCTCTTAACCTAAGTTAGGCCATCGATTTTTGCAACTTCGGTCGATCGCGGTTTGGCTCTCGCGAGAGAACCTGACATCAGATCCAGACGCAACTGGCACCACGCGTGTAGTCTGTGACCATCTATCCACCACTGCTTACCCGGTGTCGATATAAAATTTCGTTCCCCAACAATCACGATTATGAGTTCGCTTATGGGAAAAACAATGTTAAAAATGACAAATGACCATGTTGAATTTTTGTTTCTGCCGCCGTGCAGGAACGGAGATTCGGAACGAGATGAGTGTAACAACGAAATGTGCGTCTCGTCAATACCTATCTGCTAGTAGCAATCCGGTCTCGATACGACTCTCCGTTCTCCCGTTATCGCTCTTAACCTAAGTTAGGCCATCGATTTTTGCAACTTCGGTCGATCGCGGTTTGGCTCTCGCCAGAGAACCTGACATCAGATCTGGACCAGGGACGTCGTTAGGGGGTCCATGGTGTGGCGCGCGCCCCACCAATCGTCTTTTCGCTTCACCAATAATTCATCCTTCTATAAAAAAATATATATAGGCCTATGTATGTTGACTCGTGTTGACCTACGAATAACACACAATGAAATATTTTGCTGGGAGATATCACGAAAATAACTTCGAAAATGTCCAGAATGCTAACATATTGATTGAAAATAACTACGGAACTGTCCATAATGGTACAACTATTACCCTCCCAAACTGCTTGTATATCGCCACAATCACTTAAAAAATACCGTATTTCAAAAAAATTCCTGCGGGGCTTTGGTGGGGAGGGGTAAATCGCGAAATGGCTTAAAAATCAGCATGATTCAATTATTAAGAATAACTTCGAAAATATCCATATTGATTCCTAAATTGCTTGTAAATCGACAAAATCACTTCAAAAATGGTGCAAAAAATTTACTGTGGGGCTCCATACCCCATTTTAGCGCGCGTCTAGTGTCGAACCTGCGCTCGTCCAATACACAAATCCTAACGACGTCCCTGTTTATCTGACCGCAAGTGTACGTGGAATTACAAAACAAACACACATTATTATAAAATCTGAAAGGAGTATTTCAATTGAGATGGAACAGTTGGTTAGGGTGTGCGGAACGTTCCAGGAAGTATAGATATATATAATTAGAAATAAATACTGGATCACTAACACGACTCCACGGTTTTTTCAGTTCTGGAGAGTCAAGTGAACCCATATGTGATACAATTTGCTTCTAGATCTCCAATTAAGTATGATGGAAATTAGATGCCCTTCGTAGCCTAGTCAGCTAAGACACCGCTTCAGAAACTCAAGTTCATGCACTTTGAGCGTGGGTTCGAGTCTCACATAGAGACTCATACGTTAGAGAATACGTTTCTGTAAGCGTCCTTTCACTCATCATCACTACATTGTTTCTGTTCTCCATGATTTCGTTATCCCCTGCTCATTCGTACCCCCAATTATTAATCTATCTGTTAGCCTATCTGAGGTGACTGCGAGCAAACTAAAATTTGATGAAAATAAAATTGTATACACTAATGGAGTATTGGTATTTTACCTTTAAACCAAAAATGAGTAAAAAATGATATACTGGTTGAAGTGAGTAAAATTGGGTAGTAGTATCAAAATTTCAACTTGAACCCCAAAAAAGGAAAATTGGGTATAACAATTATTATCCCAGGTTTGATCACAAATATTTCATCTTTAACCATTTGGATTGCTGCACAACAAGAAATCCATCTCTTAATTCCACAAGTGTCCATAATTATATTCTTTCTGTACAATTTTGAATCAATTGATCTTTTGTTTATATAGGTACTTTCAACCAATCAAAAAAATCTTTCCCAACTATAAACCAATAAAATTGTTCTTCCAATTCAGAAATCACCTGTGTGAAGTTACCTTCAATAAATTCCATCACATGCCAGGTGTTGCACCAGCAGGTATGAAGTTGCCTTCTCTAAGGTAATTAAAATAATTGCCTTCAGGCTCTGACAGATAGATGTCTCTATCTTACGATACACACGCATCATCCTTTTGTCCTGCCAACAAAATGGCTTAATCGAGGTAAAAACACGACAATAGGTGATGGAAATAGAATAATTTCATATAGATATTCTATTATTATTATCTTTATACGTAGTAATTTGACATGGGTTTCGTATACAAAAAAAAAAAAAAAAAAATAGGAACGGTTAACCGTCAATTTTTTTTTTGTTACATTCGTTCTGTGGTTGGCAACAAGAAAGTGAGCCTCATAATTTATTTATGATGTTAACTTCAAAGGGGACAACCGTAACGAAATGATGTTAGAAAAGAATTTCGTTTAATTAATTATGATTGTCTCCTTTTGGCTTGAGTATGTGTATATATACGTGGACATTGATGATCGAAGATAGAGTACTACATTCTTTTGAACACGTGTGGCTAAAATCTACATCAGTGGAGAATAGCTTATAAAATGGTTGGTAGAAAAATAGTGGAAAAGATAAATAAAAAATATGGGTTAAGTGAACTATGAAATAAGTGAACATAATAATAAATTAATAATACACTAATTGTGAGAATGTAGCTTATACTGGAGTCGATAGAGTAGTTCTACCTTACAGTTAATCTTATCTATTTAGCAGTTTGGCCATGCTACTTCATCGACTCTGCTTATACTGAAAAAGTAAAGAATGTACACGCATGTTTCAATAACAGGTGGCGATTAGTATATTTCAGGCGGAAATCTGCAAATTAACTTGATATCACCCTTGGTTACGTATGTTATTCTCGTAGATCAAATAATAATCAAGTACTCATTATCCACACATAACTTGCTACAGCCAGCTTTTAGTATTTTATAAGATGAATTATTATTATTAATTCGCTATTATCAACGTTGAAATATTGATACAGACATTGTATACATTCATAATTATTGTACAGACCTCACGTGTACACTTTTTGTGAACAATTGATTTTTTTCTAGAAAGTTTTTTCCGTTTCCACAAAAGGATTTCATTCCATAAAGCATGTTCTCCGAATTTATTTAATACACATTTTTCTTTTGTCTCCTTTCTTATGGAGTAAAAGTAATAAATATAGAGTACAGCATTCGAATATGTCCTATAGTCTTCATCGTTTCTCGAAATTTTGAGGTGAATTAGTATCAAAGAAAATTTAATATCACATTCAAATCTGCTATAAAGTTTAATCGAAAATGAATTAGTCCTAAAACCCAAGGAATAGCAAAACAAATTTACCATCTAAAATTCAATTGTAGAATCGAATATACGCAGATTATATGAGAGTAATTAAAAATATATATTACCAATTAAACGAAAACACTATAATTGCGCATGACTTCAGTTGCATAATGTTTTAAAAGCCCATTCTCGATTCGAATGGAAATCCTTCCCATATAATAGTTACCGGACAAAGCGCTGTAACCCTGAATAAAAGCTCTGAAGAAAGGACTGTTCATAACATCTTTCGTTACTAATTGCTAAAGGTATATTAAAAATCTTTTGTTTTACAAACATTAACAGCATATATATTATTATTATTTCCAACCATAAAAAAAATTAACAATAGGTTTCACCTAAGAGAATTTTCAACAAAGACATATGCATTAGTAGAAGAAACCAAATGTATAATGACTAACACATAGCATAGCAATAAGGTAAAATAAAATAACGTTATTAATTTCTTTCACATCTTTTATAATGTTAAGTATTAATTATATGGCTCGGGAATATAGTTAATGGGTAAGCTTTTAAAAAGTGCATATATATATTCGTACATGTATACGTCATCAATCTCCGAGCCAATGTGAAGGAGTTAAGTGATAGTCATTAAGGGGAACGGTAGCTACATGTTAAATTGTAGGCCACTTATTACTGGGAATATACAAGTACATTTGCGGTCTGATAAAATGTTTTTTTACGAAATATAAATTTTATTTCGAATAAAATTTACGCACATTTGACTGATAATTGTTTTATAGACTCTGCGTGGAGTGCGTGCGTCTTTTGTATTCTAGTTTCAGTGCGTAATTTTAATTTATTGGTAATTTTTTTTTCAGGAACCATTATATTGTGGCTTATTGATGTACCACTTTATGTGACAGCAACCGTAGCCTACTTCTAGGTTGGGTGCGGTTAAAGGTGTCTTTTTATGTTTAAGAATTAGATTTTGTATTTTTATGAGAAGGTAATATTTTAAGAAGAAGGAGAAAAATATGAATTATAGAACGAGATTGTAAGTAAATAATACAATATAACAAGGGATTAATGAATGAGAGTGAAACAAGAAATGGGAAATATATAAAACAATAGTTCTGTAGAGAGTTTAGTGCTTGCTGCTCTGAGAATATCTAATGATATCCCAATATTCCTCCGGGTTCGAGTCCCACTTTATAGGTAAGATTTTTGTGTGAATTCCATCCCCCTGCACCCCCTGTTCCATTTTCTATCGCTCATACGTATCCCCGTATAACATAGCTGTTGGGGTATCATTAAAAAATAAGCTTAGTGAAAACGACGGAAAAAATGTTCGATGCCTATTCAGAACTAATTTACGCCCTACTCGTTTACTTTTCCATCATGTGATTCTCATTTAATGATATTATATAGGCAAATCACAAATTACTAACAAGTCAACATTCAATCGTGAATCCTACTCAGTCGTACTTAGTACTTAGTATCCTACTACTTAGTACGTATCAAAATTTACTGACAAATTCACCAATAAAATCCCATTTACAACCCATTTCTTTTTCACGCATAAAAAATGAACACTTCACCAAATATAAATTCTCCGAAATCGTCTCAAACAAGGTGAAATCATTCACAAATGCTAATTCATAATTCATTTTCAGAATTATGCTGATTTTGTTTGGTCAACAAATCCACCTGCCCCGATAACATCAAACTAAAATACCTGATTAACTCTATCCACACAAAAAATCTACAATATTACCATTTATAAATTATCTTTTTTTTATATTCTTTACACCCAAAAACTCGATCGTAACGTCACGAATTCTGATTGGCGGAGAATTATTATAATCACGAAACGTACTTTAATAGACGACCAGGTGTTTAACGCGCGCCTCACCTAAGAAGAAGATTGAGTCGTAACCGTGTGTAAGTGTGACGTGCCTGGTCGTAAATGACATTAGTTTTACGACTCGAGTTTGTGGTGAGGGGGGTGGGGGAGGGGGGAATGAGGGGGGGGGGAGATTGTAACACTTTGCGCGGTAGAAAACACACGATGATAATCATGTGGCGCCGACAAAGCATGGAGAATTATTCGTATAGATGTTATAGACGTGTATAGTGGAAATCACGAGGTTTATACTCCGAGACTTCAGTCATTGTCGATTGGTGATTATCACGTATTGGTTTTAATTAGAAACTAAATTTAAATTATTTTTAAATTGTTTATTTTAAAACCATGATTCAAAGGCAGATTATATCCTTAATTTTAATCAGAATCGTGATCAAGTATCTAATAATCTTTGGAGTATTTTTTATAATTTTTTTTAATGGTGGTTAACGACCCCACCAACATTTTGGTTATATGGGGATACGAATAAGCAAGTGATGATGAAATGGTGAAGGGATGATAGGTTCCAAAAATCTAACTCTTTGAGCTTTATTCTATTTGACTTCAAATACACAAGTAATACAAAACGTACGGAGTCCATGAATGTACATATCGATTAATCTTAATTACGTATTGACTTCTGTAGAAGACTAATTTCAAATACATTTCAAGTTCGTTTTTTCAGCTATAATTTGAAACAAATTAAATATTTATAGCAACTCCCAAAAATTTGTAGCGGAAGCAAATAATAGAAAAAATGTTTTTTTTATATTTATGGACATCTTTTATTCGCAACCCGTCAATTCATATATTCTAAAAACCGTGATGCAGTGGGATGGGGTCGATGATAGAGTGATAAAATATTTAGTCGAGCACTGGTGAATTGACTGTGCAATACTTCCATCTTCGAAATAATTTCAGAAAATAAAGTCATAAATTTCGACCAACCAATGTGTTATCCGTCATACTTGATTGTAATACGGAAGTCTCCGCATGAAATGTTAAAATGCTTGGATTTAAGTTTTGAAACCATTGATGATGATTATTACTGTTTGATGAAGATGAATAGATGAATAGACGAGGATAAATAGCTGTTGAATCAACACTTTACAACAACTCATCCTTTCGGCGGGACTCGAACCCACACCCTATACTAGAGTCTATAAAGCAGTTCCTTAACTGCCTGAGTCAGACGCTCGACTAGACTATTGATATCGATTGAAAACCACGAGAATAAAAATTGGAAGGGATATTGTCTTTGATATTTTATTTCACTTTGATTCGTATCAATTTGGTTGTAAATCTCTTCCAAACAAATATAGAATTATATCATTAATCAAACTTTATATACACTAAGGAAACTAGTACTACACGAAAGTAGCTTATTCTATGTCATTCTAAGCGTGTAACTTGAATATCACCTAATTATAGCCTTAAAAATAACCGCGTGATCTGGATAACATCCCCCTCCCCCCCCCAACCCCCCTACCACCACCCAACCCCATCCCCCGCCCCTTAACACGGGGTACAATGTTCAAAGTCGTCACTTATCCCATGAACCCCGATTTACTCCGCTGTATTGAATTGAATTGCTCATTCTTACCGTCTTATCGGTAGGTTATTAAGTAGCCCTCGACATTCAGTGGCGTAGGGTCATGGTCATTGTGGGGGGAAGGTAATTTAGGGGAAAAAATAATATAAAAATATTGATTTTATCCAGATGGAAATAAAATAATATATGGTTGGGCAGTCAGTGAATATCATCATTAATGTTTAGAAATTTTCGCCATTAAATAGAATTTTTATATTTCGAGAATTTTCGGAAATTTCATTCATCACTTTTCGAGAAAATGTCATGATGGAGATTATAATCAAGTGAATATTCAATTTTTATCGTTTTGTCTTTCTTTTTATTCTACGACTTGAATGACGTACGCTATTTAGAGACCCAATGAGAATTGGAATACAATAAATTATACTTCATTGATCATATATTCATGACTGGAGAAGATCAAAAAACCAGATTTGAAGATTATTAACATTCTTCATGTAATGATTCCTTATAAACATACTAGGCCTAGAGTTAATTTTACCAATATATGTTCGAACTATACTATCAAGATAAAATTAAAATTTGCCATGAATTATTCCACTGCGAGTATGATCCTACCAAAAACGGAAACCTGTAAGTACAGGAATCCAAGCTTTTGTTATTCGAGCACTTTGGCATTCAAAAGTAGTAATATAAAAAGTTTTGGTCTAGTTGATCTCACAAAAGAGGGAAATTGCATTGTTTTGGATAGGCATAGAATGCAAAAGTTCGATTATTTTAACTAGACTAAAAAGCTTTTGACATGATGAAATAAAATTGTCATGAACAAGACATTTAAAAAATATTCTAATCAAAGCCTATGAATCATAATTATAAACTATAAAAAAAGTCGTTGAAAAATAAATACTTCCAGGAGTATTTTCAAGAGAAATTTATGAGCAGTTTAAATCTAGAAAAAGTTCAATTCCTAGAACGCAACTTGAGCGTATCAACCAGATTATTAGGGTCAATACTATCATCTAATGAAATGTTAATGCTCTGTTTATGATTTTACTCTCAATGCAGTGGACAGATCAGAAACTTTCTTCAATCTAACAATGAAAGAATACTGTCTTCAGTGACAAACATTGTTACAATAAGGTGAACTATACCAATGCCTCATGGATCCGAAATCGATCTCACGTTTAGATCTTAGTTATCGATCTTGATTTAGATTATGTATATATAATCATATTATATTGGTGCTATAGTTAATTACATATTCACATATTTTATCTATTCATTACAGATTGTTCATAAAACATATATAGCTGTTACAAACGTAGCAAATTGAAATATGGGATCCAGGTGTAGATTCGAGAAAACGTTTTTTTTAAACGGAATTGAAATTTGATACAAAAAAGTTACTTCCTATACTAAAAACGATGAATTGTAGAATTGTTCAGATTGAGCATCACAAGGGTAATTTACTTTTTCCAATATCATTATTATCAACATTTGAAACTTCATATCCAATCGTTTTTCACTTATCAAGAATCAAAATGGAAGGTATAGGATCTCTTGAACGGGACACCATAAGAATCACGATCTTACGACCCCCAAAAAATACTGTGTTATCCCACTCAACCATAATCCATTTATCCACTGAAGCATCGAATCATCATCAAAATATCATAACATATTCATAATTTATACATATACATTTTGGCGTTTTCCTAGTATATCAAAATTCTAATATGGAGGAAACACAGCTATCAATAATACCTTCTAGATGGTATAAATTTCATTAATCCAATTTTCTATTATCTCATACTTAGGTAAATCAGGTTATACTTAGGTACGTGGGTTAGCCAAACGAATCTCCATACAGAGTTCAAGTTAGTCCGATTCAGCGAAAACAATAAGTGATTCAATTAGGCAATATAGGCGTAGGTTATCTGTAATTTTTCCATTTCTTGTTTTCTCAATGGAAAAACGTATTACCCCCAGCACTCCGCCACTTGCCACCACATTATATTGGGGTGGCATGTTTCCTCAAAAAGTTAGCATGCTACCTTCTCGTAAGACTGGCAAACACCCCCCTACCCCACCCCCACCCCCAATAATTGCTCCCGAGCAATCGTGCGATTAACATTTGACTCCCCCACTAACCCCACCCACACCTCCACCCTTGTTACACGATCACGGCATTCTAGATTGCTCTATTACAGCTGAGAAAGGTGTCGATCCACGGGGCTTATCTGATGTGCAGTCAACACACACCAAACAATACAATATACATTTAAATTAGTGTTAAAGTTGGAGTGATTACATGAGAAAGAGGAAAATACATCATGATTTGTATCCATAGTAAAAGGTGGTTCTCTATACCAACATTACGAATACAAATATCGTTTTAATATATGTGAATATTTAGGTGATCAGTTGTATCCGAGAATGAAAAAAAGGTGTCTACCAACATAACAAACATCAATATAAATTCGTATTGCACGAAAAGCCTGTCAGGATGATCGACCACGTCGGGAATCGAACCCCGCTCTCGGAATGAAGGTTCATTCCGCTAGTGATCCGTCTCAATTGACATGTAACTTATACACAAAATTCACCATTTCTATTTTCTATTGAGAAAGAAAAAGAAAAATATCAATAGAAAACGTAATATTTTTAAATTTAATCTAGAGTGTATTTACACCAATCTTTCGACTACACCTGCTTACTACATAAACACTATCCACCACCATAAAATCATTCCCCATTTATCCAACGGTAGTCATGTCATGGTACCACTACCATAAAAAACCCAAATTCATTTACATATCTTTTATTACTAATATCATAATCCAATAAACCTTATATTATATTCTAATATTATTTTCAATTTTCCATATCGTGTTTCTACGCCGTACGAATCAATTGCCTTCGTGGCGTGGCTATGTTTTCCATGTTCCCGTATGGGTAGAGTGAGAGACGACTACTGGGTCAGGGGGAAGGGGGAGAGAGAAGTCGGATCCGATCTGCGATAGCCGCTCGACAGTGATTAGCGAGCGGCTAGGTAGGCTATGTAGGCTCTGTTTGGGATCACGTGACTAGAGCCAAGGCGTCAATTGAGTCGTTATTATAAAACCAACGTGCTGTAACGTGGTGCATGTTGATGACTCTATTGCACGAGATGGTCTCGCACTAGGCGTTGCGAAAACATTAGACTAGTAGTTGGAGGAAAATATAGGGTATTTTTTGATTTTTTTTTAATATCATTGAAAATTGATACAAAGTCATTGTTCACCATTAATTTCTTATTCCATAAACAACTTCTTATTGCGAAGAAAACATTAGAAGATTAGTTGTAGAAAAATATAGGGACTTTTTGACTTTTTTTTTTTAAATAACATTGAAACTTGATATGAAATCATTAAACCCCCATTAACTTCTTATTCCATTGAGGGAAATTCTTATTCCAAATTTCTAAATTTCATATTCCATTCCCGACATTTGCTACAGCGCACCACGGAAAAACATGGTAACATGGTCGCGGGGACGAGTCCTGATTTCCGAGGATGCGACGATACACAAAAAAAAAGTACACCGGAAAAAACGTACACCGAAAAACGTACACCAGAAATAACGTACACCGAAAATAGCGAAAATCGAAAAAACTTGTAAAATAAGAGAGGATATCATTTTTTTCAGTGTTACTTATAGATAGTTAGAGAATAGGCCTATATACCAATGATTATGCGCAAAAAATATTATAAATAATACAAATTAACTATTTATGTGTCCATCACAGTATCAATTAATAACAAGGTTTAGAGATTGTGAAGCTTTTTCTCACATTCTTCGTATTTTTACGTGTATAATACAACCACATCCTGCGCATATTAAAAATAACTTACATAAAGCGTCATATTTAATGTCGTGCTACATTTCACGTTACAACTGAACAATGGGTTCATAAAATACAACTGCCAGCATTGAACTTTGTGCATTGTTTACTTTTAAATATCTTGAGATATTCAACATTTTGATGTTGGTAATGAGTAAAATACAACAATATAGTTCCTCATTGTTATGAGTAGTGGTGACAAGCAAATTGCTGAAACATTAACCTGAATTAATATATGATCTTTATCTAATAGAACATGATTATTAATTTAATTAGTATAATATAAACGTTCTTGTTTGACTCATGTGATGAAAATATGCATTTTAAATTTTTAATATATGCGAAGTTGTTGATGAAGTTTTCTTTATGAGCCTATTAAAATGTTTAAACAGTTTCCGTTTTAAGTAGGCCTTTAGTGACACAATTGATTTAAAATTATGTATTATATCAAGACTTCATAATGTAGGCCTACAACAGCATGCTGATTTATTATTAAAAATGTGATGATGAAAAACATTTTCATTAAGGCTGGGAAATTATATTGATAATAGGTCTTCATTATCATATCTCATAACTTTGATTATATCGTCAGAATAATTGGTGGAAGGGCCAGGTTCATATAATGATAATAAGCCTATTTGATTTTTTGATTCTTATACATCTTACAAATTGGAATTAAGCCCCTGGTGGTAAGGAACCAACTAAGTTAACGTAATTAACGAACTGAAAATTTATTGAAAAATACTATTTGGAATTTGTTTTTGAATTTTCAAAAAAATTACCTCCTCATTCTTCTCTATGGAGGTTTGTGAAATATGTTTGTTCCAAAAGTGAATGTAATTTTTGTTTTCACAACGAAACTTTTTAACAACCCTTTGTGTGAAATGGCAATTTTCAGTTGTCACTTTTTCTAGGAATTTTCAGGTGCCAACTTTTTTGATATCGATATAGGCCTACAGGCATGGAAACATTGCAATTTGAAAATTAGTACATAAATGAATTGACATAATGTCAAATATTTATTTTATTTACGGAGTTTTGAAACCGTTAAAATAATATTGTATAAAGTAGGTTATAAAAAGTAAGGAAGTGTGAAAAATATAAGTTCTATCATTTATGTTCCCTTCTGAAATGTATATGAAAAAATAATTATCGAAAAACCCTTATATTAAAAATTAATCTATAAAAGTTTATAAAACGGCACGGCACCTCCACCGAAAACA
The DNA here is from genome assembly GCA_907164805.1 of Brachyptera putata. NCBI lineage: Eukaryota > Metazoa > Arthropoda > Insecta > Plecoptera > Taeniopterygidae > Brachyptera > Brachyptera putata. The sequence goes on along the minus strand of OU015469.1, from coordinate 23,146,073 downwards.
AAAAAAAAACACGAACTATAATTAAAAAGATAATACTTAAATACATTTCATAAATATTCCTAATCAATTGAAAATCTCCCCGCTCACGATTCTTTCCAACAACAATGGTCGACCCCGTAGCAACCATGTGGTTAAATAGATCTGGGCGGCAGATCTGAGCACAGAGAATCGAACTTGTAATATACCACGCACACTCTAGCGGTGAAGACTACCACCACCAAAACACTAACTTACTCACATATCCACCCATAATAAATTCAAAGAAATTATTATTTAATATACAAATGATTTATCTCTATATACAAACCTACGTCGCCTTTAAATCAACCAATAGCTAAATCCCTTTACACCAAATACTCCGCCTACCTTGCACGTGAAGAAAAACAATTGCAGTGATTTACACTTATGAATAACGAGTTTTTCCTTCGGAACCGTCGATCGATTAATAATAATTTCCAAACGATTGATGTTCCGAATTGAGAAACATACAAATTTATATCTATACCTCTTCTCAACCTATCATTATAGACAATAATAATATACAAAATACCAAACAAAAATACCACGCCTGTTTATCACATCAGATGTCACTGGGAGAGAGAATAGAGAGGGAAAGAAATTACTATCTATTATTCATTTAAAATGGGCGGACATTTATATTAAATTTTCCTCTCTCCTCTTTGGTATCGAAGTAGATAACTATTTGACAAGCCTTTCTCGCGGGAGTGTTAAAAATAACATGTTTAATTTGTTTAATTAGATCCGAAAACGAAGATAAAAACAGTTTTCCTATTGGCTACGGATCATTAATCATAACAATATTATTATTGCTATGGTAACCAGTAACAATGCGTGAAGAGACTAACACCTGCATGAAATTTAATTGAATCACGATATAAAAATAAATAATAATACATAAGATAAAAAAAATGTTGATATATAATAATAATATAAAAATAATAATGAATCACCATTGTCCGAGAAACGTGTTCATTTCAATTTTTTGTGACGTATCATTTTTTTTTATTATTAATTTTATAAATTAAATCTTCGTTAAAGATTGTAACGTAATAGAGAAAAACTTAATTAATATTCTTAACCTCTCTGCATGCCTTCTATATATAGTGTTCAGTTCAGGTATTAAGCTGCCTGGTAAGGAATTATAATGTATTAAATAATGTTATGTAGATGCGGGTTGGAACCTAACGAGGACCGAGATTTATCTCTTGTGTTATTCAGGAAGATATTTTAATATTTAATTTTGAAATATTGATATTGATCAATCATGATTTTATGATGAATTTTAAAATATGCGTCGGTTTCAAACTGGTTGCAAATGTATCCAATGAATATTTACGTCTATACGTATGTATAAATGTCTTCATAAACTAGAGAGTATTGTCGAAATAAGGAATGTAGGCTAATATAGAGATTTTATAATACCACAAGGAATTTTATATTGGGTATGTTGCTCAACCCATAACGTTCCACCATTGATAAAAAATCCGAGACATTTTTTTTACTTCTTTAGACAACTCGGAAAATTATTTTTGAACTTGAGTAATACTCATCAAATATGTTAGATATGCTATTCGCATCGTATGTTTTGGATTTTAATTCATCTCATTTGCTCTTGTCAATTTTAAATATAATTATTCATACATGCGGGTAGTGAGGCATATATTTTTACGGGGTTGTCACCACTGGAAATATAGCAAATTTGTACTGTATTTGAAGAAACAACAAATACAAAAAAATTACAGTTACATATAAATGTCATATCATCCATAACATACATGAAAATGTATTGTGCACTTATAGAGATAATTAGAGTAACATTGTCCTCAAATTATTACAACATAATCCCACTGCGAATAATTGGTTATTGAATCAACTCACTTGAAACAGAAAAAAAGAAAAGTAGGCCTAAGCCTCGTATCGATAGTATAGGCAAATTTAATTTATTGAAAATCAGAAAGAACTTGAGAGACAGAAATAACATGAACAAATTCAAGAAATGTCCAATGCGTGGACCTATAAGTTATTTCTAATTCGTGACTGATTTTCAATAATTTTTTCAGTAATGAGTTCCAATTTTCAAACCTGCGTTTCCTGCCAACTCAATTCTTTCAGAGAAGTGGAGATTGGTGTGCGCCATAATGAATACCAAATTAACATGACCAAACTTGACAAAACAAAAAACAAAAGATATACATATATATTTAGAAACACGCTTCAAACCTTCGTGCTCTTCTTTAACCCTAAACCGAAAATCATATTATTCAATAACACGTGGAAGGGATAGCTTTTTGAAAAACGATTAAGAAAAAAAAATCACATTCATTCTGTGAACACGCCATTTTTCTACTTAATAAAAATGTCAGATACCGAAATCTCATCAATTATCTAGAGAGCGGCAAGATCACCAAAAACACCCAAACAAAAATAAAAAAAAAGAAAACACATATCTGACAACCTATACAACAATATAATAAAATAGTATATATCTCTTTTTGTACTGTCTACCTAGAGGCTATTTCCTAATTAACATGTCACTAATAATTCTTAGCCAGAGATGAGTTTTAAGAGGAGATAATTAAAGGTTATATAAGATGCTGTACCAGAGAAGAGATATTGAAATGAATATATCAATATTTATTAAGAAAAAAAAATGAAAGATCGTATCTATTAAAATACAGAGCAATAACAATTTAAAAGTTCGAGCTTCCTTTCGCATTACCGACACATTTCGTAGTCCACCCATCAAAAGTAATCATCTTCTTTTCTGATTTTTTTAGATAATTAATAAAATATTATTCTCCAAAGCGTCGGTATGATCGAAATGATCGATAGGATGATGAATTTAAAAACAATATACTATCAATGATCGTTATACGATCAGAATAAATTAATTTCGAGACATTTCAATTTCGTTATTAAAATTGATTCGAATATTATTCAAATTTCTTATAATGACGTACGCGGTTGTTTTTTTCGATGATGTAATTTTTCTTTTACGATCACAAAGTGACTGTACTTAATGTATTTGTTCATTATCTAAACAGCTAGAAAACATGCTGGCTAATTTTTCACACCTGTCCGTTTGGGTCGACAGACTAATTCGGCTTTGGCAAACTGTGCTAAAGTAAATTACCTCATCTTTGCCACTCAAAAAGAAAATATTAAATTACAACTAAATGATAGAATGCATGTAATAATTATAATATAATTAGGCATTGAATATTTCGAGAATTAAATACATATAGTTTCCACCTGTGCATATATAAAAACCATGTAATTATTGTTCTGTTTTATATTTCGAAAGACCATGATAGTGTATTAATCAATCATTTCGAAATGATGGCTGGATGATAACTACGCTTGGTCATGTTTCTTGGCAGCTTCCAGAAATATAATATTCTAACGTACTCGGGCCTGCGAATACTAAGTAATACCCCGTTCACAATGGATCGCTAACTGCTGTTAAGCCACTAACTGATGTTAGCAACGTAATGTAAACGAAACACAGTTAGTACTAACTGACATATCAAGCTCTATACCTTCGTTCTGTAAACGCAGTTAGTGCTTGATGTCAGTTAGTACTAACAGCAGTTAGTGAACATAGTGTATAATCGAGATGTATTCATATTGTATTCCAAAAATATCGAATAAGACATATAGTTAAGAATAAGATGCAATTATTATTTAAAATGATTACAATTTGGGCATAAAATAAAAGTAAGACATAGAACATTTTCTTATACACAAAGATGTATTGAATGATGAAAGTGCAAATCGTCATAAATATTATGTTTTCATTCATAGTAAGTGTTTCATTTCATCTATTCTGATCCATTCATTGAATCAAAATATTAAAATAATTAAAGAATGAAAGTATTTTTCATTTGATTCAGGCCCAGTTTCACGAATTGATAGTCAGCGGATCAAGTTTTATCACCCCTGGTCACATATATTATTTTCTTACCTTTGACCAATAGTTAGTGGATTAGCACTGAATCAAGATCCGTAAAACTGGCTCTCAAAAAAGTAATTTTTGACACCATTTAAGAGAATGTTTTCACCATAATTCTCCTTATCTGTTCTCTCGTATCGCAAACTACGCCAAACTCACACAGTCGATCATAAATAATTCATTAGTCACGTACTGTATACGAAAACCAATATAAAGTATTATATTATCCAAAAAAGAAAAGGGGGTTAAGAAACGTAATTTATTCTTTGCGACGGGGAAAATTGAGATAAATACGTAAAACATAAAAATGTGAAAGAAGCATCTCTAACTCTGCGGAAAAACTGGGAAATTTCTCTCAAGTCGCGTATGAAAAGACTTCTGGTGTAAAAATGACAACCCCCCCCCTCCCCCTTCTTCTCAACCCCCTCCCACAACTCGGATCGTGTCAAGAATCGTCAAAATGTCGATTCGAAATCAAATGATGTAGTTGCAATTCGGTAGACGTTTTCCGAGACGCTTGTGCAAGGATGAATAATATAAAACAAATATTGTCACAATTTCATTTTGTATATAAAATAGTATTTTATGTGAAAGAGGTGATGGAACAAGAATACATGTATTTGAGACGTATTTGAATGGCGCTGAACTGCTGTGATTTCGTTTCAAAAATGACTCTTGATCATTTCGATTCAATTTCTGTGTGCTCTGCATTGGCGACTGAATTCCTATAATAATTTGAATAGACATCCATTCAATATGACGTTTGTTTATACCGGATGAGATCAATGTTTGTATAGCATCCAATAGTGTTAATAATAACACAAAATTTGGCAAATGATGCCATTAAAAGTGTAAGAACTCCAAACATTTTCTCATCAGTTTTATTTAGCATCGGGCCCACAAAAATATATATTAGAAAAGTAAACTGACACTTTCCATCCCAATCCGCCAATCCATCCGCAACCAGTACCTTCTGAGACTTTTCTTCTCCTCCACCGAGGTACAATGATTTGTATTTTGTATACTATATGTGATGAAGAATCTAATGCTCATAACAATTTCATGTAAGAGGAGAATTAAAACTTGTTTAGCTTATCATTTTGTAGATTAATCTGGCTTAGAAATGGCTCAGACAAACTTGATTCTTCATACAAAGCTTGACCTTTTGAATATTCAGATACTTAAATACTACAATCTTCTTCAATGATATTAGAATTTTTTGGATGGTGACAAGGCAGTGTATGCTGGAAATTTGTCAAGTTGACTAATTTTGTTGTATATAGAGTATAGGGAGTATATGGAGTGACTTCAATTTGTATACAAACATATGAATTCGATTCAATTAGATAAAATAATATTAGTTCTTCACAGTTCTTCGGTAGACCCAATATGAATAAATATGAATGCATAATTCACTATTCGACAGTATTATTATGGGCACATTGAAGATTGTTTTCTTCCTAATGCAAATATCTGTATTTTTTTCTATCCATGAAAATATTATCGTTAGGTTTATTGTTTCATAAATGAGTTACAGAAAAAAAAAAATCTTTTGGGTTGGTGGGATCGTCCTTCTAATGCCCCGTCCGTACGATCCTACATTTCACTCTCAGCATTAATTGGGGAAATTCAGTACCTTCTTACCTCGATTTAAAAAATCGATTAAAATCCTTCTTAAAATTCAACACACATGAATTCCAATTTCAAATACAACGTCCATTTTATTTCTACACATCAAATTGTCGCTGTGATCCGAAATCCCCAAACACCACTGCCTTCTAAGGTGTGATAGTGGATGCGGTACGACACAACCAAGAAGCAGTGGTGACATAATATAAAAAGAGAGAGACAGCTACAGTTTTAGAAGGCGGTTTCTCGCTTCACTTATGCGAGAACCACGGTTTGAATACGAATGACCGGTTTGATAGAGTTGAACTTGTTTCGAGTATACCGCCACACAAGGGGTTGAATTGTATGAAATACCAGGAAGAAGAGGATGAACAGGAGTTAGTTTAGTTAAATATTGTTGGGTGATTACTGGAGAAGGCAGTGGTCGAGTTGGAAGAGTGTATGCATGATTTGCATTTATCAAGAGGAATTGTCGCTTAGACATCATCTTACAAAAAAAAAAAAAAAAAAAAAAAAAAAAAAAAAAAATTATGTGAAATGGAAGTCTTCGCGCTACGCTCATCTAACTAGATTCACTGATCAAGTTCTGATGATATGCATAGACCTATCAATTGAAAAATGTAGTTGAGGGAATGTGACAGAGAATTCAATTTTTAGATAAAAACAACAATGGCAATGATAATAATAATAATATAAAGGTTAGCACATAACATATAAATCGAACCAATTTCCTTTGAACATCATTCTAATTATTCCTATCAACCATGAAGTAATATTTCAAGAGAGTATTATTAATTATAAAACCTAAAACGATTATTAAAATGAAGTTCCTCACGTAAAACTTGTTGCTCGTAAAACATAACGCATATTATACACTTCATTTTCTGGCTCGAAACTCCCAGTCTGTATGCTAATCGATAGGGAAAACGATCGATCGGAACCATTCAAAAACTAAATACCGGTAAATGTACTTCAAAGTTTTCACATCAAAACATCATCTGCTGTCTAATAACAATATACCATTATACACTTGTATTGACGGTTCGAAATTCCCTATCGTTATCACTAACATATACGATAAACGGACGATCGACATTACACTAACAAGATCAGCGGTATGAAGCATACATCGTACAATTGTATTCACGAAAGAATCAGCGAACCACCATATCGTTAGTGATATGTAATAGGGGAGACTATCGCTCGTAACCTTCTACTTTCTTGGATACAAGTACACAACAATACACGATTATGTACGATTATCATAACCTTTACATGCAATTAATAATTATAAAGTTTGGAAGGTATTAAAATATATATAAGAGGATATTAAAAAGTATAAAAAATTGTTGAATTCACATCTGTCTAACAGCGATAATAATTAACTAGCGATTAAAAACTAATTCACCGATTTGGAGGGTAGATTAGAGTTTCGATTAATTACTAACAGCTGGCTCGGTTAATGTGATCATAGACCTTCTGGTTTAATGTGCCGATAAAATATAAATGGCAGAGAAAAGTTGATCGAAAAGTCAATGCCAGCTTGATCTCATTACATAGTTTGTAAACAGTAATTTCAATGTGAAAATATATCCTGAGTTAGATAATGGCTACTATGGTATCCAGAGAAGGTGGAGAAGCTAAAAAACACATTTGTGATGTGTATATGGGATGCAAAAATATGGTGAGTTGCCCCAAAACATCAGAATTTTAGAGCGCTTGTGAGTCACTTTAGCGAAAAAATCTTTCATTTATACTGGGTTTATTTACGCACTCTACTGATTACCACGATCTATTGGCTTCGATGAATGAGATTATGGGATGATGAAATGAAATGTTAACTTATTTTATTAGGTGACTTTGCATGGAAAGTGGGAAGGAGTCGGTCGTGGGCTGTTGTTAAGGGTCCATCCCAGTATTATCCTAGTATCCTAGCTTTTAGATTGGTTTCAGTTCAGATTGAATTCGGGGTGGTATAACATCGCCCTTGTGGTGCCCCGTCCAAACGATCCTATCTTCCATCCATAGCCTGAATTGGGGAACAATGATTTTGTATCAAGTTTCGATGTTGATAAAAAAAATCAGAATGTTCGTTTGGATAGGTTAGCTTGGATAGGTTGGGTTCATCAAAGAAGTTGAATTAGGTAATTCAGGTTAGTTTGGGCTGCGCGCAACAACAACAACAACAACAACAACAACGTGGCATGTGGCACATAGACTGATAATCCGATGAAAAGCGGCTGCCCCATCATTCATCTCACTCTCACAATACCATTCGAATTTTCTGTTATTTTTTTCTCAATTTTACTCATAAGTTGTTCCATTAAAACGGCAATAGACCGTCTAGCTGATGTCATTATACTTATAGTGTCGCGATCGGTGTTGGTGATTGCGCTTTCCAATCGACACGTTCTCAATAACAATTTTTAATTGTAGCGTTTTATTTGAGCTATTGTGCCACTCGGACAATTCGATTACCGATTTAATGTTATTTTTTCATAAATAATTAATATGTGTGCATGATTCATTTTTACAGGATAGCTTCGCACACATTCCAGTTAAAAAGTTTTTTTTTAGATGTTGTCAATGTTATATTAGAGTTCATGTTCTTCTCTTTTATATTGAGATATCATTTATTGGTTTCTAATAACGTGCTACTCGGTTAATAGCTTCAAAAAATGTTCCAAAGACAAAAAAAATGTACAGAAAATAGCCTATATATATATATATATATATATATATATATATATATATATATATATATATATATATATATATATATATATACAGAATAACATTGAACGTGGAGAATTTCATATCATTTTATTTGAAATTAGAAGAACATTCATATAGGCTATACGTATAATACCAAGAATATATGTAAATGGATAAATAAATATATATATATAAGAATATGAAAACATATATTACAATGCTATAAAGAAAACTAGTGTGGTTTTATTCTATCATTTGAATTATTAAAATCTCCTGAAGAAAGTTTTATTAATTGAATCCAAAACTATATATAACTTATATAAAACATTCCGTAATTAAAACACATCATATAACTATACCTATATACAAACGCCAATTCGTTTCCCCTCCTTTTAGCCCACAGCATAATTATATTTACCACATTATAAATTATATCGAACGCCTTTTAAAGGAAAAATCAAATCAAGACATCAAAAAGCGATCGCCTAAACAAGAAACATTATCTCCCATTCTCGGCACCTCACACAACTCAAATCTAAATCTATATAATGTATAATATATTTCTCGAAAATATTTTGTAATCTATTTCCACCCACATCCTAACTCCGCGCGGCTTAGTTTCAACAAGACATCACCTTTATGTAAATGAAACCGGCGGTGGAGATTCATACAAACACATAAGGTGAGAGAGAGAGTGAGAGAGAGAGAGAGAGAGAGAGAGAGAAAGAGAGAGAGGCAAAAGCCTCCAGCCAAACGAAATGGATGGAAGAAGGTGTTAAAAATGTGCCTTCTGAAATATTTGCCCTCGTCGACCTGAAAACTGGCCGTCGACATAACTCATACGTTCACAGCCTTCTAAATAATCATAAATTATCACACATATTATACATATAAGAGAGCTAATCATATAGGGAATGTTATATACAACGTACAGCCCGACTAGATATACTGTAAGTCAAGTGATTTGAAATAATTGTTTAGCAAAGTTATGTAACTCTTTGATTGGTCATCAGATAATTTACCACTGATTTAGAGTTATAATTTCTCTTGATAAAAAGTTGGATCATGACCATAACAATGAATGAACATTTTTTTTCTCAAATTCAGACTGGAATTAACATTTTACCAGCTTGAAAGAGATGGATTAAGTAACTCCAAAATATATTTATTCAAGTTATTAATTCATATAAGTTATCTCTTATATTCGCCTCTAAAATTCAATAGCGTACGATGTTATTTGTATTTGATAGATTATATTCTTATATTCTTCTCAAGTCTACATTATAGCAATGGTTTAAATATGAGTACATAGCTGAGTACGGTATCTACTCATAAGAGTAAATGCATATGAAAATCAGATTGGATAGCCCGGGGCGTCTGAAGATCGTATACCGGAATAATGTCGACTCGGTTGTGTGACATGGGTTTGGGTATCCAAACTTACCTAACCCTAACCACATTCCATTACAAAGAAGGCCCATCCTAAAGCCCATTTACGGTATACGCTCGCTCTTCAGCGCCCCCATTGGATGGGCATATATTGTTTATATTGCTGCTAGGGTCTATGCTATACAATATCCAAAAATTGTATGATATTATCCAAGTAATAAACCTATCCATATTTTGACTCCATTACTCGTAATTATATCCTAGTTACTTGAGTTGGATGCAACTCTCCTAATGTTATTCCCAATGTTATGGTTAATCTGTATGAGTAACTCATTTCGCTCGTCTCAAATCATCACATGAAAGAGATAAATATGCTACACGGTGCTGAATATGAATAGAAACTGAAACAAAACCCAGTCCAGCATATAAACAAATGACCTAACTCAACCTAATTCCCTTGGTAGCTCAGTAAGCTGAGACACTATTTCAGAAACTGAAGTCACTTATTAGGCGTGGGTTCGAGTCCCGCATAAGGCATGGGTTTTTGTAAACGTCCTTTCACTTATCATCAGTTCATCGTTTCATTATCACTAGCGCATTCGTACCCCCGTATAACCTAGCCATTGGTGGGGTCGTCTAGCAAACAATAATCATCATCATTATATTATACATCGTGTAATAACACGCTAGACAAATTATAGTTGGACAAATTATTGTGCTGGACCATTTCTATGAGAAAGCTCTTCTTCAAAAATATTTTTCCCGCTTCCATACAAACCTGCAGCTAAAAACAAATATCCATTTCATTTTTCAGTTCCATGAATTACGTTTCAGTTTCAAGTTTTATTTAAATAAATGCCAGGAAACATTTCAGATTTGTGGAACCTGATTCGGATATAGATTACTATTTACTGTTATATTGCAACTATAACCCAAAAAATAAAAATATTACAAATAATCATTTTCTTTGTACATTGTTCTCATGAATAATCCTCTACCAATGTTACCGATTGGTCTACCGATATGAGTTTCCCCTAACCATAGCCAAATAATTATTTATTCCAATACAGAGTAAAGTTAATCATTATAGGCCTACAGTGAAAAATAAGTAAATTGGTATAATTATAGGCCTATCACTTCACTAATTGAAGGTCGTGGCCAATAGTATACTTCATCCGAGCATTTGCTTCGAGGACTATAGCAAATAAGAATGAAATAAAAAATTAGAATATAAAATACGAAAAATATAGCAATTTTTGTGTGTATTTCCTCATAGGATGACCAAATCAATATATACTGAAATTACTAAGATACAATCATGGACTAAATATATACTTCATTTGGTCTATGGTATACAATACTCGTATATTACATTCCGCAAAATGATTTCTCCATTGTAATTCGTAATAGGCCTAGTGTGTGCAGTTTTAAATACAATGTACTTTGCATATACATGCACATGCACGTTTGTATATTGATTTATGCATAAGGGCGTTATTTTAATGCGGTAATGTAGTACAGATATCTCCATATGTAATTTAACGCTTGTCTCTGTGTGGAACCTATATACGCTATTCAAATCGAAAAAATATGTTGCATTTTTTTCCTTCGTAATGTTTTTATAATTTATATATATATATATATATATATATATATATATATATATATATATATATATATATAAATTATATATATATATTTATATATATTAGATCTCTCAAACTTTCACAGTATAAGTAGGCCTATATTATGAATTCATCCTTTTCAGAAATTAACTGTGTACTGTTCATTCTTTCATATTAGTATTCTTCCATATAGGCCCTACACATATTAATTGAATATTTTACAGTTTTCTCTGAAATTCATTGAGTTTAAATATTTGTATATCACTAGACAGTTCATTTTCAGTTCACAGTGTACTATAACATCATATTCGATATCAATGCACCAGGCACATCACATAATGTAAGTGATTATCAACAAGTGAACGTATGTTTTTCGTATAGTGTATGCGTGAGTTGCTACATCTGTTTGCATAGGTCTATTATCACAGGTCTGCACACAGGTATATAGGTCTGCACATCGATTACATAATGCATTGCGTTTCGAACATTGAATAAGATAGTTTGACAGTTTACTTACCGAAGAGAAATGTCAAGTGATGGATGCAATTGTTCACCAACGCAGTTTTACTTCGGAATCTACCTCCTTGACGAACTGTTTTTGTTTCACGGATTAAAGATTTCGATCACTTTGGATAACTGTGTTATTTCAAATCACTAATCGTAGCCTCGTAGGATTAAAACTATTACACTAATCATCAGATTAACACTTTAGTAGAACGCGAGGGGTTAACAACTTCTTAATCTGATGTACATTTGCCATGAAATCCCATTGAAATCCCCTTAAAACCTCCGAAATCACTTGAAATCCGTATTGAATATCTTGAAATCCCCTGAAATCTCTTGAAATCTCTTAAATCACCTGAAATCAGGTGTACACCAAATTTGCGAGTTGTGAACCATTAGATAGAACGGGACCTAAGCAGATCTAGTAGAATATTGACACCGTCGCATAAAGTAAAAATTATTAGTCGTCCTCTAACCTAATTTCCTAAAATAAATTGTAGTATTCGTCGATTTTCATTGACAGATCGAACACATAACATCTTCAATGTCTAATACAAAACGTTTAGCTTTATTAACACTTATGAGTCACTCGCAACATAAGAGGAATCTAAATAAAGAATCAATTTTCGCAATCTCACTTCCAACCCCTTCGATGCACTCGCACGTGTCAAACGTGAAAACAGACCACATGCTTATTGACTCAATCACGGCTCACGCGGTACAAGAAGGCAGTGAAAATGACGGATAACCTTGAATTATTCAGAGGGTTGTTTATACATTATGGGGTGGTTATTTACACAACAAGAAGTAGAAGTTCACTATGCAATGGCTTTGTTCTATAGGTTGCCTTTAGATTCGATTATTGATTTAGTTTAGCTGTTTAGGGTAGTTTTGTTGATTTGGCTTGGTTAAATTAGGTTGACTAGATTAATTTACCACATTATCATACAGCTTTTGATTTACACAAATTTGAACAACAACAACGACGACGACAGCAACAACAACAACAACAACAACAATCACGACGACGACGGCAAACAAACAAAATCCGAATGGGATGATCATTAGAAAAATATTTTCTCTTTGACTATAATCAGCAATTTCACTCTCTTTTTACATACTCTTGGTAGAAAAAGAAGAAAAAATATATTTTTAATATTCTCGAACAAATTGTACTCTATCACAGTTGGACATACAGTCAATTAAAAATATTTTATAATAACATCTAATCAACTTATTTTAGTGAGTATATATTCCATGAGTTTATTGAATAAACGTGACTAACTTCGATGTGACAACGTATAGTATTTAACTGTGTCACTATATTTACACTAGATTACCTGTTGTTCAACATTTAATGCATGCAACTTCTGTCACACAACGTACATTAATCAGGGTAATTACTGTACTTAAGTTACGTCACAATCTGTTGATAAGTGTTGACGGATCAACACACCCAGCAGTTAGTGTTAATGAATAGGGGGAACGGTCGTTCGGGATCGTCAATATTTGTATTGTTGAACGGTGTTCATTGAAATGGTATCACGATATTAATTAACGTTGGTAGATTATATGACAACTTGTTCAGATTAGAATATGAACGATTGACCGTTTCGAAATTATTACTGTTTTTTTCATCTAAGCTTCACAGAAAATTATTGTTACCCACTAATGCTAATGGAGACGTGGTAGGATCGTACGGATGGGGTAACACAATGGCGATATTTTCATCCCAAATTGTAAGTTATCATGATTCAACTAATATAACGAGCAGCAAATCTTCATCTCCAGATCTCCAGAATACGCCGGTTAGTGCTAACTGCGTTCCGTTCACATTACGTTGGTAACTGCAGTTAGAGGCTTAACTGCAGTTAGTGATCATAGTGTGAACGGAGTAACAGAGAGTTGAATCATTACCTATCAGTTTCAGGCTGAAAAATCTATAATATTGGGATGGAAATTATTTTTCCCAATCATAAATTATTTTTTAAATAAAACAAGGAAACAAACAATGAACCAATCGGATACAGAAGTTCTCGATCTGAATGAAGAGCAAACCTAAATATTCCTCAATTCTCGTTAAGTTATAACTTATATAAAACTACGTATGGACCCATCTTGATGATGACCCATACACGAAAACAATGTTCACGCTATTATTAACTCATCCACGGTGATTTACTCATAGCCTATAATTTTCAGTTCGACCGAAATGAAGACTGCAAACGACCGCAAACAGAATCAAATTATCACTGGTTCAACCTTTCTTGTAATCAATTACACATTCTTCATTCTACACACAACACGATGCTACATAGGACAACAAGCTGTATAGTTAATGGGGATGTATACTTAAGTATAGAGGTGTATAATCTTAGGGTATTGAATCGTTTTTGAAAGATTCGAGAAAATTATGAAAGAAACTAACAATGTTGTATATTATTTCAATTTCCAATTATTATGATGTTTTAAATTACGTGCATGAACTGTTAGGTTAGTAACTACTTAGGAGTATAAAACGAAAAAATATTACTTTGGAAATTTTGGAGGGAACGCGTAGGCATAGTATCAACCAAGAATGAAGTTCCCGAGTAACAGCGTATAGTAAAACTATAATTTTATGAGTATAAGTTGAAAATAATAATGAATGTTTTGCTGAATGGAGTGAGTGGAGGTGAATTATGGTTTCATGGTTTACTTGATCCAAGTAACATGACTATACAGTTTTCTGAAAATTACGATCTTCCGAATTCGATATAATCTTACATCAGAATCTTGAATTATTCGAAAAAAAAATGACTGGAGCGTTTTCCTCATGACAGCAAATATTATAGTGATCGGTTTAATATGAAATCGAAACACGTATATAAGTGTAAATGTAGATGCATCTAAATTTTTATCTACAAACTTATCACCAAAAAATATATGTTTTCCATAATATTTTGTATTAAAAAATAGGTTTTCAAAATAGATCTATGTCGTGAATGACCTAAATATATAAACATACCCTATAGTTAAATGTACCTTAACTCATGTAGACCATGTATCAGGTTAAGGACTTGGGGTACGTTTACCTACACATATAAAAAACAATTTCTTTTGTCGAAAAAAACACCGAAAAACAGAGTTAATTGAGTTCTTCGGTGCCAGAGGGCGTGGTCATTCGCAACAATCCGTAAAACAACGGGCGGTCAATGTTGACTGTTGTTAATCAATTTCTTATTTAAGAAAGAGAGAGAGAAAAAAAGAGACAGAGAGAGAGATAAAAGATATGAGAAATGACGGTTTCTCGGTAACTGAAAATTAGTGTTTGAAAGTATAATACAAATGTGTTCTCAATGGGAGATTTCAATGGTGAAGGCAATTGAATAAGATTGGTCAAAACTGGGTATTTTTATATACCTGAATCCTTACGTGACTAGTTGGAGAGATACAATAGAAACTATAGGTATATATACACCTATTGGGAAGCGTAACAAATATCTAGATGGCAGTGAATCATAAAGTTTGGGTGATTATAAACTCGGTGACCATGGTGTTCGTCAGTAAACAACAATTGGTAATTTTCAATATTAGTATTCAATACATACTTTTTACTATACATACATTCACCATTCGCAGTCCTGGTGTCAAAGTTCATTGTTTTCAATATAGTCTACAGATGATTCTTTACATTGGTGACAGGGAGTCGAAACAGAAGTCTAGCAACAATCAGAAACTGGCGCTCAGAATGTGTATTGAGATCTTATGCTGAGGTGATAAATAATTAAATATGAGAATTGAGAAAAGTAAAAACACAGATTTTTATATTTGTTTCGATTTGTGATGTATTTGAAAACTTTTCTTTGTATTTTAACCCGTGAGAAAATTTTACTCCTTTTGAGCCCAGTATTATCAAATTTAGCTGGTCTTTTTAACTGAGACTTGGTGTAAACAAATAGCATGGGTAATCATGGTGATAATAACCTCAAACTGCCAGTTAGAGCTACTCCCACGTCAATAATTCCGGCCCTAAATTGCTAGAGAGAGGTATAGGCCTACAAAAGTTAATATCAACTCGAATCTAAAAATGCATATAATTTTATGGTTTGGGATGTTTCGTAGTAGGCTTCACTTATTTTAAAGTACCGGTATATATAAAAGTTTGAGAAAACACAGTATTGCTGCCATAGATTTTTCTCTAACATCGAACAAAAAATCTTATCGAAAGGCAAATACGAATACAATAACAATTGATCAAGTCAAAAGCAATTAAGAATCTTCATATTTGATATTTTCATCTCCATTCAAATAACAAATCCATCTGTCTCATATCCCCTTACCTACGTCACACGTTAATAATATTACATTCTAATAAGTGAGTTGTAGAGAAAAAGATGTGCGCGCTTAGCTGTGTGAGTGTGAAGATCTGTGTATGTGTCTGTATGTCGGCGTTCACAAGCGCCCCATGCGGTCTACAGCTTAACTTGCACAGCGTGACGTCACGACCAATCTTTCACACTGTCTATTAGACGAAGTCACGTGACTTTGAAATAGTGGTCAAGTGAAAAACATGGGTATAATGATGTGGGGTGAGAATTGAGAGTGTTTTTTGATGCTGGTTTATAGCACCTTTATGAAACCGTTTTCAGATGATAGTCGGTATTCATTACTAACAAAATGTTTTTGACAGATTTTTTAGAGTATAAATCGAATGATGAAGAGGAGTGAATTTGAAAATGAAATATTATCGAAAATTATTCGTTTATTCGGCAGCTAATCATGCATATATAAGAAAATAGGGGACCCAGAGTGCTACTCAATAAAATGATAGACCTACAATAAATATAAAATTACAACAAATTTAACGATTCTACGGATTTAGTAATTGGGAATTGAATGAAATTATTCAATGAAGTATGAATTATGTTCAGCTGAGTTATATCATCATAAAGATAATAATTATGATTATGAATAATTTTTTGTACGTCTCTCAAAATAGACTCTCAGTTTTTTATTGCAATGTTTCTGGATGGAACGCATTTTTATGGTCTCTTAATTAGGATAACAACTCAATAATCGCATTGCAAGTGGATGGATTGAGATACAGGATGGAAAGGGAGAGAATATACGTCGGTACAGACACATGAAAAGGATGGGTAGGGAGCTAGTACCAAGGAGTGAGTTTGAAAGAAGAACAATCGGAAGAAAGAAGAAACGAGTAAGACCAAGAATAAGAAGAGAAGAAGTGGTATGGTGGGATGTGGAAGAAAGAAGAGAATAGTGGAAGAGAGACGAAGAATGGTAGAACGATAGTGGAGCTTGTGGAGAGAGTTGGAACTAGAGGATGCTGATGATGGCGAGGGGGTGTTATCATAGATTAAGGAGGTTGTAAAAAACTTCATTACTCTATGGTGTTATGCCTGGCGAGTTCAACACAGCGTGTGTGATGTGCCCAAGATTTGATTTATTAGATAAAGCCACTAACCCGACCATTGTTGAAATGGGTAGGATTCTATTATTTACATTGTGGTAAATACACTGAATTTTAAATCATTAATTTCCTTTGTAGTGGTAAGATCGTCTTTTATGAGGTCTGAAGATTCTATCCAGTTATCTTCAGCTCAAAGGAGTGAACAATGACCTTGCGCCAAGGTTCCAATGGTGTGAAAACAATCAAAATGTTATGTACGGTGAACCGTAAGTTATATCGGAATTCAAATATAGGATATTTAAGAAAATTTGGATTCAGAAATGCGCTTGTGAAAATTAGGATATATCAGTCACGTAAAATTCTAACACGACTTACTTTAAAATAAATATAATGAGAATAACTTTGATTTATTATGGTTTTAATTAGAATATAAATATAACGAAAGTTACATAATTGTAAGAAAACATGTTTTTTGAAAATATAAATGGATCCTTTCAAAATTGAATGATAACCACTGTAGATCATACATATTACATTTGTTATTTTCTGAGTAGATCTTCTTAATAGATATAATTACTTCAAATATTCAAAAAACGCGTCGGACCGTATGACTTCACATCCATGCATACTTCAAAATGAATTAAAATCATTATGACCAAATATAGTTATGAGTTACTGGCTGTTATAATCTGAAACAATTTATATATCTAGTAGCCACAGAAAAGTAATTATTTAAATACATAATTTGCATCCGTAATTACATACATCTAATTTATGATGAGCCTTTAGCCATTTCTGAAATTAAGTGATTAATATAATGAAGAATACAGCACTAACATTTATTCGTCCGTTCGAAACTAGATTTCAGCCAATGAAACCTCTAGGATTAAACATGGCCATTGCTTGGATTGGTTGTCAAACGTACTAATAGTAGTCTTATACATGAATATAAATAAATAAATAAATAAAAGTCATATTCAAAAGATCTAGTTTTGTATATAAATTTTCATGTATAACTTCAATGTTATTTATATGTATATTATAAATTATTATAATAATATCACTAGATTTATTAAAGGTTATATAATATACGTATGACACAAACACATTAGGCGTATTCCACACCCACTTTAATCTATGATTAATAGATCGAGGAATTTCAAAATACCAAACTTTGGAATTGCCCTTCTATGAATAAGTCATCAGAATTTATTTCATCTAAGATTATTATCATTATTATAGGTTCTTTATGAATGTTGTTTGTAATCATTATGAATAGATGTCTTTCGACCAAAAATCCCAGTATTTATGGATACATTTATGTGTTTATTCTTTTATGCAACATTTGAATAATTTTCATTTAAGGCTTTCATGTTTCGAATTTATTCTTTGATTGCGTCTTGACTTTAAAATTGTGGTATAAGAATTGGGTACGATAACCTATCCACAAGATGGCTTCACTTTTATAACAAGCAATAAAGTGTAAACTCAAATGAAATGTATAATTTATATTCAATTTTATATAAAGAAAATGTCCAGGTTTGTCGTAATCATCAAGCTATGTTAAGCTTCATATAATACAGTATTATTTTTTTTATTTGACAATAAATCGAAGTTAATTATTTTTTTTAAAGAAATTAAATTATTCGTGACGTACTTCTTGATATGAATTCAGACTCAAGATAATCAAATTATATCTATTTGGCTCAAACTTGCACGGTATTTATCATGGAAGACATTCCATTTTTTTCGAGTGCAGGAATAACGGTTAGAGAAGTAGCTCTAACCGGCAGTTACGTGTGGTTATCACCATGGTTATTCCACTAATCTTCTGAATAATAATTTCAACTTGCCGTGATCAAAAAAACTAATATAGTACCAGAATTACCAAGGTGGGACTTACAGTCTGTTATCACCATATGGTTACTCATGTCATTTATTGACACAAACTCCCAGATACAGGCTAACTGAACTTGGTAATACTGGGTTTTATTTTTTTTTAAAAAAACGGTAAGAAGAAACATACACATTAAAATAAAATCTAAAGTTTATTCCAATGATATTATCAATAATTTCGAAAAAAAACATCTTGGTCACCAACAAATGTCGCATGCAGAGAGATATACATAGATTTCAGACAATCCAATTTTAAAATAGTATACACCTTCTCTTCCCCTCTAACCTCCTCCCTCCTACAGTGAAACCGGAGGTGGATGTCCAAGCCAATGAACTTCACAATATAACCAATAAACCCTATTTAGACAATCTGTTTACACGTGTACCTTGCCACTATTATCTCCCACTAATTACCTCCCCTTCTCCTCCCACCCTCCTCACAAATTCCCTGCTGTAATATACACATCAATCATTGGCATTGTATTAAATGCCATGGAATAATCAGACAATGTGGAAAGTTTTGGTATTAGTTCTGTCGATTGAACTGATCGAAGTACTTGAGATTTAGTTTCTCACAAAATATAATATTAAAAGCGGTCAGTTTGTGATTTGTATTGTAGTTGCTAGTTAGGTTGTATATCCGGGTCTGGATTACGAGGAATTGTATTTCAAACATGTTGGATCCAATAATACGTTTTGGGGGATATTAATGGGTGAAGGTGAAACTTTTGATGTGTAAGGAACCACATGCGGAAATAGAAATAGGAAATATAATAGGTCATATGCATGCATGATAGGAAATTATTTACGCTATTTGTTATTGGTCATGATTATATTGATGTTTTTCGAATTAAATAATGTGATTTGAAACGTTTATTGAGATAAATGGCTCACAACATATGTTTTGCTAAAATTTAGTGTGAAAATTATTGAAAATAGCCCTACTCAATAAACTTCATTATAGTATCTTCTAAAAATACTACGATTCGAGTATATTCTATAGTCAGGCTATAAACTAAAAAATTGTATAATAATTGAAAATACTCAATAACCTTCAGTGACGTATCTCCTAAAATACTACTATTCATGGTGACAACAAAATCAACAAAGCCATTATCGCTAGCGGTAGTAACTGAAGTCACCGCTGGGCGTGGGTTCGAGTCTTACATAAGGCATGGGTTTTTGTAAACGTCCTTTCACCTATCATCACTTCATCGTTTCATTATCATCCGCTCATTCGTACCCCCGTAAACCTAGCTGTTGGTGGGGTAGTTAAGCAACATTATATAAAAAAAGGTAAATAACGGTGTATCTCATAGTCTATATGCATATTCTTGTAAGGCTATACACTTGGACGCCTTTTACTATAATCAACCATAATCTTGTCACATGTATGTTCTCATAATTTGACTACTATTTTGTAAAATTATTACATGCACTTTACAGTGTGGTTATTGATTTCCTCTTCTTGCACAGCTGAAGCTCGGTTAAATGCATTCTTCATCAATATTGAAATATTTTATTATTAGTCAAGGTAAGAGAATATAGCATGAGTACGTTGGTAGGAAGAGTTAATTCGAAGTTGAATCGATAATTATAACTTAATTAACTTATTATAAGCTCGCACAAACAGCCACAATGTTTTATGATGTATACAATTCTTCTAGTGAAATAATTCCCCCTCAAAATGAGATGTTTACTTTTTTCATTTCCTCAAATAATATAATCAACAAAAATATAAGCGTATGCTTCGCGTGAAATTTTATAAATCTAATAATCTTAGTACACCATTTGCATGCAGTGCATCTGCAGACCTGTCTAATTACTCACAACAAAACTTTGCATAATAATGCATGTAATATTGTGATAATTAAGACTTCACTCTACCTCTTGTTAGCACTAATTGTTGCAATTTGCATTGAAGTTTACGAGGTGCCATAATTGGCCATGCGTTAGTGCATCAACCACCATCTAATAACAGTAACACCCAACCATCAAGATATGTCGACTCCTTCATTTAACAGGTTCCTAACTTCAACTGCACATATTTTAATTACGTCAACCTAATTATAATATTTTATATAATTGATAAAAGAAAAGAAAAGTTACTAATTGTTTTTAAACAAGTCATAAATTCATTTTTCATGCATTTTCAACTTATTATCAGATCCATCTATAAAAACAATGCCGTCTTAAACATCAAGTGATCAGATAATGACTAATTATACTTCGTATAAATATGACGTGGACAATTACCAATAAGTAATTATAATAAATAATTAAACACTTGTTAGAGACTCATAACGAGATATGTAAAATATGATTGGTGCACGGTTGCGTGTAGGATAATTAAGTTATCTTGGTTTTTCCTGTTATTATTTTCAATAGATTCGTAGATTGAGACAATTAGGAGAGAAGGAGGAGGGACGAGGACAGAGAGAGGGAGGGAGAGAACGAGAAAGAGAGACAGTGAGAAAGAGAGAGAGACATGGAGAGAAAAAGAAAGAGACAGAGAGAGAGAGAGAGAGAGAGAGAGAGAGAGAGAGAGAGAGAGAGAGAGAGAGAGAGAGAGAGAGAGAGAGAGAGAGAGAGAGAGAGAGAGAGAGAGAGAGAGAGAGAGAGACAGAAAGAGAGAGAGAGAGAGAGAGAGAGAGAGAGAGAGAGAGAGGGAGATAAAAGAAACAAAGAGAGAGAGAGAGAGATGAAAGATAATGTTAATAATTTTAATTTATAATAGTGTTTCTCTTTATAAACCATGTTATGGACTGGGATAATTATTTCGGCAGATGTAAGTTTTTCTTTTAAATTATGATATCGTTGGTTGCCAAATTTAATTACCGGTTTTCAGACAACTTTTGCTATAGCATCAAAATATTCGTTCATTGTGGAATATTCGGGTATATATATAGGGCCTATAAGCTTTTTTTTATAATTTCGCGTTTTTCGTTCGCACTTCAGAGCACAATCGGAGCAGCAATCATTGCGAAATATTATGTCGACTCTTATCATATTTCGAGTTATTTGAATCTGTGTAAGCTAATTGAACTACTTATCAAAATGCAAATTTGATATATCAGCCTCACACAATCGAATCTCCTTCTTCGTTGTCTTTTAATGGTGAAAATGAATGAATTATAGTGCGCATTATAATGAAACAACACCTTGCAATACTCTTCAAATCTGTGTCAAATAACTACTTGTTGATTTGGAAAAATTAATATTCTGAAAATCCACTCAGTATAGACTAATAATGTACTTGTTTTCCAACATCAATGAACTCCCAATATGATAACTCATATTCACAGTTTATGTTGTTTAAATTGAATTATTCATATATTATAATTAATAATTATTAATATGCCTATATACATATAAATATTATATATATATATATATATATATATATATATATATATATATATATATATATATATATATAAAATATATATATATATATATATATATATATATATATATATATAATTCCCTCATTGCCTCATCTCCTAGAATCTAGCATTGTCATCAGTACAACAATACTACTCAAGGATAGAACAGCACTGCAAGCTAAACTAATTTTCCCAAAAATAAAAACACGTCGACTTATTTTTTATACATATTATATTCTTATTTTATTTTTATCTGTACCACTATCAAATTGTGTTTGATTGTTATATCATCACTACGGGTGGTAGCCATGTATTCCAAACGATAATTAAAATAATCACGTTGCTAGGTTACGGTTGTAATTTAATCTGGTAGCCATCTTTGTTGAGGTAACAATGAAAGTTGAGCAGTAGCTAGGTACCCCCCGTTGTGATAGGCTAGTGCAACAACGTGTAGACCCCTACTTTGTTGCGGTGTGATTGCTGGATCGAAACTCTTGGAGTTAGTGGTAATGAATAGGGGAGACAGACGGTCGGTTCATGTAATTTAAGTGGATGAGGTACTAAATGATGACTTGCAGTTATAATTATGACATCTTACTCTCGGGTCATGGAGGATGAGTTTGGTGTAGACTGTGGTATTGAAGTGTTGGCGGTGGTTCTGCCAACTTGATGGTATGAAATGGAATAGTAACAAGTAAATGGTGACCATTTAGGCATACAAATGTTGGAGAATGTGGATATGAGTATATTCACCTACAGCCAGTTCTGCAAACTCTGATTTTGGACATTGATTATGTAACTATTAGTCGAATTGAAAAATAATATAAGTTATCACCGGTGATATCAAGTTAATCTTCGTTCAATCCACTAACTTTCACGAAACCTGGGTTTGACAAAAAAATTGTTTTTGTTTGTTTATAACGACGCACTGTAATGATAGCGAAGGATGGATGATTAATGAGATGACGGGATGAAGAGATGATTCTTGGGTAATGGGAAGGATAGCGGGAAGGAAGCGGTATTGCCAATTAAATTGGAAAAATAGTTATATGACGATATCGATATCTTTCGTAAATGAAGTTTAAGCTCTTTGCATCCCAATTCTCTTCCTCTCAATTCACTGCATATTTGAAATACAAACTGCTCACTTTTTTCCACGAAGTTATTAAAGTTGAATGTGGGAACGTTATTTGGACATTTTAAAATTATTCAGTTTTGGAATTTTATAAACCTGATCAATTACTAAATGAAATTGAATTCGTTACTTTGAAGAAAATTATTGTACAATAATTAATTTCATTTGTATTTCATTTATTGGTACTACTGCGTCCAACGCACACAAGTCACAGTATGAAGGAAGCAAGACGAATCATGCCTCAATCATGTAACAATGCATGTTGAATGTATTGTTGCTGACATATAACAACTACATTATTTGAACTATGAATCATTTAGCAATCGAATCGTCATTGTTTTCTGGAATTTCGAACCTTTCTATGAGAACCGTAATATATAAAAGTTACATTCAATGTTTGAAACGCATTGGAATTTGGAATCATTTTTGTATAGTCTTCCATCTCTAACGTTATATAGTTCGATAACAATAACGTCGATAACGTTATATAGGCATGAATATATAAAACTTAAAAACAGGGAATTATATATTTTTGAAGTTATTCTGGAATATATTTTAAAATTAATTGAAATTTGTCTTATTACAAATTGAACATGTGACCATTAATTTTTAATGATAAATAGTGATACTTGTATACAATAATGATAATACAGATAATATTAATCAAATTTATGATTCTGTCTAATAACAATTAATTACAATGCATGAATATTTTTCAAGTCATCACATGATGTGAAAATTTACTCTATTCAGAGGTTTGGGTTGGCATTAGTAAAACCCCTCCCTTTTTTTTAGTAATAACTTTTGAACTATTGAAATTATAACAATTCAAATAAACGCAAAGAACACATTTTCTAATATTAATGTAATGGAAACAAAAAACCCCGTAGATAAACACACAAGTCAAATATAATGTCAAATTGTTCATTTTATAAAACATGCTCCATCTCGAGGGGTTAACAACTCCTGAAATCCGGTGTACACTTGCCATGAAATCCAATTGAAATCCCCTTGAAATCCCTGAAATCACTTGAAATCCCCTTGAAATCTCTAGAAATCTCTGAAATCACCTGAAATCAGGTCTACACCAAATTTGCGAGTTGTAAACCCCTCGCTCCATCTAAATACGTTCAGAACTGTAGAAATTATATGATAATAATGCAATAATATTTTCAACAGATAAATATAACGTAAAAGTGAGAACAGACTATTAATATCAAGATATTGAGAATAAAAAAAAATTAAGAGAAAGTACACACAATTATTCATTAATGAAATAAATATAATTATTATACCATCGCAAACGGAAACAAAATATGTTCTACAAAGGCTACATTAAATATTAATTCATACTAATTCCTAACAATACATAATCTTCATCAATTCATCAACCTAATGTTAAAACGATTACAGTAATACGGTATTAAAAACCACACACATGCAATGACTCTAATATTCTAAAACGGAAGCAGCATTCATCATTGCAGACTTAATGACACAACGTTTCGCACATTGTTGACGTTAGCGATCGACCGTCGCTCCTATGAATTAACCACAACGAACAGGGGTCGCGATAATTCAATACTGTGTAGTACATTAGCAGATATTAATTATTTTATTTTAATTAAGTTGTCTGCAAAGGAAATGTATTTTTTAGAATATTTAATTTATTGTTATGACGAAGGAAAATGAGCTTTGAAGATTGTAATTAATTGTATGTTTGTGCCGATTCATAGTGAGGAGAGAAAATAAGATTGATAATAGGTGTTCGAATTTGATTAGAAATGTAACATTATTTCAATTGGTGAATTATAAATTACCAAATTAATCCAGTGTTTATACATTCTTATAAAATCAATGAATTCTGAACATGTTTTGTGACATTGAAAGCGTAGACATTTCGTCATACCGTTTTTGATTCCATTGATGCGCAACTAAAATATATCAAGCAAATTTGATCAAATAAATCAATCGAGTCTATATTTAAAATTTGTTGAACTGAAAAATTGTAAACCATATAGAATAATTGACCAACGCATAATTCATATAAATAGGGCTACTATAGTATTTCGTGAAAGAAGCTAAATAATAAATTATGTTCACAATGGATTTGTTGTTCTAAATATGAAGATATTTCATACGGAAGCAAAATATACGATTAATAGAAATTTATATTCATAATAATAGCGAATGTAATAAATGTAAATAATTTTGATACCAAAATTATGATTGAAAGTAAATTAACTCCAAGAACTCCAAAGTAAAAGTTGTAACATTTGAAAAAAAAGGGTTTTTCTTGATCAGATGAACGAGAAAGTCGTCTCATGGACTACGAGTAAATATACTGTTTACATTCCAGATTTCATGAATATATTAACGATAATAATTTATACTTTACAAAAATCGAATAGCCCACACAAAACTAATCATCAAAACCAGAAATCATAATAATATTATATAAACTAATTCATTTGGGAATATTCTCCAATAAAATTGATCATAGATTAAGCTATTATTATGCCATTACCATAAATTCTAAAGATAAAATATCCGACCAATCCCTTTCGTTTAAAATATAAACACATCCACTATGATTATTTCCCATTTGTTTAATTCGATCCGCATATTTTTTTTGTATTATAAAACTGCAACAATGTGTATTTAGCTGCAGGCGTTTGAATTTGTGATAAGGGGTAGCTAATTCCATGATTTATTGCAATTCGAGAGCTTGACTTTTTTATCATTTGATGCGCATGCGCCAGGGAACGGAGGGTGAATTACAATTAGATGCCTGAGGCTGTAGAAAATAATCAAGAGGCAGTGTTTATAATGCACACAGAACACAATATAGTGAATGTGCTTTTGATAAAACCATCTGTAAATTTTATATTACTCCAACTATAATAAAATAATACAAATAAATAGTTGATATTTGAATAGGTACCTTTATAGACTATACATTTCGAATTATACATACTCCGAGATTTGCATAAAGACCATTTAGAACAAAGAGTAAAAAATATCGTCCACTCAGAAGCTGTGAGAATGAATAGTATAATTAATAATGAGAATCTTACTAGCTTTATTAGTTTATTATAATCAAATAAAATGGAATCATTCTGAACATAGGTATCACAAATGACTGAAATGACTAATGTAAATACTTTTTCTTCTACCATTTTGGACAGTATTCAGAACTTATATATATGACAAAATAATACAATACTGCATAATATGCAAATGTGATGAAAACTGTAGGCCTACTGCATATAACTGCAGATGGGGAATGATAGAACAGTTTAATTTTCAAGATCAAAAGTTGTAAGAATGTATAAACCAAAAGAGTGAATAGAATGTGTATCAAATACTTCAGAACGTTGACATCTTTTGTTTATATGACGACATGATTATACTCTCGTATTCAAGAGAGAAAAAAAAGTCCAACAAGTAATTTGAAAACTTCGATAATTGTAGGTTTATACGACGAGAAACGCACCGCTGTTGAAAATAATTCAAGATTTTGAAACAGTTGGTTGTATTTCCAATTGTTAATCTCAACCCGAAAAATGATGGCTCTATAAATATCATAGCCATACTATTTTTGTCCTCATTATATTGATAGGCGACATGTCTTATTATGTATAGGCCTACAATTCCAAGGGAGTCGATTTAGCGGAATATTAGTTTTTTGATGATAACTTTTGAACGGTTTGAGATATCGAAATTTTAATAGAAAGTAAATACAGATATTTTTAGTACCATCAAGATGATATAAGTAACCTATTCATCTCACATCGCCTCTGCCAAGCGTATACGGCCAAAAAACATATTTTTCAACCGGATCCGCCTGGCAATGCAATATGAGATATAGTTATTGTGAGATATAGTACACCATCTTGAAGGTATTGAAAATATATGTGTTTTCTTCTCACCTGAATTTTGATGTGTCACACCTTACAAAAGTTATCACCAAAAACTGATATTTCGCTAAATCGATCCTACATCATCCTGATTACACGTTCAACTGATGTTAATTTCACCTTCACCTTAACGCCATATGATCAACCAATTCTAATCATTAACTTGCAGATTGAATGTTCTATAATCAACTTAAGGGATGTAACTTATTAAAGATCATCGATATCTGCAACAGATGTTAGTGTTAATGTAATAATATCGACAGCGAGACCGTCTTTGATAAACTAATTACTGAGTATGAAACTAATTACCGCTTCTCAAGTTTTAATGAGACTCGTGGCTTTAGTAAGTAATTAACTTCTAGACAACTTGTTATCAGTCCATGAGAAATTGTGATTCTACTCTAATAGAACTCTTCTTGATACTATGTTTTAATTAAAATTGATGACAAAAAAAATTGTAAAAATGATATAATAAGTGAGGAAAAATAAAATTTGGATGTATAGAAGACGGAGACAATTTGTAGAGAAAGAGTGTAAGGATCAATATAAGAAGATTCTCGAAGAACTCATAGGAAGAGAAAAGGTATTGGGAACGATAAGTCAAAGAAGAAATATTTCAATATAATTCAATATGAATTAATACAATTTGAGAGAGTACATTACATCAGCAGTTTTATTAGTGATTCCTTCATGAACGAAAAACTATTCCCAAAATATCTCAGAAAGGCATGTGGTTCCCACTTCCAAGTTTGAAAAAAAGAATGATTGAATGTATTTGTAATGTTAGAGAATACGTCATTACAACAGCCATCGTATGGTTCATACGGTGCCTTCATTTACACAAAATCATCCACTAGATATTATCTCAAAAGGGCATGTAGTTTACACTCCAAGTCTTAAAACTTCCAACAAAGTGGAAAGAAAATAAAAAAAAAAATCTCTTATAAAGCCCACATTAATACTCATCAGAAAAATATCTTGATCTTATAACAGACCAGATCATATTTTCTCTGAAACTTTTTGAAACAACTAACGTACTGCATTTTCATGAATAAAATAAACTCCTGATACTTTTGCGCACGGATGGAGGTGGTAGGCCATCTATCAGCAGAGAAAGCAAGCTTGTTCATGGACACTATGAGAGTATGACACCAACGGCAACTTTGTAATGTTAGAGAATACGTCATTACAACAGCCATCGTATGGTTCATACGGTGCCTTCATTTACACAAAATCATCCACTACATATCTCAAAAGGGCATGTAGTTTACACTCCAAGTCTTTGAATCATATTACCTCATCCTGACCATCTCGTAACCATAGCAATAGCTTATTCTGAGTGGAAAATATATTTAAACAATATATTGATAATATTTGTAATTCAAGAAAATTCATCATCACAACAGCCATCTTATAATAGGGTACGACTTCACGATGGACGGAAACTATTCCCTTTAAATCCCATAAAGACAAGTGGTTCACACTAAAAGTTCTGAACCAAAAATTTAAAATTGATTAAACATATTTTTAATTCAAGAGAATCATTACATCAGCCATCTTATAATACCATTCCTTCACGAACGAAAAACCATCCTCTATATATCTCAAAAAGGCAAGTGGTATACACTCATAATTTAAATAATAACAAAAAAATATTGAAAATATTTGTACCGGTAATTCAAGAAAATACATCACTATATCAGCCACCTTATAAAATGATTTCTTCGTGAACAAGAACCATCCCTTACATATCTCAAAAAAGCATGTGGTTTAAACTCCAAGTTTTGAAAAAAAAATGATTAAATATTTTTGTAATTCATGAGAATACATCAGCCATCTTATAATACGACTCCTTCACGAACGAAAACCATCCCCTATCTATCTCAAAAGGGCAACCCTAAGTCTTTGAATCCTATTACCTCATCCCTACCATCACGTATCCCATAGCAATAGCGTCACTTGTCTTCATTTAGCCGCCGACAACGCCGCCAAGCGGTGGGGGGATCATAATGAAACTGTCGCCATATTTCAAAACAAACGACCATAGCAGCAAGCTACTTGTTTCATAAATCCGTACAACGAAAAACATAGTCGTTTATTAGCGAGAAGAGAAAAGAAATGGCCAAGCGAAATGGAATTTGAGCGCAATTTTCTAGTTTATTACGTTTTAAGAAGAGAGGTAAATTTTCATGAAATAGATTTTTTTTATTGGACGATATAACTTGTATAGTTGTATGTAATGGAAGGAGAAGATCGACACAAACAAGAAATATTGTCGTTATATATATATTCCGTATACAGCTGAGGTATTTTGAGAAAATGATTTTCCGGGACGAAAATTTACTCTTAGAAACACTGCATCTATCGAAATCAGTATATGATCAAAGTGAAAATGAATTTCTGTACAAATTACCGACAAAGACTCCAATTCCACTAAAACCACCAAGTATTCATTCTATTTCAACCTTTCGTCTCATCCTCCCATCGTCTCATATATCATTCACCGACGCCAATAGGTCGTAGTCAGTACAGTGCGAGGTCAAACCAAATGAATAAATAAATTCTAAAATTGAGTACAATTCCCTCCATTTTAGTCTTATAATTCCTCCACATTATAAGTATTTTTACGTTTTTATTTTTCTATTTTTTTTCACCAACTAAATGATAATAAAAAGTGTATTATCAATGCGTATTATCAATGCGTATTATCAATGCGTGTATAATCAGTGCTTATCAAGTGTGTATCACCTCTGGTAACTAGAAATATGAGCGATGTTAAAATATGTAGGTTTGTTTCTCAACCCAAATATCGTCCCAAAATATTAACACAACAATGCATTCAATACACCAAAAATACACATATATTTGTGTTTGTCATATTGGTAGACTATACCTTTTTCTTCCGTGGGTACACAACTATAGGCTTATAAACATTCTATTTAGGACATACATTATTTAATTTTCTCAGCTATAACACGGATCATAAAAAATAATTTGATAAGATGCTCTACATACATGACATTTCATATAATTACCGAATGTGAAGATATTCAGAAGCTAGTTCAGAAGTATGAAAAGAAGAAAACTACCGGTAGTTTTATAAATGTAATAGAATATACAAAAAATGTGGTAAAGTGTGGGACTTTGTGAGCGTCCACAAGTACACAACAGATCTGAAACAATATTTTCACAAAAACTATTTTTTCTCACTAAATAACTGCACGATTTTTTATATTATACAACATTTTCATCTTACAGAAATAAAAATATACTAATTAATTTAAAAAAGACGAATTTTATAATATAATAGATTACTATAGTTCGAAGAGTTGTACTGGTTCATAAACTATAATAAAACTTCCAACAAAGTGGAAAGACAATAAAAAAAATTCTCCCACATTATTACTCATCAGAAAAAGATCTTGATCTTATAACAGACCAGATCATATTTTCTCTGAAACTTTTTGATATAACTAACGTACTGCATTTTCATGAATAAAATAAACTCCTGATACTTTTGCGCACGGATGGAGGTGGTAGGCCATCTATCAGCATAGAAAGCAAGCTTGTTCAAAGCAAGTTGTGCCTGTGAGAGTACGACACCAACGGCAACTGTGGTGAACTACATACAAATTATCGACATATCGAACTGCATAATTTCTCTTGCATAGAATGCAATATATTTTTAATTTCAACTATATATTAATATAATGTTAATATTAATTATGATAATAATAATTTTTTTCATGACAATTTAAGTTGAATAAAATTAATTTGAATTTTTGTGTAGACCTATACATTAATATTGAACGAAATAAAGCACAACCTAACTGCGCTACTTTCAATTCATTCCATTAATGATCAATGATAACAGAAACTTCAACACTACATGAAACAAAATGAATATTGAACGAAATAAACCACAACCCAACCGCGCTACTTTCAATTCATTCCATTAATGTTCAATGATAACAAAAACTTCAACACTACATGAAACAAAAATGAAACAAATAATTAAAGCTATTATTATAAAAATCCAATAATGTCTAGACACTTCAACTAATGAGTTCTATAATTCTAATCAGTGTTCTATCTCACTTTTTTTATAATTTTTCCATTCATTTTCTTGCCCTACCTCTATCGTGAATATATCTTCGATTAAATCATGCAAGTTACGATTGACCCAGACTCTTTTTATTATTTTCTCAAGTTGTGAAATGTAATTACGAATTTGTATAAGACTCGCGTAATTAAAAGTAAAAACATCGCATGCGATGATATATTACATATTTATTTCATTCGAGAAGAAAATCTTGATTCGTCTGGCACTGACTCTCGTGTTTTCTGGCTCAAGAAAAGTGTGTACAAATGTTGTGAAGTGTTATGAATTTTGTATATGATTGTGATTTGTGACCAACAGCTAAGTTATTTAAGGGTACGAACAAACAGCTATGAATGATGGATGGAAGTGGGAGTAGATTTAGCGGAATATCAGTCTTATCCTGATAAATTTCGAACGGTGTAAGATATCGAAATTCTAATAACGAGGAAACACATATATGTACAATAACTTCAAGATGGTATAGGTAATAACTATTCATCTAATATCACCTGATTGTCACGCGTATATCATTTTTTATGCCGTATACGCTTGGCAATTAGGCGATATGTCATCAGACTCATTACTCATACCATCTTGAAGGTATTGAAAATATATGTGTTTCCTCTTTATTAGAATCTCAATATCTCATACCGTTTAAAAGTTATCACCAAAAAACAGATATGCCGCTAAATTGGCTCCCATGGGCTCGAAAGGGACTCGAACTCACGCCGATCTTGACATCAGTTCCCAAAGCAGAGCCGTAACTCACTAGCCAGAGGTTGCCTCATCTTATAGGCTTCTGTCAAGTAACAAATGACAAACAATTGTTACCATAGCAACAAAGTGAACTGGTGAACTAACAAACATTCTGATTGGTCAATTCCAACTGGTGGACATTGTTGTCTGTCTCTTTCAACAATGGGTGACGTCACTTGACAGGAGCCTATTCAATTTGTATTTCATTTTTTCTTTTGTTTGTTCAACAGTTCCACTAATGTCTGAATTATTTAGGGGTAGAATCAATCTGACATCTATATAGTTTCGTAAGTATACAATTCACTAGAATTTTATTGAAACTTTCAATACATATTTTCTTTCTTTAATCATCTTTTTAACATAGGAACTTGAAGTAATTGAACTGTCAACACTTATTACATGCCACTGTAATTTAATCTATCTGTAATGAAATTATTCTCATCGATAGATCGATAATTTGTATGTAGTTCAGAATGTACTGTGTATATTTGAATAAAAATAGTATATATATTGTATTGGGTGTTTCATATTAAAAACGACTTTGATTATCCATAAATATTTTTTTTTTATCACATTATGAGTCGTTTAAGTCTACAAGATAGCATGTATATATATATATATATATATATCCCCAAGTCAATATTAGTCGAACAGATAGTAGTTGCCTTCAAACTTCACAGAGCTCCTGATACAAGTTCTCACGCAACTACTATCAGTTCAACTAATATTGACTTGGGGACTCGGAATAAATGTCTCGATTTTTGTCCACTTGCCGAAAGCACTGCGATTATCAGGAGTCATAAACTACACATTTCAGCTATTGCTCTGAGGAAAAAGCAAACTGATCAACAAAGTGTTGATTACATTGGACCTCATATCTTCAATCAAATTCCATCAAATATCAGAGAAACGAGTAGTTTATCCATTTTTAGGGTTGAGGTCGTCTGATTGAATTATTTGTCATACAAATGTTTTACCGAATTAACTAGAAATATAACCATTTTTACCCTTTTGCAGTTGATATAGTTGATACTGTTTGCAGTTGATATATTATAGTTGATTTTGCTGTGGTCAGATATCAGTTCCTACATTGTTCAAGGGTTTTGCAATATGTGTCGATTCAACTAATTAGTGTATTCCCGCACTTAAGAATTTGCTTCCTTGAGGGGGCTTCTGTTAGTTTTATTATTTTCATTCATATTACTTAGTACGGATATTATATGCAGAATAGAAAAAAATTGAATTTTTTGGAATTGATCATTACGTTCTACAAACTCCTAACGAATATACAGTTCTAGTATCTCTAGTTATAAATCTGTTACTGAGACAAATGATCGAGTGTCTAGCACACCGAAGCGTCGTTCAGGAGACCGGGGTTCGATTACCGCCATGGTCAACCGTCCTGACAGGGGATTTTCGTGCTTTCTCTCTGTCATTCAGGTCAATACTTGGATGGTTTTAGACTCACTGGTTTTCATACTTCACTGGTTTCTCAACTGATTAAACGCTATGGTTGAAACCAGCAGCTTACCTTGAAAATGAATAGTGTGATAGATCACTCTACGAGCAATTTTTCCATTATACACTTTTCAAAATCACGTCTGCGTTTCTACTTACAATGAATGTCATTAGTAGACAGACCATTCGAGCCGAAGCACATGTACAGAAGAGATTTCAGAAGGAAGACGCTACTTCCTCCCCGAATGCGAGTCGTCACACCATCCTTGGAAGAACCGCACGCCGATAGAAGATAACTGAAACAATAAACAAATAGATTTCAATTTAGTTATAAGAACAATATGATAAAAAGTCCTTTGCACTGAGTAATTCGGCTTTCGTATCAATTTTTGAACATTTCAGTAATGGATATCTTAAATTGTTGAATTTTTTTATTCAATAGAGGGGTGGTCAGTGGTGTTTATGCGCTCTGGGTGACAGGTATTATATATAAATGTTTGAAAACTCGAGAGCGAAGCCTCAGCCCAGTTTATCGATGTGATTTTGTCTAGGCCTATTTGGAGTCATATTTTCGTTGCAAAAATCGTTCAAAATTACAATATAATCACTAATCTTTATAGTTTCTGTATGCAATCTGCGTTTCTAATTCAACTGTTTCTATCATCGCATAGTTAATAGTATTGAAACAAAATTATCCGGAATCGTCGCGCGAGCACCGGCAATATTTACGGTGGCGGCAGGCGAAACCAAGAGCAAATTTGATTTCTTCAGAATCAAAACAGCAAATTTTAGACAGCAAAATTTTTGCAACAACCACTGGCTGCAAACTGTAGTATTGCATACATTTGTGAGGTTAGAAATAACTCTCAACTTGACTTCAGAGTCCATGGGAGTCGATTTAGCGGAATATAATATTTTTGGTGATGACTTTTCAACGGTACAAGAAATCGAAATTCTGATAACGAGGAAACACAGATATTTTCAATACCTTCAAGATGGTGTAAGTGATAACTATTTCTCTCAAATCACCTGATTACCCAGGTGTATACGCTTGAAAATACAAAAATTTAACCGTATACGCCTGACAATTAGGCGTGATGAGATAAATAGTTATCACTCACATCACATTGAAGGTATTGAAAATATTTATATTTCCTCGTTTTCAGAATTTCTATATTTCGTACCGTTCAAAAGTTATCACCACAAAACTGATGTTCCACTAAATCGACTCCCATGGACTCGTCAGCGTTCAATGCAAGGCCACACAGCTACCGTATCAGTCGGGGATTTGAAACTTTGCATTTGTATCAGGAGCATGCTGAGAAAAACACTTTTATTTGATAAAATTGAGTAGTAATTTCGAAATTTGATGTTGAAGAAGACTAAATTTTATTCGAATTATTTCCTGCATGTATTAAGCGTCACATTTTCATTTTACCTCTTCATTACCAAGAAGAAAAAAATTAAAAAAGTTTTTTTTCTGAAAGCTTTGTAGTAGGCCTATTCATCACTAGGAGAACGAGTTTCTTTACTCTTTATCTGTGTTTCACTTCATTTAAGTAAAAACTATACAAACTTGTATTATTTTTCTCGATATTTAAATACATTCACATGCTACGTCGGTTATTAATCCCACACATAGAAAATATAAATGATTCCTCGCTCCAATACATTTTTTTTTATTACAAAACTGAAATATAATCCATTGATATTTCATATAATTACCCAGTTATCTATTTAAATTCAAACTACTCCATCACAATATTATTCGTCTACAATACTACATCCCAGCAATTTTACCATTTCTAATCCATCGAAAGGTAGTGAGGTGATGTGGCTGGGAAAGAAGGGGAGAGTGTGACATACCATCAGACGGGGCTGGATTTCTTCCACATCTTCTACGCAAGTCCAAAAATAATCTTCCCTAACCCGATGTTCATTTCTCTGTATATATACCGTCAGTTACGCACGTTATAGATCTGTTGCTCCGACTCGTCAAGGGGGAGGTTTGGGGTGATGTTTTGGATCACGTGGTTGATCGTGGTTGATACAAGACTGTTGATCAATTATTCTGATACAATACAAAGATCTATTATTGATTGAGTCTCTGCAAATCTTTGCATTCATGATAGGGCCTACATACACAAACTAAGGCTCAGTTTCACGAATCTTATAGTTAAGTGCTTATCCGTTTACTACAGTTGACGGTATAGCCTACAAAAATCATGTGTATCCAAGGGTGATAACAAGATGATCCGCTAACTACAAAACTACACAACTTGGAAACTCGCTAATCCAGGAATTATCAATTCGTAAAACTGGGCCCAAGTACACACAATATGTAACATTACATATAGAGTGTGTACATAGAAAATTATTACCAGCATACAAAAAAAGTTACAAGATTAAATTCAAAAATTTGATAACAACAAGATAATTATCTATAGTATCACTATATATTGAATGGTGAGAGATATGAAAATTACAATATGAGAAACAGAAATCACTTATGTATGTTACATTAAACAATGCACTGTGAAAATATCTTAGATCTATTGGTGTCGGTGAATCATGAATGAGATGATGGGAAGTGATGATATTTTCAGATGATGATATTTTATTGAAAAGTGGCTGATAAACGGTTGTAAGAAACCATCTCAATAACAACCTGAACGAGGGAAACCACGATGTACCTCAGTCACAGTGGTTGACCTGGCGGGAATCGAACCCCGGTCTCCTGAATGACAATTCAGCTGCCATAAATCACACATATACAGACATTTGTGATACCTGGGAAAGTGGTTGGAATGTAAATTGTTATTTGTATATATATATATATATATATATATATATATATATATATATATATATATATATATATATATATATATATATATATCCCCAAGTCAATGATAGTCGAACAGGTAGTAGTTGCCTTCAAACTTCACAGAGCTCCTGATACAAGTTCTCACGCAACTACTATCAGTTCAACTAGAATTGACTCGGGGACTCGGAATAAATGTCTCGATTTTTGTCCACTTGCCGAAAGCACTGCGATTATCAGGAGTCATAAACTACACATTTTAGCTATTCCTCTGAGAAAAAAGCAAACTGATCGACAAAGTGTTGATTACATTGGACCTCATATCTTCAATCAAATTCCATCAAATATCAGAGAAACGAGTAGTTTATCCATTTTTAGGGTTGAGGTCGTCTGATTGAATTATTTGTCATAAAAATGTTTTCAAAAATCATTTTCAGATGATGATATTTTATTGAAAAGTGGCTGATAAACGGTTGTAAGGAACCATCTCAATAACAACCTGAACGAGGGTTTTGGAAGATTTTGAAAATTCGTGTTTTTTGTATATATTTTATTAGTTCAAGAAGACTTTCATAATAACAAAGACATTATATTGAACTTTTTAAAATTTGATTCTGCTACTCCTTCCCCAAGCCCCACAGGGATTTTTTTTTAATATCGTTATTTTCCAAACAGTTCTGAAGTCCAATGATTGAACCTTCATGAACATTCTCGAAGTTATTTTTTCGATCTCCACCAGCAAAGCCCCGCAGTGAATTTCTTGGAATATGGTCATTTTCTAAGTAAGTTGCGATCAATAGGCCTATACAGTTTTGAAGTCTGATAATTGAACCTTTATGGACATTCTCGAAGTTATTTTTTCGATCTACCCCAGCAAAGCCCCACAGGGAATTTTTCGAAATATGATCATTAATTCAAGTTTTTTTTTCTGCGATTTACAAGCAGTTTAGGAGTCCTAGATTGAACCATTATGGACATTTCCAACGCTATTTTAATATTTCAATCATGGACATTTTCAAAGTTATTTTCGCGATTTCTCTCAGCAAAATATTTTATTGTGTGTTCATTCGTACGTTAACGTCGGCTTATATATGTATATATTTAAAAGGAGAATACATTTTTGGTGGGGTGCAAATGTCGCTTGGTGGGGCGCGTGCCCAACCTTGGACCCCCTTTCAAGTTTTAACGACGTCCCTGCTTGAGTATTCTAGAAGTTGTCGAAGCAGATAATATATAGGAATCTTGAAATACAAGTAAAAAATGACAACAAATAGTAATATTATTGCCATATTATTGAGTTGGCCATGCAGAGACTTACCAATACAGCAACGAAACTACCACTCATATTTCGATCACCGCATTATTTCATGTTTCCACTATTTCTACTCACTGCACAATCTAATGGGAATGCGATCCATCATGAGATCCATCGAAACATTTTGCTAAATAACTATACATATTTAACAAATATGCCAATATTTTTCCACTGTGATATCTAGTACTAACGCGCACTTCATCCTTCTTCCTTCTTCGTGAATATCATTCGACAAATAAGGCCTACGAAAAGGACCAAGAGCCGGGAGAGACGAAAACGTCATGAATGAAAACTCAAGTTAATGCTATATACTGAAATTCACGCGAAATTACATAGACAATATACCTTGTGTTCAAAGCTTTGAGTTAAAAGAAATACGTGACTTACAGTCTAGTTGAACAAATCGTCAATCGCATAGATGGTCAACGCTAGGGTTTATTACCCTTAAAGAGTGCCATATAAAATTTTCCAGCAACAAGGATGGTTAACATAATGTTCATTATAACAATGAATAGTCTATCGGTTCTCTTGAAAAATGTATACATTTATGACTCTCCTCGGCCCCCTCCCTTCCGGCAATCGAGTAAGATCAGAAAAGGCTCTAAATATTTTTTTTATTTCTTGCTAAAGAAATGCTTCTTCAAGACAACAACATTGAAAAATTATTGATATTATGGAAGTAAAAATAAAACGTTAAATTTGCCGGAAATTCAATGAAACATAAAAATTCGTAATTATATATATATATTGGGTGAGCCAAATTTTCGAGGGGTGCTCTGCACCCCTCGAAAAGATCCGAAGGGTGCTTTGGACACTGAGCACCCACGGAGTCGGCGCCCCTGTAGTTCACCACAGTTGCCGTTGGTGATCTTGATCTTATAACAGACCAGATCATATTTGCTCTGAAACTTCTTGAAACAACTAACGTACTGCATTTTCATGAATAAAATAAACTCCTGATACTTTTGCGCACGGATGGATGTGGTTGGCCATCTATCAGCATATAAAGCAAGCTTGTTCAAAGCAAGTTGTGCCTGTGAGAGTACGACACCAACGGCAACTGTGGTGAACTAGATACAAATTATCGACCTATCGAAGTGCATAATTTCTCTTGCATAGAATGCAATATATTTATAATTTCAAGTATATATTATTTTAATGTTAATATTAATTATGATATTAATAATTTTTTCATCACAATTTTTGTTGAATAAAATTAATTTAAATTTTTGTGTAGACCTATACATTAATATTGAGCAAAATAAAGCACAACCTAACTGCGCTACTTTCAATTCATTCCATTTATGTTCAATGATAACAAAAACTTCAACACTACATGAAACAAAAATGAGATAAATAATTAACGCTATTATAATATGAATCCACTAATGTCTAGACACTTTAACTAATGAGTTATTTCATTCTAATCAGTGTTCTATCTCACTTTTTTTTATCATTTTTCCATTCATTTTCTTGCCCTACCTCTATCGTGAATATATCTTCTATTAAATCATGCAAGTTACGATTGACCTAGACTTTTTTTATTATTTTCTCAAGTTGTAAAATGTAATTACCAATTTGTATAAGACTCGCGTAATTAAAAGTAAAAATCTCATCTTATTCAATTTTTATTTCATTCATTTTTCTGTTTGCCCAACAGTTCCACTAATGTCTGAATTATTTAAGGGTGATTATCATTCATGAATCAATCTATCACCCATAGTTTTGTAAATATACAATTCACTAGAATTGTATTGAAACTTTCAATGGTACATATTTTCTTTCTTTAATCATCTTTTTATCATAGGAACTTGAAGTAATTGAACTGTCAACACTTATTACATGCCACTGTAATTGAATCTATCTGTAATGATGTCCTAATTGTGTTAATAACTGAACAATCTTATTCAACATCTTGCCATCGTCAAGCCTTGCTCTATTCAGAGATTCCATTACACGCAACTGTAATTATTGTTAATATAAATGTCACATATGTTTCAATCGAATAAAAACTATAATAGTATAAAATCATTATTAATGACCGTAAAAGCGTGACATAAATAAGAAAATGAAATGCATTGATAATGAATATATGCAATTATTTACTCCATGATTGCACTTATAATTATAATGTTTTGTGTCACAAGATCTATAGCATACTTTTCACACCTGTGCTTTATTTGTTGGATTGAAGGATATACAAGATCGTTTCTATCAAGTCATGTTGGATTATATCACTTTGTTTGAAAAAAAAACAGACACGTCGAATGACATTCCATTTTTATTCTAGTCTTGATTAAGGCTATGGTAGGCCTAATAAAAACAGCCATGAGAAGTTGGAAGAAATCAATTGTATTGATATTGGAATATTATATTGATATATAAGAAAATGTGTAATATAAGAATGAACAGAGGCCTAATCATTTTGAATATCATTTTCAAAATAATCATTTCAAGAGATATGAATATTCAAGGACAGGTAGTTTTTGGAGTTTATGGTTTTCAACTACCAACTTACGAATATTTGCACATATATCATTGTGAATTGAAGATTTTTCATTTCCATCAAATTACAAGGTATTTATTAGAATTAAAGCATCTGAATGGACGTCGAAATCTTTTAATAAAAAAATTATAGTCGACTTCTGTATACTTCAAACATTTAATTATATCGGATAAATTATTATTTTTTCCTGATTAAAATAATGATAAACTATTTTCATACCCCCTCGCTCATGAGTTTCATCTCACAAATACATCATTTTCCTAGTCCTACAATAACACGCCTGACACATCGCCAGGAATGTAGGCCTACATTTAATTAACGGCAACGTGTGCGATGTATGGCACTCGACTGCTATCCAAGTGCATGGACAGGGCGTGGCATCGCCCTGGGCAAGGTAACTCGACTATATTGGATGCGATAAGCCGCTGTTAATCTTCTCACAAGACTCAAGATCAAGCATGATGCAATTACTGAACGGTATATCGAGTGATTTTCTAGTAAGTAATAGAAGTAATGTTATGTGAAGTAATCTAATCGAATACATTTCATTTCGATATGATGAAAGTTTGAATTGCAATTATTACTGTTTTTATTTTATAATCGATTTTCTTGTATAAAAGTGTAGGTCTACACTATTTTTTTTTTGCATTTATATTTTGTAGTTGTGTTTTTATTTGTATTCTATTGTGTTCCTATAATTGAATGCCTCTTCAGTATCAATGAAACCATTCGGTTCATATCGGTTTTCTCTGTTTCTGGTTTGCTGTGTGCAAGTCGGAAAAAAAGATCAATATGAAAAAATTCTACATGAATCACTTGATATCTCTTAGCTCATTACAACTGCTTAGTGTTTAGGTTTTGATGAAATAATTCGTATAGGTTTCGATAAATTGGTTATTGACATTTTAAATAT
Organism: Brachyptera putata; assembly: GCA_907164805.1. NCBI lineage: Eukaryota > Metazoa > Arthropoda > Insecta > Plecoptera > Taeniopterygidae > Brachyptera > Brachyptera putata. The sequence continues at coordinate 23,104,614 of OU015469.1, read as the reverse complement.
CCACTGAAATAACATGGCGAGAGCAGTGAAAATGCGTTTTTTGACAAATTCAAATTTCGATATGTGTTGAGGAAATAGTTAATTAACATGTTCGACAATTCTCATGAAAATCAGATGAGTCTTTGCGGTAACAAAAAGCGTGTAGATTTTTATTAAACGTTTTGTGTAAAAATATCTCACTCATTTTACAAGGCCTGAGTATGCGTTTTTCTAGTTTACAAATTGAGGTTCTGAAAAATTTCCTACCCAGCTTTCCATTTTCAAATATGATTAAATTCTGAAATTATTAATTTTGAGTGTTTTCCCTTATTTCTGACTCAAAAATAGAAATTGACTGGACATTTTTATAGAACTGTGATTATTTTGAAACAAAGTTGTGGGTGAAGCTATTTGCTTGTGAGAAAATGATATTTTACTGAAAAATATAGTAGGATGAATTCGATGATTTTTGTGAAATTGAATTGTTTTTTCCATGTCATTGTATTTTTCATTTATATCGATCTAAGTACACCTACTCTTTGAAATTAAATGCGATGAACTTATACCTAATCGTATTTAGGGCGTGACTCCTCCAAAGAAATACACAATCATTTATCATTATATTTAATCATAAATCTGAATTAATCCATAAAATCTCAATCAGATTTCTCATATTTCCACAATAATCACCTCACATTAATAACTTGTCCCTACTGTATAATGACTGCCATGTTCGAACAATTCTTTAAGGCGTGGTTATGAGAGTGCCTATATAAGCCCACAAGAAATGATCACAAATTCATAAGTAATTGGCTTGAAGATATTATGGCAGTACAAAGGTCGTGTAATTGTATAATAATGTGTATATTATTATTATCTTGTATTGGTTGTGTGGGATTAATGTTTTATTAATTTGTCACCCGCTTGGTTACTTGGTGACACATGCGTTGAAATCTCTCGCATGGTTGGTTTCTTGTCTGCCCGTGCATTGATGTACACAGGCGTCATATCTTCATTCATAAAAGACTATGGCTTTGAATAAAAGGTTGCCATGAGACACAGAATAACAAAATATTAAATAAAAAATGTATATAAATATATATGAAATTGTATTGCGATAAAACATACTGTCAATAACTATAGTATTAGTCGAATTATGATTGATTTGAAATAAATAAAAGAAATATTAACAAATAGTGAATAATATAGGCCTAGTTAACAAATACTGAGAAATAACGATATGATGGGATATTCATATTAGTATAAATTATTATTGTTGACATTGTTGATGATATTTCATCATATCTGTGTATCGAAATCAGAACGGTAAACAGAGCACATCAAGTATGAAACTGGTATTAATTGAATGAAAAACGAGCTAGAAATTATTGGCCAATATTTTGAACACTCCGACTGAACTTATGAATGGAATGAAATAATAACTGGTTAACAATTATCAATATTATCAGGTTTTAAAAACAACAATCAAACATTTCAATTAAAAATATTATTCCACCTAATGCGTTTTACAATGGTGTGCTGAATAATTTGAGTTGATGATGTCGCCAACAAACATGGTCATCAATAGACCTACTCGACAGTTACTTTGTTTTTGTTATAGTAACTTCGAAAACTTGTTAGGCCTATGATGTAGATGTTTCCCAATTAAGGCTATAAGGATGCAAAGTAGAATCGGTTGAACAAGACACCACCAAGGCTATAACTTCGAATGAATAAATGGATGATTAATTCAATTGATTAGAAAATGATGGGTTAAGGGATGAAGGGCAATTCAACAGTAACGTTAGGGTGGGAGGGAAATCTTCAATCTATGCTTTGAAATATGAAATTCATCTTCTTTTTTTTCTAGACATATATCTCTTTTATTTCTTCTCATCCAATTCTTCATTCCTTCATCTATTTTTTCTAGTAATGTAGAAAAAATCAGCTTTTCGACTTTTATATTTGTTCTCTCTGATTATCTTATTGTATTCTTATCAAATTTGAATTCCTCTCATATTCTGTTTTTTCTTTAATGTATGTAATTTTATATTCTCTGAGATTGATTTTACTGATCCTTATTTATTTCATCATTTGAATACTTATTCAGTTCTGCCGAAAAATTTGTTTTCCTCGCAATTTGTTTTTCTCACTTGAACGACTGAAGAAAACCACTTTACTTTTGCCGCTCTATTCTTTCACAAATTTGAAACTCTTGAATAACAAAACCGTTTTTTGACCAACACTAAAATCCACAAATATATATATATATAGGCCCATATAGATTATTTTCAAATATTAAACCTATTAAAAAACTAACAAATAACAAATATTAGATATAAAACCTTCGACGATTTTCTAAAATCTGATTCTATATAGTTTCTCAAAATTTGGTACTCAGATACTACGCATTTATATTCTAGGTAAGGTCGGAATGTCTGCATGCAAAGAGTTACTTACACATGCATAATTTAGCAGTTTCCAGTCTTCCAGCTTGTAACCTTCAAGACTGCGGCTCTGAAGTCGAAGTCGAGACAGGCCCTGAGATGTCACAACAAGAACCAAATCGACCGATACCACAATCACAATACAATTACATATGATACAATGAGAGCATAAACACATGTAGTGACACGCAACATTCAATCGTTTACTTTTTTCATCCTGATTTGGACATTGTTTCAATAGTGAGAAAACAATAGAAAATGAGAGAACATAAACAAATTCGCATTTATTTATTTTTATATTACAATACAATTACAATACAATTACAATACAATTACAATACAATTACATCTGACACAATGAGATCATAAACACATGTATGGTGACACGAAACATTTAATCTTTAACTGTTTTCATCCCAATTTGGACATTGTTTCAATAGTGAGAAAACATAGGCCTGCATGCATAGATTCGTTTTGATCTGTGAAAGATATAGATGGAAATCGAGCGTGGGTTCGATCCCCGCATGAGACATGAGTTTTTTAAAGCATTCATCAATAACTTAGCAATATATACATGGGGTCATACAGTGATGTATGTATATGGGGTCATTATGACATAGTTTGATACTATTTACAATATCACAGTACAGAAAATATATTTTATAATCTCAGTATATTGTATTCAAGGTGTTTGTATATTCTAGCGAGAAATAATTTTCACGAGAAAATTTATGAGTATAATATTTCCATTTATAAATCCACAAAACGGTCTTGTTAGCAGTGATATTTACAAATGAAATTATTCAAATGTATTCAAATTATTGACAGTGTCACTGTACAGTGAATATATTTTGTAATTTTAGTATATTAATTGTATGTAGGGTGTTTGTTAGTTACGCAGTCAGTTATTTAACTTCTAGAAAAAAATTATTCCTCAGAGAAAGATTATAGACATATTTTCATGTATAAATCTACCTAACAGTAGTTCTATTAGCATTTGAAAAATGAATAAATTAAATTTATTCGAATTATAAAAAAGTGTATCAACTAAATGATGCTTCCACATACCAATCAATAGATCGATATTAGATCTCACATATTTAATATTGTAGCCCAAATAGGCCTATTACTAGTTATTCAGTCTACAGATTTCTTATAAATAGTGATTTACCGCAATGTTTCTAATTGATTGACCTTGAGGATTTACAATTAGATTAATATACTGGACATATGTTAATTTGAAGCCTGCTAACTCAGCCAGGTCTATATATGTCTCCATATAAATTATGAGTAGGCGTCAACTTGTATTAGTAAATGAATATTATATTTCAAATAATGATGATGGATGGAAACTCTTATCCGTTAGTAGTAATGGATAAGGAAAACGGTCGATCGGGACAAGCAGAAGCCAGTGAAATTGAGTTGATAATGTAACTTACAAGTGAGGAGGTAAAAAAATGTAGGCGCAGGTAATATTAAAATTAAGTTTATGTTTGAATGTCAAATTAGGAAAAAACTGATTTGTCGGTTCATCTGATTTTTTTTAGCGGAGTCTAATCTGAGAAATAGGATGTCGCATATTAATGATGGAGGAACTAATGATGGGAACTGAAATAGTTTTGATATATACGTTTATCATCTGAAGGAAATTATAGTATGCCCAATGTATAAATCAGCTCAATGAAGGTGTACAGGGTAGGGTATATTAACATGACATTATACTTGGCAAAAAAAAGTTGAGTCTGAAAAAATTATATAGTTCAAGGATATATTGATTGGGATGTTATAATAATAGATACAAATTCAATTTCTACAAAATTAAATTACATATGATCATCATACTCAAAATAATGAGCTTGGACCAAGCGAAAGAAATAATATTTACATGTCCTCATTGGTTGGGCTCGGTTTTATATTTATTATATTTTTATATATATATATATATATATATATATATATATATATATATATAAATATAACTATATATATATATATATAACTATATATATATATATATATATATATATAAATATATATATATATATATATATATATATATATATATATATATATATATATATATATATATATATATGTATATGTATGTGTAAATAGATAATCTTTTGGGTTTATTTCATGGATATTATTATTTGAAAAGACCAACGTTTATTAACATGAAATATATATCCATAATAGGCCCCCTATCCATGGAATGAACCCAAAAGATGTATTTATTTACAAATATGCATCATGGAAGAGTTTCAAATCATATATATATATATATATATATATTTAGTGACCTACTCATTTTCACCAGAACTAGTGACGCGACCTTTACGACCGTCAATACAACAGCATATCCTGAATAGACGAGTACGACACCAGCAACTGCGTGCAATCTTTGGTCCAGTTGATCTTGTTTTATATCTCCATCTAAATGATGATGAAACATCTTGATACCACGCCTCACGAACAAGAATTCGAAGGTGAGACAAAAGCAAGATGAATTTACCATAAATAATCTCCTAATTGATTCAAATTACATCTCATCCATCTTTCTCGTCTGAGCTGATTTGGGCGTACTTCAAAATGTGTCGCCAAAACAATTTCCTATACAAGCATAATTATTAGGAATTAGTTTAATATAATTGATGGGTCGGGACTGCTGATCGATAGTTATAGTTGATAGTGGAGACCTACGATCGTAATGTGATTGGAGTATAACTGGATCTAGTCTAGTCAGGACGGCTAAGACGTTAGTTAAGTGAAGAAGTGAATTATTTATCACTTTGTGCATTTTGCATATTGCTGGACTTCTATACAAGGTGTTCACAAATGGAAAAAAATACGAACAAGATTTTTTTTTTCAATTATTAAAACAATCGTTGTTTTGGTTTATTTCTCCTGTTGTTATTTGCGAAAGGTCCTTTTTCATACCTTCATACAGTATAACTGAAAAAGTAATACAAATTTGAAGATGATTATTTCGGTAGTGGAGAAAAAACATGAAATATAATTCTAGTGATTTGGAAAACAGTCTTTACCGACAACTCAAAATTACTCATTTATCAAAAACTATATTCATGGTACTGTGTTCAGCCTCTCTAAATCAACAACAGTTGTCAGGGCCGGCAACAATCGTCCCCCAGGACAACAGAACAGCGTCCATCACGGCCCCTGGAACTCTTTGCTGCATGTCTCTCTAGGGTCCGTATGGTTCGCCACATACTATAACACATCAGTAGCCTATTGGAAATCTTTAAGTCATAACAATGACACTTCTGAAGGATATCCAGGAGTGAAAGACATCGAGGGGCCAACTTAATAAGCAAACGTTTATGGTCACATTAACATTGTGATGGGTAGTGTCATCGTAACTTCACTATTGCTGGTGGGCCTTCAACTTTTCATTCAAACCCAACCAATCGGAGTTCAAAGAGAGTATAAATAATCACGGCTACCAACTGACTGGAATAAAATACTACATATCTTTCTATGAACACGGAACTGCATCCACTGCGAATGATAGTGACATAAATAAGAAGTGTCAGAAAGAAACATGAAGTGACCCTAGAATTGTAACACATTTGTACATGAATACATGTTTTAAATGAAATGTTTTTGCTTAAAATTACCATAGATCATTACATATATCGATGTGCTGGAAATTACCGTACATTGGCTATACTCCACAATCTGTAGGACTCTAGTTCTACTCTATAGGCTGTTACCGTACCTATTCCTTCAGGTTTCGCGGATACAAACATATTATGAAAAGTTATCAGGCTATATATATTTTCATTATTATCTCAACTCTTCATAGTCATTTTTCCTAATCAAAAATCTCTTTCTATCTTACTCTTTCAATCTTGACCCTCAACTCTAAACAAAGGATCTACTAAACAGCAATGTCACCAATTGGGTGTGATTATCACCACACACATACATACAGACACAGACTTGTCGAAACGATTAATTAAGATCGATGTGTGTAAAGATCGATATGTTTAATTATCGCTAAAATCGATCTTTGTGTCCGGATCTCGAGCACGACCACGCCTGTCGCATCCACCAAAGATCACGTGTGATAATCTGATATGGGACATCCGATCGGTGGATCTAGAAGATGTATGAAACTGGTGTCTCGGATAGGTGTTTGTATAAAGATGGCCTTGCTATATATGAGCCTGTATGTGTGTAATGTTACAATATCAATGGTAAGGTTGGGAAGCGGATAAAATAGAAGAAGGAATAAGGGATTAGGATAATCCGTGAGGGTGACCAAAATTGTATGAAGGTTTCCTATTACGAATCCCAAATGTAAATTCATTGATGACGATTATGATTATTTGTTGCTCAACGACCTCACCAACAGCTAATTTATTTGAGGGTACCAATGAAATTAGGTGATAATGAAAGTATGGAAAAATTATGGATTTTTATGAAAGGACGTTTTTCAAAAACCTATGTCTTGAGCGATATTCGAACACACGCCCAACGCCAACGGTGACTTCTGTTTTGTAAGTGGTGCCTCAGCTGACTGAGCTACTGATGGGTAAAATGAATTCATTCATATTTATTTTGGGTAACGATGAAATTGGTATTGGATGAGTGGTTAATGGAATGTTGGCGGGGAGATGACGGTTTCTTTGGTAATGCGAAGGATAATGGGAAGGAAGCGTTGTGGCCTATGTTGTAGGATCCATCTCGGTTACCCAGGCAACTACCGAAAGAAAGAAACCGAAAAAAAACACGAAAATCCGAAGGAAAGATGAACTTTGGCGGGTATCGAATCTACCCAATCTTACCCTCATGTCCTGGGGATTCAATTGAATTATTCCATGACCATAGATGCCTCACTTATTTACATTGGGGCTTATAGTCTCACTGTGATGATAACTTTATATATTGGCGTCTAATTTATGATTATTAAGATGAAGGGATGCTGAGATGAAGCATAGTCTATGGATGAAGGTTTCTTAGGAAATTCGAAGGAAGCGGTTGTGGCCTTTTATAAGGAACAATCCCGGCAACCACATATAGACTAAACAGGGAAACCTAGATACATATCATTCAACAATTATTCTCTATTCGAAATATTTTTTCATTCTGGACAAAATAGCTCTCATCCCACAATAGGGCCTTTATTTTGATAGCCCCGAACAAAGTGTTCCTTAAGGACTCTTTTTAGTGGGATGAACATTTTTTTCAAAATATCACCTATATTCAGAGAACAGTTCTATTCGATTCCAGACTAAAATAAGTCTAAATGCTGATTTATTACCCGGACTTCCAGAAATTCATCCCACAATGGGCGTCTATTTTGTCTATCCCTGCTCCAGTTGCTCCTAAACACTCAGTACATCAGATATTCTTAAGGTCATGGTGTGGCTCGCTACTCGCCTAACTCGACGACCTTTGATCGGCCACATTTTCTTGATACACATTCAACACATGGTCTATCAACAATTCCGATCAAACGTCCCCCCTATTCATTAACATTACCAATCAAGAGTCTCAATCCTTCAATACTTGATTGAACATTTTATTTCAACTACGATTATACGTTCCTTCTATCAATTAAGTATAACGGTGTGTAGTTTCGAGCCATCTATAGTGGTTTACCTTAATTCTTGTCTTTGATGGTTTTGATCTGTGGTCTCCCCTATGGTATAAGTGTAGCGATTGGTGGTTTTGAGTCGGATGATTGCTGTATCACATGCGTCAGTCACTACGGTTAGTATAAATAGACGCCTCGGTGCAGAAGTAAGGACACAATACAGTTGCTACTGGTGCTTGTATCATATCTTACAAGAGACCTAATCAGCTTTATCAACAATGAAGGTTTTCGTAAGTAGAATTCGAATATTTTTTAGTTGAGGTGAAAAATTAAAAGTGTGGTAATAATCTTGGTGATTGGATATATTCGAAATATTTTTTATTTTGGGAGTTCGATTCTTACTCATCTATTTTTCCATAATAGAAAATTTGAAATTATTATTTCAAAAATTATAACCGTCAAAACCCGTATAACCGTATACAACCGTCGAAAAAATCGAAAAATCAAAAAATCAAGTTACTGAAATTTGAATATGAATTATTTAAAAATTCCACGAGTTATTTCGTGAGCATGAGACAAGCGATACAATATTAATCTACTATAATATCTATAATATCTAACTGAACGGTGATTACACTCTTGCGAAGTTATTCAAATTCATGTTGGTGGTAGTGCCGTGTTTTACAGTAGAAATAAGTAGACGTTATAACCGATCACCAGCATCTGTGGTATCATATTAATTTTTAACTCGAACAATTTATTGCTCAAATCTTCAGTATGTTTGAGATTGATCTTGCTTATCTTTATTTTATTTCATTGCTAAATGAATTATAATTATTTAATTAGGTCTGCTAGGGTGAATATTGAATATATCAATTGAATTGCGTCATATGAACCACTGTCAGTAGGTCTGCCAAAGTCAGTGCTGGTTATGATGTATAAGGAGAGGACTGGTGCATTAAATAATTGAAAAATATATATATTATCAAATATATCGAATATAATATATCAAATATAATATGGGAACAGTTTCAACAAACTCGAACAACAATTTCAAAAAATAGCAAGAACTTTCAAAACACAAATTTCGAAAAATATAAAAAATGTATCTCGATATCAAAACAACAGGTAATAACCAGAACAGCAGGAAGAAATACTAATCCACTCAAATGCAATTAATTAAAAAATCATGTACCCTCTGTTCCCAGGTGGTTCTATCAGCGGTACTCGCCTGCACAATGGGTCAGGTGTTCTACGGAGGTTATCCCGGTCTGGGATACTCTCCCTACGCCCTGTCCCCTTATCCCTACTCGCCGTTCCTCCGCGCTGCCGCCCCCATTGCTGCTCCCGTCGCCGCCCCCATCATCACCGTCCCCACCGCCTCTCAGTACCACGCTCAGGATGAGCTCGGACAATTCACTTTCTCGCACGCCGGCGACAACCAGGTGAATATACGAATATTGATCTTGATTATCGATTTTATAAATCGATCGATAATCGAGCTTAGGGAGGAAGAAGAAGATCGTAGAATCGATTATATTGATTTGATCACAGGCATCACCACTCACGGTTTACCAATTCGATCCTAAGATAACGTTTGATTATATAATAATACCGTCATATGGAATTACCTGGTTTTGGAATTTTCCATGTATAGTCACCAAAATTGTTTGTATTTCACTATTTCCAGTTAAATTTTATGATATAAAATTATGAATTCTCCAGAGTATCTCAAGTTATCAGTAATAATATGATTCATGAGGTGTTAAAATTCCTCAAGGGATTTGAAATATAATATTCTTCGAAGTATAGTTGGAAATACAAGACTAGATTTTTCACAAATGAAAGAAAACAACATTATTCGCTATTCATTCTGGTCTAGTTCATCTTATCTTCTCTCAAAAATTATTTTCGATAAGATTCTTCAGATTTTCAGATTGTGTTGTAATTTTATTTATGATGGAATACGATTTTTGGGAATTATGATGAATTTTCAAAATACGGTTACAACTTACAGGCATGGATATTTTCATTATACAGGACAGAAATGATTGTATTCCTCATTAACTTATTTGAACTAATTTCATCTATATTTTCTTCAATTCCAGGCCCGTATTGAGACCAAGACCTTCGACGGAACCGTGAGCGGCGCTTACAGCTACGTCGACCCCAACGGCAAGCTCATCAACGTCAACTACCTTGCTGACGACAACGGTTTCCGCGTCATCGGTGCCAACAACTTGCCCGTCGCCCCATCGGTGCCCGCCGTGCCCGAGCTCAAGGGACCCGAGCCCGTTCAAGACACCGCCGAGGTAAGTTGATAAACGCGATTAGAACTTACTTAAACACACAATTCTCGGAAGTATATACTGGAACTATATTTGAAAACTATATTTACTAGAACTGTATCAATTTTGAGTACTATATTTAACTAGAAGTATATTTAAACATCAACAAATTATTACAATTTCAATTGATTGAGTACACGGGAAGAAAGAGGTGGGACAGTGAAATGGGAAAGAGGGGCTGGCACTCGGAATATCTTCTTTTCTTTCGTGGATATAAGTACAGAGACTAAAGCTAGCCACCGTGTACCGAAAAAAAACTTCAATCAATAATTATTCCCGTGAAAGCATCTAATTTCATTTGAAGTACATTTCATTTCCATTTGTATCGAAATGATAACAAAATTTGTAGTGAGAAGAACATGAACAAGTAGGCCTATAGTTTCCTTGTATTAGCCAGCTAATTTAAAACCTTAGAAAATTATTAATATTGGTGGAAGGGCCATGTTTGAGCAAAAATCATTCATTATCCACACAAACTATATCGCGTATCTGTTGTCTATAGGCCTATACTTGTTCTTACAAATTGGTTTTCATTGATATTATTAATTGTTTTAAATTTTCCACATAATACTGTAAGTTATTGTACTTTTTTTTTTTAAATTCTCATATTGTTTTGTTGATTGAAAAATGTTATTCAATATGTAACACAATTCTAAGCATTTTGTATAATGGTGAGTAAATGTATGACACTATGAAATAAAAACATTCCTCTTCCACTATCAGGTCGTTGCCGCTCGCGCTGAATTCGAGAAGAAGTTCGCCGAAGCCAAAGCCGCCGCTGAAGCCGCCCCCGAAGTAGTTGCACCCGAGGTCGCCGCCGCCCCCGAAGCCGAGGTCGTCGTCGCTCGTCGTAAGCGCGCTGCTGTCCTCTTGAGCTCCATCCTCACCCCCACTCTTGCCAAGACCACCCTCAAGTACAAGCAGTACGAGGCTATCGACGCTGCTACCCCCGCCGGTAAGACCAACACTTTAGCTCTATCTATCCCGCATCCTACATATGCTTGAAACATACACAAACGTTGACAACTATCATGGCAGAGTACATGGACAGGCGCAAAATGACCTCGCTCGATGCGCCTTTGAATCCCAACACCAGCTAACTTTATGATTACATTGTTAGCTAAAAAGACACCACAACCCTGAAGTAAATTTTAACAAATTAGGATGATATTTATTTCCCGCATTTTAGAGAGAACTGTATAACACCATCTCAATTTCAGAATTAAAACTAATTTTTTATCCATTTTGATATATTTTTTTTTATTACCATTTTGATATTGTCTGTAACTCAAAATTGGAATGTCTGCTCTAAAAAAGCCAACTTATTAGAATATGTGTAGGTCTATAACATATATTCAATTGGAAATTACTATTTTGTCCCAGAAATATTGTAGGCCTATCAATCGTAACTTCATGGATGTTACTTGAAATCCTACAGAATGGGAAATTCTATAGATGAAAATCGAATCGAAAAACGAATATTGAATAGAGTGTACAATTTTTTCACTTCATAAAGAACAATAATGTGCTTCGAATATCAAGATTTGGGAAAAAATCTAAATTTGTCCATTATGTTTCAGATACCAAAGCCATCGAGCTGAAAGACAAGGAGCAAGAGATCCTGACCCCCACCCTGACCCGCATCCAAGTGCAGACACCCATCGCCGCACCCATCGCTTACCAGGCGTACACGTCACCCCTCGCGTGGTCCCCCTACCAGGTCCCCAGCCTGTACCACGGACAACAGGTGGTTTACTTGTAAACACTCTACAACACATTCGTGTAAAACTGAAACAAGTCGAAAAAATTTAATTTGGGATAGAATTTTAAGAACATATTGAAATGGTTTATCTTCGAATACTGCAGTCAATTTTTCTAGAATTTTTTGAAGACATATTTGAAATGATACTTTAAAAATTGACTGTATTTTCTATCTCAGAAGTTCTAATAATATTTTGGATCATTTGTGCTATATGGAGAGTAGCCTTTTCATTTGTTTATTGAAAATTTATTCTTAAATAAATTGTTTTCTCAAATATGAGCGTGAATGTATTACATATCTATACAATTTATGATACAAAAATGTCTAAAAGAAATGTAGGAAAATATGATTACATTTCATGAACATGCTTGAGAAAATGGAGGTACTGTTTTGGTTTTGGTATTGAATGGGAGTCAAAATTAATTTGTAAATAATAATAAATACAGAATTTCAATTTTTTTCATTGACACGACGAATATATAGCATGATCATGTGTCATGTATTTTTCCATCGATAAAAATACCGAAGTCGATAAGTTAGCACTACTACTTTATCGACTTCCAATAATCATGGAACTAATTGAAATTTCGATTTGTTTTTTTTAATTTTAAAAGAGAGGACCAATGTATGTGTTCAATTATTGTAAAAATCAAACAATACATGATGTGTGTGATATTCTTCATCGTAGTGGCCATCTATACTGCAATCCACAAGTGTTGGTAGGAAACCGCCAACACTTGATCGGAAGTATAGCAAAATGTCGACCGATCATTCGCAAAGACACGGTTACGATTTATGGATTACTTTTCCAACTGGCATTAGATGTAAAAGTGGAAAAACCCAACTGCTGGTAGAACCATTTATGATTATGATGTTAAAATATTCAAATTATTTACAGCTCAACGAAAAAAGAACTAAATTAAAGGTACATATTTTTACCTGGGAAAATCAGAAAATAACAAATAGTTGGATTTATGATTTTTCTAGTGTGAATATTATTGATCACTTTTGATTATTGAAATTTCAAATTGGATTTATATTGGACTGAGAAATAAATTAATATATTTTGTGAGAGTTCCTTTTTTGGTCTGATGTATTTGATTGCGAAATAAATATATAGTTTGTCAATACAATACAGGTTTAATTATTATAAGAATATAACTAATCCATGCTCAATTGATTCCTTTCCACTTCATCATCCTCGAATCCATAAAATATTTCAAAATCTTCAAGTATGTGTGCTATTATGGTTCATAATTCACTCTTGATGTTAAATTCATGTGTTCTCTATACTAGCAAAAAGTAGTTCATTATTGCTATCAGATTCACATGATATGTTCAGGAATTATTAGCGATCCCATAGTTAATAAATTAATGAATATTGAAATTTAACAGTGCGTCAACGACGTACTTATTTCTAGAGCAATTAATTTTTTGAATGAAAATTTGAAAAGAAACAATTCCATTGATTTTTTTAATTGCTGATTATAATCCAAAATAATCAAAATATTTCTTACATATTGCCTTCCAGCACCCATCACCTTTAGAGCCATTTTTAGTACTAAGTGAAATAGATATACTCAAATTTGATTTTTGCATCCCAAAACCAAATATATGTCATATATTAAAACTCAAACCATATTTAAATTCATTGGTAAAAAATAGTTGTTTTATTTTTTCGATAATTTTAGACGTATTTAAGTCAGTACGATAACAATAGATGGAAAATAAGAGATTTAAGATTTTGATTTTGATTTTGAGATGGCAAGTTCGTCCTCGTGGTGCCCCGTTCAAACGATCCAATCTTCCATCCATAGCCTTGATTGGGAAACAATGATTTTGTATCAAGTTTCGATGTTATTGAAAAAAAAATCAACGCAGATCAAACCTACTTTATCGACAAATATATATACCATAAAAAACACACCGTCCGATAAGTAGCTCGATCTACCGCATACAGCATGCACTAGTAGAAGAGTACTTTGAACTTCACCCAGGTGTGAGAGAGATGGAAGATCAGCCAACACAAACAGCTGACAAAGACAGGCTCTGACGTCAAGCACATAAACACGACAACATGTCGAAACATCCGGATAAATTCCACGAACTGACGTTCCGAGTATGATTGAGGGAGAGAGGGATATTACATTACAGGTATCCGTAGAAGAGTGGAGAGTAATGATTAAATGGGAGCAAGCGAGAGAAAGAGAGACGACAGTATGCCGGAAATGAGAGAGACAGAAACTACTAAGGACGTTGCTATGAAATTGTTTTTTGAATGAATCGAGTATTCTACAGACCAAACGACACTTTTAAAGGTGACGAATATATAACGAATATCAAAAAATATATATTCTAGAGCTTTTTCTTGAATGAATACAATTTTACATTATTTATATTGGTTGGTGGGGTCGTTGAGCAGAATTTGAAAAAGCTTTCCAAAAAGTATGTATTGTAAGTTGAAAATTCAATTTTGTAAAAGTATAAAAAAAACTCTAAACCAAAAAATGAATAAAAGGGGAAAACTAAATGAATGACAGTTTATAATAGGTTCATTATTAGATAGTATAGTCGTACCAATCAAAGTTAACACATATTCCTTAATTAACTAACACATAGATTTTCTTGATTTCTCAATTTCAAATAATATCTTTCTAAAACTTCTAATTGAATTTCTTACTATAAATTAAATTAGTCTGATCGGTACTCCACAGGTGTGACTTGAGATCTCTGATATACAGACTACAATACTTCAGCAGAGTGACAGAGAAGAAAGTCCAAACGAGACAGCGTGATAGATAGAGGATATAATGAAGTGAGAGAGAGAGGTGGGGAGAAAAGCTGAGTAATAAACAGGTGAAAGGGGGGGAGAGAGAGAGAGAAAACGATAAAAAGATACTAGTAAAACAGAGATAGAGAATCGTGCACAATCAACTGTGCGTAACGTAAGGCCTCCACCGGTTGTAATATCAAGTTTAGTATTGCATTAACCGTCAACCTATCAAGTTGTATATTTATTTACTCAATGAAACTTCAGTTGTGAACTATTTTAAAAACCTACGTGTGAACAAACTATATTATATCTAGTCAATTAATTTAGTGTTGCAACAATGCAAGTGTATTGATTGTTGAAGAGTGGATTGTTTTGTTATATTATCACCATGGCTACGTTTCGGTTTCACAAGTAAGTTTTTTGAACTTTACCTGTGGTTGATTGTGGTAACGTTATAAACCGGTGAGGCGTTACTGCAGTATGTGTGGTTACGTTTATCATTACTGTCAGACGATTGAAGTGGTTTTGATTTGAGTGAAATGTTGGATAATGTGATTTCAGTGGTGTTATTACCTCAAGGGTAGCCGGGGCAACAGCCCTGGGGCCCATGGCACTTGGTGGGGGGGGGGCATGTTGCCTCGTCTAAAATGTGTATAAAAGAATATTCGAAAAATAAATATGGAAATTAGGGGTTCATTGCTATTTATTTCTGTCTGAAATTATTTGTGAATTTGCATAATAATATTCATGACACAATAATGTGAGCATCAAATGTAATATGGGATTCCCAAAATATACAAAATTACTCTAAAAATTGATCAGTTTTCAAAAGATCATTTGCAGGTCATAACTGAAGCCTGTGTGACAAAATCTATCATTCATTTTTATTATACCAGCGCTCTCATTACAAGTACTATTATCATGTTTTTTCTTCAAAATTCCAAAGACTTCATTATTGGGAATTAACGTTCATATTGATTTTGGATAATTATTATCAGTATTTTATTCATGTTGACAATGATTTCTTTTATTGTGACAAATGAATGTAAATCGAGGCTTCAAGACATTACTGTTTATGATAAATGTGATGTGATATGAAGGTAGCTTTTTCCCTTCAAAAAACATATTTGAACGTGGTGTGTGTGTAAGAACTTCGAAAAACCTACAGGGAGTTGGTGTAGGATCAAAGCGCTAATTAAATTATCCCATTCATTATAATCATGTAATCTAGTGAACGAATGCGCAATATAACCTATATAGCCAACGATTAAATAAATTTTCACTAAAGCTTATAATGAAACAATGATAATGGTACAAATTATTCTACTACAGTATAGGCCTGCATTGAAAATCTTTCAGGTTGAGAAAGGTATTGGTCCACTTATGAACATTATGAATAATTGAGGAAAAATATTTCACAAATGATTCAGCGTTACACAAATCGATGAATGTAATCAAAGGGTTATCACTCGTCAATATTTTTCTTCACGATAACAATTACACATTCATTTATTTAATGTCAAATAAAGACTATATTCCAATCTACAATAAATTTAAATCCATTAGTTATCTTATCAGCCATGTGACTTATTTCTGTTCTTTAATCAAGCACTAGTAGATACAATACAATAACTAACACATAATAACATACATAGTAATAAATGCATGGAAACATGATTTTAATGCTTTATAACGCAATATCAATTATACAAATTTTTGGATATAGCATTATGGTTATTGAGAGATTCCTATATACACTATAGGTGTACTACACCAGTCCATTGTTGATTTTTTTTATGTTGCTTAACGACCCCACCAACAGCTAGACGAGGGTACGAATGAGCGGATGATGATGAAACGATGAAAAAAATCACACGAATCAAAAAAATCACATGAATCAAAAAAAATCACATCAACCGAAAAAAATCACCCGAATCAAGCGAGAATCACGCAAATCAAAAAAAAATCACGCGAATCAAAAAAATCACACGAATCAAAAAAAATCACGCGAATCAAAAAAAAATCAAGAGAATCAAAAAACTCAAGAATCAAGTGTACAAAAAAGTATTAGTTGTTCACCCCTCGATGAGCTGCTATATTTCTGTGGCAGTGATTGTCAGAGATACTCCGGTTACCTAACTAATGGGTAATTAGTGTTGAACCGGTAACTAACTTCTGTTAACTCATTTTCTATTCTAGTTTCAAGTTTTGATATTTTCTATATTTGTATCATGTGCAAATCTTTGAAAAAAAAAAAATAAATAAACTAAACTTTGCATTATTCTACATGTGAAAATGTTCAAATGCTCATGTCTTAAATCTACTCAAATATTTCATTAATACACCTATATGTCATGATTATAATACAGAATCTATAATTGGTTGATATCAATAAAAAGAGAAAGAAACACTAAAACAAAAACAACCCAGATAACCACTACATTCATTCAGAATATTCATCCAAACATATCGACTAATAACAGTACAACAATGACAAAGAAGTAATACACTAAAACTTAAATACATTATATAGCTCAAGAAAACATAACACACTAAAATATAAGACTTCCTGATTCAAAAACATTTGTACATCTCCGAATTACATTTGTACTAATGTGAGCCTTAATCACTAAATTACAAGAATTCCGCGTGAAATGAATCGTAGGACATGATTATACAATTTATTATATGGCCAGTTTGAGCTTTAAAATCACTCTATATGACAAGTGAATCGGACGAAAAGAACTGTAATAGGTTTAAAATGACAATGTAAATCAAATCAACCTAATTAATGACGATATAAAACAAGATAATACAATTAGACTCATAACAACTTTACCAAACGTTAACAACAAATGCTTATGCTTTGAAGAAAATACTCAAACGCCATGTATAAACTTAAAAATAGGTAATCTCCAATCAAAACATCTTAACATTTGTTAATCATTCAACTTATTTGTGTTTTCTGTGCTTTTGGAAGGAAGAACAACTTATAAACTGTAATAAGAGTCAATTTTAAGAAAAAGTTAATTTCAGGATTATAGGATTGAGAAAAAAAATGAAATTATGACGCACTGTTTGATAACTAAGATCTATTGGCGTCGGATGAATGACTACAGGTTAACTGAGATGATGGAATGATGAGATGAAGGTCTCGTAGATAGTGGGAAGGAAGCGGTCGTTGCCTGATATAAAAAAACATGTAAAGAATATTACTTATGCATTGTGCCTGAATTTTCGATAAAAATCAATATCTCTTTGTTTTCATATATTTTCAACTCGTCTTTTTCTATACCTTATAGGCAGTTTAAGATCTCAAGTAGTTTTACTTTCTTCGTCAAAACTCATAACAGCCCATGAAAACATTCCATTTCCGGTCATTAATATATTAAATGTTTGTTTATATTTTTATATATACTTATTCACCAACAAACCCCATGAAATCTTCATTATAATATGATATGTATGGTAATTATCATACTTAGTTCGAGTCTATAGCTGTATTTATACAAATGATTACCAGTTAAAATAAACGCCACCTATTACTTGAAATTACCTTGGTCCTATTAATGGTACAGACCATCTGGTAAACAAACGATAAAATATGAAATTGTGTTTGGCCGAAATCCATCTGAGGAGCATGAAGGCTTTCTTGAAGATATGAAAGTATGTCTGCTGTAGATTGATTCGAAGTATGCAATTCAAGGAATATCGGTTTTTGATAACTTTCGGAAGGTATTAAAGATATCAAAATTCTTCATACCGGGGAAAATTCGATATTTCCAATACCTTCAATATTGTATGAATTATAACTATTCAACTCGAATAGCATAATTGTCGAACGTATATACAGTTAAAAAATTATTTTCAGCTGTGTACTTTTGACTACTTTGATACTTAGGCCTATCCCAATATGATAATTCCTAAAAATCTTCACTCTCATCATTATTTTCTCGTTTATCAGTTCGAGCTCGATAACTTCATACCCTATTGCAATACGTATAATCAGGAAAGAAGGTAGTCGTCTACCAATACAACAAATACAAAATGTCACCGTTTTAATTGTATAATTGTAGTATTTCCAGGGTATTGTGATTTTTCAGACGA
Organism: Brachyptera putata; assembly: GCA_907164805.1. NCBI lineage: Eukaryota > Metazoa > Arthropoda > Insecta > Plecoptera > Taeniopterygidae > Brachyptera > Brachyptera putata. Next base: position 23,085,638 of record OU015469.1, on the reverse strand, counting down.
GGTTTACGTTGAGTAACGCAACTTCAACTTTCAAAAACGTTAAATCCTTGCTGTTACAGATGGATTGTGCATTAATTATTGAAGTTCTTACAATTATTCTATTGGTACACGATCTTCTTCTTTCGTCGCTACAAAGTATATCGATTTCAACCGATTCATCAATAAAAGTAAAACAAAACGACGCGATGACATTCTTGTTGTTTAGTGTGTAAAGTGCAGCACAAATTTCACTGCCTACTTGAAGGGAAAGCTAGTACTAGTGCAGCCGCTGAGGTCAATTATATCGACAATGTAAGTCGGCAAGGTAGACTATATATACACATAAACAGCAAATCGTCAATAAGCGAGCTTATCAATCAACTATTTCGAAATAAAAAAAACATTACGACCTATACTCTAACGAAATAGTGGGTGTAATGCGGAAGAGCAACCATATACCAGTCAAGAGGAACCATTTTGTTGAAAAATATAATTTGCCAAATAAATTGGTAGATTCTACTGTTGTCGACAATTTGAAAAGATCAGTACACATTTTGAAATATCATTTATATTCAATCAATTAATTTCGTCCCCCGCCTCTCCTTCCTACCTATATATAATTGTCAAAAATATATTTATTTGCACCTCTACATGAGATATTATTAGAGTTAATATCAAATTTCTTAATTTTCTTCATTATAGACTTAGATTTTCGTTAGCTATATCATAATTAGTTGCATTTTCCTGATCTATTACCCATTCTTTCGATTATAATATCCATGGATCAATTATTCTGTGTCAGTCATGGCAGCTATTGATGTGAATGGCAGACTTTACTAAAGATAGGCCTACATATATATTCTAATGAAATGGCAGTGAAATTAACTGGAAGTCTTTAATTAATTATAGTGTTATATCCTTTAGGAAAACAGCATGTATTTCATACGTGAGGTGAGGAATAGTGAACCCTTATCGCGACAACCACTTAGGAAAATGTTCTGGGTTTCTGTAGAGACAAGTAGTAGGATCGGCTAATTTTTACTAAACACGTTAGTTACATGAAAACATTTCTGGTCTTTGTATAAAAGGTCTGTAAACTTGTCCTGTCAACCGGAAAGTAACCAACAACTATTACCATAGCAATACAGTCAACTGGTGAACAAACAAAGATTATGATTGGTTAATATCTATTGGTGGACATTGTTGTCCGTCTTTCATAACATTTACCTTTACCTGACAGAAGTCCATTATATTACCTTATTGTAGGACAAAAAAACTCTGCTGCTTTTGAGTTAGATTACATTATTGAGACATCATAGTATCAGAGACCGATTTATTGTTATCATCTTCTGTTGCCAGTAACTAGATCTTTTTCAATCATCTTTTTCAATTTTCAATTTAAAATTCAATTAATCATTATTCAATCAAAGTCCCGGTATATTGAACGTGATAATACAGAGTTCAATTGAACATATTATTCTATTTGGTTGAAGATTCTATAGCACCTCACCACAACCACCACGTAAAATAATGTCTAGACCTTCTGTTAACTCCAAGAGCCTTATGCGATTTTGATTGGCTCATTTTTAGTGAACCAGCAAAACCATGGCAAAAGAATATAATAACGAAGTCACGGTCTCTTAGTGTATTCGTCATATCTCGTAGCTCACCTTGTTTTCATACACTTATTTGTACTGACAAAAACTACAATACAAAAGACTAGATGTTGCCATAGGATTTAGTACGTTTAGTATATATTAACCAATCAAAGTGATGGGCCACTGGAGCTAGAGAGACATATATTATTGAATTGTTGAATCCTTAAATTGTAGATAAATCTTCATGCATTCACCTTTCATTTCATTACAGTATGAAGACATTTCAATTCCCTTGGACGAGTTTCATAGAAATAATCATCAATCTCAGGGCCTATATATGTGCATATATATATATATATATATATATATATATATATATATATATATATATATATATATATATATATATATATAAAACGATGAACGATGACTGCGGTAATTTGCCCTCTTGGAATAAGATGTGGTGATCCTGTGGTCTCGACGTTTCGGAAGTAGTTGTACTTCCATCTTCAGGAGTCGGTCTGGTCAGCTGGACTGTGATTCACATTCGTTCACATATTTATATATATATATATATATATATATATATATATATATATATATATATATATATATATATACCCCAAACTATAATTATTAAGTTACGTACACTTATGTAGGCCATCCCAACAGCTAGTCTACTATGCGAAAATATCGTTCCGAGCCACTGCAATAGGTATACTAAACCTTCTACTTCCCTTGACCATCTCGATCGACCGTCTCTTCTATCCGTCAGCACTAATAGTTGGTCGTCTCGACTCGTCACCACTTTTATAACTAATTTTCAGCGCGGTTCACTTGCTTCCCATGACTTTAAACTAGCAATTAGAAATGGTTGTATTAAACTATGTTGTGTGTGGTTTCCATTTCACTACCTTTTAGTAAACAATTGAAAACAATTAGGATTGTTCGCTGACGAAAAAGGTATCAAGATTGGATCTGATAGGTTTGAGTTAACAATAAGAGGGATGAGAACGGATAATTTATTAATTGTAATTTAATTAGATAGTTTGACCGGGAAATGCGTATAACATGTAAATTAAGGAGGCGAATTTACGCCATTTTTTTGGAGAGATGAAAATAAATAGCTATTGTGTTGAATGAAAGCGTCGTATGATTCATACTATTTATTTTAGTTGCAAAGACAAATTGATATGCATTCGAAATGTTTTCATTTTAATTTCTCAATTATAAATATATTTTTACGAAAAATAAGTAATTTTTATATTTATATAATTTTCAATTACACGTTTTATTCGATGATCATTATTTTACTCCAATGACGGTATCATTCACTAACGTATATATAATTTTCAATTTCTTACTTAATTATGTCCTTTTTACTTCAGTACCAAAAATTATACATCAACATAGAACTGGATTATACTATATTCACTAGGAGCAACAAGTTTTTTGGCAAGTAAGTTTTGCCTAGGGGTTCTGATTTTGTCAAAGAAAATATCAATTAGTGCATATAATGACTAATTATTTTGTGACTATACTAGGTAGGAATCTTCGATAAAAACATCGTTGGTCTTCAACGGGTCAAATATAAAAAATGATATACAAAAAACTGACTTTTCATAATTATTTGGTTTATGTGATAAAATTATAGAATGATCCATATATATTAATCGCTCTAATTTTTTGAAACTGTAATTAAAAAATGAATCAAAACAAATCTCTCACGCATATCCTATTCAAATTTCAATGCACATATCAAACGTCTCTTTAATTATAATAATAAAAACACACATAATCTAGTTGATGTACACGCAATAAACTGAAAATTTACATGTTAAACGCATTTCCCGGTGATACTGTATTAAACCACATCAATTAAAATATATTATTTATTTCTCTCATCCTCATTATTCAAATTTAATTACTCCAGCAACTAGTTTAACCTAGTAATTTTTTGTTAGGTTGAACCATTTTAATTGATTTTAATCGTTTGATGGCGCCAATCAATTGGAAGACATCAACACCCGTGAACGAACGAACATTATCAAACGATTATTATTTTTGAAATGAATTAACTATTTCGGTTTAACGACGTGTCAACGACCTACCGCGTCATGTTTCATAATACAGTGTATTCGATATGTAGGTTTAGAATATTTCAAATATTATGAGTTAGTTTTAGGAATACTTTGTTGAATATGAATTTTACGAAAGTAGGCCTATAACGTACAGTTAACAGCACAAAAATTGAAAAATGTATTCAGAGTCCTTGAGTCAATACTAGTTGAACAGATAGTAGTTGCCTTCAAACTTGTATCAGGAGCGCAGTGAAGCTCGGATGGTGCTGCCATCTGTATGACTATTATGGACTTGGGAACTGAAAAAATGTCTCCATTTTTGTGCTGTTAAGTGTACGTAACCAAGGGTGATAACAAGTTAATCCGCTAACTCTTGACTTATCTACTAACTATGAGTTCTTAAAACCGGGCCCGAATTGATAAGAAGATTGAGGTTATGTCTAACAAAATCACCAATATGGTGATTATCTATATTGTGTTTCATACTCATTATTGACGCTCTAAAACAAATTTCGACTGGTGCGATGAAATGTGCCTCCCATTAGTGTTAGCCTGATAATTCAGTTTATATTTATTCAGCCATTTTTTATGTATAATGAGGTGTATGTATAAGTTTAATTGGGGGTGGTATGCGTGCCCCATCCCATTGATTAAACGGTTTGTAATTTTTCGTTCTTAATTCACTATTGTGAACAATGATCGCTTCATCAAGTAGTAAATACTATATTATTTCAATATGAAAATACTTGGCATTCATCTTTACATCTCGGCGAATATAGATCGAACATAGATTCGAGCTGTAAGGATGGCAGGATGTAGGATGTGAGGAAATGTAAAGATGTAAGGACGTAGAGATTTCCCTGAAGATGGCAGGTCAAATCCTGTCGAAACATTGGCAGGGAAGATAAGCGCAATTCTATCCCAAAAGACAACGCAGTCAACCCGAGAAATCGAGACAAGGTTTCACCCAATCCGCGAGAACATTCGTCATAACATAATTATATATATATATATATATATATATATATATATATATATATATATATATATATATATATATATATATATATATATATATATATAGTTTGTAATCCTCTAGTATTGATAAACCTCAAGACGTAATTATTGTTTGTTTCAGAGCGGCCAAGGATGGCAATATTGATATCCTGAAGGAGACAACCAGGAGAGACTGTAACTCCAGGGATGAGGACGGGATGACACCAACGCTCTGGGCAGCGTTTGAAGGGAACCTGGACGCTCTCAGGCTACTAGTTGGACGAGGGTAAGTGACTACTGATCACGCCAGGAACACATTTCTTCCTTTAGATTACCAGAATTCGAGTCGAAATTTTAAAAATTGTCTAAACAAACCCAACTGCAACCAATTAATGAAACGGTATACAAAAATAGCCACCATCGATTAACTATCGTGTCCTTTACTTTCCCCCATCCTCTCATCTGTACCCACCATATACTAGTTGTTGGTGGGGTCGTTAGGCAACACGAATAAAAACATTCAAATTAGAAAATGGTAATTTAATTCCAATTGCGAATTCACAAATTGTTTTTTTGGCCTCCAATTGAAAGCCGGATGCCAGATTACCTGTGGCAACATATATGATAATGCTGTTCATCAGATGTAACCGGACGGACTTTGAGAGGGTCAATGTAATAATATAACACAGGAAGTTGCAGTGAAACTGTTACACACTGCAACAAAATAACTCAATGTATTCAGATTATTCAGGTTGTAATAAAATATGTTCTATTCAAAATTACGTGTTTAACATTCAGTGTAAATCACAACTTAATTTACTGTCGTATACTTGAATTTTCTCGAATTATTTTATTTTATTTTTTAGAGAAGAAAATATAAAATATGACTAGTAGATAATATCACTTATAAATTATACGCGAAATATATTTTCAATTGGAAACGAATAAAATGAATATAATAAAACGTAGTTTGTAAATGTGAACAATTTTTCATGTATCTGCTTGGAAATATAAAGGAATGTCATATAATATTCAGACATTCATATTACCGATATAATATAGGCCCTAATCACAGAAACGGTTTTTACTTATATTGTGTTCCGGGCTTTTGGAAACTGAAAGACTTTTATCTGCGGTGGAAAATTATGATCACACACAGACAGCCACAGTCCTGGTGTTGAAGTCAGTTCGTTCACTCGACTGACCAAATCTGAGAAAACCCCTTCTCAGAAATCCATTTCTCTGACAGTTCGAACTTTGGTTTTTCGAAAATTTGGGTTTTCCAAGATTTGATATATAGCCGATATCTACTGGTGGGAGAAGGAAAGAAACGCCATATTTATTATTTATTCTTTCAAAGTATTAACAATAATACAAATAATTAATCATGACATATTTCAATTCATAATTATAATCTCTTTGGATATACGTCCGTACAACGCGTCACGGTAGGCCTAGTGATAAGAATAGGATTTTTTATCATAGATTAATAATCTATAATTATAAATTCTTTGTAACACTCAAGTTAAGATTCAGATTAGAGTATCTCCTATGGCTATTGCATACCACCAACACTCTGATTGTCAATTTTATATAAAAAAAATCATATTTTGTATGAGACATCATCACGTTCTGAAGTTATTTTATAATGATAACCAATTAGCTAATCAATTCGATCGAATTGGATTACATTTAACGATTAGAATACTTCTACACTGCAGCATGTGACGTAGTGTATAGTGTATAATTTGCATCATGGTATTATACATTCATGCAATAAGAAATTACAATTATTTTATCTTGAACAAGAATCAGTTTGAAGGATGGGATTCGAAGACAAGATAATATTATGATAACGACAGTGAATAAGATTGAACTGTAGAGATAAGTATTTATTTTTAGGTGAAAATATAAATATCCTGTATATATAAAAGCCCCATATATAGGCATATTCTGGATCAGTCAAACTAATTTGTTAGATTCTTGATTATTTCTTGATCGATTGATTGATATATTTGAAACAATACAATGTGTCAATTACAACTGACTATATACACATATATATATATATATATATATATATATATATATATATATATATATATATATATATATATATATATATATATATATAATATATATATATATATATATAATATATAGGCCTACTTCTAGTCTATGAAGGGTTGATCAGGGTATAACGAATTTTAAAAGACGAGTTTACGATGGGAAACGTCACTGAATCATTCGAAATCCACCAAATCCAAACGTAGCAGCGTGGTAATCCAATCAGAGTTTTACAATTTCTCGAGGATATGACATTCTCATAATAGAAACTGATTTTTCAGAAAAAAAAAACAGAACCAACAGACTATAAATCTAGTACCAACATTGCAAATCAAACAACCTATACATTTTGAAATCGAAAATATAAACATTTTAAGGAAGACAATTATATGCGGTTTGTTATTCTTTCATGTTTGACTTCATTCAGTAAAATGGCAGCAATAGCTAATGAATATAGAACTCTCTAGAACGTAAAAACAATTTAAACTTCGCCTAATAACCACTAATTGAAGCCTTAATTGACCCAACTTCTCTAGTTAAATACACACATTACCCTGTGTAACCGTGTGCAAAATCATGTGCAATAGTTGGATAATATGACCATTCAAAACCATAATTAAAACCATAATTATCTGTTGTGTGCCAAAAATACTATGCATATTCACACATGCCCTCGAATATAATATTCTGAAACAGTATGATGTCTAGTGAAAAAATAAATAAAGATCATTAAAATTACCTAATAGTGAAAACTGAAATCGAGAGAAATATTAATCCGCGTTTTACAAACAATGAAAATGTACCGGTTATTACATGAAACGACCTTTTGGTCATAACAGAAAAACGAGGTTAATAAGTCTAATAAGTTCATTGTTGTGACAATTAGGAATCAAGCCCTATAAATTTTATTACTAACACATGTAATTTCTACAATAAAAAACTCTCTTGCTGACATAATTATATACACAAGTATTTCAAATGCATGTTGCTTTTTTACAAGTAATGCACTGTTAAGCTAATAGTCTTAGACTTACTGGAAGTATTTTTATTAATTTAGACTGACTTTCCGCGAATGCGTTTTGCGTTGCGGACTACGGTACGTAGTGATGTCAACATCTTATCATTCTATCCATCCATTCACAGAACTCAAAAATCCTGAAGAAAGGAAAAATTGCTAAGCCTCGTTAAGCCCGAGAAATGAAATGCTATAACACATACATGCATTTAGGATATTACTCAATAAAGTAGAAAGTGTATGACGGATTTAAAATTGGTAGCATATCACCCCATACAGGCGTTGTTGTTATTTGTTGTTGCAGTCGAAGTTAATCTAAACCAACCCAATCTTACCAACATAATCAATGTATCATATCCTAAGCAGCCAATCCTAAGCCAACTCAATCCAGCCTGAAAAATTAATAATTCTACCCCCAAAAACCAACCCAACACTAACCTAAAACTAACCCAAAACCATCCTAAAATAAACTTGAACCGTTTCGTTGTTGAGGATGTAGTAAACATAATTAGGTCCAGTATTTTAACCTCTTCGTTTGATATTACTAATTTAGTCTGAGATTACTGAGTTTATTTTCTATCTATTGAATGGATTCTATTGGTGGTTATCCGTACCCCCGAATAGTTCATTAGTTGGTGGGACAATCCCCACGAAGATCAATCAATCCCCATCAAGACTCAGACTAATTAGACAAGTATACTTTATACTGATAGATAGATGGCATCACCCATAAAATTGAAAGTAAATAAATACTTTAATAAAGGTTTTCAGTGTACTCCGGACATTTATCAACGTATTGACCGGAAGTGAGATTGAGTCACGTGACAAAGTGAGCATGACGTCATCGTACTTCCGGTGTAGAGACGGCCAAGTGCAGAACGTGCCCTTCTGGTTACGCTTCGTAGGGCGGCGACGCGTGGAGGGTTGATCTATAATAATTATAACAACCAGAGATGAAGGGGCGAAACATCCGTGCTCTAGTGGTCTGGGATAGGAGAGACGGTCGATCGGAATCTTCATCTGGAATCTTCAAGTGGTCTCAGATGAGGGTAAAGGATTGAAATATCCAACCGTCTGAGTTAATGAATATGGAAGACGGTCGATTGAATACTTCAACTTTAGTAACTTACGTTTTTGTTATAAGTACGTTAGCCGTTAGTTTTTCGTCGGTTGAACATTATGGTTCAGTGTAGGGCAACACCATGTACAGCATTGTTTTATGGATGGATGAGCAAGGAATAATTGTATTAATTTATCCATTTATATTGAGTTTATAAATGAAGCCCTTTAAGATAACAAGGATCTATTGGAGTTAGTGGATGATGAATGCGATGGCGTGAGTTGAATGATAACTAGGACCATGATGACCATAGTCGACCATGGTGGGAACAACGGTTCGATTAGTCGAACGGTTCGATCGTTTCGTTCAACGGTTCGATTTCGATTAGTCGTTTAGTCGATCGTCGAACCGACAATTCAACGCAGTAGGAACTGATCTAACTGTCTCAGTAGTATGATTTCATTTTGAAATTATTTTGAAATCATTTCATTTTGAAATCATCAATAAGTATACATACTCATTTTTATAATGTAGACCTTTACAAATAATCTGTACCATAGACAGAAAATCCATGTGTGGATCTATGTCAGCCTGGAACGTCTGAGGTCTCGTCTATGTCTGCACTCATTTGGGGGGGAAAATTTTGGTTCATTTTATTTCTATTTCAAAATTACTACCCCAACGGTTTACAATTATTTCAATATTTTTCCAATCGAACGATTTTAATCAATTCTATTTACTTGAAGAATTATTGGATTTTTTTTTACTTGATATCATTGTGATATGATATACGAAAAAAAAGGATTCATCACATAAATAAATAAAACTTTGGAAATTTCATCATTCGAATTCTACTGCACTGTATTTTAGTTTTCTATCTTTACAATCAATTTGTTATTTCTTTCAATCTTTATTTATAATATGATGTATCCTTTATACGCATTGTTATATCTATTTTTATGAACACAAAAACATACGAAATAAAGAGCGCGACGAATTTCTTTGTCCGCTCTGTGGTTAATTAACTTCTCAACAATAGAAGCTCAGATATCTCTGATATATTATTGTCTATTGTTCATTATATGAAGTAAAATGTACTTTTATACAGTTCTGTGGTTAATTTACTGTTACAACATTAAGGAACTTCATCGATTATATAGCAAAAACGTCTGGCATTGGTCAATCATTTACTCACACTCCAATAGATAAAAAAGTTCACTTTTGATTTCATTTCTAAGTGAAAAATTGACCATACTTTGGTTGAACAATAAATTTAAAAAATACTCATTATTTCGAGTTTTAGACGTAAAACGAATGCCATACTTAATTAATTAATAATATAATTAATAATAATTACATAGTAAAAATCTCGTGGAGCCATTATTTATTTATTTATTTATTTATTTATTTATTTATTTAATACTTTTATTCACATGTAACACAATACAATGTTATAGAACAAGTCAAGTACAATGTAAATAAGAAAAACCTGGTCGGTCATATTAAAATGCTGCTTGCGTATTCGCTTGCGTCATAGAGCGGGTTCGATATTAGAAGATCTTTCACCATTCGTTTAAAGGTAGTGTCATTTCTCTCACTCCTTATTTCCTGTGACAGATTATTATAGAGGATGGCTCCCGCGTACGAAGTGCTCCTAGTGAACAGTGTCAGATTGTGTGTTTGAGTGTAGATATCATTCCTACGCCGGGTATGGTGGTCGTGTATCTGGTCTATCTTCACATGTGCTGATAAGTTCTTCCTGGTGAACATGATCAGACTAAATATATATAGGCAAGGTGCTGTTAGTATTCTTAGCTGTTTAAAATAGGGCTTACATGACGTACGGCTTGGTACGCCGACCATGTATCTAATAGCCCTTTTCTGGATGACCAGTAGCCTTCTCATGTGCGGCGACCTGCCCCAGAAGCATATACCATAGGAGAGGTGCGACTGGAAGAGGGCGAAGTATGCCACTTTCAAGATTTCCAAACTGGTAACCTTCTGGAGGTTGCGTAACAGGAAGGCAGAGGTTGCAAGTCTCTTAGCAACTGTTCCAATGTGTGTCGACCAGTCAAGCGTGTTATTAATAGTGATTCCTAAAAACTTCGTTTCATTGAAAGCAGAAAATAAGCTTCTAGCTTATAAGTTTATAATGTTAGCTTATAAGCTTATAATGTTTTAATTACTTGAAACTATACTATATACCTTCCTGAAAATGATGTGTGACATGATCCATGAATGCAATTTAAGAAAATACTACAACCAAAACCGAAAATTTATTCATCATTTATTTTTATAGGTTTATTGAATAAACCGTACAATAATGCACTCATTGTAGTTAACGAATCATTATTGAATGATTATTGTTCGCGGAACGACCCCACCAACCCCACCCACAGCTAGGTTATATGGGAGTACGAATGGGCAGGTGTAACCATGCAGTGATGATAACTGAGAGAACCTTTACAAAAACCCATACCTTATCACCATGCCACGCCTCAAACCCACGCCCAACGTGATTTCAATTTCTAAAGCGGTGCATTAGTTGACTGAGGTACAGAGAGCGGCCCAACGAAACCTTATTTATTTTAATGGTTATAAATGTATAGGCTGTATAGATGAGACATTTTCAAATGTTCACACATTGCTGTGATAAGAAGACAATTTATAATGTCCCTCAAATTGCGTTCTCCAATCACAACTTCGGTATTAGTTGCTATGGTAGCTTGACAATAATAATAATAATCCATAATAATAATAAAACTGCCTCCTTGAATCAGTTAAATTCCAAAACAATAGTCGTCAAGATGGCAGTGAAAAGTTGGCAAATAGACAACCGTCGGTTATATAATAAGGTCTTTGGTTACAGACTACCATTATTTATTATTATTGTTAACGTGATAAAAAGTTATCTTTTTAAAGTTGGTCTCATTTGCCGATACAAAAAATTAATAGCCATCTGAAAAAAGATTTAAACTTTTTCTACCTTAGCCTAATTATTAATTGGGTACAGTGAAGAATATACATAGACAATTAAGACTGTGCCGAGATGCTAGAATTAGCGAACTCGTCTCAGGTCAAATGATTTTATGCTTTTTAATGAGACGGGAAAATTCATTACAAACTTGTTATATTTTTCTAATTATAAACGGAAAGTATACGAACTACATTTTTATAAATAATATTGTGGGAAAAAAACTTTTACAAAATGTTTTAGATGTTATATTTTGATTATATTATTATTATTACATATTTTATCAACTAGACAAATACTAGATTTCTCTCCATTCGCTTTTCTTATTTCCCATAAATTTTTATATTCTATGAAAATGGTTGCTGTTGTGAACACATTGTCCGTTTATGAAACCTTTCCCCTTCTGCTTTTTGTGATCGCTAAATTGTATGCGAATTGTATAGCTCAGCACCGTGTAACGCGGATGCTAGATCAAATTTAAAATAAATTTCACTATTAATACAGATATAAATTCTCAATTAACTTCGTGTGTGAAAATGATGACAATAGACTATGGATAGACATATAAAATCTTGAATATATTATTTATTAACTTCCTCGAATGTAAATATATAACAATGCTTGCTGAACATTAACTTGATTCTTTTCGATTATTAAAATTACGAACACTAATCACAATTGTGTACGTTCGAAAAAGTGGGTCATCTACCTACTAAATAGTTGTGATAATTTCTGAGTTTACTTTTTCAAAATTGTTTGGAGCGAAACTATCAAAATAGCGATGAACGATTTTTGAAGGAATGTTTCTTATCTATTTATATTGGACTTTAAGACGCACTGTACTAAGACTAAGACTGCTGACTAAGATATATTGGCGTCGGTGAATGATTATTGAGATGACGGGAAGATGAGATGCAAGGTTATTTTATCAGGTGCTCTGGATAGCGGGAAGGATTTGATAATGACATGTTATTAAAGAATCATCCTGATTTTACCTAATCGACATAAAGAAACCACGAAAAACCTCGTGGTCGACCACGGTGGTAATCCAACCCCGGCCCTCTGAATACGGCTATGCTAGCCACTCGACCACGCGTATCAATTTTAAAATAATTAGGGTACAATAAAATATATCATACCAAAGGTGAAAATATTTTACTATTCTTAGAGTATTGACATTTCAAAATACACTTTCACAGCCTACATAGTCCGATAAGCATGCAATTCAGAATAAAATAAATTAAACATTGAAAAACAAACTTGAATTCTAGTCAAGCTGATAGCAATAAAACATTATCACTCATCCATCGATCCAAACCTTCGCTACGTATTTGCATAGTTTTCTAGAATAAATAAACAATCTCATATCTATCAAATAGCGTGAAATGCATTTTGATGCATTAAATTGCATTCCTAATTCAGTTACGCGCTCTTACCTATCTATGCGTGAGTTCTCAAACGTATAATGTATAGGTATAAAGCAGATTTCTTTCATTGACTTGAAAAGAAAAGTCATCATGTTGAGATTATAGTTAGCTAGCTGACTAACCTACTAACAATGAATTAATAACACAATATATATTATCTGTATTTTAATTAACTGTCTCTGTATGGAATGTATCAAGTAATATATGTAAATCAGTCAGAAGAAAGTGGTTGCTTTATCATTGTGATCTCAGTGGAATAAAAACTATCTCAGAACTATTAGAATAAAACTTTGACTTTCAGTTTATAATTATATTTATGAAAGAATAAATAGAAAAGATTACTTGTTTGAAAGAGTAATTGAATTGTGAGTTGTAATAAGAATGATAATTACAAATAAATGAAAGGTTCACAATCAGGTCAATTATTATATAATAATGAGCGCGAACGTTTTTTTTCATTCATTGAACGAAAATTTGTATAGTTTTTATTGTATTATGAAAATTTATTTTATTGATGCTCATAAAGACAAATTAAATTCCTTTTTTTGTATACTGCATGCGTTTTATCGGGTTATTATGAACACTTTCAGTCGTATGGAATTGTTTCTTTAGATATTGAAATTTTAATTTAAATGAAATCTACGCTCATTTGATCGCTAATTTCACATATAGACTGTGCGTGGAGTGGGTGTGCACATTGTGTGCTAGTTATAGTGCGTATTTAGTGCGTATTGCGTATTTAGTGCGTATTACATCAGTACATCTTCTCCAGGGTGCATTTTAATACGGCTTGATCGACTATACTGCATGTGATTGCCAACATACAATAATTATATATTTCAGTTCGGCCGTTGATCCGAACGATCGTTAATCAAATATTACTTAACTCGGATTGAAATAATTCAACAAATTTGATAGCAAGTTATTCAGCTGATTATTACCTAATTCAATCATTTTCAGTTCGTACAATCTTAATGAACTACAAAATCAATATTAACAATATTATTACAATAATCAAGTCCATTGAGTCCAAGTCCATTACAACAATCAAGTCCATATACAGTCTTGTGAAAAATAAAACAGCTTAAAAAAAAAATATATATCTATTTATAAAAAGAATTTTCAAAATGCTATATTAAAATTTATTTCATAAGGATAAATCTCTTCCATTTGTTTCAATAATGAATATTGCATAGATTGATATTTTCATTTATTCGTGTTGGGTTTAACGAAGCACTGCACTGATGACTATAAGATCTATTTGCGTCGTTGAATGATATATGAGAAAAAGGGATTAAAGATTATTTTATTGGATTTTTTTGGAAAAGGGATAAGAGTCGGTCATGTTGTTGAGTAACCATTCCAGTATCGATCTGAAGGACAGTGACGAAAACTCCCTTGCTATGGCGGGAATCGAACCCCAGTCTCCTGAATGACGGACGATCAAGTATGCTAGTCACTCAACTACTCGCCTCAATCGAATAATATATTAAATATGTAATCGTATTATATATAATACATAATAATATATAATAAAATAATATTAAAGATAATAAACAGGTAATAATTTTAAATACATCATTATGTGGCACAGCTTTGCCAGGTTCATGAAACGAGCAACGCGATCGACGTCAAACTAACGGCATTTTTTTAATTAACTCTAGTTTTGCAGCACATCAGTATATTTATAAACTGTATAATCCTGTCTCACAGTCTACGTGCACCTACCGGTAATTAACAATAAAAACAGCTGTAAGCCAAACACTTAACACACTCCAGAGCTACGCGAGACCTCAGAGAGCATATTTGCATTTCGTGTGTAGAAATTTAAAACGAACGTGATAGGTATTTGCACGCGATGTTTCAATTATTTTATATGTCTATGAAAACGCAATATTTGCGATGTGAGATGATTCATATGAACTACACTTGAAATTTATATAACATAATATGTTATGATACTTTCAACCGATTTTAACCGAACAACCTTTCTTAGTGGATACGAAACGTTTTCGTAAAATCATCAAAATGTGACCACTCTGGGACTTGAAGCCAGGACCTCTTGGTTTGATGCCAAAGCTCTACCCACTGAGCTGAGCTAAGAGGACCTGGGTTCATGTCCCAGAGTGGTCACATTTTTATGATTTGACAAAAGCTTTCATATATATAGGCATATTTATATATATATTTTTTTAAGTGAATGGAATATTTTTTTCTACACACATGTTTTAGGTAAATGTAACTGCAACTTTTTATGTACACTTAGTTACTGTACTAACTGGATGATGACACTTAGCTTTCAACATTCGTAGATCGTATTTACACATTCCAAACATGTCTTACACATCATTTAGTAATATGTTTTATCTAATCTCAGCTGTTACCATAGCAATAATCTTTTAATTCCTTTTGATTGTTTTATATAGGTGATACATCGCAATATCGCTATCACGTCCTTCCTCATGCTGTCATGCAAACATAAAATCTTCATTTGACATATCAAGATGAAAACGATGTTCATGACGACTTATGATCATCGATATGCATTTTTTTTTTTCAACATCGAAACTTGATACAAAATCTGATTACTGATTACTGGTCAAATTACTGAAATAATAATAGAATGGTCTATTATTATTATCAATCAATATCGAACCAAATTTGTTTGATCCGGAAGCTAGTTTCAGTGATTCCTTTCCAAAATGATTGTCTATAGTAATAATTTTCAAGTTTAAGTTTCAAATTTTCAATTTTCAAGTTCAATTTAGGATATTGTTCGATTCTGATCACTATGCACGATTATTCTTACAATATACTTAAAATTCATTGACATAATTTATTTTCCAAACTGATTTTCTCTCTCTCTATTTCCAGAGGCGACGTGGACAAAGCCGATCATTTCGGCAACACTTCCCTCCACTTCGCAGCGGCTCGCGGACACATGCACTGCGTCACGTTCCTAGCAAACTTTGGCGCCAACTTGTGGGCTCTCGACATCGACTTTCACACACCTAAAGAGCTGGCGGCCATGAATAACCGAGACGACATTCTACGGTTTCTAGACGGTGCTACCGCTAAGGAAGAAGCAAAGAACAGGTACAAATTTGTAAAGCGTTACTTTTTAGAATCTGATCTGAGGCTAGATTTCTACTTTATCAGCTACTGTTAACATGTTTCCAAATTAAAATTTCCTTATCAATGACAAATAATTGAGAGCAAAAAAAATGCCTTGTTGCCAAGGCACGCATTCTATTTTTTGGATTTTTTCATTTTTAGAAATCTTGCAATCTTCGTTGTGAGTCTGTAAAATATCACAGACGACAGTTCAAATTTCTCAAAAGGAATCGGATCTCGAAAATCATCGATAATCAAAACATCGGTTCATATCTTCCATCATTTATTGAGAGACCTGCAAAGCACCGAACAATATAGCAATGATTATATACAATAAATCAAAAAGCATAGAATAATTTAATCAGCATAAAATACTAACTTTCAATTACCTGTGATTAAATTGAATAGTACCGTAATCCGACGCTAATAGATCTTAGTTATCGTTTACAGTGTGTCAATGAAATCAACATAAATAATTTTGAAAAATCAAATAGTAAACTAATAAAATAACATAATAAAGTAATAACTATAAGAATTGGATAAAAGGGAAGGAAAGAACGGCAGTTCACCGAGGTTCAGATACAGTACTCGTGACTATGTACAAACACACGATACAAAGCTATAATGTTTTCTTCTAAATTATAATAGGTCTTCCATCAAAAAAAGTAAACTATAGTATACTACAAAAAAAAGTAAACACGTGCATAACAAATGTGTAACTCGTAAATGTGTTTGGCTCCAACAGAAAGGCAGCCAAAACAATGCGTGACAAAGCACAGAAGGAAGCTGAGAAACGGAACAAGGAATATGACAAACTGAAAGTGAAAGCTGATTTGCTGGCAGAGCAAGAGAGAAGAAGGTTGCAGAAGGAAAGAGAAAAGATGGAGAAAGAAGATCAGGGAGGCGTATCAATAATGCTACACAGGTAAAGTGAATAAGTATGCTCAATCACTTTGAAAAAAGAAAATGTGTGAATAGCATTCAACTTTAGAAAATCTGATCTCGTCTGTGATACCAAGGTAATAAATGAGCCTAAAATTGAATATTACCATGTCAATAGTAATAGTATGGCACTGAGAAAGATGGTCAAAAAACAATGAAAGGGCCTAAAAGTTTCTGCCACTGCCCGAGATCCCAGATGTAGGCCTACAAGAGCCGTTTGGATTCACTTCTCAATTACCAATGATGCTTTATGCTATTATGCTATTAAATCAAAGTTCCCACAAAGTATCAACGCTCCTCGCTACACGTGACATAAGTCGATGAATTCATGTTTCAGGCCTTCGACAGTGCTTATGGCTTTGAAGAAACGCGCTCAGGGTAAGAACGGATCAGTATTCCAAAACGGTGGCGGAACAATGAACTCCTCCAGTCCGCACTTCTCCGACATTGTACAGGGACAGGGAGGACCAAAGAAAACTGGTACGTAACGCAATTAGTAATTCAGTTTCATTCACATTTATAATCAATTATGATTATACAGAAACAAAGATCTTTGTGGAAATGCATCAATTTACAAATACTACCAAATAAAATTACCAAAAATCAATAACCAAATAATTCACCAATTTACCAAATGGTAAATAAATTTACCAAATACAAATATAATCTACCAAATTTACCAAATTTCATTTCTTCACCAGAATTAAAAATAAATTTAAAACACCTACCATGTCAATGTAGGCTACATTCTACTGTCAAACAATTTATCAACTAATTATTATTTCGTCTCGTATTATAGGAGTGACTGGCGTACAAAAAAAAGTCCAACAGAAAATGAAAACCCAGGGAGCGGGCGGAGAGTTCAAAGTAGGAGAAGCAGAAGCAGATGGCAAGAGATCGGTGAGAAGTCTTACAGGACTGAGAAGAGACTCGGAAATTCTGTACGTTGGGAGCTACGATAACGAGGCTACAGGTAAACATCCACAATAGACATGCTTTAAAATGATATAATTAGCTGCCCCTGTGGGTCAGTCATCTATCGCTAGAGGTAGAAACTGAAGTCAGGTCAGGCGTGGGTTCAAGTCCCGCAAAAGGCATGTGTTTTTGTTAACGCCCTTCCATCTATAATCACGTCATCGTTTCATTATCACCCGCTCATTTGTATCGCCGTATAGAGTGAGGTCATTAAGCAGCATTGAAAAAATAATAATAATAATTTCCAATTTAATTGAAGAAAAATGGGGTGAGAGGGACATGTCCAACTCCTTCAAAATGCCATGAGAATATGATTCCAGTATACAACTACAACTGTTTCCAGGTAAACGTGGTAAGATAGCGGACGTATTCGATACGACGGGTGAGCTAAGTCAGATGAATCGTACGAGATCGGAGCCTGACTTTCTAAACGGGGACAGTGGATTCGGTGACGAAGTACTTCTACAAGAACCGGCTAGTATCTTCGACCGGCCAGGCTTCGGTAGCGTTGCTTTCAGGTATTGTCTTCACGTCATGTGGACCCCAACGTACACTCATTGCATGGTTATTTAGAGCAAGCACATTACCACTGAGTTACCAGTGCCAGTATTCCAAAAAAAAGGAAACGATGAGAGACATCTTTCGTGGTAATTGAATAAAGATTTCAAATTGATATTGGAAAAAATTCCCTTCGAACTAATATACAGTGAAAAATAAAGTATATTTAATGGCTCTCACGGTCAAAGTGGTACCGTAGTTAGGACCTACTGAGTACTTATGTATTTAAAAACTATACCTAATTTGAAAAGATTAGACCACACATGTTTGTAGAAAATTCCCAATAATATACCCTCATATTTTTGTATATTTATTCGAACCTCATCTGTAACATGTTCGAATTACAGGAATAGCATATCAGCAACGCTTAGCACAATGCCTCGGTTTGACCAGCTGGAGATAGATAGCGCCACGGGAGTCAGCAGTGAGCGGGGTAGTGGTGCAGAAGATTGCAGTATAGGTAGCGCCGGTAGTCTTGCTCAGCGACAACAACAACTACCCTGGGATCAGGACGACTTACAAAGCGGTAAATATAATAATGAAGCGCCATATATACATCGTGCATTGTGGAATATTTTATATTATGCTATACTGTAATTTTTGGAATTATTTAATACTGAACGACCATGAAAGTGAAATTTAAGAGATCAATGCATAGAAATAATATACGCACAAATAAATGACTTGTATATATATTTCTTTAGAATTTTGACCATTGTACACAACTACTGTATTATGGTTATAAAACTATTATACAGTAGCAACATCATATTCATAAGCCTTATAAATTTGAGAATATTCAAGAATGTGTATGTACATTTTTGTCTTGTAGGCCCTATTATCCACATTTTCAATATTATCCAGAAATATATTGATGAACACAAATAACAATTTTTAATGATTAGATGGGACAATAAAAATCGAGAAGTCGCCCCGGTGGCTCAGTCAAGTATCGCTAGCGGTAGAAACTGAAGTCACCATTGGGCGTGGGTTCGAGTCTCGGCATAATAAATGGGTTTTTGTAAACGTCCTTTCACCTATCATCACTTAATCGTTTCATTATCACCCGCTCATTCGTACCCTCGTATAACCTAGATGTTGGTGGGGTCGTTAGTTAAGCATTATTAAAAAAAGAGATACAACTTCTAAAATTAAGACTCATCATTCTCCCTCTGCCTTTTCTGCAGATGACGACGAGCCCAGCGAAAGTGTACGATCACCTCTCCACCTGTTTCTAATGTCATCGGGACTTGGTGATCAACTTCCCAGGTTCGAAAAGGAACAGATAGACATGGATGCGCTCATGCTCTTGACCGACGAAGATTTCAAGTCTATCGGTTTACTGATCGGACCTA
This sequence comes from Brachyptera putata, assembly GCA_907164805.1. Taxonomy (NCBI): domain Eukaryota; kingdom Metazoa; phylum Arthropoda; class Insecta; order Plecoptera; family Taeniopterygidae; genus Brachyptera; species Brachyptera putata. Next base: position 23,065,497 of record OU015469.1, on the reverse strand, counting down.
GACGAAAACTCATCAAAGCCATTAACGATCGGAAAGCAGCCATGGACGACCCGGGTGACTTTCAGGATAGTCGATTATGAAAGTCCTACCAAGGTTGATGCTGTGTCAACACTTATTATTTTATCTTGTTGAAGATACAGTTAGATAAGTGATTTAAAAGTCTTGAATGAATAACGAAAACGTAGTGAGGTTTCCACCTCCCTTTTTTATTGCTCTTCAAGTAACTATCGGTTACTCCCTGTAATTTTATTCCCTCCTTCCTAACGGCAGACTGTACTGTTAAACGCATCATCTTCTATTCTTCAAAAAGTATTCAAGAATAAAAGTCTGTGGTGTGGATCAGTAATATTAGTTACATTGCTCGTATATTTTAAAGAAATTAAAGAAAAAAAATGATTCAAATCAAAAGTGTACTCTCTACAGAATTATATTTTCAACGATAACTGCAGAGCATTGGTTCAACAATATGAAATCATATGTTTCCAAGATCTACGTTTAAATTCTTACGTGATCTATTAGAATCACATTGTTCGTGAATCTAATTTCACAAATAATATTTTTAGTATCAATTCTGTAAATTAACTTCACACAACAGTTTTACAGATAGCCTCACAAACCAACTAGTTTGATCGAGGCTGGTACATAACTTGGCCATCTAAGTATGTATATTTAGGAGAACATTTCTGAAAAGATGACAAAAGCTATTTTGGAAATAGGATGTTTGCATTAAAGTGAACCATACTCCAGAAGCTCAGAAGAGTAATGCCTCGTTCCTTTTTGGCAACAAAAGATTATCATGAAAAAGCACTGAAGTCAACAACAAAAGTGACAATATGTAATCAAGCAATATGCTTGACCTTGGAGCGAAGGCAGAAAATAATTAGTAATTCTGTCAACGTACAATACGCTATTTTTATCATACAAAGTGTGTTTAAGATTGAAAAATGTACAAAGTCCATACCACAAAAAATGTAGCTCCCTCTAAAATTATTCTTTGCCGTTTCTTACACGGATTGTGAGGAACAACAGCTACTTTTATTCCACTATTTATAAGTGTATAATTGTTTCATAAAAGATGGGTACACACACCAAATAATAAGTTAGAAGTATATTAATTATTAATTAGTGTTAATCGGTAGAATTGCCAACTTTATTACATAAAGCACTTTGAGAAACGTAATTCTTATGTAATTTAAACAAATTAAAAGTGTGCACAAATTAGAAGTGTACCCAAATAACATACATCAAGTACCGTACGTGCCTCTATAGTAGAATTGTAGTTTTCATATATCATCAGATCCATTAGTTACTAGAATTAATTTCATAATTCAGCGATGAATGTAAAATTTGTATTACCTGTACCGTTATAATTAAATTATTATTTGTCATAGTACGTACGGTAAGTGCCAACCTTTCTGTGTAAAATAATTGTAGTATAAAGACAAATATAAAATATATACTTACCACTTTTTTATTATTCTGAATACCTTGTCCAAAGTGATGTACAAAAACTCTAGCCTCGACCCTTATAAATTAACTCAATCAAGTACAATTGTAACAATTTAATATTCTCAATTTCTTTATTTTAAATTTATTTTTGTAGCACTATACATACATATTATGGTAAATGGTTTTATTATAATAATTCATAACTATGCCTAGGATATGCTTTGCCACAGCTCAGCCTAGGCATAAGCTACACTACAAAACAGAAACAAAATTCAGCAAAAGAAGTCTTGACATGAAAGTGAACTCATTTAATGAGATATCACTGAATAATTATTTGTTATATCATACAAGAGTATTTCATTTTATATACAACTTCGATAATAAGACATTTCAACTCATTTACATAATAATAGCTTATAATTGAACAGGGTTCGGTCGTAAAGCGGCTGAGAAATACCATAAAACCTGTATCCAATCACAGTGGAACGAGCACAGGATGAGCGAGGGGCGGATAATTTCTCAGCTGCCTTACAACATACAGAGTGTAGAATTATTTCAACTAAAATAAATTGATAACAAAATTCAGACGGAGATTAGAATCGTCTCGCCACCGAGATTCTTCTATAAATAACTTAAATAATTTATATATATATGTTATAAAATATCTACTAATATTTCAACTGTCAAAAATCTTGAAAAGGTACTTTATACACTATACAGAAACTATTCTCATATTTACATCAATTTGAAAATTTTACTTTCCAAACCGGAATAGAACTTCAAATACGAATTCCAGTCGGCCTACTTATGAATATGGCGAAATTATCTGACTAATGAGCCGCAGCCTATGACAGTAGGGACAAAATAATTTGGAAGAATCAAATTTGATATTATATAAACAGACTATATACAGTACATTATGCCTCCATATTATATACTCATAATGTTGCTGGTGGGGTTTCCTCCTTTAAAAATTATGTACATCATTGTTATTTGCCGTCCAATATAAGATTACTAATATTAAAATACATAAAAAATAGTGGAACATTGCCCTAAGCAAACATTTACAAAAATGTCTTCCAAACAATGTATTTCATAATTTATATTTATCCAAATGGCAAAAGATCTTCCAATGGCTGTATGCTATTTCATTCATCAGATGGGTTGATAAAGGTTGGCTATATGCATTTTGTTTCCACTGTAATGATCGATAAGAACATAATGTTGGCCTAATGCATGAAGTTAGTTTCAAAGATATTTAGGTCGACGCATTCTTAATGGTGGTATTGTATAACAGACTAAAAGTTCTCGGTTCCAACTCCTTAATCCCTGGTTGAAGGGATTCGATCAAGAGGTGGTGGGACTGGGGACTAGATCACCCAATCATGTCTTGCACAAAAAAGATTTGATTTCCTTTAACTCCACTTTAAACATACATGTTTACATTCGATTTTGTTCACCTAAAATTAATTCACTATTCAGGTGATACGTAGGGCCTAGGCCTTATCAATCGTAAAAGTCAATTAATTGTATTGATGGTATTGCATAATATCATCACAATTCTAGAATATGTAGGATAAAATTGGTGTATAACATAAATGTCTCCTTCACTATTAACAACCGTTTTTAAAAGAATATTACGATTCAGGTGCGCGCCAGTAGCGTATGTTAATTGCCTCACACAACCATTGTTGCTACAATTAGAGTTACACCAGTCATCTTATGGCGAGGCCAACCTCGGAACAAATAAGAGTTCGACTCATTGGCCTTAATTCAGTAAATATTCCAAAATTCTTGCAAAAAATTAATTACAAGACAACAAAACATCAGTTAGTAGCGTTTAATCCCAAAAGTCACAAATAATCATTCAAAAAGCACTACGTCTGGGATCATACATTTGTAACATGTAAATGAAATCGCTATGGCGGTGAGCATATTTCAATTTGTTTGAAATATTACGAAATATTGATAAATGGTCAGGAACGATGTAATATTGGATGCTCCCGACTTTCTAAATGGTTCCTGCAGGAGCAAATGGCCAAAATATGGCATTATGCAAAAATTCACCAGATTGAAGCGTGTAACAAATTGGAAAAGCAACTTTAGTGATGAATGGATGGTAAAGCAAAGCAAAACAACAATTGTCCAATACATATAAATAAAACACCAAATTTTTTTTTGAACAACTACTAATATAGTTGTACTTCAAATCACAGTTATTGGCAGACTAACACCGAAATACGGTGACTTAAAATGTTGAGTGCAACAATAGGGTTCAGTTTTTTTGTTACCAATTGGTTGAATTCTTAAATATGTATGTATGTTTCTCACAAAATAATCTTATATTAAGAAAGCAATAATAAAGTCTATGACTGTATAGAATAGACTAAATGTTAGAAATGCAAGTATTATTGCAAGCAATTTATATTATAGCTCTTGAAAATCACAAGCTATTAAAGTTTTTTTTTTTTTAATTTGACAGAACGAACGTGTGAATCTAAACAGAGGAAAATGATTTCAACAAGAAATAAACATATTTTTAAAGAATCGTTGTTAGTTACAATTGAACAAATTAGAGAATTGAGAAATGTACCTGTATACTTGTCATTACAGAAACGACAGAGCGGCAAAAAATAATTCAGGTAGATACGGACCAGACAGAAGTTGTAAGCAAAAAACAGGAAAAGATCAGAATTAACAAAGCTACGATAATACCTAGAGGGTTCAATTTGACTGCTCGGATTAAATAGGACACAATCAATGTTATACTTCATAAGCCACGTAGAAAGATTATTTGTATCTGCATTCAAATATCATTCTTTATCAACCTATTAATGTACTTAATTTGATATTAATTAAGCGTAATTCCAATCAGGCTTAATCTGGACATAAAACCAATGCTGAATAGTTTGCAAGTGATTGGCGAAAGAGGACTTTTCGAAACAGGGCTCAAGGCAACAACAAACAATAACAAGCTTCACGTTTCAAGATAAAATTCCTCAGAACCAAATCAATAGAATTTCTTTTTATATAGATCACTCCTAATGTCAGATGGTAAATTACTCATTTGACAAAATATTCAACAATGTTATTGCATTTTTTTTATTAAAAGATATTGGGGTCAATAGTGGGAAGTTCAATAGTTGGCCTATCATTAAAAGTTTATATCATCAACCTTGGCAATTTGATCGGGGCAAAATAATGTTGATAATAACTACCGGTAGGTCACAAATTAGGTAGCTCTATTTCAGCCTGAAAGAGTTCTTTTTTCAGAATAATGTAAATGTAGTGAGTAGCCTACTATAATTGATAATTTGGAGAATACACAAGAATATTTAAACTAGAATGCACGTTATTCATCATTTTTCATCAAACCAAATTAGACACGTTGGGCCCACTATTTATTTTCCCTTCAATTTTCAATCAATATCAAGACTCACAATCACAAACTTGCAGAGATTGTTCATCACACATTCACATTAGGCTACCTATATTGATAACATTTGATTTGGTTCTACCACAATAATATTATTGAAGAATTATTGTAATCGATGAATAACAAGCAATGAAATTCCGCCACACTACAAAAAGAAAGCATGTTACTAATTTACTAGTTTTCGGGCCATTTAATTCCTGTAATCGCACAACCAAATTTGATATTGCTTTTATATCTGCTTGAAGATGCTTTGTCATCATTCTTTTGTTCCACGCAGAGAATGTATGAAGAGGCATATCGGTTCATTGTTGAAACATAATACTGACGATGCAAAATCTCTATATAGCACGAAAGTATAGCTGTCATCAAAGTCTGAACAACGATTTTAGAAGTGGTATCTGCTGACTTACAGCCATTTCTTTTACAACCATATCATGAAGATGTGTTATGTGGAGCTACAAATGACGGAACAACAAAAACAGCTAGATCTAGGCCTATAATCATTACGAGCATTCACCAAAATCTATACATGTATAGAGCACAGACGTTGCACTGCCAATTGACTTAGTTGGAACCAGAATTTATTTTAAACACAAAACAAAGTGTCAAAGTACATCTGTTGCTCAACGACCCCACCAACAGCTAGGTTATATGGGGAGTACATCTGCCTACTGCAGACGAGCAAATCCCCAGTTAGAGACGAGGCATACGGTTTGTTTGAACAGACCTAGCTGGTAATGAAAATGAGATCAAACGATTCCAACTGAAGTTGGGGACAAATTAGAAATTACCTATTCCCGTTGTTCCTGAATTTTAGATTTATCTGGGCCCTTTTCTATAACTGCGAACGAACGAAAGTGTCATATGATACACATGTTGAAGTATACAGAATCGTCGGAACGAGAATAAAACGATGAGCCACTTTCATTTCATTCCGGAGTTACAGAGTAAAGCCGTTACTGTGTACAAAGGGCCGTTGTACCACCCAGTATATACAAAATATTAGATGCATAAATACGTTTCATCGCCTAACATGAAATAGTTGTATACTTGAATGGCTCATGGGAAATAGTAACCATTACAAAATGCCTACTTTATTGCTCGCTAGCACAGCTTTCGATTCAATTAGAACAAACAGGGTTGAACGTCTCGGCTGCTTGCGCCTATTGGCACCGAGCAAACCACCATTTTCTGTCGTTTGGTCAGGCAGTATAAACGTCGAATGCTACCATTTTGACAAAGTAATAATAGATTTACGACTTACAGATGTGATGAACACATGATATGTTTGATTGTACGACGATAATAAAAACAAATAGGATAATTTGAGGTATGAATAAATGGATCGATTTCCACATAAGAAAAACATGGTCAAACACAAGATTTGTAACAATGTTTAACTCGATTTTGAATTTCCAAAGCAGAATGAGACTAAGATATGCAGCTGGAAAACATATGCCTGGCGCTCCAAAACAAATACAGTATCATTTGAAGTCAAGCAAGTCTGCTTACCAATAAAATGTATACCCTCCTACATTGGCATAAGATGTGAAGTGGAACTCGAGTCAATGGTTATAAATTGAAGAATGTAGGCCTATATAGGAAGAAAGTTGTCATAAGAAAGTCATGAAAGATCAGAAAATAATACTAGACCCACGATTTTTACTACTAGAAGTCTCAGCCTTGAACCCGATCCAACACAATGATGAACCCGATTCAAAAATTAGGTTTTCCAGAAAGTAATTTATAAATCATATTTGATAAGTAACAAAACCATGTGTCACTAATAGAAGTCTATATAACAGCATATTTATTTCACAATAAAATTATACAAAGAACTGCCGTCAAATCACGAGTACAAACTACCATCAATTTCGTATTTACATTTTTGGCGTGAATAAATTACGGTACCGGTATATAACATTTGCGCTGTCGAACAACGCATTAGTGGCTACATTTCAAATATTCAAAGTAACCCATCCAATACTGACTCACAAGATATGGGACAGATCAATCATAAAACCCCTGTTATCGGGATTTTTTTTGTATTTTTTAGGGTGAGCTAAGGGAGGGCAGCAGAAATTGTATATACATATATTTATATGAATACGGTATAATAAAGTCCTAACATCCTAGGTAACAAAATAACACAAATTATAGGATTAAGTGAGAAATCACTGCAACTCAAGGCATCAAGGCAGTCCAATGACTCTATTGGCTAGCGTTTAAGAACCAATCGGAAGCAAATTAGTTTTTTGTTTTTCATGGTTCGTTTGCGTTGGCGGATTACATAAATCGCGACCGTTTGTGAGTGTGCGTTGGGGAGTCCATGTTAACGTCGTGGGTGGGACTGGCGGGCGCCGGGCGTTTGCAGTGGCGGGCAAACTCACCGGCGATAAACGCCCCGAGGTCGGACAGGTCAGAGGTTCGTTGCCGACGGCTCAGTGCTCCGTCTGAAATTAAAACATACATACAACTTAACTACGGTACATATCGCAAGTAGCAAAACTTTAATTAAAATCTCAAACACATATTACTACTAGGTGTAGACAATTTGCCTCTATGCACATATTTTCCTAATTCAAATATATCGTATTAACTTCAAACATTACTTACTGGAGAAAGATAATGCTTCGCGAAACGCGAGTAAATTAGAATCATCTACGTTAGCGACCGGCGCTACAGGTGCATGACTTGCGTGGTGATGAAAGTGGTTGGCTTCCATCTGGTGGCTATTTGGTGAACTATGTCGCTCGGCGAGCATCAGTCGTGGCTTCGGTGAACCCCTGTAGAGTAAATAACGGGAAATATTAGATTGAAGCTAGGTCTACAATTTATTATTCAACAAGATTGGTCTTATTTAAACATGTTTTTCAAAAAATGTCTGTACTTCACTAGTACACTTGAAGGAACTCTTTATTAGGCCTAGTTCCATTTCAAGACTAACTTGAAGATTTGTCAATCTCGTTTTTATCAGATCAAAAAGTCGGTTTTACAAGTAGGCCTACCAGAGTAAGTACGTGAATGAAAGAGTATTCATTGAAAGTTCATTTCCAACTGTAGGTATAAAAATCATAACGTAAATAAATTTCCCTAGATATTATTTCATTTACCAGATTTTTTACCCAATTTACCAAATTATTACCACATTGTAGGCTTACCTGTGGTGGGGAGGTCGGGGAGGTATCTGTTTACCAGCCAGGTAAGAAAGTAGATCTTCACGGCGAATGTGACGGCGCTTTTTGCGAGCCCAATTCATCAATTCTTTGTTGCGTCGCTGGTAACCGCATTGAATACCTAAATCACCGGTTCGACGCATGCCATCGGTTGATTCTGAAAGAAAATTGATTCGGTCAAGGAGAGAAATTCATGAAAACATTCATGTTGTCTAATTAGAAACTGGAGTGAGGTGTGACAATGCAAGTACCGTACCCCTATAGTGATTGTATGAAGTTCTATGTTACTGCATAAGCCCTAACTGTGAACCCAGACCTAGCAAAAAGGCCTAACCCTTTCACTTTGTCTTGAATAGTCATATGGTAGTAGCTGGGTATTTATTTACTATCTGAAAAAGCCAATAGGTCTGCTGTATGAAAGAACTGCAAGAAGTTTCAGGCTGTGCAGATATTTTTTCGGCCTAGATATTTCAAAATCAGGACTTGCAACAAAATGCTCAAATATGTCTTGGCATACTCATACTAGTACGGCCATTGAATTTGTACTCTAAGACTACAAATTCAATGGTACAGCTTACCAAATAGGAAAGAGTGACCAACATACCGGTAGCCTAATCGTAATTTGGCCTAACCCTAACAATGATGTAACACTACCGAACACAGATCCATTAAGGATACCACATATATTTACCTTTTTTTATCATTGAATTGAACTTGAATTGTACGTTGAACTCATTTAATCTGATACCGGTACCAGTAGTGTGAAGTCTTACACAACTTATACATTTTTTAGATTTTTCTCATTATCATAGGCCTATAGTACTACCACAATGTACTACCACACTACCATTGAGAACGTAGTTATTAATGGTACTACAAGGTAAGCTTGCTCCTCGGGTCTTATAGTGTTAGGCCTGTCATTGAAACCAAAGCCAAGTTCAGAAAATACTTGTTTTTGGTCCAAGTTAAAACAATGCAAATTAACAAATAAAAATGTTAACAATGGAAAAGACAAACTATGGTCACTGTTGTTGCTTCAAAGGTTCTACCACTAGAATGCATATGTTTTCATCTGCGTATTGATTAGCAAGCTACCATACCGTATTTTATAATTTTATCCATAGCACAAACAAATATTTTACTGAGCATGCTTGAACCATTGGGCCTTGCCTAAGCCCAATGAATTCTTGTTATAGGCTTTTACTACTGCAGTCCATATAGCAATTCAATGATAAAGCATAGACTCAATGATTAGACATACGGGTAGGCAATCCATTCAATAGGTAGGCCTTACTCTCAACATATTTCAACATTTCAAGAGCAGCCTGAGAGCTAGACTACTAGATCTGAGAAGGTATACTTTTACTTGTGTACGTAGACCTGCAGTGGTTATTACTGCACAATATTATCATAATTCATATTATTCCAAAGTAATTCTGACCTTGCACATACAAAAGCACAATCATACAGGACATGACCCTACATTACCTTTATAAAGGGAAGTTGCAGTTCCTGCGGCAGTTTGAAAAGGCACCCATAAGGATACTCCTGCTTGAATACGATCTGAAACAAACATCAAATTTATTCTGAGATTAATTAAATACGCAAAATTAATGGTCAAAGTATAATAGGCTTAGCGCGAGCACAGCCTAGCCATGAACCACTAGACAAAATGGTTGTAATACGCCTAAAATGTCCAGATATTTTAATACCGATTTCAGAGTAGCACTTGTTCGACAACTAGGTACGATAAGTAATTTATCATAAATACCTTTATATAATTGAGCTATTGCTGTTGCAGTATTCTGAAACGTAAACCACACTTTTTGATTTGTCAAGTCTCGTTCACTTTGAAGTTGTCCTTCGTAGTCAGGTTCACTTTCGACATCTTGTACGCATTGCTGTTCCCAATTTGCCAACCATAAATCCCGAATCGAATCTTCATCTCTGTCCCGATCTTCATTCATTTTATTAAATTATTTTTCAAAACTACTAGGACTACAAGATAATAAATACGCACAAGGATATTAACAGCAAACTATTCAGCAGCCATTACACATTACACCACTACAGTGGAATTGGATGGAATTCTGGGTACAGATTCGAACCCTCTAGCGTCAAATTCTTACAACTACAAACAGAACCGGAATCAAATGAATAACACACCGGGAAATAACTGTTGCTTAAAATCACGGAAATTTCCTCAACCCAGTTCCGAATAAAAATAATACATACATATTAATGTAAATAATGTACAGACATACATGCAGTATTATTGCTCTATGGTAATATGTCTGACATTTGGAAATGTATTAATTGTGTAGCAACGCTTAAAATCGTACCAGCAAATCATACTGGTCCAATTACACGAATGATAATCCAACTCGGAAGGAACCAGTATAGTTCCAATTCGTTGATGAGGTAAGTAAAAACTTAGATGAGTCAAACCCACAGTCTAGAATATATAGCCTGTTCTAGACCGTGGTCAAACCCATCAAACGAAATATAATCTACAAATAACTAAATAAATTGTGAGAATCTGTGAATGTGCGAAGTATAATACACGTACGAAATATTATTTTTTTATTTATTTATTCAATAGAACCGAAGGCATAGCTCAAGGAGAACACATTTAAGAGATAGCTTGAGATTATTGTCGGTCATGGTTTTCATCCTCTGTGGTAGCTTGTTGTAAAGAATGTCCCCTGCGTATTCAGGGTTCCTATTGTACAGTGCCAGATTGTGGGCAGGGATTGTGGGCAGGGATGTGGATATTATTTCTGCCTCTGGTTTGATGATCGTGGAAATGTATGTTTGTTGCTTGATTTCCATGTTGTTCGGTAAAAATAATCAAGCTGTATATGTATATTGCAGGTAAGGTTTATTGTCTATTATTTGCTAGGTAATAATTTTATAGGCATTGTCTATTACTAGGAAAACGCAGAATGTGCGTTGTGAGATGAGCGTGAAAGTGTGGAAATCTGGAATTGTAAAATACTCTGTCAGCTCAATCTACATCTACAAATCTTGGACTACTTCAAACGCTGAAAAACCTTACCTGCAACTTGTTGCTATTTATAGAGCAACCTGTCGCATATATACACTTTGCATTGCATGTTTTGATCCTGATATTTGATGAAATGTATACTTTTATTGTGTTTTCTTCGTTATGTCTCATCCGATTGTTGCTCAAATTATTGAAAGTATGTATGATAGTTGTTTTCATATTCTGTATGAATTTGAGAGCTTTTGGAGAATTTTTATTTTCCAAGTATTCCTCCCCCAGCTTATTCTTATGGGGAATTTCCATCCTTTCCAAAAAAAAAATCGGAAAAACCGTTGGACCGATTTTTCTGAAAAACAATCCCAACCTATTCTGGTATAACACCAATTTGAAAAAAAAGTTTCGAGTTGATTGAAACTTTTTCCTGACCTGTATGCCGCATACAAAATTACAAAAAAAAAAAAAAAAAAAAAAAAAAAAAAAAAATCAAGCCCAAAATATTTCGGTATATGGAATGAAAATCTTCGCTACGCTCATCTAATAAATGTATTTTTAAATGAAGCTCACCAGATCAAATTGTGAGTTAGGGAGCAAGATCATTTTCATTTTGCACTGAACATTTGCCAGAGATAATTATGCTAGGCACTTTGGCCTACTTACTTTAAATAATGGAATTTCTGTGCGTCTAACAAAAAAATTCTAAATGTGATGGATGAAATAATTATTTTCTGATGATACTTGACCAAGGAGACTTGAAAAGACCTAGAAGTCTCCTCATTATTATGGGCAGTTACAGTCATTAGAATGAAGATGACTGGCGTGTACAATGATGGTTAGTGGATTTCTGAGAGTAGGCCAATAAGCTACTGCTATGGCATTGATTTTGTAAGTTCAATGGCTATAGAATGGTAACTAATGATTGCAAATTTGGCAATCATCCACACACGAACAAATTTCTTGGCCCTATATTTTGTATTATCATGCAGTTTTTTCTGGGTGAGCTCTGCTTACCTAGCTAGCCACACGCCTCTTCTGGTGTATCAATAATGTAAGTGAAGCTAGAGATGACATTGACCTTGTTGATCAGGAGCATGCAGGAGTTCGAGTTCAACCCGATCTTTCGCGTATAGAACCACGCAACAATTTCAGTCTGTGTTTATTGATCACAATTCTGTATTTGTCTAAATCTAGTTATTTTTTTAGTAAAAATCATAATAATCAAATTGATATTTTCAAGTTTCAACACAACGGTTCAATACTGCTCTACAGCTACAATAATAGGTAGTAGGTTAAATTATGCTTTAAAACCTTTTTTACTTATATTGGGTTAAATAACGCAATAAAGAAAATTTCACATGTTTTGATATAGACCTACCGGTATAATGTGCCAGAGTTTGTAACATCAGTCCACAAGCCACAAACAAGTAGCAGTCCACAAACATAGTAAAAAGATGAATGCATAAAAAGATATTGAAATATATATTCTTAAAAGACGGTTTAGCTCATTTTCATACAGCTTTCAAGTATTGATAGAAGTGACAAAATTGAAACTAGAACGATCAATGGAGTAATACATTTTGACAATGTAGGCTTGGTTCAAGTTAAGGAAGTGGTTTGAATACTTTTTACGTCGCTCAATTTTTGGAATTCCGACTAAATAAGTGTCTCAAGATTTATTAAAACGTGGACAGTTGTTAAAAATAAAATAATTTGCACAGCACTCACATCATTTGAGTTTTCACTGAAATATAAGTACACGTCTCCCGTATCAACCGTCATACCACAATTTCACAAAATCCACATTATCAGCCTAAATAGTTTCTACAGTCCACACGAAACGTATTCACGTGTTGGGCGCGTTCTGAAACTGTACTAAACTCGGGTCGTAGGGCGTGCCCTTGAACGGGGATCCGTCGCGATCCCACGCGTCTTTCAACATCTCCTCGACGCTCGACGTAGCGCTGGTCGTTGTCGGCAAGCCTTTACGTTTCTGCTCGTCCTGCCACACGAGTTCCTCGATCTTCATCTGTTCGTCCTGCGCGAGTTCCTCCATCGGCCGCCTCGCATCGATCAGTTTCAGGTCTATCTTCGGCTCGTCGACCAGCAGAGCGTCCCACCATCGCTCTTGACACTTCTCCAGATGGATCTGGAACGGAGGGAAAATGACAAATGGTTTCAGGGGCAATATTCGATATTACAGTGCTTTCTTAGATCATAATTGATTGTTGGACTAATTGAGTTTACATACAGACGGCTTGGAATGTATGCCAATCATGACATTTAGACTGACCTAGCCACCAGAGGTCAAAAAGTTTTCCTAACAGCAATTCTGCCGATTTAAATGATCATAGAACATTATCAGCACCAGATACAAAATTAACAAATATACCTCATATTTTTGCTAACAATTTTCCCCTGATCACAAACTGTTCCATAAGAATAATAAAACGCTAGAGTGGATGATTAAATTATGGATCGACAGTACATGTAATGAATGCTGAATCCTCAATGTATTGTTCCCGGATCCATTGTTTTATTGTACCATCCTACTCTCATATAACCATTGTTGAATTTTCCTGCATGAATCATTTTCCTGTACAGATGTTTTTTCCTGGTCCCTTGAAAAATTATGGGCCTAGATAGACGTTTCACTGTGCTTTAGAAGACACTTTCCTGAAGGGAGACTTGAGCTGCAATCTATTTGCTACAGGTAAACCAAAGCTATTTCCCATTTCTTACTTGAACATGTTTTCCTGGCACTAACGTCCACAATGTCTCGTTCGTATTAACCTTCCACGTCAGCTCGCCTCTGACCAGGCTCTTCCATTCAGTCTTGTTTGTCCCTTCGTCGAGTATCGCGGCATCGACTTCCATACGCGTCGCGTTCGTCTCGACCCGGAGTTGTTTACCTTGAACGTAGTAGCAAATCGTTTATCGACACATTTTACCTGACTGCGTGTAACATCCATTTATTTACCAACTTTTAATTGTTTATTAATGCAGACTTCAGACAATGATCAATAAAACAAATTGGTTGAAATATAAAGTGATTAAATTTTCTTCTTATAGGCCCATCTATTATTTTATCTGATTTGATTGAAGAGAGATTGAGATTGGTTTACTGCACTGTTATTATTTTTTAATTCTATTTATTTCAACTTGTGTATTCTCCAGATCTATCTGTCCTCGTAAGCAGCACGAACATCACTAAATTACAACACAGCCAACATAATGAAGAAAAATTACCCAACAGTGTCACGTCAATATTTTCCATTCATATTCAGTACAGTTTATTTACCTTTAAGTATAGTTTCCGGAACGCTAACATACACCTCCACTTCAGTCAACGATTGAGACCAGCTGTAAGAATCTCTTCTTGCTCCGTTGTAGCTCTCCATCGAATTCTGATATTCAATCTGTGCGATTTTCATTGATTCGCTATTACCCTTGTCTATGGCGACGGTTGATTCCTTGGCTTCTAATTCCATTATTTTATGTGTATTTCTTGAAAAATATGTATGTTTTTGTGCCTGTGTAAACAGTGTAATACACACAATATTTACGTTATTCTTAGTCATATATAGAATCGTAGATGGCTATTGTCCTAGAGAATAGTAAGTTCCTTCGATTTCTCAGTCTACAAACTCTGTAGGCCCCTACCCTTCTTTTTCCCTACCTCCTGAAGTGTGGCCAAAAGCCTTCAACAAATTTTTTAAAACAAAAAGTCAACATGGTCCAAAAATCATCGAGAGGATGACGAAAATGAAAGAGACGCCAATTGTTTGGAGCTTGTATTCTACCACAGTACTGTATCTTGGCTTATTTGGAACCGATAGTTCTAGTACTTGATAAGGTTAGGAATGGTAACCAATCTCTAAAACCAACCTGATCTAAATTAATTTAATCTTATCTAAAACTAACTCACGTTGGGGAAAATAGCATTTAATCATCGTCGATTTACACTTCAGGTATAGGCCTAAAGTAGACTATATGCCCAGAGCTACACAGTTGTTGATATTCTACTTTGAATACCCAACCTCCTCAGACTTTGTTCATTTTGGAACGATGGCTTGGAAGAGTAAGCAACGCTAACGCTACACTTCAAGAATGATTTGGTAAATATATAAGTACGGGTACGCCTACGTGTAAACGGTTAGGGTAGGGCTAGTGTTAGGCTAATTCTCTTTCATATTTTGGGGTTTCTCATAATCTTCAGGGTTAGGTAGGGTAAGGTTTGTGTGAAATAGACATCAAGACTTTGGGTTAAGGTTCAAACCTTAACCTAACCATATCTAACCATAACAATAACCTAACATAACCCTAAACAGATCGGTGCGGTTGACTATTAAATTTACCAATGATTCCTTTTGTTATTAATATAGATCCTAGAGCCAGCTAGTTGAACATGCATTGTCAGTTACCCAAATATTTACCTCACGTGCGTTTCTGTTGCCGAAGTGTCAAATTCAAATGTCAATGTCAGTCAAAGAGGCCAGCTGATTGTTTTGTTGTCATAGCGCGCGGCTAGTCACGTGGTTCGTCGCTCGTAGTAACTACGGTAACCATCGTGGAAGGTCATGGTACTACGCCTAGTGACCTTGCGAATTCATTCGTAAAAATTATGTCAATATCACTGTGTTCTCTATACAGTGGTCAAAATTATATCAATCAATAATTTTAGTTATAGGCTCCACCATTATTATGTGAGGTTTTGGTGATGAGGTGCGAGGTGCGAGGTTCTGTTATCACTGATCTACTAAAAGCTAGCACTGTATAATTGATATTTATTGACACTGATGACTGATTGATAAAATACATGAATTATGAATGGGGACATCCGATGGTCCCAATGAAATTTTATCCATACATGATAACTGGCAACTGGCAACTCAACTGCAGGTTGCCTTCCTGGTCTTTATATACTGGCACTATAGATAGGCCTAATGGGGAGTCCCTTGCAGGATTCCTTAGAACTCCTGCAAAAGGCCACTGCATGCAGGAGGAAAGCCAGAATTGAGCCCATACAATTCCAAAGAAAGGTTTTCAGTAAGTCATGAAATAATATAATTCAATAAACTGGTCGTGATTAATTAATCGACAATATATCTCAAACAATTCAAAGTGGTTCATCAGTATGAGAAGGGCAAACTGACAAAAAATATTAGGGCCTACTCCGAAAATCATATTCCCACTAGCTCTATCTCCAGCAGCCTGCATTTATATTAATGGCAAGTTAGAAAAATCTTCGAAAAGAATAGAAATGTGTTAATAATATTATATAATGGGGATTATATAAGATACACTGAGATGAATTCTAGTGACAACCATATGACAACTGAACGAAATTTATATTTTCGTTTTAGTTTACCGGTAGTATATATTTTCATTTTTGTATATCGTAAAATATATCTTGCGTTTGTGATTACAGTACCAAGTTAAAACCATTGAAAATGAGAAAAAAATAGAGATCACTATACAAAATTAATTATAAAGAATTCGGATAATATTTATATATTATTGTCAATGGAGAATAATATATGAGCATGAGACCGTAAGGGAAAACGATTTGCAAGAATTTCATTCGGTGTTTGTGTCAGTGGATGCGGAAGAATGCGGTCGCGGACTTGTGACCTGTACTTCAGCAACCATCCCAGTATTACTGTACAGTATAGGCCCACTGTATCAGAGTCTGCCAAGGAAAAGTAACATAGACAGTGAATAATCATGAATAACTATGAATACTTCTATTTTTATAAAGGTATAATTTTTTTATTGATTGAGTGTGAGTGATGAACAATAACACGTTGGAATGGAGTGTTTTGGCTAAAATTACTATTGCATGCTTCTAAATGGACATTTTAATCTAAAATCTAATGTTCAACATTCTTATCTTAGTATATGTACAATACAGTGAAATTGAATAAATACGTAATACTAAAAATAAAACCAAAAATGCACAGTGACCTATTTACCAAAATATCTAAAAAGTGGTATACTTTTATCCACAAAAGAATAAGATTCGGAGCGACCATCCTCCCTTTCAAAGCACTAGTACGCGGCAGGTTCAAGTTTTCTTTTTTTGTGGATACAAGACGTGAAGTCAATGAAAATATTTTAATTGAACACAACACAAATATGTTCTTATAACGAAAGCGTACTATTGGACATTCACTTATTGGTACTTGTCAAAGATTGAAATAGAAACAATATTTCTGCAATGTTTCTCTTCCCTTCATCAGGTTACTTTGTTACCTGTGCAACAACCATTTGCTACATGACAAAGCCAAAAGAGAAACATTGCCGAATAAACGATTCTATTTTAATCTTCAACAAATACCGGGTGAATGCCCAATAGTACTCTTCTGTTATAATACAAGTTAGTATAGTCATTATTCAATTTATATAATTTAGGTTTTGGTAAATATCACATAGAAACTATACAATAATTAATTATTCTGATAGTAATTACAAGTATGCAAATAAATACTACTTGGTATATAGACAGGTGAGAAGGTTTACATTGTTCAGAACAGGGACGTTCGTGAATTAAAATTAAAGTTTTCGAATCTGTCATATAAGTTCATATTCATATTATACGCATTTGCGTTTTTCTTGACAAAGTGTACAATAACTACGTAGTAAACCTATTTAAGACAGTACTACTATAGATAAAATTATAAAAACATATTTCTATATCGTATGTTTTCCTGTTTGGTTGCATACTAGCAGTTGTAATTCGGTCAACAATGATTTTTCAGAACAAGATTTTCAATAGGGTTGATTAGAGATGAAACTACATCTTTCGAAAGCATAAAATTCGTAAAGCTGCAGTGAGTTTCAGTACGATTGGTAAAAGTTTTGAAGATTATATTCACTTGGAAGTCAAACTTCTTTTTTTGTGGCCACAAATAAACCTACATATGAACAATTTCTATGCTCCGACACAAGATCTGCTGGCCAGACATGAATCAGTTTATAATCACCTCTGTCATTGAATTAGATTTGTCATACTGTCTCAAACAATGATCGATTAAAACTAATTCTTTACCTTCGAAACGTTGATCACTTGACTCGAGAAACATTCAACTTTCACCGTTTGAAACGTTAATCGTGTACACTTTGAAAATTCAATACTTATAGTATCATTAGCAATACTATTATCTGGAGGTTTTGGACCATCCAGAAGTAACATAGGTATAAGTCATGGGTACCGTATCTATGAACTGAATTGTGTAATTTCTAGTTGTATTATGATAATGATCTAGACATTATTAACAAACAATCTAGACGTTTCCAATAGTTTTGTGATTCAATTTACTGATGATTCAAGATCACGATTTGAATGAACAAGATTTATATATATATATATTATATATATTGAATCTATTGATTCAACTCCAATGGTCCTTCGTTTACGCTAAATATGACTAGCACAAACCTTAAAGACACTATAAATAACCCCTCGATTGTGCCAAGATATATCTAAAAAATGTTGTCACGGCATAAACGCTATTATCAATAACAGTTTTTGATTCCATAGTTTTACGATTTAGAATTGTGAGAGATATTGAATGAATAAATATTAGCGTTCAGAGCTTTTTAATGATTGTGTTAATAGACGTATTACAATAATTCTATTAAAGTCCATACATTCTGTTCAGTTGAGAGTTGAATGTTTTAAAATTTTCAATGATTTATATTGGATTCAAAATAGTATGCATGCAGATGAGCCAAAATAAAGGTATAGTCCTCTATTGTAAATTAAATGGACATATTTATATTTATAGCTTTACAGCTCAAAACACATTGTTACAATACTCCATAGCCTATACTGGTATCTATACTACACTTTCCTTTTTCTTATGGTATCGTAACAGTTATCTTACTCTGTGAAACAATTTTTCAATGATACGGGATTAAAATCTCCACCGAACATTGTTCTACAGAGCCAGAGCTCATTTTGAACTTATGTTGAATACTTTCATAAATATAATATTAAATATTTACACTTTGTACACTTGAACCGGGCATGACTCTTCAATCCGTTTCTTCCCACCCGGTCAACTTCCTAGTTATTCTTCGTAGTATGTTTCCACCCTTCTCCCGATCTTCGTTTGACTTCCTCTCTTTGAATTCTTGCCACGCCTTCTTCCTCTTCGCGTCTTTCGGTCCCCACTGCTCGTTTGGCCGGAAAGATGACGCTATCATCTGAAGGACAGAGATCTTGAGAGTTAGCACATTTAATTCCAGAAATTAATACAAATTCTAGCCAGAATTCTCATATATAGAAAAAGTTTTGTACTGTATTATGTCTTATTAAGCTATGGTAAGCTTACCTCAAAGAATGGCATATCTCGTCTTCTGATCCATTCCACAACCATCCAGATTGGGACCTGAAGGATGCCAAAAGCCGCTAATATCCATGCAAGCGCTGTAAAGGAACAAGCAATTGATATATTTATTAATTATAAATTTCGTGCGTTGTGTACTACACGTCGTTGATTTATTGTGATCCATTCAATGTGATAACAAGCATTCTTTGGTCAGTTTCTGAACTTATCTATGGGTTTTATTTATGAGCATAAGCAATAGAACAAATATTTAGTTTCACATAGGATAAATCGTGGTTTGTTTTTATGTTTTTTTTGTTTGTTTATTGCGTGTACACGATATATAGATTGAAACGTAATATTAGGTGTGGGGTTATAAGAACATGACTTACTGTACGCTATCTCCGGGAAGTTCTTGTTGTCGTATTGTTTCGGTTCCATGATTGCGATGGAGTAGACGAGAATAACAATGAGTAACACCGGAGTGAAGATTGCCCAAGAAAGTCGCCAGTAGAAGCTGAGGTTGTGGCCGAGCATGAACTGGATGTCCCGGCAGAACTTGTTCATCCCGTAAATCCACGATATCCCGACGATCTCGCCGACAGCTAGGATGAACACGACAAATGTGACGCAATAGTAGTCGACCAGGGTTAGAATCCATTGGCCACCCTGTAAACAACAATACATACAAGTAGATTATTTGCTTATTGTTGTGGTCTGCGGAGAAACTTGTAAATGTCAGAGTATGATTCGAAATAGTACGTACAATTAAATAAGGTGTAAAAAATTCAATCTTGATGAATATTTTAGAATTATTTCAGAACATTTTATTTTGTGGTCTAACTCCGCATTGTAATGATGAGTTTAAGCTCTATTAGCGTCAGTAAATGCCTAATGAGATGATGGGAAGATAAGATGGAAGGTTATTTTAGTAAAGGTGTTTTTTGGATAGTTGAAAGGATGCAGGCGGAGACTGCTCTCAAGAAACCATTCCAGTATTCAGTTGAATGACTGAGGGAAACCTTAAAAATCTCTGTTTGAGAATGGTGGATCTTGGTGAATAGAACCCCGGGCTCCTGAATAACGATGCGGAAAGTTAGTGATCCACTCATCCTCAGTCATTCTGTTCAAAAGACGGACGCAAATATCATCTCCGTTGATGCATTTTGTGTATTATATTCCGGGTTATTAAGACAATGTAGAATGCATTTGGTGACATAAAGATGTGTCGACTGAACCTCAAGAAATAAAATTGAACTCACAGGTGTAACGTAGACCAAGCCGACGAGGAAACCAAATATGCACAACGCTAGCGCTACCATCCAGTATTTCAACTGCTTGAACTGATCGCAGATGATCGAAATGACAGCGTTAGCCAATGCGACCGAAGAACCAATCCCCAGCGTATACAACATGAGGAAGAAGAGTACGGCAAACAGTTGCGGCACGACTTCAAACTTGGCAATCGCATCCGGGTACGAGACAAACGCCAAGCCTGTGTCGCCCTTGACGACCTGGGTGATGTCGTCAACATTCATCTCGTACGCCAAGTTGCCGAGGATAGCGAAGATTGTGCAGCCTGCCAATAAACTGGTGAACGTGTCTAATGTTGTGACAATTAGCGCATCTCTGAAAAATTCGCGGAGTACATGTTATGTTATAATTCAAGTAATTTTAAAAGTTATTTTGCCCTTCCCAGAATATAATAATATAGTCATAGTAATAAGTCTTTATTTATTTCAAACATAACACAGTTAGGTATATATTTGCCCACATGGTTGGCATTGAAAAAAAAATGGCGAGATTCGGTCGGATGCCGCTCTTCCAACTATAATAGAATTAACCTTATTGCCCGTAATAGAAGGTAACCTATGTTTTATCACTCATAGCGATACATATATTTCACTGGTTTTATAAATTTAAAGGCCTACTGTTCTATAAAAAAAAAAATCTTTCATTGAACCAATTCTAAGATGGAATATAGCAAAGATTAAAATGTTGAGTTTTACTATAAGTAAATGAATATAAATACCTGTGTATGTTCTGTGAGAAGTTATTGTACGATGAATACATGATAATCGAGCCGAAGCTGATCGAAAGAGAGAAGAAAGCCTGAGTGACCGCAGCGTACCAAACCTGTCCAACAGAAAAACATATTGCAACACATTCGCTCAAGATTCGGGTGAATTTCATAATAATTCATTGAGATTCGAACTACGTTTTGTGCAGGTATTACTAATTTAAGCCTAATGGACAAAGTTGAAAGTAGAGGTGGAAATTGAGAGGGATAGCGTAGCCATTTACTGTAGTATTATTAATGGCCGACTCTGGACATGCACTAGTGTGCTTCTAAAGGGATCTTTAGAAGCACACTAGTGTGTCAGCAAGCATTCCGATTATTAATTTATCGTTATACAATACTTTTTTTTTTTAAATACTGGTATATATTGAATGTGTTTTCAACATTTTATGTTGGGTACTACCAATACCTCTAAAATGGCATTACTTTTAGAATTCAGTGTTATATCAAAACAATTATTGTGATAGTAGTTAAGAAGTAATATAATACTTACACTTGGATCAAGTAGCTTGTCCCATTTGGGCGTAATGAAGTATAAAATTCCCTTGCCAGCGCCTGGTAGTGTACAACCCCTAATGAGCAGTGCTATCAACACGACGTACGGAAATAATGCCAAGAAGTAGGCCGCCTTGCCGGAACTTTTCACTCCACGCATTATCACCAGGAATATCGTAATCCACGATACGAGGAGACAAAGTGTTAGACGCCAATCAGGTATACCAATACCGTCGTCAATGTTGTCATACTCTTTCAATACTTCTTTACTGTAACAGATAATGCACAAATATTTAATTAATTTGTGGAGCAAGAACGAGCAAGAATCTGCGGTGCTAGTGCAGCAAGTTGCAAAGTATTTACACTTTCGAATCGTAGCACTGACATCTTTTCTTTGATTCTTCATTGCAATTCTTTCCTTCAAAATCTTCCTCTTTTCCACTTATGGTATTAGTCTATTAACATTTTTTTAAATGCTGTAGTATTTCATAAGTTCCATTTTATTCTGTTAATCAGACATTTATTTATCTAGTTTATTCATTCAGTTTGCTCAGTTTATATAGTTTAGATATTAAGTTATTACTTACAGGAAATAGAGTTCGGAAGAGCTCTGTAGTCCGGTGTAGTTTGTGATTGTCTGATTGACACCGGGCTTGGAATTGAAACAGTTGTCGCCCCACTCAGGGTCGCAGATGGACCACGGCAGATCAGCGTTGAAAGATGCGATGAAGTAGAACACGGTGATTGCCATGAGTGAGCAGTAGTACGTTAAGATGGCGACGGTAGCGAATACCATTCCCCAACCGAGACCTGAAAAAATTGGTGTTACGTTTACGTAAAAACTTGAGGTTTATTTGAGAGTGAGTAGGATGGAACTAGGGTTGTTCGACCATGTAGAAACTCATGATATTCATCGTTTACATTGTTTACATTTATTATTGTTGACAATTAATCATGATATATCAATATTTTTCTCTTATTCAATCATGGTATCGAGTGTCCGAATATCGCATCGTATTGGAATATTTAATTAATGTTTTGGTTGATTGACATGTCCAGTAGAAGACGAAGATATTGTCACACCAATGACAATGTTCAGAAGAATCACACAGAAGAGAGGACAATTTGAAACGACTAAAAGATAGCTCCGATATTGGAAATCAATCATTTTTGATCATATTTCATTTTCAATGTTTTCAATGATACTGTATTTCTCGTAACTTGCACACGTTATTTCGGATTGAAAATATTATAAATATTATTGCAGTGCAGTAATAATTCTCTGAAGTTACTCATTGCTGTTTTTTTTGGTCAATTACAAAAATCTTACCTTTCAAAGCAGGTACGACGTTCCATACTTTCACAGCACTGTAACTCGTAAACTGTCCGAGACTCATCTCCATGAAATACATCGGTTTACCGATAATGAAGAGGACGATGATGTACGGAATGAGAAACGCGCCGCCACCGTTGTCGTACGCAGTGAACGGGAATCGCCAGATATTGCCGAGACCGACGGACATGGCAATGCACGACATAAGGAACTCGATGGGATTGGTCCATTGAACTCGTTCTTCTGTTTCCTCTTCAGCCTGAAATAAGCACAAGATTGATTATTATTACTTGAGGTCCTTATCCTTATTTTAAATACAAATATACAATCGTTATCCCACATTCACGAGCGTCGGAA
Organism: Brachyptera putata; assembly: GCA_907164805.1. Classification (NCBI taxonomy): domain Eukaryota; kingdom Metazoa; phylum Arthropoda; class Insecta; order Plecoptera; family Taeniopterygidae; genus Brachyptera; species Brachyptera putata. The sequence continues at coordinate 23,041,837 of OU015469.1, read as the reverse complement.
TGATGTTTACAAAAACTCGTGCTTTATGCAGGACTCGAACCCAAACCCAACTTGACTCCAGTTATTTTAATGCACAGCACCGAACCAACTGGGTGGTCAAATTCGTATTATTGAAATAAGAAGTTAACTAAACTAGTCAAAATACCTTCCAAAACAGACAAAATATAAAAAAATAAAAAAAAATTCACTACGGGCCAAGGCCCACTTCCTACATGGCAGACTTAATGAAAACGTTGTGAATGTTTTGCTCCCCTCTCCCTCCTCTCACAAATATTCTCCTGGCAAATAATACAGGTATAAATATATGATTAGTAATCCCAGCCCAGAGTGATTGATTGTATGTTTTAAATTGGCTACTATAATATTCTGTAGGTGGAGGTGCCAGTTACGCAATAGATATTTTTACTTTCACAGTAAATTTATTAAATGTTCTTAAAAGAAGCAATCAAGTAGAGAGTAATTAATTCCTACGTGCCTGCTTCCACCCATTCCTCAACCACCTAGAGTGGATAAATTGATGTATTTCTTACCAATGCCTCTTTTTCGTTGACCAGCGTTGGTTTGGTAGATATGGAGGAGGATGTCCTTCTATCACTACTATCTTCCACATATCCTTTGTTGACGGAACCCAGCTCCTATGACATAAGACATGTAATTATGAGATTAGTTATTGCAGAAGGGTGGTGATTGGGTGGGGAGGGGGGGGGGGGGGGTGCGAGTATGTTTGACAAATAAATTTAAACTTGTGTTAAAGATGAGTTTATGGTACAATATGATGATTATTTTTTCGTTTTATTTTTATTGGCATCGAAAATTTTAAACGAAATTATTATTTTACCTAAATCCTGCGGATATGACAAGGTAGGATCGTCCTGACGGGACACTGCAAGGGCGAGCCTGTACCACCACAAAGAACACATTTTTTAATGGATTGCAACAATTGAACCAATATGCCTATTTTATTAAAGCTAATCTAATATAATACGGTCACTTTTTCCAAGTTACAAATAATTGTAATACCAAAGGGAATTATATTTCTCATTACATAATTACCTGGGGCTATATACATTAATACATTCAATTGAATCATAACTCAATCAATCATAATAAATCATAATATAAGTCAATCAGAATCATAAATCATGAATTTCAATTACGTTTGCGGTTATTCATAGTTAAATATTCTTCAATTTAACGTTTCTGAGATCAATAATTGAATTGAGATTTAATCGAATAAATAACCTTACTATTTTTTTTTCAAGTGCATTACGCTTATACAGTTGCATTATTAGTTCTGAATGAATCACGAACTCAAGGCCTCTCTCATTGTCTCCTGCTTTCAGTAACAATAACGAATTCACGATCGACCGTCTCCTATATCCACTAACAAGACCGGTCGGTCGTGTCGATCTGTCAACTCGTATAGAATGTGGAAGAAAGTGATTGTCTTATAGTCACGTTCACGGACAAAAAACGCGTGCTGGTATGTGCCTAATACACAGGTAAATCAGAGCAGGTTGTCGTGAGTGTTAGTATTAGATAATGAATATTGCAGACTACTGGGAAATAGTGTGATGGTTGAATGACGTACTGGATTTGGTCTTTACATGGAGTTGCGTATTATGTTCTTCTGTTACCGAGAATAAATACCAAAACAGAGCGGATACCATACATGTATTTACATTTTTGACATGCAGTTGCATTTATTAATGTGTAAGAAATATGAAGATGAAAAATTCACTCGGTGGTAAGTAGTTAACCATAACTTTTTACTTATGATTGTCGATACTTATTGCTTTCCTGAACTCCATCCGTAGTTATGTCCACATATTTGTATGTGTAGGCCATATGTATATTTGTATTTTGTTTGTATGTGCTTGTATGTTGTATGTGTATACACTCGAGATAAGCGAACCCGAAATATTGTTTATTCTTTTCAGCAAAATTCCTAAATGGAATTGATGGTATTATTTTGCTTGGGGACACCAAACAAATATAGACTTATATATATGTATATGATTACACCTTTTTTTGCGGGGGGGGGGGGGGGGGGGGTGTATAAAGCGTATAATAAAATCAAAGACAAATCCAATTAAAAAATTATTTCAGTATAAAGATATATAAATATATATATATATATATATATATATATATATGTATAATTAATTGAATGATATTTATCATACATGCCTATCAAGTAAAGAAAAACGAAGGTTTTCATTTTTATAATAATTGTTTTCATCATGACCAATTAGGCCTACATGTTTCGATTGAGTGTTATTACTTATTAGTACTCACTATTATTACTCAGATATGTGTCTTTTATTACTGCGACATGCATTTTTGAGTGCACTTTTACGAGTTGAACTGCGTAATTATTGTTATCATCCGACAGCCACGTTTTCTGTATAATGATGTATAATTGGTTGGGCGACCAACCGACCTAGTTCTGTTTTATAAGAGTGGATTTGCATCATTGCGACCACGAACGAGATGTATAAACATATTATTTCCCGACTCGTAAAAGGACTCTTTAGTCTTCACCGAGGTATGTTAGAGAGAAATTATTTGAAATTGTTTGCTTCAATAACCTGTTATATTTGATGGTTTAAGCAGAGTACAAAATTTAAATTGAATAATATTTGTACTTGGAGAAGGATAGATAAAATTATATATAAATATGTGTGAAATAAAAAAACAATGCACTTTGACACAGGGAATACGCTGTCTGTGACCATACCATTGGCTATGACCATACTTCTTCGCAGCAGATAAATCTTTTTTGATTTTCAAATTGTCCGGAATACATTATTTTGTAGGTGTTAATCGTTAATTGTGATGAAATATAATAAAATACGATGATATAAAATAATATAATGAATTCACGAATTAATAATAATATTATCATCATGTAGTCTACTAGTTTCACGACACATTTAGGGGATTTAGTAAATCATGATATAATGAGCGGATTAACTTGTTATCACCTAAATAGTTGTTAGACCAATGCTATATTTTTTTACGTTTTTGAATTATTTATTTAAATGGGGGCATATATTTATATTATTAAATATTCGTATACACTTATTATTGGTCGTCTGCTCATCATGATACATTCAATAAAATCATTTCGCTTCTTGACAAGAAATTAATTTATATATTTATTTTGTATAATATCGTGCCTTGGTATAACTGAATTATATTTTGCCACAGGAGGTGAATTTCTTCGACATCTAGGGCAGAATTCAACCTTCACATTATTATTAAATATATTAATACGATACACATATTAATGTGTTTTATATCGAATTCAGATTACCTACCTACGGATTTTTAATTACATGTTTTGCCGTTAATCAGATAAGCGAATTTATTATTAATTCTGTACAAGTTACTGGGAAAAAGTAGCACGTTGTGTGCCTGTGATTTATAGTTCTCCAAGATTAATACTCATACCGACCGAATATCGTCCAACTCGTCACAATGTCTTGCATTGAAATTTTTATTTGTATACTGTTATATACATTCAATTATACATTTAATTTGCATTTAATTTAAAATGATAATAGAATGGGGTAGTAAGATCGCCCTTGTGGTGCCCCGTCCAAGCGATCCTACTTTCATCCTTAGCCTTAATTGGGGGAACAATGATTTTGTATCAAGTTTCGATGTTATTAAAATATATATATAAATGATCACTGTATCTATCACTAATTGACTATACTTGTATCACTAGAAAGATGAAGGTCGTTGACAAACAAAACAAATATCATAATTAAATTTGTATTTTATATATTTATCTAAGTGTTATCATAATTTTATTCGTGTATTTGTAGTAAAGAGCATAAATTGTTATAAGCATAATAAAAGAATCCCATGTAGGGTGCCGCCCTCGTGGCTCAGTCAACTATCGCTAGCGATAGAAACTGAAGTCAGGTCGGGCGTGGGTTCGAGTCGGGGTTCATAAGGCATGGGTTTTGTAAACTTTCTTTCACCTATCATCGTTTCATTATAACCCGCTCATTGACAGACCATGGAGGGAAAAGAGTCCCCATGTGTATAGGGCTGAAATTGTGTGTCGATTAAGGTTGTCAGAAAAAAGATTTAAATATACCGGTAGAGAAAATTATAGAAATGTATTGCTGCTATTGAAGTTCAACAATTTTCAAGAATACCTAATTACTATTATTTAGGTAATTATAATAATTAGGAACATGACTACATCTTTCAAAAGCGTTATGTGTTCAAACTACAGTGTATGTAACTACAATTACCAAAGTTTACATTCATTTATTATATAAGAAGTCAAATTTCTTCTTTCATGGACACAATTGTTTATCATTTAGTGATGCATACAATCCATATAGCACGTGATGTGTCATCTCAATGTACAGTTAGACCAGAAATAGATCGAGGTGTTGTAACGTAAACGTAGTTTCCAGAACTTTATTATGAATGGATATTTTCACTTTAGATTTCGTCATGCGATTAGGTCCTCAATTCACGCTTAACTTAGAATTCAGATACGCGTACGTATGTATTATACGTAACAAAATAGGTATTTATACCAAACTTCGATTATTATTATATAACATACGTATATAACATAACGGCAGTGAAACAAATATCTGAGGAATCATGAAGTTTGGGTGATCATAACCTTGCTGACAATGCTAACCATCAAAAAAACAATAATACATCAATTTTCAGTATCTCCTAAACTAATTAGATACTGGAGTGCTCATTTGAGAGCTGCGTTTCTTATAATTTGGTCATTGGAAACCGTCATTCAGGAGGGGTTCGATTCCCGCCATGGTCAGGGCCTGACAGGGTCTTTTCAAGGTTCCCCTCTGAAGTTCAAGTCAATACTGGGATGGTTCCTTATCAACTGGCCACGACCGAAATCTTCTCACTATCCAGAAATACATAATAATATAACCTTTCATCTCATCATTCCATCATAGCCAATATATCGTAGTCGTCAGTAAAGTTTGTCGATAAAACCCATCGTGAACAGGTAAATAAATATCCTCCACAAAAGCCCGAGAAAATTTTAAATTTTTTATTATTGAATACTTTGAATAATATATTTGATTGTCATTTGAAAACTAGCTCTCATCCTTCATCCATCGTCATAATAAAATGATGAATTTCTATATATTATGTATAGAACAAAAAACTGAATTAAATATTGATGAAAGAATTTGGAGAGATTTTTAAACGTTGAATATAATACTGAATGAAACATTATCATGAGCATTCTAATTAATTTTAAAGAAAGTGAAATCACATAAAATATAATCCAATTTTTTGTGCTATTCACTATTAATCTCTTTTGGGCAAGATTTAATAATTTAATTGTAACTTGGGTTTCATACGGAATAAAACTTCTGTATGAATGAACCAAGGTATAATAATAGTAATTATTTATATACAATTATAATTTTCGACGGTAAAAAATGTATGAGTAAAATATCTAGGTTGATCTCACGCATGACATTATACGTTGATCTGATATTCTGACTTCCTCTTTTTTTCTATTCCATTCTTTGCCAATATCAAACATTGAGCTTGACCCAAAGAAAAGTTACGTGTCAGTTAGGCGTTCTCTTTTTGTAACGATTAATTATTTAACGCGATATCTAGTTGAAATCTGATTAAGTCTGTGATGATTTCGTTTTTCTGTGGGTATCTTGAACAAAATTTCTAGAAATAATTTCAGTAATATTTAGAATAATTTTGGAACAAACTTTATCACTTTCATTCTTTTTCATTTCTGAATTAACCGACTGAAAACATGAAAAATTCAGCACAAATTGTCTTTATTCACCTCTATTGAAATTATAAAATTCTTTGCGAGGTGATATTTATAATATAAAAAGTTTATACAAAATAAGAAATAAAATGAGTCGAATAAAATAATATAATCAATCTATATGAATGTAAAAATACGATAAAGAAAATAATCGAAGAAAATATATAATTTTGAAATTTCGAACATTTACTTCCAAAATCTGTACAGCACTATTCTTATTTCTGTAACCAGCAAATATTTGAAAAACATACGACGGTATTAAATCTGTAAGTGTGAGCATTATTTCAATAAAAAGTAGAAAATCACTTATTTATTTACCGAATTCCAATCATTTCAGCAGGTATAAAACTGAATTCCTTTCGTCATCTCGTAGGCCTATATTAAAAATACCGGATTGACTTCTTGAGATAATGGTGCTAATTACAGATCCTTTCAAGTTATTATAATAATATTATGAATTTAAATACGTATCAACACCTGGATTTTGTTTATATCAATATAAAAAATCCCGTATTCAACAGTTTCACTTTTCCCCGCAACTACGCTTCAAATTAACTGTCTTTTCGTATTCTTCACAATAAGGCCCAGTTTACGAGTGGATAGTTAGTAGATTAAGCAATAGTTAGCGGATCAACTTGTTATCAACCCTGTTCATCACATATGCTATTTTCGTACTTTTAACTAATTGGCAATGGATTAGTAGTTATCCAAGGCCCAGTTGATAGTTAGTGAATAAAGCAATAGTTAGCGGATTAACTTGTTCTCTCATTTTATCGTTGTATCTCTCATTTTACTCTGACAGAGTGTAAATCTTTCAAAATATAGTCTACATATCAATGGTGCAACTAGTTTTATAGGCCTATATATGATAATTACCAATATTACATTTTGGAGTGGTAAGATAGCCCTTGTGGTGCCCCGTTCAAACGATCTGATCTTCCATCCATAGCCTTAATTGGATAACAATGGTTTTGTATCAAGTTTCGATGTCTCTTTCATTTCGAAAACGGTCATCCAATAATAATCCAATATTCGCTCATCCAATTAATATTATTAGCGTAGTGATTGTACACTTACCACCGTGCCGTTAAGATTGTAGGAATTCCTCTTCGACGACATTTTATCTGAATATGACGTCACGATTTAGCAAAAGATTAAATTCCTTTCACTTGTCACTCATTGGCTGATGTCGCCGCAGGCAGTCTTCTTGTACTAGCCTCGTCTGACGGCCGGTTATGTCTGGTCAGATCGAGAGGATACTGCTGAGATGGCTCCAGTTTTGTATTCCTTGAGGATATCCTGGAACAAAGGATACATTTCATTGAAGTTTTCAATTCAAAATTTTTATATTTTGACCCAAAAAGAGGCAAATATTGACATTATTTAATTATTACCGAAATTTACTATTTGAAAAAAATCTTCCTTTAAAATTGAATCATTGATATTGGTAACCCCAAATTCTTATCCATGAATCGAGAACTATGAAACCATGATCTCAACCACGGATTTAGAGATTTTTTCAATACATATTATTAATTGTAACACATATTATTCAATCCACATGATATGACTATCCGAAATTAGTCCTTGAAGTCTTCTTTGTAGAAGATATCTCTCACAAATCAGAAAAAACAGTACACTACGCTATCAAGTAAACGTCGAGGATCATAATAACCCGACTCTCAATATAATTTTAACTTTATTCACCATGCAATACTGAAAGACCCAACAAATCACCCTCATGTTTCCTAGCTCTTTCCGAGCGTCTGCGTTAAGAATAAGGTGCATGAGTGCGTATTCATAGAGCTTTACTCCAAGGCTGTATTTTTTTAATGCGGCCAGTTCGATGGTGCACAGAAGTACAGTAGAACAGAGTAGCATAGCACAGTGTAAGAATAATTATAAGAATAGATAAACCACAAACAAAATGCACAAAAAAAATTATATCGAAGTGAGAGATAAAGAAAATTATATTGTCATTGTTCTTCGGCGCCATTCAAATTTTGTATAAAAACTTACATTAATATTGATGAAAGAATGAAACGATCAATAATTTCCTTCAATGGAAATAACTCTAGGTTCCTCAACCGTGCTTAAAGACTGAAATAAGTTTTTTGTTCTCCTAATCGTTAGTCATGCGAATATGAGATGTGCTACATAATGTTTTTTTTTCGAGTCTAGACTTTAAAAATGAATCTGTCGACATTTGCAAACAATAAGTAGGATGGTGAGATGAATGAAATTAAAATCTCATTGTGAAATCCAATCATCTTGAAGAACCAATTTCAGCAAATTGGTTGCATCAATTTGAGTTGATTTATTATTTAGGCTTACATAATGTTGAAAAACAAAGAGTAGAGTCATAAAAATTGTGGATGTAGTAAATTACATTTAATTGTGGAACAATTGGTTTGATCTAATGTGTGAAATAAAAATAATAATAACGACTACACGTGAAAAAAAATCTCTCAAGTTCGTTTTATAACTCTTCGTAATTCTCAATAGGCATTCTCGTTAATGAAAGCACTATTGCAATTTGCCATTATACACCATTTATACGCTTCGGTACAGCTAATGATGAGAGTTATAGAGTTATATCGCTAGAAAGACATGTTTAGTCTAAACTGTATTCTCAACAAAGCTAGCTACTTTGCCCCTAGCGTGCCTTTCGCTTCAACGAAATCTGTATTAAAAGAAGAAAATTGATGAAACATATTCGTTCCGTTCCGATGATCCTAATTGCATGTCTATTATATCACTCGTTGATGTTCTTATCAGTAATTCCATTGCGATGACGTTTTTAACATCAGAAGTGCGTATGTGTATAAGATAAACGAAGGAAACAAACAAAATGTGTGATTTTACACATTTTCTCAGTAGTCAGGGGAATCCATAGGAACGGTGAAATTTAGTGAGACTCCGTTAAACATTAGATAATGATTATAACTTTTCTATTCGTATATGATTCATAGATTACAGGCCTATGATATAGACAAATATATATACATATAAAATATATTATTGTATAACGGATCAATCATATGCGAAAAGAATATATATATATATATATATATATATATATATATATATATATATATATATATATTAAATTATATTATTCATAATAACTACATTCTGATGTTGAATCAAATAATAAATAAAAATGTGAAATCAATCGATAATTGAGCTGGCAATAAAAAATGATTATATTTTTGTTTATAATACCAGTTATCACCTTGAATTTATTCTAGAAGCAGATATACGTCATCTCCATCCTGACCAGATAAACCACATCAACCATTGCTAAAAACTGTACATTCTCCTTCACTTGATCTCTCGAGAATATATCCATTGAGCTCTGAATCTCATCTGATTGAAGCCATTTCAGAAGTGGATAGTTTACACACACACACACACACAAAATAATTGCTGATTCCTAGCTATTATTTCTTGTTTCAATATCGATATTTTGGACAATTGTACTCACAACTTTTGAAAACTTTCATGATATAGAAACTTAGAAAGTCAACCCAAACCTCAAACCTCTGATTTTATTTACATTTTATAGGCCTACATCAATTTTCTGAAAGAAAAAATTACAGTTCTGATTTAAAGTGTAAAAACTAAAAACCCAGATTTTCATGAACTCCCATATAAAAGGCCATGTCAAATTTTCAAATGTCGTTGATTCAAATACCTATCAACACTGTAAAAACTAAATACCCATATAAAAGGCCATGCCAAATTTTCAAATGTCGTTGATTCAAATCCTTCTCAACTGTGTGTTATCTTTCACTTGATCTTTCGAGGATTCTCCACTGAGCTAATATCCCAGTAGTTGTTCCAAAAATTAATTAATTGCTCCAATTATCGCTGTTATGTTGGTGGACCACCGTCAACTATCACGGTCAGCGAGGATGAAGATTGTAATAAAAGTGATTCGTCACTTCCATCATTCAATTCCAGTAATTAAAATTTATACGTCGTATGTATAACTTATTCAATGCCTAAAGTAATCAAATCTTGTCGAAAAGAATGAAAAGACGATGACATATTTATATTTCATTTTGTTATGTAATTTAATTGTCGAATTGAAGTTCACGGTTGAGGATTTTACATAATAAAACGTACATTATAGTTCGTGCTATTTAGATGATGAGAAATGGTAGCATGTCTCTCGGTTTGAAGTTTGTATTAGCCCTGACCAATATGATGAATTCACAAATTACAATTAATTGACAGTTTGGAATTCGGAATCCGCTATAGTGAAAGAATGAGCTCATGAATCCAATATGACCCTTGAAATGAAGTAACAGAACACTAACAACAATGAGAGGTTTTTAAGAAATGTTATTGTTGAAATTTTCGCACGCTTCTTTTCTAGTACATTTTATAAGTTCTTCATATTTATTTTATTTTTGTTTTTGTTTCAATAACTTTTTTTTTTAAATCGTCCACTTTTATACCTGGATATAAGTTAATAATTTTACATGAGTAATTTTTGTAATTCAATTGTGATTTTGTATAGATTATCAAGCTAGATCCTTGTGGTCAATCACATTTGAGTGAACAGCTGACAATGAAATGTTATTCTTAACAGCAACAGTGTTACCACTTTTAATATATATATATATCGATTTTATATTCGACGTTCGAAGTTGTAAATGTTCAGTAAGTTAAATTGTGTAAACAATTATTTTTAAATTCTATATTGATTCATAAGTTCCAACATCGACACACATATCACATACATGAATTGAGAAAATACATTACACATATAATTAACTGCTACCTTCACATGTAATTTCGTTACTGATTTTACGAGTTCTGAAAAAACAATTTCCTTGTTTAATTTGGTGTCAGAATATTGATTTAGTGTTACCTGTTACGCCAGTCATAGACAACAGGTGATTTACACCATGTTACACAAAGATAAAAAGTGAGTACATTGAATGGGTATATAGTCAGTCATGTGATAAATCCCTCCAAAAGATACTAATTACCTTCATATTTTAATCTATATTTAAGATGTGCCGACTAAGTCATAATAAGACATTGTGTCGGGGTTTTTGTGAGTAGGGATTTGCTATCGACGTCTTCATTCAAGGTTATGAAGAAAACTGAAAAGAGCATTCATATATATATTTATATATATAGGCCTAAAGGAATATATTTTTTCCAATTTTTTCCATATATTGAAAATATATGTGGACTCAAATGTATTATCATAAGCTTTATCGCATCATTTAAAAAAATGTTTTAAAATTCATTTTAGGCCTACTTATACTATATGTTGTCATTCATTGGGATAAATATGTTATTTGAGCATATTGGTACGAATATTCAAATTAAATTATTCATATTGTACCTAATAGTTTCTATAAATAGCTCAGTACTTATTTTCAATACTTCAGTAGAGGCTAATTGGGTTTTTGTGTTTTTTTTTGGATCCCTTCACTTATCATCACTTCATTGTTTCCTAATCTCATTGGTAACCCCGTATTACCTAGCTGTTAGTGGGGTCGTTAAGAAGACAATAAAAATAATATTGAACATTATCAATAAAATATCTGGAACATCTGTGCTGCCACTGTATTAGAATTTGGAATTTAGTACAAAAGTTGTCACTAAAATTCTGATATTTAGCTAAATCGACTCCCATGCCCTTTTGATTTGATACATTTGAATCGTTTTTTTTTTTTAATAAAATCAAACAATAGAGGAACTCCCTTCTTATCTTTCGAGAGAAGAATGTTATTTATCTCATCTAGCGAGAATGCGAGATGTGCATTCCAATCTTTTGACACCTCCATTTCTACAAACATGAAATTGCAAAATATAATGAAATGCCACATTTCCTTCTATTTTACTATTTCATTGCCAAACAAACAATCACCTCATATTCATATTTGTATTATCTTTTGCTAATAAATCGTTGCTTGAGTTAGTTTCTCTGATAAATAAAGAACATTCAACTCATATTTATGTCACAGATAAAATATAAATGCAAATTTATCACTAGAAGAAAGTTTTTTCCGGTAATGTATTGCAAATTTTCTTTAGTTTATCACAGTTAACATACTTTAAAAAAAAGAGGAAACATTTGTGACGATCTAAATCGTTCGCATAGTCGATATACGTGGAAATTACGCAAATAAACGCAAGTATACGCATCTACGATCAGATAAAATAGATTTTTCCGAAATTTGAATTCAAATAATGTACTGTCATTTTACTGCTAATGTGGGACCAGGTTCAAGAAGTTCAAGAAATCAAGAAAAAAAAGATTTATGAACCCACCATACCGTACTACTTGACGGAGTATGCCAGAAAGAAGATCCAAGTCACCGGGCTTCTTATTGGTGCTAGAGGGACTATACCCAAATTTTTAGAAGAATGTTTTATAAAATTTGATATAACTCTAATTATTAAGGATATAGTATTAAGCGTATTACGCGATTCAATTATAATTCTCAGAAATCATTTATATAGTCAAAATTAGCTTCATTATTTTAGTCTCAATTTAGCTTCATCTTCAAAATTTTATTTTTTTGTATGTTCTTATCAATCTGCCGGTTTTAGGATTTTTTTGTTTATGGTTTTACGGTCCAGCTAATTCATTTCTATAAAATTCTCAATAATTCTCAAATTGCCTTCAATTATGGATGGAAGATTCATTTCATAATAATTTCAATGAATAATTTCAATATAAATATAATTAATATAAATATTAATTTCATATTACCATGAAAACGAAATTGGATAATTTGAAGAACGTCGATTTTTTTCCATGTGTTTGAAGATACAGAATTATTTTGCAATGTACATTCTTTTCAATGTCAAATGTGCATGACACTTTAATTCAATAAGATTACACTTATGTTTTGAGAAGCGATAACGGCATTCTATAGTAATAAATAACGATACATTGTGTCATTTAAATTCATTCAGTTTTATAAGCCAATGATAATACTGACTATTTAACATAATATTAATATAAATGCAGCTGTCAACTGCATCTTTAATGAAGCATCCATAAACATTTTCACAAGGCGGATCTATTGGTCATTCAAAGCTAAATGCGCGCATGCGTATAGAAGAGCAAACATGATCATAATAACAATAAACTTCATAACGGGTGAATGTGTATTAGATATGCTAGTCACAATAACAAATTGAATTAATAATAAAATAAGCGAAAGTAAACACAAGATGAGAGTGAGAGTGAGAAAATATTTTTTGATTCGGGCTCGTATAAAGGAAGTCATTTAAAACAATGCTGTAAAATTAAAATTGTTGAAAAGTTATACTATGTTTTAAAAAATTTATATTGAGTTCAACGACGCACTATACTGATGACTACGATCTATTGGCGTCGGTGAATGATGAGATGATGAGATGAAAGGTTATTTTATTAGGTGTTTCAGGATAGTGGGAAAGAGTCGGTCGTGGCCTGTTGTTGAGGAACCATCCCAGTATTTACCTGAAGGACAGAGGAAAACCACGAAAAACCTTGTCAGGATGGTCATCCATGGAGGGAATCGAACCCCGGTCTCCTGATTGAGAGTTCAATATAATAACCACTCGACCACTTGTCTCAGTAGTTACTATAGTCTACAGCAGGTGGTTTTAAAAGTGCAGAAATTTAATTTTAAACAGCGAAACACTATTTCATAAAAATTGTTTTTTTAAATTGTAAAATGAAGGCATCCATAATTGTATTATAAAGCAACTATACAAAAAAATTATCTCATTACATATCACTATCCAGAGTTTTTCAACATCAACTTTATCAATAATATTGTATTCATATGATCCAATTCTGTATTTGAGTATCTTTTGGTTCTTTATTGAATACAATAATGCAGTATAGTATTTGAATAATAATCAGCTAAGACTCCGATCAGCAACGAAATTAGACCCAGCAATTATATGATCAAATTTATGGAATATTTCATAGGAATTTATAAGAGTCCATGGGAGTCAATTTAGCAGAAGATCATTTTCTTTTGGTGATAGCTTTTGAATGGTCCAATAAAGAGCAAACACAGATATTTTTACTACTTCAAAATACTACAAGTAACAACTATTTATCTCATTTCGCCTGATTGTCCCGCGTATACGACTTAAAAACACATTTTATAACCGTATACGCGTCACAATTATGCGATATAAGATAAATAGTTATTACCTACACTCTCATGAAGGTATTGAGAATATCTGCGATTCCTCGGTATTAGAATTTCGATACCTACTCTTCAAAAGTTATCACAAAAAAACTGATAATCTGCTAAATCGACCACGCTCGACCTCTCACAGTACAGTAACACATGCTCGGATAATCATGACTCACAAAGCAAGTGGATGGGATACCCCACCAAGAAAACATCATCAACAAACCACGTCTAGAAATCTTCATTGTCGTTTATCTGTTCATAAAGACCAGAGGAGTGATCTATGTTTAGTGAATATGCATTTATAGTCTCTTGAAATCATGGGAAGGAAACGGTCATGGCCTTATATACCGACTGAGGGAAACCACGAAAAGATTCGACCAGAATCCTCAGTACATTACAAATCATGTATGTATAAGATTCAAACTATGTAGTCTACGGTAGACAATAATCACTCAACCAGTCTTCGAATGTCTGCACAAAACAGGTTTAACCAACTTCGACGAATATATTACGAGCAAGTTGATTGATTTAATGATAGTTTGGCATTGAATAGCATTAGTTCCTAAAAAAAAAGTATGTCTCAATTTATGATTGTTATATAGATTCAAAACTCCCAATCGATAATTGTAACCGATAGCAAAGACCATCGTTCGATGCCTTCAAACTCACTTGTCTTGTTATAAATCCAATTTAAGCGGAAGTGAAGTATCTTATATCTTTGGATGACGTCATTGAATGAAGTCCTAAAGTCATGACCTACCTTAAAACGAATACCGTTAAGAATTAAAATATTATGGTGAACCTTGTTAACAAAGAAGTAAAATCTTGAAAAGTAAAATTTATTAACTTCACAAAATCTTGATGATATATTTTAGTTAGTATTGTAAAGGTATTGTGAAATATCCGTGCTCCTTATTGCCGTACTGTTAATCACATACATTCTCAAATAACTGTACATTCTTAGAAAAAATTACAAAATAATCAAATTTATAAGAATAAATTCTCATGAAATTTCAGAAGTGAAATATATGAACTTTACAACATCATAATGATATATTTTGTTTTGTATTGTATAGGTGTTGAGAAATATCCGGGTTCCTGTTGATCACATAAATTCCAAAATGACTGTGAAAGATGTATTATATCAGAGGTATTGTAGTTACTGTTATTGTTGTTGTTGTTGTTGTTGTTGTAATGATCCTTAACAACCCCGCCAATGACTATAGGTTATATTGGAGTACAAATGAGCAGGCTATCATTGAATGATTAAGTGAAAAAAGGTGAAAGGTTGTTTACAAAAATCCATACCTTATGCGCGATTTGAACCCACGCCCGACCCATGACTTGAGGCCACCTGCCTTTTCAGTAGTATGGGCTACAGGGCATGGATTTATGGCAGAGTTAAAAATATTTCAAAATTCATATAACAATTTAAATCTTAATCCGATAACATTAGCACGATAGATAATGCTTAAGTCTACGATGAGGAGTATGAACCCAATCGGATATAACCTCACTTTCCAGTACATAAAACTGTAAAGTGCATGTGAAACCGGATAACAAATACCCACTGTTGTTATAAATTAACGCGATTATAATATGATAAGAACACCACATATTCAAATGAAAGGTTGAAGCTTGTGGGCGAGGTAGTAAAATGTATAAACAAGATATTTGAACTTTACAATTTCAGAAAAATATACATTAGAAATGAGGTTAAAAACAAAATAACAATAGGGCTGGTCGATTCTTATTCCAACTGCAATATGACGATGTAAATTTTACATATTTTGTTCTCACTAAGCATATGTGTATTCATACTATAATTGATTTATATTATACCGGAAAATAATCATATAAAACGTATTATTAAAAAATATTTCAATGCGTAGGTAGTAGTACCAATAAAATGTGAAAATCTAACAAAACGCAAATAGCTTCAAACCCCTTAAAAAGGTCATAACTTTCATAACTGGCAGGTACTTATTAAGTCAAATAAATTATTTGTTATGAACAACTTCTCAAAAATAATTGAATAACATCTTATTTGGAGTACACTTTGGATTGCGTATTATAAAACGTCCCTTAGTATCACATGGTTATATATTTCAAAAATTAGGTCAACTCTAACTATTTCACAAACTAGAACCCATGTTTGGTTCAATGCCTATTACATCCACTCCAATAATAACAATACTAATAATAACGGTAATAACACAAAATCACATGATCACATTCATTCTTCAGTAATAAAAACTACTATTATCTATTTTCTATAATTCAAATATCAAGTCATTCATAAAAGAATTTTAAAATTAACTTCACAACCGAAAGTGAAATCAGCTTCCTAACCAATAGCACGCTTGATTTGTTTTGTAATCTAACACGATTTAATATGGCGTAGCGTATTGGAGCAGGGTCGGACCCATTTCTTATTCGACAATACACACTCACAACAATTTCAATTGTAATTGATCAATTATCTTCCGGATCTAAATAACTCTGTACTCTACATAACGTAATTGGCTAGTCGTAGCAAAGATTCTGTGGCGATTGTTGTGCCTTTCTTACACTTGGCTGTTGTTTAATTGTTATGACGTGCATAGCTGATCAATGAATGGAATTGTATGATATCGAGGAATGTTAGCCTTTCTAAGGTTTTCATTGAAAAGATCGTTACGATGGATTTCGTTTTAATCGTTTTATCAGGAAATAGTTTGGCAAGAATATGGAATTGTTTTGAGAACTAGATGTGTAACTGTATTTACTCTATAACTATATATACTATATATATATATATATATATATATATATATATATATATATTATATATATTAAACGCAATATATCCTATCATCCGTAGATATCTTTATATAAAATCCTATATATATATATATATATATATATATATATATATATATATATATATATATAGGCCTATATGGGAACTAGTTATTGAACACAGGCAATTGAAGATCCGGGTTTGTGCCTGTTCGGAGTATCTTTAGACATGGAAAACTTAAATATTATTTTAGATATATAATTTTTAGGAATAAATGGAGAGAGTAGCTTGAAAATTTCTTTTAGAAAACCACAGTTTTTAGGGAAAATGAGTCATCGTAAAATTCTCCGAAATAAAGGTAATGTAATGAATTGACCCTAAAGACAACGATACACATTTCATGTGTTGTTTTAATGACGTAGAAATCTGATAAGATAGTCATTGCGTATGTTAGGCATTTTATGTGTCAATCTCAACCCGTTTCTTTAACGGGACATGCCTCATGACAATAATTACCATTCAAACAATAATTATCAATGGACTTGTTTTCATCAAAATGGCAGGAACGATTTAAATACAAATGTTGACACGTTTTTTTCCTCACGAAGAAAACAGAATGCTTAATGTAAGTGTATAGGCCAGCTGAAAGAGTTTTCATTTTATACAAAAAATAGAATAATCGAATCGATTGTTTTTAGAATGTTCATAGTGTCAACAATTGTTTGTAGTTCAGTGGCTCGAAGAAAAAGAATGTAAATTAAATGTATTGTCAGATATTGTTTTGGAATTGGCGCATGGTCGTTAATCATACATTTTATTTTATTTTATTCCATACTTGTTGTTTTTGTTGTTGAATCTAGTTGAGTAATACTATGAACTAGCTCACATCGAAAAAAATTATATAATTTGTCGAATCGTGGAATGTAATACCGGGCTCTAGTAATCTAAATATTATAAAATTATAGTCTATAAAAGAGCAAAAATAAGATTAGAATGAATTATCATTTTATCTTCTAATTTTTGGTTGTATAATCCATCCTGCTATTAACCTGTCAAAATATTGTTGTTCTATCTTATTTTTATTTCAATTACCAGTAATTAATTTTTGTTATTATTCAAATAAGTTTACAATTAATAAAATACATTATTCCATGTATACGAATGACAATTAGGTGAGTTGCGGCGGAATTTTTATTTGTTGAAACAAAAATCATTATCTCTACACACAAATAACTAGAACATTTATTCTTCTGAAAAACTATTTATATAAAAAAAACTATACAAAACATAATGATATTCTGCTTATCTAATGTGTGATGTTTATCTAAATGAATGAATTAGGATCTATGATTTCCGTTAACTAAACCCACTCGATAAATATAACTAAGAATCAACACACCAAATGAAATACTAGAACATTACGATTAAATTCGATTGTTTATAAAAAGTGAATGAAATAAAAAATAAACCTCAATCTGTTCATATCTTATTTCTTCTTCATGTAGATTGTGGTAGAAACTATCTCACAATCAATTGTGGTGAATTTGTATGCGAAATAAAACACAATTGAATCCATGTTTATTTCCTTATACATAAGTTTTCTCGCATTGGAAGTGCAAATGCATCACGCCGATACACAGAACTAATGTACCATTTCAAAATAGTTTTGTCATAAATTTAGAAAAGAAATTAAATAAAAGACGATCTAATAGCTATGAATAGAAGAGAATGTCTAAGTCAAAGATGTAGCAATGTGGTAAATTAGCAGTTTAGAAATGTAGCAATGGACTAACTTAAGCTGACTGGGATTGTAATTGAAGAATGATTGTAATCGGTTAATATTAGATGTATTATTACCTTGAGGAAAATTCTATAATCGTTTTGATAAATGTATGGCGAACTGTTCATGCAATTCCTAATATGAGTTTAAAATAATTTAAATTAAAATCACAAAATGAAGCTACTGAAAATACATAAATAAATTTTCCAAAAATTGTGGATCTTTTACAAGCTTATCAGATTCTTTTAGCAATTTTTCCTTCAAATTTTTGGATTGAATACATTTGGTTTATGAAGAAGTTATTTAGACTGTGCATGAAAGCATATGTAACTTTACGTCACTTGACACAACTTTGACACAAATGAACCTTCGTAAAATTTATGAAGGTGGTTCATACTATAAGACTGTTGTCGGATATGTACACTAAATCTCTCTTCTATAATTGTTTTTGTGCTTATTCGGATTAATTTTGAAGATTAGGGTGATAACGAGGAAAATTAAACTAAATGGTATGAACAATACGTGACAATAATGAAGATTAAAAACTTTAATACTAAATTGATCGTGTTGGATAGAAAGTACTAACACTCTAAAATTGAAATATACATATGATGACAATAATATTGACAAATCCACTACCAACACTACAGAATAATCTTTTAGAATATCACCACAACAAGTGGATCCTGGGAATATTAGACTTTTATCAGGCCTTATTAATGCATTTTAGGGGCTGATACTTATTTACCCCATAATGTAGAACAACGTTAGAAAATGTAGGATACAGTAATTGGAAAAAATGTAAAAAACTATAAATTCGTTGAACCGAGATTACCCTATAACACTAGAGCATAAAATATTCATTTCTCAGAATTAAGGTATCAGTTTAATATATTATATAGAATATTTATACACGTTAAGAATTCATTATTATAGGGCCTTAGTCACAGAACACAGAGAAATTCACCTTTACTAATTGTTTTCCATGTTCAAAATTCGCTCTAATTGAATGAAAAGTTCACATCTCCAAGTTAATTTAATACTCTTTAAACAATATGACATTCCATTCACTGAATTCAATCAGTTTCAAGATAATATGTCAATGAATAAAAATAATGCAATGAAGTTCATTGACGTATTATCACAAAGCTGATTGAATTCACAAAAATATCAATTGAAGATCATGAAATTACCTTGGAGATGTGAACTATTCATCCAATTACACTGGTTTTTGAAAATAGAATAAAAATAGTAAAGATACATTTTTAAGCACCGTGCACTCCCTTAACATTGCTGATAAAATGTACAATTGGAATAATATTATTGTTCCGTTTCAAGTGACATAATAACAATGGCAACTGATATGTTCTGATCTAGCTGTGATCTAGCACGTTTTTCAACATCACAGTCAAACAGAACCATGGCTAATTGTTGTTTGACTTTTGATTTCAATTGCATGTTGCCAATTACTGTTATCTAAGTGCAAACTAAAAGAGTTTAAATGACTATAAATAAAAATGTGCTGAATAGTTCTCGTCATGGATGATAGATTGTTGAACAATGCTTGGTTTAGAATACACTGTCACTTCGAAGGTGTTGCGCTATAACATGTCTCTATAATCAAAACTATGAGATTTTAAATATTCAAAATGATTTAATTCAAATTTTATATACATTTTGTGAGTAGCGTTTTTTTTATCAAACAAACCGTGAACAAATAAAATATTAATTTTATGTATCCTAAAATAAGAAGATAAATATTAATGACATTCTTCAAGATTTTTTTTCTATATGAATTTTAAAAAGTTAAATTTCCAGATAAAAATAAATTTTCAATATAGTTTCAATATAATGGAATCATAATTTGAGAAAATATTGAGATTATGTATAAATTCAGACCTATATTGAATTTATCGAACAATTGCAGAAAAAAAGTCACCATTCATTTCTTAATAATCACGAATATATTGATTGATTAATAATATTTTATATCATACTCCACTCACCTGTAATTGTTTCGTATTGCTCCAACTTTATAACAACTGTCACGTACTAACCACTGACCCACGCTATCAAATCACTTGTTACCTGTTGCCCAGTAGAGTGAAGACTGATTGAAGGAAAGAAAGTAGCGAATATATTTGTGACTAAAAGTCATGAAGGTTGACACCTGAAGACTGGCGGAGGAGGGGAGGGGAGGGGGGAGGGGAAGTTGAGGGGTACTTGCTTGCTAATTGTTGTAGTTGTATATGTTTACTGAAATCGAGGCGTGAAATATACTTTGTGTACAAATATTAAATAATAAGAAAATGAGATGCAACTAGTTATGATGAATAAATCATATAGGCTATACAAAATTAAGAAAATTTATATTTATGTATGTATACATTGATACAGGTGTTTAAGTCATATTCAGTTAGTGTTCAAGGAGCAGAAAAAAAGGATCGATGAATAATGAATAATCGTTAGAGATCAAAAGGAATTAAATATAATATATTATTTCCAGTACTTTTTTTAACAAAGCTAGGTGAATGCATATTAACTAGGTCAAAAATGTGCCGACTTGGTTTTGCAGGCCCAAGTCCTCTCCCTTTTTTGTATTGGGTTTATAACGAGGCACTGTAATGATAGCGAATATCTGTTGGCGTCAGATGGATGATTAACGAGATGATGGGATGATGAGATGAAGGTTTCTTGGGCTTTGGGAAGGATAGTGGGAAGCAAGCGGTCGTCGTGGCCTATATTGTAGGAACCATCCCGGCATTTTAGCCTAGACTACAGAGGGAAACTCTTTCTATATAATATATAATTTAATATATAATATATACAAAAATGAAATATAAAACATATATGCCTACATTATATAAATGATATCAACATAAATTGAATTGTTCATTATTCTTGAAATTATCATATTATTATATCTTATTAGCGTAAGCGAGAACTAATTTCACCGAATACCGTGAAAAAAAAAAAATCACACTCCAAAGTTCAAATGGAAAAATAAATCTTCATCAAATCTATCTTGTACATATGTCACCATCCTACTACACTTGATTCTGTATAGTTTTGTGGAAAAATGGATGGACCAATTCTGAGAAGACCATTACGAAATGTTTTGAATATATATACTATGTAATTATTTGTAATTATTCCTACGGACATCTATAATTTTAAATCTCGATAATAATACTATTATTATGATGATATTTTTTCTGATAATTGCTCATCTGTTGCTATGGTTATGTTGTATTGTTACTCTGGCCAAGTGGCAACCGTATTGTCGGCAGTGTTTTGATAAAAAAATTATATTAATACAGAATAACAAAATTACTCCGAATATAAAAAAGAAAGTAGTTCTAAAAAATTAAAGAAAGATCGCACTCACACTTTTTCTTGTTTCAGAATGTATAACAATTATTCAAAACTCGTTTACCAATTTTGAACAACTTTATGACGTCATTACATGTAGTCTTCAAGTAACTTTTTATGATAGCAGATGGAACATTTTGTCTTTTTTGACGCTTTGTAACACAGGCTATATCAACTCAGCACAATCCCTAATCCCTTCCGCCCATCCTGTATCTTATTATTCCCAGATTCATTCCACGGTATTTCCCTGTCTACTACTCATACGATCTTGCCGTAGTTGATGGCTCGAATTTGTGAAAAAATGTTTTGTGAAAAAAAGAGAAAAATGTCAATTATAGCCATCAACCTTCGCGTACCGTCAGCGAACGCATTATAAGAAAACCTTAATGAAAATTGAGAGAATTATGAAAAGTATGAAGTACCAGAATCTAAGAAAAGCCAATGAGAATGAGACGCGAATAGGTCAACAAATAAGGTTCATCCCACATCACTGTTTTCAATACTAACACCCTCCAATCCTCATGAAGATATCATCCAATTACTTATTCAAAATTTATGTTTGAACTATCTTGAAATTAAAATTATGTTTAGAAATTAGCGTTGTGGCGTTATCGATTCCGAACAAGTTTATTTTTAATACAGTTAAATTTTAGGTCAGTTGGTTTTTGAGTATAGTTAATTTCTAGGAAAGTTGGTTTGTTTTCTGCAGAATACCCTAAAATACCAAAGCTATATACGAATATAAGGGTTATTTTATCTGTTTGGTTGGCAGACACACTTCTACTTCCGTGAATACAAGTATATATATCTTGGAAACATAATCCCAACTTATTATGTAAGAGCCGGTTGTACCAAGTGATGATTAATGAATTAAGCAAAAATTAGCAAATTAACTTGTTATCACCCTTGGTTACCTATGTTATTTTTGTACCTTAAGTAATGATTAACTAATTAATATTTAATCATCAGTTGGTACAATCGGCTCTAAGTGTAAGATAAGTATGTAAGTTATACGTAAGTAATAAAACAAAAATAATAAAAAAATAATTATTATGAAAAACATTGAGAAATTTGTAAATTTCTCATCACCAATACGTTTGTGTTTTTACTACTTACGTACAATACATACGAATTATTGGCAAATAAATCCCCGGCTTATCATGAATTATGATAATGATATATCATGCAACCAAATAGCTCGTGCACTTCATTGGAACTTCAAGTGATGGTCACGTATATTGGAGGTACGAAACGGCCGAGAGTTAATGCTAATGATAGAGGAGACTCTCGATCGGGACCGCCAACAATTACATATACCTTGGTAGAATAATATATTAGTATCTTAACGTCATTGCAGTTTGTCCCACTGACGTGTGTGAGAAAACGGTATGTGTATCACGTTCAGGGATCGGTGAATGATGACGAGGGAAAATAAAACAATTTTTATTTTATTTTATTAAGAGCCGATTGTATCATCTGATGATTAAATATTAATTATTTAATCATTACTTAAGGTACAAAAATAGCATATGTATCCAAGGGTAATAACAAGTTAATTTGCTAATTTTTGCTCAATTCAGTAATCATCACTTGGTACAACCGGCTCTAAGATCCGTTTGTATCATCTGATGATTAAATATTGATTAGTTAATCATTACTTAAGGTACAAAAATAGCTGTAAAAATATGTATCCAAGGGTAATAACAAGTTAATTTGCTAATTTTTGCTTAATTCACTAATCATCACTTGGTACAACCGGCTCTAATTAATATCTTATTCAATTGAGGTCCGGTGTTTCGAAGTCTAGCTAACCTTATTCTGGTAGCCAGTGTGAAAAAGGTTATGAGTAACCAATGGTGATAACTTGACTGCTAGTTAGAGCTATTCACTTGTTAGTATTTCAGCGACCAAAAATGATAATTCGATTATACTTAATAGTAATATTGTGTAGGCTCATTTATAGTGTGTAGTTGAAACAATATGTACCGACCAAAAGATTACTACTTCATTTTTCCATGTAAACCGTTTATTGTCAATAATATTGTATTGATCAGTTTAGTATTTTATTTCATTAATTCCCGATGTTCCTGTATTTTAGCAGTATTTCCAGGAATTTTTGATACTAAAATAGGGCTATGTGTATTCTGGTTTATGTATCTGTTAATTTTTGGTGGAATGGTGGATAATTTTTGAAATCAAATTTCACCTGAACAAATATGAGTATATCTTTTGAAAAATTCGAATTTGATTCTATCTGTAATGGAAATATTTGAAATATAAAATGTCATTTTGCTTTCTCACAATTCAGTTATTCACCAATGGTTGAAAAATGTATCAATTGTAAAAAATGTTCAACATGAAATATTGATATTTATAACAGAATCGAGGCATTACTGACCCAGTAAGAAAAAAAAGGCGGATTTAAGACTTTATTACACGATCAAAGTGAATCACCAACTAAATAAAGATTAGATATGTAATGCAAGTTATTGAATGTCAAATATTTGGAAACGATTTTCATTCAACAATGTCTCAATCTTCCTGATATAGAGGCCCCTATCTACACTGCTATTGCAATATTCTTCATTTGTATTATCTAATTTCCATGAAAGAATATATGTATACGGAAGTAAATACATTGCTCCAGTTAATATTACAAATTTGATAAACACAAAATGTTTAAATAATTGAGATATAGCTACAGTAAAAATCGAAAAATGTTGAAATTATTTATCAATATTATTGGGGTAATGGAGTTATTTTGAATTTAACAACATTAAAGAATATACGTATCAAATATGTTAAAGTTCGTAAATTCTTCCAGATGGTACGAATTAGATACATTAGTCTATATTTGCCAATGACAGAACTTATTTTTAGAGATATGATAATACAATACAAGTTCCTATGGGTTTTCCTTGTGGATTGTTCTATGTTATTTTAAGCTCGTATTCGTCGTAATAATAAAACCAGTTTGTCATACTCGTCACACTTCGATTAATCGACTCACTTCGATATATCGATATATCAAAGCATAAACACTTCATTGTGTTGTTTATAATCGGAGATATTTAAGGTGCATCATGACCGATAATAACAGAATAATAACATATTCTTCTTATAACTAATTCTCCGAATATATTTCTGAAGACTAATTTGTTATTCGTTCTGAACTATATATATTATATATTATAACTTATAATTATGTATATATCTTCAACAGAAATAATGGTGTATCAAGGTCTTACCTATATATATAAACATACATTCATAAGATCGGTACAGAATCTACAATCAGATAAATAAAATTTCAGATAAGAAAAAATGCATTTAAAATATCATAAAATGTAATCAACTGTTTTATTGTAGACTAGCGCCTAATACATTATGACGCTTCTTATAATTGAGCTCCATTCCGATCAATTAGTAATTCAAATACCAATTTACAACTTGATATGAATTTAAAAGTCATAGCGACCATTTTTTATCTTTTCTACACTATACTATTTCTATGCAATCTTAAACGAATATAAAACGTCTTAAACAAATAATACAAATAATCTAGGCCTAGACCCAGATAAAACAGACAATAATGAAGTTATATGGTACTATAGATGGTGGTTCCGATCGACCGTCTCTCGTATGCATTACCACTAACGATCGGGTGTTTCTAACTACAAGTGAATGAAGTGGAGTTCAGTGCCACCGACTGCAATTAAAAGATCAGATGAAATTTTATGAAATGCTGTCGTAATCGTTTATGTGTTAGGATAGGCGTGTGTCATCTTTATTGCAAACATAGTTACACATTTTATATTTCAAGATAAAGAATGTCTTTTCCTTTTATGAGAAAGTGCGCAGATGTTAGCTACAGTTATGGCAGAAGAATAACCATATTTTCAAATTTTGTTTAAATTAAAGAACTCCATATATTGCTTCCTGAACATTGAATATTGAATGAATGTTGTTCCATTTGTCACTGTTAGTTGTCGTATAATTACTGTTAAAAGGTCATAATATATTTCTTAGTTCTTAAAATTTATTTTCCTTATTTAAATTCTATGGTTTAAACTTGAGCTTTTGAATGGAATGTCGGTAACAAATGATTCAAAACAAAATAAATTTCATACCGATTAATAATAATGACATGGATACTGAACAATCTCTTTCAAACACATTAACTTTTCATCAACATCGAAAATGGACAAGGAAAATATTTTTCCACCTTAAATCCTAGGGATGAAAAGGTCTCATTTCATGCCTTTTTATTTCCATATTCTTTTTTTAACAAAGTCAGGTCATTGCATGAACTTGGGCAAAAACATGCCTACTTGGGTTCGCCAGACAAGTCCTCTTCCTTCTCCTCCTCCACCTCATCTCTTCTTACCACCTCCCACAATTTCTCTCTATTTATAACATTAAAATGTTATTTTAAAACAAGAAAAGAATCCACTTTTAAAAGATCGGAGAGCTGCCTAGATTTACTTTCGATCAAATTATCAATGATATCTTGAAGCAATCATTCATAAATCTCATTCATAAAGATTCTCTTGTTATAGTATACTGTTTTTTTTAAAGAATCACATGAATCAATACGAGAGAAATTATTATTGTTTGTTGTTCTATCCTATACAATCCTTTTTCTCTGTCTTGTATAGCAAATTGCATAGCAGTATTACATTTAATTAGTAATCACTCATGTATTATGTATTTATTCATTATTTCCAGATCATTTGTCGGAAGCATATATAGAAACGAATGATAAAAAATTACTTTTGTTATCATTTTACGAATTAATTGATCACTGCAATTGAACGCCGCATTTGTGCTTAGTGTTTTGATTATCAGTAGAACCTAATATAACCGCGTAGCTTTACCAAAATTATTCACAAAATTAGTAAAGTGGTACACACGAAACATTACTCAATTCAGCAGTTCTATATTTAACACTTAATTATCTGTCTTCTTTGCGAATATAATTAGTATTATTTTTACCTCGCTCTCTTTAAAACTGTACCAATGGTAGTTAGCCTAATCTGTTTAAGACCGCATCAAATAAGATAAGTTGAAGGTCTACGAGAAACCAACGTAACCATGTTATAGTTATAAACTGTTGTTTTGTCTGAGTTCGAAGACTAACTCGTTAACGCCCCTGTATTTTTCAGATAAAAGTAGTTCACAGTGTAGAAATAATTTGATACTGAACAGTTATTGCTTCCTCCAAACTCAATCAGTAGAGGAATTGCCTTGGAAACTGCAGTCAAATTGGGAGTGGGTTCGAATTCCGCAATATGAGAGGTCGTCTGAGAACATGATCCATTCATCACCTGCTTATTTCATGCAGCTTCTAAATCTATTCAATAATCAATTTTTTCATTTCACCTACTCATTAGACAAGCTTTAGTGAGGATTCAATTTGACATACTGAAAAAAATTGGTGTTCGTTTTTATGTTTTTTTTTTTTTTTTTTTTTTTGGTTCTCCACAGGTCAAACGACTACAGCTATCAACTTCAAACTTTTTTATAATATGGTTCCTCATCTAACTTAGATCTGTATAGTTTTGTGGCAATATCTGGGCGTAATTTTTTTTTGTGTGAATTAAGAAATTTCAAAAATACCCATTAGAATAACATGGCTGAAAAAAAGGAAGTATTTTTATTTTCCAAAAAAATGAAATTTTGCGTGAAGTTGAATTACATTTTGATACACATTTCTAAAAAAATTCAGCTTGATCGGGTCAACCATTTTGAAGTAATAACATAAAATGTGCTAAATTGGTACCACTCGAAGCAGTTTTCACCCATTTTTACCCATAATATTACTATTCGCTCGTCTAACAACGCATGTATGGCGTTTTCCTTGTCTACATCAATGATACGGAAGTATGACGTGTGAGGCTATCTTGACGTATCAATGAATTAAATACTTTATCTCTGAGCCAACGAAAGCATTATTTGGTTACGCTTCACACCTCCAAAAACACTCCTAAATGTCTATCAGATAAAAAAAATGTTAGTTCTCATTGGCTAATATATGAAAAATGTGATCTAATTGTTTTCAAGAGTTACTTATACATACCGTGATTGGCAGTTCATTATGCCCCTGACAGTTTGACAGTGTAGGCAACCCGCGCTGTTTTGTTGACAAGTACATTTTGATAACAGTTTCAAGTAGGGTATGTAATTTGTGAGGTCGATCCCCATGTCACATGATATCACTCACTTTATTCTGTGGTAATGTTTACACATCATAATTTTGCACATCCCTAGATGAAAATATATGGTTTTTATCTTTATGGATGTTTTGATAGATTTGGAAGATTTAGTCTTATCATGAACATAAAAATATATATTATGTAGGGTCGGCTTACTGCGTTTATTTCTTATAAGACTTTCCGTGTATATAATTTTTTAGTTGAGAGATAAGCGACAGAATGAGATGATACTCTGAAGCTATACAACAATTGATTTTGAAACACACCTCGCTACACATTTCAACTGTCAATTATAATCACTCACTGACTTCGTCATGTAGCTACAATTGTTTGTACTGTTTGTACATTTCAATCGTTATGCAACTCCAATTGATTGACCCGCCCACAAACGTCGTTAATCCTAGCATCCAATCAAAGCGGCTCTTCATTATATGAGAAAAATTGCACAATATCAATCAGGATATCTCTGTAAGTGCCCAATGTATATAGATCTGGTGGCCTACTGATAAGCCACGCCTATTACTAATACTCAATTGATTTTACCCGTTGAGCCTGATAGATCAATAATTGATCAAGGGAAAAAATCTTAACAGTGGCTGATCCAATTTGTAAGAAACTGTGCGGCATAATGTGTAGGCCTATCAATCTTTTATTAAATTATGTCACATTTAATTTTTCTGGGAGAAATTATTTTGTTCCTTTTTCCCTCGATGGGTTATATTCTATTGTGATTTTTCAAAAAATTTAAATATTTTTCTCAGAGCTGGTTCAACCTATTACTCCCCAAATCTATATACAGCTTTGAGTAATTGGTATTAGTATTTATGTTTGCCAAACTTCATCACAATTTGCTTTCTCATTTCACATGTGAAGCACTTTGATAAAAGCACTTTCTGAAGTAAGGTAGAATTTGTGTTTAATGACGGCTGTGTATGACTTGGATCCATTCTCGTTGACTGAAGTGAGTGTGACTTCTAATTTTCTTCATCTACATTTTGTTGAATAATTATCATCCTAATTATAATTATTACTGCACTTGGGGTTGTAAGAACACTACATTGTGTTGCCCCTCACGAACGAACCAATCTCATTACCACCCTTATCCTTAATCAAGTGACAATGACTTTGAATCATATTTTCAATGTTGATAAAAAACCAACCTAATATAAATCACTTGAACAAGGTTATATGCATAAACATTAAACTAGAATCTTGATGCAGATTGCACATTTAGTATAAACTTGTAACCATTGAAACTACTTATAGAAGAATTAGTATTCTGGTAATTTTCATCAACTTCCGTATTTGAAATGTACATGCAAAAAAAACAGGCCAAGGATATTATTTACAATCGATAAATTCAACCCATTCTTTTGCGAATACTAATCAATATACAAATGACAATGTCAAGAACGTATGATTGACACGTGCATATCAGGTGGGGTGAACATGATTACGATGGTACAATTGTGTACCTTTTTTAAAAGTTTAACAGAAGCCCGAATTATCATTAACACTGTTATCATTGTTATTAATTGAATCGATTATTGAACGTCCGTGAAAGATATTTAATGAAAAAACAAATGTAAATAATGAAAATATAGTGAGCCAATTGAACAACGCCATCAGTCAATTATTATCGTCTATCTATAATTGTTAATGAATAAACGAATCAATAAACAATTATTCTCAATTTTAATGGTTTCTAGACTCTGTACCAACGACTTTGGGCAAATTTAGGTTGTTCCAAGTAGATTGAATTTGTTCTTTGTTTGTTCGTAGGAAATTATATTTATTCTATTAGTAGAAGATTTATATGAAAAATTGGAAAAACTGATCATCATTTAACTCGACTTCTAGATTGAAAGAGAAAACATAACTTCAATTATATATATAAAGAAAATAAATGAATATATTTTTCCATCAACATCGAAATTTGATACGGAATAATAATTGTTTCCCTACTCAAGGCGTATTAATGAAAGTAGGATATGAATAAGAAATAATTTCGATTCATCCTCAAATTATAAAAAAATGGGAATATATCGTTCATCTAATTTTTGTATAGAATTAACAATACTTCTTCAATTACAGGGAGTATTTTTTCTATGACATAACCCTATGGATATGGCAAACCTTCTGCCTTCAATTGACCGTGTTAAATTTCATCAATCAAATTTAAATATCATCAATATCATCATCACATCTCGTCCTTAGTCATCATCTTAGTCCTTAGTCATCCTTGGTCATCAGATGTATCCCGAGCAAACAACCTCGTATTCGTAGCGCCGTAAAACAACACAATTCTTTAATTCATAAGATGAATTATTCAAACTCAAATAAGGAATCGAAGATCCTTACATTTTACATATCGTCACAGAATAACAATTGGATGGGGAACACTGGACCTGAAATATATGACTAGCTACCTACCAATGTCATTGTTTATGCATGCAAAACGTTAGCTCGATAGTTAAATTTAATTTTAGATTCAAGTTTAAAAAATATAAATATGGAATATGAATTTTATTTGATCTTGAAAAGTCTCCAAAAAGTACCACGAGCCAGTTGTATTCTATTATTTATTTATTTATTTATTTATTTGTTTCTACAAGTAGTTTAAAACAGGTGGTAGATTGTGATGATATTATATTTACAATATAAACTTAAGACTAATGTCTCAATTAGAATTCTCCATCAGGACTTTACTGCTGAGTGATTTCCATGATGTTTTATCATATTCAATTCATTCAAAATTATTGATCAAAAATAAATTCAGAATTCATTCAGCTAATGTTCACTATCATTTATTTATTCATTTGTTTATTTATTCATTTATTTCCTAATTTATGTAATTTCACATCTGATAATAACAATGACCTTTCTTATAAATAACCATTGTGTTTTAATTGTTACATAATCGTAATAAATACTGGTATAAATATGTGAATAGAATGTAGAGGTGAAAACTAAAAAGGTTAATTGTATTATTTTAATACCGATCGTGTATCTTTAGAAGGAATTTCACATTAATTGTAAATTTTTTAATGACTATTTATGAATATTTTCATAGATAACCTAATTAGAAGCGAATGAACTTGAAGTTATACTAGGTAGAAATATACCCAGTTTTATATATGCACAGAACACTAAAATATAAGTATTAAATACTTGAAATAGGTAATTATGCGATTATGTGGAGCGTTGATGGCTGATTGAGCGACGTTTTTTTTTTATCTGAAAAAACCAACATTTGTTTTGCCCTAATTTTGTAAAAGAGGGGCCTGCAAGACACATAAACCTTCCTTGACACAAAACCTGAATTATCTGGATGAAAATATGTATATAATTTTTTTTTCTGCTGCTAATTTCATTTTCCACTACTTAACAGACAAACAACTCTAGTTTGCTCTCTCTCTCTCTCTCTCTCTCTCTCTCTCTCTCTCTCTCTCTCTCTCTCTCTCTCTCTCTCTCTCTCTCTCTCTCTCTGTCTCTCTAGTGCTTCATTCATTCACAAAAATACATCAAATTTTCCATTTTCCTTCACACGTAAAATGATCTCATGGAATTGCATTTCCTCCTTCCCTATTTCTCCACACTATAATTAACTTTGTTCCCTCCCTCCCTCTCCTTCTCAACAATACAATACTAAACGATATAGGTACATGTGGTCGTAATGTCAATGCAAAGACCTTGCTATACATGAAAGTAGTATGATCATTTACGACACTTTCATTTTACCAAAGTTATTGAAACGGCCTTCAACAAGTGTATTTACTGTTCAATTGTTCAAGAGTAGGAAGTACCGGTACTACTAAGATTGTTGGCGGTACCGACCGACCGTCTCTTATATATATCAACATTAACGATCGATAGTGTTCGACCAGCCAATGATATAAAAGGCATAATGAGTATACCTAATTAATCACAAGGCACAGTTACTAAAAAATTTTGAAAAAATACACTTGTTATTCTGTTGGTATCAAATCGATGTATTATACTTCATACTTCATGAACATGGCCAAATATTATATTTTAGATATATTTATTCAATGTCTTGAATTATAAATTCACAATTTCTTGAATGTGTAGGAAAATTGGGATATATAGAAAGTTTAAAATATTTCGAGAAAAATCGTTTCCTTTTTTCTCTCACGAGTTTTCCACACCCAAAACCACGCTCAAAGGTGACTACAGTCTCTAAAGCTGTGCTTTAGTTGAGTGAACTACGGAGGGTGGCTGTTATTGTAGGATGTATTCTCCATATATATTTAGTTTAGGGATGACAGTCAGAATGAGGCCCCACAAAGACGACCCTATATCCACAACTGAAATGATCAATTATTATCTAACTACATTAACAAACTTTTGAAAATTAATAATTTACAGGATAATTAATAATTAAACCATTTGTGCTGGCGAATCTGAGATCTTGTTTTTTTATTATAGTTCCCAAGTCATGACAGCCGTGTACTTATTATTGTCATATTACCTCATCTACTGCACCTACTCATTAAAAGTACAGTATGCAGTATTCTTGAAATAAAAGATTCTTCTCTTGTTTTACAGGATATCTATCATGTCTTGAGATTTCTTAGAAGCCTCGACACTATTCTTATTTGAGTGATTTGTCTTCGAAATGATGATTCAATGTCAACCTGTCAACCGAATTGTTATTTAGAATAACAGCTGTTATTAAGTACTGGAACGACTTTGGTGTATTGTGGAATTTCAATGATAGTAATTACGTGTAAGGAATCACATGTGTATTGTCGAAGAAAATGACGTTTGTGAAAGAAGTATTATTTAGAATTTTTATTTGCATACACCATTTTTTGTGGTGGAAAAGCCTTCATTGGGTAAATCTGATGGTTTTAATTTTGATTGATGATTAGATGAGCGATAACGAAGACAAATTCGCTCGGTTCAAATCCGTTAACCATCTAGTATTTTTTGTATGTCATAAGAAGCAAATAGAAACTTCAAACTTCCAATTTTGGGACGCTCTAAGGACAATAATGGCGGACATATTTGATTAGTCTTATGAAAATCGGGATTATGCGTTGAATAAATTCTGTTGATATCTATTACATTCATATAATTCTCTCTTGGATCTTATAACACCTTTCTGCGTTTACCTACTTCAAAAAAATCCAAATATAGAATTTTCATTCATCGGAAAATTTACTCAATTTGGTAGTGAATTGATTGTTTTAATTAGGAAAACGCCATATATGCGTTGTTAGACGAGCGAATAGTAATAGTATGGGTAAAAACTGCTTCGAGTGGTACCAATTTAGCACATTTTATGTTTTTTCTTCGAAATGGCTGACCCGATCAAGATGAAATTTTCTAGAAATGTGTATCAAAATGTAATTCAACTTCACGCGAAATTTCATTTTTTTGGGAAATTAAAAATATATTTTTTTCCGCCATGTTATTCTAATGGGTATTTTTGAAATTTCTAAAATTCATAAAAAAAAGTTACCCCCCGATAATGCCACAAAACTATACAGATCTAAGTTAGATGAGGAACCATATTGAAAAAAGTTTCAAGCTGATAACTGTAGCCGTTTGACCTGTGGAGAACCGACAAAAAAACATAAAAAAAAACATAAAAACGAACACCAAATTTTTCAGTATGTCAAATTGAATCCTCGCTAAAGCTCGTCTAATAACAATAAAAACTTCTTCGCCAAATTGAAACTGCACTATTTTACAAGACTGGAGAGTGACAACTCAATCGAGTGAAAGCATTGATCATTGATCTTATTTTTTACTGATCATATCCACGATTGCAACAAATGATCTGCGACTGCGCATTGTGATTTAGGATCGAACTGCAATTATCCAGATAAACTTTCGAACTTCAAACCGCACGGTGAATTGATGCAAGTGTACAAAAAAAGTGTAAGGGAAATGTGTGTACTTTATATTTCACTAATTACCATGTCATTACTCATTAACGTAGACTAATTACACCCTCCACTTTGACGTTCCATGACTCATTCTTAGAATATCAACTTATATGACGAACAATAATTTTGTATGAAGTTTTTACATGAATGAAGAAATAAGAGAGCTATAGCTTTCTATACATGCCGTCAGCTATTTTTTTATTCGTGAAATAATTAATTGTGTCGTCATTTATTTTTGACAGTCACTTCTCCCTGTATCTACGATATTATTACAAAGTTCAACTTTTTCAAAATTGCTTCAAAATAGACATAACGTTTAGCATGAAAATACACAGCTTTAACTGTACTAATATTTTGAAAAAAAAATCATTCAAAAACGTGTTGTCTACACATTTTAGATAAGCATGGCGTATAGAACCAATTTCCCTTGACGTAATGAAACAAATCGGATTTTTGTTTTTTTTTCGTGTTTTTTTTTAAAGGAAAGACAGATAAACTAATCGACTTGAAACTATCCCTGGACATATTGGTACCAGAATAGATAATCCCTTTAGATATCCCTATATTTTTGAGCAAAATTGGGTTGATTTTTTTACTTCTTCTTTTTCAATGTTCACCCCTGTTATCGATGTTATGCGTTATGTGACTATATCTTACCTCTCATGCCGTTGTCAACTTTTGATTGGTTTTATGATAGTGAATTTCCATCGAATTCGAACATGATAATCACGCATGATCATTATTTGGTTTAATACATCGTTTAGGCGCAAAATGACCTCGGTGTCGATGCGCCTTGGAACCCAACAATTATTCATTCATTCATTGATTTACATCCTCCTCGATATTGTGCATAAAAGCATGGATATTCATGCAACACGATGTCGGGCAGTACGCCCCATCAAAACAATTATTGTTCATCACAAATCGGGCACTAAGGGGCAGTGTGTCTATAGTAGTAGTAGTAGTAGTAGTAGTGTAGTAGTAATATCTTTCATTCAGCAAATATTTGTTATTCATCATACATAGTTATATAGCTACAAATAACATGAATGATACTAATAGATAATATAATAATATTCCTAAATAATGATAGATAAGCATCAGCTCAAATCTCATACTTTATACTTTTTGAACAACTTATTCTATAGTAGGCCCATGTCCCAATCTTTTGAATCCTTACTTTTATTGAGGTCTAATTTCCTCCCTTTCATTATTCCAACATCTTCTTCATACCCTCATTATCCTCATACCTTTTGTAGTAAATTGACTTATATTCAAAGTTATGTCTGCATCTATGAACTTTTACACAAGAATTTTTTCCTAGATTATAATTGATCGTACTGAACTCTAATTTGTTATGGAGGTATTCGGGAACTAACAGTTTGGATATACTGAATATAAAATGTCAACATATTCAGAAGTCATCCAAGCTAAGGCTTCACACAACGTTTTGATACTTTTTATACGTTTTGATAATGCTGCGCTTAGCCTCATTATGAACCTTTTTCATTGCTTTATCTTCATTTTCGAAGATAGAAATAAAATTGAAACACATATCCACACAATAATAGCCAATGACGCCACTAGCCAATACCAGGATCCCACAGTAAAGACTAAGAAAAACTACGAAAACCCTCAATCAGGTTATTGATCATGAATGCAGTCGAACCCCAGTTAACTGAATAACTGTTCAACGCTCTATACTCTATAGCAACTAATCCACCCGTCTCAGTTTTTGTCCATTTCATTAATTGTCCTTTCTATCTCAATCTGACCCTATTAATTACAATCACGCCACAACCACCATCAAGCTCTAACCAGTTCATTCCCGATCATTCCTGAACCATATAAAAACAATAATTGAATCCATAAACCTTTTACAATAATCGAGGTTATACTAATCTCCATGTTCCTTATATATGGACTTCCCCACAATTATCTACGAGAAATGAAGGCGCGAATCACCCGGAGGTTATAGTATGTGATATGGGAGACGGTCGATTGGTAACCGTCATCTTTCAGGTTGGCTGTCGATGGTTTCCCTCCCTATAATCTAGCAGTAACGCTCAGCTGTTCAGCCGAAGGCGAATGTTACAATCCTAGGATGATTATGTCAGTGAGACTGGTTAGAGATCAAACACTGAATGGTAGACCGACTGGCGGCTTGGGTGATTAGCAATTACGGTGATTAAAAATTTAGTAATAGGACAAGTACGCAGTACACCTTTCCAAGAAATGGTTTTGTTGTTTGTTTTAATAGAAGTGAACTTATGTGGTTGGAATGAATTATTTGAATTGCGATATAGGATTATATAGGAAGTATATAGACGTATGTTATCCATAGAAAAAATGAAAATTGTGTAAAGTAGAAGCCAGTAGAAGACTGAATAAAAAATGCCGAACAACTGTGGCAGATGAAAGTTGTGACACATAATGTATCACATGTGTCACATAACCAAGTATCACATTGTATTTTCGTACGTAAGAACACTTATCTATTTCAAAGATTTCAACCAAATTCGTGGAGTATAGTTAACAGAACTCAGCGAATTTCAAGGGATTTCGAAGATTTTTTTATGAAATTTGGTATTCAGTCAATTGTTTGATTTTTACCATTTGGTCAGGTGGCCTTAATGAGATCCAGCATGCTTAATTCCTCATTTAATATTTGGGGTAAAAAAAATTAAAAATCAAGTGAGCTAGGTGTTTGGCACTTGGCTTCAGTTAAGTTACCGCTCATCCAATTTTTTGTAAATATACAAATTCCTTTTTTTATATAGAACATCTTTTACTTTTCTCTTTCCTTTACCCGCTTCCTCCATAATGCTTGAAACATCCATAAACGTCGACAACTATGGCAGAGTACACGGACATGAACACAAACGTAAAATGACCTCGCTGTTGTCGTTCCTTTAAGCCATATAAACCAATGAATACTCATTTAATTGGTCTTTTTAAATTCTACAGGATGAGAGTAGGATCGTTTGGACGGGGCACCACAAGGGCGATCTTACCACCCCATTTTATTATTATTTTAAATTAAAGCCATGAACTTTGACACCAGGTCTACGCTGTCTGTGACCACACTTTTTCGCCGCAGATAAAAGTCTTCAGTTGTCGAAAGTCCGGAACACAATATAAACTGTTTTTGCGATGTATCCGGACACTACCAACATTGGTATTAGGAATAATCCAACCACATGGATGTTGATATCTTTCACTTTGAACTAAGTCTCTTAGGCAATGTTCATTTCTTCCAATGACAGCAGTTGCAAAGTTCACCATTATACAATGGATAAAAAAAAAAAGAGTGACAGCCCTCGATATAACTAGGCCTATCACTCTACTAATTAAAGGTCGTGGCCAATTAGTACTTCATCCAAGCATTCACTTCGAGGACTGTGGGAAACCACGAAAAACCACGTCAGGACGGATCAAGTGTTTGTTGGTCTTGAAATAAGTTATACATTAATGAATACTCATTTAATTGGTCTTTTTAAATTCTAACATTCATTCATAACTAAAAACAAAGTCAATTCCTTGACTGTGCACATCCATTCTTTTCATATTCACAGCGATATCCTAAAATGTAGAAAATGATCGCTGACATTATTGTTGAATCTCAATGTTTTTTATTTCCGTTCAAATCATAATTCATAATAACATCCGTTAATGACCACAATACGGCACCCAGTAAATGATAAATAATACCTAGGTATGCTAATTGCAGTGCATATATGAATTCCAATGACCCCGTCTACTAACCGCAGAAAAAGGTTTTGTTTTGTAGTCAATTAAAGCAAGGACAACATGAAGTAAAGGTGATTATATTATATTATTCTTTGCATATCAAAAAAAGTGCAAGATTGAAGTAACATACTTCGTACTCGCTAGTAAAATAAAATGAGTTCCTATAAATGCAATATGGCCGGAGAAATGTAGTGATAAAACGTATACTATACCATGCAACAATGAAACATTTCTCATTGTTGCAATTTGCGCGTTTTTCTTTCTACTACAATTGCCATAAATTCTTCAGTTTAAGACCAACATCGCTACGGGCGAATTACTTGAATACTGAGAGTTTGATTATTGGAACTTGTGAGGGTTCTAATAAAGAATAATTACATCATCTTGAGTAAAACCATGGTGAACCAACATTGAATTGAAATAAAAAATAATGATATAAAATTGTAGCACATTGCAAGATTGTATTATGATTCTTATTCAGTGTGACTCTGAGGATGGTAAAATCGCCCTTGTTGAATGTGTTCAGATCAAAATCAATGTTCGATACTGGACTAAATTCTACGTAGAGTCCAAAAGATAATCAAATGATTGAGAAACAATCTCTTTTGTGTCAAGTTTTCAACGTTGATGCAAAAAATAAAACAATTCTACGAGAAAAAATATTGATCCACTTCTAATTCTCTTTTTTTCTGAAAACGAGTAAAAGGAGAATTACCTTTTCAAAATTTGTTTCTTATTGGGTTTCTCGATGCACTATGATAATAACCAGAGATCTATTGGCGTCGGATAAATTACGTTATACTTATAAATTGTACATTTGAATTTATTCATATTCTAATCTAAAATACAACTCTTAGATTATATTGAATGGAAGAGAAAATCTCATACAAATGAATGAAACCCTGTAATTACTCCCTTATTTGAGATTTGATTTGTTTGTTAAATGAGTTATCATATTTTAATTATTCTTCAGGGTGGTAAGATCATTGCCCTTGTGGTGCCCCGTTCAAACGATCTCATCTTTCATCCATAGCCTTAATTGAGAAACAATGATTTTGTATCAAGTTTCGATGTAACTAAAAAAAAGAAGTGTGACAACTAAAACACTTACATCTCGCGCACCAAACAAACCCACTTATCGGGTTTTCCTTACTCCTGTTAATCATTCCCTACCAACTTCACTGATACAATCTATAAAAGGTAACGAGAGGAAAATGTATGTATATAATTATACGGGGATCCCCACACGATTGCGGTTAACAGTACAAACTACAATGGACCAACTCATAAACAACTCTCTATTCAAGCAAGTGGTAAAAAACATGTTCAAGCTATTTGCATAATATTAATAACAAAATGACCTTTACCTTGTACAATCCAACCACCTCGGTGAATCCATGATAAAACACATATCACTGTCAAAATCCCAGTCAATAAGATCGTGTAGGCACATTTAATGACGTCATCTCGATCTTCCCAGAACTAAACCAACGACCTCGCGATTATTGAGAAAACGATATATATCGAAACACGTGATTAATTTGATAGAAAATAGTTTTTCTTTGTTGAATTCTTGGCCGAAGAATGAGACTGTCACGTGAAACAGTATGGCCAACTAAATAATGAATAATAGATTTTAATTGTTGATATATTTTGAATTGTAACCTTCGAGAATTTTGGGTGTGGAGCGGAATTGGTTTGTAGTTTTTTCTTTCCAGTGAATTGATAAATTGATGACGTACTTCCGATAATACTAGACGTTTTTTTACTGTTCTGGTTGGTATTTTATTATTATTATTATTTTTTTTTTTGGGTTTCGGTGGAGATATTGTGCTTCTACGAATTCTATGATATCCTGTTTGATTATATGAAAAAATATATACCCACTTGTTTAGGTATCGTAGTTGGATGTAAAAAACATTTTGAATCTATCTTTATCGTATAGTGCACAGTACTGTACTTTTATTACCTCCCAATCAAAATGTCAAATGATTTTGAAATCAACAAAATAGATTAGAAAGACATAAAACACAAAATTATAATACATCATTGTTTTTTTCTCACTCGTAAATATCGGGAAAAGTAATGAATTAGAAAAAGTTGAGAATTCTAAAAAAAGTCAAGTGTGTCTGTTACTAGGAAAACGCAGCATATGCGTAATATGATGAGCGAGATTTTGAATGAAATGTACCGGTAGCCTACTAGAAAAAAATGGTAAAGTTGTTCATACCTTAATTTTGGATCTATAACTCACTGGTGCCTATACCTGATTCGCATGTTGATAATTTCAATCGTTTTAGAATCGATAAAGTAGCAAATAGCTAGGGCCTAGACAACAGAAGATATAACTACTTTACCGACTCTGGTTTCACGAACTTCAGCCTGTTGATCATCTTTTAATAGCTTTAATGGCTTGTCAGAGATCTTCAATCGATGTGAAAAAAAATACATATTTATTTTTATTTTTAAAACGGATTATCCTATTTGTGCAACGATCCTGTGCAACTTTGGAATAATGTGTATCATTTGTTGCTCAAATTCCTTAGAAATTTTAACTTGGTCAATTAAATATTTTTTCCATCAATGGAATGGACAACAAATGTTCCCTCAAATAATGTTTTTCGATCATATCTTCAGTTTGGTTTTATTTGCCCCAATTTTTCCAGTTAGTGTGGTTACCTGAAAAGCATTATGCTATCTCCCAACACAGCTGATTCATAAGAATAAATCCATTATTGTTTCATTTTTCAAACTATTCTCAAATGATTATTCACGTTGCTCGGATTCAGAAGAAAAACAACATGATTTGACTTGGAACTTTTTCCAATTGAACGGTTCCAACATTTACAGTATTAGGCCAAATGCAATTCTTCGTTGACGCATATTTAGTTGTAGCAATTCTTCTCGAAGATTATCGACGTGTTGTGGTATTATTCGAAGTAAAAGTCAATCTTTCGATTGGTGAGAGCAGACGTTCTCATCCTGACGAGACGTTTTACTGATCAAGGTGAGAAGAAAATGTTGGGTGTTTTTTTATTTTGCTTATAAAAGCGCCCGGGAATGAATCGAGGGGGAAATGATTTTCTAAGTGATAACTTTTGAACGCTACACGATATCAATTTTTGATGTAGGAGAAACAGAGATTATTCAGTAACTTTAAGATTGTGTAGGCTCAAGTAAAAACTTGAGGCCTATATTGAATAACTTGGACCAACTAGATTTCTATATTGAATAACTTGGGCCTACTAAAGGCCTATTTCTATATTAAATAACTTACTATACGTTTTAATTAGTAGACTACTAGATTATTCTGTTTTAATTGGTATATCCTGAAGCTAATCACAGAGTCACATTGTCAATTAGTCACAGAGAAAATCGACTCGAACAGAATTTAAATAACTTTTATGACACTTTTTAAATTTGTAAAATTACATTTACAAAATATTATGTGAACAAAACTCAAAGTTCCACTTGTTTCATCGAAATTGGTCTACCTGCATTTTTTCAAACATACCCAAGAATGTTGAAAGTACGTTATGTGGTGGTGGCGCCGGGTTTAGTCAGTTTCATCAGAGTCGATAAAGTAGCAACGAAGATAGAACTGCTATACCGACTCTGGTTTCATGCTATAGCTCATGTATGTCCCTCCAATTTATAAATATCATTTTTTACTCCAAGAATAATTTATCCTAATGTATTCCTACTTATTAATAAAAAGAATAAATGAATGAAGAATAAAAATAAATTCTTTCTTCATTTGAATTGAAGAAGAATGTATAGGCGGAAACAAATCAAATGTCTTGCAAGACTGTGTTCTTTGACTGAAAATGGATTTCATTTCCAATCAAATTTGAGAGTATCTGTTGGTTGAGTTTATTTTTAATAATTATTTTCTTTATATTTTTCGTGTTTAAGAGT
Organism: Brachyptera putata; assembly: GCA_907164805.1. NCBI lineage: Eukaryota > Metazoa > Arthropoda > Insecta > Plecoptera > Taeniopterygidae > Brachyptera > Brachyptera putata. The sequence goes on along the minus strand of OU015469.1, from coordinate 23,000,110 downwards.
GTCGTTAAAATCAAGGCCTTGCCACCGCACTTTTGTGCAATTGTGAGTGTAATTGTTAGAAAAATGAATAAATAAAAAATGCTTCAATATTTCATTACAGACTGTAAGCAAATCGATGGGTTGCCGATTGCATAGCTGTATATCTAAAGGAAGACTCACGAACTGGGTAACTGAAGACAATCAACAAGAAGTGAGTGAGTGTAACATAATATAATAACAGTCGCTAGCAGGCTGAACTGTCATTCAGGAGACCGGGGTTCGATTCCCGTCATGGTCGACTATCCTGAAGAAGGTTTCTCGTGGTTTCCCTCTGATTTTGAAGTAGATTTTGAGATGGTTCCTTCAGCAAGCCACTACTGTTTCATTTCCACTGTCCAAAATACATTAAAAAAATAGTATTTTATAAACTCTTCCCCGAGGCCAATAGATGTTAGCCATCAATACAATGCGTCAAGTAAACCAATTTGAATGAAATGTTATAACAAGTATTGAATAAACAATGCACTATATACCGATTCTCTTTACAAATATGATTAGAAAGACGATGCTGTAGAACATGGTATTAACTATTCTAATAGATTCCATAAAAATCTGAAAAGTGAAGCTCATATTTTCTGGAAACAAAATATATAAAAAATTAATTGAAGGATCAAGAAATAATAATATATCTCCATTCATTATTATTAGAAATTAAATAAATATATCACACATTTTCATTTACGTCTGTGAAATACTGAAAGACTACATCATATACTTAATGAAATATAATTTTTTCAACATTTATACCAAAATCAGTTGAATTCAATCACATAATATGTACCTACTTGTTGAAGTGAATGAAGACTTATTATCATTAACACAGTATGTCATCGCCAATGCATATGATGAACACTCAAGATACGCCTCCACGGATTCTGAAAGCAGCCCTTCCATCTTCACCTTCTGTTACTACGTTTTTCTCGTAATGGCCGTAATCAGAGGCGTAATGTACCTATGTTCATTATTTGATGACTCGTCGGAAGACACGGAAGCAACTACAAATGGTGAGTATAAACCATAGAGCTTAAAATTAGTAGAGTGCGCGTAGATGAAACCAACATGCTTGGAGGCGCGGGGTCTGCGGGGTGTGAACGTAAGTCACGTGCTTCGGTGATATCAGGCTGATTGGGGATATTTCGTCACGCGTTATCGTTATGGTGGAGCTCGAAATCATACCAAATGAATGATTTTATTAATTGATTGTTTTTCGCTACCCCCATTGTCAACTTGAGGATTGGATTGGTTAAAAAACAGCGTCAAGAAGGGATGACATTTTGACATAGGAGTAGGCGGCCTAATGAAGTTTCTATGATTTTGACAAGTGTAATTTTCCCATTACAAACGAGTCGGGAACCTCTTCACTTGGCTTGCTCCATTCCATTAACGGTAATGTGGCAATCCTACTGAGAAATATAATTCATGATAATCAGCATATATTTCTGCGTATTTTCATTTGACTTACACCCATGTTATTGTATTCTGTAAAACAAAATAAAACGGTTTTGTGAGTGATCGCTGTGTATAACGTTTTACTAGTTGGTTTGCCTCTCACCGTGTCACGTGATATTGACAAGCTATCACGGCCTCACTCCCTCTCAACGCTGTCCGAGCTATGTTTTGCGTCTTGCCTGGTCTAGATATTACTATGTTTTTGGTATAAACCAGATGAATACCAGACTACCGGATCTCATAAACTGCCAAATGTGGAAGAATCTCCTGAGAAAAATACACATAAAGTAAAAGAAGATAAAAGGATAACAGAAAGGGAAGAGGTATTTTCACAAAGATGGTCGACGACATTGAACATTGCCGATAAAGTGTCAGTGGCACGTAACCATTTGGAAGCTGTAGCGAATAATCTGGCACAGAGGAACGCAATGGAACAAATGAAAATGAAGGCTGAGGCTCGATTTATGTCATGGCCAGAAGGTCAAAATGGGGCGTGTGCACTCAAAAACGATTCAAATTCAAGGCAAGTCAAGTAGAAGACTTATTTGATAAGTGTATACGCTGACAGTCACGTTCTGTCACACATATTGTCAGTCACACAAGTTGGAAATTCACATATTTTATTCTATCCACATCGGAACTTGATACAAAATCTTAACCTAAAATCTGAAATCTGAATCTTGATATCAAACTTTGGCATTAAGTGTAAGAATTTTAGGAGGTTGTTCCTGATTAAAATGAATATTTTGTGAAATGCGGAGGGAAAATACATGCTATGTAATCAAAATAAGTATGCTATGTAGTATATTTATAATCACTTTCATATCAAACTTCGTTAAATTCGATATATTCCATGAAGTGTGAAGATATAAACCGTAAAGATATGAACCATAAACTTCACATAGTGAAAGAAATTCAAAACATACCAAATATCAATCTTATCTTTCTAAGAGCTTATCCAAAGAGTTTGTCGATATATTTGACCACAACAGCTATAGATGTGGCCGTGATCTCAGCATCTATGTGGCTCTTACTCTCACTCGTATACTCGTTCGAAATAACAGTTTTCATAAGTACTTTTGTGAAAAAGAAAGTCTCTAAAATTTCATAGTGTTTTCTGGCGAACTTTTTTAATCACCTACACTTTTTTGAGGTATTGAACATATACTTATTCAACATATTATCATACATGTCTTAATTCTAGGTTATAATTGATTATTTTAATATTATATATTTTATTGTAGGCCTATATCGACTCATCCTTCAGTTATTTCATTATGTTTATATTATATTTGTATTCCATATTGACTGTTACCCTTTTTTGGAGTGAGGGACCAATGAAACATTACTATTCAATCATTTTAAAATCATTTCTCGACTTCCAGAATCTTGAAAACCTCGATATCCGGCCCATCCGGAGATTTTAGTTACAACCTATGGGATTCGTCATCACTTGTAAATACAAGAGATCGTGCAGGCCTACTAGATATCTCTGGAGATTACAGGAAAGATTGGCGACAGCAGGCCAATCCAGAACCTGCCTGGGACGTTGCTGGAAGCTCTACGTATCATAGCTATCAACAGAAATCGGAATCATCTGTAGAAAGTACTCCAACTTCACTTTATAGATCGCCTGTGTCTGGAGCAGAAGGTGGAAAAGAAACATTCTTGGGGACACCATCACCTTCAAGAAACTTTGTGGACCATAATCATTCACTTCCCACCTCCCGCCAAGTTTCCTTTTCAGATCCCACAAGTTCTCTTCTCGAACCTTATCATTACAATAGTCCAGGACTTCCTTTTACTTGTGAACCGATTGCGATTGTCGATCCAAATGAAAGGAGCTGGATAAATGAAACACACTCCCAACAATCCACGAACTACCAAGGTCCCACGAACAATCTACAATTCCATTGGTCGAATTACGTTTCGACTCACGAAAATGTGCATTGTTGCACTTATGGCAGTCAAGTTGCTCATTTGGTTAGTCATCCTACCGATACGCATTATCTTCGTGGTCCTGGGAACCGTGGTGCTTTTGATCATGTGACAGCAGCTGATTTTGCTCCTGAAACCGAAGGTCAGGTTGCTCCTGATGCTCCTGATTATTCGTTCGAAGGGATGTACTGCAAAGCGGAAAAGGAAGCGTATGGTATTGGTTTAAGGCAAGAACCCAAGCATACAAGAAGTGGCAAAGTGTATGGATTTTACGATTTTTGAATTATTTCTAAAAACATCTGTCTATTGTTAAAGTATTGATTTTAAATAAATTCACTGTTATATGGTTTTATTGAAGATTTTATTCAAGTTTCATGAAGTACAAAACGACACTGTATAATTTAGATTTGTGCGAGATATTATGTTCTACAGTGAAGATTTCATTCTAGATAGATGAAATGCTCAGCAAAAAAAATATATGCACACGTAATTTCTGCTTACCCTTAGTGGGCATTTGGGTATATACTGCATCTCAACAATGCAATCGCCTGCAATGATCTAGCAAAAAATAAAATAATGAAATTATCGCCCCCCACTCCCACACTAAATGTGGAAATCTTATGAGCACTAACTGCACAAAACGAGTTTTCAACAGCACATTTCAGCACAAAAAGATCAAATTTCAGCACAAACGAGCACGTTTCAATAACTTAAGAAACAATACATATTTCAAATGTGGGGGGCCAAGTTGATACACCTAGGCGCAGCGTATGCGTTGTAAGATGAGCTATATATTTTTATAGAGTATACTCGAAGTCGAATATTATCTCTACAATATTGGATTTTCACATTTCTAAGCTTTCCTTTTCCATCCATTCACGCATTTATATTTGCAGGTAAGCATATTTCGTTTTGGTGAAAATGATCTCATGAACACCTATACAGATATAGACATAATATAATAATTCTTTCGATATTTTCTATCTTTCCTGGATGGAATGTTTGTATAATTTTTATATCTCGTGTTAACTAATGCCAAGATGATTATTATTCAATTCAAAATATTAGCGCTGATGAATGTTGGTGTTGTCATGTTGGTGATGTGCAGTTGGACAAGGCGGTGAATTCAAGAACTACAATTGACGTCTGAATTCCGATATTTTTTTGTTTATTAATTTGTAGTGTAAATTGCAAATTGAACGGTAAATAATAAAACAACATGACATGTGAAATTATTAAAGTATACAGCTAGATACAGATGATGTCAGGAGCGCAATAAGGTAAGCTATGCCCATGTCTACAATATCTGAAAACGGGCCATTGAATTTCTCCTGTCCCTGTCATAACCTAAAAATGCAGCTGTCAACCTACAACCATAGCCATGTGGGCATTGAGTTTGTAGTTTTTAGTACTACAAACTCAATTATGTGGGCTAACTAGGTAGGGTATAGCATTAAGTTTGTAATACCACAAACTCCAGGGTTTAGGCGTAGGCCTACCAATCTGAAACAGCACGTAGGCAACTATAAACTCAATGACGTCGCGTAAGAAACCTTCATCTTTCATCGTGTTAATCATTCGTTCGATGCCAATACAACTTAGTACCGTATTGTAGTTGCACAGTTGTTTCGTCATTCTTGAGTTATAACTAATATTGTTTGTTGTAGTTCCCGTTCTATCCTCCAATGGCAGCTTGCGTGACTCCCCTCCTATTGGGCAGTGTGGAAAGGATCAGAAGGACATCTAGGGACGGTAAGTGAACTGATTTATTTTCACTGGTGATAAGAAACAACTTTTAATAGAATCAGCTTTGACCAGCTGTGCTACATTTTTATCAATAAATATTATAAATTTATTATAAATTATCCTCAAATGATATTAATAGCAATTCAAAGTTTCACGTAATTGTCTACGATATAATTACTGTCATGAATATAAAATCAGTCAGCTAAGGCACAGCTGTAGAAACTGAAGTCATTGTTAGGTGTGAGTTTGAGTCCTGCATTGATAAGGCATGGGTTTCTGTAGACATACTTTCACTTATCATCACTCCGTAGTTTCCATAATCATCTGCTCATTCGTGTCCCCATATAACGTAGGCCTATAACTACTAGCTGCTAGCACACCGTGTTACGTTGTCGCACTTGTGTGTTGTACTTTGAAACAAAACTCCGGCGGTGAAGGATGTATTTTGCAAGAACTATCAATGCGATTCAATTATACTGTATTATTAATATATAAGGTTATATAATATTATATACCGGTAATATATATTTTTAAGTACCTAATACATGCAGAAACATTTTGTTTTAATTTTAATAAATTATCATAACTTTCATCCACGTGTCGAACGAATGTGTTGCAATATGTTTTTCTGTTGGACAGGTTTGGTACGCTGCCGTCACTCAGGCTTTCTTCTCTCTTTCTGTCGGCTTTGGCTGTCTTATCATGTATTCATCGTACAATAAATTCTCACACAACATACACAGGTATTTATATTCATTCATGTACAGTAAAAATGAATATTACAATCTTATTTCTATTTCATCTTGGAATAGTTAGGCTACACTAAAAAAGTATGTTCATAAATGACAATACAAAACCGGTGGAATATAATGTGTATCGCTACAGATAGGCCCTACGTAATAAAACAGGGATTACATATATGAGGGAAAAAGACTGATATTATATCAGTAGTACTTCTTCAAAATTCTTTGACGGGCAATAAGGTTGCTGTATTATTATATTTTTAGAAGGGCCAAATAACTTTGAAATAACTTGAATTGATGACATGTTCTGCAATGTTTCATAGATGCGCTAATCGTCACCTCATTGGACACATTCGCTAGTTTATTGGCAGGCTGCACAATCTTCGCTATCCTCGGCAACTTGGCGTACGAGATGAACGTTGACGACATCACCCAGGTCGTCAAGGGCGATACGGGCTTGGCGTTTGTCTCGTATCCGGACGCTATTGCCAAGTTCGAAGTCGTGCCTCAACTGTTCTCCGTACTATTCTTCCTCATGTTGTACACGCTGGGGACTGGTTCAGCGGTTGCATTGGCTAACGCTGTCATTTCGATCATCTGCTATCAGTTCAAGCAGTTGAAATACTAGATGGTAGCGCTAGCGTTGTGCATATTTGGTTTCCTCGTCGGCTTGGTCTATGTGACCCCTGTGAGTTAAATGTTATTGCTTCAAGCTTTAAGTTTTATAGACACAACTCAATAACACTAAATACAGTCTATAGAATATCAATAACATCAAATACAATCTTAGTAACATCAAATACAATAACACCGATGATATTTGCGTACGTCTTTGGAAAAGAATTACCTACGGAGATAAGTGGATCAATAATTAACCTCTGTACCGTTATTAAGGAGACTAGGGTTTCACTTACCACGATCAACCATCCTTTGTCAGAGATTTTTCTAGGTTTCCCTCAGTCATTAAAAGTAATTGCTGGAATGGTTCCTTAAGAGAAGCTACGTCCTTTCCATTGTCTAACACACCTACTAATTAACTTTCATCTCGTTCTCCCATCATCTCATCAGGCATTTATTGACACTAATAGAGCTAAGTCATCATTACAATGCAATTTTAAACCTCAACACAGAAAGTGAAACATAATGCCAGAATATGTATCAAATATTCACAGTAAATACTTATTTTCACACCTTTTTCAATTACACATACGTAGTACTATTCTGAATCATACTTTGGTCTCTGACATTTGCAAGTTTCTCTGCAAACCACAACAATAAACAAATAATCTACTTGTATGTATTGTTGTTTCCAGGGTGGCCAATGGATTCTAACCCTGGTCGACTACTATTGCGTCACATTTGTCGTGTTCATCCTAGCTGTCGGCGAGATCGTCGCGATATCGTGGATTTACGGAGTGAACAATTTTTGTCGCGACGTCCAGTTCATGCTCGGCCACAACCTCAGCTTTTACTGGCGACTTTCTTGGGCAATCTTCACTCCGGTGTTGCTCATTGTTATTCTCGTCTACTCCATCGCAATCATGGAACCGAAACAATACGACAACAAGAACTTCCCGGAGATAGCGTACAGTAAGTAAGATAGCAAGTACTTAACAGACGGGGCAGTACTTGAATTGCGTCACTCTTAGGTCACTTCATACCCCAATCTCCCCTCCCCCAATCCCGTCATATTTTGTAAATTTTTTCAACCCTACCTCTAAAATTTTGTTTTAATCTATGTACCGTAAGCCTACTACCTCCTACTCCTCCAGAATTTCTCTAAATTCATGTACGATAAACGACACCCAGAAATTGATTACATATCGGTTATAATACCGGTAATCAAATACTGTAATGTCAGATTTTCTTAACAAAGGTGAAGATACACTTTAATGCAAGTGTTGGTTCATTTATTGCACAATTTTGAACGGAAATTGAAAATATTTTTTCAATGGATGATTTATAATGATGAAATTATTTTCTCCTCATCGAAACGTGACATCACAAATTTCTCAGACCCCTTTACCCCCTAACCATATACAGTGGTGCAATAAAACTCCCTTCTCCCGAAGTATGGCGTAATTTTGGTATGACCCGTTATTCCATCTGTATAATTTCAATATATGTAGATGTTTGCTTCAATTTTCAAATCAATTTGTTCTTGTTGTGGCCCGAGAAGAAACAACAAAAATGTAATGAAGAAATGAATAAAATAAGAAAAGACAATTTCTCCTGTAAGACTGAATATTTGTTTCATCACTCATGTTCACAGATATGTTAAAGTGCTGATTGCTCATCACACCATATCACATTATCACAATAAATCCATGACGTGTAGTAGACCCAGGCCCGGACTTATAAACCCAGCGCCCCTAGGCTGAACTTAATTCAGCGCCCCTATGGTATCAATAGTATACTTATTTTGTAGGGATATAAAATATATGTATGCACAATAAGTCATAGACAGATTCAAAGTGAATACTGCAATAGTTCGCGACTTCGTGTGTATGGCACGTCAACGTGTTTCAATCTGTTACTCGACAGCTCTAGATGACTTATTAATGAATGCAATACTTACCGCCAGGGTGCGACTCACATTAGTTCCAGGATACACGCGGAAATCTCACACACAGGCTAGGCTACCCATGTATATAATTTATATATCAAATAGGAATACGTTTTAATGCTTCTATTCTGTCTTTTTTTCATGTGTGATGTAAGTAACTTTCGTTTCAATGGACCTACGCTTCAACAAGATGAAATTGAATTAAAAATTGCAAAAAAAAGAAAACACTGTGGGCGCGCGAGCGCCCCCTGGGCGCTCGCGCCCTCAGGCTTCAGCCTTGCCAGCCTGTGCATAAATCCGTAGCTGCTCTCGTCTTCCTACAGAATTTTAGCCGATTAAAAATTGATGATTTTTTATGACTCTGAAAAGTGGCTGGAAATTGCAGTTTTTGGGTAATTCAGACACCTTTTTCTTGGAAATGGCTGATGCGAGTATAGCCAAATTTGCTGAGGATTTAGGGACCATCAAGTTATACTCATAAAAAAATACTAGACCATCATAGATCTCACCAGTTCATAGAAATACATTGCGAAAGGTCCAAAAGTACCTTAGTTAACCCTGTACATTTCGGTCAAAAATTTTTGTCCTCTGAAATTCGTTGTTGAATTTCTCAGTTCTGTTGTTATTTATTCATATGGTTATCAAATTCGAACACAAATCCGGTCTCCGTTTCAAAATCGAGTTTAATTTAAAAATTTTAGAGCAAAAATCAACTTAGTGTACTCACCATGGAAGGGTACGTCCTATATAGAATTCTGGAATCCTTCTAATTACTTTTTCATTAGCATTATTAGCAAAATTTCAACGGAATAACTCTTTTGAAATGTCCTCTCGTCTTCCTACAAAATTTTAGCCGAATCAAAAATGATGATTTTTTATGACTCTGAAAAGTGGCTGGAAATTGCAGTTTTTGGGTAATTCAGACACCTTTTTCTTGGAAATGGCTGATGCGAGTATAGCCAAATTTGCTGAGGATTTAGGGACCATCAAGTTATACTCATAAAAAAATACTAGAACATCATAGCTCTCACCAGTTCATAGAAATTAATTGCGAAAGGTCCAAAAGTACCTTAGTTAACCCTGTACATTTCGGTCAAAAATTTTTGTCCTCTGAAATTCATTGTTGAATTTCTCAGTTCTGTTGTTATTTATTCATATGGTTATCAAATTCGAACACAAATCCGGTCTCCGTTTCAAAATCGAGTTTAATTTAAAGATTTTAGAGCAAAAATCAACTTAGTGTACTCACCATGGTAGGGTACGTCCTATATAGAATTCTGGAATCCTTCTAATTACTTTTTCATTAGCATTATTAGCAAAATTTCAACGGAATAACTCTTTTGAAATGTCCTCTCGTCTTCCTACAAAATTTTAGCCGAATCAAAAATGATGATTTTTATGACTCTGAAAAGTGGCTGGAAATTGCAGTTTTTGGGTAATTCAGACACCTTTTTCTTGGAAATGGCTGATGCGAGTATAGCCAAATTTGCTGAGGATTTAGGGACCATCAAGTTATACTCATAAAAAAATACTAGAACATCATAGCTCTCACCAGTTCATAGAAATTAATTGCGAAAGGTCCAAAAGTACCTTAGTTAACCCTGTACATTTCGGTCAAAAATTTTTGTCCTCTGAAATTCATTGTTGAATTTCTCAGTTCTGTTGTTATTTATTCATATGGTTATCAAATTCGAACACAAATCCGGTCTCCGTTTCAAAATCGAGTTTAATTTAAAGATTTTAGAGCAAAAATCAACTTAGTGTACTCACCATGGTAGGGTACGTCCTATATAGAATTCTGGAATCCTTCTAATTACTTTTTCATTAGCATTATTAGCAAAATTTCAACGGAATAACTCTTTTGAAATGTCCTCTCGTCTTCCTACAAAATTTTAGCCGAATCAAAAATGATGATTTTTTATGACTCTGAAAAGTGGCTGGAAATTGCAGTTTTTGGGTAATTCAGACACCTTTTTCTTGGAAATGGCTGATGCGAGTATAGCCAAATTTGCTGAGGATTTAGGGACCATCAAGTTATACTCATAAAAAAATACTAGACCATCATAGCTCTCACCAGTTCATAGAAATTAATTGCGAAAGGTCCAAAAGTACCTTAGTTAACCCTGTACATTTCGGTCAAAATTTTTGTCCTCTGAAATTCATTGTTGAATTTCTCAGTTCTGTTGTTATTTATTCATATGGTTATCAAATTCGAACACAAATCCGATCTCCGTTTCAAAATCGAGTTTAATTTAAAGATTTTAGAGCAAAAATCAACTTAGTGTACTCACCATGGTAGGGTACGTCCTATATAGAATTCTGGAATCCTTCTAATTACTTTTCCATGAGCATTATTAGCAAAATTTTAACGGAATAACTCTTTTGAAATGTCCTCTCGTCTTCCTACAAAATTTTAGCCGAATCAAAAATGATGATTTTTTATGACTCTGAAAAGTGGCTGGAAATTGCAGTTTTTTGGAAATTCAGACACCTTTTTCTTGGAAATGGCTGATGCGAGTATAGCCAAATTTGCTGAGGATTTAGGGACCATCAAGTTATACTCATAAAAAAATACTAGACCATCATAGCTCTCACCAGTTCATAGAAATTAATTGCGAAAGGTCCAAAAGTACCTTAGTTAACCCTGTACATTTCGGTCAAAAATTTTTGTCCTCTGAAATTCATTGTTGAATTTCTCAGTTCTGTTGTTATTTATTCATATGGTTATCAAATTCGAACACAAATCCGGTCTCCGTTTCAAAATCGAGTTTAATTAAAGATTTTAGAGCAAAAATCAACTTAGTGTACTCACCATGGTAGGGTACGTCCTATATAGAATTCTGGAATCCTTCTAATTACTTTTTCATTAGCATTATTAGCAAAATTTCAACGGAATAACTCTTTTGAAATGTCCTCTCGTCTTCCTACAAAATTTTAGCCGAATCAAAAATGATGATTTTTTATGACTCTGAAAAGTGGCTGGAAATTGCAGTTTTTGGGTAATTCAGACACCTTTTTCTTGGAAATGGCTGATGCGAGTATAGCCAAATTTGCTGAGGATTCAGGGACCATCAAGTTATACTCATAAAAAAATACTAGACCATCATAGCTCTCACCAGTTCATAGAAATTAATTGCGAAAGGTCCAAAAGTACCTTAGTTAACCCTGTACATTTCGGTCAAAAATTTTTGTCCTCTGAAATTCATTGTTGAATTTCTCAGTTCTGTTGTTATTTATTCATATGGTTATCAAATTCGAACACAAATCCCGTCTCCGTTTCAAAATCGAGTTCAATTTAAAGATTTTAGAGCAAAAATCAACTTGGTGTACTCACCATGGTAGGGTTCGTCCTATATAGAATTCTGGAATCCTTCTAATTACTTTTCCATGAGCATTATTAGCAAAATTTCAACGGAATAACTCTTTTGAAATGTCCTCTCGCTGTAGACCTACACAACGCACGAAATTTAATAATTAATAATCATATTAATTGCTTGTTCCCTTACAGCGCTTGCATGGATATTAGCGGATTTTGGCATCCTTCAGGTCCCAATCTGGATGGTTGTGGAATGGATCAGAAGACGAGATATGCCATTCTTTGAGGTAAGCCTAATATAAAAACATAATATGAAACTTCTATACGACACCTGCAAAATACTTATAATACTCAGACCAAAAGTGAGATGCGAATAAATAGAAACTAAACAAGAACTATAAAAACTGTAAAACCATAATAGTTGGGTGACTCACATAGCTCAACATCATATTTTTAGTATCAACTGAACATATCAACTATTGTAGTGACTTCCATTGTAACATTTTTGAGTTAAATTGTTTCACACCATTGAAAAAGGGTACTGGTATCTTCTGAATAGGTACTGTCGATCCATAATAAATATTCACATTTCGTTGATCGTTATTTTCGTCTTGGACCGTAGCTGTTGATACAGTAGTTACTTATATTCCAAGCTCACTCTTTGTGGTGAGGTAAAAATAGATAGCAACATATTATTTTTAGCTCTTACAGTACATACATACAATTGATCATTCTGCATTTGTTGCCCTATAAAATTAACTTGTCATTAGTTTCGACAGTTACACCTTGTGATGTAGGCCTAAAGTTAGTTAACTGCACAAAAATTAAGATTTTTTTTCAGAGTCCCCAAGTCAATACTAGTTGAACAGATAGTAGTAAGTAGTAACCTTCAAACTTGTATCAGGAGCTCAGTTTGAAGGCTATCCCCCCTGTACCACTATCTGTTCGACTAGTATTGACTTGGGGTGAGAATATGTCTCAATTTTTGTGATGTTACTGGTAACTGTGCTGTTTTTTTTAGCTTGCAATGTTTTATGATCATTTGTGTTCCTGAAATTGTGCTGATGAGAACTTTTGTACTCTGTGTTTGTACGCTAGATCTATGCTTCTAGATAATGTTGATAGATAATGAATTATAATTATATTATCATCTGTAGTAGCAATGGTGAGCTTATAATAATTGTAATACTTTCTTATTCACTTACGAAATTTAATCATTCAATTTCAAGAAAAAGTATTTTGAATTACAATTAATTCCAAGTGAATGTTGTAGTATTACAAATATGACTAGATTTCTTGGCTATTGTATTTCTGGCTATGTAATAGTTTCTGGAATTAAATGTGCTAACTCTCAAAATCTCTGTCCTTCAGATGATAGCGTCATCTTTCCGGTCAAACGAGCAGTGGGGACCAAAAGATGCGAAGCGGAAGAGGGCGTGGAAAGAATTCCAAGTGAGGAATTTGGACGAAGATCAGGAGAGTGGTGGAAACGTACTACGAAGAATGAAGTTGACTGGATGAGGAGGAACGGATTGATAGAGTGATACCCGATACAAAGTGTAAATACTTGATAAGATATTATTAAGTACCATATTTACACTTTGTATGGGTAGTATAAGAAGTAGGCATATGGTGAATGTAGTGTGAAGTGCTTCCATGATGTAGGCAGTGAATGTACCCTATGTCCATTTTACAGACAGTTGGACAATTGTGTATGTATTTGGCATAGGCATTGTATGTAGATATTGTATGATGTATGCATTCAAGTATGAATATAAGTGAGTTTGATAGTGGTGAATGTAAGTATGGTTTATGTTGAAGTATGATGAATGATGAATGATGAAGTATAATGAAGCTCATGAATAGTATAGAAAATATTATAAATTTTCATGAAAATTGATAAGTATTTAACATGAGTTAAAAATGAACTTTGACTCAGTTGAAGAATATTTGACTGTAATTTTAATCCCCTATCTTTGAAAATATTTAGAAGAGTGAAATAACTGTTATTAATACCATAATGGAATGATAAGTGCAGTAGAGATACTAGTATGAAAAGTATTGAAACAAATTATTTTGAGTATTTTGATTTCGATCATCTATAGGCCTAGGCCTATAGGCCTACCCCCTCTACTAGTTTTCAATCTCTATGGTTTTGCCATGTATGTGCTTGTACTCAAAGAAATAGGAGCAGAACATTCAACGTTGAAATATGTTTCCATAATTTTATTTATAGGAGTAATATCTACCATACATTCACAACCCAGTTATTGTATATTTTAGTAAAAGAAAACTGGAAGTGTCCAAATATCCTATATGTAAGCATTTAATTCGTAATATACTTCAAACTCCATGATATAAGCCCTAAGCGTATGTAATATGAATGTGAATGTGTATGTCAGATTCAAAAAATGTATATTCAAATTCCCAGTTGTCCCTCTTCTGAGCAATGCAAAGTGCAAACCTTTTCACCCATCTATTTATCAGGTCAACTATCTCTGACAATGTAAGCCTACCCATGATGTACTCAAGATGTAAAAATAAGGTTTTAAACCCAATTCTTATTTTTGGGTTGACAAAATCATCATACTTCTGCAAAGTAAGGTAACATTTGACAATATGACCCCAAAAATGCTTCAATGTGATGTAACATTGAAAAATTCATGGAATATGGATTTATGTGCCAAATAATAGATAGGTTATCGTGATAATACGTATTCATATTTATATTATAGTTTATATTTTAATTAGCATTAGATCCAAGTTAAGGATTCAAATATGACATCCTTAGCATGGATGAGTAAATTAGCTATTAAAATACGAGAATGTTGTTACTGAAACCCAGTTTTACTGAACGTGTAACTTGGACTTTAGCTGGAATATGGAATTTATCTTGTGAAGATATCAGCATCACACCTCGAGACATACATTTTTGGTAAAATCGGCCCTTGGATGACAAAATCCAAAGCCGAGTCTTTAATATAAACTGTGTTACATAGTTATGTATTGAAATATAACAAATGTAATTATTTCTACCATGTAGGCCTATATCATCTAAGACAGTATGATACATTATTTTCACAACTCATGATTTTGTAAAAGCGTGAGGAACAAATAAAGGGTGCACCGTTCATTTGTTATTTGTCAGAAATGTCAATAAAATGTGAGATCAGAAAATTCAATTCAATCTGCAAAATGTATGTTCTGTATTTGTTGAGTTTCTTGCCTCATCCTAGTTCCATTTCCTTTCTTTTAACTTATTTTAAGAATAAAATATTCAATTTCAAATGAAGATAATACAAAAAAGGTATCAATTAGGCAAAAAATAGATCGTGAAAAAGTTCAAATTTAGGTAAAGTTGGAATGTTGATCAATCCTCGGTTCTCTGCTAAGGGATTTTGGCTAACTTCCTACTTATGATGTTTGCCGTGTACCTGAGTTCGATAATTTATAATTTAGAGCTCCCTCAAGGCCATACAGCAACGCCATTCAGTGGATACAGCTAACCTCCTACATCATCATGTTTCCCGTGTACTAAAAGTCAGATATTTCAACAATTCGCAGTTGAAGTTGCTTGCTAGGGAATTTTGACTAACTTCCTACGTCATCATGTTTGCCGTGTAACCGAGTTCGACACTTAATGATTTCGAGCTCCCTGCAAGGGTATGCAGCTAACCTCCTACGTCATCATGTTTCCCGTGTACTAAAGTGTACCCTAACTAGATTTTTCTTGAATTTTATAAACATTTTCAAGTCGATTCCTATCAGGAAAGCAGAATAGTCGAGAAGGTTATACGAAAATCAAGCTCGCATTATACAACTCTCATTTAATTCATTGTTTCGGAAATTAAATAAATAATTCAATTGTAACTTCTTATTTCCTAAGCTTTGAAGGAATTTGAGTGGAAGGAAGCAGGATAAGTAAACTGAAATGATATAATAACAGATTTTTATCGCTCAGGCATTTTTTTATTGTACCCATAATAAAAAAATGACAATACAATTATTTCTTCATATTCATATAAACTTCATGTAACATAGGCCTATATAAAATGGAGCATTAAAATTAGAATGCACTCACAAAATATACATACATACATAATTATATATAATAATAAATAACCGTGCATGTAGTGCAAAGCACATCTTTATAAAATAACCCAACATCAAGTCTGCATTGTAAAGGTATCACAATTGAAGAGTATACGCACATTTTAAAATCAGATTATAAAATATAAGTGAATCAAAGTAAATTAATAAACACAGGCTCTTCTATATTCATTGATGTACCTCATATTCACCAAGTCTTTTAATATAACATATTTTCGTTTTTGATTGATGTCATAATCTAAATGATTAAATTACCTCTTGAGCCTTTATTATAAAGTCCAGATTAGAAACTGAAGTGAAGTGACAGTTAAGGAAAGATAAGAAAAATCACAGCCTGGTCACTAATCTTGTAGACGTTATTCCATGAATAATTATTTGATTGGAATTTATAGGCCTATTAATGGGCATATTACATTACAAAACAGTGACTGGTCAGTGGTCAGTTGTCCGCTTGGAAACAAAGTTATGGCATAGTGGAAGTTCATGTTTTAGTTATTTTTGTTCTCAAAATCTTTGAATGATCATAATTTTGAAAGTAAGACCCGATTTGAATTATAATTTCATCACTTCACACATACTTAGCAATAGAATCGTAAATTCAACCAAAACGTTTCTTACACATCAACAAATGAAAGCACACTAGTTTTTGAGTTTAGGAAATTGATTTCTATAACCTGGTCAGTGATGGAATCTAGTATTTTCTTTAAGTAGCCCGTACCTTAATGATCTCTAAATCATCGGAAAGTCTCGTTGAGATTGGGCTGGCTGTTCCGAAGAAAAACATTGGTGAATTTCACCAAAACTGTAATTACAGAGTGATTTTCAGAACGGATCGACTTTTGAAATAACAACAATTATAGGGGCCTACAATTGTGTTAATATACACAGGATATAATAACTACATGACAATATAAGTATATTTTATTATATATATAGAAAGAGGATTCAATTCAAAGGGAGAAATGTATTTTCCACTTTTTCAAAACCAAAAATAAAGTCAAAAATCGAAGTTGAAATAAAGTGATAAGAAACCTGATTTGACTAAAATTTCAGAGTTGTACAAAAGGGCAATTAATATTTCCAAATCGTTTGAAATTCTTCCATTTTTTTGCAAGTATTCACGAGGTTTCTAAATCTTCACATAATGTGTCAAGTTATACCAAGTTATTTTTTACTCCCAAATCTCAAAATAAAATTATTTCCGTTTTTAAAATTCAGTTGGGATTTAGAGTACCAGTCCTTATTGCACTACAAAATAATGACTGGCCACTACTTGAAACCAAACAGTTTTCTGGTCTGAAGTTAAATATTTCCGGAAATTAATATATTACTGACCATCTTATCGGTGCTTATACATTTTAGGTCCTGTATACACGCCAATCGTTCTAAGAAAACCAAAGCGAGCGACTAACCGTCAATGTTAAAAGTATAGGCCGTTCTTATACATTTTTCTGAAGGCAATTCTTATTTCACCACTTCTGTAGTACAGCTAACAAACAACAGTAAACCACTCAATTTCCTGCTGGCCTGATACCTGTCAAATTCTCAAATTCTACACACTCATTTGTTCATACACATACTTTTTGAATAGAGCGAGTGAGTTTGTTTCCATCAATGACTGATAGATAAAATGCAAAATAGTGAATAATCGATTACTGGCTGATGCAGAATGATTAATCATCGAGCTTCTGATAACAGGTGGCATCCCTATAATACATACACAATACATGCACAGTAAGTATGTAGAGAGAATATAATAATACAGAGTGTGCACATGGAAAATTGTTAACAGCATACAATGAGTGAAATATTGGTTTTTTGATGACAGTAAGATAATTATGTTTAGTATATACTATAGGCCTATATTGAATGGTCAAATATATTATAAAATTATGATATGAAAAACAGAAATCATTCATCTATATTACATTTAATGATGCACTTTAGTGATAGCTTAGGTCTATTGGCGTCGGTGAATGATGAATGAGATGATGGGAAGTAAGGATATATTTTATTATGAGCTCTGAACAGTGGGGAATAAACAGTCGTAAGGAACCACCTCAGTATCATCAACATGGCCGATAGAGGAAAACCACGATGAACTTCAGTCACGATGGTCGACCTAGCGAGAATTGAACCCCGGTCTCCTGAATAACGATTCAGCCTGCTATACATACAGATACAGATATCACACACATTCAGATACAATTAATCATGTACAAATAGCTGGAAAATGGCAGGAGTTGGAGTTTTTTTATGCTCTCTCTCTCTCTCTCTCTCTATATATATATATATATATATATATATATATATATATATATATATATATATATATATATATATATTGAATATATTGAATATATTTATATTTTGAATATATATTTAAATCAGATTGGTACAAACTAGCTGATCGTTTTGAGTTTCAACACTTTTCGAATCCATACATATAAAACCCTTTATTAATCCCTGCATGACTTCATAGTGAAAAGGATACGGTACCAATCAATATAAAATACATAGAAAAATGTAATAAAACATGATTGAACAACTGATACTGAATTGATTATAAAACTGAAATAAAATTAAAATAATTAACGATAACATACAAAAATTAGGATACTAATGATAATTGAAAATATATAAAAATATATAAAGTGAATCTAAACGTTGGTGATTGGTAGTCTATTGTATAAATGGTTACTGAATATTCTGATGAAATCTTTCAGGGCCGACATTCCAATATCATTCCTAGATAAGCCCATAACAACTATAAAATTCAAAAAACGTATGCAAAACTAAAAATTCGAGTGTTTAAGCCACCAACATAATTATTCTTATTTTAACTACTATCGCACGGAATCATACAAGTGATAATAGCAGCCTCGTACTTCTTATGTTTGCCTGATACATACCACAAATTCATTCTCATGGCATAACGAAATTTAATTTCCAACGCACACCTTCACTCTCCCCCTCGCCTCTGTTTGTTAGTACTTTTACTAGCAGTTACAGCTAGTACAGTTATATTTTATATACATACATTTTTAATATATTTATAAGTATAGGAAATTAAAGATACGATAGTTTCAATAAGTGATCAGTAATGATTGATCGACACAACATTGAGAAAAGAAGCTCCAGTCAGTTCAGGTGTGTCAACTCGTCTGGCGTCGGTGGCGTCGGTGGCGTCGGTGGCGTCGAGCGGCTCATCTTCTCGTTGCACAAGTGAACCGTCGTCAAATAGTGGCACAGTTTTTCCACAAACGACACAGCAGCAACTGCGAACACAGAACAAACAAATTGATTATTGTCAACGTGAAATTATAATTACTATCATCCTGAAATCCAATTAATTGTTATACCAAGGAATGAATCTAGGGTCAATTCTTGTTCAGTTCGAGCCTACTCAGAAAAAGTTGGACCATATACCTGAAATGAAGTAAGAATAAAATAAATAACACATCAAAGTGAAAACATGTAAGTTTCATTTATTTCTTTAGAAAATGTCTCATTCAAAGCTGTTCTTTCTATTATTCTAGCTAATAATATATAAAATGAACTAATTCCAAATATTTTATTTATATATGTAGTTGATTATTGTTCACTAAACGACCCCACTAACAAGGAGGTTATGTGGGTTGATGAGACGGTAAATCAGTCGGTAGCTCGATAAACCGTCACTCTCATCATAGACGGCGACGCTACTGAGGTGTACTGTGGTTTTCTCAGTGGTTAAAGATGTGAGTACCGGAATTGAACCCCCTCCCGTACAGGGGTGTCGGAAAACTTACGATTTTCTTTGGAAAATTTTTCACAGGGCCATGTAAGGTATCTACATGAAGGTACATTCAATTGATTGCTGAAAAAAATCTTATTTCGTCCCGATCCAATGTCTGGTTTTCCGTAAAAAAATTCGTGAACACCCCCTCGCGCAGAGGGGTGTCGGAAAATTTACGATTTTCTTTGAAAATATTTTTACGGAGTCGTGTGTGGTATTAAAATGAAAGTACATTCAATTGAATGCGAAATAATCCAAGTTTGGCCCGATCCAATGTCTGGTTCTGCGGCAAACATGTTTTGAACACCCCCCTGCAGATCGGGTGTCGGAAAACTTACGATTTGCTTTGGAAAATTTTTCACAGGGCCGTGTAGCGTATCTACATGAAGGTACATTCAATTGATTGCGTAAAAATCTTATTTCGTTCCGATCCAATGTCTGGTTTTCCGGCAAAAAATTCTTGAAAACCCCCTCCCGTAGAGGGGTGTCGGAAAACTAACGATTTTCTTTGGAAAAATTTTCACAGGGCCGTGTAAGGTATCTACATCAAGGTACATTCAAATGATTGCGGAAAAATCTTATTTCGTCCCGATCCAATGTCTGGTTTTCCGGAAAAAAATTCTTGAAAACCCCTTCCCGTAGAGGGGCGTCGGAAAACTTACGATTTTCTTTGGAAAATTTTTCTCAGAGTCGTGTATGGTATCGACATGAAGGATAAATCAATTGATTGCAAAAAATTCTTACCATGTCCTGATCCAATGTCTGGTGTTCCGGAAAAAAATCTTGAAACCCCCCTCCTGCAGAGGGGTATAGGAAAATTTATGATTTTCTTCGGAATTTTTTTTCGAAGCCGTGAGTAGCATCAGATTGCTCGGGCGATCGCTAGCTTTCTGAAAATCGTAAAATCAGCGCGATCGCATCATGGGTTCTCCAGCAATCGCCGATAGAAGATTGTCGATTTATTGTTGACATACGGGTACGTGGAAAAAACGAAATTTCAAAAAAAGTCAAACTTTTTTGCCGGAGCCGTGTGCAGTATTAAAATGAAGGTACATTGAATCCACTGTCAAAAATGGTAATTTTAGCTCGGTCCAATATCTGGTTCTCCGTAAAAAAATTCTTGAAAATGAAGGAAAACTTTTAATTTTCTTTGGAAATTTTTTACACAGTCGTGTGTGGTATCGAAATGAAGGTGCACTCATTTGGTTGCATAAAATCTTAATTTCGTCTCGATCCAATGATTGGTTCGCCGACAAGCGTCGTTCGAAGTTTACACTATGCTATTAGGATACGGCGCCACCACCACTATCGATTTACCTCGCGGGATTCGAAGCCCGGGTTCAACCACTGAGCTACCCGTTCGAAAATAGATTGCCGGAGAACGGCTTGTCCAATCGCGACGATTCGAACACCGGCGTGTGGAGAATTGATGAGCGCTTGATGATTTGATGATACGCGGCCCCCGATCGGACGCGCCGACGATGCGGCTAGTACCAGGAATGACGGCGCGGCCGACACGGCGTTTCCGAACGGAATTTTTCCCAGAGCCGTGTGTGGTATGAAAATTGAGGTCCATTCAATTGATTGCGGAAATTTTTTATTTCGTCCCAATCCAATGTGTGGTTCTCCTTAAAAAAATTCGTGAACAACCCCTTGCGCATGGGGGTGTCGGAAAATTTACGATTTTCTTCGAAATATTTTCCACAGGGTCATGTGTGGTATCGATATGTAGGTACATTCATCACATTGCGGAAATTTCTCATTTCGTCTCGATCCAATGTGTGGTTCTCCCAAAAAAAAATCGCGAACGACCCCATGTGTAGAGAGGGGTCGGAAAATTTACGATTTTCTTTGAAAAATTTTCCACAGAGTCATGTGTGGTATCGATATGTAGGTACATTCATCACATTGCGGAAATTTCTTATTTCGTCTCGATCCAATGTGTGATTCTCCCCAAAAAAAATCGCGAACGACCCTATGTGTAGAAAGGGGCCGGAAAATTTACGATTTTCTTTGGAAAATTTTCCACAGGGTCATGTGTTTGATCGATATGTAGGTACATTCATCACATTGCGAAAATTTTTTATTTCGTCTCGATCCAATGTGTGGTTCTCCCGAAAAAAAATCGCGAATGACCCCATGTGTAGAAAGGGGTCGGAAAATTCACAATTTTCTTTGGAAAATTTTCCACAGGGTCATGTGTGGTATCGATATGTAGGTACTTTCATCACATTGCGGAAATTATTCATTTCGTCTCGATCCAATGTGTGGTTCTCCCAAAAACGAATCGCGAACGACCCTATGTGTAGAGGGGGGTCGGAAAATTTACGATTTTCTTCGAAAAATTTTCCACAGGGTCATGTGTGGTATCGATATGTAGGTAAATTCATCACATTGCGGAAATTTTTTATTTCGTCTCGATCCAATGTGTGGTTCTCCCTAAAAAAATTCGCGAACAACCCCATGTGTAGGAGGGGGTCGGAAAATTTACAATTTTCTCCGGAAAATGCTCCACATGGTCATGTAAGGTATCAATATGTAGGTACATTCATTAGATTGCGGAAAATTTTTATCTAGTCTCGATCCGATGTCTGGTTCTCCTTAAAAAAATTCGAGAACCACCCCATGTGTAGGAGGGGGTCGGAAAATTTACGATTTTCTTCGGAAAATCATCCACAGAGTCATGTGTGGTATCGATATGTAGGTACATTCATCAGATTGCGGAATTTTTTTATTTCGTCACGATCCAATGTCTGGTTCTCCCAAAAAAAATTCGCGAACGACCCCATGTGTAGAAAGGGATAGGAAAATTTACGATTTTCTTTGAGAAATTTTCCACAGGGTCATGTGTGATGCGATTTGTAGGTACATTCATCACATTGCAAAATTTTTTTATTTCGTCTCGATCCAATGTGTGGTTCTCCCAGAAACAATTCGCAAACGAACCCATGTGTAGAGGGGGGGTCGGAAAATTCACGATTTTCTTTGGAAAATTTTCCACAGGGTCATGTGTGGTCTCGATATGTAGGTACATTCAACACATTGCGGAAATTATTTATTTCGTCTCGATCCAATGTGTGATTCTTCCTAAAACAATTCGCGAACAACCCAATGTGTAGGAGGGGGTCGGAAAATTTACAATTTTCTCCGGAAAATGCTCCACATGGTCATGTGTGG
This sequence comes from Brachyptera putata, assembly GCA_907164805.1. Classification (NCBI taxonomy): domain Eukaryota; kingdom Metazoa; phylum Arthropoda; class Insecta; order Plecoptera; family Taeniopterygidae; genus Brachyptera; species Brachyptera putata. Next base: position 22,977,248 of record OU015469.1, on the reverse strand, counting down.
TATTGATATGTAGGTACATTCATTAAATTGCGGAAATTTTTTATTTCGTTACGATCCGATGTCTGGTTCTCCCAAAAAAAAATTGCGTACGACCCCATGTGTAGAAAGGGGTCGGAAAATTTACAATTTTCTCCGGAAAATGCTCCACATGGTCATGTGTGGTATCAATATGAACGTACATTCATCAGATTGCGGAAATTTCTTATTTCGTTACGATACGATGTCTGGTTCTCCCAAAAAAAAAATCGAGAACCACCCCATGTGTAGGAAGGGGGCGGGAAAATTTACAATTTTCTTTGGAAAATGCTCCACATGGTCATGTGTGGTATCAGAATGAAGGTACATTCATCAGATTGCATAAAATTTCTATTTCGTTCCGATCCAATGTATAGTTCTCCGACGAACAGGTTTTGAACAACCCCATGTGTAGAGGGGGGTCGGAAAATTTACGATTTTCTCCGGAAAATCCTCCACATGGTCATGTGTGAGATCAAAATGAAGGTCCATTCATTAGATTGCATAAAATTTTTATTTCGTTCCGATCCAATGTATAGTTCTCCGACAAACAGGTTTTGAACAACCCCATGTGTAGAGGGGGGTCGGAAAATTTACGATTTTCTCCGGAAAATCCTCCACATGGTCATGTGTGAGATCAAAATGAAGGTCCATTCATTAGATTGCATAAACTTTTCATTTCGTTCCGATCGAATGTATAGTTCTCCGGCAATCATGTTTTGAACACCCCCATGCGCAGGGGAGGGGGGGAATTTGCGATTTTCCCCGGATAAGTTTCCAGAGGGTCGTGTGTGGTATCAATATATAGGTAAATTCATACCATTGCATAAATTTTTTATTTCGTTCCGATCCAAGGTATAGTTCTCCGGCAAACAGGTTTTGAACTACCCCCCGTGCTGAGGGGTGTAGGAAAATTTGCGAATTTTCCCGGGAAAGTTTCCACAGGGTCATGTATGGTATCAATATGTAGGTACATTCATTAGATTGCATAAAATTTTTATTTCGTCCCGATCCGTTGTATAGTTCTCCGACAAACAGGTTTTGAACAACCCAATGTGTAGAGGGGGTCGGAAAATTTGCGATTTTCCCCGGAAAATCTTCCACAGGGTCATGCGTGGTATCAAATGAAGGTACATGCATCAGATTGCGAATTTTTTTTATTTCGTCTCGATCCGATGTCTGGTTCTCCTAAAAAAAAATCCTGAATACTCTTCCGGAAAATTTGTGATTTTCTTCAGGAAATCATTTGGAAAATTTTCAGGGGCAACAAAATGCTCACGTGATCGCCAGCTTTCCGAAAATCCAACAATCAGCTCGATCGCATCATGGGTTCTCGAGCAATCCCCGATCGAAGATTGTCGATTTTTTTTTGTCGGACGGGTACTAGTATGGGGAAAAAATCAAAATTTGAAAAAAAGTCAAAATCTTTTACCGAAGCCGTGTTTGGTATCAAAATGAAGGTACAGAATATCTGATGCCAAAAATGTTGATTTTAGCTCGATCCGATGTCTGGTTCTCTGTAAAACAAATCTTAAAAATAAAGCCAGATTTGCAATTTTTTTTGGAAAAGTTTCCACACAGCCGTGTGGGGTATCAAATTGGAGATAATCGAAATTGATGACGTCTAGTTCTAATTTCAGCCCGATCCGATGTCTGGTTCTCCGGCAAACATGTTTTGAATCAACCACTGCCGATCGGGTGTCAAAAAATTCATGATTTTCCCCGGAAAAGTTTTGACAGGGTCGTGTGTGGTATCAACATGAAGGTACATTCAATTGAATGCGAAACAATCCAAGTTTGGCCAAATCCGATGTTTGGTTTGCCGGCAAACAGGTATTGAACACCCCCCCGTGCTGAGGGGTGTCGGAAAATTCACGATTTTCTTCGGAAAATCTTCCACATGGTCATGTGTGGTATCAAAATGTAGGTCCATTCATAACATTGCATAAAATTCTTATTTCGTTCTGATCTAATGTGTAGTTCTCCGGCAATCATGTTTTAAACACCCCCATGCGCAGGGGGAGGGGGGGAAATTTGCGATTTTTCCCGGAAAAGCTTTCAGAGGGTCCGACGTTTGGTTCGCCGGTAAACATGTTTTGAACAACCCAATGTGTAGAGGGGTGTCGGAAAATTTATGATTTTCCTCGGAAAAGCTTTCAGAGGGTTGTGTGTGGTATCAAAATTGAGGTCCATTCAATTGATTGCGGCAATTTTCTATTTCGTCCCAATCCAATGGGTGGTTTTCCTTAAAACAATTCGTGAACAATCCCTTGCGCATGGGGGTGTCGGAAAATTTACGATTTTCTTCGGAAAATTTTCCACAGGGTCATGTGTGGTATCGATATGTAGGTACATTCATCACATTGCGGAAATTTCTCATTTCGTCTCGATCCAATGTGTGGTTCTCCCATAAAAAAATCGCGAACGACCCCATGTGTAGAGAGGGGTCGGAAAATTCACGATTTTCTTTGGAAAATTTTCCACAGGGTCATGTGTGGTATCGATATGTAGGTACATTCATCACATTGCGGAAATTTCTCATTTCGTCTCGATCCAATGTGTGATTCTCCCAAAAAAAAAATCGCGAACGACCCTATGTGTAGAAAGGGGCCGGAAAATTCACGATTTTCTTTGGAAAATTTTCAACAGGGTCATGTATTGTATCGATATGTGGATACATTCATCACATTGCGGAAATTTCTTATCTCGTCTCGATTCAATGTGTGGTTCTCCCAAAAAAAATCGCGAATGACCCCATGTGTAGAAAGGGGTCGGAAAATTCACGATTTTCTTTGGAAAATTTTTCACAGGGTCATGTGTGGTATCGATATGTAGGTACATTCATCACATTGCGGAAATTATTCTCCACAGGGTCATGTGTGGTACCGATATGTAGGTAGATTCATCACATTGCGAAAATTTCTTATTTCGTCTCGATCCAATGTGTGGTTCTCCCCAAAAAAATTCGCGAACTTCCCCATGTGTAGAGAGGGGTTGGAAAATTTACGATTTTCTCCGGAAATTTTTCCACGGGGTCATGTGTGGTATCGATATATAGGTACATTCATCACATTGCGGAAATTTCTCATTTCGTCTCGATTCGATGTGTGGTTCTCCCTAAAAAAATTCGCGAACAACCCCATGTGTAGGAGGGGGTCGGAAAATTTACAATTTTCTCCGGAAAATGCCCCACATGGTCATGTAAGGTATCAATATGTAGGTACATTCATCAGATACCGTTTGCCGGTAAACATGTTTTGAACAACCCAATGTGTATAGGGGGTCGGAAAATTTATGATTTTTCTCGGAAAAGCTCTCAGAGGGTCGTGTGTGGTATCGAAATGAAGCTACATTCAATTGATCGCAAAAATTTCGAACCTCAGCTCGATCCGACATTTGGTTTGCCGATAAACATGTTTTGAACAACCCAATGTGTATAGGGGGTCGGAAAATTTATGATTTTTCTCGGAAAAGCTCTCAGAGGGTCGTGTATGGTATCGAAATGAAGCTACTCTCATGAGATTGCGAAAATTTCAAACATTAGTCGATCCGATATTTGGTTTGCCGGTAAACATGTTTTGAACAACCCAATGTGTATAGGGGGTCGGAAAATTTATGATTTTTCTCGGAAAAGCTCTCAGAGGGTCGTGTGTGGTATCGAAATGAAGCCACATTCAATTGATCGCGGAAATTCCAAACCTCAGCTCGATACAACATTCTGTTTGCCGATAAACATGTTTTGAACAACCCTATGTGTAGGAGGGGGTCGGAAAATTTACGATTTTCTTCGAAAAATTCTCCACAGGGTCATGTGTGGTACCGATATGTAGGTAAATTCATCAAATTGCGAAAATTTCTTATTTCGTCTCGATCCAATGTGTGGTTCTCTCCAAAAAAATTCGCGAACTTCCCCATGTGTAGAGAGGGGTCGGAAAATTTACGATTCTCTCCGGAAATTTTTCCACAGGGTCATGTGTGGTATCGATATATAGGTACATTCATCACATTGCGGAAATTTTTCATTTCGTCTCGATTCGATGTGTGGTTCTCCCTAAAAAAATTCGCGAACAACCCCATGTGTAGGAGGGGGTCGGAAAATTTACAATTTTCTCCGGAAAATGCCCCACATGGTCATGTAAGGTATCAATATGTAGGTACATTCATCAGATTGCGAAAATTTTTTATTAAGTCTCGATCCGATGTCTGGTTCTCCTTAAAAAAATTCGAGAACCACCCCATGTGTAGGAGGGGGTCGGAAAATTTATGATTTTCTCCGGAAAATCATCCACAGGGTCATGTAAGGTATCGATATGTAGGTACATTAATTAGATTGCGGAAATTTTCTATTCCGTTACGATCCGATGTCTGGTTCTCCCAAAAAAAAATTCGCGAATGACCCCATGTGTAGAAAGGAGTCGGAAAATTTACGATTTTTTTTGAAAAATTTTCCACAGGGTCATGTGTGGTATCGATATGTAGGTACATTCATCACATTGCGGAAATTATTTATTTTGTCTCGATCCAATGTGTGGTCCTCCCTAAAAAAATTCGCGAACAACCTCATGTGTAGGAGGGGGTCGGAAAATTTACAATTTTCTCCGGAAAATGCTCCACATGGTCATGTGTGGTATCGATATGTAGGTACATACATTAAATTGCGGAAATTTCTCTTTTCATTACGATTTGATGTCTGGTTCTCCCAAAAAAAAATCGCGAACGACCCCATGTGTAGAAAGGGGTCGGAAAATTTACAATTTTCTCCGGAAAATGCTCCACATGGTCATGTGTGGTATCAATATGAACGTACATTCATCAGATTGCGGAAATTTCTCATTTCGTTACGATACGATGTCTGGTTCTCCCCCCAAAAAATCGAGAACCACCCCATGTGTAGGAAGGGGGCGGGAAAATCTACAATTTTCTTTGGAAAATGCTCCACATGGTCATGTGTGGTATCAAAATGAAGGTACATTCATCAGATTGCGGAAATTGTTTATTTCGTTCCGATTCAATGTATAGTTCTCCGACAAACAGGTTTTGAACAACCCCATGTGTAGAGGGGCGTCGGAAAATTTACGATTTTCTCCGGAAAATCCTCCACATGGTCATGTCTGGTATCAAAATGAAGGTTCATTCATTAGATTGCATAAAAGTTTTATTTCGTTCTGATCCAATGTATAGTTCTCCGACAAACAGGTTTTGAACAACCCCATGTGTAGAGGGGGGTCGGAAAATTTACGATTTTCTCCGGAAAATCCTCCACATGGTCATGTGTGAGATCAAAATGAAGGTCCATTCATTAGATTGCATAAACTTTTCATTTCGTTCCGATCGAATGTATAGTTCTCCGGCAATCATGTTTTGAACACCCCCATGCGCAGGGGAGGGGGGGGGAATTTGCGATTTTCCCTGGAAAAGTTTCCAGAGGGTCGTGTGTGGTATCAATATGTAGGTACATTCATACCATTGCATAAATTTCTTATTTGGTTCCGATCCAATGTATAGTTCTCCGGCAAACAGGTTTTGAACTACCCCCCGTGCTGAGGGGTGTAGGAAAATTTGCGAATTTTCCCGGGAAAGTTTCCACAGGGTCATGTATGGTATCAATATGTAGGTACATTCATTAGATTGCATAAAATTCTTATTTCGTCCCGATCCGATGTATTGTTCTCCGACAAACAGGTTTTGAACAACCCAATGTGTAGAGGGGGTCGGAAAATTTGCGATTTCCCCCGGAAAATCTTCCAGAGGGTCATGCATGGTATCAAAATGAAGGTACATGCATCAGATTGCGAAATTGTTTTATTTCGTCTCGATCCGATGTCTGGTTCTCCTAAAAAAAAATCCTGAATACTCTTCCGGAAAATTTGTGATTTTCTTTGGAAAATTATTTGGAGAATTTCGAGGGGCATCAAAATGCTCACGTGATCGCCAGCTTTCCGAAAATCTAACAATCAGCTCGATCGCATCATGGGTTCTCGAGCAATCCCCGATCGAAGATTGTCGATTTTTTTTTGTCGGACGGGTACTAGTATGGGGAAAAAATCAAAATTTGAAAAATAGTCAAAATCTTTTACCGAAGCCGTGTTTGGTATCAAAATGAAGGTACAGAATATCTGATGCCAAAAATGTTGATTTTAGCTCGATCCGATGTCTGGTTCTCTGTAAAAAAAATCTTGAAAATGAAGCCAAATTTTGAATTTTCTTTGGGAAAGTTGCTACACAGCCGTGTGTGGTATCAAATTGAAGATAATCGAAATTGATGACGTCCAGTTCTGATTTCAGCCCGATCCGATGTCTGGTTCTCCGGCAAACATGTTTTGAATCAACCACTGCCGATCGCGTGTCGGAAAATCCATGATTTTTCCCGGAAAAGTTTTGACAGGGTCGTGTGTGAAATCAACATGAAGGTACATTCAATTGAATGCGAAAAAATCCAAGTTTGGCCGAATCCGATGTTTGGTTTGCCGGCAAACAGGTATTGAAGACCCCCCCGTGCTGAGGGGTGTCGGAAAATTTACGATTTTCTTCGGAAAATCTTCCACATGGTGATGTGTGGTATCAAAATGAAGGTCCATTCATAACATTGCATAAAATTCTTATTTCGTTCCGATCCAATGTGTAGTTCTCCGGCAATCATGTTTTAAACACCCCCATGCGCGGGGGGAGGGGGGGAAATTTGCGATTTTCCCCGGAAAAGCTTCCGGAGGGTCGTGTGTGGTATCAAAATGAAGCTACATTCAATTGATTGCGAAAATTTTAAACCACAGCCCGATCCGACGTTTGGTTTGCCGGCAAACATGTTTAGAACAACCCAATGTGTAGAGTGGGTCGGAAAATCATGATTTTCCTCGGAAAAGCTCCAAAAGGGTCGTGTGTGGTATCGAAATGAAGCTACATTCATTAGATTGCCAAAATTTCAAACCTCAACCCGATCCGACATTTAGTTTGCCGTTGAACATGTTTTGAACAACCCAATGTGTATGGGGGGTCGGAAAATCATGATTTTCCTCGGAAAAGCTCTAAGACGGTCGAGTGTGGTATCGAAATGAAGCTACATTCATTAGATTGCCAAAATTTCAAATCTCAACCCGATCCGACATTTAGTTTGCCGTTAAACATGTTTTGAACAACCCAATGTGTATGGGGGGTCGGAAAATCATGATTTTCCTCGGAAAAGCTCCAAGAGGGTCAAGTGTGGTATCGAAATGAAGCCACATTCATAAGATTGCCAAAATTTTAAATCTCAACTCGATCCGACATTCGGTTTGCCGGCAAACATGTTTTGAACAACCCAATGTGTATAGGGGGTCGGAAAAACATGATTTTCCTCGGAAAAGCTCTAAGACGGTCGAGTGTGGTATCGAAATGGAGCTACATTCATTAGATTGCCAAAATTTTGAATCTCGACCCGATCCGACATTTAGTTTGCCGTTAAACATGTTTTGAACAACCCAATGTGTATGGGGGGTCGGAAAATCATGATTTTCCTCGGTAAAGCTCCAAGAGGGTCGTGTGTGGTATCGGAATGAAGCTACATTCATAAGATTGCCAAAATTCCGAACCTCGACCCGATCCGACATCCTGTTTGCCGTTAAACATGTTTTGAACAACCCAATGTGTATAGGGGGTCGGAAAATCATGATTTTCCTCGGAAAAGCTCCAAGAGTGTCATGTGTGGTATCAAAATGAAGCTACATTCATCAGCTTGCGACATTTTCAAACCTCAACTCGATCCGACATCTGGTTTGCCGTTAAACATGTTTTGAACAACCCAATGTGTATGGGGGGTCGGAAAATCATGATTTTCCTCGGAAAACCTCTAAGACGGTCGAGTGTGGTATCGAAATGGAGCTACATCTATCAGATTGTCAAAATTTCAAATCTCAACCCGATCCGACATTTAGTTTGCCGTTAAACATGTTTTGAACAACCCAATGTGTATGGGGGGTCGGAAAATCATGATTTTCCTCGGAAAAGCTTCAAGAGGGTCGAGTGTGGTATCGAAATGAAGCTACATTCATCAGATTGCGAAAATTTCAAACCTCAACTCGATCCGACATTTGGTTTGCCGTTAAACATGTTTTGAACAACCCAATGTGTATAGGGGGTCGGAAAAACATGATTTTCCTCGGAAAAGCTCCGAGAGGGTCGTGTGTGGGATCGAAATGAAGCTTCATTCATTAGATTGCTAAAATTTTGAACCTCAACCCGATCCGACATTTGGTTTGCCGGCAAACATGTTTTGAACACCCCAATGTGTATAGGGGGTCGGAAAAACATGATTTTCCTCGGAAAAGCTCTAAGACGGTCGAATGTGGTATCGAAATGGAGCTAAATTCATTAGGTTGCCAAAATTTGAAACCTCAACCCGATCCGACATCTAGTTTGCCGGCAAACATGTTTTGAACAACCCAATGTGTACAGGGGGTCGGAAAAACATGATTTTCCTCGGAAAAGCTCCAAGAGGGTCGTGTGTGGTATCGAAATGAAGCTACATCCATCAGATTGCCAAAATTTCAAATCTCAACCCGATCCGACATTTGATTCGCCGTAAACATGTTTTGAACAACCCAATGTGTATAGGGGGTCGGAAAATCATGATTTTCCTCGGAAAAGCTCTCAGAGGGTCGAGTGTGGTATCGAAATGAAGCTACATTCATCAGATTGCGAAAATTCGAAACCTCAACCCAATCCGACATTTGGTTTGCCGGCAAACATGTTTTGAACAACCCAATGTGTAAAGGATGTCGGAAAATTATGATTTTTTTTGGAAGAGCTCTCAGAGGGTCGAGTGTGATATCGAAATGAAGCTACATTCATTAGATTGCGAAAATTTGAAACCTCGACCCGATCCGACATCTAGTTTGCCGACAAACATGTTTTGAACAACCCAATGTGTATAGGGGGTCGGAAAAACATGACTTTCCTCGGAAAAGCTCCAAGAGGGTCGAGTGTGGTATCGAAATGAAGCTTCATTCATTAGATTGCCAAAATTTTGAACCTCAACCCGATCCGACATCTGGTTTGCCGACAGACATGTTTTGAACAACCCAATGTGTATAGGGGGTCGAAAAAACATGATTTTCCTCGGAAGAGCTCTAAGACGGTCAAGTGTGGTATCGAATTGAAGCTACATTCATTAGATTGCGAAAATTCCAAACCTCAATCCGATTTGACATTTAGTTTGCCGTTAAACATGTTTTGAACAACCCAATGTGTATGGGGGGTCGGAAAATCATGATTTTCCTCGGAAAAGCTCCAAGAGGGTCATGTGTGGTATCGAAATGAAGCTACATTCATTAGATTGCCACAATTTCAAACCTCAACTCGATCTGACATTTGGTTTGCCGGCAAACATGTTTTGAACAACCCAATTTTGGGAAAAATTTTAAATTTTCTTGGAAAGCCCCCAGGGGTCGGGGGGGGGAAATGAGTATCTTATTTGGGAAAATTTTAAACCCCCCCCCAATTGGAAAACATTTTTTAAAAAAAAAGGGGGGGGGAAAAAATTTTCCCAAAAAGGGGGGGTCGTGAACAAAACATGATTGCAAAATTTTCAACCTTTCCCCGTTAAAATTGGGGGGGGGGAAATTTTGAACAACCCAATGTGAAAGGGTTGAAAAAAAACTTTTTTTTCCTGGAAAAACCAAAGGGGAATTTTAAAATAATTTTAATAGATCCAAAATTTCCAAACCTGACAGTTTGGTTAAAACATGTTTTAAAACCCAAGGTTTTGGGGGTGGAATCGGGTACTCCAAAAAGTCCAAATAAAATTAAAAAAAAAAAAATTTGATCAAAATTTTTGCCTAAAAAAAAATTTTCCTTTAAAAATTTTTTTAAAAAATTGAAGGGGTGGGTTTGTTTTTCAAAAAGCTCTAGGGGAAATTGGGGATCAAAAAAAACCCTTTTAAAAAATTGCAAAATTTAAAACCAACCCTTTGAATTGGTTTTCAAAAATTTTTTCCCCAAGTCTAGGGGGTCAAAAAAAATTGTTTTGGGAAAAGTTTGGGGGGGGAAAAAAAGGGTTTTGGGAAAATTAAAACTTTTAAATTCCAATTTTTGTTTCCTTAAACTTTTAAAAACCCTTTTGGGGGGGTGGAAAAATATTTTCAAAACCTAGGGACGGCTTTTTGGGGAAAAAAGGGAACAAAGTTTGAAAATTTTTCCCCAAAAGTCCAAAGTTTCGAAGTTTTGAAAACCCATTTAGGGGGGGGAAAATAATTTTCCCTTTAAAAAAGTTGGGGGGATGTTTGAAAACCATTATGTGCGAAAATTTCCTCAAACTCAGTTTTGGTTTGGAAAACTTTTTTAAAAACCCCAATTTATGGGGGGCAAAAAAAAATTTTGGGGGCCCTAAAGGGGAGGGGGGGGAAAACGGGGGAAAATTTGGTTCAAAAATTTTTAAACCCCCCCGACCCAATTTGGGTTTCCGGGGAAAAATTTTAAACCCCCAATTTTTTAGGGGGGGCTTTTTTCCCAAAACCCCAAGGGGAAAGGGGTTCGAATGGGTAATATTAGGACCCAAAAATTGAAATAAACACCTTTTTCCGGAAAAATTTTTAAAACCGGGTTCAGGGGTGGGGAAAAACATGTTTTTGGAAAACCCGGGGGGGGGGTTTAAAAAAATTTTGAAAAATTAAATCTCAAGACCCTTGATTCCAAAATGTTTTAAAAACCCCGGTTTGGGGGGGGAAACAGGTTTTTGGAAACCCCAAAGGGGAGGGGGGTGAAATAAAAATTTCGAAAATTAAACCTCCCCCCAATCCATTTTTGAGGCAAAATTTTTAACCCCATTGGAAAGGGTGGGGAAAAAATTTTTTGGGGAAAACCCAGGGGGTGATGATTCGAAAAAGCTTCAAGAGCAAAAATTTGAATCAAACCCCACACTACAAAAAAATTTTTAAAAAAATGGTTAGGGGTAAAAAAAAAGGGGAAAAAAATTTTAAATAAGGGGGGGTTTGGTAAAAATAAGATTCAAATTCAAAATTTGACCTCCCCACCTTTGGGACTTTTTTTTGGGGAAAACCCCATGGTATGGGGGTAAAAAAACATGATTTTCCTCGAAAGCTAAAGGTCATGTGGTATCGAAAAAAGGTCTTATTAAAATTAAAACCCCCCGACCCAAATGTTTTAAAAATTTTTTGAACAACCCAATTTTTTGGGGGTGAAAAAAACATGATTTTCCTCGAAAAGCCCAAGGGGGGGATTGGGGGGTTTAAATAACCCCCCCTTTTTGGCAAAATTTTTGCCCCACCCAGTGTTTGGTTTTGGGGAAACATTTTTTTCCCCAAAAGTTTTAGGGTGTGGAAAACATGTTTTTCCCTCAAAACCCGGGGGTTTTTCAATGGACTTTGTTTTCCAAAATTTTACCCACCAATTTGATTTGGAAAAATTTTTTGAAACCCAAGTTTGGGGGGTGGGAAAATAATTTTTCCTAAGGGGGTTTTGGGGGAAAAAAAAAGAGCAAAATTTCACAATGTTTTAACCCCAAATAAAATTTTTTCCGAAACATTTTTGAAAAACCAAGGTTGAGGTGGGAAAAATTTTTTTTTGGGGAAAAGAAAAAAAAAAGGGGGGTTTAAAAGAAGTTTTTAACGGGAAATTTTAAAAATGATTCCTCGGGGTAAAGTTTGGAAAACCCAAATTTTATTAAAAAAAAACCCCAGCTTTCCCCGGAAATTTTAAACCAGGGGTTTAAGGGTAAAAATAATTAAAAAAACTCAAGCCTTTGTTTTTTTAACCCCTTTTTAACAAAAAAAATTTTTTGGGGGGAAAAAAATTTTTTTTGGGGGAAAAAAAGGGGGTATAAATGGTCCAAAAAGTTCTTTCAAACTCAAGACGTTTTTTTTGGGGTTAAACATTTTTGAAAAAAAGGGGTCAAAAAATGTTTCCGGAAAAGTAATTGTGTTTTGGAATAATTTATTTTTAAAAAAGCCTTGACCCAATGGTTTTGGGGGAAAATTTTTTAACCCCCCTTTTTTGGGGGGGGAAAAACAATTTTTGGAAAACCCAAAGGGGGTAGGTGGAAAATAAATTTTTTGATTAAAATTAAAAATAACCCACAACTTCATTTGGGGGAACTTTAAAACCCCCCCCCCTTTTTTGGGCGAAAATTGTTTTCCCGGAAAAGGGGGGGGGGGGTTTTAAAAGGCTACTTCATTGTTTGAAAATTTAAACAAACCCCAAATAAAAAAAACCCCAAAATGTTTAAAACCCAATGTGTTAGGGGGTAAAAAAAATTTTTTCGGAAAATCCAAAGGGTCGTGGGGGGGAAAAATGAAGTTTCTTCAAAAGATCCAAAATTTCAAACTAAACCCCGACCCGCTTTGGTTTGCCAAAAATGTTTTGAAAAACCCAAATGTTAGGGGGTGGGAAAATAATTTTCCCGGAAAATCCAGAGGGTGGTGGGGGTATCGAAGGAAAACTTAAATTAAAATTTTGAACCTACCCAACCCGACATTGGTTTGCCGGCAAAATTTTTTAAAAACCCAAGTGTAAAGGTAAAAAAAATTTTTTTTTGGAAGTTAAAAAAGGGGGGTTTTCAAAAGAAAATTCCCCAAATTAAACTCACCCGTCCGAAAACTTTTGCCAAAAATTTTTTAAAAACCCCCCAGGTTTTTCAAAAAACTTTTTTGGAAAAAGCCCGAGGTGAGGGGGGAGGAAATATTTTTTTTAAAATTGCCAAAAATTTAACCCAAACCCTTACCGGTTTACAAAGTTTTTGAAAAACCCAATGTTTAAAGGGGTCAAAAATCTGTTTTTGGGAAAACCAAAAAAAGGGTAATCAAAAAAATCACGGTTCCAAAAAAAACCCCTGAGGGGAATTTTGGGAAAAATTTTTAAAAACCCAAGTTAGGGGGTAAAAAAAACTTTTTTGGGAAAAAAATTTGGATTTGGGGAAAAAAACCTTAAAACAATTTGAAAAATGATTCGGAAAGGTTTGGCGGAAACTTTAAAAACCCCTTTTTGGGGTTTAAAAAAATTTTTCCTGGGAAAATAAAAGGGGTTTTGGGACAAATTTAAAACAATTTTCCCAAAAAAATTTCCTCAAGCCCAATTTGTTTGGTTAAAAGTTTTAAAAAATTGAAAAAAACCCCTTATCCTGTCCGGGGGCATGTTGGAAAAAAGGGATTTAAAAAGGGGGAAATTTTCCTCAAGTAAAAGGTTTTGGTTTTAAAAAATTTTTGAAAAACCCCAATTTTTAGATGGAAAATTATGACCCAAAAAATGGCAAGGGGGTTGAAAACCCAATTATGGAAAAAAATTTAAAATCCTCGAGCAGGGCCGTTGCTTTTAACCCCTTTTGGGGGGGGGAAAAAAAAATTTTTTGGGGCCCAAAAAGGGTTTTAACAAAGGTAAATTTCGACCTTTTTTTTAAAACCCCAAAGGGCCCAAATTTATTTGCCTTAAAAGTTTTGAAAACCAATTAGGGGGTCGGAAAATAATTCCGGAAATAAAAGGGGTGGGTTTTGAAAACCCTTAAAATTCGAAAATTTCAAATCATTTGGGTTGGTTTCCCTTTTTAAAAATTTTGAAACCCAAAATGGGGGCGGAAAAACATTTTTTCCCCAAAAGTAGGGGGTTTGTTTTCGAAAAACCCAATTATGTTTGAAATTAAACCTTGATCGAATTTTCCCCCCTTTTTTTTTGCCCCTGGGGGGTGGGAAAAAAAATGTTTTTCGGAAAAGCCCGAGGGTCAGTGTGGTTAAAAATGAAAAAATTCATTTTGAAAATTAAACCCTTAACCCCATTATTTTCCGGGAAACAGTTTTGAACAAAACCAAGGTTTTTGGGGGAAAATTTTTCCTGGAAAAGCTCAAAAAGGTGGGGGTTTTGAAAGGAGTTTAAAATTCCCAAAATTTTTCCAACCCCCCCACATTTGTCCGGGAAATTTTTAAAACCCAATGTTTGGGGGGGGAAAAAAAAACCCCCAAACCCGGGGGTTTGGGGGGGTTCGAAAAAAATTTTAAAAAACCCAAAACAATTCCCCCGCCACTTTTGTTTCCCCAAAATTTTTTTAAAACCAGTTTTGGGAAAACAGTTTTGGGAAAAGCTAAATCTTTTTGGCAAAATAAAAATTCTGATTCTTTTGAAATAACCCAATGTTTGTTGGGAAACATGTTTTCCCCGGGGGGTGCAAAAAATTGGGTTTTTTTAAAAGAGCTAAATGAGGGGAAATTTAAATAACCCACCCATTTTTGCAAAAATTTTAAAACCCAAGGCCAGGGAAAATTTTGCCCCAAGGGAAGGGGGGTGGAAAAGTTTTTCCCCGGGGGGGAAAGGGGTCGGGGGAGAAGGAAATTTCCAAAAAATTTAACCCCCCTGGTTTGGGAAACTTTTTTTCCCCCCCAAAGGGGGGGGGGGGTTCGATTTCCCGGGAAAACCCAAGGGGTCGAGTGTGGTATCGAATAAGCCCTTTCAAGATTCCAAAATTAAACCCCCCATCCAAATTTTTGGGTTTTTTTAAACTTTTTGAAAAACCCAATTTAGAGGGGTCAAAAAAAGGGGGTTTTTTTAAAAGGCTCAACTCAAGTGGAAGTTTTGAACTACATTTTATTTGGGAAAAAATTTTAAAACCCCTTTTAATTTAAAAATTTTTCCCCAAAAAGGGGGGGTTTTCAAAAATCATGTTTTTGGGAAACTTAAGAGGATTTTAAAATAAAACCGTTCCCAAAAATTTAAAAAAACAACCCCCTTTTTTTGGGGGAAACAGTTTGAAAACCCAAGGTTGGGGGGGGAAAAAATGATTTCCTAAAGTCCAAATTTCAAATTTATCAAAATGGAATTTGTTGCGAAAAATTTAAACCCAAGTGAATTTTTTTCCGGAAACATGTTTTAAAAAACCAAAGGTAAGTGGGTGGGAAAACTATTTTTTGGAAAACCCAACCCCGGGTTTAAAAAATTTTCCAATTTTGAAAAACAATAAAGTCGAAATCTATTTTTCCGGGAAAAACTTTTAAACCCCCGGAGGGGGTCAAAAAAATTTTTTCAAAAAGCCCCAAATCTTACAAATGGCCATTTGGTTAAAAATTTTTTAAACCCCAGTGATTCAAACGGGTTGGGGGAAAAATTTTTTTGAAAAAAAAGGGGGGGGTGGGAAATAGTTTTAAAATCCAACCTTTGGGGAAAACATTTTTAAAAAATTTTTAACCCCAAAAGTGTTTTGGGGGTTTGAAAACGTTTGGAAAAAAAAAGGGGTTGGGGGTAAAAAAAATTTTTTGGAAAAGTTTAAAAGGGGGTGGATCTTTTGGACATGTTAACGAAAAATTAAAATTAACCGATTTTTTTTTCAGAGAGCTCTAAGACGGTAAGTGTGGTATCGATTGAAGACATTCATTGATGCGAAAATCCATTACCTCTAATCCGATGACATTTAGTTTGCGTTGTAAAACCCCCAGTTTGAAAACCCAATGTGTATGGTGGGTCTGGAAAATCATTGATTTTTCCTCGGAAAAGCTCTAAGAGTCGCGTGTGGTTATCGAAATGGAGCTACATTCCATTAGATGCCAAAATATTTCAATCTCAACCCGATACGAAGTTAGTTGCCGTTAAACATGTTTTGAACAACCCAATGTGTATGGGGGGTCGGAAAATCATGATTTTCCTCGGAAAAGCTTCAAGAGGGTCGAGTGTGGTATCGAAATGAAGCTACATTCATCAGATTGCGAAAATTTCAAATCTCAACCCGATCCGACATTTGATTCGCCGTAAACATGTTTTGAACAACCCAATGTGTATAGGGGGTCGGAAAATCATGATTTTCCTCGGAAAAGCTCTCAGAGGGTCGAGTGTGGTATCGAAATGAAGCTACATTCATCAGATTGCGAAAATTTGAAACCTCAACCCAATCCGACATTTGGTTTGCCGGCAAACATGTTTTGAACAACCCAATGTGTAAAGGATGTCGGAAAATTATGATTTTTCTTGGAAGAGCTCTCAGAGGGTCGAGTGTGATATCGAAATGAAGCTACATTCATTAGATTGCGAAAATTTGAAACCTCGACCCGATCCGACATCTAGTTTGCCGACAAACATGTTTTGAACAACCCAATGTGTATAGGGGGTCGGAAAAACATGATTTTCCTCGGAAAAGCTCCAAGAGGGTCGAGTGTGGTATCGAAATGAAGCTTCATTCATTAGATTGCCAAAATTTCGAACCTCAACCCTATCCGACTTCTGGTTTGCCGACAGACATGTTTTGAACAACCCAATGTGTATAGGGGGTCGGAAAATCATGATTTTCCTCGGAACAGCTGCAAGAGGGTCGAGTGTGGTATCGAAATGAAGCTACATTCATTAGATTGCAAAAATTCTAAACCTCGACCCGATCCGACATCTAGTTTGCCGGCAAACATGTTTTGAACAACCCAATGTGTATAGGGGGTCGAAAAAACATGATTTTCGTCGGAAAAGCTCCAAGAGGGTCGAGTGTGGTATATAAATGAAGCCACATTCATCAGATTGCGAAAATTTCGAACCTCAGTCCGATTCGACATCTGGTTTGGCGGCAAACATGTTTTGAACAACCCAATGTGTATAGGGTGTAGGAAAAACATGATTTTCCTCGGAAAAGCTCCAAGAGGGTCGTGTATGGTATCGAAATGAAGCTACATTCAATAGATTGCCAAAATTCCAATCCTCAACCCGATCCGACATTTGATTTGCCGTTAAACATGTTTTGAACAACCCAATGTGTATAGGGGGTCGGAAAATCATGATTATCTCCGGTAAAGCTCCAAGAGGGTCATGTGTGGTATCAAAATGGAGCTACATTCATCAGATTGCGAAATTTCTGAACCTCAACCCGATCCAACATCTGGTTTGCCGTTAAACATGTTTTGAACAACCCAATGTGTATAGAGGGTCGGAAAATTATGATTTTTCTCGGAAAAGCTCTAAGATGGTCAAGTGTGGTATCGAAATGAAGCTACATTCATTAGATTGCGAAATTTTCAAACCTCAACTCGATTCGACATTCGGTTTGCCGTTGAACATGTTTTGAACAACCCAATGTGTATAGGGGGTCGGAAAAACATGATTTTCCTCGGAAAAGCTCTAAGACGGTCTAGTGTGGTATCGAAATGGAGCTACATTCATCAGATTGCCAAAATTTTAAATCTCAACCCGATCCGACATTTAGTTTGCCGTTAAACATGTTTTGAACAACCCAATGTGTATGGGGGGTCGGAAAATCATGATTTTCCTCGGAAAAGCTCCAAGAGGGTCGAGTGTGGTATCGAAATGAAGCTACCTTCATAAGATTGCGAAAATCTTAAACCTCAACTTGATCCGACATTTGGTTTGCCGTTAAACATGTTTTGAACAACCCAATGTGTATAGGGGGTCGGAAAAACATGATTTTCCTCGGAAAAGCTCCGAGAGGGTCGTGTGTGGTATCGAAATGAAGCTACATTCATCAGATTGCTAAAATTCTGAACCTTAACCCGATCCGACATCTGGTTTGCCGGCAAACATGTTTTGAACACCCCAATGTGTATAGGGGGTCGGAAAAACATGATTTTCCTCGGAAAAGCTCCAAGAGGGTCGAGTGTGGTATCGAAATGAAGCTACATTCATCAGATTGCGAAAATTCCAAACCCTAATCCGATCTGACATTCAGTTTGCCGGCAAACATGTTTTGAACAACCCAATGTGTATAGTGGGTCGGAAAATCATGATTTTCCTCGGAAAAGCTCTGAGAAGGTCGAGTGTGGTATCGAAATGGAGCTACATTCATTAGATTGCCAAAATTTGAAACCCTAACCCGATCCGACATTTAGTTTGCCGGCAAACATGTTTTGAACAACCCAATGTGTTCAGGGGGTCGGAAAAACATGATTTTCCTCGGAAAAGCTCCAAGAGGGTCGTGTGTGGTATCGAAATGAAGCTTCATTCATAAGATTGCCAAAATTTCAAATCTCAACCCGATCCGACATTTGGTTTGCCGTAAACATGTTTTGAACAACCCAATGTGTATAGGGGGTCGGAAAATCATGATTTTCCTCGGAAAAGCTCTCAGAGGGTCGAGTGTGGTATCGAAATGAAGCTACATTCATAAGATTGCAAAAATTTGAAACCTCAACTCAATCCGACATTTGGTTTGCCGGCAAACATGTTTTGAACAACCCAATGTGTATAGGATGTCGGAAAATTATGATTTTTCTTGAAAGAGCTCTCAGAGAGTCGAGTGTGATATCGAAATGAAGCTACATTCATTAGATCGCGAAAATTTAGAACCTCGACCCGATACGACATCTAGTTTGCCGACAAACATGTTTTGAACAACCCAATGTGTATAGGGGGTCGGAAAAACATGATTTTCCTCGGAAAAGCTCCAAGAGGGTCGAGTGTGTTATCGAAATGAAGCTACATTCATCAGATTGCCAAAATTTTGAACTTTAACCCGATCCGACATCTGGTTTACCGACAAACATGTTTTGAACAACCCAATGTGTATAGGGGGTCGGAAAATCATGATTATCCCCGGAAAAGCTCCAAGAGGGTCGAGTGTGGTATCGAAATGAAGCTACTTTCATAAGATTGCCAAAATTCCAAACCTCAACTCGATCCGACATTTGGTTTGCTGTTAAACATGTTTTGAACAACCCAATGTGTATGAGGGGTCGGAAAATCATGATTTTTCTCGGAAGAGCTCTAAGACGGTCAAGTGTGGTATCGAATTGAAGCTACATTCATTAGATTGCGAAAATTCCAAACCTTAATCCGATTTGACATTCAGTTTGCCGGCAAACATGTTTTGAACAACCCAATGTGTATAGTGGGTCGGAAAATCATGATTTTCCTCGGAAAAGCTCTAAGACGGTCTAGTTTGGTATCGAAATGGAGCTACATTCATCAGATTGCCAAAATTTCAAATCTCAACCCGATCCGACATTTAGTTTGCCGTTAAACATGTTTTGAACAACCCAATGTGTATGGGGGGTCGGAAAAACATGATTTTCCTCGGAAAAGCTCCGAGAGTGTCAAGTGTGGTATCGAAATGAAGCTATATTCATTAGATTGCGAAAATTTCAAACCTCAACTCGATCCGACATTTGGTTTGCCGGCAAACATGTTTTGAACAACCCAATGTGTATAGTGGGTCGGAAGATCATGATTTTCCTCGGAAAAGCCCTAAGACGGTCTAGTGTGGTATCGAAATGGAGCTACATTCATTAGATTGCAAAAATCTGAACCTCGACCCGATCCGACATCTAGTTTGCCGGCAAACATGTTTTGAACAACCCAATGTGTATAGGGGGTCGAAAAGACATGATTTTCCTCGGAAAAGCTCCAAGAGGGTCGAGTGTGGTATCGAAATGAAGCCACATTCATGAGATTGCGAAAATTTCAAACCTCAACCCGATCCGACATCTGGTTTGCCGTTAAACATGTTTTGAACAACCCAATGTGTATAGGGGGTCGGAAAAATATGATTTTCCTCGGAAAAGCTCCAAGAGGGTCGTGTATGGTATCGAAATGAAGCTACATTAATAGATTGCCAAAATTTCGAATCTCAACCCGATCCGACATTTGGTTTGCCGTTAAACATGTTTTGAACAACCCAATGTGTATAGATGGGTCGGAAAATCATGATTTTCCTTGGAAAAGCTCCAAGAGGGTCGTGTGTGGTATCGAAATGAAGCTACATTCATTAGATTGCCAAAATTTCAAACCCTAACCCGATCCGACATCTAGTTTGCCGTTAAACATGTTTTGAACAACCCAATGTGTATAGGGGGTCGGAAAATCATGATTTTCCCCGGAAAAGCTCCAAGAGGGTCAAGGGTGGGTCAAATGAAGCTACATTCTTAGCTTGCGACATTTTTAGATCTCAACTCGATCCGAGATCTGGTTTGCCGTTAAACATGTTTTGAACAACCCAATGTGTATGGGGGGTCGGAAAATCATGATTTTCATCGGAAAAGCTCCAAGACGGTCGAGTGTGGTATCGAAATGAAGCTACATTCATTAGATTGCGAAATTTTCAAACCTCAACTCGATTCGACATTCGGTTTGCCGTTAAACATGTTTTGAACAACCCAATGTGTATAGGGGGTCGGAAAATCATGATTTTCCTCGGAAAAGCTCCAAGAGGGTCATGTGTGGTGTCAAAATGAAGCTACATTCATTAGCTTGCGACATTTTTAGATCTCAACTCGATCCGAGATCTGGTTTGCCGTTAAACATGTTTTGAACAACCCAATGTGTATGGGGGGTCGGAAAATCATGATTTTCATCGGAAAAGCTCCAAGACGGTCGAGTGTGGTATCGAAATGAAGCTACTTTCATAAGATTGCCAAAATTCCAAACCTCAACTCGATCCGACATTTGGTTTGCTGTTAAACATGTTTTGAACAACCCAATGTGTATGAGGGGTCGGAAAATCATGATTTTCCTCGGAAGAGCTCTAAGACGGTTGAGTGTGGTATCGAAATGAAGCTACATTCATTAGATTGCGAAAATTCCAAACCTTAAACCGATTCGACATTCGGTTTGCCGGCAAACATGTTTTGAACAACCCAATGTGTATAGTGGTTCGGAAAATCATGATTTTCCTCGGAAAAGCTCTAAGACGGTCTAGTGTGGTATCGAAATGGAGCTACATTCATCAGATTGCCAAAATTTCAAATCTCAACCCGATCCGACATTTAGTTTGCCGTTAAACATGTTTTGAACAACCCAATGTGTATGGGGGGTCGGAAAAACATGATTTTCCTCGGAAAAGCTCCAAGAGGGTCGAGTGTGGTATCGAAATGAAGCTACATTCATTAGATTGCCAAAATTTCAAACCTCAACTCGATCCGACATTGGTTTGCCGTTAAACATGTTTTGAACAACCCAATGTGTATAGGGGGTCGGAAAACATGATTTTCCTCGGAAAAGCTCCAAGAGGGTCGAGTGTGGTATCGAAATGAAGCTACATTCATTAGATTGCGAAAATTTCAACCTCAACCCGATCCGACATTTGGTTTGCCGTTAAACATGTTTTGAACAACCCAATGTGTATAGGGGGTCGGAAAATCATGATTTTCCTCGGAAAAGCTCCAAGAGGGTCGAGTGTGGTATCGAAATGAAGCTACATTCATCAGATACATTCATCAGATTGCAAAATTTCAAACCTCAACCCGATCCGACATCTGGTTTGCCGTTAAACATGTTTTGAACAACCCAATGTGTATAGGGGGTCGGAAAATCATGATTTTCCTCGGAAAAGCTCCAAGAGGGTCATGTGGTATCGAAATGAAGCTACATTCATAAGATTGCGAAAATTTCAAACCTCGACCCGATCCAACATCTAGTTTGCCGACAAACATGTTTTGAACAACCCAATGTGTATGGGGGGTCGGAAAAACATGGTTTTCCTCGGAAAAGCTCCAAGAGGGTCGAGTGTGGTATCGAAATGAAGCCACAATCATTAGATTGCGAAAATTCTGAACCTCAGTCCGATTCGACATTTGGTTTGCCGGCAAACATGTTTTGAACAACCCAATGTGTATGGGGTGTCGGAAAAACATGATTTTCCTCGGAAAAGCTCCAAGAGGGTCGTGTATGGTATCGAAATGAAGCTACATTCAATAGATTGCCAAAATTCTAATCCTCAACACGATCCGACATTTGATTTGCCGGTAAACATGTTTTGAACAACCCAATGTGTATAGGGGGTCGGAAAATCATGATTATCCCCGGGAAAGCTCCAAGAGGGTCATGTGTGGTATCAAAATGAAGCTACATTCATCAGATTGCGAAATTTTTGAACCTCAACCCGATCCGACATTTGGTTTGCCGTTAAACATGTTTTGAACAACCCAATGTGTATGGGGGGTCGGAAAATTATGATTTTCCTCGGAAAAGCTCTAAGATGATCGAGTGTGGTATCGAAATGAAGCTACATTCAGTAGATTGCGAAATTTTCAAACCTCAACTCGATCCGACATTCGGTTTGCCGTTAAACATGTTTTGAACAACCCAATGTGTATAGGGGGTCGGAAAAACATGATTTTCCTCGGAAAAGCTCCAAGAGGGTCGTGTGTGGTATCGAATTAAAGCTACATTCATTAGATTGCCAAAATTTCAAACCTCAACCCGATCCGACATTCGGTTTGCCGTTAAACATGTTTTGAACAACCCAATGTGTATAGGGGGTCGGAAAATCATGATTTTCCTCGGAAAAGCTCCAAGAGGGTCATGTGTGGTATCAAAATGAAGCTACATTCATCAGCTTGCGAAATTTTCACACCTCAACTCGATCCGACATCTGGTTTGCCGTTAAACATGTTTTGAACAACCCAATGTGTATGGGGGGTCGGAAAATCATGATTTTCATCGGAAAAGCTCCAAGAGGGTCGTATGTGGTATCGAAATGAAGCTACATTCATTAGATTGTCAAAATTCTAAACCTCAACTCGATCCGACATTCGGTTTGCTGTTAAACATGTTTTGAACAACCCAATGTGTATGAGGGGTCGGAAAATCATGATTTTTCTCGGAAGAGCTCTAAGACGGTCAAGTGTGGTATCGAATTGAAGCTACATTCATTAGATTGCGAAAATTCCAAACCTCAATCCGATCTGACATTCAGTTTGGCGGCAAACATGTTTTGAACAACCCAATGTGTATAGTGGGTCGGAAAATCATGATTTTCCTTGGAAAAGCTCTAAGACGGTCGAGTGTGGTATCGAAATGGAGCTACATTCATCAGAGTGCCAAAATTTCAAATCTCAACCCGATCCAACATTTAGTTTGCCGTTAAACATGTTTTGAACAACCCAATGTGTATGGGGGGTCGGAAAATCATGATTTTCCTCGGAAAAGCTCTAAGACGGTCGAGTGTGGTATCTAAATAGAGCTACATTCATCAGAGTGCCAAAATTTCAAATCTCAACCCGATCCGACATTTAGTTTGCCGTTAAACATGTTTTGAACAACCCAATGTGTATGGGGGGTCGGAAAATCATGATTTTCCTCGGAAAAGCTCTGAGACGGTCGAGTGTGGTATCGAAATGAAGCTTCATTCATTAGGTTGCGAAAATTTTAAACCTCAACTCGATCCGACATTTGGTTTCCCGTAAACATGTTTTGAACAACCCAATGTGTATAGGGGGTCGGAAAAACATGATTATCCCCGGAAAAGCTCCAAGAGGGTCATGTGTGGTATCAAAATGAAGCTACATTCATCAGATTGCGAAATTTTTGAACCTCAACCCGATCCGACATTTGGTTTTGCCGTTAAACATGTTTTGAACAACCCAATGTGTATAGGGGGTCGGAAAAACATGATTTTCCTCGGAAAAGCTCCAAGAGGGTCGTGTGTGGTATCGAATTGAAGCTACATTCATAAGATTGCCAAAATTTTAAACCTCAACCCGATCCGACATTTGATTTGCCGTTAAACATGTTTTGAACAACCCAATGTGTATAGGGGGTCGGAAAATCATGATTTTCCTCGGAAAAGCTCCGAGAGGGTCATGTGTGGTATCAAAATGAAGCTACATTCATCAGCTTGCGAAATTTTCAAACCTCAACTCGATCCGACATCTGGTTTGCCGTTAAACATGTTTTGAACAACCCAATGTGTATGGGGGGTCGGAAAATCATGATTTTCATCGGAAAAGCTCCAAGAGGGTCAAGTGTGGTATCGCAATGAAGCTACATTCATTAGATTGCAAAAATTCCAAACCTCAATCCGATCCTGACATTCAGTTTGCGTCAAACATGTTTTGAACAACCCAATGTGTATAGTGGGTCGGAAAAATCATGATTTTCCTCGGAAAAGCTCTAAGACGGTCGACTGTGGTATCGAAATGGAGCTACATTCATCAGAGTGCCAAAATTTCAAATCTCAACCCGATCCGACATCTAGTTTGCCGGTAAACATGTTTTGAACAACCCAATGTGTATGGGGGGTCGGAAAATCATGATTTTCCTCGGAAAAGCTCTAAGACGGTCGAGTGTGGTATCGAAATGGAGCTACATTCATCAGAGTGCCAAAATTTCAAATCTCAACCCGATCCGACATCTAGTTTGCCGGTAAACATGTTTTGAACAACCCAATGTGTATGGGGGTCGGAAAATCATGATTTTCCTCGGAAAAGCTCTAAGACGGTCGAGTGTGGTATCGAAATGGAGCTACATTCATCAGAGTGCCAAAATTTCAAATCTCAACCCGATCCGACATGTAGTTTGCCGTTAAACATGTTTTGAACAACCCAATGTGTATGGGGGGTCGGAAAATCATGATTTTCCTCGGAAAAGCTCTAAGACGGTCGAGTGTGGTATCTAAATAGAGCTACATTCATCAGAGTGCCAAAATTTCAAATCTCAACCCGATCCGACATTTAGTTTGCCGTTAAACATGTTTTGAACAACCCAATGTGTATGGGGGGTCGGAAAATCATGATTTTCCTCGGAAAAGCTCTGAGACGGTCGAGTGTGGTATCGAAATGAAGCTTCATTCATTAGGTTGCGAAAATTTTAAACCTCAACTCGATCCGACATTTGGTTTCCCGTAAACATGTTTTGAACAACCCAATGTGTATAGGGGGTCGGAAAAACATGATTATCCCCGGAAAAGCTCCAAGAGGGTCATGTGTGGTATCAAAATGAAGCTACATTCATCAGATTGCGAAATTTTTGAACCTCAACCCGATCCGACATTTGGTTTGCCGTTAAACATGTTTTGAACAACCCAATGTGTATAGGGGGTCGGAAAAACATGATTTTCCTCGGAAAAGCTCCAAGAGGGTCGTGTGTGGTATCGAATTGAAGCTACATTCATAAGATTGCCAAAATTTTAAACCTCAACCCGATCCGACATTTGATTTGCCGTTAAACATGTTTTGAACAACCCAATGTGTATAGGGGGTCGGAAAATCATGATTTTCCTCGGAAAAGCTCCGAGAGGGTCATGTGTGGTATCAAAATGAAGCTACATTCATCAGCTTGCGAAATTTTCAAACCTCAACTCGATCCGACATCTGGTTTGCCGTTAAACATGTTTTGAACAACCCAATGTGTATGGGGGGTCGGAAAATCATGATTTTCATCGGAAAAGCTCCAAGAGGGTCAAGTGTGGTATCGAATTGAAGCTACATTCATTAGATTGCTAAAATTCCAAACCTCAATCCGATCTGACATTCAGTTTGGCGGCAAACATGTTTTGAACAACCCAATGTGTATAGTGGGTCGAAAAATCATGATTTTCCTCGGAAAAGCTCTAAGACGGTCGACTGTGGTATCGAAATGGAGCTACATTCATCAGAGTGCCAAAATTTCAAATCTCAACCCGATCCGACATCTAGTTTGCCGGTAAACATGTTTTGAACAACCCAATGTGTATGGGGGGTCGGAAAATCATGATTTTCCTCGGAAAAGCTCTAAGACGGTCGAGTGTGGTATCGAAATGGAGCTACATTCATCAGAGTGCCAAAATTTCAAATCTCAACCCGATCCGACATGTAGTTTGCCGTTAAACATGTTTTGAACAACCCAATGTGTATGGGGGGTCGGAAAATCATGATTTTCCTCGGAAAAGCTCTAAGACGGTCGAGTGTGGTATCGAAATGAAGCTTCATTCATAAGGTTGCGAAAATTTCAAACCTCAACTCGATCCGACATTTGGTTTGCCGTTAAACATGTTTTGAACAACCCAATGTGTACAGGGGGTCGGAAAAACATGATTTTCCTCGGAAAAGCTCCAAGAGGGTCGTGTGTGGTATCGAAATGAAGCTACATTCATTAGATTGCCAAAATTTCAAATCTCAACCCGATCCGACATTTGGTTTGCCGTGAACATGTTTTGAACAACCCAATGTGTATAGGGGGTCAAAAAATCATGATTTTCCTCGGAAAAGCTCTCAGAGGGTCGAGTGTGGTATCGAAATGAAGCTACATTCATAAGATTGCGAAAATTTGAAACCTCAACCCAATCCGACATTTGGTTTGCCGGCAAACATGTTTTGAACAACCCAATGTGTATTGGGGGTCGGAAAATCATGATTTTCCTCGGAAAAGCTCTCAGAGGGTCGAGTGTGATATCGAAATGAAGCTACATTCATTAGATTGCGAAAATTTCAAACCTCGACCCGATCCGACATCTAGTTTGCCGACAAACATGTTTTGAACAACCCAATGTGTATAGGGGGTCGGAAAAACATGATTTTCCTCGGAAAAGCTCCAAGAGGGTCGAGTGTGGTATCGAAATGAAGCTACATTCAATTGATTGCGAAAATTTGGAATTACAGTCCGATCCAACGTTTGGTTTGCCGCCAAACATGTTTTGAACAACCCAATGTGTAGAGGGGTGTCGGAAAATTTATGATTTTCCTCGGAAAAGCTTTCAGAGGGTTGTGTGTGGTATCAAAATTGAGGTTCATTCAATTTATTGCGGAAATTTCTTATTTCGTCCCAATCCAATGTGTGGTTCTCCTTAATAAAATTCGTGAACAACCCCTTGCGCATTGGGGTGTCGGAAAATTTACGATTTTTTTCGGAAAATTTTCCACAGGGTCATGTGTGGTATCGATATGTAGGTACATTCATCACATTTGCGGAAATTCCTCATTTCGTCTCGATCCAATGTGTGGTTCTCCCAAACAAAAATCGCGAATGACCCCATGTGTAGGAAGGGGTCGGAAAATTTACTATTTTCTTTGGAAAATTTTCCACAGGGTCATGTGTGGTATCGATATGTAGGTAAATTCATCACATTTCGGAAATTTCCTTTTTCGTCTCGCCCAAAAAAAAATCGCGAACGACCCCATGTGTAGAGAGGGGTAGGAAAATTTACGATTTTCTTCGAAAAAGTCTCCACAGGGTCATGTGTGGTATCGATATGTAGGTACATTTATCACATTGCGGAAATTTCTTATTTTGTCTCGATCCGCTGTGTGGTTCTCCTTAAAAAAATTCGCGAACAACCCCATGTGTAGGAGGGGTTCGGAAAATTTACAATTTTCTCCGGAAAATGCTCCACATGGTCATGTAAGGTATCAATATGTAGGTACATTCATTAGATTGCGGAAATTTTCTATTTCGTTACGATCCGATGTCTGGTTCTCCCAAAAAAAAATCGCGAACGACCCCATGTGTAGAAAGGGGTCGGAAAATTTACAATTTTCTCCGGAAAATGCTCCACATGGTCATGTGTGGTATCAATATGAAGGTGAATTCATCAGTTTGCGGAAATTTCTTATTCCGTTACGATACGATGTCTGGTTCTCCCAAAACAAAATCGAGAACCACCCCATGTGTAGGAAGGGGGCGGGAAAATTCACAATTTTCTTTGGACAATGCTTCACATGGTCATGTGTGGTATCAAAATGAAGGTACATTCATTAGATTGCATAAAATTCTTATTTCGTTCTGATCCAATGTATAGTTCTCCGACAAACAGGTTTTGAACAACCCCATGTGTAGAGGGGGGTCGGAAAATTTACGATTTTCTCCGGAAAATCCTCCACATGGTCATGTGTGAGATCAAAATGAAGGTTCATTCATTAGATTGCATAAAATTTTCTATTTTTTCTATCCGATCCAATGTATAATTCTCCGACAAACAGGTTTTGAACAACCCCATGTGTAGAGGGGGTCGGAAAATTTACGATTTTCTCCGGAAAATCCTCCACATGGTCATGTGTGAGATCAAAATGAAGGTCCATTCATAAGATTGCATAAACTTTCCATTTCGTTCCGATCGAATGTATAGTTCTCCGGCGATCATGTTTTGAACACCCCCATTGGCAGGGGAGGGGGGGGGGAATCTGCGATTTTCCCCGGAAAAGTTTCCAGAGGGTCGTGTGTGGTATCAATATGTAGGTACATTCATACCATTGCATAAATTTCTTATTTCGTTCCGATCCAATGTATAGTTCTCCGGCAAACAGGTTTTGAACTACCCCCCGTGCTGAGGGGTGTAGGAAAATTTGCGAATTTTCCCGGGAAAGTTTCCACAGGGTCATGTATGGTATCAATATGTAGGTACATTCATTAGATTGCATAAAATTCTCATTTCGTCCCGATCCGATGTATAGTTCTCCGACAAACAGGTTTTGAACAACCCAATGTGTAGAGAGGGTCGGAAAATTTGCGATTTTCCCCGGAAAATCTTCCACAGTGTCATGTGTGGTATCAAAATGAAGGTACATGCATCAGATTGCGAATTTTTTTTATTTCGTCTCGATCCGATGTCTGGTTCTCCTAAAAAAAAATCCTGAATACTCTTCCGGAAAATTTGTGATTTTCTTTGGAAAATTATTTGGAGAATTTTGAGGGGCCTCAAAATGCTCACGTGATCGCCAGCTTCCCGAAAATCCAACAATCAGCTCGATCGCATCATGGGTTCTCGAGCAATCCCCGATCTAAGATTGTCGATTTTTTTTTGTCGGACGGGTACTAGTATGGGGAAAAAATCAAAATTCGAAAAAAAGTCAAAATCTTTTACCGAAGCCGTGTTTGGTATCAAAATGAAGGTACAGAATATCTGATGCCAAAAATGTTGATTTTAGCTCGATCCGATGTCTGGTTCTCTGTAAAACAAATCTTGAAAATAAAGCCAAATTTGCATTTTTCTCTGGAAAAGTCTTTACACAGCCGTGTGAGGTATCAAATATAAGATAATCGAAATTGATGACGTCTAGTTCTGATTTCAGCCCGATCCGATGTCTGGTTCTCCGGCAAACATGTTTTGAATCAACCACTGCCGATCGGGTGTCGATAAATTCATGATTTTTCCCGGAAGAGTTTTGACAGGGTCGTGTGTGGTATCAACATGAAAATACATTCAATTGAATGCGAAAAAATCCAAGTTTGGCCAAATCCGATGTTTGGTTTGCCGGCAAACAGGTATTGAAGACCCCCCCGTGCTGAGGGGTGTCGGAAAATTTACGATTTTCTTCGGAAAATCTTCCACATGGTCATGTGTGGTATCAAAATGGAGGTCCATTCATAATATTGCATAAAACTCTTATTTCGTTCCGATCCAATGTGTAGTTCTCCGGCAATCATGTTTTAAACACCCCCATGCGCAGGGGGAGGGGGGGAAATTCGCGATTTTTCCCGGAAAAGCTTCCAGAGGGTCGTGTGTGGTATCAAAATGAAGCTACATCCAATTGATTGCGAAAATTCTAAACCACAGCCCGATCCGACGTTTGGTTTGCCGGCAAACATGTTTTGAACAACCCAATGTGTAGAGGGGTGTCGGAAAATTTATTATTCTCCTCGGAAAAGCTCTCAGAGGGTTGTGTGTGGTAACAAAATGAAGCTACATTCAATTGATTGCTGAAATCTCAAACCACAGCCCGATTAGACATTTGGTTTGCCGGCAAACATGTTTTGAACAACCCAATGTGTAGGGGGGGTCGGAAAATCATGATTTTCCTCGGAAAAGCTCCAAGAGGGTCGTGTGTGGTATCGAAATGAAGCTACATTCATTAGATTGCAAAATTTCAAACCTCGATCTGATCCGACATCTGGTTTGCCGGCAAACATGTTTTGAACAACCCAATGTGTAGAGGGGTGTCGGAAAATTTATTATTCTCCTCGGAAAAGCTCTCAGAGGGTTGTGTGTGGTAACAAAATGAAGCTACATTCAATTGATTGCTGAAATCTCAAACCACAGCCCGATTAGACATTTGGTTTGCCGGCAAACATGTTTTGAACAACCCAATGTGTAGGGGGGGTCGGAAAATCATGATTTTCCTTGGAAGAGCTTCAAGAGGGTCGTGTGTGGTATCGAAATAAAGCTACATTCATTAGATTGTTAAAATTTCAAACCTCGATCCGATCCGACATCTGGTTTGCCGGCAAACGTGTTTTGAACAACCCAATGTGTATAGGGGGTCGGAAAATTATGATTTTCTTCGGAAAAGCTTTCAGAGGGTTGTGTGTGGTATCAAAATAAAGCCACATTCAATCGATGGCGAAAATCTTAAATCACGGCCCGATCCGACTCTTGGTTTGCCGGTCAACATGTTTTGAACAACCCAATGTGTATTGGGGGTCGGAAAATGAGGATTTTCCTCGGAAAAGCTCTAAGGGGGTCGTGTTTGGTATTGAAATGAAGCTACATTCATCAGATTGCGAAAATTTGAAACCTCAGTCCGATTCGACATTTGGTTTGCCGGCAAACATGTTTTGAACAACCCAATGTGTATAGGGGGTCGGAAAATTTATGATTTCCCTCGGAGAAGCTTCCAGAGGGTTGAGTGTGGTGGCGAAATGAAGATACATTCAATTGATTGCCAAAATTTCAAACCACAGCCCGATCCGACGTTTGATTTGCCGGCAAACATGATTTGAACAACCCAATGTGTAGAGGGGTGTCGGAAAATTTATGATTTTTCCCGGAAAAGCTTCCAGAGGGTCGTGTATGGGATCAATATGAAGCTACATTCATCAGATTGCAGAAATTTTACATCATGTTTCAATCCGACTCTTGGTTTGCCGGCAAACATGTTTTGAACAACACAATGTGTGGAGGGGTGTCGGAAAATTTATGAATGAAGGTTCATTCAACTGATTGCGAAAAAACTCTATTTCAGCCCGATCCAATGTCTGGTTCTCCGTCAAACAGGCTTTGAACAACCCCCCGTGCATAGGGGTGTCGGAAAATTCACGATTTTCTTCGGAAAATTTTCTGAGGGTCGTGTGTGGTATCGACATGAAGGTACAATCATTAGATTGCAGAAATTTTCTATTTCGTCCCAATCCAATGGGTGGTTCTCCTTAAAACAATTCGTGAACAACCCCTTGCGCATGGGGGTGTCGGAAAATTCACGATTTTCTTCGGAAAATTTTCCACAGGGTCATGTGTGGTATCGATATGTAGGTACATTCATCACATTGCGGAAATTTCTCATTTCGTCTCGATCCAATGTGTGGTTCTCCCATAAAAAAATCGCGAACGACCCCATGTGTAGAGAGGGGTCGGAAAATTCACGATTTTCTTTGGAAAATTTTCCACAGGGTCATGTGTGGTATCGATATGTAGGTACATTCATCACATTGCGGAAATTTCTCATTTCGTCTCGATCCAATGTGTGATTCTCCCAAAAAAAAAATCGCGAACGACCCTATGTGTAGAAAGGGGCCGGAAAATTCACGATTTTCTTTGGAAAATTTTCCACAGGGTCATGTATTGTATCGATATGTGGATACATTCATCACATTGCGGAAATTTCTTATCTCGTCTCGATTCAATGTGTGGTTCTCCCAAAAAAAAATCGCGAATGACCCCATGTGTAGAAAGGGGTCGGAAAATTCACGATTTTCTTTGGAAAATTTTTCACAGGGTCATGTGTGGTATCGATATGTAGGTACATTCATCACATTGCGGAAATTATTCTCCACAGGGTCATGTGTGATACCGATATGTAGGTAGATTCATCACATTGCGAAAATTTCTTATTTCGTCTCGATCCAATGTGTGGTTCTCCCCAAAAAAATCCGCGAACTTCCCCATGTGTAGAGAGGGGTCGGAAAATTTACGATTTTCTCCGGAAATTTTTCCACGGGGTCATGTGTGGTATCGATATATAGGTACATTCATCACATTGCGGAAATTTCTCATTTCGTTACGATTTGATGTCTGGTTCTCCCAAAAAAAAATCGCGAACGACCCCATGTGTAGAAAGGGGTCGGAAAATTTACAATTTTCTCCGGAAAATGCTCCACATGGTCATGTGTGGTATCAATATGAACGTACATTCATCAGATTGCGGAAATTTCTCATTTCGTTACGATACGATGTCTGGTTCTCCCCCAAAAAAAATCGAGAACCACCCCATGTGTAGGAAGGGGGCGGGAAAATCTACAATTTTCTTTGGAAAATGCTCCACATGGTCATGTGTGGTATCAAAATGAGGGTACATTCATCAGATTGCGGAAATTGTTTATTTCGTTCCGATTCAATGTATAGTTCTCCGACAAACAGGTTTTGAACAACCCCATGTGTAGAGGGGCGTCGGAAAATTTACGATTTTCTCCGGAAAATCCTCCACATGGTCATGTCTGGTATCAAAATGAAGGTTCATTCATTAGATTGCATAAAAGTTTTATTTCGTTCTGATCCAATGTATAGTTCTCCGACAAACAGGTTTTGAACAACCCCATGTGTAGAGGGGGGTCGGAAAATTTACGATTTTCTCCGGAAAATCCTCCACATGGTCATGTGTGAGATCAAAATGAAGGTCCATTCATTAGATTGCATAAACTTTTCATTCCGTTCCGATCGAATGTATAGTTCTCCGGCAATCATGTTTTGAACACCCCCATGCGCAGGGGAGGGGGGGGAATTTGCGATTTTCCCTGGAAAAGTTTCCAGAGGGTCGTGTGTGGTATCAATATGTAGGTACATTCATACCATTGCATAAATTTCTTATTTGGTTCCGATCCAATGTATAGTTCTCCGGCAAACAGGTTTTGAACTACCCCCCGTGCTGAGGGGTGTAGGAAAATTTGCGAATTTTCCCGGGAAAGTTTCCACAGGGTCATGTATGGTATCAATATGTAGGTACATTCATTAGATTGCATAAAATTCTTATTTCGTCCCGATCCGATGTATTGTTCTCCGACAAACAGGTTTTGAACAACCCAATGTGTAGAGGGGGTCGGAAAATTTGCGATTTTCCCCGGAAAATCTTTCACAGGGTCATGCATGGTATCAAAATGAAGGTACATGCATCAGATTGCGAAATTTTTTTATTTCGTCTCGATCCGATGTCTGGTTCTCCTAAAAAAAAATCCTGAATACTCTTCCGGAAAATTTGTGATTTTCTTTGGAAAATTATTTGGAGAATTTCGAGGGGCATCAAAATGCTCACGTGATCGCCAGCTTTCCGAAAATCTAACAATCAGCTCGATCGCATCATGGGTTCTCGAGCAATCCCCGATCGAAGATTGTCGATTTTTTTTTGTCGGACGGGTACTAGTATGGGGAAAAAATCAAAATTTGAAAAATAGTCAAAATCTTTTACCGAAGCCGTGTTTGGTATCAAAATGAAGGTACAGAATATCTGATGCCAAAAATGTTGATTTTAGCTCGATCCGATGTCTGGTTCTCTGTAAAAAAAATCTTGAAAATGGAGCCAAATTTTGAATTTTCTTTGGGAAAGTTGCTACACAGCCGTGTGTGGTATCAAATTGAAGATAATCGAAATTGATGACGTCCAGTTCTGATTTCAGCCCGATCCGATGTCTGGTTCTCCGGCAAACATGTTTTGAATCAACCACTGCCGATCGCGTGTCGGAAAATCCATGATTTTTCCCGGAAAAGTTTTGACAGGGTCGTGTGTGAAATCAACATGAAGGTACATTCAATTGAATCCGAAAAAATCCAAGTTTGGCCAAATCCGATGTTTGGTTTGCCGGCAAACAGGTATTGAAGACCCCCCCGTGCTGAGGGGTGTCGGAAAATTTACGATTTTCTTCGGAAAATCTTCCACATGGTGATGTGTGGTATCAAAATGAAGGTCCATTCATAACATTGCATAAAATTCTTATTTCGTTCCGATCCAATGTGTAGTTCTCCGGCAATCATGTTTTAAACACCCCCATGCGCGGGGGGAGGGGGGGAAATTTGCGATTTTCCCCGTAAAAGCTTCCGGAGGGTCGTGTGTGGTATCAAAATGAAGCTACATTCAATTGATTGCGAAAATTTTAAACCACAGCCCGATCCGACTCTTGGTTTGCCGGCAAACATGTTTAGAACAACCCAATGTGTAGAGTGGGTCGGAAAATCATGATTTTCCTCGGAAAAGCTCCAAGAGGGTCGTGTGTGGTATCGAAATGAAGCTACATTCATTAGATTGCCAAAATTTCAAACCTCAACCCGATCCGACATTCGGTTTGCCGGCAAACATGTTTTGAACAACCCAATGTGTATAGGGGGTCGGAAAAACATGATTTTCCTCGGAAAAGCTCTAAGACGGTCGAGTGTGGTATCGAAATGGAGCTACATTCATTAGATTGCCAAAATTTCAAATCTCAACCCGATCCGACATTTAGTTTGCCGTTAAACATGTTTTGAACAACTCAATGTGTATGGGGGGTCGGAAAATCATGATTTTCCTCGGAAAAGCTCCAAGAGGGTCGAGTGTGGTATCGAAATGAAGCTACATTCATTAGATTGCGAAAATTTCAAACTTCAACTCGATCCGACATCTGGTTTGCCGTTAAACATGTTTTGAACAACCCAATGTGTATAGGGGGTCGGAAAAACATGATTTTCCTCGGAAAAGCTCCGAGAGGGTCGTGTGTGGTATCGAAATGAAGCTACATTCATTAGATTGCTAAAATTTTGAACCTTAACCCGATCCGACATTTGGTTTGCCGGCAAACATGTTTTGAACAACCCAATGTGTATAGGGGGTCGGAAAAACATGATTTTCCTCGGAAAAGCTCCAAGAGGGTCGAGTGTGGTATCGAAATGAAGCTACATTCATTAGATTGCGAAAATTACAAACCTCAATCCGATCTGACATTCAGTTTGCCGGCAAACATGTTTTGAACAACCCAATGTGTATAGTGGGTCGGAAAATCATGATTTTCCTCGGAAAAGCTCTAAGACGGTCGAGTGTGGTATCGAAATGGAGCTACATTCATTAGATTGCCAAAATTTGAAACCTCAACCCGATCCGACATTTAGTTTGCCGGCAAACATGTTTTGAACAACCCAATGTGTACAGGGGGTCGGAAAAACATGATTTTCCTCGGAAAAGCTCCAAGAGGGTCGTGTGTGGTATCGAAATGAAGCTACATTCATTAGATTGCCAAAATTTCAAATCTCAACCCGATCCGACATTTGGTTTGCCGTAAACATGTTCTGAACAACCCAATGTGTATAGGGGGTCGGAAAATCATGATTTTCCTCGGAAAAGCTCTCAGAGGGTCGAGTGTGGTATCGAAATGAAGCTACATTCATCAGATTGCGGAAAATTTTTATTTCGTCGCGATCCAATGTGTGGTTCTCTGTAAAACAATTCTTGAAAATATAGGCAAATTTGCAATTTTCTCCGGATTTTTTTTTTCCGAGCCGTGGGTAGCATCAAAATGCTCGGGCAATCGCTAGATTTCCGAAAATCGATCAATCAGCCCGATCGCATTATGGGTTCTCCAGCAATCGCCGATCGAAGATTGTCGATTTTTTTTGTCGGACGGGTACTAGTACGTGGAAAAAAACAAAAAAACGGAAAAAAGTCAAAGTTTTTTGCCGAAGCCGTGTGTGGTATCAAAATGAAGGTCCATTCAACTGATTGCGAAAAAACTCTATTTCAGCCCGATCCAATGTCTGGTTCTCCGTCAAACAGGTTTTGAACAACCCCTCGTGCATAGGGGGTGTCGGAAAATTTACGATTTTCTTCGGAAAATTTTCTGAGGGTCGTGTGTGGTATCGACATGAAGGTACAATCATTAGATTGCAGAAATTTTCTATTTCGTTCTGATCCAATGTGTGGTTCTCCCTAAAACAATTCGAGAACCACCCCATGTGTAGAGGGGTGTCGGTAAATTTGCGATTTTTCCCGGAAAATTTTTCACAGGGCCGTGTGTGCTATCGATATTAAGGTACATCCATCAGATTGCGCAAAATTCTCATTTCGTCGTGATCCAATGTGTGGTTCTCTGTAAAACAATTCTTGAAAATATAGGCAAATTTGCAATTTTCTCCTGAATTTTTTTTTCCGAGCCGTGAGTAGCATCAAAATGCTCGGGCGATCGCTAGATTTCCGAAAATCGAACAATCAGCCCGATCGCATCATGGGTTCTCCAGCAATCGCCGATCAAAGATTGTCGATTTTTTTTGTCGGACGGGTACTAGTACGTGGAAAAAAACAAAAAAACGGAAAAAAGTCAAAGTTTTTTGCCGAAGCCGTGTGTGGTATCAAAATGAAGGTCCATTCAACTGATTGCGAAAAAACTCTATTTCAGCTCGATCCAATGTCTGGTTTTCCGTAAAAAAAAAATTTGAACACCCCCTCGCGCAGAGGGGTGTTGATATAATAGATCTTCGCTATCATTAGTGCATCGTTAAGCACAATATAAATAATAAGTGAGCACGAAATGCTATTTAGCTGTAGAGAATGACAAGAAATTGATATTCTCATGTTATATTATTTGACCTAGGCCCCGTGTTAATGATGAGATATAATTATTATAAGATTCCTCGTTTGATCATTACATTGCTCCGAGATTCGCGGGGTGTCGGTAAGGCAGCTGTCAATGAGTGCAGTTACCGATGTCCATGTATCGTACTAGTATTGCCATCTACAGGCGGTGCAATGAACTAGATCATTATGTGACTAGTTCGAGAAATCTACGCCAGGTGCCAGCACTTACTCGTGTACTGCGGGTAGTATCGCCTATTTTCGTGCTGCCGTCAAATCGAGATTGGTACGAGCCCCCATTTGCGAACGCGGCGTCCGATCGGCGTCGTTCGACCACCGAATATTGCGGATCCGACACGGCTACACGTGTGTGCTCGATTCGCCCCTGTCTGACATGGGGGACGACGCCAAAGTTCGCATATCGACGCAGCATAGGGCGTCCCCATGTTAATCGCGCCCCACTTGTGTCGGTCCCCAGACCGCCTTCCCGCTTCAACCCGCGGCCCAAGAATATGAAAAAGAAGCGCCCATCGATTCTCTACACGCCGGTGCTCGAATTATTGCGCTCCGACGCTTGATATCACACCAAAACCATCTACTCGACGTTTCAACATACTGAAGAGGTTTGTGCAGCAAGCAGATTAGCCCTACACTCTACAAAACCTACAATAATATATTAATGAAATGACTAGAATGAAAAATGGATCAATTCAAATGTGTGTTCATGTCATTCTCAATATTGTTTGCCTAACAACCCCCTTAACAGCTAGGTTATTTGAGGGCTCGAATCAGAAGGTGAAAGGTAGATTAATCACAGAAACTCATGCCTTATGAATCAGTTATAAGAGACTCGAACCCACGGTCGATATACCATCAGATTCTAGAGGAATACCTTAACTGAATGAGTCACGAAAGACGTCATATAATTCTTCACTATTGACTTATGATGGAAAAGTTTAATTAGAGGAGCTTCAGCAAGGATTCAATTCGACATACTAAAATTGGTGTTCGTTTTTTTTTTTTTTTTTCTGTTTTTTTTTCTGTTTTTTTGTCGGTTCTCCACAGGTCAAATGGCTACAGCTATCAACTTCAAACTTTTTTTCAATACGGTTCCTCATCTAACTTAGATCTGTATAGTTTTGTGGCATTATCGGATGGTAACTTTTTTTTTGTGAATTTTAGAAATTCCAAAAATACCCATTAGAATAACATTGTAGAAAAAAAAGATATTTTTTTTTCCGAGAAAAGGAAATTTTGCGTGAAGTTGAATTACATTTTGATACACATTTCTAAAAATTTTCAGCTTAATCGGGTCAGCCACTTTGAATAAAAAACATAGAATGTGCTAAATTGGTACCACTCGAAGCAGAATTTTTACCCATTTTTACCCATACTATTACTATTCGCTCGTCTAACAAGGCATATATGGCGTTTTCCTAGTACTGAAAAGAATACTCACATATGTAGAAGTGATATTGGGTTCTTTCGACAAGATTGGGTTGCCTAAAGATTCATCTGGGCTGGGTTTACACCTGACTTGAGATGACTGGCTCATCGCGGTGGTCTCCAACGATAGTCTCGGTGGTCGACCAATAGGAAGGCGGCCGCATCGACGTGTGCTTCATCATCCTCTCTGTCACTCCACTCGATCGGATCAGAACCTATCAACACACAAGCAAATACAGTGTCAACTACATGTGCATGGAAATTATTTTACCGATCATGCTCTAAATTATTCATTTATATTGTGTTTGTATGCACTGGCGTCGGAACCGGGGGGCAGGGGGGCAAGAAAAAGATCCTGCAAGACTTAATTCGTCCCATTGTTTCCTATTGAAACCCTTGCCCCATGCACCCCCCCCCCCCACAAGCTTCCAAAGTGTTCCGACCCCCTGTTTCTATGTTGGCTAAGATTGGTATCGGTAAATGATTAATTAGATATCATTACATACAACAAAACTAGTAGATAGTTTCCATGAAGATGAAAATTGATACATTGGTTGAGTAAACCTTCCTCTATCAGATAAACAGGAACGTCGTTAGGATTTGTGTAATGGGGGGGGGGGCACTAGGTTGAGCACTACGTAGGTTGAGCGTTAAAATGGGGGATGGAGACCCACAGTAAATTTTTTGTACGAACATGTCGTCGATACACCCATCTCGTTATGAATCTCCGTTCCTGTACGGCGGCACAAATAAAATTTTTACATTGTTTTCCATTAGCGACATTTGATACGCGATTGCCAGAGAAGGATACCGGGTCAACGATATGGCTGGGTTCACTAAATACACCTCCCTGTTCAAGTTCTGTTCGGATAGTACAGTTAGATTTTGTGCTACAGCAAAAAAAAAACATTGTCATCTGTCATTTTTTCAACATTGTTTTCCCCATAAGCGAACTCCAAATCGTGATTGTCGGGGAACGAAATTTTATATCGACACTGGGTAAGCAGTGGTGGATAGATGATCACAGACTACACGCGTGGTGCCAGTTGCGTCCAGATGTGATGTCAGGTTCTCTCGCGAGAGCCAAACCGCGATCGACCGAAGTTGCAAAAATCAATGGCCCAACTTAGGTTAAGAGCGATAACGGGAAAACGGCTAGTCGGATGGAGACCGGATTGGTCCAGCAGATAGGTATTGACGAGACAAACATTTTGTCGTTACACTCATCTCGTTGTGAATCTCCGTTCCTGCAGGGCGGCAGAAACAAAAATTTAACATTGTTTCCCATTAGCGACATTTGATACGCGATTGCCGGTAAAGGAATCGTGGGAACGACACCGGGTCAACGTTGGCTGATAGAGGTTTACTAAATACACCTTTCCGTCAAGTATCGTCTGGATCGTATGGTTAGATTTTGTGCTAGAGCAAAAAAAACACATTTTCAATTATCATTTCTGTAACATTGTATTCCCCATAAGCGAACTCCAAATCGTGATTGTCGGGGAACGAAATTTTATATCGACACTGGGTAAGCAGTGGTGGATAGATGGTCACAGACTACACGCGCGTTGCCAGTTGAGTCCAGATGTGATGTCAGGTTCTTCAGCGAGAGCCAAACCGCGATCGACCGAAGTTGCAAAAATTGATGGCCCAACTTAGGTTAAGAGCGATAATGAGAGAACGGCTTGTCGGATCGAGACCAAATTGGTACCAGCAGATAGGTATCAACAAGACCAACATTTTGTTGTTACACTCATCTCGTTGTAAATCTCGGTTCCTGCACGGCGGCAGAAACAAAAATTTAACATTGTTTCCCATTAGCGACATTTGATACGCGATTGCCGGAGATCGGACCGTTGGATCGACACCGGGTCAGTGTTGGCTGATAGAGGTTCACTGAATACACTTTTCCGTCAAGTATCGTCCGGATCGTATCATCAGATTTTGTGCTAGAGCAAATAAAACACATTTTCAATTCTCATTTTTGTAACATTGTATTCCCCATAAGCGAACTCCAAATCGTGATTGTCGGAGAACGAAATTTTATATCGACACTGGGTAAGCAGTGGTGGATAGATGGTCACAGACTACACACGTGGTGCCAGTTGCGTCCCGATCTGATGCCAGGTTCTCTCGCGAGAGCCAAACCGCGATCGACCGAAGTTGCAAAAATCAATTGCCTAACTTAGGTTAAGAGCGATAACGGGAGAACGGCTTGTCGGATCGAGACCGGATTGGTACCAGCTGATAGGTATCAACAAGACAAACATTTCGTCGTTACACACATCTCGTTGTGAATCTCTGTTCCTGCACGGCGGCAGAAACAAAAATTCAACATTGTTTCCCATTAGCGACATTTGTTACGCGATTGCCGAAGAAGGAATCGTTGAATCGACACCGGGTCAACGATTGCTGATAGAGGTTCACTAAATACACTTCCCCGTCAAGTTTCGTGCGGATTGTATGGTTAGATGTTCTGCAAGAGCAAAAAACCCACATTTTCAATTATCATTTTTTATCATTGTATTCCCCATAAGCGAACTCCATATCGTGATTGTCGGGGAACGAAATTTTATTTCGACACTGGGTAAGCAGTGGTGGATAGATGGTCACAGACCACACATGTGGTGCCAGTTGCGTCCGTAAATTAAATTTCATCAGGATACCCACAACCATTTGATGAAACTAAATAGTGTCTGTTACTTTGACTCACAACAAAAAATGGCGTGACTTTCCCTGGTCTTGTATGCCAAGCGCATACGGTTGAACTGTTCATTCTGAGTTCGGCTCAAAGGTAGTTGTATTACGAACACATCGCTACCATACACGATGACATATCTCAAGAAGTAATCGAATTATGTATGCAATGTCACGTATGTAATGCGAGATTCATTTTTTCAATCATTTTCAACTAAAGCATAAACAATCGAAGTGTTTTCCAAACGAGCGTACTGTTGTGAAACTGCTATACACAGTGCAGAGAAGTATATTCTGTAAGATTATCGATCCGTAGGAAACATTCACAATATTTTCACAAATAATCACCCTGGTGGGATCTTTTTGCCCTATGGACATTGGGGACGCCTGAACTTCACTTTCACCATGCTACTTTATCGACTCACGTGAAATTGTATGGTAGCGACATCATCACTACCTCGGGAAACTTTTCACGGTTGCTCAGTAGGATTTTCATGGTATAGGTTACTATATGATCGACTTGTGTCTACTATCCACTTCCTCCATAGTATTTGAGTCGCTTTAGCAATATTTCTGATTTGATTGATAAACTGTGTTCTACAGCATATGACGTTGTTAATACATCTTTAATAACTGAATGTACATCCATCATCGGGACAATAATATATTTTTATTTATATTTAGTATATTTAGTATATTTAGTATATATTCAATATATTTAGTAGATTTTTGTACGAGATTTAACCTTAGTAGTAGTTTTATATATAATGTTACGCTCCTCGCTATAAAAGGTTCAATATCCATTTTTAGAAATCATTTATATTCAAGTAAACAGTTAGAGTAGGTGCATATATATATATATATATATATATATATTTTATATATACCATCAGTAATTTTGTTAGTGTTCGAATTGATTCAGATTTAATTACTACTTTTTTTTCTCATAACTTCATTCTTCTATTGTATTTTTAATCATCATCCATTCTTCAATTTTATTATCTGTGTTTATATATTTTGTATCTTATTTTTTTTTCATCATTCTGTGCTGCATCGGCAACCCGAATATGGGCAGAGATCATCTTATTAAAGAAGATTTTACACACACCCAACAATATAACTCAATTACTATAGCTATAACTTAATTTAAAACTACATCATAATAATAAGATGACATATAATATAACTTTATAACTTTATTATTAACTTGAAAACTTTATAACTCTATTTATAGTTTTGCTCCAAACCCTTTGATATATATCAGTGATACTTTTTTTCTATAATTCTTCATTTAACGGCCCCAGCAACAGCTTGGTTACATTGGGATACGAATGAGCGGGTGATGATAAAACGATGAAGTGATGATAGGTGAAAATGTGTTCACAAAAACACATGCATTATGCGGGACTCGAACCCACGTTCGAAGTGACTTCGGTAACACAGTGTGCATTAGTTGAATGAACCGTGAACTACATGTTCTCGTTCGTGGGGCCCATTCCGTTATTGTATATGAATACTGTTGTCAGCAAAAAAAAATCTATGCCGGAATATTGGAGAAAATATAATGGAATTTTAAAATTTCTCCCTCCTGTTCGTATCAACCCTGTTGTATTATAAATTTCGTGTTTTATTGAATTGGAAATCAGCTGCTTAGTCAACTGACGTTTCAAATGAAATTAAATTCTCAAATTTTAAACAGATGTAGCTCACTAATTTGTCACTATAACATTCGTGGCTTATTCCCAAGTATTTATTAATCTAATTGGATTTTCCAAAGAATTTCCACTTTTCCAACATCCAATAGATTCTATATGTATCAACTATGAATAGGACTCGGATTTAAAGAACGGAAGAAAGCACATAAGTTATCCAGACGCTTTTCTTCACAGAGCTTTCCTTTTAAAACCTTATAGTAAAACTTCACTTTAGTTCTATATCTCATCTATAAAAGAAACGCGAAGCTTTTTGTCTCCGAAAGTCGTTTTTATTTCATTTGATAGATTCGGTCCTTTAATCGGATGTGGACAATGATCGGGCATGGATCGCCGGTTCCTAAGAGAAGGGTGTATTCACAATAGGGTGAAACATAATAGCAATGTTTCACAATAGAAAATTGTGAAAGCATTAGGAAAACTGTTCGATGATATCGTTTTGTTTATAAAGATATATTATTGTGACAAAGGAGTCGTTCAGGATTCGA
This sequence comes from Brachyptera putata, assembly GCA_907164805.1. Classification (NCBI taxonomy): domain Eukaryota; kingdom Metazoa; phylum Arthropoda; class Insecta; order Plecoptera; family Taeniopterygidae; genus Brachyptera; species Brachyptera putata. Next base: position 22,934,789 of record OU015469.1, on the reverse strand, counting down.
TAAATATATAGCAGGCCCTACGTTTAGTCCTATTAATCAATTCGGCTCGACATTTTTATATTTTCAAAAAGATTTGGTTTCCTTCTATATGTTTTATTCCTAAAATTTCTGAAACTCACTTTTTTTTGTTTGAAAACAATTTTGAAAAAATCATTCGCGGAATTCAGAACAATCAAGAAACACAATTACAATGTAATTAATTATTCTCGTTATAATAGAGTACGGTAATTAAAATATTGTTTCACACTAGATTATGACACTAGTATTACACTAGATTCGTAATATCATATGTCAACTCGGGTTATCAATCAACCATTGTATTTGTATATTTGTATATCCATAGCCTTAATTGGGGAGCAATGATTTTGTATCAAGTTTCGATGTTATTAAAAAAAAAAAAAAAATCCGATAGGAGGATCTGAAAAAGTTGGAGGCATTAATTTCACGTTATCCATTCTCAGGTGCTACATCCTTCTAAAATATAAACTTCCAAATTTTCTCCCATCACCCTTAATCTGTTATTCATGTATATTACGGCCTACCTTTCATCCAAATGACGTGGAACAATTATGTTTTCCGAGGAAAGGAAGCACCCTAACACACACACACACACATAAAGTACTACGTATAGCCTACTTGTATTCAGGAGAGAAAAAGGTTCCGGTCAGCCGTCTCCCCCCACATATCCCCAATAACGCCCGGATGGTTAGTGCCTTCATCCATTGTGGATATAACGGCTCACTGCAGTGGCGGACAGGTCAAGGAGAAAACTTATGTTATTCAAGATTTGATGAAAATTTAGATGAAAACGATAGAGTGAAGCAATTTTTTTTTATGTTGCTAAACGATCCCACCAACAGATGGTTATACGGGGGTAGCCATGTGTTTCATTACACATATTGTTTTCATTGTTTTGTTTTTGGATCAAGGCAATTTTTAAATATATATTTCAGTTTAGGTTTGTGATGTTTGGTTATATTTTTCAAGTTTTTCAAGTATTCGGTTGACTTTTGTTAATTTAGGTGGCGCGCAACATCAACAATAGCAACGCCGATATGGGTTACATTCACGACATATCGAGGTCTAGCTGTTAATACCAATAGTCCTTCATGCGGTAAACTGGAGTAAAGTTCTCTTTATTGGATCTGATTTATTTTGATTTCGATATATCATATTATCGCGCTATTATCATATTATTGTAATGATTAAAACTCCAACATGAAAAGGATGAATTTGAAATAAAAAATAAATACCACATAATGAAATACAATCAATATGTGCAAAACAAACAATGACTGTAGACACAACCAGAGTTGATGGAGTTTTTCGTACCTTGAGCTACTTTATCGACTGTTCTGAACATGGTGCATATTATAAAGCACTTCTTCAGTCCATCACCCTTCCTTGTGGCACTTGATGCCACTCATTTTGAAATGCTCTTATATTCTAGCCTGGACAATTTCCAATTAGCTATTTTCTACAAAATGCGGAGAGAAAAACTTAAATGCCGTGGGCATAGGAAGAAGAATGAAGAAATTAATTGAATAATTTATGAATTCATGAAAGATGAAACTCATCCACCAATCAATTAACTGCACTTTGAAAAAAAAATCATCGAACTTAATAATGGCAAAAACAATTGTTCACAGTAACTCACTGCGGCTTCAAACATTCAGAGCTGTTGAAAGATGTATTTGTGTTTCTGATCGTAAATATCGTCATGAGAAATAATTGGCCCTCAAAATACGATAGCTATACAAATATAGCTATGTAACTTGTGTTCTAATTTCTCATCGAATACAAGAAAAATGAAAATATCAAGGAAAAATAACTGAAAAAAAAACATCAAGGAAACATAATGTTATATTGCTCCATTGAACAAATAAAGCTTGACTTTTCAAAAAGTTACATCAATTTTTTTTTCCATAGCTAATAATTTAAAATTCTCATGACTTGAAGATAAATAAAATCCTTCCCTTCCCTCTAGAGACTATACCCACCCGATAAAAAAGGGGAGGGAGGGCCTCAACCTCTTTGATTGCATTACGCCACTGTTACCAACCGCGTAGCGTGCAAGGCATATTCAACAGCCTCCAATTTATGAGGCAAATTATTCATAATATTATGCAAAGCTTCAGACACACACCCCCAATCCCCTCCTATCTACCCCGTCCGCCCACCATGGCCAGACCTCCGAGACACGGGCCTCGGGTTCGTATCTCGATGAGGGCTGGTGTTGAAAGTATATCACATTGTATCCAGCCCACCATCAATTATCTTGCTAATATCGTATCTCTCATAAGCAGACATTGCGCCAAATGGATGCTATTGATAGATGGTCACGTGATAGATAAACCCATGTGCACGTCAGTCCAGGTGCGTTGCGTTTAGGTTGGCTGATATTATTATTTATATAGTATTTATATTTATAGAGTCCTGACAAGTTGTCCAATCCCTCCCTAAGGATGTCTTGCCTGCAAGACTATCTGTAAAATGTGTTTGTCTTCATTATCCTAACATCAAAAATTTGAAGATTCTTCATCCTGATTGTTTTGTTTTTTTTGTGGTTTTCCTCAGTTGTAAAGTCTAAGGGATGCATAATTCGCATATTCAATCAGCAACGATCGTTTAATATTAGTAGATTGAATAAAATTAATTGAATACAAAACAGTTGAAAGGAAAGAAAAAAAATCGAAACAAAATGATCAATTTTGTTATAAATACATAAAGAGACAAAAGATGGGGGAATAATTCAAGAATGATAAGAAGTAGATGAAGAGAATAAGAAGATTCAAGTTTTTTCCTTCCCACGGTGAATGATTGAATTGTTTCTAATCTTACCTTGAAATTACTACCTTAAGAGTCCATGGGAGTCGATTTAGCGGAATATCAGTGTTTTGATGATGACTTCTGGACGGTATGATATATCGATATTCTGAAACAAGGAAACACAGATATTCTCAATACATTCTATATGAGGTGAGTGACAGCTCCTCATCTCACATCGCATAATCGTCTGATGGCAAATCAGATGATTTGATATAAATAGTTTTCCATCCACCGTCTCGAAGGTATTCAAAATTTCTGGTTTCCTTGTTTTTCAGAATTTCGATATCTCTATTCAAAAGTTATCACCAAAAAAATGATATTCCGCACAATCGACTCCCATGGACTCTCAGTTTGTTAAATGAGTTATCTTATTTTGATTATTCTTTGGGGTGGAAATATCGCCCTTGTGGTGCACCGTCCAAACGATCCCATCTTCCATCCAGTCTCAATTGGGAAACAATGATTTTGTATCAAGCTTAGATATTGTTGAGGAAATATGTATATATAAAAGTTGTGATTGTGAAATTATTGAGACGAGGGATCGAGTGGCTAGCATACTGAACCGTCATTTAGGAGGCCGGGGTCCGATGGTCGACCATCCTGAGTTTTACGTGGTTTCCTTCTGTCGTTCAGGTCAACACTGGGATGGTTAGTTATCAACAGGCCATGATATATCATTTGTATTTCATTTATTTGTATGTAAAAATGTATATACTAATGTACACGCATGTTAATTTCTCCCATGGAGATAATTAATTGAGCCGACATATCCTCAAATCGGCCTATAGCTCATTTTGATTGATATACAAATTCAAGACAGAACAAACTTTTCCTGCCATTCTTCGTAAGGGTTGAGACTGTTATTATAAATGGATGAAACAGGTAAGAACATAAATCCATGGAATGAAAATATATGTTCTCCTGATATATTACTTCGCAAACTTGATAAAAAGAAGTAGGTTTTATTATTGGCCTAATTAACCACTTTTGTTCTCTTGTACCATGACGTAACAAAACATAGCCTTCGATCAAAAAGTGGGCTGTTTAATTGGAGGGAATTGAGAGAAAGAGGAATCAGGTGATCTCATGTTGCATAGATCAGATGGCCGATTAATAAGCCACTCCTATTACTAATCGTTAATTACTTGTCATGAAAAATGTAAGTTCTTGGCACACGATAAGCATTTCGACGAAGAAACATGGTTTGAACGCATGCAATATTTTCTACAGCTTCATGTAAATAATCATAATCAGGAGCTGACCGGGAGGAAAGGGCTTGGGATACTGAAAATGAATAGATAAATATTTCCAAATTCTAACGTATACGCTTCTACATTTAAAAAAAAAATCGATTATGGATATAGATGAAGGGTAGGATCGTTCTCACGAGACTTTACAAGGGCTATCTTATCACCTCAAAGAATAATTAATAATATAATAACTAATTCAAAAAGCAATACATCTTGGGGTAATAATTTAAGGGCTAGAAAACAATTCATACAATTATATTGGGGAGAAAGGGTCAATGAACTAATAGAATCAATACAGATTGGAATATGTTTTGGTGGAAGGGCCGTATTTATCAACATATCATAGTAATGAATATAATATTTTATTCATATTTATATTGGGTTTAACGACACTCGGTACTGTTGACTACTATCTATTGGAGTCGGTGTGACATATATGAGATGATGGAATGATGAGATTGAAGGTGATTTAATTAAATGTTATTTTTGGATAGTGGGAAGGAGTCGGTCGTGTTCTTCGGTTGACAATCCCAGTATTGACCTGGACGACAGAGGGAAACCAATAAAAGCCCCAGTCAGGATGGTCTACCATGGCGGGAATCGAACCCCGGTTTTCTGAATGGCTGTTCAGTGTGCTAGCCACTCTACCACTCGAATCGGTATAATATTTTATATCAATGTTGAGATCATAAAATAAATGATAATGAATGAATGATAAGGTGGTATCAAAATCACCCTTGTGGTACCCGCTCAAACGATCCTGTAAACTTCAAATTCAATTGTCTTTTTTGGGGAACAATAGATAAATGTCAAATTTCGATTTGATGAAAAAAAAATCATTTTCAACTAACTGTAATTTTATTTTCTAATAGTTTTCTATACCTTTCGATGTTCAGTTATGTTTAGAAGAGAGGTTAGAATATGTGGCACATTTTTTCCAAATATGGTGGCTGTCAAGTTTGAGATTTTATAGGCCCATATTACCATACAGTCGTACCCGTATTAATGTCCCCGATACACATAAAATATCCATTATATATACCATACGTTCAAAAATTATTTATTGTCTATTTTATTATTAATAGATCAGTAGGTTGCGACTTTGCTATATTTTCTAATTTTGAAACTATTCATGTGAAAATATTAAACTGAACTTCATGATGTATAGGTACACTTCCGGTCACATAAAATGTTTTTTTCGAAAATTAAGATTTTAATTGAAATAAAATCTACGCACATCCAATAGCTTTTTTCACAAACTTTGAGTGAAGTGCGTATATTTTCTTCGGGATGCATTCAATGTGGTTTGATCGACCACTTACGGTTGATGACCGCAACCGTAAAATTGTAACCTGTGAAGGAAAACTCTCTATATTTTGTTGTGAGATGAGTGGGGATGAAAATGTACCTATAGTTTCAACGATGATGATTGAAGTAATTATTACTTCTGAACTTTAAACAACTTAAACGTTTCTTGTTCATTTCATTCAATGACAAATTCGGGAAAACATTCGATGAAAACTGCTGAACGCTGCTCATAGCTGTGGTTGTGTGTAATACACATCATATCAGTAACACGCAAGCAGTTCGGAAATAGTTCTGGAAGTAAAATCAAAATGATTTAGGTAGTCCAAAGTGAAACTCCCTGTCATCATCGACATGGGCATAGTGAAAAAGACGGCATGTCGCTTGGAACTCTTCTTTCGCCTCCAAAGCTACAATTAAGAGGAAAACTAATTTCCGGTATGAACCTTTTTGGTTGAAACTTATTCATGAAAATTAGTAAATTTCCAACAGACTGGAATATTATTCTTGGGGGATGAAGTGAGCTTGAGTGAATTTGTCTTCGAGGGATGATAACCACTGACATCCCTCCAAATTCGACTAGTAGTTAAAGAAAATATATTCAATAAATTAATCACTCACGAAAAAATGAATCAGAGAAAGTGATTTGCAACACATTTGAAATTAAATAACTAAATGTCTCAATTTAAAAAATATCACCCCAAAAACCACAGACAGTCTGCGGTTAAACCAAAACGATAAATCTTCACACTGAAGCCTCATCACCTATATCTCAAACCACGTGTTCCCCCTCCCCCCCATCCCCTGATCATTACTCTCTCACCCCCCAGTCACCCTCTCTTAAAACCATCATTGCGGCTTCCTCTCTTATCCCCTCCCCCTCTTCCTCCCCCGCCCAGCTTCACAGCCAGATGGACCGAATGTCGAGTCAAGAGAGAGTCAGTCGCGCGCTGTATGCCGAACGTAACGGTCGTGTCTTCGCGCACCTCGATTCGTGTAACCGAACTAGCACGCGGACTTTGTAACACGCGTTATTTATCTTATCTATTTCTTATCACAAGCGACAAACTTCCCGAGTAAACAAACAAAATACAGTGAGATGAATGTTAAGAGTTTTAAAGTGTTATTGTGTTGATTCATTTTTTTTTTATTATTATTATTAATTTAATTCATAACAATGAGTTTTGATTGTGTAGTTGGTGAAGTTTGAGTGTCAAAAATGTGTGTTATTTGTGTTAACAAGTTTTCAGTGATGAGATATTTTTAATAGTTTTTCAATTTAGGAAAAAGTTTGATACGTGACTCTTTAGTACACATTCTGAAATTGGCTTCGTTTAACGATTACCATAAAAAAAGGTAAGAAAATTAAGATTTGTGTTGGTGATACTGAAATTAAGAACGATTCAGTTTTTCTTCCTATCGTAAAAATCACGTAGCCGTAACACATAAAAAGTGTTATTGTTTTTGAATAATTTAAGATAATAAATGTTTGAGTTTCGATACTAACTTGGATTATAATTTTTTGAAATTGAATTCGTTGAAGAGGAACAAAGTTATGTTCATTCGAATTAACTGACTTCTACATTTTAAATTGAAAAACTTTTAATGATTCGGAATATTCAGAAATAATCTGAAAAAATACTTGTCCTTATAATTTGTGAAGGATAGCTATATGGACGTCTGGAACCCACGTCGCTTTCATAAACAATGCAAAATGAAATATTATTAATTTCAAGACATAGAAAAGGCCAGTCTACTGAAATGTCATTGTCATTCTCATTCTCATATCTATTCAAATGAAGCAATTGTCCACGCCACGAAATTATGATATTATGTAAGAATAAAGTGCGTTGTGCTTTTGTCATGAGGTCAATTAATATAACTAATTGTTCCTGAACGTATTATTTTGGCTACGGTCCAGCTTTTTTCTCCCTAACTCCCTGTGGGATAACTATTACCAACATAACTCCTACACGCAAAGAATAATCTCAGTTGGTATACTTCAAATCACGAGTGAAAAGATCTGTCAAATAAGTTATATCAGTTATAATTGTGAGTGTACACCTATAGATTTCGTAGATTTCAATCAAAGATACAGTCTATCTTATTTCATTTTGTCTTATATTTTCATTGCCATTCAAATACAATCTTATCTCTTGGATAAATATGCTGGTGAACTAAAAGAGGGAAACATTATTCCCGTCTGTATTTGCCATCTCTATGTGAACAAACTCACAGAATAATGTGAAGGTCTAGTTTATGAATATTATATCGAGTTGATCGAGTGATGTATATAAAGCTATATACATATAAAGTGATGTACAGTTTTTACCAATCAGATAAATGTGAATGTGTATAGACAATACAAACTGAATAGTGAATGGGTCATTTTAAAAGATTGATAGCTGAAGATGTAGAATTATTTCAGAGAGGATTTTCAATAATTCGAGAGTTATAATCACAAATTTCTAATAGGTTTAAAGACTTTGTCTTCCATGGTCAAAATCCCACCAAAATATTACTTATACTAATATTGGAGAATATCTACGTTTATAATGTTACTAATAAATGAAAATGTAAAAATCACTGTATGAAAATGTTCAATTAATTTAAATAGTTGAAATTTGTTGGGTATGCATATTTTGGTGGTATAATATCACAATGCTTCCCAGAAATCTTTCTGAAGTATTTAAAACAGAAAAGATATAATAAACTGAAATATTGAATAAAGATTACCGAAGATTTCCGAATCGAATTGAGCTCATCGTTTCACAAAATGAATATTGTTCTTCTAAATCACAATATCCAATCATTGGGCCAGGGAAAACTTATTTAAACATTTGTAAATTGAGTGGATAACTAAACGAATACAAATTAATATCAAATTAACGTAATAACCATAAATTCAACCAATTTTATATTTTCAAATGATTCATACTAATAATTTACTTCCACATTAAAAAATACAGATTGACTTAATGATCTGTATACTTTTCGGGGAGGGGAAGTCTTGAAGATTGTACCGGATTTCCGGGCACAAAAACATACTGATCTATATAAGTAGGTTTCAATATTCGCGTCACACGTTCTCACTTGTTATCACGAGAGATTAATGCGCAAAACCACCGTGCGCTAATGGTGTGGATTAGAAGAGACGGTCGATTGGAACCTTCATCTTTCGTGGATATGACTGTACTTAATAATAAAAGCATTACGTCATAGCTGATTTACGGATTAACCACTTAATCAATCTCTGGTAGATTATATATTAAGCTGAATGTAAGTTGGCGGTCCCGATCGACCGTCTCCTCTATTAGATAGCCTTATTAGTCTGGTGTGTCGACTCGCCTATACACATTTATATGTCCAGATTATGACAAAAAGTTGTGTCAAGTATGTCTGTCTTTATTTGTATTATTCTCCATATTTTTTAATTTATATTGAGTTTAATGACACACTGTATTGATGACTATGATCTATTGGCGTCGGTTATTTTTCATGAAATACATAATTCATTGAAATGATACACTAAATAACATGTCACTTACAACACCCCAGATAGTGAGTTGAATCATATATAATACATCGTTTAGAGGGATACTGGTAGTATAAAGATCTTAACAATCAGTTATATAATGGTAGTTAATAGTCATATAAATATATAGGCTGTCACAGCGTTTTTCAGAGTTGCTCAGAAGCATATTGCATATACTATATATAATATACATATACATACATATATTCATATGTATATTATATCATACTATCACATCTTATCGTTTGATGATATTATTTAATATTAATACAATTATAAAACAGTAATACTTTCGGTAACACTCATGTTATTCTTGTGAACATTTCTAATTACCTAACGTTCCAACTATTAACACATTTATTCTCTAATTTCTGAAATGTATTCAATTTTAATAGCTTTGAGAATGAACTGTGAAAACACAGTTTGAAACATTATGTAAATGAAAAGGTTTAAAAAGTGTTACCAAAACTATTATTGTTAATAATTGAATACCTTGTGAAAACCTAAACACACATATTATATATATATATATATATATATATATATATATATATATATATATATATATATATATATATATATATATATATATATATATATATATACGACCATTAATTCCCACTTTTTCTCGATTCGTCTGGTTGCGTATTCGTTTTATTCTCAACCGATTTAATTTTATTGCATTTGTTCAGTTAATTGTTTAATGCACTTGCGTTCTTTTAGTGACTATTCATTACCTCTACGTACACAATCAAATCAACGTTAAAATGGTTATAACGCTCTAAATAGTTCTGTATAAATATTGTACATTTATATATCAAAGTAAACGGCAAACAAAGAGTAAAGTATAATATAAATAGAGGTTGTATAGAATACATGTATATAATGGAATAAATTATGAATTAATGTACTATTTTATTTTAGAAAATTGTGTTGTCAATTGAATTCGTTGAGGTCGATTTAATCAAACAATGAATTGAGTTGATAATATTTTATTGTAACAGAATAATCATTGGATGATAATCATTGATTTGATTCATTCGATTATAAAATATAACAATATGCCTATTTCGGTGGTCTCTCAAATGTTTTTGAAAAATGATTACATTGTTGCAAATGCTATATATAGACCTACATTTAATAAATCATGTGATCGCGAAATTTAAGTTTGCTTTGTCACGTCTTCTCAGAATTTCAACAGTTTACCAGATTTGACTGAACCAAATTTAGTGTTATTTCCACCAAAAACTTATGAGTACCGATGTTTGGATATATTAACATTATCATAATTCATAACCCAAAATATTTAACAAGACTTGCTCTGATTATTAAACATGAGAATCACAAGTATTTTATAACAATGTCATCAGATTAAGTAATGTAAATATATTTAATCGGATAATATATATAATGAATGCATGTATCATAGTAATCCTAGTTGAAAAATACTGTATGAAATGAGTGAAATTAGTCTGTGATCACCTACATGTTACGGTCTTTGCGTATTATTCAGCAGTACTGCTTTGGATTCGGTCATGATTTCAAATCTCATCTAGTATAGAGACACACGATATTTTGAAACTCTCAAAATATTTTTGAGCAGGGTCGTATCAAGACATTTTGCGTCCCTATAGGACCTAAAATTTTAGGCGCCTTACACTTCCCCTCATTTACTCATAAGCAATTCATAGATTCAGATGTGTATTTTTTTAGGATTGTTTTTTAATACTCTCTTCATTGTATATGTAGTTACGTCTAACAATACTATTTCATATAACATTAAATACACAAATTTTTGACTGAATACAACTCTTTTTATAATAATGTATTTTTTAATTCAATTCGACTGGTGGAAATTTGTAGCCACTCCAATATTTGTGCCCTATACCCGGGCTATAGTGAACCTGTGCCTTAATTCGCCTCTTTTTGTAATATAAAAAAATCATAAAACTTATTAATCATCTTAGTTTAATCAACAGTCATCGATCGTTCCTACTCCAAATTTCAAAATACCATTATGGACAATATGAATAATTATAATAATGTGAATGATAGTCATTGTTTTGTTTATCGGCCCCACTATCAACCTGGTTATTTAATATACGAATGAACGGAAGCCATAATATGATGAATGATTTTTACAAAAACTCATGCTCTATCCGGAACCCCCGCTCGATGTGACGTCATTCGAGCCAGACGGACGGCCAAACCACGGTTAATCCAACGCAGTATAACCAACATTAAACGTAATTGTTTTGACCGTCTGTCTCTGAAAACATTCAACGTTTTATAAACCTAATGAGTAAATGTTTAAACACGGATACTGATGTTATTATTTCATTAATTAAAATTTTATTACATCTGAGTCTAGAATCATTTCATGGTGTGTTGTATTTTATATATTTCCTACTCAGATGAGTGGCTGAGTAGTTAATACACTGAACCGCCATTCAGGAGACCGGGGTTCGATTCCCGCCATGGTCGACCAACCTGACAGGGTTTTTTCGTGGTTTCCCTCTGTCGTCCAGGTCAATATTGTGATGATTCCTTAACAACAGGCCACGACGGACTCCCTCCCACTATCCAAAAACACCTAATAAAATCATCTTTCATCTCGTCATCCCAGCATATCATATATCATTCACCGACGCTAATAGATCGTAGTCATCAGTAGAGTGCGTCGTTAAAATCCAATATATGTAGTTCCTGTATATGCACTTGCGGTTAGGTAAAGTGGTCGATCAAGCCACAATAAAATTCGCATGTAAGAAAATGTACTAAACGCACTGGAGACAGCAGCCAATTTCATGCCCCCCCCCCCCCCCCCCCCCGTCCCCCCATACACCTCATACATCACTTCTGAGAAAACACATTTCGAAGTTTTGAAAAAACCCATAAGAATAACACAGAGGAGAAAATTTGAGAAACATGTTTATTTTGAATGAATTCAAATTTTCACGAAGATTTACTTGAAACGGATCAGTCGTTTTGCTAACAAAAAATTCGAATTTAGCGATTTTACATCAATCAAAATTATTTAGAAACCCATTGAGAATTTAAATGTATTTAATTTTAGACCAATTGAATAGTAAAACGAATAGCATGAGTAATGAATAACACGGGAAGGCAGTGACATAACTGTTTTGAACTCAAGGTGTGCATATATAGCTTTCCACTACATTTGATATAAATATGCATATACATATACATTGAATTTGAAATTGTAACAATACTATATGTTGCTTTTTCCAAGTGAATTGATTAATGATAAAATGTGAATAGATTTTGCATTTCTAAAAAACATTTAATGGGACACGCTATGCATATAACGGTCCTCGATGTTGCTCAACGACCCCATCAACAGCTGGGTTACATGGGATACTGGTACTTGATTTGTGCTGATTGAGTTAATCCTTCAGTCGAGTCTGTATATCGTCTGACCCGCGATGGTAATATGAATCGCACTGGCTCGTTAATTAACTTAATATATGTGCCGACCATCCATTGTGTACAACTTCACACCATTGTCAAACGAAGCAGTCGCTTTCATTATATAACTTGACTCGTGTGCACTATGAAACTGTATTCACGTATACTGTGTCAGATGTAGGTTTTATATCGAAACAATAATATGATTTAATTTGATTTTAATATTGAATTTATCTTGATACATGACCTGATGAATAATTTGATCATTGAGTTAAGAAGTTGAAAAACACGTATTACATTATTTTCTTCGAAACGGCTGGTTCGAATTGCATACAAATTTTTAATTATGTGTCTAACTTCCGTATTTACATTTGAGGAAAATTTGGATTATATTGGAGAGATTTTATTTTTCAATTTTTTCTGCCCGGCCTAATCTCATGGAGTTTTTAGAAACTTCTAGATGATGTTTCTCAAAAATGGTTCAACCGATTCGACCTCAAAACTATAGGGTTCTAAGTTGGATAAGTTTGCGTTTAAAAAAAGTATCATGTCGCTCGGTCAAACCCTGCGACCTGGGCAGTGCCCACAAACAAACGAACCAAAAAAACGGAGAGACAAAGGTCTGTAAGAGTTGCATGGAAATCTTCGCTAACGCTCATCTAATTAATAATAATCGAGTTATTTCGAATCAATATGCTTGTCCTTTACTTTTCCCTGATTAATCAAACCAACAGTGGTATTACACTCTTAGGTATCTAGTCCAGAAGGCACAGTTTATACACATGTAAATTGTTAGTATTTTCCAGCAGTACAATTCATACCATGTTCGTAACGTAATGTCATTTAAATTGAGTTCCGTTTAGACAACAGACACGTCAAATGGAGATTGTAAAATTGACCACAGGAAGAAAACTGTCTAGTTTATGTTTTGTTTTATTGGTGGATGTAATTTATAGAGTGGCTGTGGATACCATAATAACATTAACATGTCTTTTGGATGTAGAGCTTAATTACCATCTGTTTAATTAAAACAAGGCAATTGTGTTTGTCGAAGTGGGTATATACGTTGTTTTTACCAAAGTTTAACGACTCGTGTTAATGATTATGTAAAGGAATATTAACGGAAGTGAGTGATTAATGTGTTGTTGCTATTGAGTGATATTTGGGTTTGTGGGATAATAAGATGGAAGTACTTGGGTCTGTCTTTATGAGAAGAATATATAAAAATATAGGATTTTGAAAACATTTAGAATGTGTAAGATTCAGGTTTGATATCCGTCGTGGTCGATCATCCTGACACAGGTTTTTCATGGTTTTCCTCTGTCGTCGAGGTTGTTACATGGATGGCACGGTGATACCAATACCGAACTTTTCCACTATATAAAAAGTAAGAACCACTAATAAAATAAATTTCCATATCATCTTTCCATCATCTCATTCATCATTCACCGACGCCAATAGATCTTATAGTCATTAAATCTCAGTCAATAATAATGCGTTGTTGAACTCATTGTGAATGAAAAAAATGAGGCTTGGACTCTCCCTCTATAGTTGAAACGTCGATTTGAAACCAACACATGTCCAATTATTTTGAGATGAAAATGAATTCAAAAGCATGCATTTGCCATTAAGATATACCTATATGCATATATATATATATATATTTATATTCATTTATATAATTATAATGTGTATGTCCTTTGGAATAACATGAAACGATAATGATAATAAAGCGGTGGATATTTTTTATAATTTTCCCGAATGTTTATCTTGATCATTTCTATGTTTCTATGTAATTCATGTTATCATATTTAAGTTATTTTCACTTTCAATGTCGAAAACTGATAGATTAATTCTTCCAGTTAGTGCTCAACTCATCAGCGATGAGATTTATCTGGTGATAAGTTGGATTGACAAAGTCTAAAAGACTTTAAAATGTAAGAATGGGTGAAGAGGGCGTTTAGTAACAAATCAGATTTTCATTAAAACTTCTCTCCGAACATTGATTTCCATTATCAGATTTAATTATCGCCGTTGTCGAAGAAGAAGTGTAAAGTTTTGTGGCATGCTGAGTCATGGTAGCCCGTTTCGTCGCATGATATCACTCTTTTAGTGTGCACGACACCCCCTCTAGGCTTTATATACATACCGAAAAGTATCAAACTTACAATTCAAAATGTAAAGCACCGAGTCGAAATTCTATTATTAAATCATTGTTAATTGAAACTCAACTGAGAATAACATTTTAATTATAGCTACCCCTTTTCCCCTCTTATCCCCCTACTCCCTCCCACCCTCCGGCTCACTATACTTTTAGCGTAGCGAAACTCTAATAGTCGAAAAGATAAGAAAGTTTTTTTTTAGTGTCGAAGAACAAGTTGGATTAGTTTTTTATTTCAATTTACTTCTCAATTACGAAGCAGTAAGAACCCAATTTGTCAATTAAGAATTAGGATATTGGGTTTTCATTACGTTTCCGTGAGCGATATAATTTGATATTATGTTTAATATGATTTGAAATGTAATGAAATGCGTTAGCAGAATTTGTCTTAATCGGTTTTAAAAAAGGTGTGAATACAAAAATATAGCTTATTCCATTAGTTTTTACAGTGTTTTTAACTATCTAGTTTTTTAAAGGAAATATTGTGATAATCAATGATTGTATCGCGTAGCCAATGCCGATAATATCATCGTGTTTATATGAAAAGAAAAACATGAAATACGTAAGCAATGATAAAAGTTTTGATAGTGATTTTCTTTCATACCAATAAATGTAGAAATGTGAATATATAATAAATCAGATTTCTTCTATATATAAAACATAGAAAATGTGAGATTAAAATTTAAAACATATCTAAACCGAGTTTGCGCGATCAACATTGCTAATAAAAGTTGAGTATTTTTCCTAAAAACACTAAAAGTAAATCCATTAAATAATTCAGGAAATACAACTAGATGTTTTTTCAGTTTTAATGGAAAGATTTCTCTAAACATTCATATAATTTCATTTACATTTTTTAAATGTGTATGTATGCAGAGTACTAATACCTATATAAGTTATATTTGTTATCATCGTAATCATCCACCTTCTTATTTCTCATATTGTTGATTTCTCGAAATGATTTGATGAAAATTTTTTATGGAGATTTCTGAGAAGTCTAAATACTGATGGACCATACCATATCACATAATTATATACATACATATATATATATATATATATATATATATATATATATATATATATATATATATATATATATATATATTATATGAAGATAAATTAAATTAATTCAATACATGAATACAGGCAATATAAAACTATTATATGTCTCGACTGATTTTTGGAAAAATAGGCCTACTATCGATCGGAGAACTGAGGAGTTGGAAGCAATAATGGAAATACATTTTTGAGATTGTAAAACTGTGAGATTCTTCAATGAATGACATCTAACAACACTCGGATGAGCGTATACCAGCGAAGATTAATTATTATATTAGAAGCGTGACTAATATTGAGATTAAAGTTTGTCAACGAAAATTGACAGATTGCAAGGCTGTGGATTTCAAGAATGTAATGATATGAATAACGAATACATTAGAGAAATAAATGCTTACATTATTGGACGAGCGAAGCCAAAATTCCATTTCACTCACCCGAAAAAACGGGCTCCGTTTTTAATATATATATATTTTCTTTGTTTTCATTGATTGACAGTGGAACTAATAGTATTAGACCACATTCTATTTTGAATACATTTCTGAAAACGGTCGTCTTGAATCTTGATTAATGATTATAATGTGTCACTTGATTTGATTTGATTTGTTTTTTTTCAAAGATTTTCACATAATACAAATATGGAAAATATCAAAACTTAAAACCAGAAATGAAAATGAGTAAGCAGAAAGAGATAATTGAAAAAGATAGATACTATAATATGTAAGATGATGGAATGGTTGACTCGTGGCTTCGAAGTCAATTTGAATATACATTATAAATCGAAACACTCGATCGTGGCTTTGAAACGTGACGTCACCAAGTAGCTAATTGTAGTTAACGCTACAAGTTATAACTAGACTACAATGGTATATATACCATTGTAGTCTAGTTATATATATCTGTACCTCACCAACCAGGTGTTTTTGATGGTGACTAAAAGACGCTTATAACGATCTAAAGGTCAAGAGATAGAATTTATTATTCTCGATACACTTTTGAACACCAATTTCAGATTCCTATTGTGCATTGTCCCTTTATGCATTATTTTTTATTTTATATTGCTTGTAAAATGGCATAGAAAAGAATTGATATAGATTTTCACTTATCTGAAATTATATATAGGCCTATATTCAGGCCCATAGTTTCTAATTGATTTTTTCATTTCAAAAAAGGTGTCAAATTTTCAAGAGATTTTCAATATTGGTAACAAATATAATTTTGGAAATATTTCTCAAATTTACTATTTATAATAATTCGATTGCTATAAATGTAATATCGAATTATCAGATATTCAAAACAGTTATTCTGATAAATTGACCTGATTCGATCCATTTTAATTACCTTGTGAACAATGTTTAACCGATCCCACCTTGTCAACTTTAGCCTCAATTGGCAAATAATGTCACATTTCCGACTTTATAAAAAAATCCCACCTTATACTTTATTTATGCGTTTTGCTTAATGCTTGAACAATACTAGCCTTAACTGAGCCACAATGGCTTGTAATTCATCTAGATCTTAACAATTGTCGGTTACTGAAGCAATACTCATACGGTATTACAATCTGAGATGTTATACAAGAATTATTTCAAGAAGCGGGCCAAACAATATAAAACTTAGAATGTCTAGCCTAGCAGAACAAACATTCTTTTTCCGGCTCTACACCGCCAATCGGTAGTGTTCTCTCATAGGGGAGACGGTTGATCGACACCGGCAACTCGTGCTCAGGTAACCGCAAAACATTAGCAAATAGTTGTTCTTACAATTAAACGCACTATTCACACGGCACTGTTTTACTAGTGAGGTGTAAAGTTGAAAGTTACGAGTGGATGGTTTTATTATTGCGGAGTGTTAGCGGTTGGTGGTTTCGATCAGTTATTTTAGTGTTTGTATTATGAAACGACAAATCTTGAATGTGTTTAAGAAACGCAATGAATTGTGATTCTAAATGTGAAATAACGCTACAGTAAAAATACTAATATTGGTGATATAGCTTCTGTGCTGAGGATGATAATGAAATTAAATAATTACTATTCCATTAAAAATGTGATGAAAAAATAATTTTATAAGAATAGAAAAAAAAAATCTTTGAAAAATGAGCACTCCAATATTTTCTTACAACTTTGAATTTTTTCATCAATGCCAAAAACATTTTCCGGTCCATCCAGTCTCTTCTAGTGATATTTGAATATAAATATACTCAACTTCTTTCAATGAAAATTTCAGAAGAATTTTTGTCAGTATCACCTAGCTCTACTATGAAATCTTCGATAATCAGTCGAATTTGATCAGGCAACTTGAAACTTTTGTAATTCAATTGAGTAATAATTATAATTATTTCGCATTCAATCTTTCCAAAAAAGAAACTGATGAAAGAAAAAGTTTAATTAATTCATCCAAATTCTTCACACATATATATTAATAAGATCCGATGTCGTTTATATGACGTCAGTTTCGCTAATACACGATATTATTTTGAAAAATTGATAACCTTCATGAATGAATGAATCTCAACTTGACTTCAATATTTCCTACCATCTTGAATGATAATATTATGGGGATTTTCGTAAGTCATGGCAATTAACAAAAGATAAAATATCATCTTCATTACCAAGTTTTTTCTGACTTCTTGGAAGGAATGTTACCTTTTCTTGTTTTGTGTTAATAATTATAAAATATTATATGCTCATTTTTTGCTGATGTTCTTCAGGTGTCATTATAAGAAATATATGAGCGTTTATAATACCACTTTTTTATAATTTATATATTTAATATTTTCGAGAAGTATTTAAACATTCTAACACAACCATGATACAGGCGATTAAAAATGTTCATATCATTCCACTAGTCATCTGGAATAAAATAAATAATAATATCTTTTTTATAAGGAAGCGCAACAAATATCGTAAAGTGATGAAATAAACACGATGTCAATGTTGGCCACCAGAAAAAAGCAATAGTCAACTCTTAGCAAGCTCACCTAAACTAATATATAGGGCCTATAATTATCTAGCGGAATGCATATTCGAGATCTATGTCTGTAAATTGAATCAATCTTAATTCCCATTTAAAATGAAAAAAAATAAGATATTATTTTCAGAGCTACATAAACAAGGCAGTTAGTTTCCATACTATAATAGTTTTAAAGCGAAAGTAAATATATAAACTTTTCGAGCACACTTTATACAAATATTTTACTCATCTTACAACGCATATACAGCATTTACCTAGTAATTTGTGAAATAATACTATATCGGTAATTGTTTTTGGCGCAAGTATACAGGAGCCCTCATCAGTATAATATAACACGCTCCACGGGCCAATAACGCAGCTCACCACGCTTACGACATAACACTAATTATAACCACTATACAATGAGGGACACGAAACTAAGTTATATATCTATTTAACTGTATGTTGGGAGATATCTAGCAGAAGAATTGGATTTGTTTGACAATTATTGTCAAACATAAATCGTTAGAAATTAGGGGCAAACGGGTATTTACTATTTTCTATATATTGAGGAATGTTTGAAATGAGTTCATTTGTGTTTTATTATCTGAATTGTTTTGTTCTAGAAGATTTGAGAAGATTAAATGTGTTTTGAATTTTGATATCAAGTCAAAATTATTGATAAAATTGAATTTTTCCTGCAGATAAGAGTTTACAAATTAGGGAATGATTTGACGAAAAGTGATTAAACGGATGTACGATTTCAGATCACTTGTCATCATAAACCATAAACCAAAAAATGCATAAAATTTCTTTTTTTATTGACGTTCGTATAAAGCCTACATTTTTCTCATTCATCGACATCAAAACGTGTAACAAAATTATTGTTCCTCAATTATGATTATGAGTGAAAAGTAGGATCGTTCAGACGGGACACCAAAAGGGTGATCTCATCATCCCAAAGAATTTTTATTCGTCATTTTATTATATATCTTCATCATCCATTTTTCATTTTGATTGTATCTATTCAATCAATTCATTATCAATTTCACTATTTGTTTTTCAATATCATTTGGTCGTGACCGATTAAATTTGTTGGTATATATCCCAGTATTCACTGCACCGACTGAGGGAAACCACAGAAAATCATCAATCAGGATGTAAAATATTAAGGTTGTTGATTTTGGGTTATCGAAAATGTACAAATTTTCCAGTATTAGCTCTACAGGTAAGGCTCGCTGAGGGGATGGACTACTTCCCAAGGCTCTCCAATTTGTGGGATAACTCGACAGTTATCTACAGACACCAAAGGAAGAGACCAAAAATCACCAAGCAGACCTCGATGTGCCTGACAACTGATCTGCTCCTTAAAGAATAGTCTGAGAAAACTTATGGATACTCAGCGCCATAGTGTATAGTTGAAATCTGATACTCCTTATGATTGTATTTCTTCAAGATTTTGCTGCCCCCATGGCTCAGTCAACTATCGTTAGCGGTAGAAACTGAAGTTAGGTCGGGCGTGGATTCGAGTCCCGCAGAAGGCATGGGTTATTGTAAACGTCCTTTCACACATCATCACTTCATCCTTTCATTATCACTCACTCATTCGTACTCTTGTAAACCTAGCTGTTGGTGGGGTCGTTAAGCAACATTGAAATGAAAAAGATAAAGATTTTGATAGAAACTCTACTTCTGATATGTATTTGCTCTTCACCAGTACAAAGCTTCCATTAAACAATCCCCGTACATCCTTGATTATCCAACAGTACTCGGTGTTTAACACGTGCACATACAAGTAGATGTTCTGCATCTTGATCTCCCAGCTTGCACAAGGGACATGTGGAACCTGCTCCAACCCCTATTTTCTTTAGATGTTTGTAGAGAAAATCGTGACCAGTTGCAATCCTGGAGATCGCAACTGCAGTAGAGTGAGACAGGGTATTGACATATATCGGTTCCATCTATTTCCTTTAACATCTTCTTGGGAATGATTTATGATAATTTGGATTTGTTTTGAGAATATTTCTAGAGAATGGTATTAACATTGACGTTGTGTACTGGGTTCTACCAATTTGAAAATAGAAACAAGTAAACAGAATATGCCAAGAAGCGTAGTCACTATCATACAGTTATGGTAATAACAATTGAACACATCAATTCATTATTTTTCTTTTAATAACATCGAAACTTGATACAAAATCATTTTCCCCTTATTAAAAAGGATGAAAGCAGGATCGTTTGGAACCTAAGTTTAAATTTATTCCATCGAAAATATCATTCATTGAAAAAAAAGGATAGTGATTCACTATCCAAAATAATAATCAAAGAAATACTGATCTAACCCAAAGCCGTGCCGATATTGTGACCACAGCCCACCTTTACAGGAACGAATTCTAGCTCGTATCGGGCACCGAACCCGTGTCTACTGACTGAAAGTTCACGATCAAAGCGATTTACCATCCACTCTATTAGACTGTTGATAAAGCTGAAGCTCTTGTATACCGTATACGTTATTCAGAAAGTGATCTTTTACATGCATCCACACCTTTTACGTCGAACAGATCGGATAGGATAAAGACTTGAGCAGTGGTGGAACATTGAGAGGGTGGATCAGTGGTAAGCGCACTGAACCGTCATGCTGGATGAAAGGGTAGGGGGGGATTTTCTAGCTAATAGCTACAATACAATTCTCGGAAATAAATTTGAATAAGTGTCTGAATTACCAGAATGGGATTAGCTCTAACTGGCAGTTAAAGTTGTTATCAACATGGTTACCATGCTGTTTGTGTTCACTAACTCTCAGATGAAGGGTAACTGAACTTTGTAATACAGTCAGAACCAATCAGAAAAGGTTTTGATTAGTTCTTGTGACTTGCGTCGGGACGGAAAAACCTTGCAACCACATGCCTTTCCGATATAAAATAACACGTAGTATTTGAAAGTCTGTCCTCCATTCATTCAAGTTACCATGCCAATGACTTGAGACACGTGTCTATTGGAATCTATGAGAACCTCATTTTTATTCATGTTGGGTTTGATGACACGCTTTACTGATGACTACGATCTATTGGCGTCGGTGAATGATATATGAGATGATGGAAACGCGAGATGAAAGGTTTTTTATTAGGTGTTTTTGGGTAGTGGGAACGAATTGGTCTTGGCATGCTCTTAAAAACCTTCCCAGTATTGACATGAACAACAGAGGAAATCCCCCCCAAAAAACCTTTCAACCATGGCAGGAATCGAACCCCGGTCTCCTCAATGACAGCTGAACAGTGTGCTAGCCACTTAACCACTCGTCTCAGTAAAAGTAAATGAGATATCTCGGCTACGCCACTGAGCAGAAGTGTATAAGCAATCGCTCACGAAGGAGCTAGAAAAGCGTTCAGAAAAGGCATACGATATCGTAATGGTTTTTTAACTTGGGTGAAAGATAGTTGAGAGGATTATTGGATGGGATCTCCTCTATTCATATCCATATTGCCTCGCGTAATACGTTTTTTGAGGATATTAGATCAATAATGAATTTCACTGTACCTGATACAAAATTTTGAGTGATATAACTGAGGCAATGGATGATTTAAAAATATGTATTCATTACATATTGTATGACTTGTTATGACTATAATGCTTTATTCGACGCCAATAAATCTTGCTTACAATCAAAGTACGTCGCTAAACTCAATTTTAAATGAAAATATCCAGACATATCAAAAATCAATTTGAAAGAGTATTGGGAAAGCGAAGAATGGTTAGAAGACCGAAAATTAGTCAGCAAAATTATTATGTATATGAGAGTGTAATGACAGCAGGAATGGAAAGATGTAGTAGAAAAGATGATTAGGAAACGGAGAAGGATGGAAGTGAGGACGATGCGGCAGGACCTAAACGCAGGACCACTCAGCATCGTACGTTTAGAGGACCTGATGATCTGCCACCTTCCGACCCCCCTTAATTGGCATAATATATCAAATATCTCAAAAATCGGATGATGTACCACATAATAGCTTCGAAAGTATCCATAATAACTCTTTTTGGAAGCTCAACCGAACTTAACATAATGGAACCTCATTCTACTCATTATATCAATATTTGGGTATACCATACTTTAATTAATGATCTTCAAATTTCATTATACATATATACCTTTCATGTTCT
Source organism: Brachyptera putata (assembly GCA_907164805.1). Taxonomy (NCBI): domain Eukaryota; kingdom Metazoa; phylum Arthropoda; class Insecta; order Plecoptera; family Taeniopterygidae; genus Brachyptera; species Brachyptera putata. The sequence continues at coordinate 22,912,111 of OU015469.1, read as the reverse complement.
TTTCTTTCTGATATTTTTCTCTTATATGCAACAAAGACAACCCATCCAAGCTTCCTCGTGTGTCCTGCTACTTTGAAGTTCATATGCGTCCACACTAACTATATACAGTTTAACAGTTCTATTAATAGTTCGGACAAATATCGACATTACCAATTTTAATCTTCATTATTCATTAGCATTGATACTTAATATAAAATCATGGTTCCTCAATTGAGGATATGGATAATTATAAATATAATGAAACAAATGTGTATGTTGTATAAGTCATGTCAAATGGACTACCGTATCAAACTTGATGCAAAGCACAATTATTATTTGCTTGACATACTCTTCCATCGATTTCTATTAACTTAACAGTTAATATAATTCACAATATGCAACATTATTGAATATTTAAATGACGACCAGTAGACTCGTGCATGATTATTTTCAAATTAACACCTTGATGTGAAGTAATGCAGAGTGTCTGAATGCAAGTGTCCACATTGCAGGGCGTCACACTCAGTGGCGTGTAAATATCGGCAGTGCAAGCGGTGCAGTGGCACAGGGGCCCACGGCCCACTGAGATTGAAGTTATTCTCTGAAATTATAATTTATAATGTATGCTTTTAAATTTGTTCTGGACTATAAACGAGATACTCAGTGCGAGAGAGCAAAACAGATTAATGTTAGTGATGCTGTAGACATTTTGGCGCAAGGTGAATCAATTATAGCAATCAAAGAGAGAATGTAATAATTCAATTAATTTATGTGCAATAAATAGTATTCTACTTTGTTATGAAGAATGAATAAAAATAACAAAAATTCAAAGAAAATTTGAATAACTTTTATATCAAAGCGGAGACACAAGAGTGCTTTTCGTGACTTGAGGCAAATATGGAAAAAAGGGATTTATAAATATTTCACTCCTGTCTCGAATAGAGTTTCGAAAATCAGTAAGTGTAACTACAAAAACTAACATTTGATTATTTAAATCAAATATTTAATATGAACGCAATCGAAATTGCATGAATATTACAAAATACCATGTTTCACAAAAAAAAATTACTCAAGTTAATTATCTCATATATGATATAGAAATATTATTTGTGACAGGGGTATTTACCAGTTAATACACTAACCAGCGCTTAATTCTCTAATTTAAATTCATAAAACCGTGTCTTAGTAGAATAACCACATCGAGCTTCAACTCTAGGGTTAATTGTTATGTTCCTGGCATGTTCTGTGAATCCCATATAAACTAATTATTATCCTCTATCCAATCCTTAGACTTTAAGCTGAATTGCAAGGTATCCAATTATTCACACCTTGGTACCAGTGTAAATGAATATGTATGTTGATGTAGCACTAATTGTACTAGTATTTCATTTATTGTTTGATTAATTAGTTATGGAAATATAGCTGCATACTTGGAATTAATTTGTTACCAATTATTACAAGGAATTCCATACATTGTTGCCACTTAAGAACAAATGATATAAATATCAACACTGATCATCATTGATTTGATTACTACGTTTAAGTAGATACAAATATAATCAATTAATAATACGCATTGTGATATTAGGTAATATGGTAACAATTACAAAATTCAAAAATTCGAACGCTGCATTTTTTCTTACATGAAGACAGCTGTTTTGTGAACCAATACATATAAATCATAAATAAGAATATAAATAAGAAATAATAATAAACAAAGAATTGAGTAATGCATATATTATATTATATTCTCTCTATAAAGGTGTTTTGCGATGGGACGATTAATTATTACATAATTCTAGCGATTATTTTATTTATTCTGGATTAGTTTTCGAGCAAAGTAGAGCTGGTGACTAGTTCTGTTGGGATGGTGAAAAGAAGAAGGTTCAACGGTCGTGGCCTAATAGTGACATTCCAATTGGTCGATATGGTCAGATATATCAGGATTTTAAAGTAGTTGATTTTTATCTAGAATTCTGTCCGAATCGGTTTCACCACTTTTGAGAAAAATCAGTTCCTGATCAATTTGAAAAACGTTCGGCATAATAGATAGAGAATCATTTAAAAATCCACTGAATTTGAATTTTAAACGCACTTAAACATACTCAGTACACATATTTACATTAATGGAAGCAGCATATCGAAGTAGATGTCGAAGTAGAAATGCAGTATTCGCTTCACAGCACGACATGTTCATTATATTTCAATCTAGTCCACAAGATCTCAGGAGATTATCTTATATATTATTTATACCGCTAACTGTGCGCAACTAGACAATGGGTGAGCACAACAATGGTCAACTTCATTCCGCATTACTTAACTCCACTGCAATTGTTTCTCATCTCGGACCCGTCCTGGCTGTCTATGCAGCATATTATTAACATTCTACTAGCCAAATACAAAACACACTTTTCAATTCCCTTTGCAAACAAAAGTATGTAATAAGAATAATTCTTGTCATTTGTGCAAATATAAGAAGACTTCTCTCTCTCTCGCTCTTACTCTCTGTCGCTCATTCTCTCTCTCTCTCTCTCTCTCTCTCTCTCTCTCACTTGTATGTATGTCTCTTTCTCTCCCTGTATGCCTCTTCATCATCTCCATCTCACTCTCTTTCTTTCTTCACCTTTATCACTCTCTGTATGTCTCTTTTTCTTTCCATTCCCCTAATCTCTTTCACTCTCTCATTCTCTCTCGCTCTAAATATATCTAATTCTTCTCTCATTGCATTTACTTCTAGCTGGCTCCAAAGTCTTAACAATTGTACAATCGTTTTGGCAGCGATCCAAAGTGCTTACACTATATTCATTATACCTCAGCTTTGCTACCGTATAGCAACTAAATGCCTCTACAAAAGACACGGCCGTTGATACGAATAGCCTATAAATACCTTCGATTAAAAAATTTAAAACTTTCGATTTCTCATTAAAATCTCGTCTCGAACACGTAAAACTCGGTAAAAGTGCTGTTCGAAAATCCGTAGAATGATATGGAAAGAGTTAATCGAATAATGCTCGGTTCGGGTCCTATAAAACTGACTGTGATACTGATTTTATTCACCCCCATCCTCCCCCCACCCTCGTTTTATTGCTCGGGGAATTGGTGTTGACTTGGTTTGTTATCACCTTTATGTCGGTAAACATTGTAAACAAAGTAGCGTTCTCTTTTTCCTGTTTACCGTCCACGGATTGGTATATAGGAGAGTGGTTTGTGCGTTTATTTGTTTGGGGGTTGTGGCGATTGTTTACCCAATTAATGGAAATATAACAAAATGAGATGGTTGACTTGTCACAAAGTATTTCCGGGTAGTACCGGGAAAGCGGATGCGACGTCGTGACGACGTATAGGGGAGGTTATAACTTGTAAGTTTAGGGTAAGGGGAGGTAAGGGGGGTGATTTAACTGCTGGTTTTCATGCATTGTTGCTTGAATGGTAAATGTTTGTTCGGAAAGAACAAATGTATGTTGACAACTTGACAGGGGAAGACTGTTGTTAATTATTGAGGGTAAACAAATACGACGACGCGATTGGTTAGATGTATATATAGGCATACTTCCGGTCCAATGAAATCAATTAGAATATATTTCAACGAACACGTGGGATCAAATTCAATTCGACACGTGTAACTGAGAATGAGTAAAGATCAAATTGAATACAGAATATGAGAGATGCAGTTGATTGTGAATATGAAAATATATACATATTTAATTATCAATGCTTTTAGACGGAATGTAATATTTAATTTAATTCCACTGTACATGATTTTTTAATGAAATGAAGACATACATATTTGATCTTAGCGGGAAGACATGAAGATTTTATAATCTATCAACAGACTACGTTCAATAGAACATAATTAATATTTTCAAGATTTTCAAAAGTAAACACTTGAATGTATGCATATTTTGCTGGATATTTAGCTTAAGTTTCAATTTTCCATTCTGAGAAAAGATGGTATATTATGTTTGCAGTACAAAAGTGCTACGAGGAGAATGATTTCGAAACTTTCAAAAACCCGACGAGAATAACGCAGGAGGGAAAATAATTTGAAAACGTTCTGAATGAATTAAAATTTCCGAGGAATTTAGATGGATAACTCTGAAGCTTCACTAAATCGGGTGAGCCTTATTGGATATACAAATTATTACATATTTTTCACAAATTCACATATCTTTTTGACATATTACTATCAAGCGGATCAACAAGTAAAACTAATTTAATCATAAATCGATTGTAATAATCACTATGTAACGCACGAAGAGATGCAGTGAGTTTTAAAAAGAATCGATATCAAGGTGTCTGGGCCCATATAACTTTCAAATATACATTTCTTGTGAAATCTCAATCATCGTACGGCGCTTATGCTAAGCTTTTCTTAGAAGGTCCAAATTGGGTCTTTCGAATTCTGCTGTTTTTTTGTACCCTTCAAGGGGTATAAGTAAGTCAAAATCAATCCACATGAAATTCATAAAGGCTTGACTGATCTTCTTTGGCCCAGAACTGTAGGTTATACTTTTTGGTAGCAATCAGTTGAATCTATTCCGAGAATTGATAATAGCAATTTTCAAAATACCCTTATAGGAAAAACAGGGCAAATGAAGATAAACACATTTTCATCTGAAAACTTGAAATTTTGAAATGTTGTAAGTGCAACAATGACAAGTTTGTTTGCAAATTTCATAAAATTTGGGTGAACTGATCAAATCAAGATGTGATAATTAGACGAGCTTTAGCGAGGATTCAATTCGACAAACTGAAACAAATTGGTGTTCGTTCTTATGTTTTTTTTTTATGTATTTTGTCGGTTCTCCATAGGTCAAACGGCTACAGCTATCAACTTCAAACTTTTTTTCAATATGGTTCCTCATCTAACTTAGATCTGTATAGTTTTGTGGCATTGTCGAGCGGTAACTTTTTTTTATGAATTTTTTAAATTCCAAAAATACCCATTAGAATAACATGGCGGAAAAAAAAAAAAAAAAAAAAAATTCAAAAAAAATGAAATTTGGCGTAAAGTTGAATTACATTTTGATACACATTTCTAAAAAATTTCAGCTTGATCGTGTCAGCCATTTTGAAGGAAAAACATAAAATGTGCTAAATTGGTACCACTCGATGCAGTTTTTACCCATTTCTACCCATACTATTACTATTCGCTCGTCTAACAATGCATATATGGCGTTTTCCTAGTTTTTATCACATGTCATATAAAATATATCGCACATCTCATTAAATACTCTGCGTTTTTCTAGTTTACAAAATCATTTTGTTTACTGACCATCTAAACTCCAAGACTTTGTTTGCAGTTGCATTTCATTCGGAGGTTATCATCATGTTTTGACCTCATGCTATTCAAGTCACTAGTGACCTCTGACTGTTTCTATAGTCATCAATAGTTTCAATCCATCGCGCACTAACGGGTCATCATCCCTCTGTGTGACGTATCACGTATCAAGTTCCAGCTATATCTGGACCCCTATCCCTGAGATAAATGAGATGTGAGAAAAATAAAAGTGAGTGAGAAAATGATCATCTCACATGTTACCTATAAGTAAATTGGGGGAGGAGGGGGGGGGGGGCAGATATTCTATAAGGCCTAGGGGAGGAAAATGTCTCGACGTGGCCCTACGTATACGTGCACTTGTATACACGATGAAAGTCGTCAACCAAGATAATAATAATAAACAACACTTTGATATTTCTAGAGATGTGATTTTTTTCAGGGTATTAAGATTTTCTTGGACAATGATCAAGATTAGAGATGCATGTGCATCTCTCAAAAGCATTTTATCTTTGGAGAAGCAGTGAGATTATGTTTTTATCGAACTTTTCACAACTATTAGTAGTTGGTATTGAGTGGTATTCTTCTTTCATAGATGCAAGTTCATCACAATTTGATCCATAGTGATTGCCACTTTGAAAATTATCGATCTCCTTTTCTACTATTATTATTCATCATAATGAGAGTCGATTGTACCACATAACGTAATGAGATGATCGAGCAGTAATTAGTGTTATAATGAGAACTTGTTATAATCCTTGGTTAATCAAGTGACTTTTGTAACTCGATTAATAATTAGCTAATTGATTTTCAACTACGAGTTTAGCGTAGTCTATAAACACTGACGGTTGAATTAAAACTTTGAAATAGACGCTTCTTCTGAACCAGACTATGAGAGAAAAATATCACTCTCAAAATATGTCTCACTTTTATTCATTACAAGATTCAATTGTTGGGATTATTCCCATGTAGGGTCGATGACAGAAACATTTGTTATGCTGTTGTATAGTGAGAAGATATTATTTTCCATTTCACTAATGAGCTTCTTCATTATAACTAAAACCATTTTATATACATATATATATACATATAGGCCTACATATATATATATATATATATATATATATATATATATATATATATATATAGGCCTACATGTATATATATATATATATATATATATATATATATATATATATATATATATATGAAACCATGAAAGAGTAACACTTTTTGTGAAATAAATGGGAAAAAGCATTTGATCAGGCCTACTTTTCCGCATTGATTTGAGGGAGAAACATATACTGTGGGTAAAAACATTTTTCCGGATATAGCTATGTGATTTTATGTAGAGCTTCAACCAAAAGTGAATGTCTGTTTTCTACATGCCTAAAACAGTCAACCTTGTGGTAACATGTACGGTTTTGAAGGTATTAGACGAGCAGAATAAGTACTTTTACTCTTGGTGCATGCAAGCTTCACATATGTACGTTTTGGTGCAGATACGTAAAATTTTCAGTAGTATGATAATTTACATTGTAAGTGCACCAAAGTGTTTCTTATCAACTGTGCAGCTTATAGCCATTTTCATAGTCACCAAGATCCATTTTTACAACCTGGACCGAAAAAAGACCCAGATCAATATTTTCGATGGTGGAAAGGCAAGACGTAGTAAGCACAATTGCAAATATTGTTGCTAAAAACGTTCAATAAATTCAAACTTGAAGATATAAATGTCTTCTTAAATGACTTCAAAATTTGTGTGTGATATTCGTGCTCACGTTTACAGATCGTCACACATTTTCATGAAAATACATCAAGTTTTCACAAACTTTTATTTTAATGAGTAAATTGCATAGCATATTTGGCGCTCACGACACATTGTGTTGACGCTCACGACAATATGTACAGAATCCTTGTCGCCTACGACAAAATGAAATTGGTTACCACACCTGTAAATGTATTGACATGTCGCTTAGGACACTTCGCACATCGATGAAGATGACTTCCGAAATTGTACATCACGCAAAGAAATGTCACTTACGACATTTTGCCTTTCCACCACCGTTCTCATTCCGAGGTGAATGTATCATCATATTTTCAAAACAGCTAAACAAAAGTTCCATAATTTCATTTTCTCTCTATTTTCCAGTGAACAGTCATCAAGTTGTCTTCATGTGCATGGGCCTCAGCGGCCTACAAATCATCGGGTGCAATCCGACCTTCAGGCGTACCACAATCCCCGCGTCAAAAAACCAAATACTCACCACCACCCGAACCACCACCACTACCAACCTACCCACTATCATCAACATCATCGTGCATTGCTCAATCTCGCACTGCATTAAATGCTACATCAGCAATATGTGGCAACCTACGAGTCAGCAGAACTTATGCTGACACTCGATTGCTATCAAGACATCGAGCAAGTCTATCAGTCAAGAATCAACCTTGCCCTAAGAAACAACCAGGTTGTATTGGCCTCACGATGAAGTACAAAGAACGTCTCGTGATCGGGTTCAGCATCACCGCTGTTTTATTCACCCTGATGATAGTCGTCGATTTGCAAATGGATCTGGGCATGTCTGGACATCATCTCGTGCCCAGTCATGCTAAAGTGAAGATCGGTGGTGGTCCAGATGGTCCTGGATCAGCGTACAACAGCTTCAGGAAGAGATTTCTCCAGAGGAGTAACGGTTCGAAAGAGATCAGTTCTGCGACTGCGCAGTTGTCGAAACAAGTTGGTGATGTGAATGATGAACTGGACGAGGGTAAGGATGTGAAAACAGTGGCGTCGTTAGTGGACGAAGTGCATGATGATTTCAATGATTTGTTGGATTATGTGATGAATAATGTGGAGGATAGGAAGGATGAGTCGAATGGGGTTGGACTGAAGGGGTCGATTGTGAGGAATGCGAAAGGGGTGGAAGTGAAGAATCCGACTATTGGGGAGATCATGAAAATTAAGGCGAGGTGAGTACAAGAACTTTGATATTATTGATATGTATTATATATATAAGCACACTTTTGAACTTACGAATGAGATTAAAAGTAATGTATATTGTGAGTTATACATTTTTTCATGCATCAAATTCACCCCTTGATTTTTCGGAGGAATAGTAAATTGTTTCTATGTCCAAGGGGACTAATAGCTGTGTAGTATCAAGGTATAATTTGTATTCTTCCAGTTGGAAAATTAATTATAGCTTACATAAAAGCGCTATGAAGCTCATTTTATAACAATTGCGTATCGCTTATAAGTTCTACTGATGAGTGGATGGATATTTGCTTACTGAATGCTATATGTATAAATAGGTATATGAATAGATAGAACGAATAACTTGGAGAAAGATTTATATTTGAAAAATATGTGAAAATGGTATCAATGGATTCAATGAGAATGGTCATTTGGTATGGTAAATCGAGTAGGTTCAATACCACAGTGGTCCATCCAAATAATTGAGTGATCACTAACTTTGGTCCTGATATAACCAAGTAAAACCGAAAAGTATGGAGTAATATATTCAGAAAATATCTGGCATATAGTTGTACTATACCAGATCTAGTTATCTCTAGTTGTAGTTGAATTTCTACTTCTATTCTGATAAGTGACAGTTTAACTTAACACTTAGTGAACCTTTTTTAATCGTAACGAAGTTTTTATCAACTCATATAAGCCTTCATACCTTGAACTCACAATGGGATCACCTACATTCAATATGAATCATTGAGCTCGATTAATAATGAAGATAAGAAATGATTAATTAAGACCGTCTTACATTTATTCATCTCGATGAAATACGCTTACAAATTTGAATGATATGGACTCAAAAATGTCATTTTATAAATTAATGAACATTAAATAACGGAAGTTGGCTGTTTCTATCAATATAATGAACCAGAAAAGTAATTTATGTCTCTGCGTTCCCATTGCTCTATTCGAGTTTCTTGTTATTACATTTGTGAATAACTCAACTTCTATAAAAAAAAACTTGAGAATATTTCAACTACTAAAACCTCAACTGTCGTATTTTTATCTTGTAATGGTGGTAGACATCCGCCAAAACACTCTCAGTTTGACGTCCATTTACTATTCCAGCTCGAGGGATGAAGTCATCAAGTCATATTCAAAGATTATCACGGAGAAAAAGTTGGGGCAAAAAAATTAAACGAAAACTAGGAAAGTTTGTCTTCATCTGTTTCTTTAATTATTCAACATGACTAAACTTCAGACTGAAAAAACCGTCAACTTCACTGACATTACTTTGAAATAAAATTCATTTCCACTAGTCTAGAATCTATGATAATTTTCATACCAGAAACAATTATATTCTAGGTTAATATTATTCAGTTACGAAATCATTTGCATCCCAATTAAAATGCATTATTTACATTGTAAACTATTTTTTTGTATTTTTTCATTTTTAAAATAAAATCCTAGCTCGGTTTCAATTATAAATCTCCATCGATTTTAATACACCCCCAGTTGTTCGACATAACATTGGCACCCTACCAAACGATTATGCAATTCATTAGTCACATTTTGACTTAATTAATGGATATAACAGCGATTAATCAAAATAATAGGAATATATAGCCGATGTAGTGCGGGAACTAATGGCGTAATATGATAGAATAGCTCACCACAATATATAGGCCATGATCCCAAGATGATGCAAGCAGGAGAATAATGAGAATGTAATAAAACTGTGAGAAGTTTGTTATAATGTAACAAAACGTTTGTAATAGTGTTTTTATGAATTGTTAGCGAGTGAGAGTGAAGTGTCCACAGAAAGTATAATTTGAACATACACTTGAATTTGATCAAGATAGAGTAATTAAGCTTGTATTTTAGACCACATCTGAATAATTAATTGAACAGGATCGTATTAAAAAATCACTTCACTATGATGTTGTCAACAAACAAAAAGAACAAAAATACATTATTCCAGTTTTCACGGTAACTTGTGTGATTATAAAAGTCAACGAATTAACTTTGAATGTGTCAACGGTAATGTGCATTGCAAAACATATAAACAGTAGGCCCACTAGTATTAGCAGACAGGCAAAATTTGGTCAAAATTACCGGAGAAAAATAGTTTGTATATCCTACATACATAGAGAATATGGTTCATTGTTAACACTTTTCGAATATTTTTGGGTCTCTTGAAATAATTCACACAGATTTGATTTGAAATGTTTCGTACAGCAGGCTTATATTTTCATTATGACAATGCTTCGTTATTTTTGTTATAATAATTATTTCGTCAGTAAGTCATCATATTGTTGTGCTCATATAGTATGTAATGTGAACATCAACTTAATAATCAATCTTACGAACCACAATGAATATATAAACGTGCAACTTCATTTTGAAATAATACGCAGATATTAAATTATTAGAAAAGCAGAGCAATTACCGAAAAATATGAGTATTTATGTATTCATGCTAGACGTTTTCCACCCTATAAATAGAAGATTCACAATTGATATAAAACTTTGAACTCATAATGACGTTTTTTTCTATGAGAGTTGATAGAATTTTGCTATTGTGATGTTTTTGTTTTTCTTGTTCTCTAGAGGAGTCCCTTCAGGTTTCTGTGTATAAGTTGCTAATTGCTATAAAAGTTTTTATGTAGAATGTCATATTATGAATATTGTTATAACATAGTTTTATCAAAGAGTCAACGAATTTCTACCATAACAAAGTATAACATATAAGAGTAAAGGATAGGAATTTTGATAATATGAAAGAATTCCGAAAATTTTGATGAAAAGGTAGGTGAGCATTTAAAGAGATTGAAAATGTTATGGTTCAATGTTTTCTGATGGATTTAATTAAGATATTATGTAGCAAAATTTAAAACATTCTAGCTAGGTATAAACTGGATAAAAAATGGTATGTTGGCCTTCTACATTTGCTTGACTCATTTCAATGGATTATTTTTTGAATTTATGAGAGCAAACATTTCAATTATTAAGTGAGAAAAAGGTATTTTTCGTGAATTATTTGCAAAAAAACGTTGAGTTAAATTGTCACAGTTCTGATTTCAATTTTGAATTCACAAATAACCCTGATTTGTTTTCGGAAAGCAGGTATAAACAATTGAGGGTTTGCTTAATATGAGTTATTTCACCATTCTCCAATTATTATTTGTTTCTTATTTCAACATTCTTACTGACATTCAACTAATTTTAATTGTGTTCAGGTCATCACAATAGCATATTTTCCTTTTTTTTGTTCAAATAATGTTCTAAAATGTATTTCCAGAAACTTTTTTTTCACCCTAAAGTATTTACAAACAATAATTCCTTGCATTTTGACACAAATTTTAAACATATTCCTGCCCTCTCACATTTCGACCATTACTTTTTCCTGGACTTTTCTTAGTATTGATTTATTTTTGTTTGCTCAACGTCCCACCAACAGCAAGTGCATATGGGGGTGTGATATATATTTCATTCTTACATTTTTGAGATTACTACAGACAGAGAATGAAAATCGGTTGATTAACATATAAAAATTAACAATAATAACATTCTTGAAATAATAATAAAATAACAGTAGAACGAAAAATAGAATATAATTTAATTAAATCTAGTAATTGTTATCAGAATGGAATAATCATGATACTAACTCTGGGAAAGAAGAAGAAAATCAATACAGCTTATAATGTGTGAATAAAAAAACAAAGAAAAAGAGGAATAATGAAATGATAACAAAAAAATAGAATAGTACGCATTAAAAATGGAAAAACAAAAAACTGCAACTACTGCATGCATCTTATCTAAAAGTCACCAATCATTACCAGAAGTTTCGAATAATTACCACGAAGTATCCGCCATAATAACAACACCAGTACCGATAGTACTCCAAATGTTTCACTCTAATCCACTTTAATTACCCAGTTTCACTAATGACTACACGTGTTAGCTTATCCAATCGAAACACACCACTCAGAAATTTCAACCCAACAATACTTTATAAATAAACTAAAATTTCTAATCGTGACGGTTTCGAACGACCATCTCTTTCATTTCCTACCATTATCACACAGAAGTTTCGAGCTGTTAATTCTGTCCAATCGATTTGACTTCTCTATCACCAATTATTGGTTTTGTTCTCGGCTCGTTGTTTAACACTGTGTAATTACATCCACCAATCGCATTCCAATACGTGTTACTCTACACCTGCGGATTACAGACCCGAAGCTAGCGAGGGAAAGTAATTAAAAATAGTATTGCTTTGATACGATTTGAATTATAAAAGGTAATTATTATTGGAGGGTTTTAATTAGAAGTGGGTAATTGAGGTTGTGAGGATAAGTGTAAACGGTGATTATAGGGGATGTAATTGTAATGGGAGTGTTTTGGTGATCTTCTACGATTATTATCAGGATGTTTCAGGAGTAGAATGATTTCGGAGTATCGTTTTGATATGGATTTAGGATTAGTTGTATCAATTGATGGTTATTGGCACAATTCAAAGAGAGTTTGTTAACTTTTCAAAGTGGGTTTTCTGAAAATATTAATAATATGACTGAAAGCGATTGTAATTGTCACGTTGACAACTGTAAACATAAATGGTCAAAATGTTCTACGATTTTTTTATCGATTCGTCGTCAAGTTTTTCTCTAAATTATCAAGTTTTCAACAAGTAATTAATATAGAGATTTGGCATCATTTAACAACAATAATTGTATATTGTTATGATATAATATCAAGTTTTCAACCATATAGATTATTTACAAGATTTAATGATTTTCACGCCATTTGGTGCCTTCACAGCTATCGGCTTCGATTTTTTAATTCAAATTCAATCCTTGATCAGTTCGCACGTTAAAACAAACGGAGCGTCTGTTACAAACATTATGTAGTGACACTGATATTTCAAACTATTATCTCATTCGAATTGTTTTTTAACTCTCAAATTTCAACCATAGGCCTATGATTTATTGTTTGTAGACTGAGTTACCTTATTTGTGATTATTCTTCGGGGTGGTAAGCATCTGCTAATATTTACAAGTCCCCAGCTCGACTAGTGCGGCCTTCCCCAATCACATCGCCCGCGCAGAAGCGATCTGCGTCCGCCAACTGTTTCCCATTGCCGGACTTTACATTTGTCCGCCTTTGTCAATTTACCTTCCCGCGCGAACGAGCAATCTATACGCGCCAAGTGGATTCTCATTGCCGCACTTTACATTTGTCCGCCTTTCCCAAATCACCTTCGCCCGCGCACAAGCAATCTGCAACCGCCAACTGTTTCCCATTGCCGGACTTTACATTTGTCCGCCTTTGTCAAAACACCTTCGCGGGCGCACGAGCAATCTGCACCCGCCAACTGGATTCTCATTGCCGCACTTTACATTTGTCCGCCTTTCCCAAATCACCTTCGCCCGCGCACAAGCAATCTGCAACCGCCAACTGTTTCCCATTGCCGGACTTTACATTTGTCCGCCTTTCCCAAATCACCTTCGCCGGCGCACGAGCAATCTGCGCCCGCCAACTGTTTCTCATTGCCGGACGTAATATCGCACCTGTGGCCCAAACGCTTCTATCTCTCATACACAGCGTTAACCGATGAACAATGATCGTGTGTGAAGTTTCGTTGTTATTAAGAAAATATCATGTTATAGTTGAGAGCTCTTCAAAATTTCAAATATAGGTGAGCCCGGGTGAGCCAGTCTCCTCAAAATTTGATCAAAGATAATTAAAAATACAAAGTTTTTTTTATACAGTAGAGGCGAAATAAGAATCTCAAACAACTATCGTCTCATCCCTTAACATACCGATTGGAAGTTTCACTTCGGACCTCTCAAAAAGATTCAAGTGAACAAAAGTCTATTCCATCTACATAGAGAAGTAATAATAACTCTCCATTATTTAACGCATCACAGAAATCGCTAATTAGACGAAAGCATTCTGTAGAATGTGTACCGAAGATCAAATGAATACTAATAAAACAACATTGGGGTCAAAGATCAAAGCTTAACACCATCGTCTTCATAAATCGATTACCACAAAAATGCTCGAATTGCATTTAAGTATTGAAGTCATCTAAAGTGAATGTGCAACGTATTATAAATGCATTTATGAACATAATTTCAATGACTTGATAAGTAAAACTGCAGTTTTGTGTAAAACGTATGGCACGAGGCATCCGTTTAGTTTTTCACTGATAAGTATGTTCAAACATTTTATCTTTTTTATCTTATCACTCATTCTAACACATTGTTAACGAGACGACACACCCGAGAGTAGCAATGAAGTGAGGAACTATCGATCGTCATATTACTGACAAGCGTAGATGCGCAATAAGATGATACAAATAAAACAAACCGTCATTCAGGAGACCAAGGTGAATGATATTTGATGGCCCCCTGAAAAATAATATCTAAATTGCGAAGAGATCAAAATATATCAGATGTAATTTCATTCATTGATTGACACATGGGTTTGTTATGAAAAATATGAACTGTTGTTCAAATATTAACATGCGTGATTCGAACATCCAAAGTATATCTCCCATGGAACCAAGTTTGAATTTTAAATTAATGTTATTTTATGCATCATCAATTCATCCGGTCGTAGGGTTGAAGGTTATTATAAAAAAGACTTGAAAAATATTTCGTTTCTTCAGCTATGAAACTTGTTCTTCTCATCCTCATATACACTGAAATATTCAAATCTAAAAATAGCCAACACCTGTTGATTTTGTATATTATAATATATACTATATTGAAAGCCGGTTTTATAAAGTGATGATCAGTGTATTGGGCAAAAATTAGCGTGTCAACTCGTCATCACCCTTGGTCACGTATTATATTTCCGTGCCTAAATCAATGATTAACTCATTAAAACTAAATTGACTATCAGTTAGAAAATCAGCTCTGAATGAGAGAAAATAGAAGAGATATGTACTTATTGATGTATCATATTTAGAGATTCAAAAGAGTAATACTGTCGCTAGCTTGCAGGAGACCGGGGTTCGAATCCATTTCATTCATTCATTATTCGAAGTAGATCATTACGTTTCTGACTCCCTTAAAAATGCATACAAATAGATTCACCGACGTCAATATATCTCAGTCATCATCCCAGTGCCTCGTTAAACTATAGATACATGAATGATGAGTGTTATTTAAAAGGGTACGCTAGTGAAACAGGGGTTTCGTTTAATTCACTACATCTTGCTGCCCCCACGTCCGCTCCTCATTAAGCTTATGGCTACATGAGGTTTAGTTATATACTAATAGCTACGCCGGCCATTAATATATACCTGACTACGTAGATCGTAATAATAACTAATAATAGTCAGTAATATTTTATTTTCAGTGGCGAGGTTTGTATACTTTCTTAGTGATGCTTGATTTTTTGTGAAATACCTCCTACTTTTTAACAGTAGTTCTTCATTTTATTATCATTATTATTTATAAGGCCATAATCATCGTAGTCGATGAATACTATAGGTATAACTTCAATCGTTCGATTTTTTCAAAGAGAATTTTTCCCTGAACTCGTGAATTTATGATATTTATTTCAAATACACACACATAAACACAGTAGCTAAATGAAATTTCAGGATGATAACCAAGTCTATACCGTCTTATAACGCAATACATATTCTATCTGGCACCTATGGAATAGGCATCATAATGCTCAGGTATTCTTTTCAATTTCCCATCCAGAATATGAGTGGTGTTTCGTTCTGATTCTTTGATATTCCTTTAGCTACACTTTTCTGAGAAATTCAGATTTTCAATTTTATATTTATTCACTCTTGTGTGAGGAAAGAAATCATATGGAATATTGATGATATAGAAAATAATTAGAACAAAATAATTAGGATTTACTCACTCTCACTCCAGAAATTGAGACCTGTGTAGGTAGGCCCACGATGAATTGGGTGAGTCCGAATGTCGATGAAAGTCTTCATTTTGATTCGCCAATTTATCTGAAAAACAAAAGAACAAACTTTCAGGGCAAACTTTCAGGGCAGATAAATAATCAATTTCTACATACGACTGAAAAGAGGAAAAACTCTTTAATCTGTTCATTTCTATTTATATTCACTTTCACATGTTTTCTTAATATTAGCAATTTTCGGTATAGATCCTAATTGCAGTAGAACTCTGGGTGAATAATATTCAACGACTATTCGTGGATTAAAAAATGTATGTATATCCTATATTGTATTGTATTTTGCTCTAATACCGACATTTTCTCAGTTCATAATAATGATTGACTTTATAATCTTGTTTGTTACTAAGCAATCATCCAAATTTATGGTTATGGTGATAATTAAACAATATGCCCTCAGTAGCATCAACATGAAGGAGAATAATTTTCTAATTTCAATATTAGTTATCAAGTATCGCCACTGAAACTTTGTTAAATATGCGTAAACTGGCAGGAAATTATGATTTACTTATTTATACAGTGTGAGTGACCTGTCTATTAGTTCATATAGTCAAGGTGCTATAGTGTCTAATATATAACGCAACAACACCCATCTTCATTTATACTTCCATCCGATCAATATGGCTTAAAACAGCCTTTGGCGGTAGAGATAACATTTTGAAGGTACATAGCAGAGCTATTAGGAAACGTCATGGAAATAAAATATACTTTGAAAATATTCAAATTCAAATGTAAGAATAGTTACACAAATGAAAACAAATATCATTTGAATGTCTATAATAAATCTTGGAGTTTATATCTATTTTTAGATGGATCTGACCACGTGCGTATGTATACATTCCAGTATAAGATGTATAATAATGTATAATGTATGATACATGATGTATAATGTATACACGTGTGTAACCTATGCACTTCAATATAAATGACCGACTGGGATAAATTTGAAAAAAATACGTCCTGAATAGAATTTCCATCTTATTCAGATGATTTTTCTCTTCTGGAGAGATAGATTTTCAAAAACTTCTGGATAACGTGAATAATTTGTTCTACGAAAAAAAAGTATAGGAATGCATATATGGAATGCACGATTAAACGTATTCTGAATTGTTGGTAAAAACAATATAGCGTTTATTATTAATTATAATTGAACGTGTTTGTTACTATTCTATAAATATATAGAATATTCTGAATACGTAAATATCACTCAACTGAAGGGAAATTAAATATGCAATCCACAAGATCCACCAGGTTGGCTTATGTGTTTTCAAGAATTCTGTGTTTTAAAAGCTTATCTTATAAGTTAAACTGTTAAATTCAAAATCTGGTTGGTTGTTCAATGATTTAACAAAAGTATAAAATCGAACAAAAGACTTGAAAAATGAACTACATGGAGAATACACAAGAATGAACAATACGACAGAAGAAAAGTACTTGAAAAGGAAGTTGATTCATTAAACTACTGTTTATTATCAGTTATAAAAGTGATAATGATGATTTCAATTGCTAAATAAATAATTTCAGAGAACATTTATTGATTCATTGAATACCTGTTTCTATTATTATACTATTGATTATTGAAGACATTCAGTATTTTTTGAAAGAACTTCAGTACTTAAACCAAGCTATATAATCTATTTCAATGAATCCATTATCCTTGCTCGATATTTTCCACAGGAAACGTATCAACTTGTCATGACCAAAGGTGTTGTTATATTTCTGAATGCAATGTTTGATCAGTTTATAATACTTGTATAAGCATGAAAAGGTAGTTTGCAATCGAATTGAATTGCATTTCTTTCAAAAGATGGTAGATTATTAGTGCACTTAATGTACATAAATTAGGTGTTGTCAAGGTTTGAGCTGTTAATATATATATATATATATATATATATATATATATATATATTTATTGATGAGATTTAACAATATTGAAGAATACATTATCCACAGTGTTTTTAATAATCAATTATTCATCAGTGAATCACGTCGTTCTTCTCACATTATCGTTCTAGTATTCCTTCATCAAACGTCAAATAATATTTCCTGAATGTACTTATTTTTACTGTCGGTGTCATCACATTTTTGTCATAGCAACTAAAGCAAAATCAGAAAATAGTTAACAAACAATCACACACATTGTCTCTATTTGTTGAAATTATATTTTACCGTGCGTTACGGGCCGTATGCTGAATGTCAAGCAACAATGTCAATTTTGAAATGCCTATTGTATTGTGAATTGTATTTAACCACTACACAGACACACATTCACTACTACCAACCCTTCAACAAGAAAAGCGAACCCAACTATAGTAATAGCTTTGGCCACCTTTATACAACAAAGTAGCGATCTGACACTCGAAATCAAATTAAATTCAGCATATACCACGTGTTTGTAGTTTCATTCTATTCTAGTAATTGTATTCTGTTATCTGTGTTATCACTGTGGTCAGGGGGGAACGGGAAAGCGGGAGGAGGGGTGATGGTGATAAATTATATGGGTTTTTGACTTTGTTTATGTTTCTCTCTATTCTCTTCATTCAAGTTGGTTATTTTTTTTCTTTTCAAAACTTTCCATTAATTGCGATGAGAAAAGATTCGATTTTCAAAATTGTTCAGGATTTGGTGATGAAAAGTTCAAAATTTCACTCCGTTGTTGGAGTAGAATTTTAGAATTGAAATGAATTATTTAAAAATCCATCTATTATCATCTTCATTTCAACAATTTGTCAATTATGTCTGATTCTGTACTGATGGTTCAAGAATTATTCTTTGCGTATTCAGACTGTGTAAACTAATGAAATTGATTGTTAAAATAGTTGGTTCATTAGTGTACATACGTCATAACAATTTTCCGTTTTTCACTGATGCCAACGTCAAACAATAACACATTTAATATTCATTAGTTCTCGTTCACCTGTACCAACACAACACAAGGTCCTATTGTCTACAAATACATTAAGCTAACGTAAAAATGACAGTTCTTTGCTCAGTCGTTCGTTGCTCAGTCAGCTAAGTCACCGCTTTTGAAGACTGAAATCACCGTCGGGCGTGGGTTCGAGTCCCACAAAGGCACTGTTTTTTTTAAACGTCATCTACCTATCATCACTTCATAGTTTCATTATCACCAGCACATTCGTACCCCAGTGTAATCATCGTCATATTATAAATATCTTTACTATCAGAATCTACCATCACAATCAGTGGCTGCCATCAACGATACAGAATCTACATTTCTAACATTCGTTGTCTCGCTTGTACGTATACACGTGAGATGAAGAGAGAAAGAGAGGCTCAAGTCGATCTCAAAGTGCGCTCTGTCTTGTTCATTTACGACAATACAGACACCACAAGAAATATATAGTGTAATTATCCAACATGTAGTGTATCCAATTAACGTACCTTGCTTTGCTTACCCCAATCAAGACTGAAACACACTCGTCCCTTATATAAACTGACGGACCGACACCCTCAACCGTTTGATGATAATACATAGAGGAGACGGTCGATCGGGATATTCAGTTCAACATGAAATGGACTCTGTTACTCGCTTTAGTAATTAACGTTGACAAACAATGACCTCTAAACGTCGAGTTAAATTATTCGCCACGCGTTGACCTCTCAGGTCAAAGAATAAGAAATAAGAACATTACAAACTAATGTAATCTGGTACCAGTAGATCGAGATGGTATGAGATGTGTTTTAATGGGATTGAATGAATGCGGGTTCGAATCTTGCTCCAATTATGGTTCAGTTGGTATCAAGAGTCGATTTTGCGTAATATCAGTTTTTGGTGGTAACATTTGAACGGTATAAGATATCGGAATTCTGAAAACGATGAAACATAGGTATTTATAATACCTTCAAGATGGTATAAGTAGTGTAGTAACTATCCTACATAGCATCATCGTCAGGCGTATACGCTCAATTTATTTTTATTCTCAAGCGTATACGCCTGACAATCAGGCGATTTGAGGTAAATAGTTACTACATATACCATTTTGAAGGTATTAAGAATATCTGTGTTTCCTCGTTTTCTGACTTTCGATATCTTATGTCGTTTAGAAGTTATCATCAAAAACCTGATATTCTGCTAAATCGACTCCCATTTGTATTATTTGTATTATTAGACGAGCTTTAGCGAGGATTCAATTTGACATACTGAAAAAAATTGGTGTTCGTTTTTATGTTTTTGTTTTTGTTTTTTTGTCGGTTCTCCACAGGTCAAACGGCTACAGCTATCAAGTTCAAACTTTTTCTCGATATGGTTCCTCATCTAACTTAGATCTGTATAGTTTTGTGGCATTATTGGGCATTATGTGGCATTATTGTGGCAAAATGTTATGTAAAGTCCGGCAATAGGAAACAGTTGGCGGGCGCAGATCGCTTCTGCGCGGGCGAAGTGATTGGGGAAGGCCGCACTAGTCGAGCTGGGGACTTGTAAATATTAGCAGATGCCCGAGTCCGCGCCTGGTGGAGCAGGTTGGCGCGCGGAACAAGGTCTGCGCGGGCGAAGGTGTTTTGACAAAGGCGGACAAATGTATAGTCCGGTAATGCGAATCCAGTTGGCGCGTGCAGATTGCTCGTGCACCCGCGAAGATGATTTGACAAAGGCGGACAAATGTAAAGTCCGGCAATGAGAATCCAGTTGCCGGGCGCAGATTGCTCGTGCGCGCGCGAAGATGTTTTGACAAAGGCGGACAAATGTAAAGTCCGGCAATGAGAAACAGTTGGCGCGTGCAGATTGCTCGTGCGCCCGCGAAGGTAAATTGACAAAGGCGGACAAATGTAAAGTCCGTCAATGAGAAACAGTTGGCGCGCGCAGATTCCTCGTGCGCCCCCAAAGATGTTTTGACAAAGGCGGACAAATGTAAAGTCCGGTAATGCGAATTCAGTTGGCGGGTACAGATTGCTTGTGCGCCCACGAACTGAACATTTTCAGCTTGATCAGGTCAGCCATTTTGAAGAAAAAACATAAAATGTGCTAAATTGGTACCACTCGAAGCAGTTATTACCCATTTTTACTCATATTAATACTATTCGCTCGTCTAACAACGCACATATGGCGTTTTCCTAGTTCTATGTGAACGACCATGCTGAAATTATTCATCTAGTAATCATGTTATTTTTTTGTTATGTTTGTTTCCAGTAATATCCATTGTACACTCTACTTAAAAAAGCTGTGTGATCAACGGACATTAAAAAAATATAAACATCAAGTCCGGATTATAGCTGCATGGTATATAGGCTACACACATATAATGATAACACGAGAGGTATTAAAATTGATGTTTGATTTTTAAATAATGATAGTATGATTATTCCAACTCATCTGATTTGAGATTTTATGTAAATAATCCAATAATAGACTGATGAAAGTCGAAAATAATGTATTATTACATTGTGTGAGAACAATTCGAGTTATATGCGTAGACAAACAAGAGACTTAACTGATATACTTGAACCAGAACAGAAGTGGCCTCCCTTCGTAACTTACTTAGCTAAGGCACCGCTTCACAAACTGATGTTACTGTTGGGTGTGGGTTCGAGACCCTCATAAGGCATGGGTTTCTGTGAACGTAAATTCATTTATCGTGTTTTCCCATATACTTATTTTGGGTTGTGTATTATTATAGTAGATACAACAACCAAATCTCGTGCATAACACTATATGCTCATTCATGTGTTGAAATACGATACTCTAGTCTCTTGTTTTTTTCATCACATGTGTGAATAATTTGGAGGCGGTTCTTGAGGGAACAAAATTTACATAAGAAGTCTTAGCGAAGAATCCATGAATATGTTACGAATTAACCTATTTTGTACATAAAGTATATAAGTGGTGCATATCGCATAATATTCAGACGAACATATGGAATACTTAATTCCATATTCTGGAAACGAGTGTTCATTGCAATATTCATTGTATATGTGCTACTCAACGTCCCCACTAACAGCTAAGCTATCTTGGGGGGTATGGATGAGATGGTTGAACATGAATGATGTTTACAACATAAAACATGAATTATAAGCCTTTGAGCAAATAAATCAACACCCGGTTTGATAATTTAGTTTTTAAGGCAATACTTTGACCGATTGAGTAGGTGGAAGGTCTGGAATTGAATTCGAATTCATATCACTTTTAATTATAAATCCTCTTTTCGTGAAAATATATTATCTCCATTTTCACAGCTAGACTATACTTTTTTGTATCCACAAACAAAGAATGTCCACTACTAAATGAAAAACTTTAAAAACTTCAGTAATTACATATAATCCACTGCAACTACAGAGCGTTTAATGGATTTAAACGCTACAACGGATGCAATGCTTTTGGAAGATGTAGTTGAGTTTATTATTGTGAACCTCGTCATGAAAATCATGATACCATAGAGATATGAAGATAATTATGATGGTTTTGATTATTTTGTTATATATTTAGACCAACTTTCACTTTCGTAAATACAAGTATACCTCACTAACCTCACAACTACACGTATAGCGTTTTCCTAATGTTAATTCTTCCATTCCGAGAACTCATACTGTATCAGTTAAAACCTTCTAACAGAAAATTGTGAACAAATACCCGTATACATTAGTGATATCAGAACACCAAAACAAAAAAGCAATTCGGTAAATTATCGTATAATCTGGTGAATAGTATTGTACTCGTAAAGTACTACAGCTGCTTTCATTCTCTGTTACCATGGCTACTAATAATCCTAATTGACGCGTCAGGGGTGGCTACGGAAGCTGATTTCCATTTTTATGTGGCATACGTGTTTTTGGTTGCATGGCTTCATTTCCACAAAGTTTGCAGTATTATCGATAACACTAATGCATGTATATATTTATGGGAAACATAAAAATCCAAATATATAAATGTATATATATATATATATATATATATATATATATATATATATATATATATATATATATATATATATATATATATATATATATGTTAAACTCTTGTCTCGGGACAACCACGTTCGCTCTTTAGATCTGAACAGATCCGTTGTTGTTCCGACGTTTCGATCTTGTCGAAACGTCGGAAGAACAACGGATCTCTTCAGATCTATTCAAGTAAGTGAGTGAGTGATACACCGGAAGAAAAGTTCAATAGAACATGAGTTGACAAATATGAAAAGTTTTTAAAAACTCTGAATTTATTCACAAAGTGATGATAACATATTGATATCTAATTCTCTAAAGTTTAGGTACACTAACCATGGTTTTTCAGGAGATAATACCAAATTAAAAAACTTTTCAAAATGCGTAATTTCGATTCGTAGAGAAATATTTCTCCTATTTGCTACCCTTTAATGACTACACGTCATGTAAAACAGAATCACAATCCAACATTCCATGTATAAATCCCCACCATTCATCAATCAACGAAATCTAAATCTCAATTAACTAATATTGACTTTTCCGAACGACCGTCTCCCCTACTATTAAACATTAACCCCAGTAGTTTCGATTTGTCAATACTCTTGATATGACACATATATACGACTACTCCCTTCACTGTGACGCGAACTCATCAGAAAGAGGATGTCGCGTTGAGGATCGAACCCACATCCCCCTAGCCCGAACAATACATACAGGATATTACTACTTAACCGTGACATTTTTTTTTCAAACGAGGTAAGTGAGTAGTAGATAATAACGTAATAATAGGCATTGTGCGTATGACGTAGTAGAGATAATCATGGTAGGTCTATTGTTGCCAAGTTTTATAACTGACGTATGAATATTGGATTTTAAATTCCCATTGAGTGGAAATTGTTTGTAATATGAGTGATACAAATGTCATCGCTTTTTTTGTGACACTTTGATTTATGGATGGGGAATGTAAATATATAATATTATTTGGTTACAATTTATTCAGCCAATAATTATACATATATGTTTGACTACATTGCTACTGTTTATACAGGTCATTTAAATTATGATTTGTTTACAGATTCGATGCATATTTTGAATTCTTGAATCGTTGCTGATTTAATAATCAATCAAGTATGACATTTCAATGTACGGTTGATTTTTGTGACAAAAACACTTTATGACCGTTTATTATGAAATACGGTTCATATTCAAATTAATCAAATTATTATTATTCAATTATTATGTACAGATGCGACGATCACTATATGAAATGTTATCAAATCAAACGGTGTTATTATTTATATTCATCAATATGAGGAAGGGAAATGAGCTTCAAATATATATATATATATATATATATATATATATATATATATATATATATATATATATATATATATATATATATATATATATATATAATACTATACTTTAGATTAGTGGATTCGATTATCGGTATAGTTTATGCTGAATTAAGTAATTAACACATTTCCAATTAAACAATACTGCATTAAAATTGTTAAGAAGGTTGGCACACTTTGTCTTTCATCTGTTCCAGTTAACGAATGATTGTTGGTTCGTAGCATTCCACCACCAATTTCTAAGACGGGGTTTCTATCGCTTAGTTTCTACCATAACCGAATCGCTATCCTTCCTCATTCTCTTTCTCTTCGCTTTTCTGATAATTTCAATAAAGTTTCAAATTGAATGAATAAAAAAATAGCTTGATGAATATAGAGTTAACATAGTTGCGTTAGCATCATCGATACTAGATCTAAAGACGTAAATACCAGAAGATCAAACGAAAATAACTATACGAAGTAAAAAGTACAGAAACTGTTTTTCTTAAATCGAGAAAACAAACTCTTGAATATTTAGTAGTACTTTAAGTTTAATTTTGAAATCTGAATATAAGAACACGCTATCGGCAACCATTAACTTGTTTCTTACTGAGAGTGCTTCAAATAAAAGTTAATTGCTATGTTTTTTGTTGTATGTTTTGGTGAGTAATACAAGAAATCACAACGAAAAAATACTTTCTCTTCAACACACGTGGCAAATCAGCTCACAGTGACACCTCAAATAGTTTCTGCTAATTGTTAATTAATGTGATACTTAATTTTTACATATCTATACACAAAAAAAGATTTGAAAATGTGAATAAATTTCAGATATAAATATACGTTGTTGCCCTTGCTGTTGAGTGAAGTTGCCTATCTTACAATACGAACTTTTCTCATCAACATTGAAAACTATAGACAAAAAGACACAATCAAGGTTAATGTAGATAAGGTTAGATCTTCTGGTTGGGGCATAAAAATTACGATCTTATCAAATCAAGGAAAACAATTAATTGTGATTTATTCAACAATCTGTTGATAGGAAATTATTTAGTTGTGGAATAAAGAACTTAAATATAACGAAGGGCACACATTTTCAAGTTCCAACACATTTTAAATTTTTGGAAAAATTCAAAAGCTGAAATCAGGTTCAATTTTTTTGGTTGATATGATGTACTCACTTCATGGATGTCACAGCAGCCTCGATGTATTCTGCAGTGTTATTGAAAATATAGATGATAACAATAGTATTTTCGAAAATGAGTGTTTCGAAAAACAAGGAAAATTAAATAATATTTTGAACTTTCAATATTACGGTTCTGAAAATATATTATATTTGATCAGTATTAGTTCTACTTCTTTCGCAATATTCGATTTTTCCAATCTGAAAAATACTTGACCTGACTTTTCCATTACCATTTGCACTAAGTTTCAAATTTTTAAATACTTCAATACATATAAGTGGGTCTAAGTATCCTCTGAGATTCCATCATAATAATAATAATTGAAATTATACATACAAAATATGAATATAGAAAATGTAGCTTCTATACAAACCACACGGACTATCTATTGAAACGTTACTCTCAGTTACAAGCTTCAATGCATTTAATTTATTACAAACTTAAAGCAAATTACGATGTACTGTACAAATCAGCGAACTCACTATTTACTTTGATATTCCATCATGAATGTCAATTGTGGTGACTTTTATTACTGATATTGAAAAGTTTAAAACTACAAATCATGAACAATTAACTAATTAAAAAAATCCCATAACAAAAAAGTTACAATGATAAATATCCATGAAGCGCCTGTAATGATATACCATCAACTATATTAATTAGCATTTAATTGAAAGTTAATTGTACTTCCGTCATCACGCTTGGTTGCTCCATGATCCACAACACACATATCTCGTATCTTGGTGGTTACGATCACCCGTCCATCTGTCTATTAGTAAACCCACTCGGCAGTTTCGAATCGTCATAGGAAATCGGACCTTTAATGTGTTGATTAAATTCTTTTGATCTTGGAAGATCTAATTCGACATTCAAACTCATGGAGGGTTTGAATTAATAATCTTGTATTATTCACTTCTCGCATTTGTTGGATTGTCCTTTTGTACGTACATATAGAGATATTAAATCTTATTACATTGTGGATTCGTTAGTCTGGATTGATTTTGTGTGGATTTTAAGTGATGTCATATTTAATTGTAATCCTTGGTCAAACGAAACTGTGATGTAATAAAATTGATGGAAATTAAACAATATAAACATACCATATAATATCATAAAGTTTATATATACATTATTTCAAATATGATATGAGAAATTAATTAAATTGGAACAAATTTTAACACATATATTCAGAGAAGATATATTCAAAATATATATGAGAAAAAAATTGTATCACTGATTGATATAAAGTGGAAACGATAGAGTGCGAAAAATTAGGAGTAGGAAATGTAATCAAAGAAATATAATATACATCCCAGCTCGGTACTGGAGTAATGATGATATAATAATGTGTTAATACAGCAACAATAGTTTATGAAATGTCTATTTCGTCTAACATTCATTAGAGCTTCAGCAGTGAAGGTAATAATGGAGATGTATAAGCTCGATAGATCCAGGGTCTTTAGCGATAACTCGGCGGCTTCCGATAACAATATTAATTGTGTATGCGAGATAAATAGAATTAGAGGATAATTTCACATTTCATTGTTCGAAATGATTACATACGATTACGTAAAAAGCCATTAACGAATAAACAAAAAGATTAACACATTAAATTATGCTACCCTTGGCCTAGTGAGATTTTTTAATAGAAATATTAATGTTTTATTCTCATTTCCTTGGAAGTAAAATACATCTCGATGAAAGATGTTGAGAATGAGTGAAAGATATGATTCGGTTGATGGATGTTTAGTGTGTTTAAACGTTCAATAACGGAGGTTACTTGTTTCACTTTTCAAGTTTTATGTTTATTTCGTTTCTGTTGTGTGAAATATAGGCATTTCGGTTGCAATGAATTGTTGTTAAAGAAATAAAGATTGATGCGAATTAAAATGTCTGATTACCTCAACCCACACAGATATTTCAACACCAACATCTTTTTGAATAATAACCATCTGGATATTATATATAACTATTAGTTATAAAGTTATATACAACTTTTAGTTATATAGTTGTATATAACTATTAAATTGATGTATTACATATACTATGGATGCAAATTATTTGCTCAGCAATATAATTCCAATAATTCCAAACCTATTGAATTACTTGTTTAATGAGCAATCGAAGATTTTCTCTATGGTATATGAAAACACGAGGTATTTCCGAAGAAGATACTATCAAGAATATTCTTCGTGAACTCAATTATATAAAAAAATATATATAGGAAAATGTGTAATCTTTTGATGGATGCATGAGTTGAATGTTGTTTAATAGTTTGTAAAAGTAGCGAGTATAATTTAAAAGTTTTTATGTAAGAGATTGCGTTTACATGACATCATTAAAATATTCACAGACCAATAATTAAATTATTACCTCGGAAAGAAAAAAAAATAGAAAATAGGAAACATTTGATTGGTGCTTCCTCAAACGAAGTGAGAGTAATATTTATCTTCCTCTTGGTCGTATACGTTTGATAGAAAAACTCATCAATTACTGATAGTAGATCTATAATGAGTTTGAATTCCATTGAAATTTCATATTTTTCCAAGACCATATTCTAATCGCATTAGTCTCAAACTACATTGGTAGCTCGAAAAACATATCATGGACGGAGGCGATCAGAAACGTATTTTTCATTATTGGTTCTCTTAATAATTAATATAATCAATATTATTCAATTATCACACTCTGATTTTAGGTGAATATATGGATATCCTCGTATAATCAATTACATCAAGTTTTTTTAAGATCGAGAAAATTAAATATAGTCAAAATATATATATGAATATATAGTTGAATATAAGTTGAATATAATATTGGCATTTTGTGTATTATTTTATTTTATTTCATCAATTCATTCATCAATTTAATTAGTCTGATTTTCATTGATTTTTCTCACATTTTTTCAGACAATTTGTTTGTGGCCGATTCAATTGATGAAAATGTAACTGTATTCAACTTGTGTCTAACATTCCACACTGTTAAACTATATCTATTCCTTATTTCAACTTTGTATCGAAACTGAATGAACAGAACGACCCTCATGACTTCAGTCTCTATACACTGCTTTTCAAAGATGTTTTCCTAGATGGACTCTGAAGTCTTTGCTAAACCACGATATAAACCTACATAAGCTGTTGAGTATTGCCGAGATACAGGGTGAAGTAACCTAGCTACCTTGGAGGAGTTTACTGGAAAATGATAAGACTTTGCGAGTAAAGAGTTACTTATAAAATACAGTGAAAACCTTATACCTCTTGAAAACTGGTATAGTGCAGTTCATGTGTGTATGTGTTCCATACACATATATCATTACTTTTAGAAAGAAATAAACGCATTCATACAATATGGAAGAGGCAACCTGTATACCCAATACAAACACATGGGTATATATGTCAAAAAAATGAACCTTTGTTAGGGGCACTTTTGGATAATGATGTTTGTAACAATACAAATGAGAAGAATTGGCAGATAAGCTTGAGGATTCTGGTCTGTGTGGCGTCTCATAGAGTGTAATTTATAGTTTTTTCATTTTTTGAAAACTTGGGCACACACAGATATATATAAATATATATATATATATATATATTTATGTAGTAACGGATGTTTTCGCGGATTGAGCAGAATGTTGTTTCTTGCTCTCGGGTGGACCGCGTTTGCTCTCTCGAAGAAAACTGCTGGATCTTGAAAGATCCGTCGTCTCTCCAACGTTTCGGCAAGATGCGACTTGCCATCTTCAGGGTTCTTCAAAGATCTTCCATCCTAGATCTACGCACGCTGAAGACTACGGATCCCCTAAAGATGACAAGTCGCATCTTGCTGAAACGTTGGAGAGACAACGGATCTTTCAAGATCCAGCAGTTTTCTTCGAAAGAGCAAATGTGGTCAACCCGAGAGCTCGAAACAACATATATATATATATATATATATATATATATATATATATATATATATATATTTATGTACACAGTACACACACAAAATTGAAATTATTACGCTTGGCTTGAATGTTCATGATATGAACAGTATTCAGGGATAATATTTCACTCGTTCGTACCCCGAAATGAACTTTTTATTAATGGGGCTACTAACCAATGCATAAATCACCCTCAACATGACTTTTAATATTTCCTTAAAGTGCAATTTTCAGTTTTAAAATTTCAATTCTCCACGTGATATGATTGATGATGATACGGATCATATACTAGAACCTTTATATCGGTATAATGGTAAATTCTCCAACAATGTGTGGGAATTCTTGTGTTTCTTATCAAACTACACAAATACATCTGAATATTGTAGTTTGGATCTTTCATGGATTTATTGAAATATCGTTTTGTTATAACTTTATTTCATGAAATTCTCATCTTTGTGGCCATGTTTATAATACATGAATTATAATTATGTATTTCAATTCTATCATCCCTCATTATTATCTTTCATGAATATTTAGAATTTTCAGATATAATTCGAGTGTTCATGTATCATCTAGGGCTACATCCATCCAAAATTAGTTCACAGATTATCATAAATTATTATTGATCAGTAAGATGATGCCTAACTCAATTCACCCCAAGGGAAACCTAAAATTGAAAAGTATACCTTTTACCATGCAGCTTCTATAGGAAGAGGAAATTGCCTGAAAATCTGTATCAAATATAAATATTTTCTTATAATTACAACCTCGATATATAATCAAAATAAAATTATGTGCATATGTAGGTGAACAAATTGTGATACATTTTCTCCGCCAGAATGCATATTGTGTTATTTCTTCTTCAAACATTATTGAGTTTTCCTCATTTTCATTATTTCCGACTTTGAATAGAAATGTTTGTTTTTCGGCATGCAGACAAAATAATATAACTGTTTCAACTTCCAATTATTCTCATTTTTCCAAAATGAATAACAGCATTTTCATCTATAATTTCCTTTCCATTTTCCGTCGAGTACCTATAACCCAACTTTTACTGTATTCCATAGCTGTAACTTAATCAAAACTGGGTGGCTAATATAAATGAATAACACAATTCTATAGCTAGTGGCAATGAAGCATCTCTTATAATTAATTTGTTCCCTACCAAATATAACTCATCTAGTTTGAACTGTTAAAACTGTATAAAGCCCTAAGCAGAAGTGTTTAATGTAATTGTGAAGCTACTATATTTGGGGTGGAACAAACAAAGCAAAATTAGTTAAATTATCACATAAATTTGATCTTTATTTATATAAATTGATGATTTTCTCTATCACATATTATTCGCTGAAATGTGAGGGAATTACTTCAAGGTATTCTACAACGACTGTGATGAGAGAGAAAAATTATTTGAAATAATGTAATGGATAGGCATGTTCGTAGGTGAAATACGAACGCTTCAAAATATATAATATTGGTAATTTTTATTGAAATTTGTGAAATATTGTTTATTTTGAGCCATGGATTTTGATAACTCATACTAAATTCTCTGAATTATAATCATATTGCAATTTTTGTTGATGGAATTTGTTATAACATTACTAACGTATATTACATAAACATAATTTCAGAACAGAAATAGAAGTAAAGTTAATAATTTCCAGTACGTAAAATTGAAAAGCTTCGTTCTGTTATGAATTATATATATATATATATATATATATATATATATATATATATATATATATATATATATATATATATATATATATATATATATATATATCAACCAATGGAATCGACTTCTTAATTGAAATTGTTTCCTCCAGAATACGTAATATCATTCTTTTTGTTTCGTGCATATTCATTAATTTCAATACTACAATGATCTCCACGGTAAATATAGAAGTACAGACAATGTACGGTTTCAACATCGTACAAAGTGAATCTGTACAAGAAGGCTCTAATGGTGATAGTAAGCTAATGACTCTAATGCCTCAGAACATTTTTATGCGGGTAAAGCAAGTTTTAGAGGTTCGAAACTTCTAATTAGAAGTGGTCATGCATACGGAAAACGGTTAATCGGCAGCGTTTTTTCTCACTGAATTAAACTGGGTAATTTTCGACTTTACCTTTCTATTGTGGTAGTCTTTGAAGCTTTACAATAAAAGCACGAGTATATAGTTGAGTTATTAGGTTTCATATAGTGACATGTGTAGGTCTGAATGACTTGTGAAATTATGTGAAATGATACTGACTATCTGTAATTATTTCTTACAATAACGCGTTTCCGATTCTGGGTGACTTTTTGTTTCAGTAACATCGAAAATTTGACATGAAGGTATTTGGGAAGTTTCCCAATTAGGGCCAAGAATGGCATAGTAGAATCGTTCGAATTGACCACCAATTTATTTTCCACGTTTGTACATTTTTTCATTCAGATTTTACACACTTGAAGTACCAGTATATCACCAATACCTCGGGCATTAATATGTTTCACCACGAAATATTTTCACGTTTTCGCGATTGCATAAAATATGTTTTGTAAAATCAACACATATTGTAAGATTGCACAAATATTTCCTGCTCGATAACAAAAAATAATACCTGCATTATTGCACTGTAATTAGTATTTATACAATCTAATCGACAAAGCTGTTGATCTGTATGCGTGCCAAACGATCAGATTGACTTGTTATGGAGAGTCGATAAAGCTCTTTCAGAACTACTTTATCGACTGTGGTGCTGATATGCTGACAATGCATGCACCTGTGTTAGTGATAAGACACGACCGTACACTCAAATATTTGCTGATTTCATTCGTTTTGTGTGACTTTAGATGATGCTTGAGGTTACCTTATGATTGATTATGGTATGTTGAAGCTCAAAAAAAATTGAAAAACATTTATATTTAGGCACGGTATTACCAACGCTCTAATCGGTAGTTTGAAGCTGTTATCACTATGGTCACCCATGCTATTTGTGTACACTAACTCTCAGATAAATGCTAACTGGACTCGGTAATACCGGGTGTTAGAGTAGAAAATGAGAGAATCCCAATAATGTTTTAAAAATTAATAATGCATTGTGTATTATAGTGAAGAAAATTCGTCAAAATTTATTTAGCTGCATATGCACATAAGTTTGTTTTTCTCTTGTTTTTTTTTATTGTTTTGTGAATTTTTTAAAAACGTGTAATAACTTCACACTACAAACAAAGCACGATTAGGAATAAAAATAATAATCAAACTGGAATATGGATAGAATGTAAATTACGACACTACAAAAAAAACAATACCTAGCTATGTATATATTTATTCTATTTCTTTATTATCATTTTTTTCGGTAAATGAATATATACTAATAACAATTTAATACAAGTCCACAAATTTCAACGATTCAATACATGCATAGATATTTAATTGTTCTTTGATAAATGAAAAATGAGTATATGTGAACCAATTTTTTCAATGCTTTCAAATAATGTATGATACCACGTGAAAAAAACTGAAATAGATTGAGCTATTCTGTAAATTTCTTCAACAAAGAAAACATTCTCCGATTGTGTAGTTGTTGCCCTGAACTCGTACTGAAATTGAAAAGTTTCACAGTTTTCTTTTTCCGAAGTGAGAACGATCCACTTTGTAAGTAAAGAAGAGGAGTAATGAAAATCCAAGTGCAATTTAATTAAAATTCGAAAGTATTTTCTATATTTGTTCAGGACTTCTCACTGTTTGATAAAGATCAAACGAGATAGATTAATTTAAAAATGCCTGGAAATTTGTTGGTAAATGCCGATGGACATTATTATAATCAACAAGTATGGTGAAGTTTTCAGTTAATTTATGTTCAGATCCATTCAATATTTTTTTATATCCAGCAGTAAGGTATTTTTCCTAGAATGAAAGAAGAAAATGAGATTTTAGACTCTCATTTTTTTTTCTATTCATCTTATTCCTTCATATTTTCTCCATTTCTACACGACGTAGTGAATAAGAAATTACTAATCTATTATTCAGGTCGCCAAAGTCTTCAACATGTCATTATATATGGTTATATTTTTGGTTCAATATTGGAAATCCGATTCAAATAATATTATGAATCATTTAAAAATTGTGATATATATTCATTCACATTTGCATGAGTGTTTCTCTCTGGTACATGGAATTATTGAGACAAATTCGGTTAAAAGTTTCAAGTTTTGCATAATTCGGATAACTCACTCAATCTCCAAAGTGCAATATGACCAGTTCCCCTGACGGCCGGTCAAACTATAAACGCAAACCGCATACGTTTAACTCTCAACACCTCCTAAAAACAAGAAACCTCTTGCTCCAGCATTTCTCTTTCTCCACTAGATTAATGGCTAGAGTTTACCAAGTCTAATTCAAAGTCCCCTAGTATTAGTTTGCTCTACATATTGTATACTTCATTCCACGAGTCATGCTGGGTCGGAACTACCAACCGCCATTATTAATCCTTAGGGAAAACGGTCGATCGGGATAACCATTACCATAATGTAACTCTTCCAAAAGTTTTCACGGTTCGAAACTGCCGTGAATATATGCTAATGGATGAGGAAAACATTCGATCGGGAGCTTCATTTCTCGTGAAATTCACATAACTAGAAGATAATAATGTATGATTTCTTCATCTCCGTTATTTGTACGTTGTTAAGTCTTCGCCGGTTCTGTGGAACACGCAATGTATAGTCAACTTTGTTAAATATAATGTTGATTTGTTTATCTCGCCCTATTTTATAGGTAACCTTAGGTGTATTGTTGTGTTAGAGAGAGAGGTCAGAGGCAACCTTGCCTTGAATCTAGTCTGGAGGCGCGCGCAGTGCAGGGATATTAAGTAGAAAACTTTGGGGATAAAACAAATCCTGGAGCAATTATAGAGAGACAGAGGGGTCGTCTGGGGGTGAATGGGAATAAATAATGATTTTATACAAAATCGATCATATAATAAACGTTTTATTACGATATATATCTAAATCCGTGTCTATTTTGGGTGCATATTTATTTAAATACATATTAGCTATTCAAAATCTCATATAATTCCAATATTTTATAGCTTTACCTCTTTATTGAATCCTGAATATCTAGTTATTATTTCAATGATATTCGTTATATTAACTACCGAATCAATACAATACATAATTATAATATTGCTATTCGAGTTGTTTGCATATTAGAATAGTATTAATTTCTGATTTTTTAAAATTCTTCTGGAGGACAGTATAAACTATATACAGCCTTAAGGATAGGACAAATCCAGGAGCAATTAGAAAGAGATAGAGAGAGATAGGGGTGAATGGAAATGAATAATGATTATATACAAAATCGATCATATAATAGACGTTTTATTACTATACATATATGAATCCGTACCTACTTTAGGTGCATATATTAATTCAAATACATTCTTTTATTTATAACCTGATATGATTTCAAGATTCTAGAGGTTTTATTTCTTCATTGAATACATATTTCGTTACTTTTTCAATAATATCGGACATATTAAACTGTATATTATAATAAATATTGATATTTGATTGTATGCATTTTAAGAGAGTAATTATTCAAACGCATACTACTTTAATCAATGTACACATGATGTATAAAATGTCGTACAAAAATGTCAGCTCACTTCCACGAGCAACCGAAAAGTAACGGATCAGAAGGTTAATAAGCATGGTAACAATGAAATTAATTACATGAATGATGAATAATGTTACAAACTCGACAATTGTAACGGAAGTATTCTCTTCATGAACTTGAAAGTAGTTCAGACATGGCAATTT
This sequence comes from Brachyptera putata, assembly GCA_907164805.1. NCBI lineage: Eukaryota > Metazoa > Arthropoda > Insecta > Plecoptera > Taeniopterygidae > Brachyptera > Brachyptera putata. Next base: position 22,876,794 of record OU015469.1, on the reverse strand, counting down.
ATAAAAATCCAGTTTAAGTTAGAGAGGTCAAGTTTAATTGCTTTATTAATGACATGGATAAAAAACGTTGTACGGACGATGAAAGAGTCAATTAATAGTGTTGAAAACTATCACAACGACATATACTACACATTTATACAACTTGGCTTGTATTTATAAGACAATTTGAAATAATTTGAATTGAAGTGAAATTTGAAAAAAAAAATTTAATAACATCGAAACTTGATACAAAATCATTGTTCCGCTAATAAGGCTAAGGATGAAAGTAGGATCGTTTGGACGGGGTACCACTAGGGCGATCTTACCACTCCATTTTATTATTATTTTAAATTAAAGCAATGAACTTTGACACCAGGTCTACGCTGTCTGTGACCACACTTCTTCGCCGAAGATAAAAGTCTTCAGTTGCCGAAAGTCCGGAACACATAAATATAAACTGTTTTTGCGATATATCCGGACACTACCAACATTGGTATTAGGAATAATCCAACCACACGAATGTTGATATCTTTCACTTTGAACTAAGTCTCTTAGGCAATGTTCACTTCTTCCAATGACAGCAGGTGCAAGATAAAAAATTATATTATAAAAGAAATTAAACCAAGTGTAGAGCTTTGGGACTCCTCTGTTAGAGGCTCCTGACGGGAAGTTATTTCAACTCGCTTGCGAATTGGTCATTCTTTGCTCACTCATTCTTACCTCTTCACACCAGAGAAGATACCTCCCAGATGTGATATATGTGAAGTAATTTTAACAACAATTTTTTTATTAGAATGTAGTGAATACACCAGACTTGGACACGATCGGTGAGAGACTCCCAGCCGACAATTCTATAGGAAATAATTGTGAATCAATAGATATTCCTCAGCCACATCAATTTTTCGGATATGTTTTAACATATCGATATTGAAGCATTCGTCATATCGTTCTCTATTATCTATATAATTTTGATCTGAAAATGGTGTATCAATAGGCGCGAAATGACCTAGCTGTCGACGCGCCTTCAAACCTCAACATTTAATTCAATTCAACTTATATAAAAATGCCCGATTACAATTCCCCATGTAATCATGTAGCGTATAGATGTGATTTTTTTTTTTTTGTCTCAAATGTTATCTACTTGTAATGGAAAATACCTGTGATAATCTGTACTATAAATATTACAACAGTTTCTATCGATAACGGAATTTAATTAATTCTCAAAAGCTTTCATAACAAAACTAATATTTCACTATATTCTGTCTTTTTAGACACAAATAGCTTTTTGTTGGAACAGAAGCTATTACAATATTGACATCGAGCGACATCCACCGATCTATTTCCGAACAAGGTCGACCCAAAGTCGGTTTACTTTTCGAACAGATTGTAGAGGAGTTCACGACTAATACTGACCAGTCAAATAAGATATATACTACTTTAAACTTGAATAAAATATACTTGAAAAAAATAGCATCATTTCAGAAAGATTTAGGAAGTTTTCTAGTATCTTTTTGAAGAAAAGCAATTCAAACTTTCCACATTTTAACAAGGTGACTATCTAAACTTTCAATAGTGTTGTATGAAAACTTGGATTGTTGAATTGCGAAACGCTTATAAAGAGTTTAATGATAGTTATATTAGAAAAATAAACCTTTTCGAGTAGACAGCTTTTCGTGTAGACAATTATCTATTTGTTTCGAATAATTTTCTGTCGAGATGAATTTTATTCTGTCTCATTTTCTTTTGAAACTCTATTTCCAGCAAACGCAAAGAGAAGAAAAGTTGAAATTCTTTGGATATATTGAATATATACACTGTTTGTTCAGCACTTGTTATTACATCGATCGATATAATATAATGAAAGTACTACTTTTGTCCGAGGTTAGTACAGACAGCAGGTATCAGTAAATAGTGCCAACCTCTTTATTCATAGGGCTACTTTATTCATTGTGACCCAAATGATTATTTTAACCATCATCTCCGAATGTTTTTTATATTGGGTTTGACGACGCACTGTTATGATAGCGCAGATCTAATGGCGTCGGATAGATGATTAATGAGATGATGGGATGATGAGATGAAGGTTCTTTGGGAAATGGGAAGGATAGTGGGAAGGAAGCGGTCATGGCTGATTAAAAAGCCCAACTTCCCGCCAACCCCTCACATGTATAAGAAACATATATGGATATATTCGGGAAGAAAGGTCATTCGTATTAATTTAACTCGATCTTGAATGTAATATAGCCTACGAATTGTAAAAAAAACTTTCAACAATGTGAAAATGTTATCAACGTCATTGTTGAAAATACGCACGTGCTTTATTTTAGAACTTTCCACAAGTTCCACTCCTAACACTAACAATGTCACTTTGCATGGAATACAGTCACTATATTGCACTGATTGCATGATTATGCGTTACTTGTACACGAAAAGGGAAGGAAGTGAATATTGCCAAGAGAAACAAGTTCAATAGTCGACGATATTAACATTCATCTGTTCAGCTGACTCGGAATAATTATATTAATAATGGTTATATCACTGAAACTGACATTAAATGCAGTGGTCTGGACTTACAGGAAGCTGTAAAACAAGTTTCATTTGCGTTGAAGAAAAATGTGTCCCATAACAATCCTAGGGTGACGATTAACTTCATATGTCGAGTAACAAAACGACAAACAATCGTCACCATAGCGTTGTAGCTAACTGTAGTGAATTATCAAAGATTGTGATTGGTTAATAGACCATACAAACTGGTGTACATTGTTCTCAGGCTCTTTCAATAATGAGTGATATCAATTAACGATACAAAAGTAAGAATATATGTTGAGAAAATTCATCATTTTGGTCACCATTTTAGATGATAATGCATGCCTCATGCTAAAAAATGGTATTTAACTTTTCTTCCTCTATATTGTTAGTACGAAAAACAACCATTTTATCATCAAGCTCCGACATGATTCTCAATTGAAAAATCTTGATGATAAAGTGTATATACCTTTTTTACTATAAGGAGCTACTGAAAATTTGTACACGTATTCTGGTACACTATAATGAATATACTGAAAGATGGCCATTGTTGATTTTCTGATGGTCACCATGGTTACCTGATCAACCTATGATATGATTACTTAAACGTTATTCTTTACTCTCTATCTATGTATTGGTTACCCTTCCCAACATTTATAATGCCCCAAGTTTTAATCTTGAAATTTTCACCTATTCAATTCCAATTTATAAATACTGTCCCAAACACTTTGTGGAGTGTTGATACGGAAACCCTCGTGTTAGCGAATCTGGCTCAGTTGACTGGTATTATAATTGTTGTGAAAGTGAGTATAAGCGCACTTGTTGTACAGTGTTTACAGGTGTCTGTGCTCGACTGAAGGGTATGGTATAGTAGGAGTAGTACTTGTTAGTGGCCCAGTCACTCGGTGATCTATATACGAGACAGCCTGACAGCTCGCCGCTCGGCTAGAGCTCGAGTGAGAGAGTGAGAGAGAGAGTGTCAGAGAGAGAGAGATGGTCGATGCATTTCCCTTTCACTATAACTGCAGAGTGGACCGACCCCGCCCGAAGCTGAATGACGTTTTAGCCAACAAATCGCATAAAACTAGAGTTCGATATTTTTTTATTTTTCAAGTATTTCTAGCGATAATTTTTCATAATTTGATGTAGTTGGAGACTATAAGAGTCTATTGTAGTTGATTTAGTGGATCTTCTTCTGTGATAGCCTTTGAAAGGTATAAAATATCGAAATTTTGAGAAGGAGACACAGAAATTTTTAAAACCTTCAAGATGGTGTGAGTGATGGACGTTTATCCCATATCGCATAATTGTCAAGCGTATACGGTTGAAAAATGTGTATTTTTAAACGTATAGGCCTGACAATCAGGCGATTTGAGATAAATGATTATCACTTACACCATCTGAAAGGTATTGAAAATATCTGTGGTTTCTTTCTTTCAGAATTTCGATATCTCATACCGTTTAAACATTATCACCAAAAACCTGATATTCCGCTAAATCGACTCCGATGGACTCTTAGTGGACAGCCATCATGGTCTAAGAGTGGTAAGAGTGGTAAAAAATGAGATTCACGAAGAAAATTCACAACTTTAAACACTTGGGGTTTTTGAAATGGGTAGTTGTGTTTCTATTTGTAAATATTGTCGTAAAAATCAAATCCCTCAATGTAATATGTAATGTGATAAATATATCTATTCAAATGGGTTGAATTGTCTTGGTCTGAAAATAATATCTGATATTTGAAATTATCCATTAGTAAACAAATCATTTTCACAATTTTGGATCAAGTTCAAGTTGATACAATCAAGTTTATCAAGTTATCAAGTGGATCAAATCAATTCCAATCAAGCTAATACATTGCTGAAAGAGAGAACATTATTCTTATCAACTAGCCAATATAGATTTTCAGTTCCCAGTTTGCTGTAATTTGTTATTTGATATAGAAGTTGGAATATTATAGCAACTCAAACTCTACAAGTAAAGTCTACATGAAACCTGGTGTACTTTACTCCGGAGTTCATTTTCAATATTTTATAAGTATATTTAGTGCAGTTTTTACCTTGTATCTCTTTTATAAAAGCGAACAAAAGTAAAACTGTATATGAAGAAATGGAAATATAGAAATCGGATATTCTATCTGACTTTTCTTCTGATGCACCAACCAAATCCTCGACAACAAGTTTTTATTAAAAAGCGTACTGGTATATACAGCTCTTAATAGTTTAGTCGATATGTCTTCTATTTTCATTTTCCGATGCCAGAATTCACTGGTTTAGTGGAAAAGGTAAGAAATAGATAAGTAGCGTAAGCCTACCTATACTATAAACTATAAGTGGACATGTTTTCAATGATTCATGAAAAATCCACTTTTCTGTCTCAGTCAACCAAGGCCCTAGTTTGTAAACTGAAGTCAAGTCGAACGTGGGTTTGAGTCCCGAATAAAGAATGGATTTTCATCACTGCCCCAAACGAAGAATCGAATATAAAGTCAGAAGATTTCTTGATTCTGTTCAGATTCTGTTCAGTGAACATGGATATCGATAGCATATATTTTTGGATTCTTATCGCGGCAACTTTTATTTATATGGAGTGCAACGACGCACTGTAATGATAACCAAGATTTATTGGCGTCGGATCAATGATCAAGTTAAGTAAGACGAAGTTTTCTTAGTTAATGTGAAGGATAGTGGAAAGGAAGCTGCCGTATAGCCTATATTGCAGGAACCATCCCAGCATCAGCGTAGACTACAGAGGGAATCCACGAAACCCCCTGATTAGATTGACGGTGACGGGGATCGAACCAGGTCCGATATTCCCTTAATCTACCACATCACCTGAAGCGAGTACGTTATAGCAACTGCGCTTCATGTGCCGGTTTGTGGCAACTATGCAGCAACAAACTATATCACTGAAGTTGTAATTGTAAAACACAATCTGGGGACATTGTTGTTATCCACTCATCACTAATGTGTGCTATCACTCGAAAGAAGCCTATATACCATGGTCCTGTACAACATGTAAACAAATATCAATTAGTCCTTCCAGGATTGTTGATGGATCAAAACACCCGTAAGTTATGATATTGACACATAGGGGAGCACGTAGAATAATACCGCAGACTATATTCACGGAGCCATCAGGTTGTCACCCCTAACGGACGTGGTTGTTGTTGTTGATGCAAACAACATACTTTAAAGTTAATTGAACTGACCTAACAAACTTAATCAACCTTATCTAATTTCACAAACCAATCCTGAACTGATTCAATCTAACCTAAAATGTTGGATGAAACACAAAATTAGCCCAAGAGTCAGTGATGGAGGGGTAAGTACATAGGTCTATACTCTGAGTATTAGAAAGATGTGAATCAATAAGTATGGACACAATGCGCGTCTTACGAACCACGTAAGGGGGTTTAGTCCCAAGCGAGGGTCAAAACGACCCCCAAAAATGACCCAGCTTCACCTCAAAAGGTGTATGGATGACGAAAACGCCATTTTGAAGTAATAAATGGCAAGGTTCCGAATATATATTGTAAGATACGGATTGCAATATTGCAATAATTGAGGCACGATCTGCATACCACGTACAAAATTTAAAGAATAACAGTCTTCGCTACGCTGACCTCCCTCCAAAATCGCGGTCCTTCCTCAATAAATCGCGGCGTTGCCATTTAGCACATGGACTTCCGGTTCGACAAATGGCCACTTACAGGAACGGGACCGCAATCTCTAGTGGCGGGAAATATAGTTATTCCCTCGATTTGGGAAATGATGAATGAGTTGATGAACTATGACATACGTCATTATCCGTCATATCTATCAGGATGACTGTCCATCATTGTGAATAACGTTCCTACAATTAATGTTATTATGTTATTCTATAGAATGGCGCTTTGAATTAACAGTCATGTCAGTTTTACTGAATGGGTGAACAATTGAATCAAGTTTCCACTTTGTGTTTTGGTACGTTTTTGGGGAGAATATTCAATTCTGATTCTTTCACGAGTGATGGAATTCATCGGTGTGGAAACGTCGATTCGAAATTGTATTGCTGATTGAATAACGTAGGAACATGAATTGAAATCCTGAATTTGAAGCAGGAATATTGCAATATTTTATTATATATTTTGTATTTTATAAAATTTCGTTTAGAGATGGGTATCGATTGAAAAATCAAAATCGATTATCGATTTTTATTGGAGGGTCGAATCGATCATAATCGGAAAAGTTGCAGAAAATAATGTTCTCAATCTTTCCTTATCTGGAACAAGAAATTATCGTTTTTGACACCTATTTCGTGAATTTGAAATTGAATTTGAATTTGAAAGTGCTTCTCATTGGTTGTGGCTGTTGTTGTCTATTCGTTCTGGGTTTCAGCGGGAAAAACAAAATTGTGGAAAAGTAAAGTGTAAAGTGCTGGTCCTAACACAAGACCTTGCTATGATCACCTCAAATTCAACTTACACCCAGCCAGCACCAATTTACCAAATGCAAAGCATTTTGAAAGGCCGTATTTTCAAAGTGTATGGAAATGAGAAGATCGATTTTTACAAACTGAATTCGACTAATCGGATATTTAGCGTAATAGATTGAACCAATTTTGTGCCCACTCTCAATTTTAGGTGATACGATATATACATAGTTTCACTCAACGTATAATATTCATTCACTTCGACACAGCGTTGGGAGTAAGCACATTGTAACGTGGTAGGGGCGTCGGCGATAGGCTTACCGACGCTTGATGAAGGCGTCGCCTCGGACTCTTGGCGTCTGTCACATGACACCCGGCCATCTAATCAAATGTAATCAGTATAGAGTAGACATGTTATTTGATTAGATGTATGCATAAAGTAGGAAAACACAGCATGCCTTGTAAGATGAGCGAGATGATGTATTATGAAATGTGATTGGAAGCTATACAGGTCTACATCCTTGATTTTGAATATATTTTTAATTCTGCTTTCCGGGTTTATCCATTGATTTTTGTACCATGATCCAATTGGTTTCACTTGTTAATCTCTTTGATAGTTTCCTTCTCAATATTCCTTTAGAAAAATCATCTCCATTCCACGGCTCGTCTGAATTATGTAAAACATTGGAATTATTTCTGTAATTCATGAACCGTACTTGAATTCCGTAGAAATTTCAAACCATCTGAAGAAATTTCGCTGTGGATATTTCACCACCTGGGTTTCGTCTATCCTAAAGGTGTGATCCTAAATTTCAATATTTTTTCTCATAAGTGGTTCAATAGATCGCGCCTCATTACCATATCGAGTTAGATGAAGATATATAGGAACATATCAAGTTTCATCTTAAAAATTCTCTTTCCATATTCGTTTTTTCGAGTACCGTAAAATTGAGTCTTCGCTTTCCTCATCCAATAAATATACTCAATTCATGTGTAGTGAATTCAGATTTTTCGATTAAAACTATTTTCGATTAAAAATTCTCTATTAATTCATCCAAAATCACGTTCTGCTCTAGCAAATATTCAGTAATAAATTAACAAAAAAATAAAGCTAGGTCACGGTTATAAACTGAATATATCAATACGTAAATGATATAGTTTATGTACCAACAGGTTTTATATCAAATCAGGCTATAATAACTATATTCGATCACACATCCCGGCTATGTTTTGATCTACTTTTTAATCCAGTGCATTTTAATGTTCGGTGCTTTGGGCAGACTGAATTCCATGTTTATAAATGATTTAAAACAGCATAATTTGTGATCTATTCCATATCACTAGATCAACAAGAAAAGTAATAGCAGAAGAATAATATGAAACGTCGAAACAAATGAAGATTTGTCCATATATGTAGTTGAGAGGGAGATTTTTTCTTATAAGATCTTTCTGCTATAATCTTATTTGATTAAAATATGACATCCAAGAATTCATAACAAAATACTGATATGTGTATTATTTCAAACTCTTTGATCAATCAAGTATGAACAATATTGAATATATTTTAATTTTTCACAAAGTCTGTTAAACAATAAAGATATTGTCACATAGGCAGCTACTTATTAAGAGTTACTAATACCTTCTATTGATTACAACCGATTGGAACGTTTATAAAGTTTGAAAATGAATAATAGAAAGTTTATAATTATTTTTTTTCGATTCTGATACAGTTTTGTCGTTTTATTTTGTAGACCGGTTTTGTTCTTTTATTATACATATTATATACTTCATTCATCAATAACTTGTGGTTCGAGACATCCGACCGTCCATGCATGTTGCTGGGAGAAACGGTAAATCGTTACCGCTATGACTTATCCATGCACTCGGGTTAATGGCACTTTCTATAAAATAAATTGAATGTTATAAACTTTTTTTACCCTACACCTGATTTAATTCGAATACATCGAAATGCACCAATCAGTTCATAGAAGAAATGTTGAATTCCACGTTAATTTTGATAATTATTCACAAATAAATATGTGATCTTACCTCGTTCTATCACCTTGTTCGAACGAGTCTACACTGATGATGATTATTGTTTGCTTAACGACCCCACCAACAACTGAAGTCACATAATCAACCATTCCATCAGCTTACATGTATTATCTAATTTTTCAATTGTCTCTTTCTATTTACTCATTTTCATTTCTAGTTTTGAGTTTTTTCTATATTTTTATCAGTACAAATCTTTAAAAAAAAACATAAACTATATTATACGGGGGTACGAATGAGCAGGTGATTATGAAATATGGAGTGAAAGAGGACGTTTAGTTGCCCTATGTGGGACTCGAACCACGCCCAACGGTGACCTCAGTTTCTGAAGCGTGTCTCAGTGACTGAGCTACCGAGGGCTCTCGTCTTAGTCTTAATTGGGAAACAATGGCTATGTTCCAAGTTTCTATGTTGATAAAAAAATACAAAAACTGTGGGTCATGATAAATAGTTTGTATTCAATTCACATCATTACTAACGATATTGTTGAATTTTATATTTTATGTTCTTATAGTCTCTGAAATCATTCATGATATACATATTATGATGTAGCATGACAATGATTTACATTGAATTTATGAATGATATTACATTTTATGCTAAATATTGGAATTTTATAATGCTATGATATGGTATTGTACGGAACTTGCAATAATTTATGTTACTGATTTTTTCATATTATCACCATATCAAAACATTTGATTTCAACGAATTGTATAAAGTATATAGAATTGATTCTGATTCATATTTTGATTATTATCTTCTTTTCATAATTTAATATCAAATAAAATCCAATCCAATTCATAAATGAATAAAATACCAATATTATTTGAATTTCACATGGGAAAATTGGATTTCAGAACATCTAAATAATACTTGCATGCAAGAACAAAGTTTCTTATGTGTAACCAGATACGATGCTAATGATGCTGTAACCACCTTGAGTCTCCGTAGACTTAACCGCGACCAAAACACAAGTTAACAACTTGCTAACTTCCAAGTTAACAATATACTTACTAGACGACACCCGATACTCGATGTCTGTGAGGTAATGTAATTAACTGTATTGTCATGACCTTATCTTCACGACCGATTCCTTTCAACTTGACCCTCTAGTTATTATAGTGATCTCGTAAGTGATATTTGAGATATGATCTGATTAAAGAGGAAATATCGTTGATTGAATATACAAGGTGTCCATTCGATTCATTGCTCGTTTGACTGTATATTGCTTCTCAAACTTTGTACTTTTCAACTTTTTTTTACTTTTTTTCCATTACTTTTCTTTTTACTGCCTATATCAACTCAATAGTTTATAACAAAATATGTAGTTATGTTGAACATACTCTTGAATCAAAACAAACTTATACAGTATCACGAACAAAAAATCGTGATAAGATCTCAAAACTTCAATATTCGTTTAATAAACACACGGTGGGTCTACTTCTTATTTTTTGAGAATTCAAAATTGAATGAATATAATTTTGAAAAAATTAAGGGAATTCTGAAAATAATTCTATGAAAAGTTATGAACATTTAAAATTCGGAAAATATTTTCCGTATTTGAAAATATCGACACTTAACTCAATGTAGATATTTTCGAATACGGAAAAGATTTTAGAATTATAAAAGTTCATAATTTTGTATAGATTTTTTTTTCTAAAATTTCCACTCATTAAATCATTCAATAACGCATTTCAACACCATTCAAAATATAATTTTTGAAAACGAACCAGATGTGTTCATCGAATGTTCCTCAATTTTGCTCATGGATCCATTCCGAATTCGTAAACCAACTGCAAAATGAACAAATTTGTTCAGACATATCGAAAAACCGTTCGTTTGAGTATGCAAATAACTCAAAAGAAATTCATTTCGAATTCGTAACACAACCATCGACCCGCAGGGTTACAATTAGGTCTACTTGGCCGAATTATCTTTAACTATACGATAAAAAAAGGGATGTATTTTAAATCTCATTAGGTTTATCAACGAAAAACGAGCTCTCGCAAGTATTCCCTCAACATAATTCTGTATACATTTACATTTAATCCCGTGTCTTTGACAATACACCCTCCGTTCGTTAGTCTCACATGCAGATGTTATTATAGTGAGGCTTTGTTGTTTCGGGTGCTACTCAACCGAACTTTCGTAACCACGACCAATCGGCACAGCCGAACCTTAATAGTCTAATCACTATTAGACTTAGTAGAAGACAAGACAACAAAATGTCCTTCGAAATGGAAGATGTATATATATCAAGTTCTTCAAATATTCGAAGGAGGAAGCGAGGAGACTAATAACGTCAGACTTATCATTGAGTTAGAATAATTTTATATTTTGATTTGTCTCTCTCTATATATATATATATATATATATATATATATATATATATATATATATATATATATGTGTGTTAGTGTGTGTGTGTCTGGTGTGTGTGTGTTTTCGTATAACTGCATAGCGTTCAAGTCGAGGGGTTTACAACTTGCAATTTTGGTGTACACCTGATTTCAAGATTTCAGGGATTCCAAGAGATTTCATAGGGATTTCAATGGGATTTCAAGGCAAGTGTACACCAGATTTCAGGAGTTGTTAACCCCTCGGTTCAAGCGTTATAAGCTGAAATTGTGTAATATTATTGAAAATATTTCAATTATATGTAATGGAGATGATGTCCCTACCTACATTCGTTTTTTTGTGTCATTTGTAGAAATAACTACAATTAAATACAATTAAACGTATCCGTCCAGGATTTATAAATATCTTCAAACGCGATATTTGCGATTCGGACCAATCGTTTTCATACACACGCGGTAGCTCGATCTTCCCAATCTACTTAAATCGAAGCATTTAACTCACCCCACCCACCACCAATTAAATTTCGTTATATTGTAATATCACATTTATCACACCTTCGGTATAGATTCAGCACGCCATGATTTATAATGCAATTAATTACAAGTAAGTACTCTATTTCAGCAAACGTGTTCGAAATAACAGTGTTAATTGTGCTGTTTCATTAATTTATTAGCTTAATTGTGTTGAAATGTACTAGTGTAGAAATAGCTTCATCAGCGCATGTGATGATAATACTAATAATAATTAGTAGTTCGAATGATTTACTAAGCATTGAATACACAATACCATCAACCTGCGATTGACATGATTGTTATAGCGTTGGCAACGCCTAGCATTTTAAATAATACTATCGCCGGATGTTTTGATCGTTCGAATTTCGAAAGCATTGACCATTTGAGAAAAATCGGATGTTAGTTATTGAAAGGTGGCTGTGGAATTAACTCTTAATCAGATTCCATTGTTGTAGAGAATCGATCGTTCAGTTTCACGAAATCAAGCCCACTTTTCGATGTGTCAATGGACACCATAGCAATATGGTGTACTTATGGGTAAATAACAATGATTGTTATTGGTTACCAGAGACAATACTTCAGACAATAATTTTCATCACTTTTTCATCAACTTATGGATAGTACCGGAATCGTACCGGCCAGTGCTGTTATCTCGTTCTTTTTCATATTCGTATTTGGCATACAATTTTGAACGAAGATAAAAGTTCAATTCAATATGATACTCAACGTGAAGAACCCTTTTCGACTTTTTTATGTTTCATTTTTGCAGCCTGATGACATCATAATAATATTTAAATTCAAGAGTTTTAGCGGATGTTTTGAGCTTATCTAACATTCTAAAGTATTGCTCTACATAACGTTACTTTTTATAGCTTCTCTTATGTACTTTGAGTACGTATGTAGTGTACGATATTTTGATGGGTAAAAAATACTATAAAAAGTGTCCAAAAGTATTTCATAATCTTGAGTTCAAGTAATAATGAGCTTCACCTATACTATCTGTTTCTACGCATTTTTTGGGCCTTGATTGGGGAACAATGGTTCCGTATCAAATTTCGATGTTGATCAAATAAATTGAAATCGTAAATGGTGATTTTAAAGTATAATTAACGCAGCTCATGTGGAAGTATAACATTCTACTATCAGAATAATATGAACATCTAGCAAACTTATCGATATTCATATTTTTGTTTCAACCTTTTAATGATTGTCAAAATTCAATGTTCAAACTTCAAACATAAGTAACTTCGGCGCTTGCTAATAATAATGATGTAAGTTTTATTTACACTTAATGAACCAGTAGAGCTCATGTTGAAGACTCCTTCGGAATAATATTTCAATACAAGTTTGCCTTAGGAATACTTTTCGTTACAATATGTTCCTCATTCATTATTAATTATTATTGAGACACGAAGTTTCTAATGAACTGAAATAAAATTGAAACACATATACATGAAGCATAAAATATATATTGACAAATATTTAAAAATATATTAAAACTATATTTACTATTGTGACGAATTGACGATTGTAGTATTATACATATTGTATTGTATTACATTTGTATTACATTTGTATTTATATTTGTATTGTATTATAGTATTGTACCTTATACATGAGGAGTTAGTTGAAGAAATCTAATCAGGACTTGATATATTTTTATAATTTATTCTTTCTTCGGAAACTCGGAAACTTAACATAAAGTGTTTCCTCATAAAGGTAAGGAATGAAACTTCAGGATCGTTTAAGCAGGACACTACAATAAGGGCAATCTTGTCATCCCAAAGAAATAGTTAGATATATGACCTATAGCTCATTTATAGTGAGAAGTTGAAAAATGACGAACCATTCAGAAGTCATGTTGGGAAAAAGTTGTCAATCTTCTTTCTGAATATATTTTGACATATTATAATGAATTGTTCACATTATTAATAGATATTCAATTCATAAAATTATTCTGCGTCATGTACCAATGTGGAAGTTACTCTCACCAACAGTCAATTGTGGTGTTCCACTATGGTTACCCTGTCATCGGTTTTTACGAACTCCTAAAATGAGACTGACTGGACTAGGTATAATCAAACTTATTTTAACGATTACATAATCGAACAGTACCAAATCTCCGGAAGGAAACCTCCGGAAATATATAACAAAATTAATACAATTTCAAGTATCGACAATTCGATTAAACTTTGAGAAGTTAATTAGGCTAGATATTTCTTCTTATTGACAATTCGTCGTTTCGAAAGCGTAAAAACTGTGTTATTCTTATTGTGATTCCTCAATCTTGGATTGTATTGGTATGTCTATACATTTTTCTGCCGAATCATTTGTGTTTGTGACTGATTCCTGTCCCTTTCAAATTCGTTGAAAACGTGTACATCGAAAGTGATACTAATTATCATGTTTTTACGTTTGGCTAATGATGTGGAAGGTTATCTAGACAGCAAACAAACTTTTCTGCATTGAACAAAGTGACAATGACAATGACTAGCTTATGCTCGCTTTGACAATGCTGCTTCCAACTAAAAGTATATATAATAGTGAACATGTACTTCATTGCCTGTTTCCCTCTAGTTTGTATTATTGATTCTATCTTTATTATTGTTCAAATTTCGAAAAATTTCCCGGGGCTCAGATATATTATTCGTCAGTTGATAATTACTGTTAGCCATAATCACAGTCACCTAGAGAGACATCTATTGTTGACACGTTGCTATAATTCCACTGAGCCGTGTACAGCATTGTTGAGCATTGTTGTTTTATATAGTTCGATATAAAAGCGATAGCTGCGCGACAGGCAAATGGGACCATGGACTCAGTTTCTGACCGCGGGAATCTTTCACTTGGAAGATGCGAGTGGGTACACCATATTTATATTGTGATAAAATCTATTTGTATCACTACATCGTGGCTCAGATGAAGTCTGACTGGACTTGGTAATATCGGACCTTACATAAATATTGCATTAATAAAATAAATTAAATGCATTCAGAAATGCTGAAGATTTTTAATATTGAACCATTTTATATAGTCCATCCTCTCTGAGGTACACCTTATCAGGATGTATAAACAAGATCGAGGTATAAACTTGCATTAGTGACAACAATGGTCTACAGTTACAAATAATTATAGCAACCTGTCTTTGTATTACAGCAACGATTCTAACCAATTGTCAGAGGCTCTTCATATATTTCCAAAGTTTTTTTATTTTCTATAAAAAATAAGTACCGTTTTTCTATTTTTAAACTCGCAAGAAAAGTTTAGGAAATAAAAGTCTTTAATTTTCTTCACCCTTTCCTTTAGTCATGTAATTTGCTTTTCTAGAACGAATATCGTTTTTTGTTTCGAAGCACAATCATATTATTTTTGTGAAAACATTTTTTTCAAGTCTCATTAAAAAGTTTCAGATTCAATTCTCATAGATTTTTCCAGTATTCAAAAACAAACAAAATACCGGAGATGCAAAAAGTTCATAATAATTTTCTGCTTACACTTTTCCGCATGTGCTTAGTGTAGATAAGTATATAGTCGTCCATCCGTAGAATGACCATCATCAATATGAGATATTTATTTACTTTTTCTCTAATAAAAAAACAATCATCAGAAATTATACTCGTTTCAACTAAAAATTGTTACGATAATCACTGAAATATAAAGAATTAGGGAGATTCAGACGAGCCATATTTTCATGTCCCAATCTTTCATATTCTGTAATCTATATATGAGATAACTATTCAAGATTCAAGAGCGTATTCACTCAAAAAGTTTGCGAAATATTTCAAATCTCCTCAACCGTTTTAGATAGTTACCAATATACCAATGCGTTGCTGTTGATAATACTCTAATTCATCACATTTTATACCTTCCTCCAGTATCCAAATACTACTCTGCAAAAATAAATTTAACAATACCTTCATAAGTTCAGCACTTACATTTTAAATAGGATTTGTATTTCTCTTAATAACGCCGATAGCCTAGCACGATGTCATTGTTCCCAAAATACTTTAATGATAATTAAATGGGATAGTTCGGGCCAGCCAACACAAGGGCGATCTTACCACCTGGAAGAAAATAATTAATAACCCTACATTTTTTAATTAATTTCTATAGTAATGATAGTGATGATTATGAAATGTATTTCCATTTTATATAAAATGATATTACAAGTAGAAGTACACACATGTGTTTGTTTGGAGGAAAAGGTTACACAAGATTACAAAAGGTTACACAAGAATGAAAAATACAAAAACAAATCTCAAGTTTTTACTCTGATTCATTCTTTGACAAAGTTAGTTGTGAAATTTCTCTACTTTATTCCAATTCAAGTGTATATTGTTATGCGCACAGCCACAATGTGTTACATTGCAATTATTATCCTCTTTATCTTCCTGTTCCTTGAAATGAAATGATGCGTGAACAGCAACGGAGTCTGTATGAAGCTACGTGAGGTAAAGCATGTTTCACTCTAATTACATCCACGCATCAATGCATTTGCTACGCCTTTTGAGGCAAATTAGCGACAAATCAGTTAATTGCATGGTGACTTAACTGACCAAGATAACAATTCATTTCAATTTGGTAGAAACACAGATATATTTTAGTTATACAGAACTGTAACTGTTTAAATTTGTATGTTGATGAATTCACATATTACATTCATAACATGTTGTCAGCGATAATATCGACAGGTTCATTCACACTTTTTTTTTTTTTTTTTTTTTATTTATTTTTTATATATATATATATATATATATATATTATATATATATATATATATATATATATATATATATATATATATATATATATATATATATAATATATATATATATATATATATATATATATATATATATATATATATATATAATATATATATATATATATATATATATATATATATATATATATATATATATATATATATATGTGTGTGTGTGTGTGTCTCAAATTGTCTGGATCTCCTCTCTATTGGCATCAACGATTTCGAATTTCAACACTAACAATCGAGATCCCGCAATCTTTCAGCAGAAACATTCCGTATTTGTTTGTTTGTTCGTTTGTTTGTATAACACCCAGTGATAGAATATGAGAGAATATAATCATTTCCGGATCTCACCTCCTGTAAGTATCCCAAATAATGTCAATAGACGTGTAGGGTCATTGTATCCCTCTCATTATTTGGTTGTCCGGAAACGCATTGTTTCAATTAAAACAGCAAGTAGTATGTATATTTGTGGCAGACTACAGGTAGACTACACCTGCTGAGGATGCGATAAATATCAGCTGATTTATGGACAATTCCAGAGGTATCAGCTTGATTGTATAGTAATCAAATGAACTGGATCCATGTGTGGTTGTAATTATATATCTTTTTTGAAAGATTGTAATACGATGATAATAGTTACAATATGTAAAATTAACAATTCTCTTAATATCCATCAATACGCACGGAAATCATTGTTTAATTATATTTTAGAACCAGATGGGAGGAAAATATACTTTGCATTCGTATTTTTTCTTATAGTTTACAACGTTCAAATTGAACTATACATTTTAAATAATTGTGTTTTAGCTTACGGAATGTCAGTGTACAAACTTTATGAAATCAAATAAGCAACCGACATATTTGGTTCATTGCTAAAGGGCTTGGTTTATGTGATTCGGGATGTGAGGGGCCTATCAAGCGAATTGGTTCGATCCCCGCCATCATCGACCTTTACAGCGATTTGTAGTGGGTTTCCTCTGTACTCTAGGTTAATGCTGGGATAGTTCCTACAATATAGTCCTCGACCGATTACTTCCCACTATCCTTCCCATTACCTACGAATCCTTTATCTCATCATCCCATCATATCATTAATCCGACGCCAATAAATCTTACACTGTAAATCGTAAAGGTTCTTTAGGGTTAGAAAAAGAGTGAAGTAGGGTGAAATAGGGTGTTATAGGAGTACAATATCAACCCTCACAAAAAAAGGGTAACCAAGGGTTTGAAATTGCAATAATGGTTAACATTTAAACCCATACTCGAAAGTGTGGAAATGAGAACCAAAAGGGTTACAATTAATAACGTAAAGGTGTCGAATTTGAATCTTTCGGAAAGGTTAGAAGTTGGGCGGCAAAAGTTATAATATTACACCTAAATGGTTCCAATAGAGCTCTTTAAAGGTTATTGATAGGGTTCACCATCCCCTCATATACGTATAAGATTCAAACCTTTTAAATGTACAATATCATCCTTTAAGGTGACGAATTTGACTCTTACTCGGAGGTTGAAAATCAAACTTGAAGGGTTATAATATTACACCTAAATGGTTCCAATAGAGCTCTTTAAAGGTTATCAATAGGGTTCTCCTTCCCCACATATACGTATAAGATTCAAACCTTTTCAATGCACAATATCATCCTTTAAGGTGACGAAATTGACTCTTACACAAAGGTTGAAAATCAAACTTGAAGGGTTATAATATTACACCTAAATGGTTCCAATAGAGCTCTTTAAAGGTTATTGATAGGGTTCACCATCCCCTCATATACGTATAAGATTCAAACCTTTTCAATGCAGAATATCATCCTTTAAGGTGACGAATTTGACTCTTACTCGGAGGTTGAAAATCAAACTTGAAGGGTTATAATATTACACCTAAATGGTTCCAATAGAGCTCTTTAAAGGTTATTGATAGGGTTTACCATCCCCTCATATACGTATAAGATTCAAACCTTTTCAATGTACAATATCATCCTTTAAGGTGACGAAATTGATTCTTACACAGAGGTTGAAAATCAAACTTGAAGGTTATAATATCACACCTAAATGGTTCTAATAGAGCTCTTTAAAGGTTATTGATAGGGTTCACCATCCCCTCATATACGTATAAGATTCAAACCCTTTCAATGCAGAATATCATCCTTTAAGGTGACGAATTTGACTCTTTTACTCGGAGGTTGAAAATCAAACTTGAAGGGTTATAATATTACACCTAAATGGTTCCAATAGAGCTCTTTAAAGGTTATTGATAGGGTTTACCATCCCCTCATATACGTATAAGATTCAAACCTTTTCAATGCAGAATATCATCCTTTAAGGTGACGAATTTGACTCTTACTCGGAGGTTGAAAATCAAACTTGAAGGGTTATAATATTACACCTAAATGGTTCCAATAGAGCTCTTCAAGGGTTATTGATTGAGTTCACCACTCCCTCATATACGTATAAGATTCAAAACCTTTTCAATGCACAATATCATCCTTCAAGGTGACGAATTTGATTCTTACAGGAGGGTTGAAACTTGAAGGGTTATAATATTACACCAAAATGGTTCCAATAGAGCTCTTTAAAGGTTATCAATAGGGTTCTCCTTCCCCACATATACGTTCAATATTAAACTCCTTCCAGTGTCCAATATCAACCTTTAAGCTGTCGAATTTGATTATTATTGGAAGGTTTGTGTTTTTGACCCTGGAGGGTTAGAATATTACACGAAGAAGGTTTCAATAGAGTTCTTTATGGGTTACAAAAATGGTTCACATTCCATACCGATACGTATAATATGCAATCCTTATCCCCTTATGAGTGTACAATATCATCCCTTTAGGTGTCAGACAATTGCAAGTAAGAGCGGGAATTTCAATTTGTAGACAATACATTATTGGACTTATGTGGAAGTAGTTTATGGAATAAGTAAGTTATTCACTCACACTCAATATTGAACGAATATTGTGTGAATTCTTTCAAGATCCATATCGGACTTGACAGTTGTATGAACTCCATTAGGCATAAAACTATCATATTCGAGATCTACAACTATAAAAATCTACAGCTATTTTTCAAATGTCTGCATTTTTAACCATTTTACAGGTTCACGTCAATAATATTGGAAAACCACCCGGACCTATTAGAATAAATATCAAGTTACAAATTTGATCTGTAAAAATGATTCAACATTCAAATCTGTATCAAATCTAAATCAAATTATATGCAATGTGAAGTTACGACTACATCGATTTACTCTTGTTATATTCATTCTTATAGATTCCTATAATTGAGATTTACATTGGGGTAGTTCATTTGATTGTGAAGGCCTATAGGGATGGATATATAGGCCTACTTCGATTTTGATGCATGTACGTTTTTCATAGATGCCATTTTAACGCTTATAACTAGGAAATCGCAACACATGCGCTGTGGGATGAGTGACATGGGAATATTTTTATGAAATGTAATGTAAACCTCTACACACACAATTTAATTTTAAAACTGCTATGTCACTGCCGCCCTGTTTCATCGTCGCTTATTGAAATCGTCACGATTTAATCGATTTCACTTGTTTCTATTTTTAATGATTTTAAACCTTTAATTTATGTCAAAAACATTAAAAATTAGTGGAATTGCATGTATCTCAATGTGAGCGCCTGCTCCGGTGAACTTTGAAATAATAGTATCATTCGTGTCCTTAATTTCCGTGAGATTTTGCATATATTCGAAAATATATTTTGTTCGATTTTTCTTCTCTGGGTTATTCGTAAGAGGATTTTCAGAATGTATTATATTTTCCCAAAAGTGGTTCAACCGATTGCGCATAAAAACTATACAGTATCGAGTTGAGTAATGACAGAAGGGAGAGGCAAGTTCCATCAAAATGTGTCCTCTCGTTTTACCTGTCGATCGCGCAAAATCAATAGTTTTTTCACGTTCGGTAAAATCGACTTTTTGCTTAAAAATATAAAATCCACATGTAATACTGAGAATAAATCCCGCTCCTCACAAACTTGTTAACTTTCTCAACCTATATCATATTAAACCCTTTTAAGTGTACAATATCATCCTTCAAGGTGACAAATTTGATTCTTACAAGAAGATTGCTAGCTGATCTGAAAGGGTTGGAATAGTACACGGAAAAGCGTCGAAAATAATTCCTTAAGGGTTATCGAAATGATTCACAGCAGGAAAGGGAAAAATCACTTAAAAGGTTGCAATAGTGCTCTTTATGGGTTTGTATAAGTAATTGGATTGAATTATTGCGATTTATTCAAAATGAAGGAACCTTTAAGGGTTCAAATTTTTCTCTTTTTTTGATCACATGATGTTTTCCAGTGACATGATTCGTCCAATTTCAATTATGATGCCAATTATGCGCATGCGCCTCAAGAGTGTATAACGGTCACTCATCAGGCGAGGCGTGGGCTGGGCAGAAAACCGTTGATGTTTGGTGGGTAAACCAGCGGAGGAATTTTCACCCCAGGGAGTAACAATGCTGATCTTATTACTGCTGTTGTATGGAATTCAGTGAAGATCCGCTAGATTATATTAATCTGGTCACATAATATATCAGTAATAAGGAATCAGAGGGAGTAAATATCTGCCAGCATATTCGTACTGATCAGTAATAAAATGCCTGGTTGATGATTACCGTACAGTAATCATCAGCCAGCATTTTATTACGGGGGTAAACATAATCCAGCAGTACAAATATTCCGTTACACCGGTTTTGTTCTTTTATTATACATATTATATACTTCATTCATCAATAACTTGTGGTTCGAGACATCCGACCGTCCATGCATGTTGCTAGGAGAAACGGTAAATCGTTACCGCTATGACTTATCCATGCACTCGGGTTAATGGCACTTTCTATAGAATGAATTGAATGTTATAAACTTTTCTCACTCTACACCTGATTTAATTCGAATACATCGAAATGCGCTAATCAGTTCGTAGGAGGAAATGTTGAATTTCACGTTAATTTTGATAATTATTCCCAAATAAATATGTGATCTTACCTCGTTCTATCACCTTGTTCGAACGATTCTACCTCTCGTCCTTAGTCTTAATTGGGAAACAATGACTATGTTCAAAGTTTCGATGTTGATAAAAAAAAAAAACTGTGCGTCATGATAAATAGTTTGTATTCAGTTCACATCATGTCTAACGATATTGTTTAATTCTATATTTTATGTCCTTAGTCGATCTCTGAGAGCATACATATTATACTGTGGCAAAACAATGATTTACATTGAATTCATGAATGATATTACATTTTATGCTAAATATTGGAATTTTATATATGCTATAATATGGTATTGTACGGAACTTGGAATAATTTATGTTACTGATTTTTTATATTATCACCATATCAAAACATTTGATTTCAACGAATTGTATAAAGTATATAGAATTAATTCTGATTCATATTTTGATTATTATCTTCTTTTCATAATTAAATATTGAATATAATCCAAACCAATTCACAAATAAATAAAATGCCAACATTATTTGAATTTCACATGGGAAAATTGGATTTCAGAACATCTAAATAATACTTGCATGCAAGAACAAAGTTTCTTATGTGTAACCAGATACGATGCTAATGATGCTGTAACCACCTTGAGTCTCCGTAGACTTAACCGCGACCAAAACACAAGTTAACAACTTGCTAACTTCCAAGTTAACAATATACTTACTAGACGACACCCGATACTCGATGTCTGTGAGGTAATGTAATTAACTGTATTGTCATGACCTTATCTTCACGACCGATTCCTTTCAACTTGACCCTCTAGTTATTATAGTGATCTCGTAAGTGATATTTGAGATATGATCTGATTAAAGAGGAAATATCGTTGATTGAATATACAAGGTGTCCATTCGATTCATTGCTCGTTTAACTGTATATTGCTTCTCAAACTTTGTACTTTTCATTTTTATTTTTTTTTACTTTGTTTTTATTACGATACTTTTCTTTTTTACTGCCTATATCAACTCAATAGTTTATAACAAAATATGTAGTTATGTCTGAACATACTCTTGAATCAGAACAAACTTATACAGTATCACGAACAAAAAATCGTAATAAGATCTCAAAACTTGAATATTCGTTTAAAAAACACAAGGTGGGTTTACTTCTTATTTTGTGAGAATTTAAAATTGAATGAATATAATTTTGAAAAAGTCAATGGAATTATGGAAATGATTCTATAAAAGATTATGAACATTTAAAATTCTTAAAATCTTTTCCGTATTTGAAAATATAGATACTTTACTCAATGTAGATATTTTCGAATAGGCCAGCGGAAAAGATTTTCAGAATTATAAAAGTTCATCATTTTGTATGGAATTTTTTTTTCTAAAATTTCCACTCATTAAATCATTCAATAACGCATTTCAACACCATTCAAAATATAATTTTTGAAAACGAACCAGATGTGTTCATCGACTTGTTCCTCACTTTCGCTCATGGATCCATCCCGAATTCGCAAACCAACTGCAAAATGAACAAATTTGTTCAGACATATCGAAAAACCGTTCGTTTGAGTATGCAAATAACTCAAAAGAAATTCATTTCGAATTCGTAACACAACCATCGACCCGCAGGGTTACAATTAGGTCTACTTGGCCGAATTATCTTTAACTATACGATAAAAAAAGGGATGTATTTTAAATCTCATTAGGTTTATCAACGAAAAACGAGCTCTCGCAAGTATTCCCTCAACATAATTCTGTATACATTTACATTTAATCCCGTGTCTTTGACAATACACCCTTCGTTCGTTAGTCTCACAGATGTTATTATAGTAAGGCTTTGTTGTTTCGGGTGCTACTCAACCGAACTTTCGTAACCACGACCAATCGGCACAGCCGAACCTTGATAGTCTAATCACTATTAGACTTAGTAGAAGACAAGACAACAAAATGTCCTTCGAAATGGAAGATATATATATCAAGTTCTTCAAATATTCGAAGGAGGAAGCACAAAGACTCTAATAACGTCAGACTTATCATTGAGTTGAAATAATTTTATATTTTGATTTGTCTCTCTCTCTCTCTCTCTCTCTCTCTCTGTGTCTCTCTCTCTCTCTCTCTCTCTCTCTATATATATATATATATATATATATATATATATATATATATATATATATATATATATATGTGTGTGTTAGTGTGTGTGTGTTTTCGTATAACTGCATAGCCTAACAATGTGCGTTCAAGCCGAGGGGTTTACAACTTGCAATTTTGGTGTACACCTGATTTCCAGATTTCAGGGATTTCATAGAGATTTCAATGGGATTTAATCGTGATTTCAAGAGATTTCAATGGGATTTCAAGGCAAGTGTACACCAGATTTCAGGAGTTGTTAACCCCTCGGTTCAAGCTTCATTAAGCTGAAATTGTGTGATATTATTGAAAACATTCTAATTATATCTAACGGAGATGATGTCCCTACCTACATTTGTTTTAGTTTTGTGTCATTTGTGGAAAAAAAATACGATAAAATACAATTAAACGTATCCGTCCAGGATTTATAAATATCTTCAAACGATATTTGCGATTCAGACCAATCGTTTTCATACACACGCGGTAGCTCGATCTTCCCAATCTACTTAAATCGAAGCATTTAACTCACCCCACCCACCACCAATTAAATTTCGTTATATTGTAATATCACATTCATCACACCTTCGGTATAGATTCAGCACGCCATGATTTATAATGCAATTAATTACAAGTAAGTACTCTATTTCAGCAAACGTGTTCGAAATAACAGTGTTAATTGTGCTGTTTCATTAATTTATTAGCTTAATTGTGTTGAAATGTACTTGTGTAGAAATAGCTTCATCAGCGCATGTGATGATAATACTAATAATAATTAGTAGTTCGAATGATTTACTAAGCATTGAATACACAATACCATCAACCTGCGATTGACATGATTGTTATAGCGTTGGCAACGCCTAGCATTTTAAATAATAGAACACTTTAACCGGTGCATATACTATCGCCGGATGTTTTGATCGTTCGAATTTCGAAAGCATTGACCATTTGAGAAAAATCGGATGTTTGTTATTGAAAGGTGGCTGTGGAATTAACTCTTAATCAGATTCCATTGTTGTAGAGAATCGTTCGGTTTCATGAAATCAAGCCCACTTTTCGTGTGTCAATGGACACCATAGCAATATGGTGTATTAGGTAAATAACAATGATTGTTATTGGTTACCAGAGACAATACTTCAGACAATAATTTTCATCACTTTTTCATCAACTTATGGATAGTACCGGAATCGTACCGGCCAGTGCTGTTATCTCGTTCTTTTTCATATTCGTATTTGGCATACAATTTTGAACGAAGATAAAAGTTCAATTCAATATGATACTCAACGTGAAGAACCCTTTTCGACTTTTTTATGTTTCATTTTTGCAGCCTGATGACATCATAATAATATTTAAATTCAAGAGTTTTAGCGGACTTTTTGAGCTTATCTAACATTCTAAAGTATTGCTCTATATAACGTTACTTTTTATAGCTTCTCTTATGTACTTTGAGTTCGTATGTAGTGTACGATATTTTGATAGGTAAAAAATACTATTAAAAAAGTGTACACAAACTATTTCATAATCTTGAGTTGGAGTAATAATGAGCTCCACGTATACTATCTGTTTCTACGCATTTTTTGGGCCTTGATTGGCGAACAATGGTTCCGTATCAAATTTCGATGTTGATCAAATAAATTGAAATCGTGAATGGTGATTTTAAAGTATAATCAACGCAGCTCATGTGGAAGTATAACATTCTACTATCAGAATAACATGAATGGGGTGCATAATTAGTTCATTACCAGAACCATAAGCGAATGGAATGGCCTAAACAGAAGTATATTTGAGGAGGAAAAAAATAAAATTGATCATTTCAGAATGAAGGTAGTTAGCATATAAAAAAATTTGAGTAATTTAGTAAGTAAGTAATAAGAAATTTGAGTAAAATTGGTATTAAGATTTTACCACCTGTACGAACAATTTGTAACAAAAGAATAAACAAACAAAACAAAATGAACATCTAGCAAACTTATCGATATTCATATTTTTGTTTCAACCTTTTAATGATTGTCAAAATTCAATATTCAAACTTCAAACATTACTAACTTCGGCGCTTGCTAATAATAATGATGTAAGTTTTATTTACACTTAATGAACCAGTAGAGCTCATGTTGAAGACTCTTCGGAATAATATTTCAATACAAGTTTGCCTTAGGAATACTTTTCGTTACAATATGTTCCTCATTCAATAATAATAATTATTGGGACACGAAGTTTCTAATGAACTGGGATGAAACACATATACATGAAGCATTAAATATAACTTGACAAAGATTAGAAAAATATATTGAAACTATATTTACTACAGTGACGAATTGACGATTGTAGTATTATAGTGATATACCTTATACATGAGAAGTTAGTTGAAGAAATCTAATCAGGACTTGATATATTATTATAATTTATTCTTTCTTCGGAAACTCGGAAACTTAACATAAAGTGTTTCCTCATAAAGGTAAGGAATGGAAGTTCAGGATCTTTTAAGCAGGATACTACAAAAAGTGAGATCTTGTCACCCCAAAGAAATAGTTAGATATAGGGCCTATAGCTCATTTATAGTGAGAAGTTGAGAAATGACGAACCATTCAAAAGTTGTGTTGGGAAAAAGTTGTCAATCTTCTTTCTGAATATATTTTGAGATATCATAATGAATTGTTCACATTATCAATGGTTCTTATTTTGCGTCATGTACCAATGTGGAAGTAATTCTCACCAACAGTCAATTGTGGTGTTCCACTATGGTTACCCTGTCATCGGTTTTTACGAACTCCTAAAATGAGACTGACTGGACTAGGTATATATAATCAAACTTATTTTAACGATTACATAATCGAACAGTACCAAATCTCCGGAAGGAAACCTCCGGAAATATATAACAAAATAAATACAATTTCAAGTATCGACAATTCGATTAAACTTTGAGAAGTTAATTAGGCTAGATATTTCTTCTTATTGACAATTCGTCGTTTCGAAAGCGTAAAAACTGTGTTATTCTTATTGTGATTCCTCAATCTTGGATTGTATTGGTATGTCTATACATTTTTCTGCCGAATCATTTGTGTTTGTGACTGATTCCTGTCCCTTTCAAATTCGTTGAAAACGTGTACATCGAAAGTGATACTAATTATCATGTTTTTACGTTTGGCTAATGATGTGGAAGGTTATCTAGACAGCAAACAAACTTTTCTGCATTGAACAAAGTGACAATGACAATGACTAGCTTTTGCTTGCTATGACAATAATGTTTCCAACTAGGTATATATATATAATAGTGAACATATACTTCATTGCCTGTTTCCCTCTAGTTTGTATTATTGATTCTATCTTTATTATTGTTCAACTTTCGAAAAATTTCCCGGGGCTCAGATATATTATTCGTCAGTTGATAATTACTGTTAGACATAATCACAGTCACCTAGAGAGACACCTATTGTTGACACGTTGCTATAATTCCACTGAGCCGTGCATAGCATTGTTGAGCATTGTTGTTTTATATAGTTCGATATATAAGCGATAGCTGCGCGACAGGCAAATGGGACCATGGACTCAGTTTCTGACCGCGGGAATCTTTCACTTGGAAGATGCGAGTGGGTATACCTTCTTTATATTATTATAAAATCTATTTGTATCACTACATCGTGGCTCAGATAAAGTCTGACTGGACTTGGTAATATCGTACCTTATACATAAATATTGCATTAATAAAATAAATTAAATTCATTCAGAAATGCCGCTGATTTTTAATGTTAATTCATTCTATCTAGTCCATCCTCTCTGAGGTCGACTTATCAGGATGTATAAAGAAGATCGAGGTATAAACTTGCATTAGTGACAACAATGGTCTACAGTTACAATCATTATAGCAACCTGTCTTTGTATTACAGCAACGATTCTAACCAATTGTCAAAGGCTCTTCATATATTTCCAAAGTTTTTTTTCAAATTTTCTATAAAAAATAAGTACCGTTTTTTTCATTTTAAACTCGCAAGAAAAGTTTAGGAAAAGAAAGTCTTCAATTTTCTTTACCCTTTTCCTTTAGTCATGTAATTTGCTTTTTTAGAACGAATATCGTTTCTTGTTTCGAAGCACAATCATATTATGTTTGTGAAAACATTTTTTTCAAGTCTCATTAAAAAGTTTCAGATTCAATTCTCATAGATTTTTCCAGTATTCAAAAACAAACAAAATACCGGAGATGCAAAAAGTTCATAATAATTTCCTGCTTACACTTTTCCGCATGTGCTTAGTGTAGATAAGTATATAGTCGTCCATCCGTAGAATGACCATCATCAATATGAGATATTTATTTACTTTTTCTCTAATAAAAAAACAATCAGCTGAAATTATACTCGTTTCAACTAAAAATTGTTACGATAAACACTGAAATATAAATAATTAGGGAGATTCAGACGAGTCATATTTTCTTGTCCCAATCTTTCATACCCTGTAATTCATATTTGAGATAACTATTCAAGATTCAAAAGCGTATTCACTCAAATAGTTTGCGAAATATTTCAAATCTCCTCAACCATTTTAAATAGTTGCCAATAACTCAATGCGTTGCTGTTGATAATACTCTAATCCATCACATTCTATACCTTCCTCCAGTATTCAAATACTACTCTTCAAAAATAAATCTAACAATACCTTCATAAGTTCAACACATACGTGTCAAATAGGATTTATATTTCTCTTAATAACGCCGATAGCCTAGCACGATGTCATTGTTCCCAATTGACTTTAATGATAATTAAATGGGATAGTTCGGGCCAGCCAACACAAGGGCGATCTTACCACCTGGAAAAAATGATTAATTACCTTACATTTTTGAATTAAATTCTATAGTAATGATAATGATGATAATTAAAATGTATTTCCATTTTATATAAATTGATATTACAAGTAGTCAAGTATACTCATGTGTTTGTTTGTAGGAAAAGGTTACACAAGATTACAAAAGGTTACACAAGAATGAAAAATACAAAAACAAATCTCAAGTTTTTACTCTGATTCATTCTTTGACAAAGTTAGTTGTGAAATTTCTCTACGTTATTCCAATTCAAGTGTATATTGTTATGCGCACAGCCACAATGTGTTACATTGCAATTATTATCCTCTTTATCTTCCTGTTCCTTGAAATGAAATGATGCGTGAACAGCAACGGAGTCTGTATGAAGCTACGTGAGGTAAAGCATGTTTCACTCTAATTACATCCACGCATCAATGCATTTGCTACGCCTTTTGAGGCAAATTAGCGACAAATCAGTTAATTGCATGGTGACTTAACTGAGCAAGATAACAATTCATTTCAATTTGGTAGAAACACAGATATATTTCAGTTATACAGAACTGTAACTGTTTAAATTTGTATGTTGATGAATTCACATATTACATTCATAACATGTTGTCAGCGATAATATCGACAGGTTCATTCACACTTTTTTATTTTTTTTATCTATTTTATTTATTATTTTTTTTATTTTATATATATATATATATATATATATATATATATATATATATATATATATATATATATATATGTGTGTGTGTGTGTGTGTGTCTCAAATTGTCTGGATCTCCTCTCTATTGGCATCAACGATTTCGAATTTCAACACTAACAATCGAGATCCCACAATCTTTCAACAGAAGCATTCCGTATTTGTTTGTTTGTTTGTTTGTTTGTTCACCACCAAGTGATAGAATATGAGAGTATATAATCATTTCCGGATCTCACCTCCTGTAAATATCCCAAATAATGTCAATAGACGTGTAGGGTCATTGTATCCCTCTCATTATTTGGTTGTCCGGAAACGCATTGTTTCAATTAAAACAGCAAGTAGTATGTATATTTGTGGCAGACTACAGGTAGACTACACCTGCTGAGGATGCGATAAATATCAGCTGATTTGTCGGCAATTTCAGAGGTATCAGCTTGATATGTAGTAATCAAATGAACTGAATCCATATGTGGTTTTAATTATATATCTTAGATTGTAAAACGATGATAATAGTTCCAATATATAAATTGATAATTTACTTAATATCCATGAATACGCACGAAAATCATTGTTTAATTACATTTTAGAACCAGATGGGAGGAAAATATACTTTGCATTCGTATTTTTTCATATAGTTTTCAACGTTCAAATTGAACTATACATTTTCAATAATTGTGTTTTAGCTTACGGAATGTCAGTGTACAAACTTTATGAAATAAAATAAGCAACCGACATATTTGGTTCATTGCTAAAGGGCTTGGTTTATGTGATTCGGGATGTGAGGGGCCTATCAAGCGAATTGGTTCGTTCCCCGCCATCAGCGACCTTTACAGGGGTTGTAGTGGGTTTCCTCTTTCCTCTGTACTCTAGGTTAATGCTGGGATAGTTTCTACAATATAGTCCTCGACCGATTACTTCCCACTATCCTTCCCATTACCTACGAATCCTTTATCTCATCATCCCATCATATCATCAATCCGACGCCAATAAATCTTAGTTATCATCACAGTGCGTCGTTGAACCCAATATAATAAAAAAAATCACATAATCATCCAAAGAACAAAACAATTATTTCTGTTGTCAATAATGACTTCCACAAATATACTTATATAAAAAGTTGAAGTTATATGAGCCACATATAATGAGTATTTTCGCGGACCAAATACAATCCGAAATAATTATATAGAACACGAGTGACCATCTTATTCCCAGTAAACAATTTTTTTAGAATGTCAAAAAACTAAATTCACTCATCACAAAGTTCATGACACGAGATTCTACGTATTTTCGAGTTCATAAACATAGGTATTCATTCTTTATGAAAAAAATCCACCAAAGTTTTTTTTATCAACCATCTAGAATTAAAAACATTGTAAACCTTTTCTATATATGAATATAATTCCTCCATTTCCCATACCTTTGATGATTCTCTTGTCCTCTAAATGTCATTAACATCCAGTTGACGAATCAAAACACCTGATTGTTAGTGTTAATAAATGGAGAGACGTTCGATCGGGACCTTATACACTTAGAAAACAAGACGTTTTCTTTTTAGTCAACCTAAAATTCCCACCACTTTGTCCGAACCTACCATACATATTATAATACCTATGTTTAGAAGAAGGTATATCTCCACATGTACAATGAAGTTACGATGAACGACTCTGTAATTAAATTAGTATAGCCGAATGGGAGTTTTGAACCTTCAAGGATATTATATTAACCGGCCGACAAGTTCATATTTTTAATGACAGTTCGAAAAACGTCTCTTTGTATCAGTTAGTACAGTCGATTGAGTGTTTTGACCCTTCGACCGAGTGATACGTGCGTGCTAAGATGCGTGTCTTATACCGCATAATTATACGACAATAAGTTATGTGCATCTTAGTCTTATTCTACATGTAAAGTTCTCATGGCTGGCATACATCTACAGTCTTGGACATTTACATTCTGTATGATATGTAACAGCTTGATAATTTAATAATGCTTCCGCTTACAGGCCATTATGATAGTACATAGGATATACAATTGATGGAAATTGGGTTAGAACAGTTTGTTTAATACGTGATGACATATACAAACTATGATTTTGAACAGAAAAGTTCTGTCTTGCTTCTGCAGATAATATATATATATATATATATATATATATATATATATATATATATATATATATATATAATATATATATATATATATATATATATATATATATATATATATATATATATATATATATATATATATATATATATATATATATACACATATACATAATAAATATAGACGATAAATATTTGAAGTGCTATTTATCGCCTATGATATGAATTAGAACTATTGCAATTATGGGTTATAACTTTCACCAGATTTGTAATTGCATGTTAAAAAAATCTATACATTTAATGATTGCATACAATTTGGATTATTGTAGGTCTACGAGAAGATTTGATATTTATGATTCTTTAAATTTCATTCCACACATCAATTAATTTATACTCAGTCTAACGACACAATCTCATGATCACTTTAGATCTATGGTAATGAATGAAGGTTTAGATAAAAGTTCATTTTAAAATGTATATTCTATTATTCTGATCAGTGGAAATAGATGGACAACTAATGTCCCCAAAATTGTTAATTCATACCTTCGGTATGACTTTGTGACTTTGTGACTTTGTTTGCTCTATGACCTCTTCGGTTCCTATAGCAACCAGAATAACATGTTATCCCATTGTATGTTTTTACACTCACGGATTCTTCAATAACATTTGTATTCTTTTATTTCACAAAGTCTTTGTATTGATCATCATTTTATTTCTCACGTCCATGACTATACGTGTAATAACATAAGCACCACTAAAAAAACCTGGTCTTCGTCGTTCCAAAGTCATTAACTTATAGCTAGGTAACATGTTGTTTTCGTTTTCGTTACTTGCTCACCGAACGCGAGTTATGACCCTCCCGAACGATCGTCTTCCTTATCCAATAGCACTAACCTTCAGAGGTTTCGACCCGTTAATAATAACACTTCAATGTTTTGTGGTTCGATTAAATGTTTCCCGTATCCATTAGCATTAATAATCGAGAGTCTCGACCCGGCAATGAACTGAGATGACTTTCGAAGATTCTCTAATCGATATGTTTTGTTATTTTCTTCGAACAAAAGTAAAATTATTACCAAAATTCGAACGAGATAATGAAAGTGTAATAAAGGTTATAATGGATAAAGGATGTGGTTATTTTAGATAATAGTTTTATTTTTATAGTTGAACTCGCAATGGTGTTCATCAACCTAATAGGAAGTATATCCGGGAGTATATATCCTTAGCATATTTAGTTTGAGAAACAGAATCATTGTTCACGCGTTGAGAAGTGGTGGAATTTAGGTATACTTGCACAATATAATGGTTCAAAACGAATTGAAAATTTATTTCAAATTAAATACGCACATTCAGAGTGTACAATATCAGTTTATTTTCTAAATGATGCATTCTAATGTTGCTTGATCGACCACTCTATGTGACCGCAACTGTACGTGACTACATGTGAAATATAAATCGAAATATTGAAATAAAATATTGATAGGTGGATCAAATCAAATTTGAATGAGTTGAACCAAGTTTTCAATCAAATTATAAATGCACAATCAAACATTATTAACAATGGAGTATAAAATAGAAGACTCCGGAGATATCAATACTTTTGATCATACACTAACGAAGGTATATTATTGAACTTCGCAAAACAATTATATCGCTACTTTATGTAAGTGAAGATTTGTTCTAGGGTACGCTAGTCTTGGCTACTTTTCAGATTTGATTTGGTTCGGGTATCCTATACCAATCAAAACTAATACTCACTTACAAATCACCTTTTTCAAACAAATCGATTTCATTCTATTCATACGTCTAGGTCCTACAGTATGATATCGAGTATCGACTCCCCCACAATCGAACAGCTGTGACGTCGTCTCGTTCACAGCTCACCGTTCAACATAATAACGTCATCGAGTTCATACTGCGCAAACTCGATGCAGTTTCATTCAACGAAATGCCATACTTTTGATTAACAATTCATTTATATTGGTTCCAACAACGCATTGTACTGATGGCTACGATGTATTGGCGTCAGTGAATGATATATGAGATGAAGGGATGATGAGATGAGAGGTTATTTTATTAAGTGTTTTTGGTTATTGAGAAAGAGTCAGCCGTGGCCTGTTCTCAAGAAAACATCCTGAACGATAGAGGGAAACTACGAAATACCCCTGTCAGGATAGTCGACCATGACGGAATCAAAACCCGTTCTCCTCCGTTCTCGGTTCAGTGTGCTTATCACTCGACCACTCATCTCAGTTTTGATTCCTATATCCAGTAAAGTGGTCTAGGTCTGGGTCTAGGCTTGGTATATCGCGGATATAAAACTACATGAATCCAAGAATAGTCCCCTTCCCATCTCGCTCCTACCCCTCCCACCCCCTCCCCCTCCCCCTCCCACCCTCACCTTGTGTTATGACGGCGTCTCAATCATAGTGAGGCGCCATATGGCTATAATAAAGGAACCGATCAACCATCTCGACTTTTATTTACTAATGACGATCGGTTGTTTCTCTTCTTCGTCTTTCTTGTGTAATTCGAATAGTTGGCAACGTCAGAAGTTGAGGGTACAGCTTCCCTCATAGGAAATATAGATGTTTATTTGAGGCAGCTACTTAGTCATTTTCAGTGTCAAACTTGTGAAAATGAGTAGATTATAATGCATGGAAAATATATTCAGAAACAAACTGTTCGAACAACTACACTGCGTGAAGATGTCAATACAATATAATGTTTCACAAATAATATCAAGAAATAACGTCTTTTTCACTAAGTATAAAAACAGAACTCGAGACTTTGCGTTTGAACCAATTGTAGTGATATTGCAGAATATAAGAAATAAGAATGTCATTGTTCTCGAATAGGTAACAGTATAGCTATTGTCTATGAGAAAAATGTACCAAGTAAGACCCCATTTGTGAGCGTCAAAGAACTATAGGTTTTCGAGGTAGGTCTATCAGAATTACCACTTGTACAAACTAATTCATAATTTTGAAAACTTTTGTAATAACTGCTGCATGATGCAGAAGAGCTGCAAGATGCAGTTGCATTTTTTATCATGGATCTCATTTTGAAAAATCCCAATATCCTAAAACTACCATCAGCTATGCACAAAAATAGTGATTTTCCTTGTATTATGCTCGTATATCATGAAAATATTTGTCAACTCATTTTAAAGGATGTCACAAATAGAACATATTTTATGATATATTCTTCATTCTCATTTTATATTGTTGTTTGTGGAGTAGGCCTACGAACAAGAGCAAGAAAATGAAAACAGAAATATTAATTATAATTAGTATGTCTGCTCTTGTGAAACTTGAATGCAAGTATTATTCAATGTCTGATGATATTCCTTTTTTGATTTCAGGTAAGCTAAGCATCAAAGAAAGCATCTCAATCATTTGAAATATCCCCATCCGACTCTGGTGAGTACCCGGCCATGTATACACGAGCTGATGAGTGACGTATGTCATGACGTCACGCAAGCTTGTCACGTGACATGCAAAACATTACTTGTGACCGCGCTTGTGACAACTTAAACATTGCAAACTATTCAGCAGGTTATGTGATATTACGTGACGTACTTAGAGGTAGTTTAACGAATCTTAGTACTAATCCGATAACTATTAGTTGGCGTACGAAAATAACATGCCTAACAATTAGTTATTCCGCTAACTGTCACTCAGTCCACTGACTACTAGTTCGTAAAACCGGGCCCCGAAGTTATTGGTAGATATACTTGTTACTTTGAATATATATAAAGACTGATATATGAATATATATATATATATATATATATATATATATATAAACTGTGTTCGCATAACAACATTATCTCTTCCTATAGGCCTACATGC
The DNA here is from genome assembly GCA_907164805.1 of Brachyptera putata. NCBI lineage: Eukaryota > Metazoa > Arthropoda > Insecta > Plecoptera > Taeniopterygidae > Brachyptera > Brachyptera putata. The sequence continues at coordinate 22,841,620 of OU015469.1, read as the reverse complement.
ATATATAGAAATGAATTAAATGTAATATTTTCCAAAAATACTTCAAAATGGGAAAAATTATATTATGGTGGAGAATTACAAGAAAGAGTATATCATTATGAATGATGAGAGAGATATTTATATGATATGTAATAGAAATTCACACACCTTGGTAACCACACACCCTATTTCCACGAAACTTGTCGAATATCCCTGTGTATCCGTCATTGTTGACTTCCCATTTCAAAGTTGAAAACTTTTTAGGATGAGTTTTTTTCGTCATGATGTATCTTCATGTGGATATTTTCTAATTTTGAATTTTTAATCATCATTATCTTGAAATCTTCCTCACCAAAACTACGCGGGTTGAAGTTAGAATATCAGTTATATGAAAAATATTTTTGTGGATCGGTTCTGCCTTACAAGCTGTGGGTCGCCCCCTCTCCCTCCCCCTCCCTGCTCCCCGAAACGGAAAAAAAATCAATTTGGTCATAAGGGATATATCTGCCTACAAAATATATTTAATAGTACACATAATTAACGATCAGGTACTAATTACTAAATCAATTACTAGATTTCTAATTTGATGAACTAATAATTCATCAAAACTTGAGAAGTACCAATATCCACATATAAAGCTCTACTGATTCAGTCTCACATATGAACACGACTGTACGTAACTAATAATAGCACCAGGTTGGATAACTTTACAAACGAAACATTACCAAGTGTGGGTGGCCAACATAACAAGCTAATAAACACATGCATACGCACACACTCACACACACAATCACACAGAAATAGAATGCATCCAACAACACTGGCGTCGCGACGCTTCACTGCCGAAACAACTCGACGCTTATATGAAAATAATAATAGAATGTAAAGACTAAGTGGGCAGTTCACATGATGGTATGCATGTAGAATTTTTGTTTGTATTATTTTTTATATTGGGCACTGTAATGATAGCGAAGATCTATTGGCATCGGATGGATGATTAATGAGATGATGGGATGATGAGATGAAGGTTTCTTTGGTAATGGGAAGGATAATGAGAAGGAAGCGGTCGTGGCCTATATTGTGGGAACCATACCGGTATTAGCCTATAGACTACAGAGGGAAACCACAAACAAAAACCTGTAAAGATGGTCGGCGATGGGGATCGAACCGGGGATCGATTAAGAAATTCCCCTCGTCTCCCGGATCACATGAAACGAGCACTGCGCTAAAATTCGCTATTGTATTCGTGATGATTATGAGTTTCGTTTTAATAACGACCCCATCGATAAATGTGATATTTTGGGATACGAATGAGCAGTTATGAATGACGTGTACAATGACCCATGCTTTATGAGAGGTTTTATTCAATAATGTATTCCATATACTTCTAAAAATCTTCACGAACATATTTTCAAATAAAATCTGAAATAATGAATGAATATTGAAATCATGATTTCACATTTTTCATTTCAAATTATTTGTCTTTCTGTGATCAAACATATAATATTATCGATAATTTGATATAATAATTGAATGGGAAATTATTATTTCACAGTTTTCGTAAATGTAAATGATGAAGTCATTATTCTCAAATATGTATTTGTTTTGTTCTCATGGAAACTTTGATCATTAAATTGATTTCTAACAAATAAAAACATATCTCAGAGTAGCCTATAAATATTACAGGGAAAATGTTATAAATATGAAACAATCCTTTTAACAATCCTTGAAGAATCTGCTCTGTTTAAACGAGCTGAAATCTTAACAACTCGACAGATGTTGAAAACTTGACAACCAGAACTGGGAAGGGGAACAAAACCTGAAAGTTTGAATCATTCAAAAGTTATTTCTAGGAATAAACCAATAGACACCGTTTCACTCGATAACTATAACGACTCAGCCATCTCCTGTTTTCCACCCTGTCAACCCTGTTGCTCCTACAGGACCACCAGGCGGGATAAAAACGCGCGCACAAATATCGGGAAGAATGAGCATATAAAATTATCAGATGTCGATGCGCTCTAAAGATTTTGGCTTAGTTTTCTCTCTAGACGACGTTTTTTTTTTGTTGATAAAAAAAGTTGGAATACTAACACTGGGACTTGGCAGACCAGCTGCATGGTGGGTATACTCATTGCCACTTAAATTGACCTTGTTTGAGGAGTAAAAAATATAGTTACATATTCACATATTTTATTTATACATTACAGATTGTTCTTTTTTTTTTAATGTTGCTTAACGACCCCACCAACAGCTAGGTTATACGGGGATACGAATGAGCGGATGATAATGAAACGATGAAGTGATGATAGATGAAAGGACGTTTACAAAAACCCATGCCTTATGCGGGACTTGAACCCACGCCCAACGGTGACTTCAGTTACTACCGCTAGCGATAATTGACTTTTCCACCGGGGCGGTCAGATTGTTCATAAAACAGGTAGTAGTGGTTACTATACCTAATGAAGTTACAATCAAACATACTCGATAAAATTATACTTTGCTATTTTTTTTCTTAGCTCTCTTCTTAAATCACCGATCTTCGTTATATTCTTGATATCTTCTTCCAATTCATTCCATTTCCGCGTCGTTCTTTGTATGAATCCATATTTACTCACTTCTCTATCCACTTTATCCACTTCCATTCGTAGATTCCTTTCATTCAGATGAATTGAAATAAAATCGGATTGAAGAAACCTGACGGTGTTGATGACGTTTGTATGCATTTTTATATCTAATTTGAAAATTTTCTATCAATATCGAAAAAACTTGATTTTTTCAAATAACATCAAAATTTGAGATAGAATCATTGTTCCCCAATTAAGGCTATCGTTATGGCTATGGATACTTGATTCTAAGTAATTATTTCCAATTTAAGGCTAAAGTTGATAAAGTATACGGACGGCATGCACAACAAAGGCGATATTGAGATACCAAACTTAATCAGAGATTACTTAATCTATAATACATCATCCCAATCTTCAAATGGAATTAGATAACAGTGTTTAGTGCACAGAAGGTTAAACGCGACGTGTTGATCTTAATAATTCCATATAAAATTGTTATTAATCGATCCTTAATATTGAATGAATGATTTTAAAAGTTTCAGAAAAATTAGTGAAAACAAGAACAGACTTATGAACGTGTAGAAATTTGTAATTCCAAATTGTTTTTTCTAAAGACATATGGGATTGTGTAACCATCATCTCAGTTTAATCATAATTTCACAAATTTTCTCGAATTTAAAATCTACAATGTAAGAATAAATGTATTGTTGATTTTTGTCATTTTTCCATCAATTTGGCTCGGTCAGCTGATGCTTCTCCTTGGAACCGAAGTAAATACGAACGTGTGTTCGAGTCCCGCACAAAGCACTCGAGTTTTTTTAAGCACCGTTCATATCTCATCTGCTTATCCACCAATCATCCACTCGTACCCCCTGTTTGTGTGGTCATTCAGCAAATAATAATGAAACTGAATAATAATCCTGAACTTTCATCCTTTGCCTTTATAGGGAAACACTGACTTTGTGTCAAGTTTTCGATGTCAATAAACAATTCAAAAACACGTGGCCAACTTCGTTTGCAACGAGAGTACGTATATTTTGGCAAGATATAAGAAGGGCTCGAGATTATTTCACAACGTGTTTTTACTCTCGTACTCTCAAAAGAGACATGCTGATCTTACGAGACAAATTATCTTGTCTTTGTGTCTAATGATGTTTATAAATGAAATCTTCAATAATGCGATAATCTCTTTAATAACCTTCAAGTAATTGCACCACCTTGATTGGTCGTCGAGAAGACGTAACGAGACAACTTGGCGAGGCATCAGATTTTGTGAACTTGTAGTAGAAAAACGATGTACATTTTAGCGTCGATAAGAGAATGAGTGAGAAAGTGAGCGTACGTTCACCCTGAAACTTATCAAAATAGTAGGTTGTCAGTAAACGATATTGAAACAAAAACAATTCCCATGAAATATTCATGAAAGTTGAAACTTTAATATAAGAATATCTAAGGCGGTAGAACTATACAGAAATTTTTGTGTGACCTACATATCAACATAGAGAAGAGTGATACATCTTTGTAAACACATGTTGATGATGATTGTCTTTTGCTCAACGACCCCACCAACAGCTAGGCTATTTGGGGGAATTGATAGATGAAATTCTTGACTCAGTCACATCCGAGTCGGCTTCAGTTGAATGAGCTAGAAGGGGCGCAATTGTAACTCGAGCATGTTAGACTAAAATTATTCGATTATAAACAACTGGCTTGTTTCGAAGTTTAATTTTGATAGTATATATCCTAATAACTCAATTTTATTATAACTATATCGAATCAACGCTCCCATCCAGTTTTCACAGACCCAATTTTTTTTTTAATGAAGTTATTTTGAACAATAAAATGTTGCCAGAAACATGACATTTCAATTCCATATTACCACTGGATTTTCAAATAGAACATCGTGGTTCATCCTATGGAAAATTATCGAGTAATTGATGAATTTGATGGGAAATCAATTACTGCAATTGGTATGGAAGTATTATTTTAATCATTATAGTGATCTACGGAATTATATTTCCAATAAATGTAACCACACATTCTGTCAATATTTTGTGACTCACAAATCTCTACATTTTGATTGAAAATAAGCGCTTATTCTCAATGCATAAGATCCTAACATGCAAAGCAAATGGAATCTTCTTATATATTGAATTTAATTTCTAATGCAATGGCAGGTCCTACATGGGATTTCTCTTTCAGAATAATGAACATCTTCACTATCCAATCATTGCGTGAAATAGTTACATCATCAATAAATTGTGGTACTATCTTGATCATGAAATAATTCAGTAAGATTCGGGGGCATTTTCTATTCTCTATAGTAAATGTTTGTTCAGTGAACATGTTCAAACAAATCGTAGACAGAACATACAGTAATTCAATTAGGATTCTTGTTTGTTCAACAATCATTACCTTCTTCTCTATTCGTATATTATCATTTATACAATTATATAAATATTAAATCGCATTTTGTTGAATGATAATGGGTTGACTCCAAGCAGAACAGCTTCAGAAGCATTTGTAAAAGATTCCTCCCTTCATATGATATATATATATATATATATATATATATATATATATATATATATATATATATATATATATATATATATATATATGTATATATCAGATATATATTAGAGTACTTCTACAGTGCGGGACCGAAAGCAGTTGGCGGGCGGAGAGCTATGAGCTCCCGCAAAGGACTTGTGCTTTGGGAAAAAGTCAGAGTGAGGCGATCTTGAGAATCGCTTGGCGGGAGTTGAAGCAACAGATGCCGGTTAAAGTCCGAGCTTGGGAGAAATGTAAATTGTGAGAAATTTTCCAAGTTCCTAAATTGAAGTCCAAGTGAGGCCAAGTTCCGCTTGGCGGGCGGAGAGCCATCAACTCCAGCAGTCCCTAAACTGGAGAAGTGCGGAACTGAGAGCAGTTGGCCGGCAGAGAGCCATCAACTCGCGCGAAGAACTTGTGCCTTGGGAAAAAATTCAGAGTGAGGAAATCTTGAAATCCGCTTGGCGGGAGTTGAAGCAACAGATGCCGGCTAAATCCCGACCTTCGGAAAAACGTGAAATGTGAGAAATTTTCAAGTCACTGAACTGGGAAAAGTCCGGCGTTCGGGCATTTGGCGCAAACAGATTCTAAATAGGGGGATTCGTCGGACTTATAATTGTTTTGCTTGATTAAAATCGAAAAAGTATATATAAGGGGGTAGTGGGTCTCGAGAGCCGATGGCTAGGGAGATTCACTGCTTTTACGGCGTTGGCGGGAGTTGAGCCAACAGATGCCGGTTAACCCCCGAAGTCCCGCACTTGGATTTTGTTAGAGTACTTCTACCGTGCGGGACCGAAAGCAGTTGGCGGGCGAAGGACTTGAACTTTGAGGAAAAGTCAGAGTGAGGCGATCTTGAGAATCGCTTGGCGGGAGTTGTAGCAACAGATGCCGGCTAAATCCCGAGCTTGGGAAAAATGTAAATTCTCAGAAAATTTACAAGTCCCTAAATTGGAAGAGTGCGGGACTGAGAGCAGTTTCCGGGCGGAGAGCCAACAACTCGGGCGAAGGACTTGTGCTTTGGGAAAAAGTTAGAGTGAGGAAATCCCGAGATTCGCTTGGCGGGAGTTGGAGCAACAGATGGCGGCTAAATCCTGAGCTTGGGAAAAATGTGAATTGTGAGAAATGTTACAAGTCCCCAAATTGTAGAAGTGCGGAACTGAGAGCAGTTGGCCTGCGGAGAGCCATCAACTCGCGCGAAGGACTTGTGCTTTGGGAAAAAAGTCAGAGTGAGGAAATCTTGAAATCCGCTTGGCGGGAGTTGAAGCAACAGATGCCGGTTAAATCCCGAGCTTGGGAAAATGTGAAATGTCGGAAATTTTTCAAGTCCCTAAACTGGGAAAAGTCCGGCATTCGGGCATTTGGCGCAAACTTTCTGATTAACCACCAGTAGGTTATTATAATGATACGATTTAAAACTATTCAAAAATTTGAATAGTTTTAAATCGCATTATATATATATATATATATATATATATATATATATATATATATATATATATATATATATATATATATATATATATGTCATTACGGAAAGAAGCGTACCGGTATACATATTCCAATATAGCAAAGGTATGACAAAAGATAATCAATGGAAATTAACCACATTGAGATTTTCATAGTTGTTTTGATTGATTCTTACAATTATACAGTGCCAAAATTAGAGACATAAGTTGAATGCAGACAAATTGTGTGAAGACAGGTAACTAAATTATTATGAGTATGACGTAATAAAATAACGTTTTTTAGTGAAGCTGATTTTCATTTCAAACTTGAAGTTTTGCTAAACCAGTATTGGTGATACCGACTCATCATTTTATGTTTATTTTATGTTTATTTTTCACTTCTTCGTTGAGCTTCCTGACTATAAAGTGTCCAAGCTGCCACATGGTGCCACAGGTTGGGGTCCTTAAATATCTTGCGTAGAACTGAAAACTTAATCAGAAAACATCTTGAAGATTTCATAAGGGATTTTTATCGTGAATATTATGTTATCTTTTTCAATGAAACTAGACAATACGATCAAACAAAGTTCGTCTAGCACGCCCAAGATAATAATGCTGTATGTTTTAATTAATTGTCTATGCATACTTGGAATAATGAATTCCATAAACATGGGTTATTCTTGAGATGTAATATTGTTATTCATATTTCTAGTGCAGTACGAATAAGTGCAATGCGAAGTCAAATACCTGCATTTGCATCAAATACCATAAATGTAAAGTCAAAGTCAAAATAAACTAGGTTATAATTGAAACTATTTGCCATGGGGAATTTCTGTTTCTCTTTGTAAATTGGCTATCCTATATAATTTCTGTCTCCTTTCAATCTATTAACCGACAAGATATGATCTTCACTATGGAAGCTGATTTAGTGAATAATAAATAGTTATTTTGTGACATCATAATTTTGAACAGAATGTTGTCATACATACATGAGCTCCCATGCAGAATGGTGTGTTATAATTGGGCGTATATTTGACATGTAGAATTTCTGTTCTAGTTTGTTGGCTATACTACATTATTCATCTCTTTTCAATCTAATTGCTGACAAGATATGATTGTTCCTATCGGAACCAATTTAGAAAATAATTGTTATTTGGTGATAACTTCATTTGAACTTGGTGATCTTAAAATGGAACTTAATTTTCAACAGAATGAGGTATCAGAATTCTAATAATAGGTAAACAAAGATCTCTGTATTACCTCACAACAGAAAAAAATAGAATTATCAATTTGGATTTTGGTATTTTCACAGGTATACAGGTGAAATATGTAGCCTGTGTACCTGTGAACACTATGCTATATTATTCAATACAGTTCGCTCATATCATCTTAAATGTATCGCAAATATCTGTGTTCACTGATATTGGAAATTTGATTTCTTATTACGTTCACAAGTTATCATCAAAATCTGATATTTCACTAAATCGACTCCATGTACTCGTAAGAACTGAAAGTCAGTACATAAATATTTCATTTGATTTTAGCGTAGAATGTGCGACCTATATTCTGTTTCTGATATATCATCAAAGTTTGTATTTAAATATGAAATATTTCAGCAATTTCTTATAAATGTCAACAACGCGAAATTCTGTGCTCGTAGAAATAGCTGTTGTCATACGGCCGTTACCAACTTTTTGGCAAGAAACATTCAACAACACTGTGTTTTTCGAATGACGTCAATTGGTTACTATAAATTAGGTGAATCTTACATAAAATTAAACTAAAACTGTCTTCACGAGAACGAAATAGATTAGCAACAGTTGAAAAAACTCGAAAACTAAAATACCACCGTGTAAATCTTCATGGAAATAAAAATACGTTGTGTGTATTTAACGACGTTTTATTTTCTTTGTGTTCACTCTCTTGGCCGATATTATTTTTAAATCTCGAATCATGAAATCAGTTGCGCCAACTGCCAAAAGATGAAGTCAAAAGACAATATGGAATTCCAACAGATGTTTGTAGTGGAACACAGCCGTTCAAGATAGCATTTTATTCTTACAGAATTGGCTTAAAGAAGAAAGCTTATTTACAATTCCTCACAAACTTGTTAGTCTATCAACACACTATGCAATTAATACTATTTAAATATATGGATGTCAGTATATGTCAGTTGTACTATGAAATGGTTGTACTATGCTAACAGTCAAAGACTCAGGGGATGAAAATGAAATCAAAGAAAACCTAAACAAGCAATCAGAACTATATTAAATTCAGACCAAACAATATAATCTCAACTCATCATGGAGGCTATAACAAACTGATACATAACTATTTTTAGTACAATTCTTGTTATTATCAATTGAATCCTAATAATGTGTTCTTTTTTACAGTTTCAACAATTAATATCAAAAAATCACATCACATTTTCATTGTAATCAATAGAGCATAATGTGGAGAAAATGAACACATTCATTCTGTAAGACTGACAAGATTATTTCAAATACTCTTTACTTACAGACATTTTACTTTAATTTGAAATTTGCTACCCAATTATCAACAAGTATATGCTTGAATGATAGTTTTAATTCCCTATGTAAGTCATGCTATAAATAAATACATTGAAAGAATGTGCGACACTTGGCAAACCATACCTTACTAAACTAAACATCGCCGAGAGAGAGAGAGAAAGAGAAAGAGAGAGAGAGAGAGAGAGAGAGAGAGATGGAGAGAGAGAGAGAGAAAGAGAGATGGAGAGAGAGAGACTGCCAGAGAGAAAGGAAGAAAAAGAGGGAGAGAAAGAGAAATAGAGAGAAATAGAGAGAGAAAGGGAAAGCGCCAGAGAGAAAAAGAAACAACGTTACTCTGGCATATATCTCTTCAATGACCAGGACTTAAGTCCTTAATATAAGGTACAGTAATATCCTTGAACATATTAGATGAATCTTTCTATTTTTAATAAAAATGAAATATAATGTTTTTTCCAAAGCCCACAACATTGAGTATAGAAAGGGTAAAGCTGTAGCAAGCTGTAGTGAACACTTTTTTCATGTTACAGTTTTCAATTTTGTCGTCAGAAACACTTTCACTTGACAACCTGGGATTAAGGAAACTGTCACCTTTAAGAAGACTAACCAGACTTATATATCATACTCCCGACCATTTTTAAAGACACCTCAGACCCTCAATATATATATATATATATATATATATATATATATATATATATATATATATATATATATATATATATATATATATGTAATGATCATTGCGAATTATTGAACCATGCGAATCATGGAACGGATTATGGGAAGATGAGATGAAGAGTTCTTTCTCTCACTTGTTCTGGAAAATGGGAGGGAAATGGTAGTAGACTGCTTCAAGAAAACCTGCAAGTAATCACTAAGAGACAAAGAGAAACCACGAAACATTTCAGTCAGGATGGTACTAGCTACTAATCGGCACTTTTCAGTTGGATTGGCATGTTTCGCATTCAAGCCCTACACAGGAAATATTTAATTTTCGCTACTAGAATCATTGAGAAGTTTGCTTCTCATATATCAATTGCGAGCTGATTTTAATGAATATTTTCATTGTTTTCATGCAAATCTGAATACAACGAGTAAGTTCACGAAGCTTAATTGAAGATGAAAACATGTAAATATTCAAACACCAATGTGATAAACTTTGAGAATCTTACGAACCTCATTTTGCTTTACATAGAATATAAATAATTGTTTTTCACCAAATCACCACTACTAAAACATAATAATCTTCGACAGTGTCGATTTTTATTCAATGTGTTAATTCATATTTTCTTAAAATTCTAACACATCTAAGAACATAACTTGCATTATTTGTAAAGTACTTTTACTTGAATTTGAATAGTGCTTTACTCGAAAAATTCATTTTCCAAGTATTCTGCAACCTACTATGAGATTACAAATAACGAAATGAAAAACTACCCCTCGAAGTTTTGAAGTGGAATCTTTCTCCATAAAATAATCCCCTTGAAATTTATGTTACTTGCAACAAATATATCTCCATTATGGCTACATATTTACGAACAAAAAATGAATAATTGAATTACTAATGCTTATTCAGTGAAGATTTGATTATAATTCTACTGATTAATTCTTTGAAAAAAAGGTTTCTAGTGCTGTGTTTCGCCAACAATAACATAATTATTTCAAAAATAGGATTGAATTAAAACAGTGAAAACCAACCAATCAGACACTCTCTTGGGAGATATGAGAGATTCATAGCTACCAACTGCACCCCAACATACAAACCATGTTTACCAAACAAACAAACAAAAAACAATTATAGAATATGAACCAACATTCAAGTCTTCGCTCAGTATTTTGACCGCATCTACTCCTTATTAGGTGGTGTATAGTGAAGATTCTAGTTTACATAATGTTTATATGATTTGGAATCGTTTTTGAGATTCTTTTCGTTTTTGGACCCCTCATTCAAAATGCTCTAAAACAGTACCAGAACCCAGAACGTGGAAATTTAAAGATTGTAGCTACATTGTTCATATCTAATTTATGTATCATCAAATATAATAGATAGATAGTGTTACACACTATTATTGTGCGATCGAGTAATTTACAAATATACTCTAAACATTTTACCATACGAGGAAAAGCATGGGCAACTTTCAATCTATGAAAATGAAAGAAAAAGAATTACATACATATATATATATATATATATATATATATATATGTATATATATATATATATATATATATATATATATATATATATATATATATATATGAGAAAATGATTATATTTAGAGGTATTTTAGTCGTTTTATAAGTATTTATTATTTTATTTTATGCTTGTGTGTAGATTGTTGTAATTTTGATAATTTTTGCTCTTGACAAAGGCTGGCATAGTTCAGCCGAAATATTGAGCTTCTAATAAAATAATAAATACTTATAAAACGACTAAAATACCTCTAAATATAATCATTTTCTCATAATATGAGTCGTTCAAGCCTACGTGAAACCATATATATATATATATGTATTATATACTATTAATTGCACAATAAACACATGTAATCAGTTTATTTAAATCTGGCAAAATCTGGTAAATTTATGCAGTTGTGCCAACTGGCCACTGAAACAAAACCGTCAACAACGGGCAATTTGCATGAGAATATTACTCTGAGGAATTCTCGCTTGTTATAATCACATTGGTACACAGACATACAACGGGGAGCTTTGAAAACTTGCCGAAGTACACTCATCTACTCTCGGACTGGTGCCAAATATCAAAGTATTTTCCAAAAACACAGCTGAAAGTGATGTTGGGACAATTAATATTTTCTCATAAAATATATAGTTTGAAGAAATTGCAGCGATTTAATAGCTGAGTTTACTTACTAATTCAACTTGAAGGACATCAAAACCCTGAAACTGGATTTCAACGAATAATAACGAAATGTATTTGGATAATTTTCGAGAAAACTAGGAATCCCAATCTCAAGCTCAGAAATTAGAATCAATTTATTTGTCCTCCAGTACCCGGTACTTTTCCTGAAACGTGACGTAGACATTACTCGATTCTGATCATGTTTCTATAGAGAAATACGTCACGACCTACGTCATGACTTATGGTCTCTGGAGGACAAAAAATCAATTTATATTTCTGAAATTGTGATGATGATTGCTAGTTGTCTCTCAAATTGAGAAAATTAATATCTTCAAATGAATCTCAATCATTAAAATCTATAGTTTCAGGTTTGTGTTTCACTTTGAATACAATTATTTTTCCGGTTACAATAATACCAATTCGGAAGAACTGAAAGGACTCTTTGAATTTTTCTTCTATCCAAGCGTGTACATTACGATTGTTTATAGTACGTCGTTAATCGTATCATAAGCTGGTTACTGTGTGGTTTATTTTATGTGCTACGAACGACCGCGTACAGAATGTCCGATTACAGAAACCGAAAAGATTATTTCCGAAGAACAATGTTTTGAATGTGGAGCTGCTATAAACCCAGAGATAAGTTTGGATATAAAGTTGACGTCCGCTTGGAAAAAGTACAAAATAGTTTATGATAGTAGTCTTATGTCGACTTGAAAGGTATATACCGACATTGGGTGAATATAATGTTTTAATACAAGTATATTTCAAGTCGTTCAAGTTCTGAAGCATTCTATTGAATACCGATTGTTTAATGCATGTTTATACATACACTTGAACCAAACCGGAAAAATTTGTTATATCTACCCATAAATAGTTACAATATCATAGAGATAAAACTATTGTAAATAAATATATATATATATATATATATATATATATATATATATATATATATATATATATATATATACATACATACATACATACATACATACATATATATATATATATATATATATATACACATACATATATATATATATATATATATATATATATATATATATATATATATATATATATATATATATATGTAAATATACAATGAATATAATGAATATAATCGGGAGAGCTGCTCAACGACCCCACCAACAGCTAGGTTGAACGGGGGATATTGGGAGAGGAATGAGTTGCCATTCAGAAAACTGAATCCAGTGAAGGCATCCATTTGATGCATTGAATTGTCAAGATGAAATATGAAAAGAAATAATATGTCAAGTGAGAAAATTAAATGTAAGGCCTGAAATACACGGATAACAATTTTTCTCATCATGCAATATGAAAATGGGAAGAATTTCCAATTCTTAGGAAATATTCAAGGAATTTATTTTCTCAACATTTCTCAACATGGGAATAATGGGAACAATCTGCGTAATATATATTAATGTATATATATATATATATATATTCATTGTTGTGAACTAAATCCTTTGGTTACATGATATTCGATTACTCATGGATACATGATCATTCTATTCACAATGAATTTAATTCAATTTGTGAATTTGAATATCAATCTAAATACCCAAGGATGTGTAATTTACCTGGATTTCATCTCCTCCTACAGCCTCTCAATGTTTTTAATCGGCATCTCTTCAAATAGTACGACTCTAGATCTGTCTCTGACTGAACAAAAATGTAGCCCATCATTCTTTCAATCAACCAGCAAAAGACAATCACAGAAGAAAAACCAGCGAAAAAGCAATCAACGATTAATCGTTATTCGATAAAAGTCGTGTCACAAGTTTACCATCGACTGCATTAATAATATAATCGACTCTCGAACTCGCGAATCGAGTTTCGAGTTCGATTCAGTGGAACGTACACTACGTCGATCCACCAAGCCCCAGCCAGCCGCATGCATGGAATAGCAAATCATTCAGACTTGATTTGACTCAAAAAGAATAAAAATCATTTCCGATTCTATTCCTCATAGAGCAATCTGGTTTTAAAAAACATCGGAACGAAAGAATATGAATTATTTTGAATCAGGATTTATATAATAATATTTTTGAGAAAGAATGGAATTGGTTTTGTAAGCTTTTGTAAAGCTAGGCTTATGCCATTCTGTGACAGAAAACCGAACTTTTATATATATGACTAGATGAAAATAACTCGATGAATTCTACATGAGATATGACATGAGAAAAAACACGCATAATATTGTCATTGTTATGGTATTGTATCCTGCCATCACTGTAGTATGTAACCAAATCCATAGTATATGAAATACTATCTCATATTTTGTTCATCTTTTATGACGACAGATATTGATATGGTTGTTATACGATGGTTACGAATTAGGAATACGAATGATGAAATACAAAATACAGTTTCCGAAGACAATCAACTTGTTTAGCTTTTCTCGATTCAATCAAACATAAATCAAGTATTGGTGATAATACAGTTTCATCATACACTCAGTCTAGTCTAATTAACTAATTAGCCAATCAAAATACAACAAAGGCAGTTTTTTTTTCATTCAATTGAGGCAATAATTCGAGTTCCATCATTTAAACTTCTATTACATATTGATAAAAATTAAAATCATCACAAATCCCAAAATTTCCCACAGTGAAGAATGGCTCACTTAAATCCACATAGATCATCTCCGTCATATTTATGACTCGAAGAAAGTGTTATATTAATAAAATCATTCATAGTTTTTGTCAAGTCTTGTTGAAATATTGAAATGATTATCAATGGATGGCAGTAAATAACTATTCAAACTTTTGATTATAACTAAAATGAATTCTACAATTTGATAAATACGTACTTGTGTAATGAAATCATAACAGGGCTGGTTGCCCATGGGGGTTACGTCACAAAACAATGTTATGAATGTATATTATTGTCGCATGTAACATTCAACACAATCAACACAGATGCCCAACATATGTGGAAATAAATTAATTCACACACACACTACATTATGATTTTAATTACTCCTCCATTTAACTTATAATTGTATCATATATATGAATGGAGAACTTATGGACAAACTAAATCTGTTGATATAGTATTCATGTTCTGACGTTTTAACAAAATTACCGTACAGCTTGCAAATTGTAATCTTGCATTTTGATTCAAGAGAAAAAATACAAAAAACTACGGTTAAATAGCTATAATTGGAGCACTAGATAAACGCAGCATATACGTTGTGGGGTGAGCGAGACATTTGCATTAATTGGAATAGAGATCTGTACAACTTCGTTACTGCTAACCACTCGGATACAAGTATATGAACAGTCTTGCAATTCTATTTATATGCTCAACTTCAATTTATACTGACCTGAAGAATTACAATCTTTAATTTCTTAAGCATTTACTTTCGTTTTCGTTTGATGTTATTGATGATACTTCCGTCAATAAACTGCGAAGACTAGAAAGTAATCATCTTGAAACAAACAACACGAGTCAAGGTAAATTATCTACTCTTGAACTTGAAGCATTATTACATCACATGATAATAATATATCCACTTTCATCACCATCTGTGCCTAGTCGGCCGCATTTTATATTCAATCCATACAATTTATTATACTAGGAAAACGCAGAATGTGTGTTGTGTTGTAAGATGAGCGTAGAAATATGGAAATCTGGAATTGAAAAATACTCGGTCAGCTCAATCTACATCTACAGACTTTGGACGCTGAAAACGCTGAAAAACGTTACCTGCAACTTGTTGCTATTTATAGAGCAACCTGTCGCATATACACTTTGTATTACATGTTTCGATCCTGATATTTGATGAAATTGTATTCTTTTATTGCGTTTTCTTCGTTATTTCACATCCGATTGTTCCATGAATCGCTTAAAATATGTATGGTAGTTCTTTCCACATTCAGTATAAATTTGATAGCTTTTGGAAAATTTTTGTTTTCCAAGTATTTCTCCCCCGGCTAATTCTTATTGGGATATTTCATAATTTTCAATTCCGGGCTAGATTACCAGACTGGTTGTTGCAACTGATTTTCTGGGGCATTTTCCGGTCCGGTTTTCTTGAATATTTTTTTCGATTCATTTTCAAGCTAGTTTTTCGGACCGGTTTTTCTGGGTCGGATTTACCGGATCAGTTTTCCGGAACTACGGAACGACAGAGGGATACAGGAAAATCTTTGTCAGGATAGTCGACCATGGCGTCAACCGAACCACAGTCTCATGAATAACAGTTCAGTGTGCTAACCACTCGACCACCCGTTTTAGTATATAGCATATTAATGTATAATTAAATAAGCTATCATTTCTCTGCATCATATTTTATCTCCCATATTTTATTCAATCATCATATTTATATAGAAATATATCCCATTTGAGAGTGTGATTTTCCAAGGCGGAGTGAGTTGCTATAAAGTCTTATTATGTATGTTTAAATAAGCTATAAGCTATAATTATTCCATAATTATAAATTAACCATGTATATATTGAAAAACAAAACTTGGCTCTCTTATACACCACTCTCTTATATTTTTAGTACGCGTTTCAAGTAAAGTGGAAATTATATACTTTATTACCTTTCAAGCATAAAATGCACATATGCACATTGCACATTTTATATATTGCGAATTTAGTTGTTTCTTGTTTTTCTATTAACATCGATCTCATATTCCTCGAAGCGTTTATACGATGTTGTCTTTCATAATCACATGCAACTTATATCGTCATGGTATTGAGTATTTTAATTATACCATTTATAATACCATTTATATATGTATGTATACATTTGAAGAGCTATAACGTTTGATTATGTAATTATCATATGAATGGTTAAATATGTTACGGCCATTACTTATCAGCACAATTTCATTGAATTTGTATATTGAAAGTATATAATCCTTAATTGATAATGAGTCAATATCCACCACTATATAAGCTATAATACTAGGCAAACGCGGAATGTGCATTGTGAGATGAGCGAAACTCTACACACCTTGATCATATAAAATGAACTTTATCAATGGATCTGGGAAGCCGTGAATTTAACAATGCAATATTTTTCCACTGATATGATAAAATTTGTGCCTACCTATTCGTGAATTCAATCATTTTTTTGAAAAAAATATATGATAATATATAATTGTTCACCTCCCATATTTTGGTGTATGTTGTGGGTTTTATATGGGACGTAGTAACCACGTTTATATGAATAATTATTGATGTATTATTGATGAATAAGACATAATTTCGTAGATGAATGAACATATTCAATATAATATTTTAGTTTGAAATGTTGGTAGAGAGCACGTCTACTCAAGTAAGTGCATATTATATGGAGCTGGAACCGGAAGAAGTAGACGGGAGTAACTTCAAAACTTTGACACGTCCATTTCCGTGCAATCCGATGGAAAATTGTGTGACGTCTCTCTCTATATATCTCTCTCTTTCTCTCTCTCCATCTCTCTAACTCTCTCTCTCTCTTTCTCTATCTCTCTATCTATCTCTCTTTCTCTCTTTCTCTCTTTCTCTCTCTCTCTATCTCTCTTTCTCTCTTTCTCTCGCTCTCTTGTCTCTCCATTCAATTTCTCACTCTCCATCATTTTCTCACCAAAACCCAAATGACTTCATGGACTTCATAGTTTCATGGGATTGTTTGGATTTATTTGTATCCAAGAATATGGCTAATGAAATTTCTCAAATTGAAATGATGATTTAGTTAGTTGTCTCAGGAATTAAGATGACAGCTCATCAATATTAATTCAAATATCGTTTCAGGATATCAATCCTTTAAGTTACATGACAGAAATGAAAAACGTTGAATACATTCATATTCCGTTCATATACTTGCGTTTGAAGGATTAATAAAGAATATACATAATATACAAATAAATTGATAAAAGTTTGTGGGGCGTGTCAGGTTTTTGATTAGTAATAGTAGACCTCTACTATAATTATTAATCACAATCTCAACATCCATGTTTTTATAATTACTTCCCTTCGTGCGACAGTCACATAACAAATCAAACGAGAGTCTGAATTATTATTCTCATCTAGTTCTATAGAAAGTCAAATGAGAGACTGTAAAATGTCGTTCTTTTTTTGTTCGAAAAGTAAAATGAGAAGATTATAATATACCATCGAACGAGCAATCAAGGCTTTCAACATGACAATTTGAGCTTCATCAGAGCAAAGTTTAATTATATTTTCACTTGTCTAAATCAAAACTTCGTTCAATATTCTCTCAACAAAGACAATAGATACAGGGATAAAAGAAGGTTAACAGTAAAGTTATGTCCATAAATTATCTTGTACGCGTTTATGGAAACGAATATTGAAAATCTCATATTTATATATATATATATATATATATATATATATATATATATATATATATATATATATATATATATATATATATATATATATATTCAAATGTGTGTGTGTAAATATTTTCATTTTTATTGATGCCGGGGGCTTATACTACTAGGCAAAATTTTACACAAGTCCCTAAATGGAGAAAAACTAAAAAATATCGAAAACAATATTAACTTTTTCTCACTGTTGAAATAAATCAAGTGACAAATAACCTAGCGTTTAATGGAGTCGTTAAGCAAACATCTATCGTAAAATATTCTGATGATAATTGAAATTCAAAAAGGTTCAGTTAATTCAGAAATCTCTTCGGACATGTTTCTGTCAAAGGAATACATAGTGTATGTCAAAGGTGAATTGAAAATGAATTATCTCCATCAAAATACTGTATAAACTGCTAATGAAAATATGCAAAATAGTCTATAATAGTATTTCTTTTAAACATGCAAATTTATGAAAAACGAGGAAGAGAAGTTTTTCAATCTTCTTCATTCTACGAACTAATTGGATACTGTGATTAGTTTTGAAAACGAGTCGCCTTCTTTCCACATATTTTAGAAGATTAAAAATTAATAAGAGATTTATATTTAGATGAAACTGATAGTTCATAGTTTTAGATTATTGATTCGAAATTTCTCATTTAATTTCGTCATAATATGTGTGATGATATTATACAGGAACGAATCTATCGTATAAAGATTCTTAATTCACAATTACTCAGATAAGATTTATGATTCAAATGATCAATTTAGTTTCTGTATATAGACATGTTAGCCACAGAACGTGAAATATTCCCATCACATAATGTCTCAAATTATATTAAAGAGTCATTATATTGAATATCTATTAAACCTCCAATCAAATAAATTCTCTGCAAAAAGCAATCAAAATATACCTGTATAACGATTCTCAGTTTCTGTGAATGTTGTAAGCTATTCTGACACATTTTGATGTCATGTTTTTTGTCTCGTTGGCATATTATAGAAAACAATGAAATCTTATAACTTTCTTGATGCTGAGCGTGCGCACAAAGTTTTTTGTTCTTTCCCCTTAATTGAAATAACTCATTATACAGGCGACGAAATCATTTACTATTCGTTTCATAAATTAAATTCATCTTTAAAACCACAAATAAGTTGACAACTTCACGTATACCTTATATAATCTCACTCTACGAAAACTTATTTCATGGTATACAACAATTTCATTTTGAATTGTGTTCTAAATTCATATACACATTTTCATATTCTTGTTTCCGTAATTCGAATATCTAGAAACTAGAAGGCGACGTTACGTAATAATTGTGTACAACTTGGATTGTAAATTGTAATTAATTCTCACAGTTATTATCAAAACAATGCCATAGCTATAGCAACAATGCACCGGTAACAACATTTCGACTTGTGCGCCCGCATTTTGCTGTAATGTAAAGCGAAGAAACAAAAGCAAGCGCCGAGTTATATAATAATTATGAGAAAAGACAATAGGTAAATTTATGGCGTGGATCATTATGAGTATTTCATCATTTTTAATGGATTTCAATGCTAGATCAACTGGGTGATAATTATAGGAATGTTTTGAAATGTCAGATAGTTTCATAAATTTCAGAAATGGTGTGAACTATTAAGATAATATTCAGTTATGGGTTAAAATGATATTTTTGGGTACTGAGTCGATTATTTTTTGGGAGAATGATTGAAACTGATGAATTAAATCATGATTGAATCGTATTGATTGAATAATAATTCAAGATCAGATGAGTGTAACGAAGACTTTCATTCGATATACCGAAAAATTTGGGCTCCATGTTTTTTTCCTCCTGTTTCTTGTTTTTTTGGGGGAATTTTGTACGCGGTATATATACAGGTTGAGAAAATTAAAAAATCAACTCTATAATAATATCATTGATTGTTATTTGTATTTTGTATTATTATTTTCATATTTTTTTATAGGAGAACATATAATATGTATAAACCATGTCAAGTACTTGATGATTTATATAATGGATAATGGATTGAATATTATGTTAATTAATTTGAAAACTCGTTAATTCGAAGCAGTGTGACATGAAGTATTTTTGGAGGGCACCGTTACATTTTTTCCCCAGGTGCTGATCATTTCAAAAACTCTGAATTAGAGTTTGTAATGTAACATTAGTGAACCATGAAAAATGTGCTATATATAATGTTGAGTTTATTGAAAATTCGGATTAGTTATATCAACTAGAGATTGAGTCTTCAAATAAGCTCTAGCTCTATGTATGCCTTGGAATACTTCTGATTATGAATCTAATGTGTTTTTCTCTTTGTGTGTTACAGGTAGGTGATATTCTAAGATCAGTCAGCGTCCAGCCATTTCATCTCTATGGCAACCATTTCATAAGTATACTTGGTCCTACTATTTGAATATTCAAATAATAATTATCCATCGTTTGGGCAGCAGAGTCAATAAGTGATCAGAAGAGAGTAGCAAAGACTCCCATTCTAAAATCGGGCTTCGTTTTATTTTTCAATTTTGTGTGCGGCATAACAGTTCCGAAAAAAAATGGTCTCGAAACTTTTTCTGCATATTGGTGACACCAGAATAGGTTTGGGGTTGTTTTTCAGAAAAATCGGTCGAATGTTTTTCCGTAAACAAGTCGAAAAGTTTGGAAAATCCCCATAAGAATAACCCGGAGTGAAAATACTTGAAAAATTAAAATGCTTCGAGAATCCGAAATTTTACTGAATACGAAAAATCATCATACAAATCTGTAGTGATTTGTACAACAATGTGATGATAAATAACGAGAAAAACGCAATAAATGTATACATTTTATTGAGAATCAGGATCAACAGGTTCTGCAGAGGCTATTTGAAACAGGTTGCACGAAAAATATCAACAACTAGCAGGGTGAGGTTTTTAAACGTTTAAAGTTATCCAAGTTAGATGTGGATTAAGCTGACAGAATATGTTTCATTCTATAGATTTCAATACTTCTAAGCACATCTCACAACGTAAATTCTGTGTTTTTCTAGTTTAATTGAATAATTGATTGATATTCAATAATTTTCAATCTCTCTCTCTCTATATATATATATAGTTGAGGAACATAATTGAATCAAATTAGTTTGTCACAACAGCAAGCTATAAAAAACGACGATCAGTTGAATGGTTTTCCTTAAGATTCAAATTTCGCGTTTTTTTTGTATTCTCAATATGAAATTCCAATATATGCATATATTTATTATTTATATTTTATGACATGACTATAAAATCCTGAATATATATATATATATATATATATATATATATATATATATATATATTATATATTCATATATAATAGTCAATTCATACGAACATAGTGAGTGCATCAAGTAACGTGGTCATTCAGAATTCGACAGCAAGTCCACGGAGTAACATTTAATCAATCCATCCAAAAACCCGATTTGTTTTTCTACGCCAAAATTATTTGATAGCGAGAGATAATATTGATATCAGTCTCTATGTATCCATTCCATTCCACGATTATTGGTCAGTCGGAACTTCAAACTGTCAATGTTAATAAACTGAGAGAAAACGAGCGATCATCTCCTCTCAACCACAACCCCCCCCCCCCCCCCCCCCCGCCCTTTCTTTCAATTCTTCCAGTGGAGCAATTTTGTTCCCAATAATCTCTGAGGAATTTCGATCACTTTATTTCAAGAGGGAACAAATATTTAATTACTTCGTTGGAATACATTTTCAGAATAGTATTAGTATATTAATTCTTCATTGTAGAACTGTATAAAGTCCTCTACGTTTGTATGTATATATATATATATATATATATATATATCAAATAACGTGATAATTGGAAATAATAATAACCCGAATCGGGTATAAAATGTTTTGTTAGGGAAACATTGCCTGTACATTGTTTAATCTACTCTTCATGTAATATTTGTACAGGCGAATTATGTACTTTTCGGAGTGGATTTTTGCCATTCATAGATGTTTATTTTCCGTGTAAATGAGACATGATTATCAGAATGTATTGTTTTTATTACATTGTAGGCGTGCCAAATTATAATACATGAAGATATATGATACAGTGGTGATGAAATATAAGCTGTGTTAGATGATAAAGAATGATGCTTTATAAATTGTATGAGAATTTTTAATCCTGAAAACGGAAACGGCATTTCCCATATTATATTTTTCATCTTAATTGTAGAGTTAAGAATCCTTATATTACATATCATTTACATACATACTTATAATGTTCTAATATCATTATAAATTATTATAAAGAATGTATCCATATGTATCATTTATAGTGTTGGAGGTTGCTTTCCAATATGATACAATATGAAACAGATGATGATACCACATTTATATATTCTTGTGACTGTAGTGAGGCTGATGATTTTACATAGCGAGATATTGCTATTGAATACACGGCTACATCTTTCAAAAGCGATGAGTGTTCAAAGATGGAGTTGGATTTTTTATCAGTATCATAGTTTTTATAAATAATTTATATTCAGTTGGTAAGACCACCTTCACTTTTCGTGAAAATAAGTATACATACTTGTGTATCGAACCACTGAATATGTTGTTCGTATTAATTGAATATATCTGAATACATATCTAAATAATCTATATTATATTATAATTCTATGGGCGTTAGCGAAGAGTTTCCATCCCACTCTTACAGAGCTTTGTCTGTGTTTTCTTTTTTTTTTGTTTGTGCGCACTACACAGGTCGCACGGATAGACTGATCGACATGAAACTTTTTTTGTGTACGCGGACTTATTCAACTCAGAACTGAATAGTTTTTGGGTCTAATAGGTCCAACCACTTTGTAGATATACCATTCCAAAGTTTTGAAAAACCCCGTGAGAAATGGCTGGGCGGAAAAATCTTGAAAATCAATATTTTTCAACAGAATTCAAAATTTTCCTAAACGTAACTACAACAATGATGCACATTATCACACACTCCTATTGGAATCGAACGAGCCGTTTCCAAGAAAATAATTATTCAGTGAATAAAGTTCTATTAAACTGATAGATATATTCCTAATTCCTTATTAATTCTACATTTTCATACTTCTAAGCTCATCTCACAATGCATATAAGGCGTTTTCCTAGTCTGAATATCTCATCGGTGGTGGTATTGTTTAGGAAAGACATTGGATCGACCCATTTCTCAAACAACATTCTCATCACTTTACTTGAACTTCTACTCATATTTCATACAATTTTTTCTTCATATCTGTTTGTAAATAGATAATATTAAACTAGAAATGATAAGGCAACAGTAAAAAGCTTCTATAAATTCATCATAAAAAAGGCACTCAAAAAGTTCTATATTATGAATTTAATCCGCCTTCTCTATAAGTACTACACTTAAGAGTGCATTGACGTCGATTTAGTGGAACATCAGTATTTTTGGTGATAACTGAATTTTATATTCATTCAATAATGTATTCATTTTCCGAAGATTTGCACATAATACAAATATAGAAAATAACAAAACTCAAAACTAGAAATGAAAATGAGTGAACAGAGAGAGATTCACATTTCACTATATGAGATATCAAAAGATATGGTATATGATATGGTATGAGATATCAAAATTCTAGTGCGATTAAAACTTTGATCACGCTAATACTTGAAAATGATATACTTCAACAGTATATACATCTTCGTTCCTGATAGTTTCGAATGCATACATTTTTTTCATTTGAATACTTGTAAAAATCGTACGATTTAAACTCAAATAGTTCTCAGGATTCGAATTTAGAATGTACTAAATCTTGGATTATAGCGGAATGAATATACTACTCTAGTTAATTCTACATACATACTCTCCAGAGCTAGGAAACCTGAGGGTTAATCGATTTTATAAATCATTATTTAATCAGGGTATTTCAGTTTTGGATGGTGAATAAAGTTCAAATTCTATTTAGACTAGGATTATCAATTGTTATCCTCAACAATTTCCTTCTTGAGTAGAGTTCTCTTTTTAACAATTTGTGAGATATATATTTTACATAGAAGACTTCAATGTAGATAGAAGTAATGCTGGCTCTAGAACTACATATATACACACATATATATATATATATATGCTAAAAATATATTTTACAGGAAAATTATAGTCGTGTATATTGTGAAACCTTTATTTTCTCTATACTTTAGTCTATACACGACTATAATTTTCCTGTAAAATATATTATTATCATAAAATGAGTCGTGAAAGTTTAAAAGTTTTCATATATATATATATATATATATATATATATATATATATATATATATATATATATATATATATATATATATTCATGAGCGTGGAGTGAATATTTTCGCCACCATGTTGGAAAAACTACCAATCCGCGGCGTGGTTTGTGAATGTTGAGCTCGGCCCAACTTTACCGCAAATCTATCGCTAATAGCGTTCATGGAAGGACAGCTTTAACCGTCTACTGTGCCCTCTTAACGCAATACAAATTGTGTATGCAGTGAACGGTTTGGACAAACCAACAAAAACCATACTGCGTACCAGTATCTCTATATTCTCAGCATGTTGAAGGATCAAAACACACAATTGTTAGTGGTAATTAACAGGAGAGACTATCGTTCGGTATCACCAACATTCGATAGTTATTTGCCCAAAACTCAGAATCTGTTCTTATCCAATTCATGTCCGAAATTTGTGGAAAAACAGTATCCATTTATTTATGTTCTAATTGTGTTTTTATTACTCAATGCAACAATGTTACGATGGGAAAGTGTTGAGTGAAATAATGCTGTACCAACTTGACAGAAATTAATTCGGGGGTGTTTGAAGTTGTCATGGACGAACTCTAGAGAGTTGGTAACAATGAATTAACGTCAGTACACGTTTATATTATGTTTGTGTGTTTGAATGTGTTTTTTCAGTATGTTTGGCTATGTAAGACAGTATGCCAACTTGAAAAAACTCTGATGTAGGCCTTTTTGAACTAGTACAGAATACACAATAAATACCGGTAATTCTTCAAACGAGTATCTTCATCGATTCTGTGCAATGTTTCATTCAGTTTTCGAGAAAATTATTTCGGAAAATTCATTTCCATGTACGAAGAAGGTCGTGCATTAATTTGTAAAAACTTTGTATAACTTATTATAGCGAAATGTTTCGCAGTTTTCAACATTTTATGATTTCGAAATATATAGTTGTGTTTCTAATCTCAATTCTCGTCCTGAGAACGCATTCATCAAGCATTTACATTAAGCTTTTTCAATTACTTCAAATATTCGACTTCGACTACCAGCTTTATATTTGTAATGCTTTCCAAAGATACTTTTCAAAGTTTGTCGTGGTCTTCTATTAATTGATACTTGCACGTGAACATATAAAACTAGATTCAAATGCATACATTGGAATACATGAAAGCGTTGTACTTCTGTAATAATCCAAGAACGTGATTCAATTCCAAGAAAATACCACGACCATCGGGGGGGAGGGGGGGGAGACGAATGATGGGGATTTAGACGAACGTTTTCGTATGGATTTCAGAAATAGAGCTGATTGCAAACGAAACTATACAAATGAAAACTAGAAACTTATCGTGAGTAAAAGATAGACGTGCATGATAACTGTGTCTACAAATTTAAAGATCTGACTTTAACATTGATTTTAGCATTTTACATTCATTAATAGTATGAATGAAAATGTATACTATGATTACTGATTTTTATATCCCTAGTTATTTCGAATATAAGTTGAGAAAATACGGATAAAAATATATTATTTTGATTACCATCGAAAATTAACAAAAAATACATTGTTCCACAGTTGAGGCTAGAATGATGAAAGTGATGATCGTTTGGACTGATCTTACTGTATAAAAGTCACATAATAATCCTTCACAATATAACTCACTCAACGAATTGTGAAAATGAGGTAGTAGATGATAATACTTCAACATTTGATTATGTAGGAGTGTGTGACTATATTTAATAAATGATCTTCATCTTCTTCATAAAATTATGAATAATATCAACAGAAGTGAAACGGATGACTTTGACATTATGAATTGGATCACACAAGATTGGAACAACCTCCAAGAGGTTCATTCATCGAAAGCGCGAGTGAAGGATATATCTCACATTAAATTCACATTCAATCATTCCTTAATGTAAACAGCTTGACTTGAAATATTGTTTAATTTCTTTCTCCATATTTTCCCATCATTTTGAAAAGTATATGTACCATGCATTACGTCTGATTCATCAATAATGTTTCACATGTTACACAATCAAATTAGTGATTACAAATTCCAATAGTTTTTTTTATAAAATAATGACACCTTTTGGTAAACTCGTTGAAAACCAACAGTGGAATATACAGAACACAATACAGCAGGTACACTAGCATGGCATATTGCCAATACAGCGAACTGGGAATCGAACTGGTATACTTTGAGACAGATTGAATTTAGTTATATTGCTTCCACTCGATGTATTTGTATATTGTATTTTTGTCTGCTTGGACACAATATTCTAATGAGACATTTTCCAACTGAGGTATTTGATATTGGATAATTTCATCAAGTCGTATGAGAAAAGAAATCATCGACGTTAAGAAATCCTCGAGTACAGTGCGTTGTTAAACCAAATATACAAATAACTAACTTACCTAGATATAGTATTATGCGAGAGGTAAACAAGTCACAAATTTGGTGTACACCTGTTTTCAGGTGATTTCAGGTGATTTCAGGTTATTTCAAGATATTTCAGGGCATTTCAAGATATTTCATACCGATTTCAAGGGAATTTCAAGTGATTTCAAGGATTTCATGGGATTTCATGGCAAGTGTACACCGGATTTCAGGAGTTGTTAACCCCTCGGTATTATGTAGGCCTATCTATAGATAATTGTGGTCTATCACCCCGCGATTTGATTTTGTTAACAGCAAAGGAGGGATATTTATAATATATATTCATTTTGGTGTTCTGAATATCAAGTCCGAGTTACTTTCAATTAGAGTTACCATTAATATCCAGTACGTGTTAAAACTTGTAGATAGTATTCAATTCATACCTTCTTCATGGTTTTGATGCTACCCCCAGGTTTTATCCGCCATAGAACACGGTCCTTCTAACCACAGTCTTGCGGTAAAATAATTTCCACAAAACTAAACATTCGAACACGTGTCCCTTGTATAATTTACCATTAACGATGGAACATTTCGAATCGTCAAATTTGCATATTTACATCAGTGTTGGTGGATCGACAATCACGGTCGTTATTGTTAATCCATAGGTAAAACGGTCGAGCGGAATTGTCATTTCTCTTCATTTCAATTCGAGAATACTGACGATTTCGAACGTTAGTTTAAGGTATACATTTTCGTTGACGTTTTGAAGTTTCGATACGTTAAAATGGTTCTATTTGAGTTGGAGATTCGTTTTAATTTTCAAATCACTTTCGAGATATAACTCGGGGTTTTTGCACCTGCGCCCCAAACAACATTGAGAGTGGAAGTTTTCAGGGATTTTAGATCAACTATAGACATAATAAAAATATAATTCTGTGAGATGTGTTTATATACCCACGATAAATCAGAATGGTCTGCCTTCTAAAAATCATAAAACTTCGTAGATTGTACAGAACATTGTTGTAGCTTCGAGCATTTAACTTTTTTGAAAGATGTAGTTTTGTATATAATCGTAAATCTCGTCCTAAGAAATCATTGTTTCTCAAAATACAATCGCTATAGAAATATAAAACAGTGATGTCAGTGATTGTTATTTTTGGTAGATAACCCCCAGCTCTCGTGGATGCATGTATGTATAACATTTCATATTCAAAATGTATACAGTTTCATTTTCAAGCTATTACATTCATCTTTTCGTTTATTTTGGTTATAAAGTCAAAGAGAACAAAGGAAAAGTTAATGGTCTATGTAAGACACATATAGTAGTAAGAAACTGAAAGTGTAGCAATTATTCGAGGTGAAGAATGTACTAATTTGAAATGACTATAGAAAGAGAACAAGAAGTGAAGAAAACTGTTACGTTTTTGTTCTATAATATCAACAAAAAGAGAGAAACAACTATCATTAATTAGGCTGAAAATTGTGGAATGTTTCATTAATTGGATAGTTGATTGACGAGAGATATAGTGAGGAGAAAGAGAGAGAGAAACAGAGAGATAGAGAGTGAAAGAGAGAGAGAGAAAGAGAGAGAAAAAATAGAGATAAAGAGAAAATGAAGAGAGAGCTATACAGAGAGACAGAGAGAGAGATACGGAGACGGAGACGGAGAGATAGACAGAGAGAGAAAAATAGAGAGAATGAAAGAATGATGGAAATGTAGAGGAGAGAGAGAGAAAGAGAGAGTGGAAAAGAGAGAGAGTGGAAAAAAGAGAGAAAGAGAAACAGAGAGAAACAGATAAAGATATCAAAAATAAGAAAATAGAACCCACCAACTAAAATACACCAAGAAATAAAACATTTGCATTCCAGTGCAACTGCAGTTCACCTAGTTCTTTCCAGACGAAAATCCAACACACGAAATAGAGAATTCAAATTCAAAGTCAACGAATAAAAAAATGTCCTATTGAAATAGTCACGAAACAAATTATGAAGTAACATAAACGTTCCATGTATGTTTAGTTAATCTAGTTAAAGTTCAGTGAACATGGTTATTTAATCAGTGTGCTTTTTGCGTTATTAATTAGCGTTCCAAGGTGAGACAGCTAGCAGTATGTGCTAATTACTATGAGGTACTTAACAGTCGAGTCGATGCGATCCAATGAAGCGTCTAATGTGTCTAGCAAAGAGGAAGTCATTGGATAATTAGAGTAGGGCCAAATTACTGCAATAGCATGTGTTAATTGATAACAAAGGACCAGGAAAACTAGATACGTGTGTTTTACATGGTAAAGTGTGAATGTGGAAGAGGAAAACGAGAGATAGAGAATTACAATTAATTTGTTCGCTTTGTTGATTTATGTTCAGGTTTGCCAAATATATTTCAAAAAATATATGAAAAATCTATATATAGTATAAAAAAGTAATACAAATGTATGACACATACGCGGTGTTATATTATTGTTATACTTTTCATGTATTTGATTCTCATTAAATATTTCCATGTTGAAAGACGTTGTTTAGATACCTCCATTATTCGTGTTCGGAACGATCCGTAAGATATAACTCATCTCTTTTTATTGCTTTTATAACTACTATATCAGAATTTCAACGTTGTTAATGGAATACTGGTCACGTATTTGTAGGCTACCCAAGTTCTGAAATATTTCATGGTATTTTATAAAGTCCCTTCTGAAATATTTAATATAAACTCAAACTTAAAATATTTTCCTTGACGATTGAAGTCTGCATAGCGGAAATAACAAACAATTCAATGGTAAACATCAGATTCAATATGTCTACCAACGAAACAAATCATCTCACCACGTCAAGAATATCCTGCGAAAAAATGAAAACGTGCGTGCACTTCATTCGTATTTACAATATTCTCATCTCTAAGGAACAACACTGGCAAGGTCTTGGGTGTGACCAAAAAAAATCTGATAGATGCAAATAAAATTCGGAACAAATCAATAAAATATAAGATATACCCATACCTTCAAACGAAATTCGCCACTAAAAAGTAACAGAAAAATGCGCTTATAAATGCCAATATGGTTGCCGAAAGGTAACAAATGAAGAGTCAATAATGTAATATTTTTAACGAATGTAATTGTTGAGATATGCGCGAGCTCCATTTTGTGACTTTTCACATGTTCCACTGTTTACCACTGCCAGCGTATCTGCAACTTTTATTGTCGTATCTTGTGTAAAAAAAAATACAAATATAAATGTAGAAAGCTTTTACTTATAAAATATAGTACACTTCTTCTAAACCCAGAGGATTTCCCTATCAAACATGATGTATGCCACTTCCTAACATAAATCTATCAAATAATAATGTTCCACCGCCCATTTACCCCATACTTTCCCCTTTTTTAGAACCTTACCATCGCATAAACCCCCCATAAAGGGTTATATTTTCCTCTATCAAGAAGGCCGAGACTAGAATTTGTAGCGCCTAATCTCTGTATGTCACGGCCTTCTAAATCTTCCGCCTGTCTATACGCGACCATACAGCTTATCTTCCCCCAGCTAGATAAGAGGAAGTTACGGGATAAAGGGAGCAGGGGTGGGGGCTCGAACCGGGGTCATTAGAGAGGCCAGGTAGATGCCAAAGTGGCCCTTAGTGACCTGACTAAGGTTTATATTCCTCTGGGTACCCTCATGTCGGTAAGTTATAGAGATTTGCAGCCAGGATTAAGCTAGAGGTTAAATATGGATAGTCTTTATAACGTGGACGCTTATCTAGGGGAAGGGGGAGGGAGGAGGGGGGAGTGTGGAAAATAATGCATGGTTGGGATTTGCACGTGGAAATAGCCACCTATGGCTGCTTGGGGAGTAGTAAATGTGCATTATGATAGATATCGACTAGACGGTATGTAAGAATCATGTTTAGGTCATACTACATATGTATATTGGTGCACTCAAGAGGTTAAAGGCTGGGTTCGAACGATAGAATAATTCGAGAAGTTTAGGATTAGGATCACATGTTCGAATATTTGAAAATCGAACTGTGGAAAAATGGAAGATTGATTTGAAATTATGTGGTATTCATACAGAAAGAGGATTGAAGGAATGTGAGGATAATACAAGGATTTGAGGTTCAGAGATCGAGTTTGTAAGGAGTGCAAGGTTGTGGCCTTATTTAACATACATCACAGTTATATGACATTGGAGAATTTTGCATGAAACCCCTCGTAGAATGTAACCAAAATCTTAAAATTACAAAACCCCCCAAAATCCTCAAAATCCTCAAAATGTGTAGGTCTCAATTATGTATTAATCATACTTATAATGTTTGACTTTTGTATAATCCAATCTAATATATGCTAATATCAAATTAGACGTACTTCTACTATTATATATATTCAACTTTGGAAAAGTATCACTTGAAGTAATTTGTATTTACAAAAATACAAACATACGATTGCTTCATGAATGATATCTGTTCAACATACAATGATAGAGTCGCAATCCTGACCAAAACCTGATAACTGTACGTTTCCATTTAACTATCGTACGGTTGACAACAAATACATACAATCCCTCAATATAACCGAACACAATAAAAGAGATAACATTTTTTTCAATTTCCACGCTAAGCAACGGAAATCGAATGTAAACCAAGTGATTTCCAGTTTATTTTTTTATAAATATATTCAATTCTCTACTCCTCGAAATTCTACATTGAATCGCTATATTGGAACGCTGCATGCGTCCTCTAATCGAATCATCGTTGTTTATTTTTCAGTATTTTATTAGATACGAGCTCAACTCCGTAAGGGGATAAATATGACAAAACATATATATGTCAATTACTTTAATACTTTTATTGGACAAGGAAAGTTGATACTATATTCTCATTAATTCTTGGGGAAAATACGTGTCTGGAATAGCGGAAATATCACAGTAACTTCGTATAAATGTTGACTTATTTAGTTTGTTTTCGTAAAAGAACGTATTTAATGCCGTTAGAGTGTGGAACCAACGGAGTGGGAAAATGTTTGTGTGGGAAGTCTTTCTGAAAATATCCGGGAAAATAATTTAGAAGTAGTGAATATAAGAATAATCAATACAAACAAAGAATATTTCTGTATGAATATTACCATTGAATAAATATTGGATATTCAATATGGGAATATTTTTCATGATTATGAATATTTGTAGGGCCTTTTTCTAAATTTGATAATCAATTCTAGTTGTTTATTTGGTAGATCTAATTGTATAATGTTTATGTTCATATGCGATGTTAGATGATGCATAGAAGTTCAAAAAGGTTATAAGTTCAAATTTAAATGTTATGTAAGTTTTTTGTCAAGCTCTTTTCATATTTTGTAAGCTATTTTTGTATTTATTAGTTGTTTCTATATGTCGAAAGGGTTTCATAAGATGTAATTTAATCGATATACAAAATCATCATCACCAACAATTCAGTGTGAGCATCTGTATTTTATTCAAATATTATATTAAACAATAATTCATTACAAGCAAACTCTAATTATATAACCACTAAATTCTTTTCGACTTTTAAATTACTGTGTGTGTGGCAATGTTTTCGTTTTCTTCGTAATAATTCTACAATGAAAATAATAATGTTTGTTTGTACGGCATAATTTAATTTCATCATTAGAATAATTTATTTTCATTTTGTTAGTGGTTTTAGTTCTTTCAATTTTTTTTGTAGAATGCAATCGCACGACAGTTCATGTTCATTGCTGGTAACATTTCCTGGATGCAGCTGAATTCTTTGCAATGTAGAGACTAAATGAATTTCCTTTATAAGTCGCAGTTGCATTTAAACTTGTGATTAATATTTTAATAAAGTTCGAATTAAGAAACAGCAGATTGCAATTTCGTTCTTGTTTTTCCAAAGAGTCTACAGTATTATTCAAGTGATAAACTTGACTAGATCCTGTGCAATAATAGTATTTAAATGAAACGATGCTATATTGGATTGCATTTTATTACACAAGCTGAAAATAAAAATATTATATGAACACAAATAATAAAATGTCGTTTATTGCAGTGTGAAATTTTATTACGTCTCAACTGTTTTCTAATTTATGGAACCAAAAAACAGAAAGAAAAAAAAGAAAAACGAAACAAAAAAATCGTCTACTATATCATGACAAACACAAATATAAGCGTTCACGTATGTAGTATTTTGTATAGACCATGGTTTTTCTTGACGAGATTTCTGATACGAAATATAACTACATCTTTCAAAATAATGAAATCTATATCAAGTTGCATTGAAATTATGTCATACCGAATTCTTTACCAATGGTTGGTAAACAATCTATTATTTCGTCAATACAAGTTTAGGACGATTTATTTTCTATCACCAAATATCTTCACAAATCTACAAAAAAATCAAATGAGTCTATTGAATCGAATCTTCATTGAAATAAGCATCCACTGCAATGTTACATGGGGATCATTCAATCTCGATATCAACATTCTCGAATTCTATTGTATTCAAAAAAACACGGAATCATTTGATGTTGAAACGTGTTTCTAGTATTGGTGGAGGTGCCGGGTTTTTCACATTTTCAGTTATTACTATGCTCAGGATAATTTTTCTGAAAAGTATTTTCGGAACCTAATTTTAAAATGTCTTAATGCATAATTTTACGAAACTAAATTTGTAAGTGAACGGAATATCACCTTAAGTCGATGATTTATTAAAATGTAATCTATAGTTGGAAAACTTTGTAGTAGCCCTACACAAAACTCATGACAGTAAAAAATGAAAATACTCAACGTTATTGATTTGAATGACATTCATTTATTAGCATATAATTGGAATTTTCAATAAATATATGACGTAATCGAGTTGAAAAAAATGCATTTTAACACAAAAATATTATGTTCATCATGCATTGATATTATGTGTTCATTTCTACAGTTATATATAATCACGGTAGTTAATACCGGTGTATCGATCACATTCTGAAACACTTTTGGCTCACTTCATGAATTAGGATCACATAGTTTGATCTGGAATGTTGTGGGTCAAAGTTGAAAATTACTAAATGGTCTACAGATAACTACGCATGGGGCGTCTACAATGTTCAAACTGTATCGGTATATTAACCGGGATTCCCACAGGTGTTCAAAAAATATTGAATCCATATAATATTTATTATAATAAGTATAAACTAGTATAATGAGAGTTTGTCATTTCTCACTAGTACATACAGTTTCCGTTATTTTAGGAAGTACAGCGCGAGTACAGTAACTGGGTTTATCTTCAAAGAGAGGCTATATAGTAGAGGTATTAACGCGTGCGGCTTGACATCATATAGTCCACACTAGAATGATTGATATATGTATCCTACCCTTATTTCTACAATGTTCCCACATCCGCACGATCATTTTATTAATATTATCTACATATCTCTTGACCCAATGTACCCCCACGAAGTCAACAGCGTGCATGCTCAGAAAAGGACAGACATACACACAAAAGAAACAAGGAATGAGTGAAACCATCACGAGATTCTATTTGAGATTCCACTAAACGGAACACAATTATTGTCAGTTGCACTTCCTGAAATATCGGAAACCTTATGTCACTAATGTCTATGTCTCTGTCTATGTCTATGTCTCTATGTCTCTATGTCTATGTCATTTCACTAATAAGGTGAATGAATACTAAAGTCAAATGTCAAAGGAGTCAAATGAATACTACTTAGTTTATAACATGAATAATTCGACCAATTTTCAGTAATGAATACGCGTGGAGGATGATGTGTTCTCAATATTAATCTATGTTGATGATTATTGTTTGCTTAACGACCCCACCAACAGTCAGATTATAAGGGGTTATGAATGAGCAGGTGATTATGAAACTATGAAGCGATGATAAATAAAGTACATTTACAGAAATCCATGCCTTATGCGGGACTCGAACCCACGCCTAGCGGTGACTTCAGTTTCTGAAGCGGTGCCTTAGCTGGCTGAGGGCGGCCAATATTCTGTCTTAGACTTATTTGTGGCATGTTGTTTATCAAACGCGTATCTTGAGTTAAGCTCAGCATATAATATACCGCATGATATAACAGTTTGAAACTATTTTGTCAACTTCAAGGTGAGTTCTCTACAAAGTAATCATTCAATATTATAGATGAAATACCAATAAAGTACCATGATAAATTAATTCAGAATCGAGATGGGGGATGGAGTCTTACATCTAAACTTCCGTTAAACTTTTGAATTATCTTCAAAATACTCCGCAAATACCAATCAATTTACCAATTTATTATATTGATATTATTTTCAAGATGGTATATAAAATTGATGCGGACCTAATTATTTTTCACTTTATTTATTCTTCACTTATACTATACATTTAAAAAAAAATAACATCGAAACTTGATACAAAATCATTGTTCCCCAATTAAGGCTATACATGGATGAAAGATTTTGCCATTCTTTGAAAATACTAGATATACAAAATGACGCATCTGAAACATAATCTCATGTATAGTCATGGATATTATTAAAGACATTATAGAAAATACATATAATATAAAACACGAACTTATATGTGGAATTTTGTCAATGGTTGATGCGAATTTTGATAATAAAATCGTGATCATTTATGAATATATTATATTGTGCCCTGCCCGAACAATCCTATTCTGTCATCCACAATCTTGATTGGAGAGCAATATTAAATTGAAAGTGTTCAAGTGAAAATAAATCGAAATTTCAAATTCTTTTCCTCCGTTTAACAGAGTGATATTTATTATCATTCCGATTATTTAAAATTCATTTAATGGGCCTACATTCTTATTTTCAATAATATACATTTTCATTTGATCATGTAAACGAGCGAAAATCAGTGGTCCAATTACTAGTATAAAACACTTTTGTAGATGCACTTAAAATGAATAATCCTACCGTACTTGAATTCATGCTTGACTCCAGCTCGAATAAGTATAGACGTATCAAAACCCCCAACCGTTATCACTATCAAATAAGAGAACGTACGATCGAGAACTTCAACACTATCAAAATACATTATTTATTTGTTTTACGTTCTTCCTTCTGACTGAACTATCTGTGGTACGTTTAAATCAAATAAACTCCATGTTTTTTCTTGTTTATTTGTCGTGATTTTCGTGACCCATTTCATTGGTTGAAGAAAAAAGACATGATAAAAGGTATTATATAGTAGTAATTTAACCGCACGGATTAACTATACGAGTCGTGTGCTAGCGTATTCGTGCAAGCTTATATTAATCATGTATTTAACTTTTAATCCGCGGTCCATGACTTATGGCTTCGTATAGCAGTCCCAAAACTTTATTTTAATCAAATGAAGACTTGCATCTCGTGGTATGTTTATCACATACGCATCGTACACTGAAGATCTTTAGTCAATCCAACTGAGTGAGAGAGACTGGTCAACTTATGTATTCTGTTTTGAGATATTACGGATATTATTATAAGGAATATTAATATGTTCATATAAACCAAAACATATTCATCATATATCATGATAATGAAGTGAATTATTGCTATACAAAATAAGTTCACATTTCGAAAAATCTTTTAAATTCCGTTTTTTTATATATATAAATTGGGATTCTCTTTATGTTGGGCACTATAATTATAACTGTGATAACATCCGATTGGCATCGGATGAGATGATGAGATGATGAAATGGAGGTTTCTCCGGTATTGGGAAGGATAGTGGGAATTGGAAGCGGTCGTTGCCTATATTGTAGAAACCACACTAGCATTAGCCTGCACTACGGAGGGAAACCACGAAAAATCCCTGTAAAGATGGACGGTGGCGAGAATCGAACCAGGTCCGATATTCTCCTCATCTACCGGATTACATAAAGCGAGCGCGTTAACCACTGCGCTGCATGTGCCGTTTTTTTCATTTTTTGTTTACATACATTTTGTGATAGCCCTTTACAGTTCTTGTTGAAATTTTCGATTTCCCTCCCTTATATCTTCAATTTTTCATTTGTTTATTCATTATTTATAACAATCTCTCGATAAATTATTCTATCTATTATTAGTAAGTATTT
Source organism: Brachyptera putata (assembly GCA_907164805.1). Classification (NCBI taxonomy): domain Eukaryota; kingdom Metazoa; phylum Arthropoda; class Insecta; order Plecoptera; family Taeniopterygidae; genus Brachyptera; species Brachyptera putata. The sequence goes on along the minus strand of OU015469.1, from coordinate 22,804,646 downwards.
TCGATCAATTATTCAGTGACGTTTATGCAGCCATAGTTGGTGTTGTAGTCTTGAATAAAGATATCTATAAATTTTGAATACGCATGTAGATCTTCTGGGGGTTTATTAAAATAATACTGTAATGTTTATCATGTTGGTAGATAATCACAATTTGTGCATTGCAGTATAGATTGGCTTGACATTTATTTGTCATGAATAACAGTATAATCATATTATAAACTTCTGCGTATACCGGGCAAGGTCTATCTACATTATCCTGGTCAGAAATGTGGTTTGGTCCAACATTACTTCAGATAATCCTTTCATTAACTCAAAAAAGTATTTTAGCCGTGTAGGGATAAAATGGTACATCCTTATTTATCCTTATATTATATATTTTCTCCTATATCCCTGAGAATAGGAGGACATGGGATATAGTTCAACGTTGCCTCAAAACTTAAAGTGAGGGAAGGAAAAAGGATTTATTTATATATAAAATTATTTATATTCGCAATCCTGAGGATTTTTGTGTGTAGATCCCACCACTTTTTTTGAGCAAAGAATGAAGTTTACAAAAACCCATGACACATGTGGGTCTCGAACCCCGTTCAAATTGACATAACTTGCCAAAAAAGCAACAGTCTTGACTCTTGAGCCAGGTGAGTGGCTATATATATATATATATATATATATATATATTTATTTATATATTTATATATATATAACATATTCATATATAGTGAGGGGGAGAGAGAGAGAGAGAGAGAGAGAGAGAGAGAGAGAGAGAGAGAGAGAGAGAGAGAGAGAGAGAGGTAGAGAGAGCGAGAGATAGGGTAGCTTAGATTACTAGTTTGGCATGGAGCATATGTTGTATACTATAGCAATGCACCCTCCACCCCAATCCCTTCCCACCCCCGGACGGAGCACAGGCATGGAAATGTGAATACTAATATCCGGAATCACAAGGGGTGGTGTCGCGAGGGGCGGGCTGGGTGGCGGGAAATACAACCCCCTGTTCAAAGGATATTGCGTCTTAAATTATTACTAGGCGCTCGTTCTTTATGCATAGTTATTGCTACTGAGGGAGGACGTGCGGTGTGTGTGGCATATGCAACTAACTTACATGCCATAATTCAACTGCACTTTATATATTGTCGAACTGCAACTAAACTGCAACTGTCAACTGCAACTTACCTTTAGATTATAGTTGTGGAACTGTCACATATATGTACAACCTTTAGATACGCCCATGTATACTGGCATGTCATTGATTTATGCGAGAACATAATGGTGTTGTAGTTGCGGTACACAATTTATTGGTTTCTCGAGATCTTTCGTGGATACAAACATATATATAATTGTATTCTGAGTTCACAAATACAAATTTCAACTCACAGAAGATAGATTACATTTATCGAAATTCAACTTCAATCCGTAACTATGATTATTTTATTTTTCAAGAGAGTTTTTCTCTTTCCGGAAACTTCAGAATTGCATTCTGACTACTAGATGCTACTTGATGAATATTTTCGAATGATATTTGAATATTATGTCATCGAATGAATATAGCTACTGTAAATCCAACTATTTATCGAATTGATGTCAACAGTAATTTACATGGAACTTACAGTTGTTAAACTCGATAAAGATGTATATATATACATTCGTACTTATATACATAAATGTACTTAATTAGAAAAGAAAATGTCGATAAATGTATCACCAATATAAGTTGTGAAAAACATTTTGTTCATGTTAACAATTGATTGTCACTTCGCAAATTCAATCTCGATTTCTCAACTCGACCAAATTCGAACCAATCTTTCACATTTTTGAATTGTGTGCTTACTTTAAGAGAGTTGTTCCTTTATCACAAACATTTGTGACTAGACAAAATGGTAATACGTATTTTAAAATAACTTCACATCTCCAAGTTGGATTGGAATGAACTGCAAAACCATGAAACTAGTACAGTGTGATTTTATCAATACAAGCTACCAACCGTATAGGAAGCACGTATAGGAAAAATGTGATTGGAATATAGAGACTATATAGAGCCTTCATGTAACAACAATAATTATTTTCCCCAATATCGATTGACACGATTGATAATTTGAAAAAGGAACTTTTGAAGTGATTTTGATTTTGGTATGTGAGCTTGCGATATACTTCATACAACTTCGAAGCACATCGATGTTTTAGAAACATTTCTTCAATTTTTTTGGTATTATTTCAATATATTTTCAAGGTATTCAATGATTTCAGTTCGTTGTTCATGGTGGTAATGTTGTCACGGGGCTTGTTTCATTCTTACCTTCATTTATAATTTGTGTTAAACGTAAAATATATGTATCAAAGACGAATGATGATAATAATTTCAAATAAGACATTCCTTGAAATAAAATATGAACTGTTCGATGATAATAAATCACCGATTCTACTCAAAAAGCATCATATTTTCCGTGAACTTGGAATATTTTTATAATGCAACTTTACAAACGTACATTATTTTAAGGACATATAACTAGATACAAATCGAACGGTTACGTACCACATTTATTGATTTGAAACAAAACTTGAATATTTTATTTGTGTGAGGACTTATTCTTCTACGAGAAATGGTCTATATTATATTCACACTGAGTGAAGATGAACGTTCTAGTATTATAGTATTATTTGCTTTCCAAGTAGGCTCATCATATCACTTTGATATAAAGTCGTAATAAAACATCCCTCTCGAAGTGTGAAAACAACCCTATTCTCTCTCCGTGCTATTCTATTAAATAAACCATCTAGTAAATATAGGTTTATTTTCCATCAAGTGTGGGGTTGAGGAAAGTGTTTTATATGATGCTCTCACCTCGGTCAAGCGTGGGGCGAATTTGTGGGTCAAACAATGTCCATATGGGTAGTCGTGTATGTGTGTGTCAGTGGTGTAGTGGAGATTACAACATGCAATTCATTTTTAAGTGATTCATACATTACCAATCAGAATAGAAACAATTATTATTGGACTTTTTTTCTTTTTTCTTTTCTTTTCAAAATCTGTTCAACCGATTCAGAACGAATATGACTAGATTAATTTTCGACATTAATTTTTATAGTCATGCCCTATTTGATAGAGAGAATAATTGGTTGAAATATTTGTTTAAAATGTCAAGATCAATAACTTGAAATAGTATTACATATACTTGTTCAGATTTTGTATATGTATACCTTCAATCCTCCATTCTATATCTATTATGTGTGAACTATTTCATTTTGTATTGATTTGTTATGCTGTATCCTACTCATATGTGGACAGCCGTGGATGAAATTAGATTTTCTCGAGTGAATAGAATTGTCTTTCAAAATATAATTTATCGCTGTGACAGTATGATGACCATAATTTTTCAAGTGATTTATAACGTTTTGAATTGATTGATTTTCGCATTCTTTGAGATCATCAAGCCTCATTCAATAACCGATATATTAATTATCACAATATAATCACATTACTTCTCAATTTGTGATATGGATTAAAGTTTATCTTGGGTGAAAAAATGTGGACTTTTTCGACCATTTTCGACCATGTTACCAAGTTATTTCTAAATGCGCCACTGTGCGTAAGGGTGTGCGTGTGTGTGCGTGAGATTTTACGCCACATTTGTCATCTGCCAAGGCTTAATACTGTGTCATATGTTTATGTCAACATAGCTCTTAGACAAAGAAACGTTGAGAACAAAATACCTACCAGGACACTAATAATACGTCACAGATCTGAGTTGAAACACTTTTATTTTGTTCTTTTTTCTCTATTGTGTAACTCAATTTTGAAGTCACTTTCATTAGCGTTGATATTCCTGATTTCAAAATAATTCTACATTCAGATTTAGTTATCAAATGAATTGGAAATATTTCAAAGTTCCAAAAATTGAAGAACATCGTTTTAGTCATAAATCAGGTTACATGTTCTGATTTAATAACATCAAATAATTGTTTTCGAATACGAAAATGTTGAACAATTTCAAAAATTGAAATTTGATTCTTTCAGATGTGTGATGCATTTCTTTCATGAGTATGTACTCAGTTTACTATAATGTTGTAGAATAATTTTATCTATAGAAGAAATAGAAGAAAGTAGGCTCTTCCGAGTATTTTCATGATACCAAACCTGTCAGCATATTGCATCTCCGGTATTTCTTTGTCATAATCACTTTTATACTAAATTCCGTGCTTTTGGTTTCTTCTAGATAATTGTCATCACAAATGAATGTAGCTGTATTACGTCATCAATCAAATAATAGAATGCTTACAGTTGTTTCGAGAATAGGAAGTACATTTTTGACCTACTCCTAGAATTCTACATGGATCAATGACGCCTATAATTAATTTATTTTCTATAATAATCAGAATCAGCAAAAATATCTTGACATATCGAATCAAAGAATAGATGTGTATTATGTTATGCTTGTGCTTGGGGTAAAATGAGAATGAGGTAAGTACCAAATTGTAGTTAGAGTTGGGATAAAATTAATTATTTCAACTTCGACACTATTATGAGAAACCAAAAATTTGTGTGTATGTTTCATTCATGATAATATTAATGATTTTCGAACTTCCCCTTCAATATCCACAACAAAATCGTAGAAATTAGATCACACCATTCAAATTTCTCAAAACAGAATCATTTAAATTTATTTATATATTGCATTTAAACGTGATTTGAAGATCTTTTAGTGCTACCAAAAACTTTTGGTTCTCACATTTCCACATTTTCTCACTTTTTGACGGAACATTTTCATGTTAATCTTATTATCGAGCTTCAATAAAAACTTACCGGAATCGGCATATTGATCAGCGTCACGACTACGTTCCGCTAATTCACCTGGGCGTAGAGAATGAATTAGTTCTCGTACAAAGTTCGACCATCTGAAAACAAAATATGTCATAGAAATTAGTTTCTTTACTTCATCGACTTCCGAAAAATAGAATTATCTGATCAATTGTGTATGTTAGGAAAAGGATAACAAAAACTAGGCCTGTGTTAAGATATATTGCATGAAACAAAAAAAAAGAAATATTCCAAAGTGAAAACACACAAAGAACTGATTTTTTAAATTTGAAGAAGTGTGCCTGTTGAAATTCATGTTTACTTTCAGCAAATCTTCTCCTAAATATGAAATGTATCAGTATATATTTTATGAATAATACAACCTTGACAAAAAAAAATCTCAATCTTTCTATAGCTGTTAATAATTTCCGTATCCCTATATAAATATACTCCCATAATATTTGTGCAGGTGATAAATACATCTTTATTACCGATAACTTCAATGTTGAAACATCTGAGCGTCTAACGTAATTATTACGAAACAAATTTACAGACCGACAATAATTGTTTACCGCAGAATCATTCAATTGTTACTTCACGCTCAAAAGCCGTGAAACACGGAACTGGATTTCAGATGACATAACTTGATTTTTAAGTTCAATGTTTTCCTAGAATTCATATCCGAATATCCACTGAGCGAAGAGATGATCATTCATTCATTATTTGGAGATTCATCACTGGGATGAGTGATAATGAGGATCCACAGATGTAGATTTTGGATGAAAATTACCCAGAAAAGGGTTCCAGATGAAATTGAAATATATATATATATATACATAAATACACACACACATATATATATATATATATATATATATATATATATATATATATATATATATATATATATATATATATATATATACATATATATATATTCCAATTTTATCTGGAACCCTTTTCTGGGTAAGATTCTAACTATATATATATATATATATATATAATTATAAATATATATATAAATATATATATATATATATAAATATATATTTCAATTTTATCTGGAACCCTTTTCTGGGTAAGATTCTAACTATATATATATATATATATATATTAGCTATATATATATATATATATATATATATATATATATATATATATATATATATTGATTCATGTAGGCTTTCACAAGTGTTGGTTATATTCATATTATTCTTGTGTAAATAACTTTATTTATTTATATTAGCGACTTTTCGAATCAAATTGCATTGCTCATTTTCAAGCTATATTGAAGATAAACTGAAATGTTCAGCCGACAAATATTGACATGAACCTAAAAATATGAATAAATGAAGTTATTATAAATTAATTCAGTAATTTCTGTAAAATTCAGTGATTTATATAAAAGTGATATATAATTATATAGGTGCTATGAAGTTTCACAGTATCACTTTATTTAATTCCGTGAAGTTTTTTAATTTAATACTTTTCGAAACTGATTTTAATAAGAAAAATTGAGTAACACTTAATTATAAAGTATAATTAATGGTAAATTACATTACAAATTTCAGATTATATTATCATTGATTAAAACACATTGGCATACATTTTATGCACTCATCTGTCTTCTTTTTCATATTTCTCAATCATATTTGTGTACTCCTCTTATTGAAATATTGAGAATCGAAGAAAATAGAAGGTATTCGCTATTCATGAATCGCAGACTGTAATAGAAATATATTGAGTTCAAAGGTTGAAAACGATTGAAAAAGAAAATGAAAAAAATGTCTTCTCAGAAACCGGAAACTGTATGATCGACTCTCATTAAAACTAAAAAACTTCGACCAATTTCAGAAGAAGGTTTTCAAAATAATTCCCATCTAAAAGTCTTAAGCTTGTAAGAAAGTAACCTCACACTGATTGAAGGGAGGATTACGTGGGACTGATTGATGAAGATGCTATCCGCATTGATTGATTCATTCTCTCCTCTCATTGGTTGAACAAAGATTAGAAAAGAAGAGATACTAAATTATCACTATATTAATTAATTTCCTTACATTCTTATTCTTTTTATGTGATTGCTGCAATTTCGAAATTACTTTCTTGTTTGGAAAGATTCTATATTTACAATTGTTCAAATGTGAAAACAAATATTGAGTCAACCATTTCAATAAATAACTTGTGTGTTCATGCTGGTATATATATACATAACATTAACAAATTGTTCGTTTCGATATTTAATTTCTTACAGTAATTTCATATTCATGACAATTCTATATTGATTTGTTATTTATGTATTTATACGATGTGTCATTCTTCAAAGCATCATGAAAATATTATGATGAGACAGATTTTTTAAATTTGAATTATTGTTTTAAATTATACTATTTTTTATTTTAGTGATATAAGCTGAAGAGAAATTGGCTGAATTTAGGAAGAGAGTTGGTGGGAGAATAAAGAGAGATGGAGAGAATTGGTGGGGAGAGAAGAAGAAGATGAAATTGATGGATATGAGGAAGAGAGAGAGATGGAGGAGCCCGGAATTGGCGGAATCCGGGACTTGAGACGACCGCCCTAGATTTGGTGATGTACACCCCCTGGCCCAATCACCATTGGTTATCTGGGAAAGATAAAAAAAAAAAAAAAAAGCTTTGCCTATAGCGATACAGAATGGTATTCAAATTAATTGGGTTATCCATAGGATTTATATGAAAACGAAAAATAGAAAGCAATTGCAGATTGAGTTTGAATATAAACGAATAAATAGTAAAATGAAGATAAGAATTGAATAGATATTGTCCACTTTGTACAAGTATCAAGCTAAATGTGAGAATAACTTCTAACCGTAAAAAAGCTTTGTACATAACCAACAAAATACAACTTCCTGATAAATTGTTGTTTATTATTATACTCTACACCATTTCAACTATTGATCCGGTGATCTTCGATTGAATTTCTTGAACCTAAGTTAACAGAGCGAATCCGAATGAAAGTGCTATGAAACATCGATGCTGACAAATGCGTAAGTATTACAATACCTTATATTTTACTCACTCTCTGACATATCGAAACTCCTAGTCGCTTTCTGTAGCACATAGTAGACACAGTCAACCGAAACCATCACAAAACTATCGAAACCATCGGCAATCTTGAATGTCTCATTTCTTTTTCATTTAAACCTGTGGTTGCACTTTCGCTGGTTAAATCATCAGAATGATGTTTGACAAAAAGTCCATTATTATATATATATGTTCTTATTCATAGGTATGCGTTATTTTAAATATGTATTATATTTAAAATAAGTGTTAGTTTTGAGTGTAGAAAGAAATAGTTATGCGGGTATAGTTAATGGTGCGTGATGAATGAAAGATAAGAGAGACAAGTGAATAATAATGAAAAAATTGGAATCAAGAGTGTGCCTACAGTGAAAGTAAATGTTTGGAAGTACCGTATGCGTAATAATTGGTGAAGAATTGCAGATACCGTAAATATTTTCCGAAACGTTTGATATGTTTCGAGTATGTTCACGATTGTGAAGATTATTGTTTGCTCTACGACCCACCAACAGTCGGGTCATTTGGGGGTACGAAGAACGGTGTGAACATCATTAATCATTGATATTTACACAAATATAATATGCCTCATGCGGAACTCGAACCCGGGCCGGACATGACTTCTTTTCTTACGATATGCCCTGAATGAATAAGCCAATAAGCAGTCTGATTCGTCATGGTACCACAGAAAAGATAATGGTACAATTGATTTCAGGATGAGAAACAGAAGACAAAGTTGTAGACTGACAGTGATAATTTTCAAGATATAATATGAGGAGAAAGTTACTCAAAATTTATAGAGTAATGACTCGAACTTGCAATTTCAATCATTTAAATCATAAGTATATAAACCGCAAAGTATCGAACCAATAAATATACACGATGAAGCAACACAGAACTAAAATAAATTTCTAAAGGGAAATGAATAATGAATATTATCTCTCTATGAAGATCACAAGACCCTGAATATTAATACGTGGTATGAAATAGATGAATACAAGCTCCTAGAAAATATGAATAATAATTACTCATAATAAGAGAAAAATACCGTATACAATATAAAATGAATCCACTTTTTTAACTCCCAAGTGTTGAAGTGGTACACAGATTCCTAAATTAGACATGCATTTTTCTAGAACCAAGAATATTATGCTTTAGATAACCACAAATATAAGATGTGATATACTAGAGTATGTGTAGAAATGAGTAAGTATGCCTCTGTCTCCAACTAATCAAGAGTCAAATCACTTCTAATTCCACGAAATGAAGTGACTTGATGAAATATACAGTTATCAATCATTAATCAAATTAAAATATTCAAAAATGTGTCTAATGTCTTATATATAATGAGATAATGTTATCGATTTCAAATTCGAATTGAAGATACAAGCTGGTGGACATATAGTATTGATAAGTAGTCGCAGGGTATGCTGGAGAATTGTCAAATGAAAATGAACGTGGTTTCGTATTATTTGTATATGCTAGATAGAAATGTTCAGAAGATTCTTAAATATCTTTGCAATTTCACTCTTTCTTAAGTCAAGTAAAAACAAGATAGAATATGATTTGATGCTATGCCTTGGAAGTTAAGAACAGAAAAATAGAAAAATAAGCATAAATAAACAAAATAGTACTTAATCTCGCAGTTGAAATGAAGTTCTTGGAAAACACGGGTTTGAATAAGGTTAAGCCTATAGCTTAAGTGTCAACAAGTGAATGAACGTCTCATTAATTTCGTTCAGACTACCTACTAAAATATACTCAAGAAACAATTCTAAGTTTAATTTATCTCTGCTTTCGATTTTTGAAAGTACTCTATAAAATTATGCGCACTGTATCTTTGAAATGCTCTCCAATGTAATCTCTGAACTAAGAATTTTTTTTTTTTTTCATCATTGCACCTGAAATAATGAGAGATTTCAATCAAACTGATTCTCTTCTGATTTTGTACGAATTCAGCCATCGAATACACAAATAATCAACTACTGTTGTTTTTCCCCGATTGTAAATTCTCAATCAGAACTAATATGAAAATATTTCCCCATTCTTATTCTCGGAACTAATTCCTGAAAAGTCATTGAAGACGAGGAAAATTGTTCTTAATATGCAGAGTAATATTCTAAGATTTTCATACATCTGCACTGATTGTGTTGAATTGAGGGGGGTGAGGGGTAAAAAAGAGCTGCCGATTATAAACCCCCCCTCTCCTCCCCAACACTGAAATGTCTCCACAAGAAAGAATCTAGTACTGCCTCTATGGTCGTCAAGGGACTTATAGTCAACTGAACGATTCTTGGCAAAGCGCGGGAAAAGATTGAGTTTTTTTTTCTCTTCTTCGTCTCGACAATGTTGGTACGACGGCAATAAAGATTGTGTGGTGTAGAAAGGTTCTCCCAGCGATCCTCAGGGGCGTCGTTGCGATGACGTCACTCGACTAGGACCTGGCACACCTTCGCAACGTTATGTGACGTCACAAACCAATCGAGTTCTGATAGAGCTTGCAAAGTGTATTTTCATCAGTTCTTTTCGGAAACTCAGAATTCAGATGAATTTTCTTTGATGTTTGTTTCAAGTGTTCTTCACTTGAGAATTGGCATATCCATTCACGTTAGGATATCTAAATAGCTACCGGTACTTGTTTTTTAAAAATTGTAATGATAAAATGCTCGGAACATCTTCTAAATATTGGTGACCTGTATTAGTAGTCACAGCACTCAGTTCTATAAAACAGTCAAATTTAGAAATCTCATTAAAGGAGAGCTATGACCAGCTATTGGTATTTTATAATGGTCAACATGACTCATTTTCAACTACATTCTATAATTATCTGTTTTCTAGTTATTTATTGCTTATCGCGTTCTCAATAGTTTTTGTGTAAATTGTTAGATTGGAAATAGAAAATAGTATACTGGAGTAAATGTTTGTTGAAATCAGTTGGAATGTTCAGAAATACCCATCTGATAATAGTAATAATATATAATAAAAATAATAATAATAATGCGTTTTCTACGATATACATACATTGGCTATGCTATGTTCCGTCATATATATATATATATATATATGAAATAGAAAATAGTATATGGATTAGAAATGTTTGTTGAACAGTTGGAATGTTAGAAATACCCATCTGATACTGTAATAATATATAATAAAAATAATAATAATAATGCGTTTTCTACGATATACATACATTGGCTATGCTATGTTCCGTCATATATATATATATATATATATATATATAACTGAATTGTATCAAACTCTTTCAAACAATGAGTTTTGAGGTTAACCATTTCATTATGTAGATAATCAGTCCTCATGTAAATGTTATTTTTTCCAAAAACACTGTGTTAAACTAAGTGCATGAATTACCATCATAGGAGTAGATCTAACGGACAGTTCAAATTGCTGTCACCATAGTTACACATGCTATTGCCTATTTGTTTCCTATTCCTATTGCACATGCTATTTTCTGTAAGGCTAACTAGATTATAGGTAATTCATTGAATAGTATTATTTATGGATAGGGATGTATACAAAAATCGGATTTATAAATAACATATGTGCCCAAGTCCGAGGCAGTAACCTATAGATAAGTCCCATCACATTTATATGAAGTTCTAACATAGCCTTCTATAGTCTATGGTTCTAATTATCATTACTAAAAGTGACGGCCGCCTGTTCACCGGACCATCGGCATATGTCACAACATCCAGACGCTGTTGTTGATTCGCGAATCCTAAATTAACCGTTTAATCAACCCGAACTAACTAATTTGATGAACCTAACCTTTCCACACCAACCTAAACCAACTAACCTAACCAAACAAACAACCTAAACTAATATAATCTGAATTAAAACTAATCCAAAACCTACTTCCGGTTCGGTTAGTAGCCACTCGCTATGTGACACGTGTAAGTGCATGATTTACTAGTAGTTACGAAACAGCTACAAACTGTGAATACTTTAGTAATTTATTCATCACACACGCAAGAACTCGTTAGTTTATACGGGCATCTATTTATGAAAACAGTCATCCAGGTGGATCTTCCATTTTACAGGGGTTGCTCCACACACGTGTGTCGGGTACACATGGTGTGTCATGGAGCGAAGAATATTTTTATTATATGTGTATATATACATGTATGTTGTAGCGTAGACTTTGAGGGCCGGAGGAAGATGATAAAATGTCACTTTTCGGAAATTTTCCCTTCCTTGAAACAACTGGTGACTCTAAAAAGAGCCTGGAATTTCGACGTTTTTTTGCTGGTTACCATACCTACAACGACTCTTGAAGATTGCTGAACGTTTTCAGCTGAAACGTCGAAACCCCAGGCTCTTTCTAGAGTCACCAGTTGTTTCCGAAAAGTGACATTCTATCATCTTCCTCCAGCCCTCAAACTCTACGCTACAACATATATATATATATATATATATATATATGTGTACTTATGTGTGTGATGGTTTTGGGGGACGATTATTGATGTTACAGTCTAATTTTGCGGATTGCTTTTTTTTGAAACAGATGTCGGGTTTGAAAGGAACCAATTGTCTCTCGACGTTTCGAACAGCTACGCCTGGTCACCTTCTCAAATCGTCTTGTTCGTGTACTGGGATCGAATGTTCACCCCATGGTGATCGAATTCGAATTCTGGGATCGAATTCGATCCCAGGCATGAATGCAACATTATTATATAATTATAATATAATTATATATAATAACATATAATTATATGGAACATATAATATACAGATTCAAATAGCATTATATACCCGTCTCATATTGATTTGTTGAACGCTGAGCCGGTAATCGGTTCCATATCGGTTGAAAACCACACATGTGTTTTTTTAAATAACAAACATTGTAAAAACAACTTCGAGCTTCCATGTTGTGGTTTCAACATCATTGTTTTCGCTGTACACCCGACGCCATCGATATCGACCGCTGTTGTATGTTTCGAATAATGTTTGAAAATTTTAATTTCATTAACAAAATACCGTGGTGAAAGCAAAAGTTCGATATGGAATGACGTATATCATGAGAGGCCGCAGGCGTTCGCTAGTTTTGTAAGCTTCCAAGCCGTGAACTAGATCTCACAAAAATTGATATTTATTTCATTCTGTTACTGAATACATTTCGACGTTAAAACAAGGATACGACAAACAAAATTATGTACTGTTAATTATTGTCGGCAAGGATTTTTGTGACCATATAAAGAAATATTCCCGATAATATCGATAATATTAATGAGGAAAAACTGTGATTAGTGACCTTAACGAATATTTCAAGTTAAGATTTTAGCATTTTTAAGAATCTCATAATATACCAAAACTTGTTTCTATTATGTTGAGAATTACTTATAGATAACTTAGGAAACCCATAGTCTATTCTAAACAATTGCGTTCTGGTGAAATAGGGCCTTAGAAGCAGCAGAAGGTACAACCAATCAAGTGGTATTCAGTACAAGGCATGCAAACTTGAACCACAACAAATAAACAACGCCCCAGCAATTAACAACACAGTCTACTATGAATTAGTTTTGGTATTGTTGAGTTGGAATTAATCCAGATAGTAGAATGTGCTGATCAGATCCCTTAATCATACCACTCAATTCCTGCATAGTTTTCCACTAGAATGTTGAAAGAAAATTTTATGTTGTTTATCGATCCCACCAACAGCTAGGTTATACGGGGGTACGAATAAGCGAGTGATAATGAAACGATGAAAGGTAAAAGGATGTTTACAAAAACCCATGCCTTATGCGGGACTCGAACCCACGCCCTACGGTGACTCCAGTTTCCACCGCTAGCGATAGTTGGCTGAGCCACCGAGGCGGCTAAAATGTTGAGTACTTTCATTGTCGGTCAATTGAAACGTTTTTTTCAAAATGGAAATATTTACCACTTATATTTTCGTGGACTGTAAGTGGAATGCGCAAAAACCTTGTCTGCTAGTTCTAGTGTTAATGTAATTAAATATTTTTCTTGACTCACGTTTTTTGTAGCTTGATAAATCACTTTATGTGACCGCAAGTGTACATATTACACTTGAACTTACTCAACTCCTTTGACATCGGTACTCGCATTCATTTGTTTGACCCACGACGCATTTGTTTCGTCAAACTAACATCATTTATTCATTTTTTTATCATTTTTGAGAGCTTTTCTAATGAAATATTCACTTGGAGGCGGAATTGCCGACGTGGGAATAGCTCTGTCTGGTAGTTTAAAGTTGTTATCACCATAGTTACCCATTCAGGACTGACTCTCAGAGAAGGAAAGGCTGACTGGACTTGGGACTTGGTCTTACTATAACGTATTATTATCATTGAACTAATTTTCTGTTATTCTCAGATCTCATTCTAATACAATGAGAATTTATATTGTGTCAGTGTAGATTTACTGTCTTTCAATTTTTGGTCATTGTTTAGTATTAACCGTCGGAAAGGGAACAATTTATCAAGATATTTATAAATATTTATTTACTCGGTGACATTGACTGGAAAGCCGAACAGATTCGACATTTCCTCTGTTCTTGGGTAGTTTAAGATCAATTTCTTGTGTGTTAATGCATGATTAACTTGAAAGTAAGATTCTTACTATATAACGATTTTCAAATCCTTATCAATGTTTCCATGATACAGTACGGTAACTATTCTCGCAGGTTGAACTTGTCTCTAGAAGACATTATAACTTCCATTGTTGATAATATTTCTCTAAAATAACTATTGTTGCCAGCTACAATGAGTGTCCTTAGTAAAGTGACCTTTTTTTACTTCCAAACTCACAAGACAAGGTCAATCTTCGAGCGAAGTCAACCAACTTGTCAGAACTTTAATTTTGAACTTTTGTCGTATTGGGAAATAGTTGCTAATAACATATTCTGTCATGTGACATTACAGAAATTCTTATATTGGTTAAAACTAAGAACTATAAACAACGTTCTATATTAAAAGAAATAGTTTTCAGTTTGTCACTTTCAACCTAACAAGTTTTTTTCAATGATTGACACTACCCAACGAAGCGAATGTATTCGTATAACGTCCTTGGTGATAAATGAGTACCAAACTAAATGTGGACACGACCCGACACAGCAAAGACAAACTGTACAGTCCTTGGTTTGATGATGATAAATTACTCACTTGTTCAAGTCTTAGGAGATAAATACACTTAATTTCACCGAGTGGTGGTTACAATCGACCGTTCTTTGTATGTTTTAGTACTGAATTGCGGGAGTTTTGATCCAGCTATACATTCTCCGAATACAAATAAATAGTAATTCATGTGAACGAAATACTGTGTGGCTAGTTTAACCCTCGAAAGTGACTGTACTGTCAGTGTTAATGGTTTATTCGTAATCAAATATGTATTAGTGCTGAATTTGAGAAAACTGTTTTATAACAATCTGAAAAATCTAAATAAATCATCTGATAGATTACGAATGAGCTGTTTAGAAAAAACATTTAGGAATGATTCCATTACTTTTCTCTCATGGATTTTGGATTTTAGAATTTGGTTTGAGTCTCAGGTTAATTGACTGAGAAGTTATATCAATTACATAGGCAATCAAGGGAGAGAACATGTCTATAGTTCATCAGCTTTTAACGAACGATTGCAAAAACGGACATAAAAGATCTAAATTTTCGATTTTTCTCCTCGTTTTGGTTTTCTGAACAATCCCACCACGAACAGTTACATCTTTTTGAGGATTCATGTCTCAATGTTCAATCAATTTAAAATATAACTTTTACCATATTTTCAGATGTACATAGTTCTGGGATTACTCATTAAATAAGAAGCATCTAACGACCACTATAGCATGAATTTTTAGTTAAATGTCATAGTAGTCAATTACATAATATGTAATTATTCATTCATAAGTTATTGAATTAGTATTTATTATATATTGTATTAACAATCCAATTTATGTAATTGAGTTGAATTATCAGAACTGTGGTAAAACAATAGTGGGAATTTGTAAACTGTAAAACGGTCACATTTATCAACAAGAGTTCTCTGCATATTGTGACTGTACAAAATAAAACTCTTCACAATGAAATTTCTTTCAATTTAGTATATGTTCTCCAGTTTATTTATTTTCTCCTGGAAAAGAAAACAATATATTCGCCGACATGAATAATGTCTATAAGTTAATCAGAGGAGCTCTTTTACCTCCCAGTCAACGAGTGTACCTTCCGAGCGAGAGAGAGAGAGAGAGAGAGAGAGAGAGAGAGAGAGAGAGAGAGAGAGAGAGAGAGAGAGAGAGAGAGAGAGAGAGAGAGAGAAGTTACAGACAACATACAACACAATATCTCGTAAATTCATCACGACGCGTCGGGACGCTTAGAGTTTGAGCGTCGTTCTTCGCCACAAGCGACGTCAAGGCGGTCTCGCTTAGCGTCCAAACCACCCCCTTAGCCTTACACCGCCCATTATCAGTCGGCATGTCGGTGTATAGTCTGAGACATGCAACCTATTTGATACTAGAATAAGTGTATATTCGTTGCGTCGAAGGTTGTGGATAGCATATGGCTTCATATGGAGCATATGGATGGAAATCTAATTTTGGATAATATCTTAAATGGACATCAATCAAGACACAAACACTAGAAAACATATATTATCAATGTATTATTTTTTACGGAAAAATATTTGAACATTTTTCTGGGCAAATTTCTCTCGCCACATCATTTTTAATCGTTAAATAATTTGGTACATTTGATGTTACGCCGAATGCTATAAATGCTATAATGCTATTCTGAATATTCTCTAAAATCATACAGTTCAATCTACGTGTATTTATACTAGATTTTGATTGTATAAATTATTTCATCATTTAGCAATAATATCAACTAATTGTCTTAGATATTATCCACGACACTAAGTGCCTTCGTCGTGTCATATTCACTTGATAGTATGTAGGATCTCGTTCATAATTATGGATCAATATGAACTACATCATTGGAGAATGATTTGAATAAATTAAGAAGGCATTATTGAAATATTGTTCAGTTCTCAGATTCTTTTGATATATTTAAGTGTATCAATTTCTCATGAAATACTAAAAAAACTCATCATCAGTTCGTATAGGAGAATTTACTAATGGTTGATAAAATATGCCAATTATTTCGAGAAAGGCTATCATTTTCAATAATGCAAAATATTTTTACTCGTTTCAATTTTTCAAGTTGTTCCTAGAGCTTTCAGAAGTATTAAGTACCTGTATTAATGAAAGCTTTATAAAGGTCATCTTTTGATCTATTTTACTCCAAATAGAGCTCATTATTGCAGATTTAAAATTATAATGGCGTTCCTTCTCTTTGCTTGCACATCTTCAGGGATTATTGTCAGTGTTTGTCTTTTTTGTACTCTATATTTTGAATTTCATTTATACACATTATTGTTATGGAAGTTGCCTGAATCTACATGTTTCTTTTAGAAACTTTCTGTAAAAGGTTTGGAAATTGTCGGTTTGTAGTTTGACACTAAGAAAGCGATTCAGTAAACAATTCCACGACTGACGGAAACCATGCTGATAACTCCTAGTACGGTTTTGTTTGATTCAACAACATATCTCAAAAGTTGAGTGGTAGGCCTATTTATTATAATTATTTTTTTTAACAATATTCTTGATCTTCTTCAACCTTTTTTTATCATTGACTGTGATATGGATCTATTGAGATTTGATATTGAAAGATCATACAACACATAAGACCATAACATCGAAATGAACGTAATTAACAGAAAGTGCTTTAAATTTTCATATTTGAAAAAAAATTTGCTAAAATAAGTTCAAGTTCAAGTTTATTTTGATGATATTATCACAATATATACAGTACTATTATATACTAATTGAATTCCATGTCAGAAAGTTGTGCATACAAAATTAGGTAACACAATTCAAAAAAAGATGAATACAACTTAGAGAGAAAAATGTTGACAAATCTTGAGAAAAATTTTCATATACAACAAAACTGAGTTGTGAGTACAGACATAGATACTGGAAATAGCAGTAATCCTTCAAATTCTGTAAAAGGGTATCCAATTGAATGAGTAATTACTATCAAGTGGCATTTATAACCGTAGACCAAAGAACACTTATTCCAACGCGCCATTACCTAATAATATGGAATGATATTTAAAAATACGGCACTTCCACCTATGAAATTTAATCAGTAAGTTATAGCACGAACCAGAAGTGATTTATCGACTCAGCTAAGAACTAATAATGTCACAGCTGGGTTCTAGAAAAGTTACACGAATATTATATTCTAATTTAACACATGAAGTTAACCTATTTACATGAAATTCGAGCCGACCGTGTAACGACGTTTCACAAAGTTTCAGATCAAACATGCAGAATTATTTTCAGAGATTAAAATTTCGACCCTTTTTCCGTGGATGACTATTTTGCATATGGATATAACTGTACTTAACCACTAAACTGTTAAATAGCTTTTGTGCATAGGCTAATTGCACATAATATTTCACTCGCTTTTCAGAGTACAATAGCGCGCCAGTGCGTAACTACTTTGACAAATAATTAAACGGAGATAGAATTGAAAAGTTGAGTAAAAATGAGTGATATTGTTTTGAAAATGATGGTGAAACACAAAATAGCGTGCACGATTATATACAAATATCTGATAATGAATCAGTTTCAAGAATTAACCTAGCTGTTGGTGGGGTCGTTAAGCAACATTAAAAAAAAAAAAAAAGAAAAGATCATCATAAAAAGTTCGTCGCAAGAAAATATGCATTGTGAGTTGTTTTGATCGAACATCTATTCGAAAATAGGGATAAGAGAATTATATTACTTCAATAATTAATTTCTATATATTAAAAAATGTTAATTCAAGAGCGGTAGCTCTGAAGACGAATGGAGCAGAGAAATATGAGTACTCAGAACTGACGGGCAATTAGTTTTAGAAGGGCTGCCCTAGATTTGGTCAAATATCAATTATTTATATCATATATATTCCAGAAATCTACCTGGGTAAGTATTCATTCAATTATTCGAACTGAAAACTTCAATAAATTACCGTAAATTGATCAAAACTTCAAATGAATTCATATAGAAATTAGATATGCAAAATTATCATTCATTTATAAATGGAGTAGGCCCACACACACACATATATATATATATATATATATATATATATATATATATATATATATATATATATATATATATATATAATCTTTTTTCAAGCGTTCCGCGGATTTGATGTCTGGAACCCACTTTACTTGCAGCGAGCTTACAATTGTGACGGAATCGTCGGTAAGGTTTTAATGAAATAAACTCTACTTGTGGAACCGAGAGAGCAGAGTGACTGAGTGAGGTATTACCACACTGAGAAAACCAATAACACTAGCTTTAAACAGTTTGGGGTCAATTTGTTTCTTTGTTTGCATTGCTAGTGCTTTTTGTGTTTTGTTGGCATTCATATAAATAATTGTATACGATACATGTCGTACTGAAGACATTTACTGTTAGTTTTGAAAGTTAGATTTATAATAACACCACCGATACAGGTAGCTCAGTGTAGCTTACCATCCTTCCCAATATCTGAGAAAAATATTTAATTATTTATAGATTGTATCTATATGCATCCACTGTTTCTTCATTGGTTGAATCGGAAAATATTTCAGTCAAAAATGATATCTCTCATTTTTGGATTGTTATTCCCTTAAGCGATATGATCAAAACGTTTTTGATTCGCATTTTACAATATTTATAAGCCCAATAATAGGTCGGACCAAAATGGCAGACCAATTATCTTCGTATTTACATTTCTTTGACATGGATTCGACTAATTGGCGACTTTGATCGTTCAAACGTTGGTATTACGTGTCACGTGACATGGAACACACACACAAAGAGCTTCGTCGTTGAAGAGATGACAGCACAAAGGGCACAATATCAACAATTTAACGGAATAAGTCATTAATGCGAGACAAAATTACGACATCGTGAAAATGAATGTTTGTATGCATTCAATTTCTCGTCTCTTTCATCGGTTAGTTTCAACGGTCGAGTGATTTTTTTCAAAAATTGAAAGGATAGTTCATAGAAAAATAATATTTGTTCAATACATGATGGACAGACTCATCCATATTTGATATTTTTCCATATTTTAGAAGAACTGAATCGTCATAATCAACCTACAAATCTATTTTTAAATGTCACAATTGATTTGATACAGAGATATCTTGGAAATAGTTGTTTCAACTTGGAAATATATTTTCAAGTATTTATAATTGGAGTGAATATCACAGTTGATTCAACTCCAATAGAATAAAGTCGTTTCTTATCCTAGAAAATTATACAGAACTATACATTGTAGTTCGTAAGACCGTATCCATTTATCCATTGGGATGAATTGCAATAAACGTGATTGCATTTTGTCATATACAGATCAAAAGATGTATCCACAGAAAAGAGTTTCAAAGTAAATTCAAAGTAAAAGCAGTTGATTATAAACTTTAAGTAATTCAATCAGGTATGTTTTCATTGAATCAACTTACACAAAGGCAATGTGAAATAATCTAGTTACAATAGAAAATATACGAAGATCATTCAGGTCGTCTGTATTACAAAGTTTCTCAACCGTGATGTACAGAGACATAGAGACATAATAAGTCAAATGAAATAATAAGTGTCCATTAATGAAAACGACTGTGGTTTTATACATCCGAGCTTAGCAATCTGAAACATTTTGTTTCATTTGTTACAAAATTCTGAAAAATGGATTATCAATTTTGAAAATACCAACTATAATAACTTGGCATGAAATGAATTCATTCAAAGAATATACATTTCTGAGATGTTGTAACCATAAGATGTGAGATGTTTGTATGATCATGACGGATATTTTTGACAAATTGTAAAACAATTGGATAAGTTTTAAACCTAATAATAGCAAGGTGTATGGATTTCCATTAAATTTCATATAAATATATCGCTCATCTTGCCACGTATATTCTTAAAAATAATAAAGTTCGTGATGAGTAAAATATTACATATTATTTTATGAAGTTAATAATTGTAATGTATATGTGATGGTTATTGAAAGTGGGCTCCATAGAGCACATTCTCAAATTCCTCCATTCTACACTAGAATTTCTTCCCCCCCCCCCCCTCTTCCCCCGAAATATAATCCTGGCTACGCCACTGACAATGACATAATGTCATTGTAGTAGCCTTTATTCAAACAGACATTATATTTTCTATATTTTCGTTTCTCTATTGGAACATCTGTTACATCACATTCGATTTCCCTCACATTTGGCGCCCAACTCAGCGTAATCAACAAGTGGCTGATGATACATTTCTTCACATAACGGAGCGGAAATCACTGAGATATTTTCAGAACGCTCTCAATTCTTCTTCGCTTCTTTATGAGTGCTAATTCGATTAAAAAAACGTTGCGTACCCCCATGTAACCTACTTATTGGTGGGTTCGTTGAGCGAGTAAATAATACAATTTCCAAATTCGAAGTATGAATATCAAACTTTCAACTCATTGTGTGTCAATCCTTCAAACCTGAATAGGCCCATGATATATTCAATGAATAAAATATATTCAATGCTGATTTCAGGTTCTTGATTCCATCCTATCAGAGGCAATAGTATTTGATGATTATTTAACCTTCATTTATCTGTTTTATCACTATTAATTAGTCGATTATTATAGTAATAGTATACAAAAATAACATACGTATATAACAAAGAAATTCTATAAAAATCTCTGAATTCACTAATTATCAGTTGGTAGAACCAACTCCTAATATTCCAAGTAAATAAATTATTAGCTATAATTTAACCATGTAAAAGCACTCTCAATTATATGAACCGATAGTTTATTCTCAAATGCTATGTGACACTTCAATCGCCTTTGTAGATGAGAAGAAACTGAGCAATAAGGTCCGAGAGAAGTACACAAAATAAATAAATTAACTCAATACAATCATACTATATTCATAATAACTTTTCGCAACTATATGAAACCAACCTCCATTACACGTGAAGCACTTTATATGCCTATATAGAAAAGCTATGAATTTAATTACCCATGAAACTGATAGAACTAATAAGATGGTGTAGAACACTCAGATAGGAATCGGTGTGGCAAATTGAAGTCTTTATGAATCGTTGTAAGCCGGAGTGCATTTCCTCTCTTCTGAAATGTTTCAACTGAAGTGACATACAATTCACCACAATTGGGTATTAATTAGTTTCACGTTGATACTAATAATCTGAAGAACGTGAGAATAATTTCCAACAAAAGGCATTTTGAATCATTTATCGTGTGGTGAAATGGTAATTGTTTTGAAAAGAGATGGCAATGGAAATGGTATGGTAGATATCAGATCAAGTTTATCAAATATATAATTGAGAATAAGAAAAATATGGACATGTAGAAATGTAGTGCGTGTGACAGTGAATTTATGAAACTTTATTCTCAAAATTGAAATTGATTGAATAAACAAACATCCTTCTATTATCGATTGAAATGGTTTCGGTTTTTATTGCACTGATCAATAATACCTTTGACTACAAAATAAAAATGAAGAAGACTTGAAAAATTGCGTACATCCACTGTCGAATTACTGTCTAACTACATTCTTTCTCAAGTCACAAATCAACATATCGAATAGCCATTCCCGATCCTTGAAAACAGATCCTGAATGAATTCGTGCAAAACTTTTCTAATCGACCCAGAGGAAGATAGCATCTTTGTCAGGTTAACTTATGTAGTAACTGAGTAATTTGAGGAAAATTAATCGAATATCGTTGTTGTAACTGATTAAAAGAGTTTTGGAAATATGTTTCCATGCATTGCAACAAATTGTGACAACACTCGAAAGAAGAACCTTATATGAGCAATGAAGAGGGAATTAATTGCCAGCTCCACTTAAACCATGAATAATTCCTTCAAACAATTATAATTTTATTTGTATTTGTATTCTAATGTGAAGATAAAATGATTCTATGAATAAATTGTGAAGCAGTCCTAATTTCAAGATGATTATCGATTGCTTAACTACCCCACCATTATCTAGTTTATTTGAAGTTACGAATAAACACGTGACATATGAGTGCTGTTCCCAAAAACGTGATTTTATGCGGGATCCGAATTCACATGTGGTTCACTTTACAATACAATTCCTTTACTCAGACCTGGCATTACCAACGTCCAGTTAGTCTTTATCTGAGAGTTGGTGAAAACAAATATCATAGGAAACCATGGTGATAACTACTTTAAACTGCCAGTTGGATATACTCCCACGTTAGTAATACCGTGCCTCACTGACTCAGACTAACAGCTGTCTTGATGCAATTAAGTTAATAGAAAATTGTCGAAAAGATAGTTGAGTTTGGAGTTTGTTTGTTGACACCAGACATTCGCCGAGTACATTATTCCCGTGTATATGATATCCTTCAAGCTCTCCTGGAAACCTTTCAGGACACGTTCATTATCAAGTGCACCGTCCATACTTGTCCGCGACCATAACCATATCTCAAGCAGTTAGAGTGATACATACTTCATTCTTTATGTTTTAATGTCGTTTATAGGTCAGTGTAGAGTCAACCTGCTGATTAGTGAAAATCCTTCTTCAGACCTGGAACTGCGAGAAGTAGTTTTCGTAGTTCCTGGAACTACCTGGAACTACATGACTTTTTAACTACGACTTGGAACTGCAAGGAGAAGCCGGTCGTACAATTAAATTCAAAAAGCATCCCATTGTATACTTTATTGACTGGGGCAAACCACGAAAAAACTGAATTAGGATGATCGACCGTAACGGAATCGAATCCCGGTCTCCTGAATGACGGTTTAGCACGTTCTGATTCATGAAGTTACTATTTACAGTGCAATATACCCACGTCTTTGGCACGTCGTTGAACCCAATATTAATTTACTCGCTCTATTCAAACCCATAGCATGGGTGGCAAATTGTTAGTTTCAGGTTCAATTAGAGTAGTTTCAACGTTTTTTTTTTAGATTAGGACAGTTTTGGTTAAGATTTCAGGATGGGCTCATGTTGAATTATACTTATTCAGATTGCAATAAATTATTTCAGTTTGGGTACTTTCAGTCAAGGTTCAGTTGGTATATTTCAATTCTAGTTGCATCCAACAACAAAAACAACAACAGCCACGTCCGCATGACGTAGATATCAAACTGCAAGATAGTCCTTGCCTCTGATCCACCCTTCCAAGTACGTCCTTTATAAAGTGCACCGTCCATACATGTATGTATCCATGACAATGATTTGCATGTCTGAGGCTGTTGTAGTCACGTGATACGATACATGAGATGGTGATGAGATGCATATGGACCACGTTTTACATGCTATTGCAACACGAATAAGGTGTGTGCTCGGAAGCCAGAAGCATGCGGTGGTTAATCACTGTGACGGATAATAACGTCGATTACAGTCTATAGTGGTGTTGACGTATCGGAAAACGATATACATTGACAATACTGTTTGAAATGTAGTTTGAAATGTTGTTTCTTTGATTGGATCACAATCTATCGGTGTTATATTCCTTCTTTACGTTTGAGTAGCCGATCTATTCAAAGTGTTCAGTACGAAATGAAAATGTATATTAGATAATTATTGAGTTCATGCTACGTTTATGGTTTTAATGGTTTCATGGTATTAATCTCATGTTATTCCCGGTCAATTGACCCATGATCATGTACAAAAGTACTATAATATTTGACTTATATACATTACGTTGTTTAGCCATGTTGGGTGATGAATAATTTTATGATTCAATGTAATATTTTTGTATAAAATATAAATAATATAAATCAGAACTTTTATAGTCCATCATAATAAATTATTTTGATGCAGAATGGAAGCCAATACTCGTAAAAATCCATTATAACCATATATTATTTTATTACCAAATAAGCTATGATCAGTTTTTCAGTTTTATTTCATTTATTTCATTCAATTTTTGAATTCATTCAATTCTTTTTTCATAACAATAAATATCACAACACATGACTGATATACAAACATGAAAAAACAGTCACATGAGTGCTATAATAACATCGCTCCACAATAACACATTCCGAATAAATTTGAAAGTATAATAAAATGCACAAACAGGAATTGAACATGCAAGAATAAGAAATAGTATCCCCACAATAATCATGAGCTGAAAATAGGACATTGAATATAAACACTCAATAATAATCTGAGTTTAGACACTTTTACCTACCTACATGTAGAATTTAGCTCTATACAGTTCCATGGGTGGAGGTGCCGGGTTAACAATCGACAATTATATTTTCTTTTGGTTTACGTAAGGCCCTCTATATGAACACCAGAAGCTTGAGTGGTGATCAACCTAGGCTTCTTCTATGTGAAATATTTAATCAACTATTCTCAAATTACCCTCCCCTCTACGTCAGAAGCCACGTGGCAGTCAATATGGCGGATAACTAGAGGAAAACGTGAATTCTCTCCATATAGTGGTCCCGTTTAGTTGTATGAGAGCAGGAAACTAATCATTAGCAAAACAAGTAAAATTAGTGAATTAGCTTTTATCACCCTTGGTTACGTCTGTCTTTTTCGTACCTCAAGTTATTATTAACTAATCAATAATTACTCGTGAGTTGGTAGGCCTGAAACCAAATTTCGAATCATAATAGATATATATAATCCAAACCTCGATTGATTTCATTCTTATTTTATTGCATTATTTTACTAATCCATCGTTAGCCTCAATTGGGAAATAATGATTACACATCAAGATTTCGAACTTGATGAACAAACTTGAGAAAAACTGAATATTTTTTCTCATTTCCGTTGGATTGTCAGACCCTATAAGTTTGGACCTATACCTAACTCGAACATGTGTAAATATTATCACTTACAACAATCAAAATCAATATTTAGTACTGAAGTGTGTTCGTTGAAGTATTAGGCCCTATAAGGTCAGAACTATACTCAACTTGGAAAAAATGTCATCACTGACAAAAATTGGAATGAATATTTATAAAAGTATACACCTTATACAGACTATTAGATCAAATGTATTTCATGAATATCTCCTGCAGCTACCTTATCACCCTCTGGAGCAAATCTCCCACTAATAGGACCTTACATCTCAAATCGTTATTTAACTTATTTTTTTGCTTCCCAAAACATAACATCCCATTAAGCTGCCAATACGAGGGATTTTAGAAATCTCTAATCAGTGTATTTCAATTGTATATATCTAGAAAGCCGTTGTGATAAGCCACGCCCATCATTAGTCATTAATTGCTTACTAACAATGTATGTTTGTTTGCTTGTTGTTTATAGGAAAGACATGAGCCACCTCGAACGCTTCCAGATCAGCATCTCGAAGCACGAGCTCTACCCGGCCGATGGAATCCTAGCCGACAAAGTCATAGCTGACATGATCAATGAAAAGATAGAACATGTCTGTAAGTAAAACAAACTACTTTTATGTACAATTAGAATCATTTTGATCTACCTCTAACGAGTCTGTCTTACGGATCTTACTTGAGTATTAATCCGCTATATATTAGTCAAGGTACGATAATAACATATGTCACCGAGGGAGATAACCAGTTAATCCGCTAACTATTGATTGATTCAATAAGTATCAATTCGTAAAACTGGGCCTAAGTGTATTAATTAATATTTGTTTTGGCAAGCAACGAATTACTAACAGTTTTTATCATAGCAATAAAGCATACTTTATGGAATTGGAAAGATTGTGATTCGGTAATGTCAATTGAGACGAGGCCATGTTTTCGATCACTTGTATATTTGTAACAATGTGTAGCACCCTTTGAGATGAATCCATAATTATTTCAGTCATTTTTGATAGACAGATATACTTAAAGTTCCATTGAATCAGATCAAACAATTTTAAACATTTTATAACCATTATTTAACAATTGTATTTTAACGATTTTATCAACAAACTATGAAGTTTTTGGAAGAAAATAAAATTATCAATGGTTGGTAGAAAATTCATATTAAATAGGGACGAAAACTTGATAGTTTCTGAATTTTCAAGTGTTACAAATACTTCACATGTTTGAGATGGTTGAAATCTATAGTTTCATCTTGAGAGATGAATTTAACAACTGGATTTCATTTTTGAATATTTTAAAAAATAATGCTGTAAATCTTCAGAATCTCAGAAAATAATGAAAATAATATTTTAACAAATCATGATTTAGATTGTCAAACTTCATCTAACATCAAACATATTTCTCTCTTCTCAAATTTATACCCATCTGTTTTTGACTATTCATCCAAAGAAACTTCAATTAATATATTCTCACTAAAAATAGGAATTCCATTTGGTGAACACTCCCAGACTAACTGAACAAAATTAATCATCGCTCGCAGGTAAACATTACCATTCGTCTTAACTTCTTCGCGTAACTGGCAAACTAAGACAGTACGCTGCCAAGTACACTAAAACAAAATTATATCCGAGAGTCAAAATTCGTTTTAGGTTATAAGTTGGACCAACAAAGTCATCTTGAAAATTCATTATAATTACCAAGAAGAACATAGACACACGCGAAGACGGAAATCTTAAAACTGGTTCTTAACTTTTAATCTAAAACAAGACGCTCTACATTCAGCGATAATAATTGAAGTGATCACTAGAAGAAAATTGTCAAACCAAAGAGCTCAAACAATTATTCTTGAAGCGATGTTGAAAAGTCGTTAAAAGTGGATGCAATTCTAATGGCAGTGTCACTACCAGAAGGCTGTGGAAAATGGAATAGACGTCATGCATATTATAAAAGTGGAAGCTTGCTGCGGTTTAAGACTATAATTGCTTGGCAGCGGGTTAAATATAATTGTCTAGTTATTCCAATGTCTGGAACGACGCTTGAGAAATTGGCGGATTATATAATTAAGATATTGAAATAAAGATTCTATTATCTTTCTTCAGTACGAATGTCAAGTACATTTTAGGATGGAATTGTTGGATTGTAACTAAGATTTGTATGATTCCTTATTTCGTGTATAGAAGAATTTCCAACGAGTTGATATTAATGATGTAATTCATTATACTTGATGAAACATAAAAAAGAATCGCAACCAATTTTCGAATTCATCATATTCAGTTCCAATACAATTTACTCAAAATATCTATGAGTTTTTTGGATGAAAATATGTGTAACTATTGTTACTAGTTTATCACCTTCTCTATCCCTCACAATTTTTCACTTTCTCAATAATTCTAGAAGTTTTCTATAGAAAGATAGCAAAGTAAACGTGATCCATTCCATTGTACTTCATTGAAGATATCATATTTTCTCTATAAAACTATCAAATGTATTCTCTATTATTCTTCAGTCAATTTACATTTATTTCAAGAGTGAATATCAGCGTGTTATGTTGGTAGATCACCAAAAGTCAGGAAGGTACATGAGTGCACTATACTCATGAAATTAATTCTAGATATACATAAACAAGTTGTCAAATCAGTCAGCTGAAATCATTGCCAACATTTCTAAAATGTATCATATTCTTAGGATATTAATCACGAAATCACCTCCGACTCGACGCTAAATGTGATGTAACGTAACATGATAGCATTCAAGAGGTGAAATCTAGCATCTTCAAAGCAGTATTTAGTTTCATAAACCATGTATATAATACGTACTTAATACGTACGTAATTAATACGTATTAATACGTACGTACGTACTACGTATAAGTGTATAAATGTTAGCGATTAGATTACCAAGTGAAAGAAACTGAGTATGTAAATCGGGAAGCTATACGCTCAAAAACGATAATATTTGGTATAATAATAATATTGCGCTTAAAAAGCAAAGCATTCTAGATTATACTCGGATTTATGGAAGTAGTTTAATATCGTTTCATGAGCTTACTTTTGATTTTTTAGATTTTAACTCTGGACAGAAACACATGGGTCTCTATTTTTAATTCCTCAAACTACTTTGCATTGTCGAAAGACTCGAAATCTTGTAGGCCTCTGAGTTACTTATCTGAATTGAAGTGCGTCCTCTAACTGGAGGTTAAAAGGCCTGTGACATGTAATATTCATACGAAATGAGTTCACATGATGAATATTTGAAATTTGGATTTTATACCAAATCAGATTTCTCAAACCATTGGCATTCAAAATAATCGACTTATATTCACTTCCTATTCATTCTTTACCATTACTTTCACTTGTTCCATCAGTTTAATTCATTTGTGATGATTACTACATTTGTTTCATTTTTAAGTTGTCTCTCTCATATTTTGTTCGTAATTCGAAAGTTTACTGAATACATATAGAAACTCAATTTTCAATAGAAACAGAATATTTTTAATTAACTTTATTTTAGACAATATTCGAATTTCCAAATGTCAAAAACGTCTCCTTTTAGACCGAAGAATGAAAATTATTCTCGAATGTATCTGTGTATACAACAGTGCCGTATGCTACTAGCTACAGTGACACAATAACTATATTTATAATCAAATAAATAAATCCGAAGAAAATATTTGTTCGTCACTACATTTTTTTAAACTTGTCCTTTCATCATATTATCATGATACATAGCATGTCCTTCTCACGATCAACAAATGAAAAATACACTTTTTTAATTTAAAATTCTCTCCCTATATGAAATATAACAACCCTTATACATCAACCCTTCAAATACATCCTTATAACAAAGTAAACAATACGTATCATGATTACGGTAGTCCTAAATCCACTCAATCAACCTAAATCAAAATATACTCCCTCACATTTTTCAACATAATCATAAATAAACATGAAAATCGAAAAGACACGGTGTTTTATCATATTTCATTCTTTCTAATATTCTCTGCACTTTTTCATATAATATAGAAAGGCCTAATGCAATCTTCGCTATCTTTGTGAAGTTGGACGATTTTTCTTTTCGCCTCAGTGAACGAAGCTTACAATGCTATCACGTGGCTTTTTCATGACCTATCAACAAGAACCTCCAGTATTGTTATCGAGAAGGCAGTGCCCGTATTGTTGTTTTCCTATTGTCACGGCACGTTTGATGAATAGGTAACTGTATGTAGCGTTGACTATACGTATTGTTGCGGCCATAGCTACAACTAGAAAGCTAATATTACGATCCCCACCAACGTGCAAGCTAATATATTTTTGTAATATTGAAATTGTTTTTCAACATTAATAGACCTTTGAAAGGATGGATATGAATTTGTAAAAAGCGCCTCCGTGTTTTTAAGAGCAAAAGCTCATGAAAAGTTCATTATGAGAACATGGCTTTTATATATTATAGCTATAGGATGACAAGGAATTTATGTTTTCGAGTGAAATAATCGTAAAAATATGACAATATACATGGTCACATTAAAAAAATGTTTTAGAGGAGTTGATTAAAGTTTACTGCTAACATAAAATTGAAGATTGGTAAGGTGTACCGCATATTTGAATATTTCATAGAATTTAATTTTATGTACGAGAAAATGGTAAACGTAAAAGTATGTAATTTTCTTTTATGTGTACAGTGGTAAAATAAATTGAGTTTGATTTGGTAAGCAAAATTGCATACTCATTTTGATTAAATGTACATCGAAAATTTACATCTTAATTCTCGGGGACGGCAATGAAGAATTATTATTGTCATTTTACACTTTCCGTCATCGTCATTGGGTTAAAGACAGAAAATAATATACTCAATTAGCTACAGGCCCTACAGTATTACACTATTATATTATACCGTCATTTTAAATTGATATAAACTGATGAACAAAGCTTTTTTAATTCATGTTCACTCTGTTTTCTAAGTTACTATGGGATCTTAGTAACTAGTAATCTTAATTACCATAGAATCTCAGCAACATGGTACCTTAGTCAGAACCTCAGAACCTTGTTGCTAACCTTGGAATAAATGCAAAATATAATAATTTCGAAATCCAGAACAATCTGTAATCACTGCTTAATGTAATTTTCTTTATGCATATACAATAAACACTTTTGTTCCTCAAGTTTGTCCGCCTTTGTCAAATCTCCTTCGCGGGTGCACATGCCTTCTCCGCGCGCCAACTGGTTTGGCAAGGCCGAACTTTATGTTCCTCAAGTTTGTCCGCCTTTGTCAAATCTCCTTCGCGGGCGCACATGCCTTCTCCGCGCGCCAACTGGTTTGGCAAGGCCGGACTTTATGTTCCTCAAGTTTGTCCGCCTTTGTCAAATCTCCCGCGATGTGATATAGCATGTACCTATATACGGTGAATTTCAGGTTGAAACTGTCACCTTTATTGCAAATATACCTGTGAGAAAATTCGTTTTCTCATCTGTTTTTCAGACAAAGTATCATTCAAAGATCTGGAAAATATTTTGTTATTTGAATAATACATATCCATCTTAAAGCTAGTACATATTTCCACCCACTCTATAGTACTTCATTCTTGCGCATGCATAACGTATCAGAAGCCACCCTATTGTACTTCGTAGCAAGTCATGGCGTAAAGGAAAAGGAATATTAAAAGACATAGCTTGTGGACGGTACATGCTTATGATAGATGGTCTCCCATTCTACACAACATTCAATATCATAGATAACAAACAAACATTGACCAATAGCAATCAATAACAGGATCACGTGATGCAGGTTATAGATAACATGTTGTTCCTTTTCCTGTCAGTGTAAAAGATATTACAATACGGGTATAATAGATAAAATCATGAATGGATTTAATGAACAATATGATTTGTGAAGTTAATATCATGAGAAGGGTGGATTAATACGGAAAGGATATTTTCAAAAAAATGTCATAATTATAATATTGATAAGCAGTTTGTGAACAGATAGATTTATTGATTTTATGTGTTGAAATTTGAGTTTGTTGAGGGGTTGGGATTTGTATTCTCATATTTTGATTTGATTATGCTCCTCCCTCCGTGTCATAATTATTCTATTCGAATATTCATATTTGGAATTGGACAAAATGGATTTTTCCAACTACCAGATCTCAAATTTGAACAAATAGATAATAAATGTGCATACCTTCGTAATGGAATGAAGTACATATTACATCAAATCAAGGGTAATAGAATGCAGTGAAAAATTGTTATTTTCATCACTTTGAAATCCGATAGATGTGTTTTTTCGATTCAAAACAGAAAACTCGAAACAAAATTAAATTATATACAAAATCAGCTCCATTTGACTTTTCATTCAGAACTGTACTATATGGAATATATTGATTTTAATATGCTCTTCGTTTCGTCAAACGAAATGAAAAGAAAATCTCTGGAAATTTGACTCCGTGAACGTGAATTCATTTCCTGCCGAATAATGACGATTTCCTTCCATTTATAACGTCTCTTTCAGAATCTCTGAGCTTAGAAAATATATAGTTTGTTTGTTACCATAATTTCAAACTCTTTCACTTTATAGACTTCAACTTCGAGAAATTATTATGTCGCGATAGGAAAATGAAGAATAATTGAGTATTACTAAATGGAGATACTTGTATTCCTATTATTAATAATGTCAATAGTGGCCAATGAAATAACCATTATCCCCACACAAACGTTTCGACTATTTGATATAAATGAAATATGATGAATCAATTGGAGGAGTTACCATCGAAAATAAAATGTTTTTCCGCTTCACCTTCAAATACTCCGAAATTCTGTGCATATATAAATAACCTTTATTGGTCCCTGGCTTATCAGAAAGTTTACAGGATAATAATCAATATGAAATACAATTTTCTAAATATGAAATATAGTTGAATAAGTGAGAAAATGGAAATTGAAAATTGAAATGAATAATAATAACAGTATGCTTCAAAAAATAATACTAACGATGAAATATAATACTAATGATAAAAATTGAAATATTTGAGGTTCTTACAAATGAAAAAAAAATGAGAAAGATGATTAATTATTACAGAAAGAATTGAAACTTGTACAGATGATTTCTCAAAATCAAAATGCTGTACATGTAATGTTTGATTCCGCAACGTAATGGTATTGTTTCATGAAACAACTCAATCTTATGAACAGCTATTGTGTACAATCTTGACCTTCATATTTCTATACTTCTTGAAATAGATTTATAATAAAAGTAAAATGTACGTGTGCACTATATATTTTATAAGATATAGGAGCTTTACTGGCACTGCTTGTGACATTTAATATCAAAACACTTCGATATCGGATATTTGTTAATATAACCTATAAATATCAGAGAACTGTACACAAACTGATGCACTTCTTAAAACTCATTATTTTTTACTGCCCTTCGTGGTATTATGATGCTGGTTGAAACGGAGGCCTTCATTGCTATATTCAAGACCTTCCGGCTAAATGTATGATGAATTCAACTGATGAATACAGAAACCCATGCCTTATGCGAGACTCGAACCCACGCCCGACCTGAGTTCTGTTTCTACCGCTAGCGATAATTGATTGAGCCACGGGGTATTTGTTTTCTATGAAGTATTCAGGGACGTCGTTAGGATTTGTGTATTGGGGAGGGGGAGCAGATTGATCACTAGACGCGCGCTAAAATTTTTGTTTCTGCACAGAGGCAGAAACAAAAATTCAACATTGTTAACATTAGCGACATTTGATACGCGATTGCCGGAGAACGAATCATTGGATCGACGCTGGGTTAACGGTGACTAATAGAGGTTTACTGAATACATATTTTTGTCCAAGTTTCGTTCGGTTCGTACAGTTAGATTTTGTACTAGAGCAAAAACAAAACATTGTCATTTGTCATTTTTTCAACATTGTATTCCCCATAAGCGAACTCCAAATCGTGATTGTCGGGGAACAACATTTTATATCGACACTGAGTAAGCAGTGGTGGATAGATGATCACAAACTACACGCGTGATGCCAGTTGCGTCCGGATCTGATGCCAGATTCTCTCGCGAGAGCCAAACCGCGATCGACCGAAGTTGCAAAAATCAGTGGCCTAAGCTACGTTAAGAGCGATAACGGGAGAACGGCGAGTCGGATCGAGACCGGATTTGTACCAGCAGATAGGTATTGACAAGACGAACATTTCGCCGTTAAATCTATCTCGTCGTCACACCCATTTCGTTGTGAATCTCCGTTTCTGCACAGAGGCAGAAACAAAAATTCAACATTGTTAACATTAGCGACATTTGATACGTGATTGCCGGAGAACGAATCATTGGATCGACGCTGGGTTAACAATGGCTGATAGAGGTTTACTGAATACATCTTTTTGTCCAAGTTTCGTTCGGTTCGTATGATTAGATTTTGTACTAGAGCAAAAACAAAACATTGTCATTTGTCATTTTTTCAACATTGTATTCCACATAAGCGAACTCCAAATCGTGATTGTCGGGGAACAAAATTTTATATCGACACTGAGTAAGCAGTGGTGGATAGATGATCACAAATTACACGCGTGGTGCCAGTTGCGTCCGGATCTGATGCCAGATTCTCTCGCGAGAGCCAAACCGCGATCGACCGAAGTTGCAAAAATCAATGGCCTCACTTAGGTTAAGAGCTATAACGGAAGGACGGCGAGTCGGATCGAGACCGGATTGGTATCAGCAGATAGGTATTGACGAGACAAACATTGCGTCGTTACACCCATCTCGTTGTGAATCTCTGCCTCTGCACAGAGGCAGAAACAAAAATTTAACATTGTTTTCCATTAGCGACATTTGATACGCGATTGCCGGAGAACGAATCATTGGATCGACGCTGGGTTAACGGTGACTGATAGAGGTTTACTGAATACATCTTTTTGTCCAAGTTTCGTTTGGTTCGTACTGTTAGATTTTGTACTAGAGCAAAAACAAAACATTGTCATTTGTCATTTTTTCAACATTGTATTCCCCATAAGCGAACTCCAAATCGTGATTGTCGGGGAACAACATTTTATATCGACACTGAGTAAGCAGTGGTGGATAGATGATCACAAACTACACGCGTGGTGCCAGTTGCGTCCGGATCTGATGCCAGATTCTCTCGCGAGAGCCAAACCGCGATCGACCGAAGTTGCAAAAATCAATGGCCTCACTTAGGTTAAGAGCTATAACCGAAGGACGGCGAGTCGGATCGAGACCGGATTGGTACCAGCAGATAGGTATTAACGAGACAAACATTGCGTCGTTGCACCCATCTCGTTGTGAATCTCTGCCTCTGCACAGAGGCAGAAACAAAAATTTAACATTGTTCTCCATTAGCGACATTTGATACGTGATTGCCAGAGAACGAATCATTGGATCGACGCTGGGTTAACGGTGGCTGATAGAGGTTCACTAAATACATCTTTTTGTTTAAGTTTTGTTCGGTTCGTATGGTTAGATTTTGTACTAGAGCAAAAAAAACATTGTCATTTGTCATTTTTTAACATTGTATTCCCCATAAGTGAACTCCAAATCGTGATTGTCAGGGAACGAAATTTTATATCGACACTGGGTAAGCAATGGTGGATAGATGGTCACAGACTACACGCGTGGTGCCAGTTGCGTCCGGAATAAGTATTGAGTGTATATTTTATTACGTAGGCATTAAATTGTGAGTTCAAGTAATACAGAATATGAAATCAAGTCTAGAAAAACTCATCTGTCTTCAGATCAAATTTTATTATCTTATATTAATTGAAACACGAATATAAAACTCTCTATTAATTCAAATAAGTGCGTGTTAAAAATCACATCTCCGCTTGAATATTCATGGAATTCTTGAAAAATTCACTTATAAAAAGTTAATTAGATTTCACGTCAGAAATTCTCATACTTTTTATGACCAGTCATAAATATCAGAAAACTAATTATTTTGTCAAGTTGACAATGAATATTTTAATGGATCTGTTTATATATATTTTTAATGTAATCACGTTAATTCATTGAATTATTTATATCCTCCTTTGTTATTTCAAGAGTACAGAATATTCAAGAACATTAAGAATATTCGAGAATATTTTTGACAAAACTAATTGGTATTTCTACAAAATTTGCAGCAATGAATGAAAATAATAATAATTGTATTTGAATGTGTATTAGTAGACATTTGTGCAGTTACTGGCTTGAAATTCGAATGTTTGCACACATATCAACATTATCTTGTACGTTGCGTCAAATTCACTCTCCTATATTATAATTGCCTAGAAGTTAAATTAGCCAAACCTTTTTTTAT
The DNA here is from genome assembly GCA_907164805.1 of Brachyptera putata. Taxonomy (NCBI): domain Eukaryota; kingdom Metazoa; phylum Arthropoda; class Insecta; order Plecoptera; family Taeniopterygidae; genus Brachyptera; species Brachyptera putata. The sequence continues at coordinate 22,768,637 of OU015469.1, read as the reverse complement.
AAGAACGATTTTACTCTACATTGATAAACAGTGGTTACAATCGATATAATTTGTAGATAATATAAATCATATAATTATATTGAAACGATGTATATTTCTATTTTCAGGTCAGAAAGATGGCGGCACTCAGATTAAGCTCATCATTGACTATCCCAACAACGTGCAAGCTCTGTTCAAACCAATGAGGTAAGTCAAGACCGTTATCAAGTTGACATGTTTATTAAATATCATTCTATTATAACCCCACTTTGTGATTGTGAGAGATGAGATTATCATATTACTGAAAAAGCCATTTGAAATATAAAAACTATTTATATGAAAGTGCATGAAAACCAGTAAGGGCCTAAATCATATCATTCAAGATTTATAGAATGAATGAATATTTGGGTTTTACGGCGCGACGACCGATTTTGGAACTATAGAAAAACCTCTTCATAACTTTGTTATTTCAGCATTTATTTAGAAGGAAAAGAGAAGAAAATGAAAAATAAACTATTTCTATCTCCATTATTCCACACAAAAAAACACTGGTTCGTCCAAGAATTATCGAGGATTAAATCTATACATTCTCCTAATACATTGAAGGTGATTTCTTAAACGTTCATATATATTCAAAGTATATTTGAACATTTTTGACAGACCTATTAAAAACACATTCCAGCATTTCATAGCATTGAAAACGTCATAATTATTGGAAAATGAAGACTTAAGTGTTCTGTTTGGAAACAAGAGTTGATTGATGAATAAACAAACCAAGTATTTGCAAGCAAGTGCTGTAGGTAACAGCATAATGAATGAAAATAGAGTTTACGTGCTGAAAGATTGCAGTACATTTCAAATATTCTATTTGATTGCAATTATTAAATCATGACATGCGAAAATTACAAGTTTTCATTCATCAACTTTTTTATGATTGAATACTCTTTTAGAGTATTCTAAAATAAAGAACACAAAAAATTAATTTCAATGAGGACTTTGAATGAGTGACTTCAATTGGGTATGTCTTCTAGCAAAAGTATTTGTGAAAATATCAATTGTTTTCTGAAACATTGAAACAATCATGTTTCTGAAACATGTTTTTTTCAGAATGCATTATGGTGATTTTTGACATGACCCAAGATAGGACATCACTATTAGAAAGACATCAAAAGCATTGGTTTTTCAAGACACATTTGAATAATGGAATATTTTCTTACAGGAAATTTAAATAATTGAAATTTTCCGCACCATAAAATTAGCCATCATTTACTAGTTGTTTGAGAATCATAAATCAGTGTCAGACTTGGTGACCTCTTTCGAGTTCGAACTCAGGTCTTTTGAATATCAAGTGTATTGCGCTGACTACTTGAATTCTGGATGAGCAGCTGCACTGGTTGTGTACAAATTTCTTTCCCGCTGATGTATTTTATTTTTCATGAACACAAAACATGGCGCAAAATGAGAATGAAATGGAGTAATTAATTGATATTTTTTAATGGTTTATTGATAGAACTTCACCAACGGCTAGGTAATTTCAGGGTAACAAATGAGCAAGTGATAATGAAACTATGATGGAACTGATGGAAGTATGAACTAATGATGAGCGAGAGGATGTTTATAAAAACACGTGCCTTTTCGGGACTCGAACCCAGGCCAAACGGTGGCTTCAATTTATGACCACGGAGATTATACAAAGCTGATGATCGCAAACGCAATAAACGCAACCTTGATATGAAGTCAGAGTTTACAGTGTAATCAAGATGTGGTGATATCAACAGACTTTAGCATAATATAAAGAAGGTAACCGACTCCCATACTGATAACATGGGAGGCATTTGTGGTTTCTTGCGGTCAAATCAGAGCTAACGGTCCCATTTGCCTGTCGCAATTTAGCAGATTCCCCTGCGAATGGCTACGGTACCGGTGACATTGTTGAACTTGCAAAATTCATCATTATCGTGAAAAACAAATGCCACCTTCAACATAATAATTCTACTGAGCCGTGTATAGCATTGTTAAGCATTGTTGTTTTATATAGTTCGACATAAAAGCGATATTGCGCTACAGAAATTATGCCGAAGTCTCTTGGTATCATTACATCGTTCTGTAAGCAATCAAAATAATACAAATCACTCGTTATAAGCAACCTGGAATGACAAAAAAGTTCAGAATATAAATGTGTAGAAATGTTCATCCGCGTCTACTTATGTTACACCTCCTCACTCTCAATATACTATACTCGACCAATGGTTCTTCAGTTATAATTCTCAGTTCTCCATATTCCATCACCATACAAAAAAATTGGAATTGATGTCTCTATTTTATTTTCTCAATTTAATTATCTCATTTTCTCAAAATAATGCGTTGTTTGTGTGTATACTGTTACACTCATAGCGTTTTGGCGGCAGAAACTGAATATATAAAGTATGGAATACAGAATGGAAGGTACTCAAGAGTCTTCAAAATAATTGTTGAGTAGAGAAAAGGAAAATTCACGGAAGAATGGTTGATCTCACAGTAAAAGGTTTGACCCTGATGGGGTTGGGTGAAAGAGAATTCTAAAGATGTTTAACGACAAAAGAAACAGATCAAAGAGGTTTATTTACAACTTTCAATGGAGGAAAAAGTGTAGGTTTTTTGAGTGGTTTTGCTTTTGATATCATTCTCATGTTTTAAAAGGGTCAGTGATTCGAAAAAAATGACGTTTGACCAAAGAAAATCATGCATGTTATTTTATGGCGTCTTTCGTTTTTGACAATGCAAAATATAATGAGGCAAATAAGGTAGGTTGAATTTTACTTAACTTATACTTCATGAGTTTTCCAACCCTAATTTTCAAGAGATATATAACAAACGGTTAAAAAATGAAACATACCCATACCTTACTGCATGTGTGAAGCACAAGTTTGAACCAAATACTTGAACGACATTCAATGTGTTTTTAAATGTGAAAAAAAAATATAATGATCAACAATTCATAGATTGATCTGATTTAGATTTACAACAAACTGAATGAACTCACATGTGTCTCGAAGTCATTACGACTGAGACGTAAAACGCCCTTCTGACTATGTGAACTAATATTTCAACTGAAGTCGAGTCGGACGTGGGTTCGAGTCCCGCATAAGCTATGAGTATTGTAGAAATTCCATCCTGCTGATTCATGCCACTCATTTGTGTCCCCATTCTATAAACTAGCGAACTTCCACGAATTGATACTTAGTGGATTAGGCAATAGCGGATTAACTTGTTATTACCCTTGGTTACATATGTTACTTTTGTACCTTCAACTAATTGACTTGTGCGGGAATCTCAAATCACCTTCGCCCGCGGACACCTTGTTCCGCCCGCCAACTGTTTTTCACAAGCCCGGACTCTGACTTGTGCGGCAACCTCATATCGAGTTCGCCCGCGGACCACCGTGCTCTGCCCGCCAACTTATTTTACCAAGTCCGCACTCCAACTTGTGCGGGAATCTCAAATCACCTTCGCCCGCGGACACCTTGTTCCGCCCGCCAACTGTTTTTCACAAGCCCGGACTCTGACTTGTGCGGCAACCTCATATCGAGTTCGCCCGCGGACCACCGTGCTCTGCGCGCCAACTTATTTTACCAAGTCCGCACTCCAACTTGTGCGGGAATCTCAAATCACCTTCGCCCGCGGACACCTTGTTCCGCCCGCCAACTGTTTTTTACAAGCCGGGACTCTGACTCGTGCGGCAACCTATATCGAATTCGCCCGCGGACCACCGTGCTCTGCCCGCCAACTTATTTCACCAAGTCCGCACTCCAACTTGTGCGGGAATCTCAAAATCACCTTTGCCCACGGATTGGATGTGTGCTTAGCTGAAATCCGTGAAACTGGGCCTAACTAACCCATCCAAATCAATGTCCTGAACTGATTTAATCTGAACTAAGATCAATCTCTGAACTAGGATCAATCTGAAACCTACTTCCAACTCAGTGATTAGCCACAGCGCATGTTTTCTTCTATACCCAATTTAGTGAAATATCTCTATTGATAAGCCATTGGAAATCAAATTCCAGAATATGAACGAATTCTTCAGCACCATACAAATGCGCCCTGTATACCATTACTCCTGCCAGGACGACGTGGAATAAATCTCATCCTCATTTAAACTCTCAGCAGCACCATCTACTTGCTATTCAGTCAACCACTTTACAGGATCATGTCATGTCTTAATAACTTCGGATTTAATGAAGACTAATATATAAACGATGCCTGACGTTGGAAGCTCGACACACCCAATCGATGGTGTTAGTGGATAGGAGAGACGGTCGACCGGCTCCGGCAGGTAGTTGACGACAGCCGGAACCTGTTGCACATGCAGTGCAGGTTGTTTTTTTGCCGTCGTTAAAGTAGTTACGTGTTACTCGTATATACATACGTCGTACGTTGATAGGTTTGTTCGATTGTGTCTACATTATCTGCATATTCTGCACTGGTATAAGGGGTGAAATTAGTAAAATCTGCTTCTTACTAACACGGTATTCCGTTTTTTTCCGTTCCGGTGTCACTGGAACCAGTCAGAAACTATATATACGGAAAGTTATGATTGGCTTATTTGACTCACAGGGACGGAAAAAACGTGCAACCGTGTTATTTAGAATCGACTCTTAAGTTCCGCATATTCATTTCTACAAATTTTACAATTTTAAGAATATAAAACACATTAAATCTCATTCCAAGATTAGAATCAATCTCTTAAAATAACGATTCTCCCCCCCCCCCCCCCCCCCACTCACTGCAACATTTGGCGAACAAATAACTTATTCTACCAAACCGATTCCAGCTCCCACTATATAGTGATAATAAAACTTTAACCTTTCCCTACGTAGACATAAAAACTTCCCAACGTCGAATTGGATAACATTCTGTTACTGTAACAGTATTATCTCTATCTGTTGGTGGCGGGGAGAGGGGGGGGGGGTGCGTCGCAATACATGGAAGAGCTGTAGGATGTGATTCTTCAGGGGGTGTAGGTTTGTTTTCCTCCTGCCTGCCTGTGGGGGTAGACTATTCGGCACTGTGAAAGGGTTGCTAGGATACCAAGAGTGACACAGCCTCCGAGATACAGATCAAGATGGTTTAACGACAGGTCAACAAACATATAGGTGATCGGGATGACGACATAGCAGATATATACAGAAAATGATATTTTTTGTCATGGTTATTCTGAATAGAACTAGTATTTTGTTTGAATTGTTGGAAGAAGTAGAATTGGTATTTATTGGATTATTTGTGAAGTTTGTTTTTTCCCTCAGTATCTATGTTTCTTTCTCATACCTTGTGCAATATTGCTATGGTAAATTAGTATAAATTCTCATGTTTGTGCCTAGCGAATGCATGTTCTCGAAGCATGTTTCATGTTTTTGCAATATTATTGAATTAGGTAATGATCCAATATTCTACTAAGATCCCGATTCTGAGAACCCGGCACCTCCACCTATAAGAAACATCCGACAGAAACAAGCTTACAGATGCGTGAACTTCTGTAGATGAATATTATTCCGTCATCGATCATCATGAATATACATATGAATGATCCGATACTGTGAACCCGGCACCTCCACCAACACCATCCAGGAACATCTGAGAGAAACTAGCTAAACTTTCAGATACGTGAACTAATGTAGATGAATATTATTCTGTCATCAATCATGAAAATGAAAGGATGAATAGTCCGTTTTACATTGATTTGGAAGTTTATTGTATGCAATAAAAATATTTTTCATGTATCAAAGCGTATCAAAATACATGACTTTTTATTTGAGGTATTGGTGAATAATCAAAATCAATTGATCAGGACCAATAAGAATTATCGCTTTCAATTTTGTTCAAAGTATTTTAAATTGATCTTAGCTCTTCATACACATTCCATTCTTAGAAGCATCAAACCTCCAGTATTTCCTTCCTTTTTCATCCGCCAATGACAAAACATCTTATCTTAGACATCTCTTTTACACATTCTCCTTAACAATTCCTGACCCGTTTCACGGAACTTCGTTTTAATTCACGTGCCAAAGTCATTCATCTTCTCTGCACATACCACTCGGCATAACGCCACCCTCGTAAGAAACGAGATTAACCACCCTTAAACTCTCATAATATTAACACAATAAAGCGATTTCACCGACGCGACGAACATAATTGAAAAACACTCACGCATTCAGCGTAGAATGATATATGGTTATTAGCTCACAGTATATATATATATATATATATATATATATATATATATATATATATATATATATATATATATATATATATATATATATAGTGTATATGGCGCCGGGTCTCTCTCTCTATCTCTATCTCTCTCTCTCTCTCCATATATATATATATATATATATATATATATATATATATATATATATGTGTGTGTGTTTAATTTCAAGTTTTCGCGGACACAAGTGATGTCGTTTTTTTCCGGATAATGCCGCCTATGATAAGAAAGATGCCGTGGAGACCCCACTCCCCACGTTATGTATATATATATATATATATATATATATATATATATATATATATATATATATATATGTGTGTATATATAATGTCGTAATTCATTGTTATATTGATCCATTTGAAGTCTTGACGGGGGGAGTGATTGCATAGCGACGGGTGCAAAAGAAGCAGTGGCGCTAGTTAGGTGGGATCCGGTTCAGTCAAGTCGTTCTAGCAGCTGATTTGGATCATGGTGTACTCATTTTACAGGTTCATTTATCGACTTCTTGAAGAAAGTTGGTCTGGTCTTCGTTAGTTCGTACTTCGTTTGTTTTTCAGAAGTTGGGGTTACACCGACTTCGTTGTCATTTCATCGCCTCCTTTCATTTAAACAGTACAAGTCAACATTTTATAATTGGATTTTAATACTTTTTTATATTGGTTGATTGTATTTTAATTTTTACATTGAATAACTCCAAGATTGTTACTGTTACTGTTATGATATGTGATATGTGAATTGAATTCCAACTAAAATATCATTTCATTTCGTATGATTTGTTAAATATTACATATTGCTCAAAAATAAATTGTATCTATAATAATATATATATATATATATATCTTCTCGATCCAATCAAATATTATTCAGCGTATCAGTAAGCAAATAAAACATTCGACAAATAGCTTGAACTTTACGTCGTTATGGCAAGTACTCATGTCCAAAAAGTCTGAGTGACTCCATCTGAGTGACTCAGTCATAGTGACTCAGGTTTAGTGACTCAATTGTTAATGAACGCCAATAACAAAGCTGTAAATTAGACGTCGCAACTATTCGTTATTTATTGGTTTGCTGTAGTCCATTTGACTCAGACAATGTGAAAACTGTTTTGAAATCTGCAGTCAGACGAGCATGGGTTTGAGACCCGTTGTAGACATGTGTGGTTATGTAACGTTCCTCCAACCTATCTCATAACTCATCCATCTCATCATCACCCGCTAGTTCGTATTCCGCATAACCTGTCTCTTGGTGGGGTCGCTAGAAACTTTTGTCCAACCATTTCTTCACCACATTAGGCTAATCAATTATCTATACTTTTTATATTCATATTGGGTCTATACGCACTGTACTGATGACTTCGATCTATTGGCGTCAGTGATTGATACATGAGATGATAAGAAGATGAGATAAAAGTGTATATTATTGGGTGTTTTTGGATTTTGGGAAGGAGTCATGGCCTATTCAAGGAACCATTCCAGTATTGACCTGAACAACAAAGGAAAACCATGAAAACTTCCTGTCAGGATGGTCGACCATGGCGGAAATCGGACCCCGGTCTTCTGAATGACGGTTCAGTGAGCTAGCCACTCGACCACTCGTATCAGTGGCTATATAATAACATTATGACTATTGTCACGTGATTCGCGGAAGGATCCTTCTAGCTACGGTACCACTGTTCGACACTATTCACCACTGTTCACCACTGTTCACCACTTCACCACTGTTTCCCACCAACATCATTAAATTCAGTTGCGTTCTTCTAGTACGTGGAAGTGTTCTTTTTATATTTATGTTCCCCCTCTTGGGAAATTCTCCAACCATCATTTTTCCCGCCCTTTTCTTCCCTACCATACTAAACGTTAAATACTTCCTTTCTTGTTAATGTATTCGTTGTGCAGGTTTCATAAGTTATATATGAAAAGATAAGTGACTCGGTGGTTGATAAGTTGATGAATATACTTATATTTAATTGATGATTCTACTTATATTCATCAATATATTAACCATCGAGTTACTTATATTTCCATCCTGAACGTTAAATACTGTTTTACATGTTAGTGTATTCGTTGTGCAGGTTTCATAAGTTACATGTGAAGGGATAAGTGACTCGATGGTTAATAACTTGATAAATGTATAATAATTATATTCATCAACTTATTAACCATCGAGTCATAACTCACTGACCTTGGAGATGAATCATAAATACATATAGAGTGGAACATTAGTATAGGGTGCTAGTTTCTATATTTTTAGTCAAAAAAGTATTTTAATTTGAAATCTTCAAACACCTATTGAAAAACACACTCCTCGTTCGCCGTGATTTTCGAACCATCTCATAAATCATAAAAAACATTCCATTCCTGTGAAACTTTCTTACCACTGCTAGAAACTTCCAAATAAAGTTGCAATAAGAAGCAAATAATAATTCAACTTCATCTTCAACTCATCCTTAATAATTCAAGTTTATTAATTAATTCACGTAATTTCTAGTTTAATTATTCACGTTGGGACGTTTCTTCAGAAACACAGACGTCAGTCCCTGTTTTTCTCCCACGATTCGCCTCTCAATGAGATATCAGTTGAACTGACATTTCGTTTGAACTTTGGGAGATATTTGCATAGTTTTATAAATATAATGAGTATAATAATTTATAATTCCCACAAAAAAATGGAATTCAAGTTATATACAGTTACGACGTTCTACGACACGATAAGTTCTACGTTATATATAAGGTCTTTGGCCATATTTCCTAGCTCAGTCTTCATCAACGTCGACGGCAAAAACAGCTAGAACTTGAGTGTGTGTAGAGGAAAATTTGAATTGTGTAAAAATACTTGGAACATCTTTTCATAACGTAGACCGATATGTCTATGACTGTCATAAGTCTTTTTTGGTTCCTCTTCGGTCAAATAAATCAATATGGTATAGAGACTGGACAGTGGCATACAAGATATGGCGACGAATGTGTGAAGAATAAAATAGTAGATGGAGAGAAGGAGTGAAAGAAAAGAATGGAAATATAATGAATTGGAAAGAACGTGGATGAAAGAAACACAAGAAAGACAAAAAAGAGAACGAGAAAGAGAAAATTGAATGATTGCACCTCTTGATGATGAATAGTGACATTCATGTTACGTTAATTGCTGACATTATGAAATTACATTAGAACTATAAACGAATCTTACGAAATTAGAAACTACTCAAGAATGAATGATAATCTCTCAATAAACAAAAGCCAAATACAAGAAACACTTAACAGCAAATGTATTTTCCACGGTCTTTACATCATCCAACTCGACCTGTTCATCTTGTTGTCAACTCAAGTCCCTCGATTTGTTCGTAAAACTTTCGCTCAAGTGTTTTTCCTTGGTTAGCGACGCGGCGCCTGTTCCCAGGTTGTGTGGCGCCGCGACGTCCGATGAGCGACGGTCGACGTCGGGACGCATAGGTAGCTGCGACGAGGCGCTCCTGGGCTGCACGGCACGGCAGACAAACAACAAACGCGTTAACAGGGGTTGAGCAGTTTCGACACTCGCTGGCTGAATTGTGGAGGTTTAGAGATGTAGTCGAAAGAATTTGAGTTTGAGTTTCATCTGTCTTGAAGAACGCCGTTCTCTTCAAAATATATCCCTCGATGCATTCGACTCCAGCCCACGCTACGTTTTCTTTTCCAAAAATTATATATATATATATATATATATATATATATATATATATATATACATATATATTTAATAACTTGTGGTCACAGACGATGGGACGCAATGATCTTTTTTAGTGACCGATAATTAAATTGTTATTTTATTTTATTTATTTGCTCTCGCATTGTCTCTTTTTTTATCTCGAGTTGCTCACACGTTAGTCATCGGGTGTCGGAACTGCGCCGCCCAGTTCCAGTTACGGGTTACGGGTACATAAAGAATGGTTTATAGCGTGGTACACTCGATGCTCGCCAGAAGAAGGATCATTCACGTATTTGGATTTGTTATTCTCAGAGACGAAAGATGAATGTATTCAGAAAAATAGTACAATTCGATTGTTTATATAGTTACTGAACTGTAATACATGATTCACGATAGTAGGAAGGAAAGGTAAGAAGAGGAAGAGAAAGAAAAATAAGAGGGAGAAGGTAGTAGGAGGGGAAGTTGAAACTTGAAAGATGGACGTACATGATATCTGTGAAAGTTTGATATTAGCAAACCTCATGAAAATACATAAAGTGAAACATTCACTGATCTCATCCGAATCCTACATTTCAGAAAAATCACCATGTATGTTTTTTTTGGTACATATGTATACAATTCAAATATTGATTGTTAACGACCCCATCAAAGTCAGGTTGCCCGGGGTACGAATCAGCGGGTGTGAAACTAATATTTGACCTGAACTGTACGGTTGCACAGCGAGGGTTAATTTAATGGTTTGACGGGTCGGAAACGTTTGATTGATAGCCAACATTGCAACTTCAAACGATGTTTTTGCACACAAACGTAAGTTGGCTGGACACAAGTGTTTATTGAAAGACCCACCAATCACTTTATAAATATGATTCAATCTGACGTGAGAAAACTTCCGAGGAACTTCTTATATATATATACTGTGATTCGTAAATAAAATAGAGACTTTCTGGTTAGAGAAAGAGTTAAAATAGCTGAGAAAAAGGATAGATATTGAACGAAATAGAGGGATAAAGAAAGAGAGGAATATAGTGACACTGAGAGAAATTAGAGAGTATATGTGAGAGAGATGGAGAGAGAGAAAGAGAGAAAGATGGAGATTAAAATAAAAATGAAGAGACGAAGGCATGTATTGAAACAGAGAAAAAGATGAGATATTGAACGAAATAAAAAAGATTAAGAAATAGGGGATTATAGTGACACTGAGAGAAATTGGAGAGGGTGTGTGTGAGAGAGGTGTGTGTGAGAGAGAAAGAAAGAGAAAAAAAGAGTTCAAAATAAACACGAAAAGATGAAGGCATATAATGAAACAGGGATGGTGAGAGAGAAAAAGAGTCAGAAGGAAAGTTATTGAGTGAGATAGAGATAAAAACAGAGGGATATATGTGAGATAAGTAAGAGAAAGTGGTGTGAGACACAAAACTGGAAAACTAATAAAGTGAGATAGAAATAACGTAATAAAATACTGACCACTACTCTATCCGAACACAATTACTATCTGAAATATTCCATGAGTGCAGCCAACAACTATTTCCTCTCCATAAACGTCTTAAAGACTATCGACCCCTTTCAGTCTATCTCCCACCCCGCCCCCGTACCGCCCCCCTACTTCCCCCCCCCCCCTAGGCATCAGAATACAACCACCCTTATCGGTTTACTCACTACTACCAGTTTACATGAGTCGACGCAACGGGTGTGCTTTCGCTTGACAGCTTCCAAACATCATGGCTCGAATTTATGTCCAAGCGAAACATATATAATGTCAAACAGATTATTTCGTATTTTTCTTTGTGAGGAGATTTTTATAGAGAAAGTCAGATCTATTGAGTTTATGTTGTTTTCCAAAGCCATAGTCAGAGTGGAATTCGTTAATTTTATGAGACTACAAGCGTATTTCTCCTGGTTTCATTTTTATTTGATGATATTAAAAAGGCTATGCTTTATAATTATAGTTCTGATGTTACACATTGAATTTACAAGCAATGTGGCAATAATGGAGAATGCTGAAGCCATCCGGATAAGAAGATTGAAGCCATAACAAAATAGAGTTTATCAATAATCAATTATGCACCATGGTTCCGTTTATTAAAGTATGTTTCGATGAAATACTGATTCGCACATTATTTATTTTCGTGAAAACGTTTGAAAAGAATTGTTAACTATTGTTACTAGACTCAATAGATCTGTATGAGAAGCAGAGAAAATTGTGTCATTAATCGAAAATTGTAACAAATTGTAACCCAAACTCATTCAAATAAGTATTTACTAATAATCAGAAAAGTTGGAAACATATTAAAATAATATCGTTTATCAATATCTAATAACATTGTTCAAATAACTGAAATGGCAATATAATTAAAATATCCCAAAGTTCCACGTTTATTCGAAGCTAACGATGAATAATTGAAAATCCTTAAATACGTTACGCTCCATATTATGTTGCCTCTTCTTAGTAACTAGCGCTAGCAACGGAATTCAACGAAAACACAGTCTTTTCTACAGGAAAGACAGCGCATACAAATGAAGATACCCACAGTGCATGTTAACCCCATCCAAATAATGTTACACTGAAGTTAATAGGCCCTTGAGAGTGGAAATGCTGCCAACAAAATAAGCATAAAATTCAGTTATAGTCTTAGTCCTAATGGTTACTTTGTGTGTGGTGGTAGCTAGAGCGTGCATGTGTAGCTGATAGTATTACTATGTTGGCAATATACACAACTACTTGTTGACTGGAATCGTATAAAAAAGAATGGGAAAAGTCAATCTTTGTAACTCTAAACATCTTGATGTGGGGTTGGCAAGCCTGATTATACAGTTTAGCGATACAAAGTTGAGAACCCAAAAGCGTGTCGAGTTTTCAATTTTTATAAATTACCAGAAATTAAATATTTTAGATCGGATGATACATTTTCTCATTTAAATTCTCATTTTCTAACAAGGGGTGATGTAGTTTTGAAAAAGAGGGGTGATATAGTTTTGAAATGCGTTTTCGGGGCAGAAGGAGGACAGCACAAACAAAAATTTCCACGGCACAAACCGGCACAAATGTAGCACAAATAATTGGCGTGGTCAAATATTCAAATTTGTCAAAATGGGTTGCTGGCGTACCCCTAGCACCCCATTTTTTGTAATGTGATTTCTGGGCAGAAGGAGGGTAGCACAAATGGAAATTTCAACGGCACAAACCAGCACAAACGCAGCACAAACGATTAGCGTCACCAAAAGTTTTTGAATAAAGAAAGGGGGTGCTAGGGTTACAGACCTGCTTTAACAATCTGGTGTGTCGATCCAATAGAACATGGTATGTTAACGGAACATTCTCAGTCTTCCTTTATCGATATCGAGTTCAATCATCCAGCTTGTTTAGCGCTTACAAATCCCTCGGGAGTGTAACAAAAACCCTGGATCTACAACAGCGTATAATCGTTAAAGTACGACAGCAGAAACAGTTTTTACCTTTACTGTAATACATATGTATGTATAACCTGTCTCCGTACTTTCATTCCATTAGAAATAAGGTAAAGATAATATTGAATTATTTTCGTAGTGTATAGAAAGATATACGTAGTAGTTTTATTTTTTTTACCATTTCAGATGAGATAAATTCAAACATCCGGTGCTAGAATATATAAAAAAACATTCTCCTCTCTCTATATCTCTCTCTCTCTTTCTTTCTCCCTTTCTCTCCTCTCTCCTCTCTCCTCTCTCCTCTCTATCTATATCGCGCTCTCTCTCTCTATCTCTCTTCATCCCACTCTCTCTTTCACTCACTCCCCTTACCCCCCCCCCCCCTCTCGCCCCGGGTTTGAATGTCAATTCTGTCCTCCATTCACATCTATAGATAAGCAGTACTTTTATTATAGATGTGCTTTAAACGTAGCACGTTATCTCGAGCCAGTGTCAAGTATCAAGGCGTTCTGGAACCATTGTTCGTTTCATGTTAATCCATTTCCGATTTGGTGTTTCGGATGTTTCTTCTTAGATAGCTACGTCAGATGTTGTCTGATTGAATAAGCCTGATGCTAGCCGATTAACCTCGGCAGACTGAGCGATGCTCAGAGTGCAATTCAAAAGAGGGGGGGAGGGGGTGGAGGGGGGACGTCTTTAACGGAAGCAGAAGAAAAATTCAGTTCGTTTTTTTATTTTGGGTGGGAGGAATTCAGATCTTTGATAATGATGGAAAACACGGTTAAGAAAAGGGAATTACTTTTTGAAATATGTGCATTTTCATTATCTCTGCAGAAAGAAATTGAGTAAAGTCTTTAAATTGAAACGAAATTGTTACACGGCGATGAAGAAGATGTGTCTTAACAGAATCTTACAAAGTTGAATAGCATTTTCTTTTTCTATGATTTTCTTCAAATAGTAATATTTTCATTGTGATAGTCACAATTCATGAAATACATGTTGAAATTTGAAATTGAGGCAAATCAAATTTCTCCTAGCAATCAACCACTCAACATACCACTGTTAATGATTATAGACCACGAAATTGAATCCAACATTCTATAAATTGCAATTATATTCACAATCGAAACTAATAGTAACTTTAACAGTGACAATAAAGTTTGCCTCATGTTTTTACGTAGCTTTTTACGTGCTTTTACATGTATCCACAACTCCAACTGATAACAATAACGAATCGACCGTACTATTTTACGCAAGCTCGAGGACTTATTCCAATTTTCTACTTCGCATTGTTAACTCTAACAATCAAATTTGAGTTTTACTTTTTTATACGAGTCTCATTAATGAACTTTTTATAGAAAAATAAACAATGACACTACGAAATCCTTGTATTCAATACATACAATCTATTTCGTGGTGAAGAAAAAATTCTCACAACTAAGCTTTTACTTTCGAAACAATTTTGAACACGTACAACCATTTTCATCATACTAATAAATGTCGCTGGTTCGATTCCTACAAAGTCAGGTCGGTGGGGGTGGGTCGTTGTTAGACTGTCATTTTCAAAAACCTCTCAGTACTCAAAAACTCAGTACATTTTCATTATAAAGATCATTATATGAAGATATTCTCTTCAATTTATCAATAATTACTAGCAATTGAATCCATGCCAAACATGTATACACGGAGCATGTCATTAAAACATATACTCACAAAGTGGTATTCTGAAATATCGGAAACCATTGAAGTTGTGTAGACCTATTATTATGTGTAGTTTGTAGTTATCATAAACTCGACGAGTACATGATAGGAAATAACGAGTATCATTCGGTTTTATAAGCTAGTTTAAAGACGGCGTACGATTCAACGCTAGCAAACTAAATACTACTTACACGATTATTGCAATGCAATGAAACGAGAATGAGAAGAAAAACGTTCGAGAGCACAGGTGAAACAATATATATATATATATATATATATATATATATATATTTATATATAAGTAATATAGATGAATATATGTATACATATAAATATATATATATTGATGTTATTTGTGTAGAATCACCTAGAATAATTTTCTCCGGGTTGCTCTCAAAAGAGAAGATCTTTTCATTCAGTTTTTCATAACTATCGTTCGATTGATGAAATAGTCGATGTATAGATATGCAATCGTTAAATTGAAAATAAAAACTGGAGAGATACAAATTCAATGTATGTTGGTTGCAACTGAGAGCAGTTTCATAGATTGAAAACACGATTGCCAATTAAAGTATGCAAATTTCAGACTGTGTGAGTATTGACACTATTATATCTCTATACTGATTTTCAGCCACGCTATATACGAATATTCATGTTGTACTTTTATATAATAATAGTGTTAGTTTATATTTCATAGTTGTTAAATCAGTTTTGTAAATAACGAATAATTATTCGAATGTTCAAAAAAATAAAATATCAAGTTATTTTTGGCACTATTCTTCAATTTTGTTTCTCATTGATATAAATCGACAAAATGTCACTTGAATAACAACGAAACTTGATACAAAATTATTGATCCCCTATATAGGCTAAGTATGAAAGTGGGATCGTTTAGACGCGGCACCACAAGGGCGATCTTACCACCCCATTTTTAACCCTTACCCATTATCTAACCCATGTCATATATGAGACTCGAACTCACGCCCAACTTGACTGCAGTTGCCAAAACAGAGACTTAGCTGACAGACAGTCGGACAGACGTTTCTATGAAGCTACATAGTCATCGCAGTTCACACAGTTATCACAGCTATTAATAATGATAACACGTACGTCCGTCGTGCCAACATAATATATTTTATCTATTTAACCGCTGGATGCAGTTGCAGTTGCACATCCTGACCGCGAGTGCAGTTGATTAGAGGATAATGACCTTTACTGTACGCAACCATAAACAAGCCAATTCACGTGGTAGACCGCAGGTTCGAGTCCCGGACGCATGCCCAACACATGGGTAAATCTGTGTTGGTCTCCATATATGCACATATTATATGTGGAATGTTGTGGTAGACATGTATTATCGGTTTAACAAATGAAAGTTACGTGATTATTTTGAATCTACATTATGTGGGTATTGCACGTGAGGTGAGAAAGCTATGAATGACAATTATGTTATTAGGCCTACTTCGCAAATAATCCCAACAACAAAATAACACTCATTTTTTTTTTTTTTTGATAACATCGAAACTTGATACAAAATCATTGTTCCCCAATTAAGACTATGAAATATAAGATATTTTGTTGGGGCACCACAAGGGCGATCTTACCACCTCATCAAAGAAAATATATATATAAGTTATATATCATATAAACCCATTTAATTTTGTCCATCGGATCGTAAAGGTATCACAGTGAACTCAAAACATGTCCAAACTAATTAGAGTCCTCCAAGTATATATGTATTTTACATATAGTATAAATAATATAAAAATATAATATTCAATCAATATATAATTCATCCACGAAATAAATGGGAAAGAATATCCCCGAAAATATATCCCGGGAAAAATATTCCCTGAACAACGATTAAAGAATGTTGGTTCGAATTTCGTTCGAAGTTGTAGAGACTACTTGAGATCAATTTTGGAACAATATAATATATACTATATAATATATGATATATAATATAATATGTATATTATATAGGTTTTGAGAACACTGTTGTAATGCTTGCTGTGAATCTATCCGTTAACTTGCGCTTTCCTTGGCTCCGTCTGCCAGCGCTCGATCACATGTATGCTAATAATGTTCTATTTTCTTCTCGTTCCAGGTTTCCCCGTGAACAACAGACGTTACCCAACCATTTCTACTTCACCGACTTCGAGAGGCACACAGCCGAGATCGGCGCTTACCATTTAGACAGGTACACACTGATTTCAACACATTCTCCTGAACTGAATATGTATTCCTTTCGTTCTATTAGTTTTCATCACTGTTCGTTATTGAGTTTACACACAGATAATAGTAGAATGAAGAAAATCCGAGCTAGCAATAATCTCTTTTTATTGAAATAGTCGTTTTTTAATTAAAATATCCGAGCTAGCAATAATCTCTTTTTATTGAAATAGTAGTTTTTTTAAATAACATCGGACTTTGATACAAAATCATTGTTTTCCAATCCAGGCTATGATATAGATATGACTATTCGATAACACTATTCGAAACATTCCAGTTGTCTGATATGAGTTTGTGAAACCCGGCACCTCCACCACTGTTTTTTTTTCCTATCGACAAGTTTATGTATTCAAAACAAATCGAGTAAATATTCATTCAGTATATGTATAAAAGTTATATTGACTTGACATAACACCAAAATAGTGAAATTGTAATAGATAGTATCGTCATTAACCAAAGTTGACTTTTTAAAATCCCACATACTTTTCTGAACTAAATAGGTTATACTTTTATTATATTTGTTTTCATTTACACTAAGGTTCACTACATCCAGATACTGCTATGAGAAAAATAAATCCAAGCTAGCAATATGCTCTTCTTATCGTACTGTTTCTTAATGCAGTATATGCAATTGTTTTAGTTTCAATAAGTTTTTTTGGAGAAAAATAAAACACAAAAATAAAATACTCTTTATGACACTAAAATGCTATAAGATAGCGAATACGATGTTTGATCCAGTTAGAAAATCCATTTCACAAAACAAAATGAAAACTCCTAATGATAACGGTCGACTACATTCGAATACCGTTGTATCAAATTGCCACTAGCTAGAAAGTAGAAACTATATTCTACTGTAATAGGTTTATATTGAATTACATTTGGTCATCGACACCTTCCTCCTACAATGGTGTGTAAATTATACACTTAACTTGCGGAATTACCTTGTATAACACACAATGTATTCTCGGAATCATGTTAGTACAACTCAAACTACCTGTTATTAGTACTCAGCAACCTAACCACATACTAAATAAATCGTAATCATACCTATAGTCCAATACACTATACATTATAATGTTGTACTCTACTGAGATATAACGTTAAAATATTCACCGTTTATTCAGTTTTAGTGCTTTTGAAGTGGTGTAACTATTAGTAATAACGCTGATAATAGAATTAAATGATCATAAGCAAATTGAATTACTTCGAGAAGTGAAACGAGACATGCGCGGGTTCGAGTCCCGGTGTGAGTATGAGTTTTTGGAAACGTCTTATCATTTATCATCACTTTATCGTTTCATTATCAACTGCTTATTTGTATCCTCATATAATCGAACTTTTGGTGGGGTCGTTAAGCACTATTAAAAACAATAATAATAACAATGCAAATATTTCAGTGTACCGTATTGTGCTGTGTGGAGAATTCTAGAAAAAGTACATAGACACCTCTGTCGTAAGATTTTTTTATTTTCATATTGAGTTTACCGACGCACTGTAGCTTAGATCATTCGGCGTCGGTGAATGATATTTGAGATGATGAGATGATGAGAAGACAGGTTAGTTTATCATGTGTTTTTTGATAGTGGGAAGGAGTCAGTCGTGGCCTGTTGTTAAGGAACCATTCATAATGTGAACGACAGAAAAAAGCCTCTGTCAGGACCATGGCGGGAACAGAAACCCGTTCTCCGGAATGCCGGTTCAGTGTGCTAACCACTCGACCACTAGTCTCACTTTTATCGTGAAATATTCCAATAAAATTAAATGTAATCCTACAATTCTATATTTCATTTCTCAAGTATTGGTGGCCCCGATCGACCGTCCCCATCCCAAGTTAACATTAATTCCCCGGGTGTTCCGAGCCTGAAAACGGAGTCAAGATGCGGTTACTTTTACAGTAAACACGAAATATGATAATGCACATAAGTCATTGCCAGCGATACGAGAAAGTGAGAGATGGTTAAAACTCCTCCCACCATTTTTCCTTTTCTCTCTATTCCATATAATCTCAATAAATCTCGAGACCATTTCCATCGCCACGTACGCGTTTATCGTTCGAATATTTCACCGAACGTAAACCAGTCGCTGGTAAAACCGCTAGAAACCCCTTTAAGTGATTGTTATTAAAATACTCCCGCCCATTTTCACCCCTAGATTCACGCGGGAGAAGCAACTAGGTTAAATCGTTCCATTTTTCATTGAATTCATCTTATAAACTTTGTACATCACAGTTTACGTAGATATATTTTGATACGTAGTGGCGTTTAACGGAATATGGGTTCAAATTCAAGTCAAAACCTGAAGGAAAACAAACAGTTTTGCTTTTATTTCCGCCTTTTTATAACTATCACAAATATACACACATATATATATATATATATATATATATATTTGTGTGTGTGTGAGGGTGTTTGTTTGTGTGTATATATACATATAACAGGGTAGGCCCTACTAAGACACACAATCTGAATCTTGTAAAGTAAGGATTAGCGTTAATCCCAAGATTAGTGACGTAGATCAACATATACATTAGTATTCATTAGTAATCAACATCAGTATCACATTGTTTCAGTATTAATATCATAGTAAGCTGTATCCAACCACTGTTATCTGAAAATTCGATGAGAAACAATGATTTTGTATCAATTTTTGATGATTATAAAAAAAATCACCATGAAAATGGTGGAGGTGCCATGTTATATTCCTATCAATTCGCATTCTCTCCCGTAACGTCTATATAACATAGACAGATAGCCTTCTCTACAATTGGCCAGCTTGATAAGGTTGGTAAGAAGGTTGATAATACCTGCTTCAAAATCAGAATAACACGATGAATGATATCAGAATCAAATCAGCAATAATTAGGGGTCTAGCCAGGTAGCTGTCCTTATGGTTCAATCCCAAACCTAACTTCGTCCCTGGCGATAACAACATCAGCACGCGGAGTAATAAGGTGGTACATGCAAGGTGGCTACACAAATAGATAAATTCATATTCACTATTGTTTTCTGTTTTCAGCAACTAGTGTATCTGATTGGAATGTTCACAAGTCCAAGATAATGTTTTGCTCTTTGATAAATATGACATTATATTTGTGTGAATTCAATCACTTTCAGGATAATATGTCAATGAATACTAAAAATGTGATGAAATTCCTTGACGTTATATCTCAAAATTGGTTGAATTTGAAAAAATAGAAGGTCATATCAATTGAAGAGCATAAAATTAACTTTGAAATGTAAAAGTTTTCATTCATTTTCACTGGATCGTGAACATAGAGAAAAGCAGTAAAGATAAATTTCTCTATTTGTGTTAGCACCATGCTTGCACCCCCTTCACCTCCTTTTTCAGGCCAAATGTTATTTCAGTCCCAAGATCCGGCGTCCTTCTAAAGCTAGTCAGACATTCATGGCTTACCATGGAAATGAATAATTATGAATGTTTTAAAATAACGAGAGTAATGTACTTTTTTCGAAGTACGCCTCCTTTTTCCGAACAAAATTTACATATAATTACCTTTCATCACTTCTATCTGTTTTATCACACGACAATCTGATCGCAATGTCCATTACGCCACTGCTACAAGCGGTCTACGCCGAGAAACGTTTGAATCCCTTCTACCCTTTCTCAAGTATTTAACCCCGGTGTAACCCCCCCCCCCCCCCCCCACCCCCACCCACGCAAGAACTCTCAAAGCAGTGATTAAGAGGGGTAAGACGTCTACCCCTAATCTCCCTTGAGAGGTATATACAGTAGTCTGTGTACCGGACATTACTCAAGACGCCGGTTCGATCGTCGGTTTCAGTCTATCTTATAAGATTGTCGCGCGCGTGTTTTCATCGTGAAAGTGACAAGGTTGATCCGTAGGAATCACGTCTAAGCCTATTGGACGGCTTAAGATGAATTGCAGTTTGTTGATCTAATGGTTTATTGGATAAAGCTAGCTAATTGTAGAGGAGACTATCTGTCTTATGGTGTATAGACGATACGGGAGAGAATGCGAATTGATAGGAATAAAACATGGCACCTCCACCGTTTTCATGATGATTTTTTTATCAATATCGAAAATTGATGGAAAATCATTGTTTTCCATTTGAGGCTATGGATAAAAGTAGGATAGTTAAGAAGTGGTACCACGAGGGTGATCTTATCATCCCATTTTAATGATTTTAAATAAAAATTTAAGCTTTTTGCCATAGGACTGCACTGATGATTCCAAGTGTGTAAGACTTCGCTTCTTCTTTCTCATCATAAACTCATATGACATTTCCATGCCTGTAACGGATATGGTTCAAATTTGCAACCGACGAAATCCAATTAAAACTCCGTTTCCGCCTTAATGAATGTATTAAATATCCGACCATTTTTACACTATTTCTAGTGAAAACTGAAATGAACTAACTTTCCTTTGTCATTGATATCTTATAAACTTATTCACGGTGACCGTGTAATCTTTATTATAATATCGTACGTAGCCATGTATGTCAATGAGATTAAACGTTTTGTTCTATTCCGCATCGTAAAACCTATTCAAACCATAATTTTAATTTTATATATTATTTAAGTATAGATATAAATAAATATAAATATAGTTTTGCTTTATCCTATATACATAGTTCATAATACAAATATCTATATACTGTAATAATATATTATATATTAGTATGATGAATATATATATATTTAATATAGCCTTATTAGTATCAATATATATTAATATAAAGTAATCCAAGTTGTGAGAGTGATTTTGTATCATTATATTATAATCCATCAATTGATCTGTAAGTATATTAATCAATAGTACTAAACGTAATTATATATAATATACATAAGGATTGATTATTAATATAGCTTCCAATAATAAGTAAATAATAAACAGATTGTACAATATATAGATTAAAAATTAGATACTTAGGTAAGCAATGAACAATCCTACAAATCAATTCTCGCACGCTTATGATAACAGTATTCTACTCGACTAATAAGTGGTATAAGGTGAAACTATTCAACAAAAAAACATAGAAACGAACATACGAACATAGAACCAAACCAGACCACGAGCGACATAACCGAACATATACCGAATAGGAATCAGGGGTCAAAATGAGTACAAATAATCGATTATTTTTCTGTATTCGGACCTGTTATTCGAAATTCCAAGGTCAGATAATGTTTGCTCTTTGTAAATAACATTATTGTAGTGAATTCAATCACGTTTATAATAATATGTCATTGAATACTAAAAATGTGATGAAATTCATTGACGTTATATCTCAAAACTGATTGAATTCAAAAAATAGAATGTCATAATAATTGAAAAGCATAAAATTAACTCCGAAATGTAAAAGTTTTCATTCAATTTCACTGGTTCGTTGACATAGAAAAAAGCGGTGAAGATGAATATTTCTATTTGTGTGAGCACCATGCATGCACCCCCTTCACCTCCTTTTCAGGCCAAATGTTATTTCAGTCCCAAGATCCGGCGTCCTTTTAGAGCTAGTCAGACATTCATGGCTTACAATGGAAATGAATAATTATGAATGTTTTAAAATAACGAGAGTAATGTACTTTTTTCGAAGTACGCCTCCTTTTTCCGAACAAAATTTACATATAATTACCTTTCATCACTTCTATCTGTTTTATCACACGACAATCTGATCGCAATGTCCATTACGCCACTGCTACAAGCGGTCTACGCCGAGAAACGTTTGAATCCCTTCTACCCTTTCTCAAGTATTTAACCCCGGTGTAACCCCCCCCCCCTCACCTCCCATGCACTCCCCCTCACCCACGCAAGAACTCTCAAAGCAGTGATTAAGAGGGGTAAGACGTCTACCCCTAATCTCCCTTGAGAGGTATATACAGTAGTCTGTGTACCGGACATTACTCAAGACGCCGGTTCGATCGTCGGTTTCAGTCTATCTTATAAGATTGTCGCGCGCGTGTTTTCATCGTGAAAGTGACAAGGTTGATCCGTGGGAATCACGTCTAAGCCTATTGGACGGCTTAAGATGAATTGCAGTTTGTTGATCTAATGGTTTATTGGATAAGCTAGCTAATTGTAGAGGAGACTATCTGTCTTATGGTGTATAGACGATACGGGAGAGAATGCGAATTGATAGGAATAAAACATGGCACCTCCACCGTTTTCATGATGATTTTTTTAACAAAATCGAAAATTGATGGAAAATCATTGTTTTCTATTTGAGGCTATGGATAAAAGTAGGATAATTTAGAAGGGGTACCACAAGGGTGATGTTATCATCCCATTTTAATGATTTTAAATAAAAATTTAAGCTTTTTGCCATAGGACTGCACTGATGATGGTAATGATGATGATGATGATGATGGCTGATGATGATTTAACGACTGTATGTGAGAAATATTTAGCAATGCGATTCCCTGATTTGTCTAGAATTTTTTTATTGGTAATTGAATCAGATTTATAAAATCAGTATGAACATTTTCGATTATAGTCGGTTAGATTTTTTTCTCCCATAGTGTAGTTTTTACTTCAATCATTTGGTTACGCTGGGCTAGATATTTTGACGTTGGAATATTTCAGAATTTCTTGGCGGGAAAAATACTCATTACGACACGATATGTGACAACTGAATTGGTACGAAAATGGCGGACTAATTTTTACAAACATTTACCAATTATCAATATAATATTTTCAATAAATGTTGTTGTAATATGCATTCGCTCTAATCTGTTTTTAGTTTTAATTTCATTTTGTTTAATGAGATTTACTCAGTACCAAAAACTTCTTCTGTAGAGTGAGTCGACAATAAGTTCTGTATAAGTTTCAATGTGAACCTTCACTCTAGAAGGCAGTGACGTGAATTGTATTATTGTCAAAGTTTCAGATATACCTGTATACACGTGAGAACAAAAACGTGACAAACATAAATATTGCAATTATAATTGAATAGCACTGGTATTGTTAAAGGACATAACAACCCTGAAACTAAATTATGTTGAATGATGACGATATTTATTTCCTTAATTCCAAAGAAAACTAGAAATCATCATCTCAATTTTGAAAATTATAAATATTTCACTTGTCCTCCAGGACCCGACCCGTTTTCTGAGTCGTGAAGTAGACATTACTCGATTCTGTTCATGTTTCTATACAGAATCGGTAATGCCTACGTCATGACTCGTGGTCTCTGGAGAACAGAAAAAAATATTGAAATTTCCAAATTTGAGATGATGATTTCTAGTTATCTTTAGAATTGTGGAAATAAATACCGTCACCATTCACTATAGAATCTAGTTTTAGAATTGAAATTGTATTATCGCTCATTCATAATCCATATTGAACAACGAAACTCAAAACAAAAATGTATTATCAAAACTATTTATCAATACGATATAGATCAATCATCCCCTTAATTCTTATTTAATCATTTCAGTAAGCCGTGATTAAACTAATGAAACTCGTCGGTATCAATTCAATAGAAAATCCGTATAAACCTCTTTCCAATAGTTACTATAGGAAATAGCCACATAGACAGTTTGTAGACATAGATACGTCCCTATCAATGCTATATATATATATATATATTATGATGATTTCCAATTGAATCTATTTGCTTTCCAGTTCCGTAAATGGAGTTTTAATGACAAGTTAAACCATCGATTATAGATTCACTACGCAGGGATAAGTAAATCCGTTTTGTAAGCTTGTTATTTCTATATGAGTCGGACAGACAGTATAGTAGATGGAGTCGGAGAGCAGTATTTCTAGGAAAAGAGATGGTAAATGTTTTTTTATGAAAATAGATTAGCGTTGTTGAATTCCCATATGTTGGATTTGGATATAAAAGTAGAATCTAGCACACTGTTGCAATTGAATTCAATAAATATAATCCACAATGCCTTTTTTAACAATTGATTTCGAAAAATATGAATAACTGATTGTGAATGATAAAATATTGTGATCACAAATTGCCACATAATATCAACATTAGTGTTTAAGTAGACATCGTTAGAGAATTATTAAATCAAATAGAGACATGTTGATAAAACAGACCTTTAAATTATAGCTGCCCTATTTGAAGTTTAAGTTACCATTCTCTCCATGATTTCGAGATAAAACATATCAGTTGTTTCTAGATTACTCGCTATCCAGATAATTTCGATATCAAAATAGAAACGGTTTATTATTTCTCACTTATAAATTCTCACTATTATCCTTGTCTTGTTTTCTATATTTGTATTACTATTATATTCTATATTGTATGTACTGTTCATCTATAGGCCTGTTCCTGTTCATAGTGATGTTATTATAACTATAATTTGACATGTTATTTAGTTTTCATGTTTGTTTGTTGATTATATTATATTTATGCCACAGACAAGCCCAAATAGGCTTTGTGAGTGCAACAACAACAACAACAACAACAGAACCTTATCAATAGTCCTTGAATTAATATATTAATCATATATTTAAATAAAGTTCGTTGAAATATGAATCTTCTTCAACAAATCCCTCGATAGTGACTTTAATCGAAGTCAACACAATGTGAATGTTTATTGTCAATAACATTAAAACTTTTTAAAATGACGACAGAGATAGAAGACCTTGCAGATAAATCAACAAGAAAAACTGGTAAGAAACTAGAAACCCGATTCGATCAAAAGTAAATCAATAACTTATAGGTATTGAATGTTGAACTTCGTTTAAACTCAGACGATAGAATTACAGGAAACTTTTAACAATCGTATATATTCGATGTTTTTTCGTATTTAACCTCAGTCTGGAAGTGAATAATAGATAGTTCCATTGAAACACGTAACTTCCGTCTATTTCTAATCATCTTTGACAATTATTTCTGATTCTGTTCCTCATGGTATGGTACGGGTGATAAAAAGTATAATGCCTTGTTAAAGGTATATCCCAAATGGAGAAAGTATCAAAATGTCAAAGTTGTCTTTACATCGTTCGTCGTTAAAAAACAAAATAAAATACTTTTAACGGTTGATCTACGTGGAAACGGACAATATAGATCTATATCGTTGCTTCAAGTCTTTTTTCATCGTGGAAAAACGAAAAGATTGTATGATGGAACATAAAATAACGTTCTCATTAGAAAGAATTCGAAACTTGATTTTGTATCCCGTACAATCTAGATAACAGGCTATTATTACCAAAATAACTACTTTCCGATTGAAGACTGACGTCTTTTCCAGTTTTAAATGGATGTGTATTTTAGATTGATTCAATCACAAAGATCGATATTCTAGAGGAAATGTGTAATTATATTCATATTCGTATAAAATATAGAATATAATATATAACTTTCAATATTTAGGTGATATGTATATTGATTCCTTGACGACCCCATCAAAATCTAGACTATTTGGGGGACGAATGAGAGGATAATAAATGAATGATATTCATAAAAAACATGCCTTAAACAAGACTCGAACCCACGCCCGACTTCACTTCAGTTTCCATTGCAATGCCTAACTGAGCCAAACGGACAATATAAAGTTGGTGGTGAACAGAACACCACTTTGTTAGACCTCTTTTGTTAACGCTACATACGAGTAACGTTCTAAAATGTTTATCTATCCTCATGACAGCGAATTTATAACAGAAAGTTAGTGTAAATTGTGCAGCTTAAACGTGCAGTAAAACACTTTTCTTTAGAACAAAAATTTCCTGTAATTCTCTTATCTTGGCTTGAAAGAAAGCTATCGACTGAATCATGGCCACCTCGATTGACCGCTATTTGTTTGCCGCCCACATAGCCTCGACCACCCCCTTCCCCCCCTTGACTTTAGTCGACCGACCCGCACCCTGGCGTCTACCTCCATCAACTAGAGCACGCCGGTATTTACTCCGGGCAAGCAGCGTTCCAGCCGCGGAACAATGGACGAGATGTTTACACACAGAAAACTTGTTCCCGTTTCATTCCTCTTTTGTTAGTTACGTTAGACAGGGTATCCTCTTCCTCGCTTCCCTTTCTTCCTACGAAAACCTCCGTAAAAACCAGACAGAATGAAGCCTCGTTTAAGAGAAGATATACTCAGTGCGTGGCAAACATCAATGTTTGGCAATAACTTGAAACTGATAGAAATATCAAGCTTGGAATAGCAGTTCAGCATCATCACATTAAATCGATTAATCGTGTCTGACCTTACAAACACAAAGTTTCAGAGAACAAAGAAAGAAACTAGGAAACCACTTTCTCACTCAATGCATGGTATTTACATACTTTATTAATATTATAGTTAATGACGTACTATAACAATGCTCCGTGAATCTCAGTGGATAATGAATGATATGATGAAAACATGATATAAAATGTTATTTCATTCTTGTTGAGGAGCATTCTAATACCCTTGCTTTGAACTCAGTCTTCAACCAACAATGACAATTAACAATGATTCTTCATACCTTCTCATTGTATGTCAGCTCATTTCGTATGTACATGTAAATAGGCATTTGTTTGTTACAATAGTATCTGCCTTGATGCTTTACATTTGTCTTGGAGTTTCATCTATGTACGTGTCTCCTTAGTTGTTGGTATAGTGCCGTTGTCATGGCAATATAACGATAATATTGGTAAACAACGAAATAGTTAGGGACTCTTTGAATTGTTTGGCAGAACGCTGGAGAAATCCTAGTCATATTACAGCTGTTGTACCGTGATATGTAATCTTATTTGAGTTTTTGTATGCATTAATATACATTGCAAAGACTATTAGATATAAATCGGAAGACTAGTGAAGATTACTGAATGTAAGAAGTAGAATCTCTCCACTCGACTGCAACGAATTCACATCAAAATCTTGATATACAATCATTGTTTCACACTTAATGCAAGTGATTGATTAGAAGACATTTCAAAAGCGACACTGATTAAGTTGATCAGTCTAGTCATTGGAAACATCAGTACCGGTATTGAAACTTCAATGATCCATTTGTTAGAATAATTGCACTCATTTTTGTATCAAATGAGAAAATAGAAGGAATCTAAATTTTCCGTTTTCGAATATGAGGATGACATGACTCTATGATTCACAAAATATCACGATGAGTCACGTATGTGGAAAATATTCAAATCCGAAAACCAATATCCTCTGTTCATCTATCAAACATGCATCAAAGCGCCAAGAATGTACTGTTTTCCCAGCTCTAAGTACTTTGAGTGAGAGACAAGTTGGTACTAATGAACTGCCATTTTACTTTGTCTATCATGTTTACCACCACGAACTACATTATGAACTTCAATATATAATACGTTCATTTTAGCAATGAAACCAGAGTATGTCATTGCTATTCTCGTGATGCAGCCATTAATGAACATCCCAAGCAATTAAAATGCATCACAGGAATAAATCTGGTTCATTTACAAACAAAAACAACTGTATAGAGAGCTTAACGAGAGTTTATGTATAAGTATGGACATATTCACATCGTTTGAAATAACGACCATGACATTCTACGTATGGAAAACAAAATGAACAACTTCATAACGGGATGTTTTCATTATTATTTACACTAACTTTGAAGAAGTTGAGTTGTTACATCGGCAATAGAGTATAGTTCAAGACACTTCACTCTTATGGCAGAACGAATCTGAATACTCCATGCTCGCTTTCAGTCCATGTCTGCAATTAGTGCCGAAACCGACCACTGTCGCTGCGAGCTGCCGGCTTAGTAGTCTATATTCACCGAACCTCCGGTGTATGTCACAACATGCGGACGTTATTGTTGATGCTGTTACGCGCACCCTAAATAATTAATTAACCAGGGACGTCGTTAGGGGTACCAGGGTGAGGCGGAGATTCACAACAAGATGGGTGAACGACGAAATGTTCGCCTTGTCAATACCTATCTGCTGGTACCAATCCGGTCTCGATCCAACTCGCCGTTCTCCCATTATCGCTCTTAACCTAAGTTGGACCTTTGATTTTTCCAACTTTGGTTGATCGCGGTTTGGCTCTCGCGAGAGAACCTGGCATCAGATCCGGACGTAACTGGCACCACGCGTGTATTCTGTGACCATCTATCCACCACTGCTTACCCAGTGTCGATATAAAATTTCGTTCCCCGACAATCACGATATGGAGTTCGCTTATGGGGAATACAATGTTGAAACAATGGTACATGTTTGTTTCTGCCGCCGTGCAGGAATGGAGATTCACAACGAGATGGGTGTAACAACATATTGTTTGTCTTGTCAATACCTATCTGCTGGTACCAATCCGGTCTCGATCCGACTCGCCATACTCCCGTTATCGCTCTTAACCTAAGTTGGACCTTTGATTTTTCCAACTTCGGTTGATCGCGGTTTGGCTCTCGCGAGAGAACCTGGCATCAGATCGAGACGCAACTAGCACCACGCGTGAAGGCTGTGACCATCTATCCACCATTGCTTACCCAGTGTCGATATAAAATTTCGTTCCCCGACAATCACGATTTGGAGGTCGCTTATGGGGAATACAATGTTAAAACAATGTTAAATTTTTGTTTCTGCCGCCGTGCAGGAATGGAGATTCACAACGAGATGTATGTAACGACGAAATGTTCGTCTTGTCAATACCTATCTGCTGGTACCAATCCGGTCTCGATCAGTCTCGCCGTTCTCACGTTATCGCTCTAAACCTAAGTTGGACCTTTGATTTTTTCAACTTCGGTTGATCGCGGTTTGGCTCTCGCGAGAGAACCTGGCATCAGATCGGGACGCAACTGACACCACGCGTGTAGTCTGTGACCATCTATCCACCATTGCTTACCCAGTGTCGATATAAAATTTCGTTCCCCGACAATCACGATATGGAGGTCGCTTATGGGGAATACAATGTTGAAACAATGGTAAATTTTTGTTTCTGCCGCCGTGCAAGAATGGAGATTCACAACGAGATGTATGTAACGACGAAATGTTTGTTTTGTTAATACCTATCTGCTGGTACCAATCCGGTCTCGATCAGCCTCGCCGTTCTCCCGTTATCGCTCTTAACCTAAGTTGGACCTTTGATTTTTCCAACTTCGGTCGATCGCGGTTTGGCTCTCGCGAGAGAACCTGACATCAGATCCGGACGCAACTGGCACCACGCGTGTAGTCTGTGACCATCTATCCACCATTGCTTACCCAGTGTCGATATAAAATTTCGTTCCCCGACAATCACGATATGGAGGTCGCTTATGGGGAATACAATGTTGAAACAATGTTAAATTTTGTTTCTGCCGCCGTGCAGGAATGGAGATTCACAACGAGATGTATGTAACGACGAAATGTTTGTCTTGTCAATACCTATCTGCTGGTACCAATCCGGTCTCGATCAGCCTCGCCGTTCTCCCGTTATCGCTCTTAACCTAAGTTGGACCTTTGATTTTTCCAACTTCGGTCGATCGCGGTTTGGCTCTCGCGAGAGAACCTGGCCTCAGATCCGGACGCAACTGGCACCACACGTGTAGTCTGTGACCATCTATCCACCATTGCTTACCCAGTGTCGATATAGAATTTCGTTCCCCGACAATCACGATATGGAGGTCGCTTATGGGGAATACAATGTTAAAACAATGTTAAATTTTTGTTTCTGCCGCCGTGCAGGAATGGAGATTCACAACGAGATGTATGTAACGACGAAATGTTCGTCTTGTCAATACCTATCTGCTGGTACCAATCCGGTCTCGATCAGCCTCGCCGTTCTCCCGTTATCGCTCTTAACCTAAGTTGGACCTTTGATTTTTCCAACTTCGGTTGATCGCGGTTTGGCTCTCGCGAGAGAACCTGACATCAGATCCGGACGCAACTGGCACCACACGTGTAGTCTGTGACCATCTATCCACCATTGCTTACCCAGTGTCGATATAGAATTTCGTTCCCCGACAATCACGATATGGAGGTCGCTTATGGGGAATACAATGTTAAAACAATGTTAAATTTTTGTTTCTGCCGCCGTGCAGGAATGGAGATTCACAACGAGATGTATGTAACGACGAAATGTTCGTCTTGTCAATACCTATCTGCTGGTACCAATCCGGTCTCGATCAGTCTCGCCGTTCTCCCGTTATCGCTCTAACCTAAGTTGGACCTTTGATTTTTCCAACTTCGGTCGATCGCGGTTTGGCTCTCGCGAGAGAACCTGACTTCAGATCCGGACGCAACTGGCACCACACGTGAAGTCTGTGACCATCTATCCACCATTGCTTACCCAGTGTCGATATAAAATTTCGTTCCCCGACAATCACGATATGGAGGTCGCTTATGGGGAATACAATGTTAAAGCAATGTTAAATTTTTGTTTCTGCCGCCGTGCAGGAATGGAGATTCACAACGAGATGTATGTAACGACGAAATGTTCGTCTTGTCAATACCTATCTGCTGGTACCAATCCGGTCTCGATCAGTCTCGCCGTTCTCCCGTTATCGCTCTTAACCTAAGTTGGACCTTTGATTTTTCCAACTTCGGTCGATCGCGGTTTGGCTCTCGCGAGAGAACCTGACTTCAGATCCGGACGCAACTGGCACCACACGTGTAGTCTGTGACCATCTATCCACCATTGCTCACCCAGTGTCGATATAGAATTTCGTTCCCCGACAATCACGATATGGAGGTCGCTTATGGGGAATACAATGTTGAAACAATGTTAAATTTTTGTTTCTGCCACCGTGCAGGAATGGAGATTCACAACGAGATGTATGTAACGACGAAATGTTCGTCTTGTCAATACCTATCTGCTGGTACCAATCCGGTCTCGATCAGTCTCGCCGTTCTCCCGTTATCGCTCTAAACCTAAGTTGGACCTTTGATTTTTTCAACTTCGGTTGATCGCGGTTTGGCTCTCGCGAGAGAACCTGGCATCAGATCGGGACGCAACTGACACCACGCGTGTAGTCTGTGACCATCTATCCACCATTGCTTACCCAGTGTCGATATAAAATTTCGTTCCCCGACAATCACGATATGGAGGTCGCTTATGGGGAATACAATGTTGAAACAATGTTAAATTTTTGTTTCTGCCGCCGTGCAGGAATGGAGATTCACAACGAGATGTATGTAACGACGAAATGTTCGTCTTGTCAATACCTATCTGCTGGTACCAATCCGGTCTCGATCAGCCTCGCCGTTCTCCCGTTATCGCTCTTAACCTAAGCTAGGCCATTGATTTTTGCCACTTCAGTAGATAGCGGTTTGGCTCTCGCGAGAGAACCTGAGACGTCGTTAGGGGGTCCAAGGTGGGGCGCGCCCCACCAATCGTCATTTGCACCCACCAATAATTCATTTTTGTACAAAAATATATATATATATGCCTATATATGTTGACTCGTGTTGACGTACGAATAACACAGAATGAAATATTTTGCTAGGAGATATCACGAAAATAACTTCGAAAATGTTCAGAATGTTAACATATTGATTGATAATAACTCTGGAAATGTCCATCATGGTTTAACTATTATCCTCAAAAA
This sequence comes from Brachyptera putata, assembly GCA_907164805.1. Classification (NCBI taxonomy): domain Eukaryota; kingdom Metazoa; phylum Arthropoda; class Insecta; order Plecoptera; family Taeniopterygidae; genus Brachyptera; species Brachyptera putata. The sequence continues at coordinate 22,735,953 of OU015469.1, read as the reverse complement.
CTGCTTGTAGATCGCCACAATCACTTAAAAAATACCATATTTCAACAAGTTCCGAGCTAATGTTCGAACTGAACACTGAGATGGGTTTTCTGAGATATGGGTTTTCTGGGATTTGGGTTTTCTGAGATATGGGTTTTCTAAGATTTGGTCATTCGAGTAAACGAAGTATCGAATTGATAGTTTTTCTAAGATATGGGTTCTCCAGGATTTGGGCTTTCTAAGATATGGGTTTTCTAAGATTTGGTCAGTCGAGTAAACGGAGTATCGGATAGATAGTTTTTCTAAGATATGGGTTCTCTAGGATTTGGGCTTTCTAAGATATGAATTTTCTAAGATACGGATTTTCGAGGATTTGGATTCTCGAGGATTTCATATTCTGCCAACAAAACCATTCTAAACCTATCGAGACAACCTAATACACATTCTAAATAACCTTCCATTTTTTCAATATTCGAAATTAAATCTTCATTCACGCCCATCTAATAATATACATATATCTTCTCCACCAGACTACTCGGTTTCCGTCGTGCCATGCCAGTGACCGGTCGCATCCTCAACGTCACCACCGAGGTGTACAACGTGGCCGACGGCGACCTCCTCAAGACATTCTTCGTGTCACCAAGCAACAATCTGTGCTTCCACGGCAAGTGTTCGTACTATTGCGACACGGCGCACGCGATCTGCGGCAATCCGGACACGTTGGAGGGCTCGTTCGCCGCGTTCCTGCCGCCCAACGAGATGGCCACGAGGAAGGTGTGGCGACATCCGTGGAGGAGGTCGTACCACAAGAGGAGGAAGGCTCAGTGGGAACAAGGTAAGAGAGATATGGGATACATAACCAAACACCAAGTCACACAATAATCACACGAACGAATGGAATTGATGACTAGTGAATGACCTACCCATCGATGTCACATAAGTAAGACATAAGATCCATTAGAAAGTGTTTATTGTGTGGATGTTTTTTTCTAAACTTGATGGAGAATCACTGTTCCCAATTAAGGCTATGGATGGAATATAGAATCGTTTGAAGAGGCACCACAAAAGTGATCTTACCACCACAAAGAATAAATATCAATAAGTAGATTCTTTCAACAAACGATACATCATAGGGTAGGCCTAATCATTTCAGGGTTAGAAAACAATTCAAACATTCACAGTGGGAAGAAAAAATCTTGAAATCTTCTTTTTTTCTTTTTTCTCTGTTCTTGTATTTATTACAAAATGTAGCATTTTGTTGAATTCGTTGAACGTGAATTCAATATTCCACGTCTGTACAATGAGGGTATCTCTAAATGCCCACATAGTTCACAGCCCGGTCGAGGTGGCCACTATTAAGCCACTAACTCTTCACCACTGGTAACTTTTTCACAAATTCAACGTGTTTTTCGTAGACTCTGATTACTGCTCGCTGGTCCGCGACATCCCCCCCTACGACACCGGCCGGCGCCTCCTGGATCTGATGGACATGTCGGTGTTCGACTTCCTCACCGGCAACATGGACCGCCATCACTACGAGACGTTCCGACTGTTCGGCAACGACACCTTCCCCCTCCACCTCGAACACTGCCACTAGTTCGGACGTCAGTAGCTAACGAGACTTGCCGATACCAGTCTTACGGTGTGCTAAGCGAATACACACTAAAAATCGTAGGTAAGAACTTGTTAATTATCAAAATTTGATGTTTTTACGTAGACTTATACTGCTCGCTGTTCCGCGAATGACTCCTTACCATAGCACCAGGCTCTTCCTAAATAGAGTACATGGTACTTGGGTCGACACCTACACGCCGACAGGAACACTAAGTAAATCTAAACTGTTAGAACTCTATGTTTGAACGAAACTGCCATCACTCACATCGGCCAGAAGGTTATCGAAAGCGATTAAAAAACAACGACAATAACTGGCGACGTTTTGCGTTGATGTTCGACTACCACACTAATCGTTCTCATAATTGTATTTTATTAATCACTATTTGTCTCTTTAGATATTATCAATTTCTCATACTTTTTAGAATTGTAGATTCCGTTTCAAAATGGGAATAAGTTAGAGTACTCGGGTGGACACCTACACACGCCCGACAGAAAATAATTGTAACTCTATAAACTGTAAATAATAAACTATAATGAGTTTGTGGATAACGAAAAATGCAATAATATATTATATAGATAGAAGAATGGAATATATCAGAAAGATGACATAAAAAAACTAACGACAAATAAAATGTTGGAAGACAGTGGTTTGCTGTTTGATGTTGGATTTCGGTATCTTTCGTCGTTAATTTGTATTTTTATTATTTCACTAATTTGTCTCCGTGCGATATTCTAACATTCACTCCCAAACGTTTGATAATTTGTAGGATTTCCGTAGGAATAAGAAGCTGGTGAATAAGATTCGAATCATTTAGTCGTATAAATTTGTATGCCTACTGTAAAATATTATTTGTACTTGTATTCACGCGAGTTGAAAGTTGTCTGCCAACGAGAACATCCACCAATCCCAGTTTCATGTGTATCCTTGTAGTTCTACGAGGACCAATGACTTTTCAGTAAGAGATTCACCCTAAAAATATGACTACATCTTTCAAAAATATCGTGTTTTCAAACCTGCAACGAGTTTCTATCTAACTAACGAAGATTTTACATTTCACTTCTTTGAGAGAAGTAAAGCTATTCCTAGTATGAACATAGTTTTTAGTTTTAAATTTATTCCAGAAAAAACTTGAAGTGTATATATTCGGTCCGCCACTTAGATGGTCATTGATCCCATATTTTCTGGAATATCTTCCGAAACTTCCCAAACTTCCCACACCTGGACTCTTCAAGTTATCCCTGAACTTTCCGGCCCAGAGTCAACAGGTTAACGTTGCCCGTGGGTTTTACTGAAGGACCAACCAGTAGTCAACCAGACGGCCAAGTTTTGCAAGGAAGCATTAGTGTAGTATGCAAATAGTCCCAATTAAGATGTGGTCACTAATTTATAAGCCTAAAATATACATATATATATATATATATATATATATATATATATATATATATATATATATATATATATATATATATATATATATATATATATATATATATATATATATATATATATATATATATATATATATATATATATGAGCTTTACTCGACTGTTTTCAGACAAATTCGTACAACAAAATTTAAAATGAATATTATGTTTTTCATCTACTTCGAAAACTTGCCACCAAGTCATTTTTTCCCAATTAAGGCTAAGTGAGATATCGTTTGGACGGCACGATCTTTCCACCTCATGAATTAATTAATGTACCGGAAATTCAATTTATCAGATAATTATGGATCAAGGAATCAACTTCACTCATATTATAAATGAATTATATACATGTATCGGATTTTATACTATCGACCTTTATTTTCAAATCAGTATAATTACCACAAATGATTTAACCAACTGAAAATAACTTCCATTCCGATTCGTTTCATTTCATATATTATTTGTGGATAAAACAACTTTTCTAATTGATTAAAAATGTTTGCGAAATGGGGCAAAAGAGTTTATAAGTTAGCAAGAGTCAATGAGGTAGTAGGTCGGCGAAGAGAAGAAACTTCAAAGGTACCGAGATCATAGACAATGTGGAGTTACAATTGAAAGAATGGCTATAGTATAGTATAGAGTATACATCCTAGAGTAAAGTATAGAATAAGGTCCAGTATTTTACAATTTACTATTACATTGTTAGGTATTGATGAGATAAGTTTGGATTGTCAGTATATATAGTGAGAGGGAATAATAATATGAACTATAGTGATATAAAATAAACGGATACGGGAATGTGGTAAAGTATACTATGGTGGAGTTCAAGATATCAAAGCGTTCAAGATGATTGCCTGAAGAAAAAAGAGTTATAAAATGATGGTTATAGAATAGAAACTTCGGTAACAATAGAATAATGTGATTGTTGGATGAGCGAAGTGAAGACTCAATTTCACTTGACTCGAAAAAGCAGTACGTTTTTTTTAATGTTTTTTTCTCGCACTCTACGGGTCAAACGAAAATTAAAATTCAATTGAAACTTGGCATGCCTAATTCGATGCCCTATAGTTTGAGGCGCAATCGATTGCACCACTTCTATGAAAACTGATTTTCAATTTTTCAAAATTCATCAACGCGGAAACACGTAACGAGTTTTCCTAGTGAATGAGAAATACAAATTAGAATTTGACTACGAAAAACGATTAAAAATCTGATTAGAAATAACTAGAAAGTTATTAAGAAGCGTTGTATAGATGGTTATGGAGAATAAGATAAGATTTATACACAAGATTGTAGAGTACTATTTTCTAAATTGGTGATTTTAATTAATGATGCATGGTTTTGTAGAATCATTAGAAAATATGGAAATAGCCACTTATCTGCACTAAGAAGTCATAGGCCTAGAAGTATCTGTATCTATCAAGTTACACATATTATTTATACAATAATCTATTCAATTCATGAACTGTTCAATATCTTCAATTTTCAGATACTTTTTCATATATTTCTATTCTGGTTAGAACATAGTAAAATAAATGTATCTTTCATGTCAAACGCATGATCTGTGTGTGATATTGTATTGCGGCATATTTCGTACCAAAAACGTATTACTCATCAAACTAAAAACTGCGTATAGCGTATCTACACATCTATAATTCACATAAAAAAATTGAACTTATATTCATTCCAATCGAAAATGATTGCATACAGCTTCGTAGTTTACACTTTTGATGCCAAAATATCCTTTTGATGCCGTTGATTAATTTTGGCGAACTCGAGTTTATTATTGTGTGAAAACCTGCCGTGCATATCATACTGACGGTCACTGTTGATTACCAGTGGGATACCGACAAATTACATTGCTCGATTAAATGGCATGCGATATGAGAACATTAATTAGGCTATGCAAGTTGGTGGATCTAAGCTACCAAACGTTGATGTTGATGTATACGAAAGACGGTCGATTGAGACCCTCAGTAGATATATACACATCTAGCTTTACAGTAGATTTGATGGTTGTCTATCAAATTATAACAAACACAAATATATGAGTATAATATTTGTATAGCGGGAGTTATTGAAGGTGCTATAATTTTATGGGTTTATGATCTAATGAGAGCGTTGAAAATCTTTCAAACTGCAGTAAGCGTCTATAATTACTCAAATATGTATTGGATAATATTTGGAAATCTTATACTAGAGTATTTTATTAATACCTCGATATCATGCTAATTTAATTCATCTATTTTGATTCTCCAATTCCGAGATATCCAGTGATCTTTTACGGACTTATATAATATCTAAAGAGAAATGTGAAAATATCTGGCATAATATTTCAACTCTCATGAGATTTCCATTTCTTAAAAATCATTCTAAAAGTTATTTTCTGTAATTTAAAAATCTGACCACTGCATAATTGACCTCTCATAGAAAATATATTCACTTGCGTACAGCACTGTACCATTATTATTATCTTCTCATTACCATCGGAACTTGATAAAAAAAACTCGCTGTTCCCCAATTGGATGGAAGATGGATCGTTTGGACGGAGCACCACAAGGACAATCTTAACATCCCAAAATAATACCAATATGGAATAGGCATGTATACATTATTATTAATATGTATACACTTATTATCATCAATGGTAGTATTACTATTTGTTAAACGACCCCACCAACAGCTAGATTATTTGGGAGGTAGAGTATTTATTCATGATGCTGCACCATTATATTATGATACAACGCCGGTCGTCTCCTGCAATAAGCACATGCTACGAGCGCACTGCCTGCCAGGAAGTGCAATAATCAACTGCAGTTGCACGATAATATTGTGATGAACACAGATATATGTAATCTTTGCAGCGTGCTACGCTAGAATTGGGTCAACTGTGTAGATGAACGACTCTAACGATCTCGGGATCCAATCAAGTGGAAAAGTCGGAGGAAAGGAGATTTTAATAATTCGAACTTTTTAAATTGTTTGTAATAAGGCGAAAATAAGATGAGACTACGCTGGGGAGTTACAAGGAACATTGGGATGATTGAGAAAATAATTTTTTGAAGAAGAAGTAGCTTCTGTCATCAAATTTTATCTTTCAAAGATTTCAGAAGTTCATTATATGTTCTTACCTCCTTATGATGATTGAAATAGCTGAGTATTCTGATTGACAAAAGGAATATTGCCGAGCAAATAGTCGAATCATTACGGTGAAAAGATGACTGAAGTGGAAACAAATGGTCATCATAATGATACAGATTTCTTGAATCAGGAGACTGGGGCTAGATTTTCGCCGGTCGTCAATTTTACCCGAGGTTTATAGTGTTTTCCTCTGTCGTTGAGTGAATACTCGAATTATTCTCTATTTTGAAGTCGCGTCCGAATCCTTCTCACATAAGTTCGATAAAGTTATACTGAAATCTTGTACAAACTTCCCAAAAGTTGTAAAAGAGAAACGCTTTCGCATTAATAGGTGTAGGTCCTTAGTGTATTACATTTAGCTTCCCCTGTGGCTCAGTCAACTATCGCTAGCGGTAGAAACTGAAGTCAGGTCGGGCGTGGGTGCGAGTCTCGCATGAGGCTTGGGTTTTTGTAAACGTCCTTTCACATTACTTCATGTTTCCATTATCACTCACTCATTCGTACCCTAACCTAGCTGTTGGTGGGGTCGTTAAGCGGCATTTAAAAAATGTTCCATTATTGTTCCATCATCGTTCCATTATAATTAGCGTGGGAGTCAACATTTTTGCAGTGCATTTTTCAATTTTTGTATTTTTCCGTTATATAAATTAGTCTGTGGTTATTATCTCTTGATTTCTTCATTGAAGATTTAGCAAACTTGATGATATGATGTTTTCAAGAACATGATTGTATTCAAAAGTTGAATTTTAATTGAACATATAAATCAGATCGTTAATTCGTTGTCTCCTGTAAAGAAAGGTGTAACTATAATTCTAATTCTATTGGCAAAACTAATTCAGTTTTCTCTTGAGTAGTATCATATAACATGGCACGATCAAATTCATTAAACTTGACGTTTATAATTAGAACACTGATATCTCTAATTAACCGTGAAACAGCAAAAGTTAACACTCCCCTGTGTTGACGTGATTCCGTTACGTATCCCCCATTTACATTTGCTGGAGGTCCCGATCGACAGTCTCTTATATCTACTAGAAATGACGGTCAGTAGTCTCAACCCGCTAACAATAGTGTAATGAAATAGGAGACAAATCTTTTGATCATGAATTAGCTTGTAATTAGGTCAACGTATTCGTCGTCTCGGTTAAATAGATAAACTTCCCTCAATGAAAGGAGAATGAAATAATGCATAATGATTCGTTGCTTTGTCATTGTGATGACGGAAGAGTAGTTGGGATTATGTTGAACCAATAATTGAATCCAGATATTTACCTATGAAAATGTATGAAACGAATTGGATACATGCAATTCTAGGTTTTAATGATATATGTAGTTTCATTTACATTATCTTATATATAAAAAGCTCGTGTCACATGTTAGAGGATGAACTCCTCCGAAACGGCTCAACGGAGTGCCGTGACATTCCTCACGCACATTCGATAGGGGTGGTAGAAGGTCCTAAAGTATACGAGATCTTCCGCCAAGCTTTCCCCTATGAGCAATATCCAAAAAATTGGCACTTCAAGGACAACACCAGTAATGGCGTTGTTCAATGAGATTGCCGGCGTTACTCAATGTCGGCCGCACTCGGCAACACATTTGCGGGGGTAGATAGTGCCTAATCCACCTTCCAGCACCTTATTTTTACATTAACAACCAACATTCACTACAAATCACTTCGATGGCAGAACAACGTTTGCCGAGTCTGCTAGTACAGTATAATTTTCAACACATAACGTTCATCATTCTGTAAAACTTCCTTTTCACACCTTTAACTACCTTCAATGACTGAAATGAATTGAAATATTCACGTCAAGATTCATCGTTTCCCATCACAACTGTTCTTGCAAACAGTTGGGTAATGCATTCGAATGTCAACCAAGAACTATGCATTTCCTTCTACTTGAACTAACACAAAGGTGATCACTTTGAATATCCCAGTAAGACATTATTATACCTTCAACTCTCAAATAATATGGTCATAAATAACATGACTATGCATTAATAACGGTATATGGGGAGAATGCACCGGAAATAACAATGGAAAACTGGAAATCTATTAAAATGATAATGATATGATCTATGATTTATTGGTATATATGATAAATTTGTACAAATCGAATTTGAAGAGGAGTTATTTTTTAGTTTATCGAATTTATCGAGTTCAGTTCTGGAACTTTTCGTACTTTAACTGTCTACATGGGTTACAGTGATTTCATTTACAAGTTTATACTTTTCTTACTCACTTGAGAAGTTGTTTATTTATTTAGTTGTGTAACTTTTCTGAAACACAAATTATAGAGTAGTTTATTACTCCTCAACCTATATGTGTACTACTTACAGTTTTCTAATCTAGTTCTATTAAAATAGTGAAAAAAGTGTTAGATCACCCTTCTTGTTGTTGCCCTACCACTATAGTTTTCTTTTGAACAACTTCGAAACTTTATACAAAATCATTGTTCCCCAATTAAGGCTATGGATAAGGGTAAGAACTTCCAGACGGGCCACCACAAGGGTGATCTGGCAACCCCATTTAAATTAATCCCAAAGTTGTCTATACTTTGTCAACTTGATCTTTAATTGGGAAACTAATACTTTGTGACAAATATTTCGATATTGATGATTATTATTACCACAAATATCAAGTTTTGGCGTGAACATAATTACAAAAAGAACATTTTCATGTCAAAAAATAGATTGTGTACTATTTTACATTCGGATCGGAACTTGAGTAGAGCATATACATTACTAGAATACATTTGAATAATATTTCGTTGAAAATATTATGAATAATGAAAATATAAATTTGACTTCATTTTTTCTGCTACGAGTCATTATGCATTATGACATCGTTGTCTTTGGAAATAACTATATACGACTCAATCTTATTTTTGCGAAATATTGTTTATTCACTTGAATACTAGACTATATAGGCCCAATAAGTAAATATCAGAAGTGAAGTTCAATATGGAGAAATGATTTATTTTATGCCACGGACTACGTTGACATAGACATCAAATGTTTAGGACGTTAAAGGCTAATAATGAAATTATAAAGTATAAATTGGTTTTATCTCATTACATGTTTCGCGACCAGCGTTTGAAAACTTTATAGACCCAACACATCCGACCCCAACTGGACATACAGCATTTCATGTCGATTCAAAGTTATTAATTCGATTGCGAAAAGTGTTCAAAGCAGAAGAACAAACATGGAGAATTTTATGATATGTAAATTTCTGATATTTTTCATTGAAACATCATATTCTATTGTTGAAATATTTACATGCATTAATTAATAGGCTTCTGTCAAGTGACGTCATTCATTATTTAAAGAGAGAGAGACAACAATGACCACCAGTTGGTATTAAGAGTCCGATGGGAGTCGATTTAATGAAGTATTAGTTTTTCGGTGATAACCTATGAAAGGTATGAGATATCGAAATTATGAAAACAAGAAAACACTGATATTTTCAATACCTTTGAGATACTTATCTCATCTTGTACAATTATCAAGCGTATAGATCTACGGTTAAAATAGTGTTTTTTAACCGTATAATTACAAAATTAAAGATATTTCAAATTTATTTCAAATACCAACTCGTGAATGTATAAAAACGTACTTGTATTGAAAACCTTAAAACAGATGTGAACAAATACAATCGTATATTCACGGTGGTTAACGTGATATCTCATGATGGTTTATTTTTTCCGACAATCGCAGATAAAGCCATGAACCGTATTTAAATTCAGGCTGATTTCATACCTCTGATACACATATAAGTTGATATCTATCATCAAAACCTAACTGTATAGCGGTAAATCTAAACGAAAAAAACTTGCTTTTTTATATATACGCTATCATGTGACAGAAGCAAAACATCTCCCATTACAGTAATGTATGATTTTACGACTGGTATTCGCTTCTTCGTTCCGCCGTTATGGTTTTAACTTTTAAGTGAGGTCGCGTTTTTCAACGATATCTATCTTTATATTATTATATTATTATTCTGAACCAAAAGAAGAGAAAAAAATAGCTTCCACTTTTATAGTCGAATTATGGAACCTGGAATAAAACGCAGTTTAGATCGTCATTTCTAGTTTGGTTGGATCTGTTCGCGATATTGTGATTTGCTACGCTATTTCGAGAAACCATTTTATTTCTCTCTTTCTTCATTTATACCTCTCTCTCTCTCTTTCTCACACAGATACATCTTTATCCTTATCTATCTATCTATCTCTCTCTCTCTCTCTCTCTCTCTCTCTCTCTCTCTCTCTCTCTCTCTCTCTCTCTCTCTCTCTCTCTCTCTCTATCTGTGTCTCTTCACATTCGTCCATTAACAAATTGTAAAAGCAGAATGAATTAAATATTTCATCTTCCAGCCAATAAGTAAGTTATAATAAAAATCAGGTTGCTTCCAAATGATAGCTTCCACATATCCATTCTTCCAATAGTTGATTTAAAAAAAACTAAAACGATATTTTATTTGCTGACTTGATTTCGTCTTGATACTATCAGTGACACTGGATCGTGATCCCTGATATTATTAGGGAAGAGGAGGAGGGGGAAGGGGGGAGAAGAGGACTCCGTTTCCAGATGTAGTGTTTTTTACTGCTACATTTCAACAATGCTTAATGCGCGAGAATCTCGCCAGATGGCAGGCTTTTATTTTCATTCCCGAAGGAAGAAAAAACAAACACGATACATGAGAGATATAAAAAGGTTCGGACAACAAAACATGCATGCAATCCAGCAATTGAAACAAATCCTCTTTTCGCAGATGTGTTATTCCTGGTTATTTCCCGGGTATAGACAAATAGTCAAACATTATTACCAGCTGTGGATGGGGGAGGGGCAGAGAGGGGGAAGCCGATCAAAATGGCATCAATTGTGATTTAAAAACGATGCATAATACATGACGAGAGGGATAGAGAAATGTGTGGAAAAACAAGACAAAACTCGGACGATTTGACAAATCGTTTTTGGTGAAATTACGGTAAAAAACATTTGTGAAATATGCAAATGACGTACAGTCGTATGAATCTGGCTACGTAATACAGTAATGGGCGACAGACAGGCAGACAACCCTTCCATAATCTAATTATTCGTCTCGATCTCGCTAATAATATCACATACAAAACATGCATAGATCAGACAGAGAATAATATATTAGATTCTTTTGAGAACGTCACAAATAAATTGGACTTTTCAAGTTAATTTACATTGATTTGAATTTAAAACCGGAATGAATGTAGGAAATGTATAATTTGTTTAATTGAAATCAACATAAATATTTTCGAGAAACTTTAGACTCGTGTCTGTACATTTTTCCTCAGTGTATTTTAATTATTTTCCAAATTGGCGACATGGGTTCTGTATTTTCTGAATAATAATTGAATCATCTCTTTTCGAGCAAATGTGAATAAATATACCTGAATGATATTTTCACTCGTATTTTTCACTCGTCTGTTTCGTGAGTTAACAAAACTTTGACTTGTGCTGAAACGAAAATGTTGGCCCGATGGACCAATTAAGTCATGTATTGATGATAATCATCATTTACTTGATGACTCTACTAACAGATGAGGTAGTCATATGTAGAAGATGAATGCATGATGTTCACAAAGTACAATCACCAATGTAGTAGACTAATCGAATCCACTTTCAACTTGAATTCTTTGTATACACATATATATATATATATATATATATATATATATATATATATATATATATATATATATATATATATATATATGATAATGAGTCACTTTTCGGTGATTTGCCCTTCCTTAAAACAACTGGTGGCTCTAAAAAGAGCCTTGGGTTTCGACGTTTCGGCTGAAAACGTTCAGCCATCTTCAGGAGTCGTTGTGGTGTGGTGGCCGGCAATCGAGATTACCGGACACCACACCACAACGACTCATGAAGATGGCTGAACGTTTTCAGCCGAAACGTCGAAACCCAAGTCTTTTTTTAGAGCCACCAGTTGTTTCAAGGAAGGGCAAATCACCAAAAAGTGACTTATTATCATCTTCCTCCGGCCCTCAAAGTCTACGCTTCAACACATATATATATATATATATATATATATATATATATATATATATATATATATATATATATATATATATATATATATATATATAGTTTCAGTAATGAACATGATACCAAGTCTGGAATGATGTTAATATATCTAACATCATTATATCGAACTGCCTGAAATGTCACGGTCTGAGAAATGAAGCTAACAATCTGTTATAATATCGCTGATTCTGTTTCAGTCTGTCACAAATAATTGAACTCACGAAATGCTTCCACGACTAGAACGATTAGATATTGTTATGTATTTGTCTTACTTGAATGCTGAGTCAGCGATGTCGAAAAGTCACAAAAGTTTCACCCAAAGTCTCGTTAAGCCCCACTTACACTATACAATTTTCTATTTGCGTTTCATTGCCTCGCGGATACGTTACATAAGCACGTTTTTCAGAACGCGCTTTACACTTTTATAAGGATCGGTATGAAATTTTCTATGAAAACTCGGGCTTTAATCCGAAATAGAAATGTGTAGTTTTTCAAGAATATTACGGAACGGTCATTGAGATATAGGGAGGATTAAAATCGGAATAATATATTCTAGAGTAATGTTGCTTTATGAAAATCGGATGAAGAATATTCTAAAAATTTACATTTTGCGAGTATCAATTAGGAATATGTTCAACTATTGTGTTAATCTTCTGAGATTCTCTCTATAATCATTTCAGTAATATTTGTTATCTCTAAAATAAAATAAATCTAAAATCAAGACAGAATACCTTTATCGTTTTTTTTTAGTTTCAGAGTTTTTTCATTCAATGTATAAAAACATATGTTCGTACATCAAATCCTAAATTAGGTAATACATTATCTAGTGAATTATTACTTTACAAGAATCAAAATCCTCCCGACAAGAAAACGCGTCTAGATCTCGATATCTAGTGTAAGAGGGTCCAAGGCGCTTGATCATTGTGGTTCGTAGAGCAAGAGCATCAGTTTCACTTTTTAGACAGTTTACTAGCTTCATTAATATCAAAACTCACACAAAACAGTATTCGAACTATATCGGTTGAACGAAGAAAACTTGACCGCACAATGGTTATTAATGATATCAACGAAACTCGGACCTTTGAAATTCAAAATGAACTCTCGGATTGTCTGTTTCTCTCGAATAGCACATTCCATCCAATAGTAATGCGTGCGTTGCTTCAACGTAACTGAGTTGATGAACAATATTTCATTATTCTACCAACAAACGTCGAAGTGAGTGAACAACAATACGTTTTCACAACGATTGTTGTACTTTTTCATTTCTATGAGTGCTATGGCTACATATTTTGTCTTGTTTACAATAAACTGTACGTAGGTCTAAGTGAAAATGTTTTTTGAAAAATCTTCATCATTATCAATATAATAATTCACTTCTTTGAGTTAGTTTCAGTTTCAGTTCAATTTAGTAACTGTTGAGATCCGACAAAAAAATGCAGAGCGGTACTAATATATTTATGGGTCTGCGTTACATTTCAATCGAAGGTCTCCTTTGGGCCTATTTCGTCTCGCAAAATGGAATCAGATAATATGAAGAGAGATCAGAGAAGGATTAAGAACTTCATAACATGTGATAAACATACACACAGATCATGTTAATAAGATATATCTTCATATCTGTATTCGTATCTTGTACTTGGTACGTTTATATATATTGGTGGAGGTGCCGTGTTTCATCTTCTGTTAGATTAGCTGGCAAACGAAGGTTTCTTTGAGTATCCTTTCCTCGAACTTTTCGATTATTACATGCATTGTAAAATGAAAGCTACATTCACTATTCGGAGTGGCAAGATCGCCCTTGTGGTGTCCTTCTTTCATCCATGACTTTAATTAGGGAAACAGAGATTTTCTATCAAGTTCGATAGAAAAAAAAACATTTTCCATTCACGTAAGAAATCTCTTGGAGGAAAAGACTGATTTGAGAATATTTCCTTATTGAATGTTCATCTGATTACGTTACAAGATTGATTAGAAATCAATTTTCAAAGTCGAACTACCTAATTTGGTAATACATTTGTAGGCCTATATATAGGAACAATGGTTCGAATTTTTGAATTCTCGTTTATGAACTGCCTATACCATATAGCCTAACTGCCTACGCCTGAGATTCTATACCGATGAACGCGTATTTTGTCACGCCTTTTTATTCAGAGTGTGATTGAAGAATTGAATTAAAGTGCCATTTATTCAACCTCATGTGGCATTTGCATCATTCAGTTGACTTTACTTTCTACGTCATGCTACTCGCGCACGTCCTCTCCCCCCCCCCCCCCCACCTCCTCCGTCAACAAACACATGGATATACAAGGTTTGGATTGAAAGGTTTTCTCTGTCCTACGAGATTAGATCCACCTTTTCACACATGACCGTGCCGTATATGTCGTAGTGCAGCCGAGTTTCGAACCAAGGAGTGAGAGTGAGAGGGGGGAGAGAGGGAGCGAGACACAAAGAGAGAATGGAGAGTGATAAAAGAATACAGAGAGAGATGATTGTGGACACAGAGGTACAATGAGAGGGAAAGATAAAATTGGGGACCTGATGGGAGAAAGACAGAAAAATAGAGAGAGTGAGAGAGAGAGAGAGAAAGAGAGAGAGTGAATGAGAGAGAGAGAGAGAGATACAGAGAGAGAGAAAGAGATGAAGAGAGAAAGAGATACAGTGAGATAGTGATAGAGAGAGAAAGAGATACAGTGAAAGAGAGAGAGAATGAGACAGGGAGAGAGAAAAAGAGATAGAGTTGAAGACAAAGAGTGAGAGAAAGATAGTAATGTAGGCATACAGACACAAAGTGAGGGAGAGATGGGATTATAGACATAGATACAGAGAAAGAGAAGGAAGAGAGAAAGTAGTGGCATCAGAGAGATAGCGTCAGAGAGAGAAACAGCGAGAAAAATAGTAACGTGATAAAGAGAGAAAGAGAGAGCATATTTTCAGCTCGAAATCAGTGCTGGGGAAACCTGACATTTGCCATACTAATCCGTCGCATGCGCCAGAGCCCCTAGATCGGCTTAGGATTGAACATAAAGCATATGGTCTAAGCTGACATTAATCGGTGGAAATAATTCGACCGATTAAGCTTCAACAAATAAGCTGTTTTTTCATCTCGTAATATCGACTTTCTGATGTATTTCATTCAAGTTTGTTGAACGAATTATCTGTGAGGAGAGAATATCTTCTCCAGAACGCAGTTATTACCATGTGTTAATTCAATCCCTCCGTTTTTACAGTCGTATTTACCGGGTTTATCTATTGACTTTGTTTTTTTAATTCAGTTGATTTTGCAATATTCCAACAACGTAGTTTTACGTATATATAAAAGAGTACAATAGATTCGAATCTTCATAAACTCGAATTTCTACCTTCAACTCACTTAATATATGACCTATAACCCAAAAACTTTACCTATAACATGTCAAATTTTAATGATCGAGCCATACGACATTCACGTCCAAAAACACAAACAAAGTCGTAAAATAAGTATTTACGAAGGTGAAAAAACGTTGACAAACTTTAGCCAGTTTAACCTCTCCGACCAAGTTCAGTTTCAATAACACACAAGTGAAAAAATGTTCAACTATCACTCTTTCAATGAAATAGTATTGAATGTGTTTTTTCAGAACTCGGATCGTGAAAACGTTAATTGTTTTGAGAATCTGATTCATGTAAGAAACTTGTGCAATAAAACGCGGAACATATATTCATGATAAAGTAGATTGCGAAGTGTTTTTCTGTACTTAATTGCTTTTTTTTTATCAACAACGATAAGTTGACACAAAGTCAATGTGGACCCAAGGACGTCGAAGTAGGATTGTTAGGACGGGGCATCGCAAAGGCATTCTCACCACTCTGAAGAAAATAACTAGAAAACACAGCTTATCGTTGAAAGATGGGAGAGATTTTTATATGGAGTTTAATCGAAAACCATACACACTTTGATTTATAAGGAATATACTTCATTCGGTTACTATCGAATATAGAAGGCCGTGATCTTTGCAACATGGCCATGCTATCATTTTCATTAATTTGATGTAATAAAAACCTTTATTATTTATTTCCTTCAAACTATGACTACCAATAACGTGTAGTCATAGCTTCAAAATATCAGATCCGTTTTTCGTAAAAAAAATCTGTATCAATGTGTATAATTAATGTGCTTATAATCAATGGAAATTTGCCAAATTTTCCTGACCAGTATAATCGTATGGGGTTTTTAGAAATTTATTTATGATGGTGTTCCTCAGAAATAGTCCAACCGATTTGATCCAGAACCTATACAGTTCCAAGGTAGATTATTCTGCATGTACAGAATAAGTTGTATTATCCAAACTTTTGCAGTGCTCACAAACATGAGCCAATGAAAAACACAGGAAAAGCTCCTCAAAAATGGGATGGAATTCTTCGCTATCACTTATCAGCACAATTTGAACCAAGTCTGCATACGAAACTATCATCTTCAGGGATTATGCCCCGAAGGTTAACGGTGTGTTGGCGAAGAGGAATCCTAATAAGATATTATTCACATGATACTTATTCATCAGTGACAGTTGACTGTCAATCATCACATCGCTTCTCCCCTTCACCTGGTCAGTTAGCGAATCAACAACAAGCACTGTGGCCATTACTCATATGAATTGCATCCATTAACTTCCGTACATTACTATTCCCGTTAAATAATCAAACGTTTCAGTAACCATAAACCTGCCACTAATGCGATGTGCTATGTTTGGCTAATTATAAAGCCCTGTAATTGGATTGCTACGACCCTCTTAATTATGTATGATCTGTGTCATCGTGGCAGATCGGTTCGGGAAAGCCCTTTTCATATATTATGCGGGTCGAGCTAGCTCTCTGCTCTACTTATGTGTAATGACTCCATGATTGGTGATTTTAGCTGGGATGTATATTTAATATGACGATAATCTCTTATGAATTGGTATTGTTCTATAGTAGATGTATTGGCCTACATTGCCAGTATTTATTGGTCATCAATGTTATGACTTATTCAATTCATAATTTTATTTATTGTTCTTATGGAGAAACTTTTTTGTGAATTTATATAATTATGTTGTTTTGTTTGAAGTCCATTACTTAAAGTCCAGTATAAGAGCGTAATTCTTGAATCTGAAAAAAGTTACTTGAAATGAATAGCGATTTTTTACGAATTTCAACTTCACAGTCTTTCATCCCAGATAATATTGTTACAAAGAAATATTTAAGCAAACAATTTCAAGTATAAAGTTTGAAATATTGATAAATAAAGCCGGGTCGTACTGGTTTTGAAACTGAAATATTATTTAATAACAAATGTTTGTGTAAAACTTAAAATTTTTCCACCGTGTTTGTACACTTTGCGAACCAAATCACATACAAAAATTAATATTTTATATTTTCAATCGTTTTTTGTGCTCTACATCATGAAATTTGTCATTTTACATTTTATTATATCACAAAATCTAAACGCGCAAGTTTTTCATTATTATTCTCATGTGATCGACCATTTCAACTCGAATTCCTAAAAAGTGCACCGAAAATTTATTCCTATTCGGTTATCCAAGAGCCACTCCAAACATCCCGTATTCGACGTCACAATAATTGCATATGACTTATACTCGATCGCAATTCGAAATGCAATTGCGACGAGTTGCAAGCAATCTATGATGCTATGACGTTATCAATTATTCATCGATGAATTGAATTACAGCTGTTTGAAAAAGCTGTCAGTTCACTTGTCATTGCCAATCAACTGGCTCATTTGTCAGTCATCCAAGTATTATGGGGGAGAGAATATGTTAAAGTAGTTAATAATGATGTTTGATTGGTTTTTGAAGTAGAATAAAGTCATTTGTAATAATAACGAAAAGTATTTCATGAAAATTGAAAAGTGAGACTATATCTTCGAGCAGATTTTTTCATATAGTTGTATCCACGAATGAAAAAGGTTGTCTATCAAGTAAATGATTGTGAAATCTACGGTGATTACATGATGTCGATACAGCTTTAAGGTTTCAAACTTTTGAAAGATGCAGTGAAATTACTCATCAAAAACCTCGTTTTGAAAAATCATATAGAACCCTACAACTACCACAGCACCATAATGGTGCACATAAAATTGCTTTTTAATACACAATATTCCTGTTTCAAAACCATTACAACACGACTTTATTCATCAATATTTCAAACTTTAAACTAGAATTTTTTTCTAAAATATGTCTGTGTCACATATTTGACGGTAAAATTCATTATTTGTATGTTGGTAGATTTTCGGTACCTTCTATGTTGTTCAGAAATATATCTCTAGTGATTTAAGGATTTAATACTTTCAAAACTGCAGTTGCATTGCTTATCATAAACCTCGTCTTGACAAATCAGAGCTCCCTAAAACTACCGCAGCACACACATATAATAGTGCACATACAAATGCTAATTTGCTGATACATAATATTCCAGTTTTGAAACCATTAGAACCCGACTTTATTTATCAATATTTTAAACTTAATACTTGACATTTTCACTAAAATGTTTCTGTTTCAGATATATAATGGTAAAATTCAGGATTTCTATGTTGGTAGACTAGCAGTATAAGTATAATATAAGGATTCATATGAAGTTATATTGGTTACAAATATATCTCTTGTGAATTCCATCAGAGCAATGTCCTAGTAAGACATGAATTATCCATCTGACGTTATATTATGCAGGATCGTGATGAGCTCCAATGTCTCCCATTGGAGTGATTGAACTGATTAGCTGTTAAATAAGTCAGTTATGCAAATGAGACATTTAGCCAATTGAATCCAAGTATTCGACTGATGACAGACACGGTAATATAGCATGTTACCACTCTCAAACATGGTACATATTTTATGAACCTGATCGGGCTTGAAGGGAAATACTTCCTATATTGAAGGAAAGCTTTTTTATTTATAGATGAAGAAGAAGCCGTTTAGGAGAGGTTATTTTTGAAAGTGAAATAGATACAGATAGAATTCTGAGATGGTAAAATTGTTGTTTTGGATCCTGATCAAATATCATTATATTGACATAGATTTCAGTTATTCAAAAGATTTCTAGAAATTTGGAGAAAGGAAATTTAACAATCTATCACAGTGAAAGTCTAACTCAAATTAATTCAAATCAATGTAGAAAAAATCGGTTTATTAAAATTCCAATGAATATTATGATTTAAATAATGTTGAAAAATAATAGCAACAAATTTGTCTTATATTCAAACTCGTTATCGACATAGATTTCAATTATTCAAAAGAGTTTTCGAAATTTGGAGAAAGGAAATTTAACAACCCATCACCATGAAAGTCGAACTCAAATTAATTCAAATCAATATAGAAAAAAATCGGTTCATTAAGAATCCAATGAATATTATAATTTGAATAATGTTGAAAAATAATAGCCACAAATTTGTCTTGTATTCAAAGTTCAATAAAACCAACGGAAGTTATATTTGTCTTGACGAATCGGAATAGACCAATCGAATGCAGCCTTTTAGATAAACGTTCAACTCACTAATCGTTATAAAGTCTCACTAAAGTGCTTTTTACTATTCGTTTATCTCTGAATCCATTGCCACCATAAGTGTATCTACATTACCTCATCACTATGCGTACGAGTACGCCTCTGGTTTTACCTTAAATCGAATGAATTTTAAAGTTTCAAGAAGAGAATGGACGCGTACTCTATTTTAAAAAGCTTTTTTTAGAGCGTCAAATGCCTATCATCCCTATCTACCTCATGCTCTAGGATTGAGTTTGATAGCTTAATGGGGTAAGTGGCAAAGCAGCCTCGTTATATAGTTATAAACCATCTCCTCCCCCCCCCCCCCCCTTCCTTCCCCTACCTTCACCAAACATAACCCAACATATACAGGCAAGTGCTGGAAAATCAGTCTGATTCAAGCTAGTAATTAGGCTTGGTGGCTCGTCACCAAGTACTATACAGAGCATAATACAACTAAAATAGATAAAAAAAATAAGAGTATAATTCAGTAGATAAGAGTATAAAAAATATATATCAAACTACAGTTATTTTGCTGTGAATATATACCAATTTTCAGATATGTGTCATGGATGGATAATTAATAAATAATAGTTTGGTACAGTTGATTTCAATTTGATTTATGATCCGTGCTGTACCATACATCCACACCATGCTAAATTATTCATCATAGTTTTTTTTTTACGTCCACAAACGACAAACTTCCCTTCTCTCCGTGTATGTTAAATTAATAATGCGTTCTATGCTACAGCTATAGGCTAGAGAGATGACATATGAGTGAGGACGAGTAAAAAGTCTTGTGTATATCCCCCCTCCCCCTCCCCCTCCCACCAAACCGTACAGCTCCGATGTTTTCGGTGGGAAATCAAAGCCGCTCGGCTAGCAAAGCTAGCGGAGTAAATGTTTGATAGGCTAGCTTAATGGAGCGCTGAGTGAGCGCTATGAATTATTGAACGCACCTCTCATGTGCGTTCGACTATTCAAACATCAGGCGAGCTTTTTACACAATCGTTGGGTTTTGGTATTTGATATTTGCACTGAACTGGCATAGCCATTTTATATATGTTCGAGTTTAAAATTGACTGGTAAACATTGGGTATTCGGTTTATTCCCAAAATGAAAGTGGGGCCCAATTCAATTTGAATCGTTTCGTTTTCCAAGTGTGACTCCGAATTATGTATTTCATTCTGATTGTTCTCCATTTCATTTTATTATATTATATTCCCTGGTGTGGAAATGAATGCGAATCGTGTTTTCGAAATTGAGGAGAAGTCTCAGTTTTATACTGATGATGTAATTGATTCATTCATTTCAGTAGAGCATATAGAAACTAAAAAGATAAGTTCAATTAAACGTTGAAAATTTCATAATTTCATAGTTGAATCAATAGTTTCTCATAATTATATTGTCTTGTGCCTATGTTCCGCAACGGCTCCCACTAGCTAGTTGTAAGCCCGGCACCACCACCAACTCTAGTATATTTTCATTTCAGATCTGAAATATTTCTTTATTCAACAATCGTATTTCATCATTTATATTAAGAGTCTTTCATATATTATCGTTTCCCAGATCACACAACGGCCTACTAGCTACTCGGAAATCCGGCACCACCACCAACTTCATATATCATCCATTTTTCAATTTAAAAACTTGGCATTATTAGTTTTATATTTATATTGATATTCTGTCATGCTCTCTTATTCCTAAGTTCCACAACGGCTCCCACTAGCTATTCTTAAAACGGGCACCCCCACCAACTTCACGTACCATTCAGATTTCAGATTCCAATTCAAAATATTTTTTATTATTGATAAGTTTCGTATCTATATCGATAGTATATCATGTTTTTTTGTTTCCAAGGTTCTACAACAGTTCCCACTAGCTGCTCGAAAATCCGGCACCTCCACCAACTTCATGTTTCATTTATATTTCACATTTCATTTCATAATAATTTGTCATTATTGATTGGTTTGGTAATTATATTGATGGTCTGTCATGTTTTCTTGTTCCCAGATTCCACAACGGTCCCCACTAGCTTTTTCGTAAACCCGGCACCTCCACCAAATTCATGTTTCATCTATATTTCAGCTTCCAATTCAAAATAATTTGTCATCATCGATTAGTTTGGTATTTATATTGATAGTCTGTCATGTTCTCTTGTTCGCAGGTTCCACAACGGTCCCCACAAACTAAGTTGGTTGATGCGCGAGGCAATGAAGTCAGACCCGATCAGTCCCGTGCTGTGGGAGCCTCACCTCACCGCGCTCGACCGTCGCGTCACGATAATACTACAGGGAGTTAGAGACTGTATCGCCAAAGACGACGCCGTCGAGGCAGTGGTGCAAAATGACGTGTCTTAGCAATGAGCAATTACGTCACACCGGCGGGTAATAGTGTTAGGACAGGGGGATGAGGTAGTTTTGAAAAATTGAGGGTGTTGAAAATTTTAATAGTTCTGGTTGGAGTGATTTTTTGTTGGAAGCATCACCTGATGAAGGAAATCGAGGGTCGGTTTGATCTAGCTAGGATTGAGTTATTACAGTTAGTGATGAGCTTGGATACCAATGTTATTGAATATTTTTGTTTTTAGGGTGATTTTCAGATTTAAAATTTTTCACTTCGAGCCCTTGGGTATTCAATCCAATTTCGCTTTTCTAAGATTTTATCTTTTTTTATCGCCAATAATTTTTTAGAATACAAAAAATATATACTTTTGTATCAGCATAGGCCTATATTGTTTCCAATGAAGGCTAATGAATGATGAAATATTATTAAGATCATATAAAGCTGCACCTCATGATTGTTTCAAGTCTTGAATGAGGTTTTGTCATCAAATATTCACCCGATTATTTGTAAAAACTAAAATTTTGAAAATAACTATTATCTCGTTCGTATTTTGTTGAAGAGAGGTAATTGAACCCAAAACCAAAACTAAATCCGAATTAGTTTGCCATTGTGTAATTTCTACTTTGATAGGTGATGCTTTGTAAACATGTCTCCAACCCGAATAAATTAAAATACACCTACTTTTATGAAGCAATTTGTAAAAAAGACACACTTGTATTGACGCAACTTGGGTCTATAGAAATACTGTTTTTACTCTGGAAATACTTATTTTTCCAAAGAACCAATAGGAAAAGTTCGATGAATATGCGTGCAAGAGTGTGTCTTACGTCACAATTTGCTAGACTGAAATAAAACTATTAGTTTTGATGGGTTTATCGTTTTATAAATGATGAATCCTGAAATTGGAAAGAACAAATTGTGACACTAAATTTGTAAGATGAAATTTTTAACTCTAGAAAACTACAGGTTATACTGTGTAATAACAGGCTTATCCAAGTGACGAAATGGATGCTCATTGGTGTCAGGAATATTGAATAATATGAATAGTTTATGAATATCAGTTTTATATTATTTGATACGAAATCAAAATTATTGAAAACTTTTATAAATTTTTAAGGATTATAAATTTTAATTATTACCAAACTATGAAAATTTCAATAGTGGAAATCTTGAATGTTTTTTTTTATCACTTACTCAGCAGTAGTGATTTGAAATGTATATAAATGTTCGTTACTGCATTTTAATGAGAGCGTCATATTCATCTACAGAAAAAGTGTGTCCCCTGAATTTGCACACCCATTTCTATATCACTTTGGTCTACAAATATACTGAACTAAATTCATTTTATTCAATAGATTTTTTAAATATAATTTTGTAATATTTGTGAAGAATTTCATCAATTCTGACTTCAATCAATCTCGAGACATCTTCAGAATGTTTGACTATTAAATTTGAATGATCTTCAATCTCGAAAGAAAAATAAATAAATATGTCAAAAGATTCATTATTCCTGTACCACTTTTGTAGCATATTTGTTAAAAAAAACAAGACTCGAACTTTACTCATAGCATTGTGTATAATAACCAAACAGTTAAAAAGTTACCATTTATAATTTATCTAAGCTATTCGATAGAATCCATAATGGTTCAATATATTTTACATAAAGTAAAAGTACGATTTATTTCATTCAAACTACAAATCACGCAATTTGCATGTGAATAATAGAAACAATTCACAAAGTAATTCAAAATGGAGCCAAGAAGAGATTCTCTGTGAAAACATGATGAAGAAGCACAAAAAATAATAATTAATAATTTCTCAGATTACTAATTAACTTGTCAGAATGTAAGAAATGTTCAACATAAAATCGTCGTGACACTCCATAGAAATCTGTATTAATATTTCTCTTGAATATTACCTCGAAAAACTTGAAACACAGATATTAACTTGGATCGATATCATGCAAACTTGATGAAAAACCATTTCAACTTTAAATTATTTCCCAAAGAAGAATTATGAAAGTGTATAATGTGTCAAGTTGAGGAAATAATTCACTAAGGCAGTTTAATTTACTGTCTATAAAGAGGAAATTATTAACTTTATCTATGGGTACATTTTAGACACTTGACGACATAATTGTGAGAATAATTGGTAAAAGGTTTAGCGATTGTGTTTTGAAATTTCGTTGAATGTTTTCAACAGAAATGAATCATGTTTCAAAGTTTTCTATATTTATACCGATTCATTGAGCTTGAAGCATGTAAATTGTATGTATAATTGTTTAAAGCATAGCATTGAATTGAAAAAAACGTCAATGGACTTCTAATGTTGAAAATATTCACTTCATTATTGAACAGAATAGAACAAGCTTCAGTTCTCAGAATACGTTATTATAAAATTTAAAATGGAATTACTTACAATCCACATACATATTTCTTAATATGTGTGTAATTTATTTGATCAATTCAATAATTAAAGGAAATTTTGAATTTTCATATTTTTTTAGTTGCGATTTTTTTTTTTAATATACTTAAATTTCATGAAAAATTTGGCCTTTCTTAACTTTCCAAGTTTCATTTATGTAAATTAAAACCCTAGCAGAATAAAATGAGTACCGTAACAACTGTGTATATGCCTTCAATTTACGTGTTAAAGCCAATGCATGAGTGAGTGTAAATATGAGTGTAACACCATCGTGTACATTCTATTGTTAATACCTTAATTCATGATCTACATTTCTCTCTTTTTTCTTTCTTCGCGTATATTTTCTAATATTGTGTGAACTGTACTCATTGACATGAATTATGATAGGAATATGAAATAGTCAGGATTAAAATATTACATTTACTTATATTTATTCTCAAAGGCAATTGTTCAAAGGAAAGGGAATATGTCTTGACTTTACAGAAGACCCTTTTGATATTTTGAAAAAAACAATTTAAGAGGATTATTAATAATCAGATTGGAGATTGTATTTATCCTTATTTTATGAGTAAGCATATTAAAAAATACCACTTTGCTTTATACGCTAAGGAGACATGATCAAATGGTTCAAACTGTGTATTTATTTCAACTAATTTGTAACAAAGTGGAAAAATGTATATAAAATATTCATCGCGACTTCCAAACCCAATTAAGTTATTAACTAATTACGTCTAGTCACTGATGCATAACCAAATAACCTAATCAAAACCAAATTCACAGGCAAACTACTGTATCTAATTTTCAACATGAAAATTATTTTACTTGAATGAGAAAATCAGTCTCAAGGACTGGATAGCCAAGACCTGGTCACGCAGCATAATTGTACTTGTAACCAAACAGAACAATAACGAAAGCTAACGCAAATATTTGTTAATATGTGCTTGAGGTGTGAATAAGACGTGAGATAAATGAATGGGATCGTCGACATTTGGAAGGACGCAACCAAAAATAAAGGCTAAATGTTATTTTGTGAAACTAAGAAGAAAATAGTCCTTATTTTTGTGGCTAAAGTAAGCACTTAATTGTTAGTGATTTTCGAAGGCATTATTGTATAAAATGAAATATTGTAAAAGTGTGTACAGTCATGAGATGTAAATCAAAGCTAATTATTTGTAATTAGCATTATCATTGTTAAAAAATAAATAAGTGATTTAAAATAAAATTACGAACAACAATACGTAAATGTATACAATTCTTATTCCTCGTGTGTTTCCTTACCTATTTTATAAATGGTTATTATTTTTTAAGCTGGCGAACATTTAAGTCATTCCTTATTCCTCGAGAGAAAGATAAATTTTTCATTCACTGTTTTTTTACCCTACAGATAGACGACAACCAAGATTCAGCCTACTATGAATTTGGAATTATAATTACCGAAGTAATAATGATGACAAAATGGTGTTGATAAAATATAAAACTCGAAAAATGATTACAAATTTCATGATGAATGAAAAATATAAATTATAGTTTTGATTTGATTTGTGTATTTTGAATTATTGTTGCAATAATTGCAATATCGTAGGAACTATTCCTTCAATTTATGATCCGCTCAACGAGGAAGTATATTCTCCTATAGGCCTATTCCCAGTATTCTCCAGAAATTTCGTCGAATTATTCAATCAGTATGCAATCATTCAAACGATCAAATTATTCACAAATAATTCAATAATTGATTAATCACAATACGTTTTCACGCCAAAAATGTTTCAATTAAAAAATTAACAAATAACTGTAGTCGTTCAAGACTTTTTCAAAATGCGTACGTCTTGACATTTCCATTTGTAGAGTTAAAGTTCATGAGTTCACAGCAAACAGAAAGCTTAGTCTTAGGAAATCAAACATCTTATAAGGACAGAGAACGAAATGCAATTTTCTTTTATTACGATTCAAAGAATACACGTTTCAAAGAATTAGAGATAAATCTACCTTCTGTATATTCAATCATGCCACTGGATATGCCCGAACAACAGTTACAGTCATTGTCTAATCATTATCGTGATCAAATTTATAATCAAAATTATATTCTCATTACTATGCATGGATTAAATAACACATGTTTCACGGTATGAATATTAAATCTCTAATTATATCAATTAGTATTATAAACAACATTGTTTGATACAATCAAAATTATAATACCAGGCTTAATAATGATACTAATACTAATTGCACATGTAACAACATAATAATTGCACGAATATTATGTGTTGATTTGTTTTGAATACTAGAAGTTATTGAAATAGATATTTCAATCAATACAGTTGCAGAATGAAAAAGAATCAGCGTGTCAGCGTGGATACTGATATGTTCGTAATGATATGATCAAACTATATCCATACAAGCAATCATATTGCAAAATTGAAGAATGATTCATGCAATGCAGTTTTGATGAAACGTTACTATTTTCATACATAGAAAATATAGTAAATCAAATATAGGCTTATATGTATAATATTTTACTACTGGCAATTGAATATCCAAGACTTTTGATTCCTCTAGCATTCAGTTTCCAAACGACTACGTTGAAATATAATAGTTATTGAGCACCACTCAAAATATCATCTGTTGAATAATGACTGGAATTGAACGTAAAAAGGTAGAAGATGGAAAAAAGAAATTGTCAAATTGGCTAACAATAGTCATCTGCACGCATCACTGGAATGACCCCCGAAATTCCTGGAATTGACCCGGAAACGAGCAGGACAGTTCAGGAAATTAACAATTTCATCGCGAGTACGGTCGTGGTAAGTCGTGTTTTAGTAGGCCTGTGCGATTCGTTTAAATGAATAATTCCAATATCGTTCGAAAAACAATATCGGTGGATGAATAAATCTTCCTGACCCATAACCTTTAGCCAAAAATATTTATATAATATTAGGAACGTAAAGAAATATGACAGGCCCGAGAATCGAACCCTGCCCGCAGACGTGTTAATGCTTGAGCGAACCAGACGCATCGAGTTGTTACCAATTATAAAAATCTAAATGATATCGTTTTGAGAGGCCAGTTAATTTCCTGTCCTGCCCACTCGTCCCCGGAATCGCTCCTGGAGACACCATGGTCTCTGGATGAATCACCACAACTCAACCACACACTTCATACGACCTGCAATTTCATTATTCGCGTCTCTCTATGTAACACAATGAAAACAAAACAATTTTTTCTCTCGTCGTGCGAATTTTCTATCTCGAAGTTTATTTCGCTAATTTAAAACGTAGTTCCCTCCCGAAGATTGTATACGTCAACGTGCACAGACGTTATTATATAGGAGCTAAGACATTCTCTCTCTCTCTCTCTCTCTCTCTCTCTCTCTCTCAACAGATGCGCTCTCTCTCACTCTTTTCCTCAACAGGCGAGATAAATTAAAAACTTCCGACATAACTTTAACGTCGCATTTACACTCTTCTACTTTTAACTGACGCCATCAACTTTTCATTTGAACTTTGTCATCCCTTCCCACCCTTTCTTCTCCTTCTCCATCTCACCCTCCCACCCCTCAGGGCACCCTATTCTCTTATCACCCGACTCATTTTCGCAGAATTGATTGTCGAGGTTAATACAGTTCCGAAAAATGAGGTGAGAGTAACTCATTAGTCATTACACAGTACGTAATCGAGCAGAAAGAAAAAGATCGAAATTTTGTATTTTTTCATTCAAACATTCCCCTAATCGATCAAATGTAATTGAATTCTGATATACGAAATCAGTGGAGTGATAATAGCACCTAAAGGTCCCCATTGAATTCATCTTTGTTATCAATAGTGAATCTACTGCAAAAATGTATGCTTCTAATTAGTTCCAATCATTTTAAACAGTGTTCATTAGGCGCAAAATGACCTAGCTATCGACGCGCCTTTAAACCCTAATCTAATTAATCAACAGTGTTCAGATTATTTTGATTAAGTAGTAGTGTTAAGAGTACGTAAGATTAAGAGCAAGTGAGAGTAAGTAAGATAGTAAGATCAAAAGTATAGTAGTAAGTAGTAGTTTAAAAAGTTCCTGGTAATGTGCTGAAATAGGTTCCAAGTATACTAGCTGTGTATCGAATATGAATGAATGAATGCCTAAACGTTATTTTTTATTGATCTGATTGTTAACATGTTAACGACAAGTTTTTTTATTCCGTAACATCTTTCAACAGATAATCAACTCTAAGATAGGTAAATACACTGAGATGGAATGAATTGTATGTATCCGATGTAAAAGATTCGTTCACCAATAACGTGCATTATGTAGATGATGGTAGAACCATACAAATACATAAAAATAAAATATATTGACTTAAAATGTCTTGAAAAACATTCACGAATTGATTATTTTTCTATACAAACATATTGTTGCGATTGGAAAATAACATGATAGTCTGTATTGATAGAATAGAAAATGGGTAAGAAAAACGCGAGTTGATATTTGTTGATAAAAGTGGATCGTGCTCGCCTTCGGTCTATCAAGTAAATACTGAACTGATTCCTAAATAATATAATAAACCATCTGCTCCTTCATTTCTTTCTTCCCATATTCTTATTTATATTTTGTGAAACTGTCATGGTAAATAAAGACTCGAGAAAATAAAGAGAAGAAACAAGCGATGGTTAATATTTGCTAAGCGACCTCACCAACAACTAGATTATTTGGAGGTATGATTGGACTGATATATTATAAGAGTTGTATTTTCAGAGACCGTTGCCTAAATGCGGAACGCGAAACCATGGCCATCTTGACTTCAATATCAAAGCCGATTAGGCACTAAAAGTGACAAAAGAATGCGCTTCTAAATGCCAATATGGCCGACGACATTTTGCGAATAATCAGTCAACAATGTAACATTTTTAATGAATGACATTGTTGAGATATGCGCGCGCTATATTTTGTGACTTTTCATAAGTTCCACTGTTTAGCGTGGTTAGCGTATCTACAACTTTTACTGTCGAATGTCGTGAAAAAAAAGACAATGAAGAAAATTAGGTATGAAGTTACATATGAACTGGACAAGATATGGCAATATGGAGTCAGGGACCAATAAAGGATTTTATATATACCTCCACAAAAAAAGTACCGTAGGCCTACTACAGAAGAATTATTTACATTTTTTATATCAATTTGAATAATATTTTGAATAACTGAATGATGATTGAAAAAACAAATTATCCGTTAGTTTTAAGATGTATGATATAAGATTGTAAGATATTATTTTATAATTATTGTATGATAAAATTGCGAGAAGTAGCTTTCCTGATTGGATATAATCTGCAAACTGTAATATATTTGAACAATTACAATATTTAAATATTTGGTCTGGTGGTTTGGCTTATAGCGTTGACTCTATGCAATTATTATACCGTTAAGAAGTTGACTCTTCTCTTATCTCTCTACTTATATCCCGTTATAATCACTTGAGAATTCAGAAAGAGAGAGAAGATTTCATTAAAGCAATATAAATTCCAATGGAAATCGCGTCAAATCTAAGGAAAATCAAATATAAATGAAAAGCAATATATATACATATAGGCCTATATATATATATATATATATATATATATATATATATATATATATATATATATATATATATATATATACATATGTGTGTATATAAATATATAGATAAGTATTCATATTATTGAATATGTAAACCTGTGAAACCTGAGACCCCACCAACAGCAGGTTTTTGGGGATGAGAATGAGTGCATGATAGGTTCATGATGTCTTCAAAAACCCATGCCTTGTGCTGACTTCGCACCCTTGCCCGACTCAAACGCCTGACTGTCAGTTCTAGCCACCATATTGCTCGTATTTATTAATCCGTTTTTTTTTATGTAAATGAATTTAGTACTTTGTAGAATATTGTCATGTGGTGTCCCAACTGGACCAACCTACCTTGTCATCTGCATCCCAAATGGGGTATAAAATGATACTGTGTCAAGTTTTCAATGTTATGAATAAAATAAAAACACTACTCGTCTGTCAAAGGATAGAATAGCGCGTTTTCCTATGGGAACCAAAATCTCTGGACCGAACATGACTCGAAATACAGAGGTACTTTGATCATTACAGCACGGTTCGAAATCTCTCATTATATATTTACCAGATAATCCGTAGGACAAGTTTCTCAAAAGGGTGTCTTCAACTTCTACAAAGACATCGATATTATGATATTCTTGCAGCGGAAGTCCTCTAGGGGATGGATACAAATGAACCTTCTCTGGTATTGTTGCGTAAGAGCATTGTTGTGTATGGCTATAATGAGTGTAGTTATAGAGGGTATGAATTTTAGCAGTGGCGTCTAGTTCAAAAGGGAGAATATATAGATAGGAAGTAGAGACGGATTGAGTGGGAATTTGCATCAATTTGATTTCCCTCACATTTGAAATCCGAATTTTCATCAAAGTCAATGAAATGTACTTGTTTTGTGCTGAAATGTCTGTGAAAATCGTTTTGAACTGCTACCATTTTTTTAGTTATTCTGATTTCAGATTTTAGTGTTATATACTTGTGTCCACGAAAGAAGAAGGTCGTCTACCACTGACTAATAGTAAATACTTCAGTAATTCACAGATCTTCTAATATGCTAATTAAACGACGAAAGTGGACATTACCTTAGAGACTCAGTTTAAAAGTGGAAGATATGTTGATATGTATGGTATGGTGAGGTTCGTATGGTGATTTCACTCTACATACTAATATTGGTTATGTCCGGATATATCACAGGAACGGTTCATACTTATGTGTTCCGGACTTTTTGTAAATTGAAAGACTTTTATCCGCGTGTTGAGCCAACAGATGCCGGTTAACCCCCGAAGTCCCGCACTCGGATTTTTTTAGAGTACTTTAAAATTGTAAAGAGTGCGGGGCCGAAAGCAGTTGGCGCGCGGAGACCCATCAGCTTCCGCGAAGGACTTGTGCTTTGGGAAAAAGTTAGAGTGAGGCGATCTTGAGATTTGCTTGGCGCGAGTTGAAGCTACAGATGCCGGTTAATTCCCGGGCTTGGGAAAATTGTAAATTGTCAGAAATTTTCCAAGTCCCTAAATTGGAAAAGTGAGGCCGAGTGTCGCTTGGCGGGCGGAGAGCCATCAGCTCGGGCGAAGGACTTGTGCTCTGGGGAAAAGTCAGAGTGAGGCGATCTTGAAAATCGCTTGGCGCGAGTTGAAGCTACAGATACCGGTTAATTCCCGAGCTTGGGAAAAATGTAAATTGTCAGAAATTTTTCAAGTCCCTAAATTGGAGAAGTGCGCGACCGAACGCAGTTGGCGCGCGGAGAGCCATCAGCTCGGGCGAAGAACTTGTGCTTTGGGAAAAAGTCAGAGTGAGGTGATCTTGAGAATAGCTTGGCGCGAGTTGAGGCTATAGATGCCGGTTAATTCCTGAGTGCCGCACAATTGCAACTTGTCATTGCCGAGTGCGGGCCGAGTTCCGCTTGGCGGGCGGAGAGCCATCAGCTCCCGCGAAGGGCTTGTGCCTTGGGAGAAAGTCAGAGTGAGGCGATCTCGAAAATCGCTTGGCGGGAGTTGAAGCTACAGATGCCGGTTAATTCCCGAGCTTGGGAAAAATGTGAATTGTCAGAAATTTTCCAAGTCCCTAATTTGGGAAAAGTCCGAGACTTGGGCATTTGGCGCTAACAGATGCTTAAGGGGGCGATTTGTCGGACTTATAATTGTTTTGCTCGATTAAAATCGAAAAAGTATATATAAGGGGGTAGTGAGTCTCGAGAGCCGATGGCTAGGGAGAATCACTGCTTTTCTGGCTCATTCGTACCTCCGTATAATCTAGCTGTTGGTGGGGTCGTTAAGCAGCATTAAAAGAAAAAAGAAAAAAATTAACCCATTACAACGAAGTCATGCCTGATTTTATGAGCGCCAGTGGTTGTTCATCAATAGGTCATTTTCAAGGATTTAACTATAATTTTCACTTGAAATCAGTGACGATACTAGAAGGAAATGTATAGATGCTGTGGACATCTACAGGATCTTGATGTACGAAGATGAAACATGAACTACCTAAGCGTGCAGGCTGAATTTCACCTCACAACTTATTGTGATTTATACAATATGTCAGTGGTGCTTGAAATATTGACACGATATATTGTCACTATATCAAAAATTATCGCATAAATGTTCATTTCAGTGAAATATGTATCATAAATTTTACTTCAGAAACTATTTCAAAAAGGAATAAACGTGCAGTAGGTATATGTAGGCTTAGATTCAGAATCAAATGTAAAATGAATAATTGAGTACTTTTTGGACTGGAGAGAGTGAGAGATATATAGAAAAAGAGAGCGATCCTAAAGCTAGAGAAATAAAATGAGAGAGAGAGAGAGAGAGAGAGAGAGAGAGAGAGAGAAAGAGAGAGAGAGAGAGAGAGAGAGAGAGAGAGAGAGAGAGAGAGAGAGAGAGAGAGAGAGAGAGAGAGCGCGTGTGTGTGGGTGTGTTGAAGACAAATAAAGGAAAGCACAGATATAAAGCTAGAGAGAGAAATTCCGAGTTCGAGATAAGATAGAAAGAGACAGAGAGATAGTATGTAAATTAATACCATTTGATATACTCAGTACTCCACTGTGTGTATAATAATATTATATTCCTGCGGCATTTTCTGTACTCAATCCTGTTATTAATTAGGCACTGCGGTGAAGTGATTTCAGATAATTGCTTACGTTAATTATCACTTGGTGGTTTTATTGTCACGTGACTAAGAACTGAGAAGTTTGTCGAGAGGGATGCAGGAGGCAGATGTCACAGGCGTAGCGATAAAGCGACGTATTCATGAGATCGAGCGTCACTATCGCCCCAAGCAGGCGTTTTGATTAAAACATTTTAGGCTTTTTATTTATATTGGTTTTTAACCACGCACTGTTATGATGCTAGGATTTATTGGAGTAGGTGGAATGAACGAGATGATGGAGATATGAGATGGAAGGTTATTTATATTATGTTAGAGACAATGTGAAGGAAGAACTTGTATACGTTAATTATGAAAGAAAGAAATTGAATTGATTGAAGAAGGTCATATAACAACTAAATAATGGTGAGAAAGGCGGGTATTACAAATTCTTGGTACAACTTTGAGAATGTACTGCTTTTGAAGGATGTATTTTCTTCTAATCGTAATTCTCGTCCAAAAAATCATAATCTTATATATAGAAAGCTGACTTTTGACCACTTTTGAATTGTTGGAGATACCAAAATCCTAATATATTAACAGCACAAATCTTTCTAATTCCGAACGGTATGCTTGAAAATTATCGAATTAATGGCAAGTTATTAACATTTTTGTTTTGAAGCTACAAATATAAGATTTTCATATTTATATTTGATAGGGCCGACATTTATTATCTGTATGATTAACACATTATAGAGTATTGACATATCTAGTTTTGTTTATTATACATGAAAACCCGAACCTGATATTTCACTGAATCCGTTCCTTCGCTCTGTAGGTTGATGTCCTCAGACCGAAGACGATAAATAATTGGATCTTGAGTTGAAATTTACAACTAAATTGGTTGCCAGGCGTAGTTCCGACCTATGAATCCATCTTAAAGGATAATCAAGACCGAAACAGCAGACGCCAACACACAGGGGTGGACTGGCCCTCGGGCGGAGCGACGATGTCGCCCCCTGGGGGCCCCACTTTGTTGATCTTACTTTGGGGTATCAAAACTATAGCTGTTGGGAGATAGGAAACTACTGATTGGGTATTAACATATAATTTCATATTATACAGAAAATATAATTTACAACTTATTCAGTTTTCTGCTGTTGGGAGATGGAGTATGACAGATCGGATACTAAAATATAGTAGTACGAAAATATAATTTATTCAGAAAAATATATGATGATATAAAATGATGAAAATGTAACAAGCATGTTGCCTATTCTCATTTCAACATGAGCCCTGTAAAGTTGTGGAAAAATAGTGAGCGAATCTACTGTTGGTGACTGGTAGTAGTAGTAGTAGTAGTAGTAGTAGTAGTAGTAGTAGTAGTAGTAGTAGTAGTAGTAGCAGTATTAGTAGTAGTGTTTATTCCTTATACCCTCTTTCGAAGAAATCGGTACACAAATGACATATTTCACAATATAACTTATGGATAATATTAAAACTTTGAGTGTGGCAGTACCATAATTTACAAATTATTAGGAGATTAGTGATTACAGTATATTAAACAAGTAGTACAAGTAAATAATGATACATTCAAAGACCTACAAAAATATAGTCCAGTCTTAAAGACGGTATTAAAACCGTTGAACGCGAAATTAATGTCTACGAATCCTTAAAGACATCAAAGGAGCCATCCATATTCTATATTTCTACCTTCTAGCTTGTTACTTAATCCTAGAAGTCCTTCATATGTTTCGGATTAGTCGTTGTGACTTTCTTTCATTTCTAATTCTGTCTCGTTTCCACAGCAAATTTTCTAGGACTCAAAACTCCATCTTAAAATAGGTCTCTTTGCAAGCATTTTCTTTATTTATTTTTTTGTGTTCGGTCTTTGCTGTATGTTGAAAGGGCGGACTGGGAGTAATAGGCCCGGGTGGCGAACAATGATTGAGGCCCGTGGAGAAGAAAAATAGCGACGGTTTTAGAAAAAGTGATACGGATTGGCAATAGAATAACATTTCAAAATTATATCTATGATAGTGATATGTAAAGGAGTAAAACACACTCTATCTTTAATTCGCTCATTTGTACCTCCAAATAACCCAGATATTAGTGGGGTCGATAAGAAAACATAATAGTAATAATGATAATCCAAAGGCTATACTTGTAAGTTATAATCACGGAATAAGAAGATCGTCTACCAACATAACAAACGCAAATATCACAGGTATATTTGTGGGAATTACGATTTTTCAGAACGAGTTTAAAGATAAAAAACACAATTGCATCTTTCAAAATCTTCAAATCCTCAACTTTGTTGCGAGTTTTTGTAATTACCATAGTTTTTAACAATTATTTAGTTGGTAGATCTTCTTCTTTCATGGATACAAGTACTTAATTGTATCCACGAAAGAAGACGATCCCGAACGACCGTCCTCCATATTTCACACCACTATCGCGCGGTTGTTTCACACCTTCTTTCGTAAGTACAAGTATAAGAGAATCCGACTCGAAGAATTGAATCCCACGATTATTTGCGAGAACGAATTCTCTCGACGCGACATGACTCGGCCAAAGATATAGGCATTTGAAAACAAACTTTTCGTCTTTCTTTTTCAACAGTTTGAGTAACAAGTTCACGCTCTTCCCCAGTTTCAGACGAGTTTGTTTTAATTAAAACTGTTAAGCGAATATAATATTATTATTCGAGAAAATGAGAAGAGATAAGAAACACGCAATGACGAGGATTTTCGCTAAGCGGCATCATTATTAGGGGAGAAAAAGTTTGTAATGTTATAGGCCTATCAAGCCTGTGACTTGCATCTGTTTCATTTTAAATTGAAATAAGATAAAAACAATGTTTCTGAAATGTATACTTTTATTCTATATGGCATTTTTTATCATGAGGGTCAATCGGTCGGTCGAAGGCAAGAAGTGTCTTTTCAACGGAAAATACCAGAAAAATGTAATAAAGGCGTCGTCTATGTGAATGTATAGCCTACAATAAAAACAATCAAGATAATATGATGAAGAATTAATAATAAAATAATGCCTATAGATAGAATATATTTGAGGATATTTGGGAAACGTTGGTCTTAACGTAGGAAACTAAAAATATACAGGGCAACCGCATGTGTGTGGCATACAAGACCAGGGAAAAGTTACGTCATTTTTTGTTGTAAATTGAAGTAATTCATACACTATTTATTTGTATCAAAACGGTTATAGGAATGCTGATGAAATCTAGGCTGGTTTACTCAACCAATGTATCAATTGCCATCGTCATGCTGAGTATCTAAGTTGGTTTTGTTGTAGGCATCTGTGACCACCGTTAACGTATTCGTCAACTAATTTTTCCAAAAAAACTCAGAATTTTCAACTTTTAAATCTATACTTCATTCCTTTTTTAATATACTATTTCAATGATACATCAATAAATAACATAAAATTTGACTTTATTCCGGTATACGGTCTTCAGCGTCCTCTACGAATAATGTCAAAATAAACCTAGATTATTTCTTTAATAAACAACACGAAATAAATATTCTAAAAATAGGCTTATGAAAGTTCACGGCTAGAGAATTACACGCATATTTGAAGTATGTGTCTATGTGGCCTCTTATTAAGTATATTACTACTTAAACCTTAAATACCTTCACTACATTAAGCGGTCGATTCTTCACATATTTACTTGCAACAAATTATACATAATATGTGCTCAAAGTCTCAACTAAATCCCTAAAATTAATACAATATTACTACAGTCCAATGAAATTATACCAAAATGTGTCTCTAAGAGGATAAGTTCCAGTCTCGAGCGTTCCCAGTCTATTATCCTGGTTAATATGGTAGTTTGTCACGGTCTACTGGACGCGTGGAGTCTGCGGCGCAGATTAGTCGGGATAAATCACTAGGGCCGTGACACTAGAGTCACGAGGTGGCAACAATGCTATGCAAATGATAGATAGCACAACAAACAGTATGGCCAACTGCTGGAAGCAATATAGGTAGCGGCGAATTGTGTGCCAAATCAGAAGTGAAAAGAATTGAATAAAATGTATTGTGGGAAATGTTAGAAGCAAAGAGATCTAGGTGAAGGAATAAGAACTAATATTGTTGGCTTTTGTTTCAAATTTAGAAACTATGTTCATGGTTTGTTTATCAGGTTTTGAATTGTCAATCTTTAGGAAGATTTCTGAAGAGAAATCGAAATATTGAGATAATAAAATGACTATAACTACGAAATTATATTTTTTTTTTCATAATATTAATATTAATAAATAACGTGTAAAACATGTCACAAAATCTTACTAAATATTCCGTCTTCCTAAATTATAGAATACCCATTTTGGAATTGTCTATTGAGTAGCGCCTAAAATCCTCTTCATTCTGCATTATGTCTATATTCTCTAAGCATATAATATATAGTATTGAATTATATTTACTATTCAAATAAATACATATATCTTCTATTCGGTCTGCAATACCATAGGTCATCTCGAACGTTAACTTTAATAACCACATTCAGCTAGATTTATGAGTGATTCAACACAACTAAATCAAACCGTACATGGATTTAAAGCCAGTATTTATTGAGGTACGTTTTAAGAGGTTCATAAAGCAGAATATGGTATTGCCAACCTAATTCAAAACCCTTACCAGAAAATAGAACAGATAGATACAGGGATATTTATTGTTATTATTTGAAAAAGAGAAGACTGTAAAAGTTGATACCGTGGTAATAGATGCATGTGGGTCATTTTGTAATGGAAAAGTTTGCAGATATTACACGCTAGAGGGAAAAGAAGTGTTGAATATAAATCTACAAAAATATGTATATAAACTCCATGACGAAGATTCAATATGTTATAGCGGTAAATGTAATACATTTAGCTTTGATAGGATTGAAAATATTGGGGGATTTTTTTTTATGATTTATTGAAATGGTGAACCTTTTTCTGAAAGTAAATAATTACTTTCATTTGAAAATCAAATTAGTTGTAGAAAATCCACTAAAAATGTAGTAGTTTCTTAAACGTAGTTTCAATGTGCACTTCATATGAAAGTTCATATTGTGACTATTTAGCAATTGCTCATTAAGTTTAGTTTATTTTTCCATGCATTTATTGATTTATTCATTCATCCATTCACGCATTTTGTTCTTAACATAGTACAATGTTTGAACATGTGCAATATAAGTGATAATATACCGCATAAAAATAACATTAAATTAATATAATATGTGTGCACTATCTTGCATATAAGTCTTGGATCTAATAATGGTGAATTGATCATTATTATTTCAACATACCCCACACATGTTGGTTTGACGATTTAAGATAGGCCTGGTTTTATGAAAATATGATAAAAAGAAGATATAAGCTTCACAATTAATGTAAAAGGCACATAGGCACATATACATTTACTTGAAATGTATAATATACTCACTAAAATTCGTATATAGCTTCAGTTTTGTAGACTCTTTTGTGTAATAGAATACATTTTCTATAAGGTAACTGTTTAGTTCACCTAGAAATTGCGATGAGCCTTTTAGTTTTTTTTAGTTTTGACGGTGGACATATTATATCTTATTCTGATAACTATATTATTCTGATAACTGCTATAATTGCAGCCTCTTCTAAGTGTTTTAAGCAGCCTGTTCGTACAATCTTTTTTTTTGGCTCTTTGTTATGTCTGTGGATGTTCGGGTAAGCCTATCTAATGTACTTCAACTTTTTATAAACTAATACCAATATTGATTGAACGTATAGATTTTTTAACTGTAATAACATTTAATTGTGCACGTTTCTTCATTTCTTAATCCTACGGTATAGCCTATCTAACAGCCCTTTTTTGTATTATAAAAATGCTATTTATATTCGTGATCGAGCTATTTCCCCAAGCACAAATAGCGTATCGTATTTATGATTCCACAACTGCGTGGTAAGCTATGAGCATAATTCTCTTTTACTATGTTGTGCCAGTATTCTTAATACATAAAGTCCTGAGGATATCTTGCGAGCAATGTTGTCTATGCGAGCGTCTCAGGCTAGGACTTCACCTAGATTGCTATCATTGGATATAAAGATATGTTATTTACTTGTTCTAGGTAAACATTATTCATCTGTACGTTCATCTCTTTTTTGGATTCATTTCTTAGGTTTTACACTACATATTTTGTTTTGCTTTCGTTTACTTCAAGTCTGTTTGGATAAACCGTTACGTTATTGCATTTATTTGTACATGTTTATTTAGCTCTTAATCATTTGAATTATCATCTGACATACTCAGTGTGAAATCAACTAAGTACAATATAATATTTCCTTCCCGTTTAACTTGGTGTTTTACTTCATCAATATATATATTGAAGAGGGGGCGTTGAAGAGCGTATACCAGAATAAGGTCGACTTGCTCGTGTGACATGGGCTTCAGGGTACTTTTCAAAGGTTTCCGGTAAAGTTGGACACCCAAACCCATGTCACACAATCAGGTCGACTTTATTCCGATCTAAGATCTTCAGGCACCCCGAAGAGAAGTGCCCCTAGCAACGACCCTTGGGGCACTTCATTCTTAATACATGTATTTTGTGATCTGGTTACTTGTTCTGATGTGCCTTAACACTTTAGTTCCACGTGTTGCTCTCTTTTTAAGGATGACGTAATCCATTCAAGTCATTGTTCTCTTATTACATATATCTCTATCTCATCTATTATTATTTTGTGACTTCTACAGTCGAATGCTTCAGGTAGATCCATACACATGGTTGCATCTTGTTTGCCTTCATCTAATTCGCCTGTAACCCAGTTTTAGGTCCCATTACCCATAAATCAATTGAGTCAGATACGGTAAAATCAAATATTCTCTCACGCTCATCCAATTACAACTTGACTTCTTGAGGGCCGTATTAGCGCGTACCAGCTGAATCAAGTCAAATGGAAGTGAAAGAAGTCAAACAACACAAAAGCAGTATCTAAAAGTCCTCTACCTGCCACCAATCGGTAAAAGAAAATATATTGTACATACCATCATGATGCCGGAATAATCCCTTCGCCCTCCTCGAAGTACCACTTTCATCCCAGTCTGCAGGATGATATTTCAAGAATAAAACTCGAAATATTTTAGAGACGAATGGATCCCCTCTACGTTTTCTCTTTGAACACGCACTTTCCCACTCACAATTATAATATCACTTCTTAAAAAACATTTACACTCCCACAAAACGGACACACACGGAGTAAAGTTAGTCAATCACTCACTCAAATCGACTGATCAATTCACTAATATTAACTTCTACTTAACGTACTTAATTGAAAATTAAGTAACTTCAAGTAGCGTAACTTTATTGAAAATCGCAAAACAAATCAGGCGGGAAGATAAACTCAATAATTCGCAAAGTCAATCAAGTGTCGAGTTCATTAAATGTATCTTATCAAAATTCTGTATTGTCGTAAACCAAGAATATTTATTCGGTAGCAAAGTCAAAAAAAATGTTGTTACTTCAATAATAACGGTAGGTGAGAACGAACGGTGTGAAAGTTTGAACAAGGAGCGAGCAGGCGTTTCGAGAAGAATTGAATCCACGTGGTCAATAAAGCGCCGAGTTCAGTATCTGTATTTTTAACAAACTTGATAGAAATCGTTAAATGTGTTGAATTGCTTCATCGACGTAAACCTAGTTCATTTGTTCAGTAACAAAATGAAACCAAATTTAAGTTGATATCACGCGAAAGCTTACACGACTAGCAAACGCCTGCGTCCCTCAATGCGATTAAACCACCCTTAGAAAAGTCCAACGACAAACTGACTGGATGCATCTCAATAACATGCAATATTACTGAACAAGTAAATAATAAACAAACAGGTTACCTACACAGTTATTATCAATGTCCATGGCTGATAGAGGGTAGCTGGATCAACTCTCAAGGTCGTATCTCGGTTTTATTGGTAGATGTGCAAGGGTCGAAGAAGTAAATAAAGCTTGTAGTATGCGTGCAACAGTGACATGCAAGAGCACGTGACAGAAATAGCAAATATAGTGACCACCAAGAGTAGATTTTGTTTTTAATGCTGCTTAACGACCCCACCAACAGCTAGGTTACACGGGTGTACGAATGAGCGGGTGATAATGAAACGATGAAGTGATGAAAGGTGAAAGGACATTTACAAAAACCCATGCCTTATGCGGGATTCGAACCCACGCCCAACGATTACTTGAAAGCGTGCCTCAACTGACTGAGCTAACGAGGGCGGCAGTAGAGTTGAAATTACAAATATAACATAGAAAATAATTATCGAATACTACGTATGATGCCTCGAGAAATAATTTAAAAATATGTATCCATGAATATATATTTTGTTTATGAGCATCGAAAACTTCACACAAAGCCATTGTTTCCCTATGAAGGCAAATATCAGGATGATATAGGCCAACTTACAGAGTAGAAATTAAAGTGCATTCTGCTCAACTATTCATGAAAATTATCGTTTACCCTTTGTATTGAAACAAAAATTTGTGAGAATAATGTCAGCTATTTATTTCAATTCTCTTTACTCTTATTTTTATATGTTTTATGAATATTCTAAAAATATTTTCAACATCGAGTGAGCTCTGTCATAATAAGTTTCTTCACCATCAAACATCAATTCAATGCCACATCTTCATCTAATAACATTTTACAGTAAATATTAAAAACTGAAAAT
This sequence comes from Brachyptera putata, assembly GCA_907164805.1. NCBI lineage: Eukaryota > Metazoa > Arthropoda > Insecta > Plecoptera > Taeniopterygidae > Brachyptera > Brachyptera putata. Next base: position 22,694,069 of record OU015469.1, on the reverse strand, counting down.
AATAAAATCTCAAGCGTCGTATTTTTACTATTTACCGCTATCAAACATTAAATTAAAATACATAAAAGGTACGTAGAAAACAATCATTTTCATGTGCTCAGAACTGAAATAGAGTCTTGGGTGAGTGAGACACAAAACGTATGACGTAGAAAACCTACATAAATATCTCCTGCGACGATTGTTAACAAGGGTAGATATTATTTAATCGTTTGAAAATTTAATAAAATGAAATAAAAAAGCTTTTCTATTCACTATGTGTGTATGTGTATATATATATATATATATATATATAGAGAGAGAGAGAGAGATAGAGAGAGAGAGAGAGAGAGAGAGAGAGAGAGAGAGAGAGAGAGAGAGAGACATATAGATATAAATGTGAATGCCACGAACAAGTTAACTGTCAAACCTTATAGTACGATATAAATTGAAACGTTTATTGACCAAAAATGTTGTGAACATTCGAAAACATTTTATATAAAATGAACTATATACATCTATAATAAAAGTCTGGAACTGCTAGCGATAGCTCATGTACAACCGGTGTTCAAACCCGAGACTAACAAAAAGTGAGACAATATTTATTATTATCAAAGTATACGTAGGAGATCATTTTTATATAATATAATTTACTAGGGTTTACCAGAGTCGGTATAGTCTGAAAAATATACGTTGTCGTTTCTGCTTTACAGAGCTAATTTGAGTATATTAATGGTTCAGTTATCGTTTTTGTAGATGAGATTTAGAATGCACGCTCTGATTTGGTATAAAAAATGTATGCGTATTTTTGTGGTATATGGTATCCAAACGATCCTACTCTCATCCTTAGCCTTAATAGGGGAACAATGATTTTGTATCAAGTTTCGATGTTATTAAAAAAAAAATTGTATATGTCAAACTTGGACTATAAACAGAACGAGTTGTAGTTATTATACAAATTAAAGGTGAAATTACGCAAAATATGTTTTAATTTTCATGAATTACTTACATTTGTACCCATTGATTCTCACAAAAATTTGATGTATAAAACTATGTTATGCATGCTGTGTCTATATTATCTGAACATTAAAGAATGTAATACTATCGAAATGTATTTTTTAAATATTGTTGAAATAATAAATATTGATTTAATATAGTTCGGGTACTCAATTCGTAAATCAAAGTTTTGGTACGAGTCAACTAGATTTTAGATACTAATAATAGTATCATTCAAACTTATAAGCCTACCGAAATATATTTCATTCGATGTCACAAGTTTCAAAAATGACTTTATTTTCTTTCACGTTAGTATACCATCACCAACACTCGTGAATTGTAGTATACACACCGAAACGACTTTTTTCAAAACTACTCCACTCTACGTAATGTATCATTAATTAGATTATATTCCTTCTTTTTTTCCGAGTGCAGGTTTAAAAAGAAGTTACACTGATTATCTGGTCGGTCGTAAAACTCAAGCTTGAGCCTCAGTCGGTCTAGATTACCGTCTAAATAACACAACAAGATAGGCTAATACATCCAACAAAAATGTACGAGACTATCAAGTTAGAAGATGTTTCCTCCCTACTTCTATGACTCCATTAATAAACATTAAGATACTCATCTTACACCACTACATATAGATATACGCACGCACTTTTATTGTGTGTACAAACAGTCGTAGTATAGATATGCGCACTGGTTTCATTGTGGGCACGACTGTATACAAACTGGTCTATGTCACAGCCCCCAAGATGTGGTAAACTTGAAAACATGATTATAGAAATGGAAACTCTTGCAGTTATACGATTTCGAGCTTTTTGTTGATAAGCCTGTTTTACAAATTCACGTTAGAAGAGTTTTTCAAAGAGATTACAATCTTGAACTGAACAAAGTCGTATGTGGATCTTGTGAATAGGGGATAAAGTTTAATCCTTTTATATAATAAAATTCATGAGTGTTTGTAGATGTTTACCAATATAGCAAAGTAAAACATCAATGCTTAAATAGAATTGGTGTAATTTGGGTTTATATTTAAGTTTTTTGTAAAGAATATTGTTTATTAGAGACATATATAATGAGATATTTTGGAATTGTAACATTTCCAAACTTGAAAATGATAACAGCTAAAGGTTCATGATAATCCTCAAGATAAATCGTGAATAAATAAATAAAAACTAAATATACACATAATACTTAGTTTTTACATGGACGAAAAATATACTATCAAGACAGTTCACTCTCATGGTTCAAAAAGAATGCCCGTGCACACCTTCATTCCCCTCGTCTCGTCTACGTATGCAATTAGTACCTATGCTTGTAAACGGTTAAAAAAAATAGCTGTATACGCCTGACAAATAATGCGATGTAACTTAAATAGTTACTAATACTCACACCATCTTGAAAGTATTGGAAATATATGCGTTTCCTCTTGATCAAAATTCCGATATATTATACCGTTCAAAAGTTATCCCGAAAAAACTGATATTCCGCTGAATGAACTCCAATGGACTTTTGAATTATAAGAAGTTCAGTGGATGAAACAAGTATTTTTTCATTATTTTTTTGAAGTTTAAACTATATCACTATTATTCTATTACTAATTATCATTTTCGATAATTGAGTTATAATAATTCCAATTTTATAGCAAGCTGGATATTTATGACCAATTATGTGTATGATGAACAACCTATCAATAAATTATTTTCTCTCAATAAAGATTTCACATTTATTATAAGAATGATATTCAAAAATATAATTATCATAAATATAATGAAGTCATTATACTCTTATATAAAATAGTATACATTTTTATAATAATATTATTTTTCAAATAATGTTCATAAACAACAAATGGGTAATAAACCTAAACTCGAACGTCTATAAAATTCCATCTTCCAGACTACGCAGTGTGAATAGGGTTCGCATGGAATAAGAAATCCCCTTTATGTAAGTACTAAAAGAAGCGACAAATTTAATTTAACAGTTTCTTACGGTTTTTACCACCCTGTCTGGCTTTGAGAAAACTAATAAGAAGATTATTTTTTAATTAATTAAATTTACAGAATCACTACTTTGACGTTTTGAATCTGATATCCTCACTTGTATAGATGATTCTTTGGTGTCGATTTCAATTGGTAAAGCTTGGACTTTCTGACACTAGATTGAGAAAAAAGATTAGATCATTTTACTTACTAAATGAAATGCTAAGATTAAACTCTTTGACTGATATTGAAAGCATGATAAAGCTGAATGTAAAGAAGAATCAAGTAAATATGAAAAGAAGTAGCGCTACTGAAGAAAATTCTTTATATTATAAATAATAATATTAGGTTTTTATCGCAATATAGCCATGCTATACAGATCAAAGTTGAAATCATCAACGTATATTTCAATGGAAACCGTCTATCGCATACGTGAATTCAAATAATTAATTATCTACATTTCTTTGCATCCAATCTTTAAGGACTGAATTTTTCACTTGAAAACGAAATATCGGGTCAAAAAAAAGGAAATAAGACCCTGCCGGTTCAGTGGGTTCTGTACCCTAACATCTTCACATTTTCTGATTATTTTTCAAGAAATTCAAATTCACGCCCTTAATATTAATCTATTGCGTTATTTTGAAATGACTTAATTACATCAATACAGAGCAACACTGAGCAACACTGAGAAATTCATTAACATCCGATTGTACCAACTGATGATTGAATATCAATTAGTTAATCATTAACAGAAGGTACAAAAGTAGCATATGCATCCAAGGGTGATAACAAGTTAATTTGCTAATTTTTGCCTAATTCACTAATCAACAGTTGGTACAACCTGGTCTTTTAAGAATAACATCATGAGTGTAGAGTAGTTATGAATGGTACTTACTTACCATATTTTCACTTTTATTGGGTTGACGCGCTGAACTGTTGCCCAAGATCTATTGGAGTCGATAAACGATTATTGAGATGATGGGATGATGAGATGAAAAGTTATATCATTACGTTTTTTCATTTGAAAGGTCATTTTAACCATCCTAATGTCTACCTGAACGACTGATGTAAACCACGAAAAAACACTTTCAGGACGGTCCACCATGTCCAGAAGCGAACCCCAGTCTGACGGATGACGGTTCAGTGTGCTATCCACTCGAACACCCGTCTTAGTAGGTACTACTACTACCACTGTCACCAATGTAACAAGAAGAAAATGTGATAAATAAACTAGAGTCCCCAAAAAAAACTGTCCTTCAGAATGACTTTGTGGTTGAATGAGTCCGTTTCTGTAGGACTTTGTTCAAGGAATGATCTAGTACAAAAGACGTCGACATTTAATTAACACTTCGGTCCTCTTTTTGTCTAGAGTCTGGAGTCTAGACCGCTATTTAGAAGGTGACTTCATAGTGGCTATAGTTGAATAAAGACTTGGAATCTCCATTTAACGTTATGTACTTTTGGAAATTGCTCGGTATTGTTGATAATTATAATAAATAGGGTGGGGTCGTTAAACAAACAATAATTATCATCGATCTTAAACACCCCTATATTCCATCCACTCTCTTTTCCTATTTTTTTACTAATTGACTTATGAGTTGCGGATTCTAAGCCCGTCACTTTACCAATAGAAAACATTTTATTCTTTCCAATAAAACATTCTATAAAATAACTGTCCAACTCTTTCCCTCATAATCCTATCATCATTCAATTGCTTACCTACGGACGTTGGTCGGGTCGTTAAACAACTATTTCAAAAGAAACTTTTTTAACGGCACTACATCACTCGATCAGAGCTACCAACAAGGCAGCAGAAAATGTTCAAGACATTAACAATGGGAAAAAAAATGTTGGGGAGAGTAAAAAACTTTTTTATCGACTTGGTTTGCTTTTTTCTGCTAACAAAACGCTTTTTGAAATATCGTATAAGACGTCGTTATATTATAACTGGACCGATATAGAGAGAAACTTATTTTTATATATCGAAATCGAACCGGAAACGAAATAGTTTTATTCTTTGTCGTTCTCGTTTCCCGATTTGTGTAAACTTGTTGGAAGTTTGGTCGTTTTCTTTTAACAACGCAGTTTGGCGTTTAAAACAAGTCTTTTATAAGTGCTTATAAGTTATAACTTAGAAGTGGCGTGTGTTGGATTTCGTCACGAAGCTCGGACTGTAGTGAACTGAAAGACGAAAAACCACGTCTGTGCAATGTGAGGGTGAAATTACAACGATGCACGAAATATCTCCTTCATTTGAACTAAAAAAAAAAATTGAAGCGTCATATCAATTATTAGAAATATTTATTAGGCTCGTGTATAGGTTTTTTAATTCATTTTGTGAAATAATTGTATCATCAAAAGTCTTACTGTTATTAGAAAATATTATATTTTTGAATCTTATTTATTATTTTGCATGTCTTTTTGAGACCATGCTTTAGTCAGAATTATATTCAGTTTATCACTTTAGTTCGTTCAGTATAACTTATAGTCTTGATTAGTGCAATTCGTTTAGACTTGGTATACTACTTTTAGTTCAGACTTAGTCTTAGTAGCTACTCGTTTGAAGTTAAGGTTCATATTTAAGATTTCCCATTAATAATGACATTGACAAGCTATATTATTATATATATATAGTATATATATCTCATATACTATATCAGTATTGAAGTAAAAGATTTGCAAGAAGAAAACTAATTTATACATTTTCACCATATATAGTATATAAGGAACTGTGACAAGTATAAACTATATATATATATATATACATGGGTTTGTGTGTATGTCTGATGATTTAAGATAGTGTAACTGGTTCTAACTAATCATAATATCATCCATCCCTTAACTTTTGACCCGGTTTCTCGCCCGGCCTATTCTTAGGGAGTTTTTTGAAACTTTGATCTTTGTTTCTCAAAATGGTCAACCCGATTTCGCTCTAACTCATCTAATAATATATCGTATTAAAAATATTATCATAACATATCACGTTTTACAGATATATCACATATATCTCATTATATATACATTATATATACCATAAATACCATTTATATCATTATATACCTTTAACATATAATCTTAACCGTCTTCAATGAATTGAATCCTTGACATCGGTAATCTAACTAAGGTTTCCTGAATGACTATAATTCGAATTCTATAATAAATCTCTCCAAGCTGATATCTGCTAAAGTATTCGAACGGGATACGAATACCGGCCTCGTCGGGTATCCACAGAGAGCAATCAAAAGCCACGAGTTAGATTCCACTCTCTGTGTAGATTGAGGATTCCTTGGGACAGGCAAACATATCTCAAATTCCATACAAACTCAAGTCAAAGTCGTATTTAAGCCGACTGAGTGATGCCGCACATTATCCTCGAACAAATGAGAAAGACGTTATTTCTATTAATTTTTATTAGATTGATTATTGTTTGCTTTACGACCCCACCAACAGCTAGGTTATACGGGGGTACGAATGAGCAGATGATTATGTAGATATGAAGTGATGTTATCATTTTTTGAACAGACGTTTAGAAAAAAACATGCCTTATGCGGGACTCGAACCCACGCCCAACGATGACTTCAGTTTCTGAAGCTGTGCCTCAGATGACTGAGCTACCGAGGGTGGCTTTTAATTAGGAATTGTATTTTAAAATTTATAATATATATAATCATTTTTATCAAAATCGAAACTGGATGCAATATCATTAATTGTTTCCCAATTAGGAGAAGGATGAAAGGTGGGATCGTTGCACCACAAGGGCGACCTTACCACCTCAACAATCAAGTCAAAAATATCAAATGTATCAAATATTTATTTTGAGAGAACGTATTAAAAACTTTTTTTGAAGTTATTCGATTTTCTAATGTTTTTTATTTCTGTCACACTATATAACTGTCAGACAACTCTGCGATCTCTTCCACCCCACCCACCCACTCAACCACATTCCCTTCACCACTAGCACACTGATAGTTCGTAGTTCTTATGTTTTATTAAATAAAAATTCTTCACAAAAAGTATCGATGAATTTTTTGGATATGTGATCTGATTGAAAAGTTGAATTGTTTTCAAATAATTCGGATCTAATTTGAATAAAATATTTGTGAGCAAAGTAAAAAAAAAGGTCACCATCATAATCTGCCCCAACATCATTATTTCAGTAGTACATTCAATGCATTTATATCACGAGTGCAAAAAACATACAAAATAATTATGTAGAACCAATATCCCCCCCCCCCCCCCACATCACCCCCATTAGTGCCAACCTCCAGTGCATAGTTGACAAATTAATTATACCATCCAATCAAAGCGCGCTAATTACTAAACAATGATATTGTGCTTCATGTTTTTGATGGTACGCTATCAGTAAATCAGCATGCATTCATGTTACATTACGCGGTGCATGTCAACGGATGCTGACGTCAATGGGATCCCGTATCAATGGGTTTTATGACTGTGAAAAAACTAATGGAATATACATATAACTATCCGTTGAGAATTGAACACATAGATTATTAATGTTTTGCATTTTATAGATGGATTTTGTACAAAATTTCTTCGTTCTTGCATAACGAATGTTATGTGATATATTTTTTTTTTTTTGGTTTGTATAAATAAAATTACATCGAATTCGAATAGGGTTTTATTTTTTCGTCGTTTTGTTAATTGTGTTATAGATTTCTGTCTGGTATTCGTATGTAATTAATACAGTAATAAACCCTTTTCAGAATTCAATGCGCATGCGCATTGGCTGAGATGGACGGAATTGCATTGTGGGTATTTTAGTACTGCTAAAAAACTCGGTCTGCTTAACCTAAAATGTAAAATCTCTCATCTTACTCACTCTGATAGTGTGTAAATCTCTCAGAATATAGTAACCATATTGTTGTAGTGAATATACCATCGTACTATAAGTAAATACGTTCACTGTTATGCAGAATAATATAAATCATTTGTGCTACATAGCATTGGCAGCATAGGACTTTCAAACGCGGGTACTAACATCCCACTGTACTTCAAACGTTGCCCCTAGATGGCTCTTGCATTCCTAAACAGATATATTACGAATTATTGCAATAATGAATTTCTGGCCAACTGTTAGACTATGAGAATACATATACATTTATGCCGGACAAAATAGCATTACCCATTCATTGGAATGCTCATTATAATTTGCTTTGTTCATTATTAGAGTATGTACTGGTCCAAATTGGTAATTCGCTCATTACTATAATATTTTGACATGCACTTCCGGTCATGAAAAGTGATTTTTCTGACATTTAAAGTAAAATTTGAAAGAAATCTACACAGCTAATTTTGTTCATAGACTGTCTTTGAGTCCGTATAATGTCAGGAAATTTTCTTCAGTATTCATTTTAATGTGGCTTGATCGACTACTTTATGTGACCACAAGTATATCTTCAAGTGAATTCTTCCTTCTCACCAACAAGAATCCTACATATTGGTCTATGTCATCTTTCTCTAGCAATAATCTCACGGTTGTGAAAAGATAGATATTGAAGTCCAGCTCGTCACGACTTGTCGATAGGTCGACGGATACGATAGGTCGATGGATGCGATAGGTCGATGAGGGAGGTGGTAAAAATGGACTCAAGAAAATAAGAGCTTTAATAACGAAATACCTCAGTATCCATCCCGACATTGATCAGAGGGACAACGCCCTACATAATAACATGTTGTGGCACGATGGTATGGTAGGAACTCATGAGTGAGGGTGTAGGAATGGAATTAGTATTTTTTTTTCATCAATTAATTTTCAACGATTACAGATATCAAGATTCTAAAGTATAAGAATCCATTTTTTTTAATTCTATGCTGGTAAGGATACTTATTTGATATGGTTATTCTAATATATTCGGTAAATCACTATTTTAATGTCTGTTTGTTTTTTCGTTTGAGTGAGCCGACGACAAAATATAAAGAGGACCAAGAAAAAAATCTATTGGGTGTAAAAAAAACATCTAGATGGCTGTGAGTAATAAAATTTGGTTGACCATTAAGCACGGTGACCATGGTGATCATCAGATAATAACCATTGTAGTAAACGTTCGAATATAATTTAAAACCACGTCGTTGACGCCCAATATTCAGCCCAATATTCAATTCTCGACTTTAAATATCAAATAACTAAACCATGTTTTTTAATTGGTTTCAGAACGCGTGAGCGCTACTCGAACTCACAAGCAACCAATGACGAAACTCAATTTCTAAAGTTTTTGCAAGGTAATTCGATACACTACGCTTCATTTTCTTGTAAGGATATAGATATCCTTATCCTTCGGAAAAGAAATCCTAAATTTTGCCCATAAAAGAAGACGCGAACCACCCAAGCGCTAGTGGTGTGAATATGGAATACGGTCGCTCGGAGCCTTCTCCCGCGGATACAAGCATATCGCGTTACATGTACATTTTCTTCTGTAAACTTTATACAAGTACGAAAACATATTGATACACAATGATGAATTAGTATTTAATGATCCCACCGAAGACTCTTTTATTTGGGAGTACGAAGATGTTAAGTGCTCTCTGGATAAAGTGTGAATTACGATAATGCTACGTAGGAGTGGAAAACGAGAAAGAGGTTAGAAAATAGAACGATAACATCGTATATTCCCCACACAATAAGATAAAACAACAATGAATTGTTATCCCATTGTTGTAGTAACGGCCTTGTTTATCTTGTATGATAATCGATGAAGATTGGAATCGCGCTTATTTGACCGTTAAAATAAAAAACACTAGAATTATACTACGTTCAATTTAAGAGGAAATGTATAAAAAAGTGATAATTAGAAAATAACTTTATAATGATTCAGGAAACATGTATTACAATAATTATATCTCTGAAGAAACCAAAATAAATAAATTATCAAACTGAAGTATTCAACTCGAGTATGGTGAAAGAGAAGAAAAATTGGAATGCTAGATATTATTATGAGGAACCAGATGGATAAAGTGTGTGAGTAGAAGAGGGAAGGGAGAAATGAAAAACATAAACGATTATGTGAGAATCCGAGAGGGTAGCGACCACAAGTAAAAGTCGAAGAAGAAAGTGAAGACGGTGACGTAGACTACGACAGGACTGGCCAAACGTGAAACATGGCCCAACTATCCACCGTTTACGGATAGTTATGATTACTGAAGATTTGGGAAGAGAGGAAGTCTTCAACCCTACTACTACTTGCTTCAACCAAGGCCTTGCTTCAACCCTTTTCCTGCTGGCTAGTCCAGGAGGGCAACATAATAAAATGAAAATAGATCATTTGGCAAATACAATTGCTGATACTGAAGGTAACTAAGTAAAAAAGGCAAGTGAATAAATATTTAAAAAATCAAAATCGAGTGTTGATTACACTTGCGATGGGGTTGAACGAAGTGTGGGAATATTTTTCATACGTTTTAGATTTTTCTCAATAATTATTTTTTTATGATAAAAGCCTATGTCTATAATTTTTAGTAATAAAAATTATATTCAAAATGATAATATATTATACCTTCGAGACTCCTGATATGAGACCTGATATTTCGTTGAATCGAATACAGTTTTAATTTATCTTTTTAGATTTTTGTGAATGATTATTAAATTAATCTTCATTGGCATCTGCCGTAACAAGAATTGCATAACTCATCTCTCTAGTTACTACCCTTCGGAGACCTTTGACCGAACATAGTATAGATGTGTAAGTACCATTAAGTATACAGACCGATGTATAAAAGAACAAAACCTACACCGCTAAATAAAACGATTAAGATCGGAAACAGTTGGTTGAAAGTAGGAAACGAACAAAAAGAAAAACATGAAAAACAAGTGCAGGTCAAGACTTTGTCGACAAGGAAAACAATACTGTTTCACAACCAGGAATGAGTGAATGAGGAATGAGTTCACGAATCTTAGTTACAGCTAACTATTAGTTAAGGTACGGAAATAACATATATAACCAAGCGTGATAAAGGTTAATCTACCAACTATTAATCAACCAACTTGATTAATCAATCTATTGAAAATAAAAATCGATCTTACTGAACCATAGAAAGTGAGCGTGAACAAAAAAAAATGGAGCATGAATCAAATAAAATGAAGATTAAGTGATAGTAGGCCTACTAATACCTGGTTGTAAGCGAAATTCCAAAATCTTAAACAAATTATGGCAATGGCTTCCACTTACATCTATAACTCACATCTTCTGAATCAATTACAGCTGTTTTTCGTGCACAGATCGCCAGAAAGGAAAATGTAACAAACATAAACATAACATAAAACATGAACAAACACTTACAGCAAAGGTCTCCAGCATTTAGGAAGTAAACATTCAGAAAGTAAAGTAAACATTTGGGAAAAAAACTGGGCCTTACTTATTAAATATTACATATTCAAAGAAACAATAACACATTTCCAAGCTATAGAAATGTCAAACTGTTACCAGAATGCTTATACACACACTGAATAACTGTTTAGTCATATTGACGCGGCGACCAAATAAATTCGTTTTCGTATTTTTTATAATAATAGCCGTCGATATAATGTAATAATAGCCAACGAATAATATGCCGACATGGCAATTGTCGTGAGTTTATATTTGTTTGGGGCTCCTTCCTTGCCCCGTTACATAAAGTAGCATCAGCTATTCCCCAAGTGTTCCACGAGAAAAGAACAAATTGAATCAAACACAAATCAAACGCCATTTTGTTGTTGACAAAGAGGCTAGAGAAAACCACAGGAAAGATAATAATTTATAATAAAACGCCGTGGTTAGAATAATAAGTTTCGCGTTATTATAGGTAAAAAGTTTTAGAAGTCCTTGAGAGAAAAATTGTGCAGTATCGACAGTATGAATGTCGACAACATGCCGGGAGTTTTTAGTTTTGTATACGAGCAGGTTAGTGAATTATCTGTCAACAAATGAATCAATGGTGTCGGAGAAAACTTTAAATAAAAAACCAAGACAAATACTAATAAAACCGTTAAAACTGATACTATTAAACATTAAATCAATGAATAACTACTAATAAGCCTAAGCCAATAAAACCATAAACAAAGTAAAAAAATCTCTTTCCATCACTTATTCCTGATGTGATCAAACCAAAAACTGTGTGAAAACTATACGAGGTAATTGTATTATTATACGTACCTAGGTTTATATAGGTATTTTATAAAAGGTATTGAATAACGGTGGAGGTGCCGGTTTCCTAAATTTTGAACTGGATCCACACTATTAGTATCGGATAGAATTACATACATGTATTAATATTTATAGAAAAATTAAAATCAAAATTCAATATAAATACTAATGAAACCATTAGATGACACAAAGAAAAAATCCATCTCAATTATTTATTTCTGATGTGTTCAAACTGAAAACTGTCAAAAACTGTATGTGGAAATTGAAAACTATCACTATACCAGTTATTCATAATCTTGTGGAGCTATAACATGGGTGGATGTGCCGGTTTCCTATAGTTTGAGAAAAATTCAACACTTATTAGTATTTGATCCCGAATATTTGATCCCGAATATTTGAGCCAATGTTTGATGTGGCAATCTTCTACAACCTAACTGACATCACAAAGTAATTGGTTGCTTTGAGACCACACATCTGACATTGGAATGAACATAAACGTAGCTTCATGCCTAATAAAACGGTTCAGGAAAAAGAAGACATTACGGCAGAGACGTCGTTAGGATTTGTGTATTGAGGGGCTCAGGTTGGGCACTGACGCGCGCTAAAATGGGGTCTGGAGCCCAACAGTGAATTTTTTGTACCATTTTTAAAGTGATTTTGTCGATTTACAAGCAATATTGGAGGCAAATTATTGAATCATTATGGATATTTTCGAAGTTAGTTTCGATAGTTGAATCATGGAGATTTTTTAGCTATTCTGCGACCTACCCCTCCCCACCAAAGCCCCGCAGAGAATTTTTTGAAATATAGTATTTCTTAAGTGATATCTACAAGCAGTTTTGGAAGGTGATAGTTGAACCATTATGGACATTTCCGAAGTTATTTTCAATCAATATGTTAGCATTCTGGACATTTTCGAAGTTATTTTCGTGATATCTCCCAGCAAAATACTTCATCGTGTGTTACTCGTAGGTCAAAACGAGTCAACATACATAGGACTATATTTATTTTATTGTAGAAGAATGAATTATTGGTGAGGCGCGCGCCCCACCTTGGACCCCCTAACGACGTCCCTGGTCCGGATCTGATGCCAGGTTCTCTCGCGAGAGCCATACCGCGGATCAACCGAAGTTGGAAAAATCAAAGGTCCAACTTAGGTTAAGAGCGATAACGGGAGAACGGCGAGGCTTATCGAGACCGGATTGGTACCAGCAGATAGGTATTGACAAGACGAACATTTCGTCGTTACATACATCTCGTTGTGAATCTCCATTCCTGCACGGCGGCAGAAACAAAAATTTAACATTGCTTCAACATTGTATTCCCCATAAGCGACCTCCAAATCGTGATTGTCGGGGAACGAAATTTTATATCGACAATGGGTAAGCAATGGTGGATAGATGGTCACAGACTACACGCGTGGTGCCAGTTGCGTCCCGATCTGATGCCAGGTTCTCTCGCGAGAGCCAAACCGCGATCAACCGAAGTTGGAAAAATCAAAGGTCCAACTTAGGTTAAGAGCGATAACGGGAGAACGGCGAGGCTGATCGAGACCGGATTGGTACCAGCAGATAGGTATTGACAAGACGAACATTTCGTCGTTACATACATCTCGTTGTGAATCTCCATTCCTGCACGGCGGCAGAAACAAAAATTTAACATTGCATTAACATTGTATTCCCCATAAGCGACCTCCAAATCGTGATTGTCGGGGAACGAAATTTTATATCGACAATGGGTAAGCAATGGTGGATAGATGGTCACAGACTACACGCGTGGTGCCAGTTGCGTCCCGATCTGATGCCAGGTTCTCTCGCGAGAGCCAAACCGCGATCGACCGAAGTTGGAAAAATCAAAGGTCCAACTTAGGTTAAGAGCGATAACGGGAGAACGGCGAGGCTGATCGAGACCGGATTGGTACCAGCAGATAGGTATTGACAAGACGAACATTTCGTCGTTACATACATCTCGTTGTGAATCTCCATTCCTGCACGGCGGCAGAAACAAAAATTTAACATTGCTTCAACATTGTATTCCCCATAAGCGACCTCCAAATCGTGATTGTCGGGGAACGAAATTTTATATCGACAATGGGTAAGCAATGGTGGATAGATGGTCACAGACTACACGCGTGGTGCCAGTTGCGTCCCGATCTGATGCCAGGTTCTCTCGCGAGAGCCAAACCGCGATCAACCGAAGTTGAAAAAATCAATGGTCCAACTTAGGTTAAGAGCGATAACGGGAGAACGGCGAGGCTGATCGAGACCGGATTGGTACCAGCAGATAGGTATTGACAAGACGAACATTTCGTCGTTACATACATCTCGTTGTGAATCTCCATTCCTGCACGGCGGCAGAAACAAAAATTTAACATTGCTTTAACATTGTATTCCCCATAAGCGACCTCCAAATCGTGATTGTCGGGGAACGAAATTTTATATCGACAATGGGTAAGCAATGGTGGATAGATGGTCACAGACTACACGCGTGGTGCCAGTTGCGTCCCGATCTGATGCCAGGTTCTCTCGCGAGAGCCAAACCGCGATCAACCGAAGTTGGAAAAATCAAAGGTCCAACTTAGGTTAAGAGCGATAACGGGAGAACGGCGAGGCTGATCGAGACCGGATTGGTACCAGCAGATAGGTATTGACAAGACGAACATTTCGTCGTTACATACATCTCGTTGTGAATCTACATTCCTGCACGGCGGCAGAAACAAAAATTTAACATTGTTTCAACATTGTATTCCCCATAAGCGACCTCCATATCGTGATTGTCGGGGAACGAAATTTTATATCGACAATGGGTAAGCAATGGTGGATAGATGGTCACAGACTACACGCGTGGTGCCAGTTGCGTCCCGATCTGATGCCAGGTTCTCTCGCGAGAGCCAAACCGCGATCAACCGAAGTTGGAAAAATCAAAGGTCCAACTTAGGTTAAGAGCGATAACGGGAGAACGGCGAGGCTGATCGAGACCGGATTGGTACCAGCAGATAGGTATTGACAAGACGAACATTTCGTCGTTACATACATCTCGTTGTGAATCTCCATTCCTGCACGGCGGCAGAAACAAAAATTTATCATTGCTTTAACATTGTATTCCCCATAAGCGACCTCCAAATCGTGATTGTCGGGGAACGAAATTTTATATCGACAATGGGTAAGCAATGGTGGATAGATGGTCACAGACTACACGCGTGGTGCCAGTTGCGTCCCGATCTGATGCCAGGTTCTCTCGCGAGAGCCAAACCGCGATCAACCGAAGTTGGAAAAATCAAAGGTCCAACTTAGGTTAAGAGCGATAACGGGAGAACGGCGAGGCTGATCGAGACCGGATTGGTACCAGCAGATAGGTATTGACAAGACGAACATTTCGTCGTTACATACATCTCGTTGTGAATCTCCATTCCTGCACGGCGGCAGAAACAAAAATTTAACATTGCTTCAACATTGTATTCCCCATAAGCGACCTCCATATCGTGATTGTCGGGGAACGAAATTTTATATCGACAATGGGTAAGCATTGGTGGATAGATGGTCACAGACTACACGCGTGGTGCCAGTTGCGTCCCGATCTGATGCCAGGTTCTCTCGCGAGAGCCACACCGCGATCAACCGAAGTTGGAAAAATCAAAGGTCCAACTTAGGTTAAGAGCGATAACGGGAGAACGGCGAGGCTGATCGAGACCGGATTGGTACCAGCAGATAGGTATTGACAAGACGAACATTTCGTCGTTACATACATCTCGTTGTGAATCTCCATTCCTGCACGGCGGCAGAAACAAAATTACAGCTCATTGTATTCCCATAGCGACATAAATCGTGATTGTCGGAGAACGAAATTTGTACATTGACATGTAGCAATGTGATAGATGGTTCACAGATATCACGCTGGTTGCGTTCGTCAATCTGTCAGGTTTTGCGTAGAGCAAACTCGACCATTGTAATCGATGGTCACTTTGGTTTGCTAACGGTAAACCAGTGATAACCGATTGTCCAGCAGTAGGTATGACAAACAAATTCTTACAACACGTGTAATCCAAATTGAGGCGCAGAACAAATTTCATTGCTACAATGTTCCATAGCGACCTCCTGATACGGTATTGTCGTATACAAATTAATGACAATGGTAGCTTGTGCGATAGTTCAAACTAAGAAGGTGACAGTGTCTTTCCCATCTAGAAGCAGTCTCTGACATAAAAAACGCTCAACTCAAGTTGAAAAACAAAGGTTCAATTTAAAGTTTAAATACGTCCCCGATCTGATGCCAGGTTCTCTCGCGAGAGCCACACCGCGATCAACCGAAGTTGGAAAAATCAAAGGTCCAACTTAGGTTAAGAGCGATAACGGGAGAACGGCGGGTCGGATCGAGACCGGATTGGTACCAGCAGATAGGTATTGACAAGACGAACATTTCGTCGTTACATACATCTCGTTGTGAATCTCCATTCCTGCACGGCGGCAGAAACATAAATTTAGCATTGTTTCCCATAGCGACATTTGATACGCGATTGCCGGAGAACGAATTGTTGGATCGACACCAGGTCAACGGTGGGTGATAGAGGTTCACTAAATACACCTTCCCGTCCAAGTTTCGTTCGGATCGTATCGTTAGATTTTGTGCTAGAGCAAAAAACCACATTGTCAATTGTCATTTTTTCAACATTGTATTCCCCATAAGAGAACTCCATATCGTGATTGTTGGGGAACGAAATTTTATATTGACACTGGGTGAGCAGTGGTGGATAGATGGTCACAGATCATGCGTGGTGCCAGTTGCGTCAATTTGACCGTACTTTATACGGTCAAATTGTATAAAAACACGTAAACATAGGCCTATGTGTAAAGCATGTGAAATCAATAATTAGAAAGAAAATGGTTAAGATAATCACGCGTACATCAATTAGAGCAGGAAGGCAGTGACTTGATCATTCCAAAATCAAGGTGTGTGTATAACTTTGCCAATTCACTTGACAGATTAGCCCTATAGAGATGTAGGAATTTAGCTTTATTGAAATAGACTATCAAATCCAAATATTTTACGAGGATATATATTCTTGTTATTCTTTATATTTTTCATGGTTCTTCAATTCATTCAACATCATATTCTAATCACTATTTTCACTATAAATATCTTTTTCAGATTACTTTGCTACATTTATCTATTTCATGCAAATTCAAACGATATTGAAGATATTGAGCTGGTTCGTAGAAAATATTATTTTTGTGTGTTCAAATATGCTTTTACGTAATTGCTTTGGTTTTCTTAGCTGACTAAACCTGTACATTTGGTCCAAGAGTTAATAGAATGGAAACATAAAAAATAACACAGTCATAGTTGGCACTGACATTATCATATTTATTAGATACAAATGTTCGATGAGCGTTACATACTGGTATACGGTACGTTCGATTATACAATTATCTAAATGAAAACTGTCTTTCGAGTTCATAAGCTATATTAGAAGTGACATGGTGTCTCCACTTGCCACTTAGTAGAAGAGCTACTATACAGTAAAAAAAACTCCACTTCAAGTTCGAAAAAAAAAAGGTTTAAATTTAAAAATTGTAAATACTGTACAATGGAAAAGAACAAAGAAAAATTTTGGCTAGTTAAAACTATATCAAAAACAGCCAATTGAACTATCAAACGTAGTTAGTAGAGGAGTATCAAAACAAACAGAACAAGGTAAAATATGAAAGTGTCGACGTATTAGTAAACATGGAGGGGAGAAACTATTTCCTGTGTGGTGGTAAGATCGCCCATGTGGTACCCGTTCGAACGATCCTACCCTGTTATTCTTAGGCGTGATTCATATTTCACATTAACACACTTGCACAATTTATTCCGTCACGGTTAGTTACGAGAACCGGTCAGAAATTTTACGGAACATTTCTCACTGGTTCACGTGACTCAAAGAGTCCATGAGAGTCAATTTACCGGAATATCAGTTTCTTGCCGATAACTTTTGAACGGTATGAGATATCGAAATTCTAGTAAAGAAGAAACATAGATATTTTCAATACCTTCAAGACAGTATAAGTAATAACAGTTTATCTCCTACCGCATGATTCTCATACGTATACGACTAGAAAAAACATTTTTCAATCTTATACGCGTGACAATTATGCATTAAATATGAGATGAATAGTTATTACTTACACCATCTCATCTTATTTGGGGAACAATGACTTTACATGAAGTTTTCAATGTTAATGAGAGAAGAGTAAACGAAGTACTTGGTTGACACAAGACAAAGTTCTGTACCGTAGTAGAGATCACCGCAGCTTCCTTCTGTTTCTGCTTCTTCCAATGTGAATTCTTGAACCTGCTATGTTGTGATCGCCCAATCAAATTACTGAACCGATAGAAGTTAGGAAGTCTTTCTAGGATGTAGTTATTTAATATACGTATAAAAATAGTAGACTATTATCCACAATCGTAAGCACTTCTATTATACAAAGACCGTTCATGCAGAACACGCAAATCCACAAAACTTCATTTTCATGGAAGGAATTATGATTTGATTGCTTCGATCGACTCCCTGAAAAAGAAACAAGTGTGATACATTAGAAGGTTAAAGAAAGTTGAAACTTTTACAAAACCACGTAATGTATGTTTCGTTTAAATTATCCTTGAACTGCGTTTAACGAAAAACATAAATCTGTTAACTGGGCTGATTATGAGTCAAGGTACGTAGATACCGGTATAATTGGTAACCAAGAGTAATAACAAGTCAATCGGCTAATTATCATTCGCAACCAATTTATATTCGTAAAACTGTACCTTAGGCCAGATATGACGACCTACACAAATTCAGTAGAAATACATTTTTCAAGTATTTTTTATAAAATAAATCTGCATTCAACATCAAAATGGCAACGCCATTGCAATACTGTATTATTCTTCCATGTGCACTTTTGCCAGATAGGCATTACCCCCCCCCCCCCCCCTCCCCCTCCCGCACTTGTGGAACTACGCAGTGGTCGCTGCTTTGACATTTTATCCAACACCGATGACCTTACAAATAATTGTAAACTAGAGTCAAGGTAAAATTAAAGTTAATGGAACTCAGATGCCAAAACAATGACTTTGTGCACTACAGTGAATTTCAGTTCATGCACTCTTAAAGTCGTAAAAATGAAAGATATGTTAGTAGAAAAATACTACCTAATTTAATTTTTATGAGATAAGTTATTTCTTACTTTTTATGTTATTTCTCAAGTTATGATTAGTAAAAGTACTAGATTAATTTTTATGAATGAAAATAACAATTGCATGGTAGGCCTTGTAAAAATAAAACATCACCACATTACCATTGAGCCCACAGTAGAAGTTCACTTTCCAGTGTATTATATGCACTGCTTATTTGGTTATTGTACCACCAGCCTTAAGAATAACTATTAACTTTACTATGTTAGATCTCGGATATCTATCGTAACAATGGATAGGAAACAGCGTTGCAGAACTGTGCTGTAGATACTGAGAGCAAAAAATTTACTCTTACCGCGGTTCGAATTCCACTACGTACTTTCTTCCATATTTCACTACAAGTCCATCATCGAGTTGCAATTATACATTCTATAAGTAACACGTGAGAAAGGCATGCAGGTTCATGCAATCAGAAAGACAAAATACTGGTTCAAGTAATATTTTCGAGCGCATTTCTTCTGTCTAAATTGAAGTCTTCTTCGTAAAACATATCTCGCACAAATCGGAAAAAACGGTTCATTTTGCAACTAAGTAAACTTCGAGGATCACAATTATCTGATTCACAATATAATTTGAAATTTAATCAACACGTAATAATGAAAACTCAAACACTTCACCCTCATGGTTCTCAGCTCTGGAGATTCTGCATCAGAATTAGCACGAGTTGCATATCCATCGATACGATAGTTATAATCCAAGGTTAAATAAATAAGCGTCTAACCAATGTTAAATGATACAAAGTAATCTGGATAACATTCGATTAAAAATGTTACGCAATCTCAAGAATCAATTTTTAAATTTTTTAAAAAACAAAGTTATACCTTTTAGATCGATAGTAGGCTAAAACTAATTCATAAGTCTAAACCAAAACAAATTAGTTCAACAAAAACGTACATTCCACATGTGTAAGTTCAGGCAAGCAGGCAAAGTACTCTTTACGGCTTTTTACCCTTCCATGGGCGTTGCTGATTTATTGCCTCGTGGGTTGTCGCTAGGTTCGAGATTCGGATACAGCTTCGTGACGCAGCCGCCGTCGGCATTGAGCTCCGAGCGCAGGCGGCCGACAAACTCGGCTCTGTCAAAACACGAATACAAGAATATAACTATCGACATACATTAGTCATCATTATTCACTTCAGAACCTGGCATCATTTAAACCTTAGATTACCGACGGCTAACAACTGATTAAAACCCATTTTCTGCACGCGTATTATTTATGTCAATTTTCTGTTTTGAGAAAGATTTCTTTAATGCTGCTCTAAACTACCCTCCCACATTACCAACAGCTACATTTTTGGGGATACGAGTGAGCAGGTCATAATGAAACAGTCGATGATACATCACGTTTAATAAGAAAAGACACTTCAAAAGTTTATGCCTATGGCAGGACTCGAACCAGCTCCCGTCTGGACTTTGAAGTTCAAAGCAAGGTCGCAACTCGCAAATGTCTTAACCAAACGAATGAGGAATCACAATTAAAACCACATACTGTACACTAGATACTTCAATTAAACGAGTTGAAAATAATCAAAACGTGTTACAGTCGATCCTCTCCCAGGTTTATCGTAAATAAAAGAGAACATCAGTGCAGGATTAAAGAAATGGTTACGTTGTTTATATGGTTTTATAAATTGGATATCTGCCTTTCATAGCCTTAATTTTAACAAACGATACTGAAAGCAGAATTAAAATAATTTGAACACACGACTGAAAATTCGGGAGAATATGGTGAACAACGGATTAATCGGGGCAACTAACTAAATTAAGCAAAAATTAGCAAATTAAGTTGCTATTACTGTTGGATACATATGCTATTTTTGTACCTCAAGTAATGATTAACTAATTAATATTTAACCATCAGTTGGTACACTCGGCTCTAAAGGTAAAATTAATGTGGTCGTGAGTATCGTACCTCGCTTCCCTACTAGCTCGCTGCTCCAAGTTGGACTTGGTGAGGCAGATGTCCAACAGGTTACGTCGTCCCGGCGCCGAGTAGATGCTCGTCGAGCCAGAGCGGCTGGTGCGCGCGGCCGGTACAGTCGACGTGGCGACGGGGGGCGGGGACATGGGGCTGTCCGTCGTCGCACGGATCACCGACACGCTCTGAGAGTCCGGGTCGGGCTTTAGGCGGTACGCATCGTTGAACCTGAAGGTCATAATAACAATGTAGGCTATTTAGAGAGGGTTCATTTTCGACTGTTTGTATTGGACAAATATAGCAAATGTTCTTCTTCACATAATATTTTGAATAACATGTTTCAATATATACGTATATTGAAACGACAGATCAACTGACAGGTTCAACTGTAGTAAATCTACATTGACCGTTTACCGTACATACCGTACAAATTATGTTTCTTATGATTCCCATTATAAAACGTATGAGTGAATACCAAACGAATGAATACCAACGGAACTAAAGAGTTATGTTGAATGTTTCAGATATAAAAATACTGATTAAGATAAATATGAAAGATACAACAAAACGTTGAAAGAGAAAGAATATGATAATTATTATCAAGAGACATACAATATTGAAGTAGGTACCAACAAGATTCCTAGCAATTACGACACAGACTGATGACAATGTCAATATAACAAAAACGAATAGAATGTGCTGCAACTGCAAATATTTACACTAAATACCGCAATAAACATAATTATCATCTGTGAAAAAGCAACACTTTTACGAAAATAACTTTGTGATTGACACGTATAAGTGAAACCAATTGGCGTGTATTATTAACAACCGCGATACATAAGGACCAATAGAAATGCTCCAAATGAATATTTCAAGATCAATGGAAATGTTGCGTCATCCAAAATGCATGAAGAACACACTGGGTGGATTGCAAAGACGAAGTTTAATCCCCGGTCTACATCAGACGCCGTCTAAGTACAAAATTGCATTGCCTCCGCCATGTAATTTTGTACTTAGACGGCGTTTAAGTTAGGCCAGGGATTAAACTTCGTCTTTGCAATCCACCCACTGACAATCTAGCAAGGCTGCCTGAAGCCTAAATCATTTGTTCATTTGTTCAATGTTGAATGATAAATCATTTGTTGAATGATTAACTTTACATCTGCTGTTATTGGATGAAGTGAACATTGTTCAAAGTGGAAGTACCTCTCACGAAAACCCAACTACACACCAAGAAAAACTATACACAGGAACAATGTAATACCGTCGTCAATAAAGTTATAAACGCCAGTCGCAGACGAAACAACTGCCTTCATCGGTTTTATTCACGAGTTCAAGAGTCTAACAAGAAGAAATATAGAAACAAAAATATTCTATAAATTTTTCGTTGCTTCACAACTTTGCTCAACATGTACACACTTTTAATAAACTTTGAATTTTCAACTTGACTGAGGCATTTTCTACGATTATTCATATTCAACTTTTGTATTACCGGTATATTTATGGTGGATCAATGACGCACCATAATCATAGCTGAGATCTACTGGCATTGGTGAATGATGATAGACAAACAATTATTCATCGTGATATTGATATTCAATCATTTTTTTTAATACCATCAAAAACTCGGCAGAAACCCGATGGAATTGATTAGAAAGGGCACCACTAGAGCGATCTAAAGACAACAATTATAAATGAAGGGTACACGGGAATAACGATACAAGTCACATTTTGTAAAAAAAATCAGTTAGATACGCCATCTAACAGTGTTTTTCGCAAGCTTTCTGAATATGCATCGAGATTTTAGATAATGATGCAAGTCCACGAAAAATGGAGTTGAAATATCGACCTCTATAGAAAAACCCATGGATTTGAACTAAGAATTGTATTTATCTCAGAACTCACAATGTGTGACTTGTATCGTTATTCCCCTGTACCCTTCAAATGTATAAAGCGAGTGACTTACTCCAGTTCCATGAGAGCCTGGTCCAGTTCTACTTTCTCCTCCTTGATGCCCGCCTTGGAGTCGTCACTCTTGTTCCGACACTCCAGGAGGCAGTGGAGAACCTGACCGTGCTGCTCGGAACGGTTGTGGACCCGGAGGAAAGCTTCCAACTCGTTCCACATGGTGCGGTACTGCTCCTCTCTGCAGAGGACACATAACAACACATGTAATGAATTAATGATGTACAAGGAATCAATAACTAATATACAACGTTAAGGTTATGTAAGTTAGGTACTAGGTAGTAGGTACCGATATTAAATAATACAGCAGACTGAAATTGTGGATTACGTAGATTCAGTAAACAAGTTTTATATGGAACCACTTTTTTAAATATTGGTTATATTTTGGTGTAGTTGATACGATGAGTGACAAATTAAAACCAGTCAATAACAAGCAGAAATTATTGAAAAATATATTGAAATTACCGGTACTAGAGCATTGCTTTCTTTGCCATAAAGCTTCAAGCTTTCAAGCTGGGTTTCACTTCATGTATTAATTTCTATTTCTATACAGGCCTAGTAGGGCCTAAATCTAAATAATTAAAATTGACGTCAAGTTCAACTTGCATACTTTCATCAGCAGCGCAGAAGTATGGTCAAGCCAGTACAGTCCCGGTGTCAACATTCATTATTATTATTTTTATAGGCCTACCTAGTTTATAATTACTGTATTACTATATACTGTAATTATTTATATGAATTTGGTGACAAGACCACCTCAAAGTCCTAAAAGAATCAAGATGTGCCACCTTTAAACAGTCTTACTAATCTAACCTTCGGCTCAATTGGGGAATACCGAATAATGTTCTACTGTATCACCATTTCGATAGTAAGAGGATGGAATCAAAAACCAAAACTTAAAACCTAATAAGGTGAAGAATGTACTGAAGAGAAACTTACTAAAGAGGTTCTACTATAGTATTTAATGTTTGATGTAAACGTGTTGAATAGCCTACCTCTTGGGTCCCTTGCCCCGTTGCCCCATGTTCGGCGTCTGTAACGGCTCGTGTTTCTCCTCCAGGGTGATCAGCTCGTAGATCACCTGCTTGCACTGGACAACTTCGTCCATCGTGAGCTCCTGCTTCACCATCAGCGTCGGTAGGGCCCCCATGTACTGGAATTCGCAACACATTGAACTTTGTGGAACGTCATACCACATTGAACCACTTATGATGAAAAAAAATTAATCACTAAGCCTATAGTCTGATACCAAGGAGAGAAAACATTGGAAAACAAACATACTGTAAAAAGATCCAACCTCTCTCACGTTCAGCATGACACTGAACAGTACGGTAGGCCAAAAGTGAAACCTCAAGGGCCCAAGAGAATAAAATCATCCACGCAGGTACACAATGTGGCAGGAAAATTCTATATTGGTTATGGCCTTACGGGAGGGAGTAAGGTGGAGAACAATAAATAGAGAAATAGAATAGGGAATACGATGGATCTGAGAACAATGCATAGACGTTTCACTTTATCTGCTTGTTATACATTCAATTAAAAGTTCAGTTTCTTTCTCTATCTCTATACTGTCTCTGTGTGTATCTCTGTCTCTGTGTATGGTTCAACAAAATCCCGTGTACAGAATAAGTATCTTACCGGCTTGAGATTGAAGATGAACGTGGACGATATTGTAAGCGGCCAACACTTGGTCTGTCGATCGAGTCGGGCTCTCATTCGAGTCAGCGGACTCTCGGTCTCATCCGCATCGGCACGCAGAGGTACCACCTTGTTGCATCGCATAAACTCACCAAAATCCTATTAAAAACACAACAAATAAAACGAGATCATTATCGTTGCTGACAGATCACACCTACTGTTGAATAAACTCAATATAATATCAAGTTATCTGCTTACTTTAGAATATACTAAATTAAATAAGTTGAAGATTTATTAACGAATGATAATTAAAAAGTGAGGTTAGACACTTTTGTTTATTGTTAGTTCACGATTTTCATAGGGTACAAATACATTGTAGCAACCAGGTCAAAATACAAAATTGAAAAGCAAAGTGTAGTGCTTGATAAAAAATACAAAGGAGTTATGGTGATGGTGCTCAGACAAATACTCAGACTATGAATATTGCAGAAATGCAGATGCAGAAATTATCCACATGTTGATCTATAGAACATGAGAACAGACTTACGGTTATTCGGTAGTCGGTGACCCGGCCACCACAGCCCTCCGATATGGACGGTGGATCCTCTAACACGCTGCGCGCCGTCGCCAAGGTGTGGATGAATATCTCGCCGCCGTGAGCAGCCAGCAAGTGAGAAGCGATCTTGCCGCCGGCCTTGCGGGGCATCTCGAGCATCACCGACCGGCCGTTCAGCAGGAAGTTGATAAGGCACGATGATGGCCGGCTAGAGAGAGACAGTTTCAAGGTAAGCTGCTGGTTGATTTATTGTGCATGAAAAGGGAGACAGAAGAAAGTCGGGGAGCAGTTGAATATTTAGGCTTATAAAATTAATGTGTGTTTACATTTAGTCTCCACATCCTAGAGCAAAACTCGTTTCATGTTGATACGATTTTCAACAACACTCAGAGAAAATACACATTTTAAAAAAATATATAGATTATCAGAGATTTATCACACAAAGATAAGGATTCTGATTCTTGATTAGGATTCTTGATGTGATATAAGAGACGGAGAGAAAAATTTACTGGGCTCTATATTACTTGAATTATTATATTTGATTAAAAAAAAGATTAATTAAAAAATGGACTCTCAAAATAGAAAGTCATAGTGAGACACCAAAAACAAACTGAATTAATTTGTGTACGTAGGCCAACCATTACCTAATTAATGGGATAAAAATGAATGTCTCACCTGTTAACGTCAACAGGCGTGATGCGATGCGTTGCGATACAGTTCTGCATTTCGGAGGCGCTGCAACCGCGCGGAGTGCACCACTTCAAGGTCATCGTCTCGTACTCGGCTCCGTCGCGCTGGCTACGTATCAGTGCGGAGTCCGCCGCATTGCCTGGTAAAAACAGACCATCAGCTCACTCTCGTTACGGAACGTAGTTATAAAACGAGCATCGCACAAACAAATAGCGTAACCAAAATTGATTCTGTAATACGGTTATAAATTGAATCACCTTTCAGTATTGACGTATGCGAAGCAGACGCGTGATATATCTCGACATCGTAATTAGCGGAGGAGCTAGCGTTCTGTTCCTCTTTCATAGGAATGCCTGTTACAGTCGTGGAAGCGAGATCGTAATGTTGCAAGATCAGGTTGGACAACTTTACAGCTATTCCACCGCCAGCCGGCACCGAATGAACTTCGCTTGTTAGGATTGGAGAGATCTAGTGACAAAAAAAAAATATTAATGTTCTCACGAAAGTAACTCAAACAAAAAAAGTTTTAATTAGTACAGCAAAGATATTAATACAATCACTTGGGCCTATAAGAACAGAAACGTCTTGAGATGTACTTATTAAATCATACTCATGATGCGTATTACATTTTTTACGGCTTTGCTAGGCTCATCTAATTACTCAAATTCAAACTTTCACTAGAAATGCACGGCCTTTGTCAAAGCTAACTGGCAATACAGTGGAAATACTTGATCTGCAACAAATACACAAAGATTGACTTACAACTTTTGAAGGGTGACCAGTGACCTGTGATTCGGAGTTGTTTGGGTACACGTTCATTATCACTAGATGGCAGTGGTCAACTGGTATCAGACTGAAAGACGAAAATGAGGCAAAAATATTGTAGGAACAATTTTTCATTTCAAATACTTTTCTCATTCCAACATTTTGGCATTAATTATGAATGATTTACGGTAGCTTTGAAAAATGTCAGTGTAGGTTACATACTTGTCAGATCCAACTGCCTTCACATTTTGCTTTGTTAATTGATTTACAAATATTTCCTCCAGACTTTGTATACTGGCATTATCCCGGGTAGAGGTTATACAGATAACTCGACATCTATTTAAAATCTGAAATAGAAAAATACACAAAAAATAATTGTGAGATAATATCAATCACCATTATAATGAAGATCTACCTGAACACTCATTCAGTCATTCATAATACTTCATCAATTTACTTTGATAACGGAAATCCTGTGGGAGAATCCCTTGCAGGATTCCCCTACGGGACTTTTACAGGGATCCCAGATAGGAATCCCCAACAACTTACCGGTAATTCATAATACGTTCATACCAATGTACTACAAGATGGTACCGTACACATTTTTTACCTTCTGTAATAAAAAACAACTATGCCCACGGTTATGATTTATAAAGTAGGCCCTATAAATGTAAGCAGGCACAAAATAACAACATTGGTAATAAGTCGAAAAAAGTGTGAAACTAAATATTTCAATTTTAATAAGGTTGATCAGCAAAGAAAATTTGAAGTGCTGGAACCAGCAGGCCTACTCTTATTTGCTTCATATAAATTAGCAATTAATTAATTATTAATTATTACTATAAACATATTGTCATGGTAACTCTACATACTTTGCTGGCATTCTCTGTGAGTGATGTTCTCTTCTCGTGTTGCACGTCTGAACATTCACTTAGGGCTGCGATTGCTGCAGTAAGTCCATGCAACACTGAGTAATCACCTGGTGAGTGATGCGGTGGTGGAGAACCGAGCATTGCCAGTTGACCTAATAACTAAACAAAACATTTTTAGCAACTCGAATACACGTAAATGGCCGACTATCCCGCTAAATAAGATGCTCATCTGCTGACTACAGGCCTATCAAGAAGTATCACTATTGGGTAAAAAAAACTTACGTTTTGTGTGTTTTGCTCGTGTGTATTCCAAGTATTCAATGTATGAGCAATAGAATCACTGACAACAAATCGAACCTGTAAAAACCGGGAACACATGAATCTTACTCACAAATTCACGACAATGATCGTTGAGACTGTAAGGTACCGGTACGTAACCTTTTCAGCGGAATTATTTTAAATTCTTGACATAAAGTAACGATAAGTTATACCATCAAGTAAATAAATATTACTTCATCTATAGTTATACGTACCAATTTACCAAACGGAAATATGTCCCATGTTATGCGACAATATTCAATTGCAGCTTCAACACTGCATGTCCATAGAGATTTGGTAATTGGAGCCAATGGAATGTAGCCCGGATTTTTACCTTTTGGTAAGTCAATCTCTAGTGGATCTTCACTTGAAATGCCGAAGTACGGAGTGTGGTCCAAGACGAAGACCGTCTTATGATTCGACGGGTACATCTTTCTTCTCCTAAATGGGTCTTCGCCTACCGATATCTTTTAAACCTAGTCTAGGACTACTCATTCGTAATTCACCTCGTTTTATAATTTTTAATACAACTTTTCGGGCTAGGCTAGGGAACAAACCAGTCATAAAGTCATAAGCCAGTCATAAGCCTACGATTATAACCTCACTTTTTCTTGGAGCATTGAGTTTGTCAGCTTATAAATTATAAAATTTGCTCAATAGTACATACGACAAGTTTGGGTTTACATATTACAGAGTACGATTGATGTACATTTACGTCATTAAAAGTATGATTTAATTCAATAATAAACACACAAATTCACCGCACTGTTTCACAAACGTCAATATTTACTTTAGCCGGTAGGCATACTTGTCAAACCCAAGATTCTAGTGTTAAATAGCAAAGTGTCTATTGGCACACATATTTCAAGCCTACTCCAGGCACTGATCCAAGTCCAGCTAGCGATGTATACCTATTGGCACGAAACACATCTACCTCCTAGCGTCTGAAACGCTATTCGCAGAAATATGTTTGACGTTACTACGAATATTAGATTTACTTTTGGCAAAAATAAATAATTTCTATCACTTGGGATCTGAAATATTATTGCCACTGGAATCTGAGAAATAACCGGGTATTTAATCAGGAGAAAAAAAAATAGGGGGTTTATTAAACAGATTATTTGTACCACTAAATTAATATAATATTTTTTAATTAAATATAATTACTCTACAAAATTGTGTTGTGTACACAATTCATTATTACCCCACAAATGATTAAATATGATGCAAGATATTATGTTCTAGTTTATTGTGAAGTGACAACATGTATCAGAACCTAATTCGCTTATTTTCAAAAAAAAAAAACACCCTGCGCCATGGCAATAGCTGGGCAATGGGAAGTACACATTAGCCATATATACCAGTGCTCAAGTCAGAAGTAGCTATAAGACGAGGAGTCAATGCCTCACCTTTCAAGAGCGGCACTGAAGCTTGATCGCTACATGTGTTAGCGGGTGAGGCTAAGCTGCAAACACAGCATGCGGTTTCTCGAGGTATGAAGCCAAGCAAATAGTCAACCATCGAATAAGGATCTAGTTCAACTTTCAGAACGGAATTACAACATGAAAATATAATTGAAAAATCACAAAATCATATAAAAAATCATACAAAATCATATAATGAACCACCTTTGAATTAAATTCAATGGATCCAAAATTACCCAGTTTGAATGATCAAGTTTGAAATTATATTTAGCATCGGACTAATATTATGGGTCAAGTCAAGTGAAGTGTCGAC
Organism: Brachyptera putata; assembly: GCA_907164805.1. Lineage (NCBI taxonomy): Eukaryota > Metazoa > Arthropoda > Insecta > Plecoptera > Taeniopterygidae > Brachyptera > Brachyptera putata. The sequence goes on along the minus strand of OU015469.1, from coordinate 22,664,295 downwards.
TTGACTCGATACTTGACTGGTGACGGTGGTAAATCAAGGCAGAATCAGAGTTTGAATTAACGAGGGTATAGTGTACTCCGTATCCGATATTCTACATTCACAATTACACAATGAACTACGGACATACTATAAAATGAAATAAAAGCACAGCAATGTTTCAGGTATTTTATTTCAGTACATGGTAAGATAAGAAAATAATATAAAATACAATTTTCAGTCCTAGCACTAACAGTATTTTTGGCATCAACTAGTAAATATTGTAAAAACTTTTTATGCATGCTCTGTTCAAGACAGTGCAACTGCATATCACAGTGTCAATATTATACATTACATTGATAGTGAATCTATAGGAAGATATTGTGATCTAGAAACTCTCAACTTGGCTCCATTTTGTTTCATTCAGGAAAGCGGTAGGTAGGCCTATGCTGCCTAACGGCTAAAAAATTGACAAAAAAAATTACCTTCATGACGATGGAAGAAAACAAGTCAATCTCATTAGGACTGGTAACTAATAACTGATACAAAGATTTAAACTATGTTTTACTGGTTTAAAAATGACATTTCTTCAAGATGAAAAAAAATCTTTTCGAATTTATACTTGAAACCTCTGATGAGTTCAAACTTGAGATATATTTCAGTTTGTCAGCATCAGTACAAAGTCAAGTTGAGAGTGTCGAATTGAATTCATGTTTGATTTGATCAAGAAATAATAATTCTATAAATATAATCAACAATGTTACCTTTTATGGTGAGTCGGTGACAGAGGTTGAAACATTCAGAGCACAAATAAAGAATTTACCAACAAATGTCAGCCTGTAACAATGAATATCGATGAAGTGGAACGGTTAATTGAAATTCAAGTCTTTTGGCGATATGTACCAACATTATAAAATATGCTCCACAGGATGCCCAAACCTCAGCGAATGTATATTCAGAAACAAACGTCAAAACCAATACGTTGAATTAGTTAATTACCGTAATAGTTATTATATCCCGTGTTTAACAGTGTTTAAACTAACACCACAACACATCGGTTTCAAGAAATTCCTTCAAAGCAACGGAGAACGCTTGTAGAAAAAATTAAAAATATAATCGAGTTTCGTCTATGACGAAGACGAGAACTATTAACAAGTCATACGTCATCTTTCTGCCGTTTATTTTTTCTTTCTTTAGTCACTTTTACGATTATATTTCTTAAGAACTACCATAAATAATATTTGCCTAAGGGCGGCAGAAACTATTTGCGTAGGCTCGGCTGACTATCTAAATATGGCGTTACTAATGTCAGCTATCAAGTACCACAATGTGCTGATCACTATTCGTCATTTGATTGCTATTTACTTATAAGAGATGCAGTGATATTGCAGTTTTCCATGTGTCCACTTTTCGTGGACTATGAACAGCTAGAATGTCAAGACAAAGAACATTGCCCCCCGCTGCAACCTAAAGTACATTCATTTAAAGTCAACCAATTCCTTTTGGAAGACTTACAACAAAAAAGTTAACTACAAAAAACAGCAAAAAGTAACTACAGTATATGAGCTTTCTATCTTTCGATGATTGAAACGGTGCATCACTTTTGTACACAGTATTTTCGATCAATTGACGGTTTCGGCAGGCTGTGGAGTGCTAACTATATGACGTATAGCTTTATGACGTTGGTACCGAGTCAAGATACGACTTATTTTTCCGTCTTTTCAATTATTTCCCCACATCAGAACAATTGACAATCCATTACCACTTTGACAATTTAAAACATAATATAATTACACGTAACAGTTGTTTTTTTATTGTACGGAAATCACTATTTGACAGAAGATTGATTGACAATAACCTACTAACTACTAACTAGTAACTATATCTTATCTGACAGACTAATACTATAAGTGTAAAACTCTAAATATATTATTTATTATGTGTAGCTGCATTTGTATTTTGTATTTGTATTTGTATTTGTATGCATAGAGTGGACCGGAAGTTTCAGATAAATACAACTGAAACTTTGTAAGTATTCCTTCTATCTTGGAAGACATCTTCCCAAGAAAAATACTGTAGGCCCTACTAGCAAAGAGAACCGTACAACAATTGGAAAAGTAATTCTTGGAAAAACAACTTTTACGAGTAAATAAATTATGTTTCTTCACTTGTTAGATCTACGTTGGCCCTATGATATGATTGTTGCCAAGGCTTCATATAAACATCTGTTGGCAATTCATGAACCATAGAGAGCCTGTTTCTGGCAGTATGTTTACTGCTAGATGCTTACTGCATTTTAATATGTAAAATTGCGGTCACATAAAATGATTTTTCACAAAGTTCAAATTCAAAATTTGAATAGAACCCACGCACATTTCACCGCTGCTATTTTCATACGCTATACATGGAGTGCGATACGTTCATTAGGTTTGATCGTTTGTACCACAATTTTTAATCGATTATGTCAGAACCGATCAAGTGGTTTCCCTGGCGTGGGAGTAAAGTAGTGTAATTTCACGACGACAGTTTCTTTGCATCGCGTTAAGTGATCTAGAGTAAAAAGTGAAAACTTTCTTACTCTTGCTGGAGAAGTCGGGTAAAAAGTGTACGCAGGAATGGCGCGATATATGAAGGTGGTAACCCAAATATTATATTTGAGGGTTATGTACAACGTTAAATTATGATGGCATGCATAGGTCTACACTTCTGTGCAAGGTTTAGTATATGATATTGGTAAATTCATCGTCAGACAGAAGGTATTCTATATATAGGCCCTACTACATCGTTATTATGATATTTCGTATTACGAATGGGCATCGTTTGTCGTCGGCAAATTCACGTACACTTTTCACTCGCTGACGTGTTACATTCTACTTTCAACCAACTCCACCCAAAAAACATGTCATTTAGAGTAATGTCAAGTAAAACAAACAAACAAAACTATTGTCTGCTAGTTTTAGTGCGTACAATATCAGTCAACTACTTCAAGCTGCTTTTCAATGTGGCTTGATCAACCACTTTATGTAACCGCAAGTGTTTCTACTTGTAAAAAACTAAAAATAACTAATAATATACAATATATTGAAAACAAAAACAAAAATATCCCAAAAACACAAAATCATATTGTAATAAATACAATTACTAATATCTTATAGCATTCTACATAGCCTCAATGAATGAAAAAACAGCTATCTCCAGTACTGCATCATGAACATACAACAATTAAAGCAATTTAACAGCTGCAATTAAATAGTTATTTATAACAATAAGTAGGCTACTTGCCAAAAGTAGGTATCTTGGAAGAGCATAAAAAAAATGAACCAGATTTCGTAAAGAGTCTGAAAGTTCAAAATATTAATTATTCTACATTGTTTTACAGATAGTCTATTATTGAGGTTGGATTATTCTGAATTGTGTTGACCAGTGGTGACCAACCTGTGGTGCCCATACATTTTACATTTATCGAGAACATTATTATAAAATGGACTAACTGTAGACGTAACATATTATTTTTGTACATAAAAGGACCAGAGTTTCTCTTGACAACTATGCCACCCCACATGAAATGGTAATTATAAATCTGAAGCATAATAATACAGATTACTATACCAATTTATTAATCAATTACTTTTTAATACAAATTAGTTTAAACTAAAATGTCTTCTTGAAATGAGTACACAGTAAAATCTCTATCCATCGCTTTTGAAGGGATCAGAGAAAAACAATCCTGGCAGGAAAATTTAACATTAGGTATAATCAAATTCATCTTGAATTAATGTACAATCGTGCTCACGGGGAACAGCGGGCAACCGTTGGAACTTTTCTTCCCGACTACCTAGTGAACAGTATCGGTAATTTTTTATACATATTGTACATCTCTACGAAAATCAATATTCCAGAATACGAGTTCCGTACCGATATTTTGATAACGTCAACGGTGTGAATTCGAGCAATGTTTGAAAATTTTGGTCACCACTGGTGTGTACGTTAAAATAACTATAAGGCAGACTCGTTTATAATACTTGGATGAGGAGATTGCAAGATTGCAACGGTTAATCTGGTTTCGATGGCTAGAAAGAACCAGTCTACAGATTAAGTAGCCATATTATTGATACAGTACTAAAAATAGGCAATATATACTATTTTACAATCTGATTTCAAAGTAGAAAAGTAGAAAAATTGAATTTGCTACAAAATGATTTGTTAGAAATAAATGAGAATAGTAGGTACCAGTAGTTTTAACGGATCTTACGATTTTTTGTTGCCAACATAATAGGCGAGATGTATATTTTACGTACATCAACATACAATGTTGGCAATGGAGTTACATAAAAGCGCTTTGCTCTAGTGATCAGGTTATCATAATTTAATTTAAAAAAAAAAAAATGTCTAATTAGTAACAGCATGAAAAAATTGTATATTTGTATATGTTGCCTATTATATACTACTACGCAAACAATTCAATAGACATACTGAAAAACTACTTCAGACAGAGAATAACAACATTATCTACGTTACACTGAACAACAACTGCGTCCCACTGTCAAACGCAAATTTAAGCGTCTTATATTACTATTTGTCAGTTTTTCTTCAACTTTTCTGGCCAATAATTACCAATTAAATCATAAAAATATTACACATTATCTTCAATTTCTAAATAACACATTTTGTGGAATTTTAATAATGGACTTAATCCATTTCTCACTTTCACCTAGGTATAATAATATACACCTTCACGATACAGGACAGTAGGCTGAACGCTGGAAGAATTGTGGGGTACGACTACGAAAGTGGCTACTACACATAGCATATACTGTAAGCGGTTTTATAATGGAAGTGAGGCAGTGGATTGTCATACAGTAGTATTATTAATTTATTACTGCGGTAAGTAATTCTATCACCTAGTGAAACCTATCTATTTTGTTGTAGGGCCTACCGATGAATGAATAAATGCGACTACTATGCACAATTTCCGATATTACTACCAGTTTTAAAAATAGGCAATCTAGATTACTACTGAACACTTATGAGAACTGGTGAAGAGGAGAGAAAAGTAGTGTGATTAGTAGAGATAGCACTGTAATAGAAAGTCGTTAAAAACTATAGGCCTAAGTGGAAAAAAAATAAACAAATGGAATCTACCTGTACTATCAATTCTACTGTCAAATCGTAATATTATTTCGATTTTACTATCAGTTGATAGTTATCCATTACAGTATAACAATTTTTCTTGATGATAGTCTCACAAATTGATTTTAATGATTTTAAAATAATTTCCTAAAGTAAATTCCTATCCACCACTGATGAGAGTATTTTATTTGTATTGTAGGGATTGAAGTTTGTAATGATTAAAAGAAATCAATAAAACTATAGCAGCCTACAAATCTAAGACAGAAAACATAATCTAGGATGAAATTGAAAATCTGGCAGGAATACTATAACTATAAATAACCATGGAAGCCAATGTATCATTACTTTAAAATAAAAAATTGGGCACATGATACTGTTTTGAAAAAATTAAAACAAAACATATGAAAATCATGAGTGAGGATGTTACATTCACATTCAGTGAATATTAAAATTTGTTCAGTAAGATTCTATGTAGTTCATTTAGTAAGTTTGTAAGTATGATTCTTTGATCCCATCCATAAGCTCCCTCACGTTAAATAGTTTCTTGAGTACGTTTTTCACGCTGGTAAGTTTTTTAGTATGGTCCTCTGAAAACGTATTGAGTAGGATCAACTGGATGACTGTAATACAAGGGGTTCACACATTTGACATTTTCTAATTTTCCACAACTTGTTTTGCACATACTAATTTAAATACGGTATAGCAGCCACAGGAAAGCTCTGGTGTCAAATTAGAAACTATCTACATCTAGGAGTCTCATCATTCATTAGAAGAAGAACCGAGAACTATCAAGTATTATATGGACGAAATGAGACATACATAAAAATGAAACGGAGGAAGACACATTGCTTGAATGGCGGTACAGTACTTAGGCAGTACATTGTTGCTAAATGGCAGTACTTTGGAGGCATCTTCCTATAATAACTCGGATATATAAACACTAAAACAACTGTCATTACGTCAGCACTGTCCTGTATTTGTAGATGTATATAATATATATAGTAAATTTCTTCAATTTTATCACCATGCCATATATATACTAACCCCCTACTACACTACCCAATTTAGTCTCTTCCCAATCTACATTACTGGCTTTCGTACTCTCAGGGTATCTGGCCCATTCATACTTCTACCTCAAACAATATACTGTACTAAAAGATAGTTTCAAAAAATAAATTTAAAAAAACCTCTAGGACAGTAGGCCTACAGTCAGTTTGTATTATTACCTAATTATTATACCTACTTATAGGCCCCCTCGAGTGGCGTTGCAGTAACTATTTTGCCATTTAGATCAACAAATTTACAATCGTAGACTTCCACAAAGCCACTGTCAGTAACCCAATGGCAAATCTTCTTACATGCACGTAAATCGTAAGCAGTAGGCCTAAGAATACAAGTTGTTAAGTAAGAATACCAGTAATGTAAAAGGAGATATAACCAGGTTTTCTGGCCTACCGTTCCTAAACCGATAACCAGTCAATGAAAAACTAAACACCATGTGGAAAAACTACTGTTCTGGAGGATTTTTATAATAAAATATATAAAGAATCAACGAAAAAGTTTCCAACTATTAATACATTTGTATACACCACTTACGTACATAACTTAAAATTGAAGCAAGAAATATTAATTGATTCAGAAAGAGATACCAATTCTTATGTCACATACATGCAGTTTTATGTATATTCTGCAATTTGGGTATTTTTTTCAAGGTCTCTTAGCTTATCTAACGTTATCATTTCACTTCTTATAAGAACGACGACACACTACACCGCTAGAACACATACCGGGCATAACAAAATAAAATAAAAACAAACTATAACAAGGGGGTGGAGTATGTCGTCATATCTACGTCCATCCCATGTTCCTTTCATTACAAAAAATCTTTACAAAAAGTTGATCTTCGTTTAATAAATACATTCAGCTATATATTATATAAAAAAGAGATTTCCTAACAAGGTAATATCACTTACGTTACTAACGGTCCCTGTCGTCGATCAATCAAGTGGAGGTACCAACATCGAAGACCCTACAATCTTGTCGCCTGTGGGTAAAGGGCACTGGCAATCTAGTAACTTTTCAATGGAAGAGTTGGCACCATTCTTTGAACTAAAGCCTGCTTTCAGGACACAATTTGGATTTAATCTATTCACTCTATAATTTCAAAAGCCGTCTCACTTGTGTTCGACGGCATAAAGGTAGTTTAATATAGCGTAGTAATGGACGCCCGCTGCTAGTACGACGAAGAGATGCCAGATAGCGTGGGCGCAAGGGATCTTACCGTCGGCCTTGAAGAACACGACGCCGAGAATGTAGAGGAAGCCGCCGATCTTCAATTCGGTCAAGCCCGAGAAATCGTTCTGAAAGACGAGAAAAGAATGTACTTGGAGGACGTCGTGAAGTCGTTCGTGGACGAACAAGCAGAGTGAAATGAGAAAGTGTGCCAGGGAAGTGGGATTGGATTTTGAAAAAATTGTAAAAATTTAGTAGAAAATATGGGTAGGCCTACTAGGCCCTAATTAAGTTTGTCCCTAGGGAATCTTATCACAACATCCTACTCGGGCATAGGTAGCCCCTATGTATAAAAATGCGCGGAAATGTTAATATTTACGATACTGGACGATGCTTTTCTTTGCCCGACATTCGTTGTGCACTTAATAGCCACACACTCGTCACGCTCGTAAATTAATAATTACGTCCTTTACAAATAACTTGGTCTAGATTGCTCTATCCCAGGACTTTCCATCTAGATATCTCCAAGGGCCATGTTCTCATGGGAAACATTGAGGGGAACAAACAGACAGACAGAATATTTCCTTCTTCCGAATAACAGCACCGTGTTTCTCTCACCATGCTTATGATGGCGAGCGACGGCATGATTCCCATGACGAGATAGAAGAACGTCTCCAGCGACTTGTACTTCTCGTGGAACATCTGCTGGTAGAGTATTCCGAGCGAGGCGAGCACCCAGACGAGCCAGCGCAGTTCGCCCGCCCAACTGTACGGCGGCAACGGCCTCAGCGTCAGCCACGGGAAGTACGACGCGGCGATGAACACGTAGATCATCGCGCGGTCGCCGCGGTGGAGCAAGTCACGTAGCTGGCTGGATGACGAAAGAAACAGAGGATCTTTTTTTATTTTATTGGTTTTAACGACAAACTGTTATGATATCGCAGATCTAATGGTAACAGATGGATGAGTAATGAGATGACGGGATGATGAGATGAAGGTTTCTTGGGTAATAGGAAGGATATTGTGAGGGCAGCGGTCGTGGCCTATATTGTAGGAACCATCCCGGCATCAGCCTATAGAGTACAGAGGAAAACCACCTGTAAAGATAGACGGCGGCGGGGATCGAACCGGGTCCGAAAACCCTTCGCCTTCCGAGTCACATGAAGCGAGCTCGTTAACCATGTGCTAATGAGAAATTATTTTGATGGGGTGCGCTGCAATTTAGAGTCCAAGAATTCTCGACCTGTTCATAGATTGATTGATTGTTTGCTGAACGATCCCACCAGCAGCTAGGTTATTTGCAGCTTCGACTGAGAGGTAATAATGAGCATAACGAATGAGCAGATGATTATGAAACTATGAAGTGATGATAAGTGAAAGGAAGTATACACAAACGGAACTGCAGGAATCGAACTCATGCCCAACGGTGACATTAGTTTACAATATCGTAACTTAGTTCTACTTAGTAACTTGGTTAACTTAGTGTCCAGAGGACGGCTTGAACTGTTCAGTTATGATTCATCTTTTAAATGTATGACTTTGTTAACCAGAAGTTTCTTCATTCATCTTAATACTGCTCAACGACCCCACCAACAGCTAGGTTATACGGAGGTACGAATGAGTGAATGATAATGAAACGATGAAGTGATGATAGGTGACATCACTTGAAAGAAAACTATACCAAACTAGTATTAACCTTATCAAGTCATTACACAATCCTCTGTATGATTTTGATGATTCTGATAAATAGGGCAAAAAACAACTACAGTACTACATGATGTATGAAACTATACTCAATCCATAAATACTTTGATGGAATTTTTAAAAAATAAATTTAATCTAGGCCTGAATGAAATCTATGAGATATTACCATTATCTTGATTCATTTCAACACATGGGGTCACTAATTATTAGCTTTGGACTTTGCCACACAGTCTACTCTCAAAGGAAATATTTACATTAATATTTTATAAAGTAAGCCTTGGATGTATATATTGAATTATTATTATGACAAAACTTGAACTAGTTGAGTCACAAATAACATTTAATCAATTAAAACATTCTGACGTAAGAAAGTGACATTGAAAAAATATTAGGTACTCCCCGTTTTGAAAACATTATAATATTTCTATTATGATGGAAAATAACACATATATGGAAAAAGCAAAGTAAGGACATCCAACATCCTACCATATTAGAATTTATTTATATTATATACATAAGGTCTACATATATACATATATAGGCCTATAGGACCATATATATATATATACGGTAGGCCTATATATATTATAATTATATTGTGTATAGGAATTAGGAACAAACATAATATTAATAGAAATTAAATTAACATAAAATGTAGATCTTCAAACGAAATATCGGTATTATAATTAATCAAAAATGAATGTTCATCCTACTTACGCATTCTGACTGCAGTAATGCACGCAATGAAATACCGTTGACACCGTAAAGAGCAGAATGAGGGCAGCACCATAAACAATGGCCGACCAGTAGTGGGGCCACGTGTGGGCTCGTTGCACCAGAAGCAGGCTGGCCATCATACTTGGAAAAACCCATAACTAGAAGACATAAAGATACTATTTTAACATGACAATTTAACAAAATTGTTAGTTAATAAATAAGGAGGAAAACATTTTGTGTGGTTCAACAGATGTTAATTTGGATTCAAATTTCGAAGAGAAATATGTAATCTGGAATGTATGTAGAATAGATCTGTAGATCTAATGTAGATACATATTCATTATAAATTTATAATAGAAAGACAAAGTCCCCGATGGAATCACAATTTCTTTGTAAAATCTCCGACTCAATATTTTATAATTACGGTAATTCATGAAAAATTATAAATATAGGCCTATATGAATTTATATATATTTATATGGTCTATATAAATAAGTAAATATAGGCCTATAGGGCGTATATATATTCATTCATTAATTATTATTTATATTTTTGGGAATACCATGTTCAATAGAAATAGAAAAATCAATATTTGTTTTCCCTACATTTCAGGATGTGTAGACATGCCACTCTCAAGGGATACTTCAATGAACTGAAATTGAAGAATCCCTCGTGAATGGCATGTCTACACATGCTGAAATGTGGGGAAAACATAAGTATTGACTTTTCTAATTCCATTGCACATGGCATTCCTGAAATTATAAATGAAAATTAACTTATATTATATATTATATACATGATTATCTACCAACAGCTAGGTTATACGGGGGTACGAATGAGCAGATGATTATGAAAAGTGACGTGATGATAAGTGAAATGACGTTTACAAAAACCCATGCCTTATGAAGGACTCGAACCCACGCCCAACGGTGACTTCAGTTTCTTAAGCAGTGCCTCAGCTGATTGAGATATATATATATATATATATATATATATATATAAATATAGGCCTACATAAAGACTTTGTCCTTAATCTCAAATATAATACAATTACAAGTTAACAACTACGGTACTATGTACTGGTAGAATTATATGCCTATGCAAGAGTTCATTTGGAATCCTTATAAATGGTAGACTAGTCATTTAAAAGTATAACAGACCTCAGCATATGTTTGTGTAACCTATAGTACTAGCCTCTTTCAAATAGGTTGGCATTTACTAACAGCTAAACTGCAAATAAGTCCAATTACTAGATAGGCTAAAATTAATACACTTCCCTTCTCTAGGCCTCATGTAAGCCTAATTTACTTTCATTAAAAAAAGTTGAAAGTTCAACAATCTTTAAATGCACATAGGCCTACGTATTTGAAAACATACATTCACAGTTTCACACTAGCAACAAATTTTATAATCCGAAGTGAATCAATCATTGTTTCAAAATAGTTGAATATAATTATCCAGTAAAATTATCGGGAGCGGTAAAAGTCAAAGCTTTTTCAACGTGGTTGCATTTATTATAAATGTTCACGAACTATTCAAGTCTTAACATTTGCGTTTTAAAAATGAGAAACTTTTTGGATTTAAACTATCGCAGCTCGGTTATTAAATTTAGATTATTGTGGGTATATCTGATATCACATATTGTTGAAATACAAATATGAGTATTTTTGCTCATTTGTTGAGACGTTATATAATATTGATAAGACTGGTAAGTTAACACAAAACTTGATGTAAAGAAAAGAAAGAGAATTTCTCATATATCGGCCGAAATGACCACCAACTCAAGATTAACCTACCCAGGCACAACACAAACACTGGCCTTCAATCATTCTTGGGTAGATAAATACATTCGTCTATGGAATGGCATCCCGAAAAATAGAATGGAGACACTACTCAAGCCCGCTGCCTTCAAAAAAATGTTGACAGATCTTAGCCTTTCTAATGCACCCAATATGTTTTTGTAATCTAATCACCTTCATCTAACCATTTATTTTATGATCATAATTGTATATATTAATCATTCATTCATTAACCATTCATTTGTTATTATTATTTCATATTTCTCATTCATATTCTTATTGAAAAAAAAAAAAAAAAATGCCACCGGATGTGAGTCCAAAGCTGTAATTAGTGATGATAATAATAATAATAATAATACCGGTGATAATAATAATAATATAGTATTTGATAATAAAAATTAGTAGGGCAAGTTATTTTCACTCTGCAAAAATTTACTATATTACGAAAATTTAATATTCAGGCCCACAAAATGGGAGGGTATCATCAGTGAAATAGGTGAATTGTCTAAATTCAATAATCTATTTAGCAACTTACACCGTGCGTGAAAACATTTGCGATATGTTCAACAGAAGTTGGTACATAAGCTCGGTTGTGACTTGCTCGTGGGTTCATCCAATGGACACTGTGAAGAGAACAGTGACAAATGTAATTAGGACAAATATAACCACATGTATGGTTTCTACGGAAGATAAATTAAACTTCGTTTCAGTGAACGCTAAGAAATAGGCTATACTCATAACTAGAATTTGGTACCATAGCACATAAATAAAATAACTCATACTCACATTTACACTTAAAAGTACGACCCATACTGAACCGTGTAGCCTAGCCTAGACCGATTAATGGTTTTTCAAAACATGTAAAAGCGGGAAAGTAAAATATTCTCAACTTTCACATCAAAGCACATGTGCGCTGTTAATCCATGCTTATAGCTAACCTAGAGCTCTAGACATAAATTTCGTAAAATTGTCATATAGATCATTGCAATTTTATTTGTTGTTTATTCATTTCTTAAAAATTATATGCGACGGCTTCCAGCCAAGATTTATGGGTGCTAGGTTTAAATTCTTAGCAATCCATTGAAAGTGTTCTGATGCACTTTTAGCTAAAATGTCAGATCTTTATAGATACCGTATCTACGTTCATGCATAATTCTTCATGTTCAAGAACGTATCAAAGTACTAAATACTAGCAACAATTATCAACTGTGGTGGTTTCATTCCATAGATCTAATTAATATCTACTAGAAAACACCAATTTCAGGATGAAAAAAATGAAAATTGGTCGAGATGTGCTCGATGATATTTTTACCCTAAATTCTGTCACATAACCCAATGGGCCTACAAAGCACTGATATCTCTATGCTAGCCACTACTACTATTTATTCACACTTATTATAATCAAAAGCATTACTCGTGAATCCATTTCACATCCAACCATGGGCTCAGCCACAGCAATCCATCGGCCCACAGGGATTTGAATCTCGACGGCATCCCCCTAATTGAGCCGAAAGACAGAACTGACATCTCTAATGATCAAATATATGTGCCAGGAAGTTTGTCTAGAACAGCACATAATGTTGTTCTACACCTGCACAAAAATAGATCACAGGTAAAATTAGGACAGCAATTCAATTGTACAGAGAGCTAGGTGGGCGGGGATAGAGGGCCAAACTTACCAATGCCAAATCACTTGGAATCTAAAATTCAAGACAAGCACAGGTGTATCAGAACATTAATCAGTTGTCATGTTCTGCTACGTTATCAATTTAATAATGCCCGATTAAGAAGACGGCCGTACTTTGCAGTCGGCCGTCTTTACAGTATTTAGAAATGGGCTACTGGCCCATAAGTTCAATTTTCGCTGACAGCCCAGCTGGTTGCTGGTCCTCAACTGCTCACTCGCTAGTTCCTCTTTCGGTGCATGGTGAAGTACGTGCTGATTGGTAACGATAAATGAGTGGGGACCAATCACAGGACTTGTGGTGCCAACCTGTACAAAAAGAAACTAATTTTCTATGATTAAAACCAGTCTGTCGTAGGCCTACTTTTGTTTTAGGATAATTGGTTTTATCGCGATTATGGATTCCGAAGGTTGCTGGGTCGAAACTTCTTATCGTCGGCAAATTATATGCGTATTCGTTAATCGGAACCTCCTAAGAGAAATACAGAAGGCCACAAAATGCCTATTATTATTAATATTTTTGTTGGATGATAAACGGCGAGTCAATGACTATTATTATTTGGTTTCTTATTCTTATTAATATTAATATTATCACTACTATTTTTTTTATTATTGGTAATACATCATATAGATCGAAATAATGTGTATGTATTGATAATATTATTATTGTTATTATTATTCTCTGCATTCGCTATAATACAAAATCACTTCGTTACGTATATATGAGTTTAATGACGTATTAATATATTATTATGCAATTAAAATTCCAATCTATAGGCCTAGTAGGGAACATTTTGAACGATAACCAGGAAAGGAAATACAAATAATATAAACAGTAAATAGTAACCACGATGTATGTAGCCTTCTTCAAATCAACTTATTAGGCGAGAGATTATTAAATAAAAAATAAGAATTGTAGGTGCAACAGAATTATTATTGAAATCGTGTGTTAAAGTAATTTCGCAATATGACAACAAACATCAAAATAGTGAAGAAAATTGTAATATAATCAATAACAAATAAAAATATTCTATATTTATAGATAGTCACCCAAGAAAAAAACCTTGACTAAATATAATCTTGAAATATTTGAAATATTCTTCCAATGATTATAAATAAAGATTGTTTCTATAGTTAACAATACATTCATAATTCCAATACAATATCAATATATATTGTAAATATATCAATAGCAATATCAGTGAGGAACAAGAGTGCACATAATAGAATGGAAAATCATACGTACATATAGGAAAATTTGTCAATACCACCTTATCTTTATCCTTATTAAAACCATCTTCTTTATATGCTTCCTCTAACCTGTACCCACATAATTATTTCTCATATCAGTTGCTTCTCTCATCATGTATCATCATCCATAACTCACATTATCCATCACAAAAATATCTTCTTTATTAGTTGGTGATGGTAAATTATTGTAGTCATATATGCTGAGATTATGTGACTGGTACGCCTACCGTACCCGTACCGTATACAAAGCAAAGAATAATTGAAATGTATAATACACTTGTCCAAGCTAGAATATAATTTTGTATGTTCAACTTCAATACGTTTACATTCAGCAGGATAGGGACTACAATAAATAAAAACAGTATACATGAAAATGATTTGTAGAAGTTTCGACACTTTTACTTGATGATTAGTTAAATATTAATTGAACACACGATACACTCATGAAGCTTCTTCGTAAGACCGCTAAGGCGTAATAATGCACATTAATTTATATATTATTATATATTATTAATAGCGCGTGCATAATTATTACGCCTATTAGATATTCACCTTGACAATGATTAAAACTCAATAATCTTCTAATGCACAACTGTGAATAATTAAAATAAACATAGCTCAATGCGCGATTTTCTGCACTACAAAATTTTAATCTGTTATAGACTCATCTCATTCACGCGTTCTAAGCTATGCAATGTATGAATGTATGTATGTATATTTTAATGAATTGATTGCTTTTTTACGCATTATGCCAATGAAAACGATCAAGGGCTTCAAGGCCCTTTATACTATCATCATGATACATACAATCTTGGTGAAGTATACGGTTCAATTAAAAAATGTGTTTGGTGAACGGACATGTATTTTCTTATCTATTTCCTTTGTGTAGTTTGATATGCTTATTATTAGTATATATACTATAGAATATTTATTATACAGCTAACTATGAAATAATAAATATGACGTGTTTAAACGCGATATCAGAATCAACAGCGTTGCCGACTGAGCCAGCGACGTTCGCAGTAAACAAAAGAGCTTCCACCAAGCACCACTCAGTTTACTGTTCAACACTCAGCTGTTCAGTGGTCAATATGGAGTGATAGTGCCAAGGTCGTAGTATTTTACGCAATATTTATGCAAAATTTGGCTAGAAACGTAGATGTGTTGACGCAAGGACTAAAGACTGGTATATCAGGACTAATGAACCTCGCAAATCAAGGCACTGATCCTGCTAGTGGTGTTTTCTTCGTTAATTTTAACCAGGACTGCACGTAAGTTTCTTTTACCAAACGTCAAAACAATCGTTTTCACATTTGCCTTTTCTTTGTTAGCCAATAATATAAATTCACAACAGTAAGGGTTATCCGTTGATTGGACTGGACTAGGCCTAGGCCAACTGTTTTTCCAATTGCATAATCCAATATTTACTGATTTCCTTCTTTATTGTCTGATGTTATTATTATGACAGTTAACTGATTTCTTTGTTTCAATCGACAAAAGTGTGATGCAATTGCTAGGCTTGGCCTATGCTGATGTCATACAAACTAACCAACAGGTGCAGAATCCGTAAAAAGTATTAAAAGCTCTTACTGATTGTACTGTAATTTGTAGACATCAATTGAAAACCAGTACAAAAAATAAGTTCATTGCCATCAACAGGCTTGTTGAACTTGTTGATCATCAACACTGGACTTTGCTCAAATATGTCGCATCCCTCTTGTCAAAAAATTTGATAACTCTGTGACACTGTCCAAAGTATTCACCACTTGTAAATGTTTGAAAATTGTTTGAAAATCGTAGCAGATAATTTCTGACACTTCTATCTGTCAAAGTAATGTTTGACCTTTCAACAAGGCCTAGCCTTGCCTATAAAAGTTGTCTATGATGCGAAGTGAAAGTACAAACTCAATAGTAGTTACAACTAGGACAGATTATGCAAACTTCAGCTGCTATTTAACATGGATGACAGCATCCCAGCATATTATATAATGAGGCCATAGGCCTATATTTGACCGGACACTTTCATATGGTCCTGTTTCCTAGTTGGTGCCTATCCTAGGCGTTCTTAATATACAAATATATTTCTTTCAGATCTTTGGCAGTTGGCACAAAATCAGGATACCGCCTTTTCTCACTTAATTGTGTAGATAACCTTGAACAAATATATGAAAATGGTAAGCCAACGTTTCAAGTCGATGACTTGTTACCAATTAAAGCAATTAAGTCATTCAATTGGACCATTATTTTATCTAGTTGAAATATTAAACCAAGGGAAGGGGAAAAGATTGTAATATAGTAGTTGACCTCCCTACGAGTTGAATATCTAAACTTGCCTATACTTTCACATGTTGGGGTAGTCTTTATGTTACATTGCCTACCCTTCAGGCTTTGAACTTGATAGGAGGTCAATCAGTTTATATAAAGGAACTGTCACAACTCGTCTTTTAAAACTTGTTCTCTCTATCGGGTCATTGGCTTGGACAGAGATCATAATTAAGTATATTTTAGTTACTTGATGATTACCAAGCAATTATTGTATGAATTGCTCGACATGTCAAGATGATGGACTTCAATATATTTGGTGGTACTTTTCCATCAGTGTTCATGGTAGCTTTCTAAGAATAGACTTGAAAATTTTTAGTAAGCAAACAAACATCTTCAGACAGTAAATCACTTGCTAGCAAAATGTTTTCAGGATATGGTGACTCAGTTTGGAGTAGATGCTCACATTCCTACTACGCATTTACATGAATGTAATATGGTGCCTGTTTTGTCAACTTGTTTATCTCAGTGAGAATTCATGATTGAATGGTTGAATGATGTTGAATGTTTCCATTTTATTCATTTATTTATAGATTTACTCTCGAAGTTATCCAACTTGGGTTTGTTTCAGATACCGAAGATATATGCATCGTTGAGAGGCTGTTCAGTAGCAGCCTCGTGGCCGTGGTCAGCCTTTCGTCTCCCAGGAAGTTAAAAGTGTGCCACTTTAAGAAGCGAACTGAAATATGCAACTACAGCTATTCCAATACGATACTGGCTGTCAAACTAAACCGCGCTGTAAGTACAACAATTTCTTCGTAACTAGGAGGTTAAAAATACTGAAGAAAAACAAAAAATGATTCTTAACATCTTTGCTACCAGTATTACTGTATGCAAACCCTCTCGGTTAAGCATATTTGAGCTGTGGTTACATGTATGCAAATGCCGAAAATTTGGTCGGCTAAAATATCCGCGTTCTTGGAAGTTCATCTTCACACATTTTGCTAGTTCTACAATAGACACGTTTTTTAAGTAATCTACAGTGGTATGCAGCTGACCTGTCTGCAGTTTAGTGATATCTATTTCTTTTTCTAGCGGTTGGTAGTTTGCCTGGAGGAGTCGCTATACATTCACAACATCCGGGACATGAAAGTCCTTCACACGATACGTGACACGCCTCCCAATCCTACTGGACTCTGTACGCTCTCCATCAACAGTGACAACTGTTTTCTGGCTTATCCCGGATCCAACACGATCGGAGAAGTGCAGATCTTTGATGCCATTAATCTGGTAAGATTGTAGAAATAATTTAGTCCAACCTCCTTGTTCATTCAACTAGGCGTTTTATAATTACCATCAAACTAAAATTTCGGGATAAAAATTGAACTTTGTTCCATCATGAACTCTTGAAATGTTAGACATAGTTCTAGTACAAAAATGATTTTTCTTCTATTCTTTTAGTCTCTTTTTCTATTATTTATTCTGCCCCTTTTGAGAAGTTAGCTCTAAAACTACAGTGTTGTAAGGGCTAAAAATTGAATATGATGAAGTTAACTTGGTTTTTATAACATAAAATAAACTCATGAAATACTCGTGTGTCTCCGTAGACTAAGGACTGTTTTGAAAACCGAAGTCGAATAATAACAAATTTCAAATTGAATGAGTTTGAAAAATCAAGAATTTACCGCATAAATGGAGTCAAATATCTATTTCCAATAATTAATAAAGGACTTACTTCATTTGTAGCTTACCGGTAGTGTCCTTGCCATTTGCATACGTGTTGAATGGCCGTTCTCTTCGTCCCTAGCATGCCAAGACGATGATACCAGCTCACGATAGCCCGCTGGCTGCCCTGGGCTTCAGCACGTCGGGCACAAAGGTCGCGACCGCGTCCGAGAAAGGTACCGTCATACGGGTGTTCCTCGTACATGACGGTAGCAAGGTTTACGAGTTCCGGCGCGGCGTAAAGCGCTGTGTGTCGATATCGAGCCTCGTCTTTTCGATGGACTCGACGTTCTTGTGCGCGTCGAGCAACACGGAGACGGTGCACGTGTTCAAGCTGGAGGAACCAAAAGAGGCGTAAGTTGGCAATAAATGCTGGTATTATTTTAATTGGGCACGGTCTCATCAGCAGTTTTATCTTCATCTCCATCTCCATTCGAGTTCTGGTCATAAATCTTTGGTAAAGCTGGGCTTTAGGAATCTAAAAAAAAAAAAAAAAAAAAAAAAAAATAAAAAAAGGTGTTGTTCAATCCAATATTTGTTCGGTTTAGTTCGTCACTTTTCACTGTGAACGACTAAATTTTGTATTCCAATTTGAACATAAGCCCGTGCAAATGTGTGGCATGAACCCCGGATTAGTCCTAAGCATTATTGTTCATTATATGTCATTATGACTAAGTGAAAAGTGGTTTACCTTGAATATGTTTTATAATAGTTACACACTCATTTATTAGGCCCATGTATGGTAGGTCTACTAACAACTCGATCGTAATAGATAATAATGGCATTATCAATAATATTCAGTACTAAGTACCAACCATTTTGTTTTCTAGGTTATTCACCCAGTAGTTCCATATTAGGCCTACTGTTTATCTTACTCTGAAGAAGGTTATCAAAAATTGTATCACCTAATTAGATTTTGTGTCAACTAAATATTCAGAAACAATCAACTCTAATGACAGTGATAAGGAAGTGTGAAATAGCTATGATTGTGACAGAATTGTGTATATTGTTATTTTATCATTTTGTCACCTTGAATTGAACTAGATTCAATATTGGTGTCGATCTATGTCTATTGTTGATGATTAAGTCAGTAAACACAAATTAGACGTCATATATATATATATATATATATATATATATAGAGAGAGAGAGAGAGAGAGAGTTGAGTGGTCGAGTAGCTAGAGCAGTGAACCATCATTCAGGAGCGCGGGGTTTGATTCCGCCGTGGTTACGCATTATTCGTCAGGGATCTTGACACGGATTTTTCGGGCTTTTCCTCTGTCGTTCAGGATAATCCCAGGAGGGTTCTTTAACAACATGCCACGACTCTCACGGGCTCTTTTTGGTCTCTGGCTGGTTGGGGCTCTGTGATATATATCATCAAGCTTGGTAGCTCAAATCATCATAATCATCATCTCATATATCATCAAGCCCCCCCTCCCCCCTCCCCTAAAACTAAGTTATAGCAATTTATCGCCCTCACTTTCCATTTCTCTTCGTCTTTTTGTGAAGTCTTCATCATTCAATCGTTGAGTCATTTATCAATTACATGTCACAGCTATGACAGCTAGGTATTTTTTTTCTGTTATAGGCTACGTTTTGGAAGTGAGTTAATGAACAATGTTTTGTTTTTGTGTTGACAGGCCTAAGCAGGCTGGGCCCGATGAGAGTCAAGGTTGGATGGGCTATCTGACCAAGGCGGTGTCCGCGTCCGCCAATTACCTGCCGTCGCAAGTCACGGACGTTTTCAATCAGGGGCGGGCGTTCGCCTCGGTTCACTTGCCGTTCCAGGGGTTGCGGAACGTGTGTGCCATCACCACGTGAGTTGAAATACTTACCTTTCGCTCACCTGTCATTCAGTAGAATATTTCCTACTTCAACCCGTTCACTGTTGGACAATATTGCTATGTTGGCCAATTAGTTGCCATTATTAGGACAATTGTATCTTATTTAAATAATACATAGGGCCTAAATCTTAGATTTTTTTACGACTTCTATATTTGTGTTTAGTAATAAGTTGTAGATTATTTAGAAAAAAAGATAAATATTCGTTCAATTCGTAATACGAGTCATAGGCTTATCTTGAATGTTGTTGCTGGTTGGGCTACCTGAATTGTCAATTTATCACGGAGGCACGTAGCCTACCTGTTACTGTATATCATTCAAGGCTAATCAAGGCATCAAGGCATTTAATATTCCTATACACACCAACGTATGCAGTCGACTTAAATTGGTATACATAGAAGCACTAAACATTTGATTGTGCCACGCCATATCTAATCTAATAAAACTAAGCCATACCTAATTGGTCACTATGCTATTACAACCAAATTTATTACCTATAATGTCTAGGCTTATTTCTTTCCATATTTTGCTACTTGAAAACTAACTACAGAAGACCCACGTTATAGGCACTACAGGTATTTGGATGTGAAAACTTGGTCAAGTTTCAGTATTCGGCCATCCAGTTCCCGGAGTTGATGAACTATCCCGATACACGTTCCAGAGTTCAGCTACCAAGTGAACACAGAGATACAAAAGACCGTAGCTTGAGGACGTTCTTACCTTCTTTTCAGGATCCAGAAGGTACTTCGCTTGTTGGTAGCTTCAGCCGACGGATTCCTGTACGTGTACAATCTGGACACTTCGGAAGGCGGTGACTGCACGCTAGTTAAACAGCACAGGTAAGTTCATTCTTCATACACCTACAGTAGATGACATTTCCCAAGCACGATTTTAAAATAAACACGACTGTATTCGAGTATTCGTGCATTTAAAATCAGAGTCCGTATTTTTGTTGATTCGTTATTTAATAGTGTACAGTTTTACATTTTACTTTTTTAAAGGTCAAGAAGAAGTCACTATCCTTTTTGATAATTGAGCAAGGGCCATACAGAAATTTAACAATCGAATTGAACAATTCAAGATGATAAATATGATCTCATGTATATTCAAATGTAAACATAGGCGATGTAATCAATGATTCCGTTGATTCGATCATTATAACTTATACGGTAAGTAGATATGCTTGGGTTCTAAAATAATTGCAAATAATAAACATGATTATGTATATAAATTATGTGTGCTCATGTATATCCATGCATATTTTCTAATTAGTTATTGGTATTAATAAGCTGAAAATGAGGATTTATTGAGATGATGATAAATTATTTAATTACAGATATTAAACTTTGATCATTACAATTCACATAGGCCTAGTGGTTTATACGTAGTAGGTAACAGATGTTTTGACTAACAATTATATATTACTGCTTACTACAGTATATAGATTATTTATATGATGTAGGCCTATAGATATTGCAAACATTTATTCAGATGTAAAAATTCAATTATCAGCCAGATTAAATTTCATAATTGGCAACCTTGTACATAATTTAAAATGATACACTAAGCAAAACAACTCCATGGCAATATCAATTTGTTTGAATCAACTTTGCTGCTTGTACAGGATAGCCATTATTAGCCTATATATTTTATTTGGACGGGCAGCCGCAATGGAAGTTCATGATCGTAGTTGCAGGTCATTACTCTGGTGACAGCAAGGAAGAGTGTTAGTTAACCTAGCTGTTGGTGGGGTCGTTAAGCAACATTAAAAAAAAAAAAAAAAAAGAGAGTGTTAGTTGAACAGTCTGCTGGTAATGCAGTAGTCTTCGATGCCATTCAGCTTGAAAAATTGGCTCTTGCATTGGTAGCAAATACCAAGCTTGGTATGTTTAGCTTGGTATTGTTCTAACCGTATAATCACAGCCTTGCGTTTGGCTCATACAGTCACGACTCTACTTTTACAGTAATTTATTCGATGAATTGTGGCATAGCTTTGGGTCATACATACTGCATGGGTTTATGTAAAGATGATTCACTCATCACCAACTCATAATTGTTACGCCAAACAACGTAGCTGTTGGTGAGGTCGTTAAGCAATCAATAATCATCGTCAGTATCATAGGATTTGGTGTTATGTTGCCAGATTGGATGGCCGTCTCGATAAGCTCGGCGAAGCCCCGTCTTCGTCGACCAACGAACAATCGGCTCCGCCAACGACGTCACCGCAGACGATCGGCAACTCGACCGACGCTACTACGGCAGGTGATCACACAAACCTCAACACACAATAACCTCACTTGTCTTAAAGTAACTTGCATATTTATGTCTCTATTATTTCATTGCCCGGACAGTAAATACTGGCACGTCAGTTACGAATGCAAACCGAGTTGAATCGAGCTCTCTTTGTACGATTGATGCCATACAACCCAACAATTCACTGATTCTCGTACTGTTGTCTGCATATCGGCGTTGGCTCAGTAGGCCGTGGTTAGTGATTGCACGACACCGATTGCTTTTGATTTCAGAGAATGTATTTTTTATTATTAGTTTGCGGCTTTTGCTCGCCCTTCTAGACGCTGTACTCCTTTACATTTTCACCAAGCAACATTCAATAATATACCAGTTCCTAATAAAACCCATCACTTGAATCTAATGATGAATGATCAGAATGAACGATGTCAAGTAATTAGGAGGTCAGTGCAGGGATTGATCTACAAGGCAACGATCGTATGATCAATAGAAATAGAATATCAAATGGAAGCCTACCCTCGTATCGGTAGTATCCATGGTAAAATAACTAATACAATAAAGCATGAAGGTGTTCTATTGAGCTATTTTATAGTAAATGTAGTAGTAATTTTTCAATCACTTAACAGAGAAAATGTATCGCTCAGTTGTAACTAGAAAGTAGGCATACCCAAGAATTCTACGTTGTCATACACGTTTCAGTTGTACTACCGTGCTAAATTTTATTGAACACGGAAAGAAAATGTAGCATCATGTGCAAAGAGTAGCTTTTCTAGTCGCATCTCTTTTCTATGTGGTTTTCAATAACCCCATTATTTTTTTGCATAAATTTATGGAGCTAAGCAATTGATGAGTTTTTAACTAGTTGTAGGGCTTAGTTTGTTCACATTTCATACCCAGTCGATGCTTCATTCCGAATCATTAGATCCAAGTTGATTCCACTTCAATCCTCGCTTAGGTTGTGTCACGTCCGCCATCTTGTTGCCATGTTACCGAGCCCTGAAACACGGCTTCCAAATCGGCGTTTTGTCTGTTTTTGTTTGTCTTCACCATTGTCACTAGAAGTGCATACTCAGACTGTAATGTGTGATTAAATATGTACAGTTTATCTATCACATTTAAGAAACACTTAACTACTACTCTAGTCCACTAGATTCTGGTAAACACATATATTTTCTAAATTCTACTAGAACTATATATTTCTCAAAACCCAGATCACCAATTAGATTGGGGCAGGGGGTGTTTCCACCAATTCTTCTAGGGCAGTCTTCTCATCAGTCGGTTCCTGCCAGTTCCTATAATTGAAAAAATTGATTGATTTCTCTCTTTGAGCTACTGACATGTAAGCATAAAAACAAACACATTTTGCCATTGTAATTCAATTTTTTCTGTTGGAAAATATCGAATTATTAATTTCAAAATTCATATGCTGAAAATCGAACTGTTCTATGGTGAAAACAATCAAAGAAGCGATTGATGTGACAATTATAACCTGCACGAGCCCTCGTACCATCATTCCCCTACCCCGCCCCCTGTTTTTTAACATGTTTGTTTGTTGACCCTTGAATACAGGCTCCGTAAGTAGCTACGCTGGGATGCTACGGTATGGACCTCGGGCGCCCGGGGACATGTCAGGTACTGTGGGTATGTCCACCCAATAACAATAATACCAACCTCAAACCTACCCACATATAAAGACGACAAGTCTTGCGCACAATACAGCTGTAGTAGGCGTATACAAGGATACAGTACCGGCACTAGACAAGTAGTTTTAGGCTTATTGTGCTTATGAAACACTATGTTTATTATAATAACTTTAAACAATACCTTTATTTGGTAATAATAATTATATAATATTCATAATTGTCATAATAACCAAAATATACGTTATTTATTCTCTAAAAAAAAAGTAGAAGGTACATTTGGTCACTCTTGCATCCCTCATTTTAAATACAGATTGAAGAAGTATTTGCAATTGTCCTCCGATTTAATTGATTCAGAACTGCTGGATTGGGTAATTAAGAAGAGAGAATAATAAGCCTACACAAAGTTAAGGCGTACTATTGAACTTGAAAAAAATAATATAGCCACAATACTTGAACAAAATGTTTGCGTTCATTAAGCTGAAACTCACTTGCAGCCGGATGAGGACAAGCAAATCTTTGTTGAAATATTGTGTTGTTTCCAATTTATTGACTATAAAGTACCAGTGATAAACGTTCAGGAGTAGGCCTATCCTTTGCACATATACTTTGATTGAGCTCGTGAAGTGAGCGGGTACATAAGCAGTTGTTTACTCGACTACTCGATTATTTAGTCCACTACGAAAGTATTGTTACCTATATGGTCTACTACGTGATATGTAACAACAACCAACACAAACCGATCAAACTGTATTGTGCGCAAGAGTTTTCGGATCAAGATAATTATCTTATAGACTTATATATAGAAAGTTGTCGAATCTCTACGGGCAAGATGATTCTATATGTCGGTCTTGAAAGTAGGCGTTACGTATCATTTGTTTGGATGGTTTCATATTTTGTTTCGACAACAAATATTTTCAGTTTGTTTTGTTTGGCTCTGCATGTTCGGTTCTGGTTTCGAGCTGTGAATAAAATACATGTTAGTGGCTATTGAAATATTAATGAGATTGTAAATTGTGATGTTAACGTGTATTGTTTTGATCAACAGACGGCAGTGGCGGATTATTTAAATTTGAAATGCAATAATTTCAATTTACAGCATAGAATATTTGACATTTTGTTATACAATTTGAGTGAATAACTAGTGGAAGTTGAAGCGTAGAAGTTGAAGCGTAGAAGTTAAATTAGTGATTACAGAGGCATGGGTTCGACCCCCACCATTTACTGTAGTTCTCAGTAAAGACAAAATAATTAAGACAGTAATGGTTTCTATAGTGGTTTGGGTCATGAGACCAGTCCATTCGTATCCAGGCACCCTTAGCCTTAGTTTGCCAACACATATGAGTTGTATAACTTTCTTGAAATTTCAGTGTACGTATATTTTTTTTGTAAATTTTCTAGTCACATGAGTCAAGTGGTAGACCTTACTGAATGTAGATAATACATTGAGTATGGTAATAATAGTTACAAGTTTTATTGTATTTTTTCACGTGTTTCATTTGATCTTGTCACATTCCAGATTCAGAAAAGTTCCACGAGATGGCCATAGCCGTCGAATCGCCACCGAAAGGAGGTTTCCGATTCGACGACGACAGTGAATTTCCACCAGTGACTCAGATAACAGAATGAGACAGTGCGACGGACATATAAAAACCACGCTTGCATTTCCCAAGCCACAAAAAAAAACTAAAAACCCGTTTTTCCCTGAAAACAACAAAACTCGAGAGAAAAAAATGAATCTACATTAATAATTTAATACTGGTGCATTATTTAATTTCTACGTTTTTAGGAGAATTGTTTTTATTTAAAGGACTATCGTATGTAAATATTAATATATATATGAATTATGATATACTCACTTCAGCATTGCAGACCTACCAACATTCTCAAATGTTTTAACATCAATTTCTTCTTGTTTGAGACGAGTTGACTGAGATGTTTTCATGTTTGGAGGTTTGTACGAGTGATTGTATTTGAGAGACAGCTTGTGTGTGTGGCTTAGAATTGTTGTTGTACACAGCTTTGCTTA
Organism: Brachyptera putata; assembly: GCA_907164805.1. Classification (NCBI taxonomy): domain Eukaryota; kingdom Metazoa; phylum Arthropoda; class Insecta; order Plecoptera; family Taeniopterygidae; genus Brachyptera; species Brachyptera putata. The sequence continues at coordinate 22,638,051 of OU015469.1, read as the reverse complement.
GACTTAATGAAGGCATAACGTGAAAGTTGCACAAATATAACTGACGAAAGTCTAGATCTCGTGATAGTAATGACGAAGTCTCGTTAAGTCGTTACGTTTGGCTACGATGCATAATATTATAGTAATTCAGTCTTTGCAGACTTGATTATTTTAATCCAAGCATTATTAGTGAAATTATTTGGATTGACAAATATTTTAGCTTTAAGTAAGACCAAAAAAATGTTGAAACATTTTGATGAAACTCGATAAAAAAAAATAGCTCGTAAGTTTTTAACTAGGCCCTATGTATTTGTAGGTTACATATCATTTCTGTAACTTGCGTCGACTTGGTTGCTCTTTTTCAAAAATAAAACCCCCTCTGGGATTTGTTGCTACGTGACGGTGCATTTTGCCCGAAATTTGTAAATATTGTAATAAAATGAATACATTCAGTTTGTCATCTTTCTTACATAGGCTTCTAGACTGAATTTGACAAACCCATTCTTGTGTATTGATAATAAAATGAGTATTGAATACTTGCAATGACTGTCTTTTTATGCTTTCCAGTACTCGTTAGATGTTCCCTACATTTTCGCTTTTTATTTGAGATTTGACAAAATTACGAAAACAACACGCGGATTTGGTACGTGGAAATGCTCAATTATGCGGGTGCTTGGTGTGTTGAACCGTATGCAAGGAACCACTTTCACATAGATACCTCACTCCCCCCTTTTTTTTTCGAAGCATTTCCCTTATAAGTGATTATTGATGAAGTAAATACAGAACTTCCATATTTTTTCGGCATGAAATGGTTAAATCGGTGATAAAAGATTAATTTCTTTTGGTTTTCTCTACTCATTCAAATTTTGGTAGTACAAAATAATAGTTATGACTGAGTAGTAAAACAAGAACACATTTCCAAAAGGTCGACGCCATTCTTCACATAGAATTTTCCAAAGGTCAAGGTGAAAGGAAACAAGTGATCAAAATTGTGAACATGGCTGACTACTTGAAACAAAAAATCAAAAACTCTGAGTAAGAGTGCTACAATGTTTAATTGAAACTTTGAAATTCAAAAACAGTTGTTTTATAAGTTTCTAGTACGGCGGCTTGTGATTTCTCTGAAATTGCAAATATTTTCTAACAGATTTTATAGTATGTTGAGCATCTATGCTGGGTTGTGGGCCTTGACGATCCCCACAATAGACCTACACAGTGGATATTAATATCGAGCTGATTTTGAAACTGTTCCAATAATTTTAAAATCTAAATACAATATTAGTTTTATCTTAGCGTAAAAAACATAACTTTATATTAACATATAATTTATATTATTATTATTACTAATTGAAAGTACGTATTCCAAAGGATGTACAAATGAAGATAAACCATGTTTGCTGTAATATGGACCAGCACTCGATTGAACCGACTAGTACAGTCCATCTATATCGATTTTAGCGCCATTATGCGGCAGATTTGCACCACGAAAACAAAATGGACATCACGAATATGTTAGAACAGTCTACGGTAAGTTGGGTATTTTTTGGTCTTGAAGTTTGATTCCAATAATTACAGCAAATCCAATTTACTCGATTCATTTCTCCACTGAAATAACGAATCCACTGATCACATAAAAGGCTTCCAAATTTAGACTAATACTTCATTTTTCATCTAAGGACCATTTCTTTCAAACTCTCCCGACTAAAAAAAAAAAAGAAAACACAAAAACGCACTGTAGGTATAAATCACACATGCTTTGTATGGTAAATCGAAGAGACTCGGAACTGAAACTTGGGATGTTGATCTCGTTACCGAGGTTGATTGGCGTTCAGTGTGTCTCTGCGTGCTGATAGGTCGACCAGGAACATACTCGGGCTGCCATATCAAGCCCGTTTAATTCCTGGAACATTCGAACGCAAGAGTCAACAAACGTCAGTTCGTGAAGAGGCACGAGATATATGTTTACAAACACGTTACATTCATCTAGTTACGTTTATACATTTGTTTTATATTTGTAACATTAGGCTTGATTATCTATCATATCGATGGATACGCAACTCATGTTAATTCTTACTGCACGCAGACTCCGTCTAGAGCTAAGAAACATGAGGGTGGATTATTATATCTTTCAGTTTTTAGCGCTAAGTTCAAATTATATTGTGAATCAGATCATTGTGATACTCGACATTTACATGTAATTGACTACTTTTTCCGATTTGTGCGAGACATGTTATACACAGAAGACTTTAATGTAGACAGAAGAAATGCTGCGCGAAAAAATGACGTGAAAACGTATTTTTGATTTTCTGCTTTATGCATGAAAGGTTAAAAATTAATAAAATTATACAATTGATACTGAATATTACATTGCCTCGCACAGCTATGGGACGCTGTTGCCCACCCATCCATACGATAGCTATAAGCTGATACCAAAGTCGAAGTAATTCAATGGGATGTAAATGGATATTCACCATCATATATAGTATATAGTTTCGCTGGCGTCTGTCTGTCAGTTTGTTGGCCAGGCTGGTTCGAGGTCACTGTGAATTTGTGCGGCATTCTGCAGGAGGGAGGATGGTCAGGGATGGAGGGGTCGGCTGCAGGCCACGCCCGCGCTTTTCTGGATTTTTCGGCGCACGATGATTGGGTTGGCTGTGGGCGGGTGACCGTGTTACGCCAGTGCGTACTGGCGTGAGGGGTAGGGAGGTACGGTTAGAGGACGGGAGGGCATGGCGCACTCAGGTCGCAGTGTCCTTGGGTTAGTGCATAGTGAGGCTGTACGTTCAAGGTATATGCAATGCGATAGTGGGAAGTATAGTAGCAACAGAGAGAGAGAGAGAGCCCGCATTTTCAAACGCGGGGCTAAGGCTAGTAATCTATAAGTTTGTATTTCCGTGAACTCACCTTGGCAAGCTGCACATGTCGCATGCGGGCAACTCGGCGGGGTTGAGGAAGGTGCAGTGGGGGCAGGTCCACTGGGGGAGGGGGCTGCCCACCTGCCTGGCGCCGCCGCCGACAGAGCTCTGCGGCCGGCTGGGCGGGGGCGACGAGCCGCTGGCAGCGATCAGCTGTTCGACCGTCGCCCAGTGCTCGGAGCTGGCCCACTCGCGGGCGGCCGTGCTGTCCTTGGCGCGCACTGCGGCTAGCAGCGGATGCATGTGGTCCTGAGACAACATGACAAGCGTGCTTTTAACCCTTTTACAGTTAGTAAAATTTTCGATGTTAAACTCACCAGGTTAGCCAATAAGAGAGTATTTTATTCAAATTTATAACTCAGCACACAATGAAGATAAATAATTAATTTCAAAAGATTTGGTTAGACAAAAGTTCAAATTACAACATTTGAATTTTGGTTAAAAATTAAAATGTTGTAGGCCTTTAAATGTTGTGGGCCTAATTTAAATGAAAAAAAAAAAAAACAGCAATACAGTTGTTGAGGTTATGTTGTGTACATAACCCTCAATTTCACACTCATTATCAGTTTCTCCAAAAATGTCAAAGTCATCACTGAACTCAAGATCAATTACCTCATCTAACACGTCTTCTAAGTAATCGGAATTAATTGTTATATACCTATTATTGTGACGAGAATTACTTGCCAGCGTACAACTGGACGACGCCATTTTTATTGTTTACAACCTTGGCAACAAACACTCTTTGAATCTCTTTCCATTAGATTATTATTTGATGGATTTGAGAACACACCCACTAAAATCATCGGTAACAAACTACTAACGACATCTGCCAAAAAATGAATGAACTTTGAAGCATCACTCGGTCGGTAAAAATGCCTACATTTAGCTCATTTTGAGAACGTATCTCTTCCGTGCATAACCTGTGGCGGGCGACATTGTAATACGGCAGGTATACATGCAAAACCGTGAAAGGGTTAAGTCATCGCTGGGCGTGGGTTCAAATCCCGCACAAGGCATGGGTTTTTGTGAACGTCCATTCCCTTATCAACACTTCATGGTTTCATTATCACCCGCTCATTCGTACCCCCGTATAACCTAGCTGTTGGTGGGGCCGTTAAGCAGCATCTCCACCCACAGCGTAATATTTTCAGCGTCAACATAACATATCTATCGTGTTGGTTTCCAGTTTGAACATATTGTTGTGAAAACTGCTTCATGATATTCAGAGAACTATTTTCTAAAATTCTGTCGATCCATAATAAAACATTCCCATTAGGTCACATGTTATCTGTTAGAATGTTTTAATTCTCAGTGAGGTAAAATTAAATGTTTTAAAGGAAACAGGAAATTAATGAGACAATTTTACATATTATGTGATTTCACCAGATTTAAAAAAACAAATCCAAAAAAAGAATATAAATACCGGTATATAATTATATATATAATTATATACATTCAATATACCCTATTCAATATTCAGTGGCTAATAGCTAATAATGATGTTGGACCAATAATCTAGTTGTTGTACCTTCATGGGTAGCATGTCCATGGTGGCGATGTAGAGCAGGAAGTGAAAGTCCGACACGGCTTCCAGGAACTGGTCCGGAGAGAACTGCTCCAGGTATCGGCTGAGCGCGCCAAAGTCCTGAACGTGACCGTCCACCATCCTGGCATGTGATAAACGCACGTAGTTGTAACAAAATATTTTCGTGATAGTTTTATGATATATTGTGATATAAATCATTTGATTAATAAGGTTCACTCGATGCAGGCTTTTCGACGCAATGTTGCATCTCCCACTGAAATATATACCCCCATGGCTTATTTGTCTCTGACGATCGTACTGCCAACCTTACTGTAATTAATACAAATGGTCTTTATTTAGGCCAAGTGAAAACTGAAGCTTGGATTGATTATAAATTCGTCAATCATAGGACGTACTTATACAAATATCTGACTTTTTACGTACCTGTTCTCAACGGGAAACGGCCTGACGTTGTCGCCCGCGTGAAACGTGTATATCGGCACGAGCGGGGTCGAGGCGGGCACGTCGACAAGGAGGTATTCAACGGGCAGGGGCCGGGCCAGCCGTGACACCTCGTTACCGTAGCCATCCTTCTCCTGCCGGGCAAGAAACGATACAGGTTCAACACAAGTGAAATGGTTATATTATCAAAATTAAAACCTTTACGTTACCACACAATGGTCTTGAAGTTTGTACCATCCTGGTGAAAGAGGGATTTTTGGTAAGAAATCCTGACAAATAATTAGGGATGCAAACGGGTAGTAACTTTGTCACTGGGCACCCGATTGATCCAACCGGCTTCAATAATCGGGGCTTAAAAAACCGAGTCAATTATTGGGAAAAAATAACAACTACTATATGAATGAACGTAGCTAGTAGCTTGGCAACATCCTCTGTTCTGTGGCTTTGATCTGATTGAAACGGAGTGTTGCCTGACGTTCACGAGAGCTATTGAGCGACATATCGTCAATTGAAGCAAGCCACACAACAGTCGTACGTTGACAAGCCGAAAGCACACAATCATTAATTATCAATCATTAACAAAGGTTCATCTCGTTTAGCTTTGACTGGCAACATACTTTGCTCAAGAGCGCCATACGATATAAACTTAATTCTAATCAGGGAAAACTGTGAGTTCGTTAAATTCATCCGGCTGCGATTAAAGAAAATAGTTGCCCAGAATATGATTGTCTGATGTATTGACAAATATCATTAGCTTATATTAGGGTTTTTATAACCGGCAATGTTTCCATTGAGTAAAGAAAATATTCAACAATGTCAACAAAATTGGTGACAGGTAAGATTTATCTACGATACTTTAACCACCAATTCTGGTTTCGTCCTCGACTAAAATTACAGCTTCGATTGGTCAAAATCAGTTTTCAATTTCAATGATGAATTTGTCAATACTGCCAGCAATCATCGTACGCAAGAAAACCCTATTTGAAACTAAAATTGGTTTAACTACCGAGTGAACACGCACACTAGACGTTATTCAACATTTCCGATGGGAGGAACTCCCGAGTTTAAAACTATATACGTATTCAGTACGATACAATATTGTTTCTCGAGGAAAATATAATTTTTCATTTCACCTGAACTAACCTACTCTATTTAAAACTAAATGACACACTTTTGAGAGAATGAAGGCCACAAATAGCCACTTCAAATTAATTCTGATGTTAGTAATTCAACTCTGTTAAGTTTCTGTTAGTTATGATTTTTTCTTTTTACAATTAAATTCAGTTTTGAAATAATATTACAAGGTAAAACATTTTCTTCGACTGAACCCAAATTCTAGTTACCTTTGGTACGTCACTGACCAGTCACTGCTTCAAGAATATCAAGGCTTTCTTGAACGTTGATTGATGTTCACTATTCAACAACTCCACAAAAGCCAAGTTGTTTAGAGGTAATTAATTTAAATGGGACTTTGATCAGGCCTATACTTAGAATTACGGTATACAATAATTTCACGTAACCCGCGTTTCAAGTAGGGACGCCGCTGATCCATCTGCACCATCCTTAATTGATTATTTGTGTGATTATTTACTGTAAAAACTCTGTTAAAAAGTCAAAAGTTTGCTCTGTGCTTCCATGAAGAATGGTTTAGGGTTGGTATCAATGTGGCAATTATGCAAATTATCAAGGTTTTAAGCCAATTGTTTGGACACATAGCCCTATTGTGAACAATATTTATTCAAGCATAATTATGTTTCTTACTATTTTCGATAATTTCTTTGGTAAGGTAAGATGGATTTTTTTTTAAATATTAGACCATCACAGAAGATTCAATTTCATAAAATTGGTGTGCTTTATTGATAACGAACAGGAACCCCAATATCAAGTAATAAAATTCTCATGTAAAATTGCATACTTCTCAGCCAATACAATAACGATAGACACTAAGTATAAATTTATGAAATAAACGATTATAGATAACATTATTACCTGACTCCTAGATAAGGTTATATCAGCACACTAGTTAATTACTGTAATAACTTCCAAGTAATCAAGAATTGCACTTTATCAACTGACATCTTGTAATACAGAGCTGTAGACCACACATAGTAAATGAGAGGCAGAGTACTAAATCTAATATAAATTATCATTTAAATATAAAGGACCACCGAGAAGTGAAAAGGATATTGATTATAATAGATGTCACAGGTTATTCATGCCATATCAACAAAATACAAATACTTGTTCAAAAAAAGTATTATAATGATTTCATCAATTAGACCATACATACAAATAATGAGTCACCAAGTGAAATATTTCATCAATATCTCGTGTTACAATATCTCAAACTGTTTTTTCAATTCTACCATCAGTTCCCAGTCCGACTTGACCAGGTCATCTCTGAAGTAATCTTTGCACGCATCAATGGACTGTCTAGATATCTTGCTAACTAGCATATCCGTATCGTCGAAATGCCTTCCGAACATCTTGGGAGCCTCGCCGGGAATGGCCTCGATTTTGATGCAAACCTCTTGACCCTTTCGAGCCGTCTCCACGTTCTTCTTGTTGTTCTCGATCGATCGTATCACGCCGATCTCAACAAACTCGCGACTCGGCACGCACATCGGAGTTCCTTCGCGCAGGATCCCCGCTTCCACCATCACCCCCATCACGATCGGGTCGCGTGAATTGAAGATGAACTGTGGCAGTATCTTAAGCTTGCATGGGAACACGGCGACATGTTTGAACTCTTCGCGTTTACGCTGTTTCAGCTCATCTCGATAAGCGATGAACTTATCGAAAAGATGGTAGATAATATCCGCCTGGAAAATCTTTACGCCGAGAGTGTCTGCCATCTCCATCGCGTCTTTTTCTATCTTTACGTCGAAAGCCAGGATAGTTGCATACTGGCTGTCGTGTTCTAGCATTGTCGAAGCTTTCATGACATCTTTTTTAACTACAGGGCCAATACGTATGTTGGAATACGGAATCTTCGAAGTCTTCAAAAACTCGAGCAATGCTTCGAGAGAGCCGAGAGTCGACGCTTGGACGTACACGCCACGATCTTGTAACTTGATGTTACTCAAGGCATGTTTCAATTCCTTTGCTACTTCCTCTCGAAGGATCTCCACTTCGTCGGGCTTCTCGGCCACCAGCATGTTTAATCCGGCGATCGCCTTCTCCAGATCTTTTGCTGCAATCTTCACTCCCTGTGCTGCCTTAATCTCCTTGTATTCCACGTAGGCATTTTTCACACGAAGCTCTTTCATGGGCTGGGGCATCAGGAGCGAACGAATTTGAGTTACGATTGGCCCATCTGTCCCAGCTAAGATCATCGTATCTCCCTCTCTTAGCCTTCCATTCATTAGAATAGCATCTATTGTTGTTCCAAGACCCGAAATTGCCTTAACCTCCAAAACTGTGGCTTGCAATGATTCAGAATACATCAAACGTTTTGCCAACATGTTCTGACAGTTCTCCACAATAAGGGCTAGTAGATTAGGGATTCCCTCACCGGTAATCGCACTAGTTGGCACCAGAGATACGTAAGTCCTGATATCGGGATTTTCGTGGAAAAGACTAGCATTCAAACCTTGTTCCGCAAACTGCACGATGACCTCTTTGACTCGTTGGTCGAACTCTAACAGGGTATTAGCGGCTTGAGCCTTTAGAATTTCCCGAATGTCTTTACGAGCCATTGTCTGCCAGTCATACAGTCGATCAATCTTGTTCAATGCAACGACGAACGGTGTTTTCTTACTTTTGAGCAGGTTTAAAGATTCAAGTGTCTGTGGTTCGATTCCGTGCATGATATCAACGACTAAGATGGCAATATCGCAAAGCGAGGAACCACGACTGCGGAGGTTACTAAACGACTCGTGGCCAGGAGTGTCGATTATCAACAAACCTGGAATCTTCAATTCGTAATCACTAAATCCCTTGACTATCCTTGTTTGCTCTTTGATATTCTCGATTGGAACATTGGTAGCACCGATCTGCTGTGTGATCCCTCCTGCCTCACCATCCTGAACATTAGTTCGTCGCAGCTTGTCGAGAATCTTGGTTTTACCCGTATCGACGTGGCCTAATACGCAGACTACTGCGGCTCGAAGGTTTTCCAAAGTTTTACCCAGCTCTGCATCCTCGCGCCTTTTCTGAATACGAGCAAGCGCTTTTTCACGTTTTTTCTGCGCATCTGTCCGATGGTCCTCGCAACTGTCGTCACTATCCTCATCACTACTTTCATCGCTGACATCGTCTTCATCAACCTCTTTAACTTGGCTCACCTCCTTCACATTGGGCTTTGACTTGGTCGCCACAACAACTGGCTTCTCGTCTTCTACATCTTCTTCCTCCTCCTCTTCAGTGCTCTCAGCATCCCAAGCATCTTTTACCCCCTCAGCTTCCACTTCTTTTTCAGCTATCTGATTTTCTTTCTCTTCAGGCTTCTGATCAATTATTTCAAGTTCTACTTTTTGCTGACCTTCAGTAGTGTCCTCTTGTGCAGGCTCTATGTTTTGTTGCTTAGACTTGCCCCGAATTCTGGTGCCAGGACGTGGTGTTTTCTTCTGGCCTACATTTGGCATATCCAGACCCCTAGCTTTTAATGAATCTAACATAGCTTGAGCACGTGCACGATCGGCTTTCTGTTTGTTTGTTAATAGCTTCCCTTCACTTTTGAGACGTTCTTTACGCTCCTTGTCTTTCAGTTTCTTCTTATCTTTACGCTCCTGTTCTAAACGAGCTGCTTCTTCACGAGCTAGGTCGGCTTCTTCGAGTCTTCTTATTCGTTCTTCCTCCACACGGGCAAACTTCTCCTCTTCCTCTTTGGCTTTTCTCAAGGCCTCTTGCATAGCAGCAATCATTTTCTTGTTTGGACCTTTGCCCTTATCTTTTCCCTTATCTACATCATCTTTACCTTTCTTTTTCTTCTTCTTGTCATCACCTTCATCATCATCTACAACTTCACCAACAGGCTCAACGCTCGAGGGTTTGACTTCATCAATAGGATTCTCAATTAGTTCGTCTTTTTCAGCAGAATCAGCTTTCTTCAAAGGTTCTTGTTTTTTCTGAGCTTGTTTTTTCAACTTTTCACGTTCTTTCTTCTCCTTTTTCTTTTGGGCTGCAGATTTTACAGTGCTCCCAACTAATTCCTCCTTATTCTCTATTGGTAGGTCTACCTCCTTTTTAGTTTCCAGGTCAATACTGTCTTTAATAATACTATCTTTACCTTTACTTTTAACTTTTTTCACGTTTTCCACTTTACTCTCTTCAGCAACTTCTTCTTTCTTCCCACCTGCATACTCTAGGGCCAGTTCTGCAAGCATCTGTTCAATGTCTTCATCATCTTCATCTTGTTTCTTCTTTTTACCTTTTTTGCCTTTTTTACCAGTCACTTTATCATCACCATTAATGTCTTTCTCCGTAGTGCCGACAGTTGTATTACCGGTACCCTTCTTCTTTGGCGCTACGCCTACATCATTATCGTCAGACTCGGGCGCAATATCAGGTTCACTGAGCGAAGCATCTTCATCCATGAGCAAAGCGAAGCCACCTTTCTTCTTGTTTTTTTGGGGGGGTTTCGAAACCACGTCATCCTCCGAGTCTTCATCAACTTCAGACTTTTTCTTGGTTTTCGAAGCTTTACCTTTACCTGACGGCTTTTCTTCACTATCATCAACGTCTAATGCACTCTCATCATCACTAATGTTGGCTTTTTTCTTCTTTTCTTTTTTACCTTTCTTTTTCTTTGTTGATGCATCATCTACGCTGTTTTCATCTACAATTTCGGTCTTAACCTTTAATTTCGCTTTCTGATCCTTGCCATTGCCAGCAAGGTTTTCATCACCTCCAGGCTGAGTTTCTACTTCCATTTCTTCATCACTTTCATCGTCCTTGGGCCCTTTCTTTCCTTTCTTTGCTTTACCCATTTGACCAGGTTAATAATAACAATCTAGCTAAGTGTATATTGCATATATACCTGTGTATATTACAACAATTTCACGTTTACCAATAACTTTCAATGAACATATGTGTTACATGAACAAATGCAAGTCTTGGAAAACTGCAATTGCATACGACAACGCTGCCAACACAAGGAAATTAAGTTCCCCTGTACGATTACCCAAGATGCTAAGCAACATTTAGATACGTAAACAGCCGGTAGGTTTCGCAGTGGCGCAGTTTCTTTGCGGAGCTTCTCGAAGCAACATCGTCCGCCATGTATAGTGTCATGATGTGGCATATGTTATAAAAGTTTACGTCGTTTTGATGCCGGATTCGGCGATGTTTCGTTATGTAAATTAATTCACACGATTCTTCTTTATACGGCAAGTTCGTTGCATATTACAAACGTACTGCTACAGTACGTAGACTATTACTTTGTCGCAATCGCTGGCGACATTTTCGTTCCACTGACTCGTTTTTTTTCTGTGGCAACAACGCGATAAACACGGTAGGGGTAAAAAATGCTTAATGACATCCAAGCCATCTATTTATAAACGTTTGCGTTGTTTGATAGAAATAAGTTAATTGCCGCATTAATTTCAGGGAATAAAATCTATCTATTTACGTGAGGATATTCCCGTAATTCGATAAGACGCCGTTATTATGTGCATCTACAAATAACCCTGCTTATAATTGCTGTTACCATAAAGAGTTTCGAGTGTTGAGTCTTATAAACTCAACAATAGAAGTAAATGTCATTGTGATTAATTAAAATGTGGGTGAAATACAAATGTCCCAGTCATTCATACCAAATGAACCGAATCAACATTTACTAACTGTCACTTTGACAGCTAAATACTGCTTTGTCATCATCCATCTGCCAGAATGCAGAAGATGCTATCATAATTAACAGGCCCTTACCAGCTATTTTAGGCCCTGAAAATGATAGAATATGTATCTTGGTTTTCCCATCAACAGAGATAACGGATGGCATCATCATATTGTGACTTATCTTAATAAGGGGGTGTGTCTGATTTTAGTGGGATACCTGAAGGCCAAGGATAGGCCTAGGCCTAGAATAAGGCTAGACTTGGGCTGTAGGTACTGGATTGTTTTGTTGATGTATCACATAAACCTTATTAGACCCTCCTGAACATTAATTAAGCTTTCTTGGTAGTAAAACTATTTCACTTTTTTATCAAGTTATCAAGTCTCTAGATCCCCACTTGAAACACTTGTTGCTAGAATTGTTTTAATGCGGCATGTAAGAGGCCTGGATACCTTGTGTGAGTGGATGCTCATTGTTGAGTAACGATTCTTTTCAAGTATCTTGCAGAAGTATGCAAACTATAAAATACTATATAGTAACTATAAATTTAATAAATATCAATTGAATTGCAGGCCTCTCGAGTATTTTGTTTTCAATCTAATCCTGGCAGTATTACGACTAGATAGCATGAATTGATGTTATGAATGTTTCACTTGGTTTTAAGAAATTATTTCTTGGTTGTGAACAAAAATGGGTGCTAAAAGTTACATTTTTACTAGGGTCTCTAGCTAACCACAATAAAGTATAAAAAATAAAAATCCACAATTGGTATGATGAATTGGTACAAAAAAAGCGTGTACTTAAGGTATTAGCTACTTGAAACTACGGGGTAAATGTAAATTGATATAGATCTAGTCGTACTGGTCATTCAAAGGTAGGTTGATTATTGAAACATTGGATTCAACTTTGGTAACATTCTCTTTTGGTCTTGAAACATATATTTTCCAAAAGCTTTCATTAGGCCCATCTCAAACTCTCGTTTTCTAGTTAAATAATTTGAATTTCATAAGTAGGCCTACCAGTAGGCCTATAGTAAAAAAGCATCGCAATATTATAATCCAAGACTACAGTACTTCCACCACAGTTAAAATCTTAATCGCAGCTTCACAAAGAGGGTGTTTACAGTTTTCTTCATAAATCTGTAGATTTTTACAGAATTTATAGTCTGATAAATGGTTTACATTCTAAATATGCCTAGGCATAACTATTCGTTTACAATATCATTCAATATTCTTCATCTGACCATTAAAAAATACTTATTGTGCACACCACGTACATTCCGCCATATCTCAAGTTTAATCACAACTGTGTGTTTCAAGATGATGGAGCCAGGAGTTTTACCGCAATTAGAGGAGCTAACGCTATGCAATTACTGCAAGCAAAAGTTCAACGACTCAGACCTGTGCCCCAAGTTCCTGAGCTGCCGCCACTATTTCTGCCTGCAATGCACCAAGACCGTACTGATGAAGGGCCACGAGCTGTTCTGCGTGCACTGCTGGAAGCCGACCCCACTCGGCGACCAGGGCGCAGACGCGCTGCAGACGTACAGCGCGGTGCTGGCGCTGGCCAAAAATTTCACCGCGCTCAAACTGGGGCCGGGTGGAGGGGGGTCGAATGGAGGCAGCAAATCCAACGAAAAGGAGCGGAAAGTAAGCAGAAGCCGACGCACTGTTACGACATAAACCTGTCTAAACCTTGTTTCGGGATATACGTGATTCTTGCGACTAGAACTTGAATAATGGGAGTAGGCGTGATAGAAGCGTTTTACGAAGGTCATTTGAATATCGAACTGAGAGAGTAGACATGATCAAATAATCGATTGTACAGTGGCAACTTTGTAATTGTCGGGGCAGCACAAAAATTCAAAAATACATTAGGAAAAAAATGCAACTGAAATAGGGCCTATAACTTCTTCCTGATAAATGTTGTGCATTTATGATATTACTCGTCACATTTTTTACTAATAAACCATCTTTTAGTGCAATTGTTGAACAAACAATGATTGTGATTGTCAATAATATTTATAAGTTGAACTGGTTTAGGCCCAAAATACAAGTTTTTCACGATGTTACAATTGGACGTTGAAAATTTAGGTGTCCATGATTTGATGATAATACTACAAATACAATTTAATTGAATATATGCTACAATTGTTTTCATTTAGTCCTCGTTGAATGCACTGATTGACTTCATACAGATAGGCCTACTTTCACTAATGAAATGAAACCTAATAAATGCACCCTATTGATTAAAACCTCCTCTGTTGTTTTGTCTTATTGAAAACACACCAGTAATTGATTTAGACCAATTGATGACAGAAGTTGTTGGCTGTTCTTTTCGGAATAGTAAACTATTTCAAAATTGAGACGAGTACATGTTCTATGTAACACCATTGACATTACAAAAAAAAATCTCAATTCCACAGTGCTGTATTTCTGCTACTTGTTTTTCTATAATTATGTTACATTCATTCATAGAATATCCTCGTGTAATTAAATCATCATTAATTACAATTTGTGCCCCCAGGTTTCGCAGTAAATTTAAGCAACTTACCCCGAATCCCATGTAGGCCCACATTTTTTTTTTTATACACCTTCTAAAGTCAAGTACATTGTATAACCTCGTGCAGCCAAGTGACAAGAGACATTCTACTGCTCAACTTATTCTTTGTTATAAACTGACCGACCGCGTTCGTCCACAGCTTGTATCGAGCGAGAACTGCCACACGCATGGGATGCCATTAGCGCTGTGGTGTAGCACGTGCTGTGCTGCCATCTGTAGGGCGTGCGCGACACAGCACGACCATCCAAACCACCAGGTCAAGTCCCAAGGAGAAGCCAAGGAGCAGATTGTAGCCGAGGTTAGTATTATTACGATACGAGCAGCAAATCGAAGTTACTCCCGAGTATTTTCTCCGTGAATATATCGTACTCTTCAGATTGTGATAAGAGAGCTTTTTGAATCTTCAACTTTGGTTAATTTGTATGAAATTTCAAGTATTAAAATTGGAAAGTCCTAAAGATTATAACACCAATATAATGAGTGCAACAACAATTTATAATCCTAAAAGGTATCTTAACGATTCTTTTCTTTTTGTGTTGGTTAGGTTCAAGTTGAGCTATTGGCTACGAGTAAGATGCTGGTCGAGATCCAGCATCTGGCCATGCAACAACGAGATTTCCTCCTCAAGGTGCTGGAAGCTTGCGTCACACTCAAGACGCACGTCGAAACCGATCTCCAGAACGGCTGGAGCCACGTGCCCGAGGTCAACGAGGCTAGAGAGACGCTCGGCAAGGCCAGAGCCTCGCTGACTGCCGTCGACAGTCCGCAACAAGCTCAACTGCTCTTCTCCACGTTGACTCTCGAGAAGCAACGACTCCAAGGGAAATACCAAGAAATGTATCTACAATGCCAACTCGACGATTTGATCGGTAATTCAGGCGTTGTCTTTGATTTCAATCTTATTAAACAGGCACTAGCATCGATACACTCTGGCGAACCCGTTATTCCACCATCGCCGGGCCGACTGATGCCCAATCATGTCGCGGCCGCGCAAAACCCCATCCTCTTCCTCGCAAACTACTGTATGTCCCAACTGTACTCGCGCCACGTGCTTACCAAACAGAACCACATGAATGGGACGGCCGAGAACTATCCTCCTCCCCCACCGCCTCACCTGCTGATGACCAATCACCCGCCTCCTACTAGCCACCTGATCGTAGCCCCGCCCCCAATGAGCGTCAAGCCACCTCCCCTTCCTCAATACGTCCAAGACCAGCTCGTGCAGTCACCACCACTGCTTCTTAGAAGCCCGCAGGGACCTTATCCACTCTATTTCTTCAATATTGATGTCAACGGCTCTCCCCATGGTCGGATAGTAATCGAGGTGAGACCAGATATGGCTCCGAAAATGTCAAAGAATTTCAGCGTGCTGACAACGGGAGATATGGGCGTAAGCTACAAGGGATGCACAATATTTCAATGCTGGGAGGGCGAGTCTGTCATTACCGGGGACTTTGAATTGAACAACGGAAGAGGGGGTCGGTCAATATACGAGGAGGGGTATTTCATGCCGGATGACACCAAGTTCCCGGCTTTGAGAGGAGCGGTCGGGATGAGGAGGACGCAGAAACGGCACGATAACCTGGGCATGGTCGGATCCCAGTTCCGGATAATTTTGCAAGAGATGCGCGGCTTCACGGGGATATTTGGTCACGTTGTCGAAGGGCTGGAGCTAGTGGAGAGGATATCGACGTTCGGGGACCAAACAGGCAAACCCACCAAAACGATTGTCATCACTAAATGTGGCAAACTTTAAAAACGAATCTCTAAATCGTATATATAAATGTTTAGCTCGTACTAGTAATGTCGGTGTAATGTTAACTTCAAATTAGAGAATATATTTCAACGTTTCTTTTTAGTCTTGTTGGTTACATTGATACGAGTTCAATGGCTATCAGTCTTTGCTAATTACTGTCAAATCAATTCGTTAAAACGCAAATTAGCCTAAATATATTTCTCATGTGCGCAATCCTCCAAATGTACAATTTATATAATATATCGTAGCCAAGATAGATGGGTGAATTATTCTTATATAATATTAATAAGCGGGATTAAATCGTTTCAAAGCTTCAGCTTATTTATCGTCAGAAAGAATCAAAGCGTTATAAAAGTCGTACCCACTTCAGTCGTGAATGATACTAAATGATGATCTCAGTGAGGCGCCGCGGGCCTAAGTAGGAGAGCTAAACTTGTTCGGCTAAACTAATTTATATATATATAGGCCTATATATATATATCAATGTTTGCAGGGGACATTATGAACAGCGGTCAAATATAATATATGTAATAATATAAACTACTATTTTTATCTAACGTCTTGTTTGTTTCGCTTGAAACAACTTCGAATAAAACCGATTGTCGAAACGTAAATGTCGTCTCATTCCTTCAACAAAAAGTCTCGTTTAGAATGTTTTCGAAGAAATTAATCGTACGTCCAAAGCTCTGTTGTCGTTAAATCACCGTTCGTTAGTTCTAAGTATCAAGTCAAAATCATAATACTATATTTGTTGCCAGATAATAATCGTCGTTTTTGAATAAATATCGTTATTGTAAGCGCTAGATTATTTTTAGTATTGAATCATTGTGGGAATTTATTAAAATTCAAATATCTATATAGTTATATTACTATAAAATGATTCAAAGAATTTAGTCGTAAGATTTTAAACAATGGGCATACACATTAGGGAGTAGTTAGCGACTTTGAAGATCTATTATGAATCGATGTATTTCTTATAGATGTTAGTAGGCCTTCGTATAGGTGTATATATATATTTTAGTAGGGCGACGTCTATGTTATTCGAAACGTAGCATATTTTATCTGGGATTCGACTAGAGTGTTAACACAAAGAGCCAAATATTTCTATGGTCTCACTGGCATATTATTACGGTAAATATTATTATATATTATTATAAAACTATTAGCGCGCGATCTATGTTGAAAAAAACATACAAAAACAGTGACATCACTCTAGAAGAAAAACAAAATCTATATATTTTATTCCTATCAAGTTGGGAGAACGTAAAACCAAAAATACCGAAAGAGCGTAATATAATCCTGCAACGCAACTAGTTATAGTAAAATACGTCGTCGTCATAATTCATGATATCGTTTTTAATAATACTGTGCAATGTTTGTAATAATACTATATTAATTGGGTTGTCTCTAAAACTGCTTCATCAAACATAACCAAACAAATCGGAGTGGCTGAAAGTCAGTTCTGTATCATCCGACAACCATCCTTGTTTGTGCCTTATAAATACTAGCTGCAATGCTTCCCTAGTTTCGTTACGCGAGTGTTTGCGTGTTTTGTCATGTGAATGTAAAAGGTGGGTTCGCACCGACCAGTGTTGACTGCTCCCGAGGGGGATTTCAGACAATTCGAAATAAATCAATAACATGGAATTGGTAATTATCTTTGTGTTATTGTAAAATTTATGGGTCATTGACTATGTCATTAATATCTATATATTTTTTCATGTAAACTTTCTGCTGAGTAAAAATACGAAATAAAAACTTTGTATCTCTGATTATTAATCAAATTAATTGAAGTAAATAAATTCGTAATTGTCCGATATCCTCCTAGATGACCGGAAACCCAACGACAATAGTAATTGCGAACCAACTTGTTTTAGTAGTAATAGTCATTGTGAAAGTCGAGCTCCAGTCGTAAATATAGGTTTTAATCAAAGAAATCCGAGTAGTCTACGTTAAATGCGTATCATATCAATCTTGAAGAAAACGTTGAATAGAATTGAAAATGAAGTTTAATAATTAAATATCGACTGAATTAACTGCCATCAGAGTGTGAATCGTGTCACAATATTACGACTCGAGCTCGACTAGTAAACACTCCTGTCCAATAAAACGCAAATGTCATATTATATAATAATCTAAATATTAGGTGAATAGGCCTACATGTGTAGTTATATTAGTACATACCGCAGTTAATACCGTACTTAAGATTAAAAAACCCTATTCGTTCGTCAAGTGGATAAAAAGTTGGTGTTCAAAACGATAATACTGTTCGTCGTATATAAATACTATATAATAAATCGAGTTATATTTCAAGCAAAGCAAACACACAAAAGAATCATTCCATTGGTCAAGAGTGTAAAATTGTGTAAACGAGATGAGAACAAAACTTGTTAAAATTATTCTAAGGCAAAACACAATATCAGAAAAAAATAAGGAATCATCATTACTTTATGCGATAATAATACGGTAATAAATAATATCATTCATTGTTGCACTCGGGAAGTGCCTTAAAGTGAAAAATTTGTGATAAAGAATATCTCGACTAGCTCTTTCGATGGAAAATATACGCAAAATGTGGGAAAAAGTTGTGTCTTCTTATTTGTGTTTACCCTTGAAATCCTGAATCCCTAACATTCCTACATAACTAATATTTCATTGTAAGATATTTTGATCATGTATCAGCAGTATAACCAACTTATAAAAGAATGGAATAACAAACCGATGGTCCGACTAAACATATATTCTAATTATTAGACCTGCATTATTCGTCTAAAAATATGAATAAATCCTGTTTAAAACCAATTGATGTCAAAATGAGATTTATAAAAACAAAGTCATTTAATTCAACGGCCTATTTCAAGTTCAAATCAAATATATTGGATATTATTTGGGTTCACATTCTACTTGACAGTGGGGACTGGGAAAGTTTTCTTTCCAATTTTTTTATTTATTCTCGGGAGAACTGCAAAAAAAATACATAGCAACATTGGGACTTCTGCTACGGTACGACGAAGCCGGTTGCTGATTGGTTGAGGCCAACTAGAAGTAAGAACTGTACGACGAATAATTGTACGTTGAATAATGCAGCACCATAGAAAGAAGTAGGGTTGTGCGAATCCTTGTTTTTCGAATCGAATCCACTTTTGTAACATGAAAGATTAAAAATTTTTCGAATCTTGTATTTTCAAGTAAGAACAATTGCTGTAATGGTTAGAAATATGCTGCATAAAATGATTTATGCAGCGGTAATTATGAGAATGCTCAGATAAGATTTTCACTTCTTGGATCAGTAGTGTCGTTTGTCCCATTATTACGCGTCACAATGCATGTTAAGAAGGTTCGGATTCGGTAATTTGGATGAAGATTCGGTTCGTAATAAAAAGCATGGTTTCTCACACCCCTAGAAATAAGTTGATACTGAACTAAAAAATATATACCATATTCTGTGTCATTTTTTTCCATGAAGATCTCTCAGCAAAATAATTAAGAGACGTTTGATGCACGGAGGAATTCCACAAATATACACAGTTGAAACCTACTAAAGTTAATATTCGTATTATTGGGCATGTCATAATAAACATTTTTTTTTAGGAGTGTACTAGTTTGAGAATTTAAGTTCGAGTTTGCGAGAAAATCCAGAGTTTCGATTAAAAAAACAAAAACAATTAGGCCCTATCAAGTAGGTATTGAGTTTTCAATCGGTTTCGAGTGAAGTACAAATTACTAGAGAGTGACAATTTTCAGCATGCTGTACGTTAGTATACGTTACATCGCTCATTTAAAAAATTTAGTGTTTTCGAACCGACGCTAGGCCGAGATTCACATATCAGTAGCGACTTATCGACCCTAAAATTCGGAAAAGTAGTTTAGTAGTTAGACGAGCTTTAGCAAGGATTCAATTTGACACTGAATTTTTTTTTTTTTTTTTCTCGGTTCTCCACAGGTCAAACGGCTACAGCTATCAACTTCAAACTTTTTTTTCATCATGGTTCCTCATCATTCCACTTATATATGTATAGTTTTGTGGCATTATCGGGTGGTAACTTTCATTTTTATGAATTTTAGAAATTTCAAAAATACCCATTAGAATAACACAGCAGGAAAAAAAGAAAATATTTTCATTTTCCAAAAGAATGAAATTTTGCGTGAAGTTGAATTACATTCTGATACACATTTTATAACTTGAATTTATAACTTTATAACTTGAATGTCTGCTCGTTTAAGAACGCATACATACCGTATGGCGTTTTCCTAGTTTATAAAAATTCTGTCATATCTCAACTTCGGTTACTCACTACTTTTCATGTTACTGTGACCCCATTCTTCTCGAAACTTTTTAAAATGTGATTACTCTATACTTGGTTACAAAAAAATACACCAATATGATTTTCTTTTGTTGGAATGATTATTATATTTTATACGGGTGTGCGAATCCATGTTTTTAATTTTGAACCGAATCCGAACCGAATCTTCATCAAAATTACCAAATCCGAACCCGAATCTTTTCAACATGCATTGTGAAGCGTAATAATGGGACAAACGACACTGCTGATCAAGTTACACTTGATCCAGGATGTGAAAATCTTATCTCAGCATTCTCATAATTACCCCTGCATAAAACATTTTATGCAGCACAAGTCTAACCATTACAGCAATTTTTCTTCAAACTCAAAAATATATTTCAACAGTTTCAAGATTCAAAATTTTTGAATCTTTTACGTTGGACCGAATCCGAATGTGGATTCGGATTCAACTCGGAAAACATGGATTCACACACCCCTAATATTTTACATGGTTCGTGCCACAATGATCAATGTCAATAGATTTTTTTTTAATTCTTCAATTTCAATTCTTTTATCTATGGTTAGAAATATCAACAGTATGAATTAACAGAACTCTGCAATAATGGTAATTATTCTTTACAACAAGTTACCACAAATGCTGAAAACCATGACCGACAATAATCTCAAGCCATCTCTTAAACGTATCCTCCTTCAGCTATGCCCTTACACCATCAACAAGTGACAATATGAATTTTCACGGAATGCTTTTTAACCATATTATCAAAATGACTATAGATGTCCTTACTGAACTCTTGACATGTTCTATAACACGTTTTACTTCGTCCGACAACTCTGTACTACATTCGGTTCTATTTAATACATTTAATTGATTAATAATTGCAATTTTAAAAGTAGCTCATTCGTCGGCCAATTTGTCTATAGACACAATCGTCTATAGTTCAAATCGTCGACCATTGACTTGAAAAATATCGGACCATCAGACTGGACAGAACTTCTGAAACATGCTGCGAGTGAATACGGTACTCTGATAATGCTCAATAACGGAATTTTGATATTACGTATTGTTTTTCCCAATTATCCTTATTTTATATGTAGGCCTGTGCACAAAGAAGCATGTAAGTACAAAATTCTAAAATCAGCGATGCATGCTACCTTAAGGAAGCAAAAAGCTAGGTTCCTATTAAGATTTTTCAACATCATGTCCATCAAAATTTCGGCCGACGTCAACTTTCAACCAATCACGTGCAAGAAAGAGCATCGGAGGGAGGCAACGATTTTTCCTCATCATACCGGTAATACGGTAATCTTAAAAATTTAGAATGAGCAGGGCTTAAAAAAGTGAAGTTTGGAATCAGTCGAGATAAGACAGACACTTTTGATAGTAGGCCTACATTTAAAAGAGGCACGTATAAAATAAGTCACGTTTAGGAAGAGACGAGTTAAGAAAGAGACAAGTTAAGAAAGAGACGAGTTAAGTACGAGCTGAGCTTAGAAAGAGACTCGTTTAGATCTCTAAACTAGTTGATCAACTAGTTGCTACACTAGTTGATCCAAAATACAGTCATTTGCCCAAAGAAGTATTTCTCATCATATATATATAGAGTTTCACTGGCGTCTGTCTGTGCTCAACCGGTTCCGAACGGTCCAAGACATTCTGGGGGAGGACGGAAGGTCCAATCGGTGTCGCTCTGTTGAATTACCGCACAATTGGGTTAGTGCGTAGCGAGGCTGACCTTCCAAGTTATAACAATAATAGTGAGAAGTATAGTAACAACAGAGCGAGTAGTTTTTAAATAAACGAATAGCACTAACACTCTTTTTCTTTGCAACCCACACCGAAGTGTCAAATCCCTTAGCGTTGTAGCGTAATGTGTGCCGCGACGGCTAGCTTACCTTGTAAAACACGTCGGGCACGTACTGCTTGTCGGTGGACTCGATTACGTAGCCGAGCTCGGGGGCGTCCTTCGTCGGCACGAGGATGTTGTCTCGGACGAGCGCCATGCACTGGTTCGACACCTCGTACCCTTCCATGTGCACCTGATTGCTGGCGTCACCTGGTGGCAATGGAGAAGACGGTAAAGCAACAGGGAATTTGTGAAGAACAAGTAGAGTTGTAGGAATAAAGCATTTGTTTTTAGTTTTGGTAGCGTATATTCATGTGAAATATATAATTTTGTAGGAAACTACTAAAAACAGGAGCTGCAAACTCTAAATCAACAACTATGGGATTACCAATGTGAAATTACACATTCTCTCAGACTTTTCAGTCTGAGACAGGAAGTTGTCTCAATACCACTTATTTTCGATAGGTATTCGAGGAAAGAGATAACGATTCTTTTCAATTTGACTTTTGGTTTCTCCAGTTAATTTCATGTTTGAACAAAACGCACTTTTCAAAATAATATTTCATACGATCTAGCTCAATATCTTCAAAATCGTGCAAATTTTCACGAAATAGCTAAATGTATACTCAGAAAAAGACATTTGTGGTGAAAAAATAGAATGTGATGTAGTTATTAAAATAGTTCAAACGTTGCCTTGATTGGAGAAAATCACGCTCATCGGTCATCGCTGATCGATCTGACGTTACACTCATTCAACGAAGTCATTTAATAATGGATATCATTCAAGTTAGGCTAAGTAGTGTTGGAGAAGCGGAGATCAATACAATATGTAAGATAATGATGACTAGCAGTACGAGGGTGAGGGGTAGTTTCGTCGTCTCCGATGGAGAACTTTCAAAACCATTTTAATAACCTCAGCTTGCTCTCACGTAGGCCCATGTTTTTCAAGGAAATATGAAATACATCGTAATCTTGCTCACCTGTAACGCATACCGTAGCAAACTTGGATCCGAAGAAGCCGACCGGCGAGAACCTACAGTGGCTTGGATGCAGGTTTTGGAAGTGTCCAGCCATGATGCACTCGTCAGCCGTAAGGAAGTGCGAGTCGATGTTACGGTTGTGCTTAACAGTGCCGCTCTTTGTGTCTTCTGCTACGAGGTCTGTAAAGATCCAGCCAACCCGTTGCAGGCCCAATTCAGAGGCAAGCTCATCAACTACAGTGGCCGTCGGGTCAGGTAGCAGTGTCACTAAGTCTCGAGTGCTCTCCTGAAATTACGAAAAATGAAGGATTTTCACTAGAGCAAAAAGCCGAACTGAATGAACCATTTGCAACAATATCTTACATGATCAAATGGTTTTGTTATTCTATTTTCTTAATTTTATAAATATAATGATTAAAGTATTGAAATGGTTTTATTTATTTTCACATTTTTTTTTTATATTGGGTTTAACGACGCACTGTTATGGTAGCGCAGATCTAGTGGGGTTGGATGGATGATTGATGAGATGATGAGATGATGAGATGAAGGTTCTTGGGTAATGGGAAGGATAGTGGGAAGGAAGCGATCATGGCCGACTTATTGTAGGAACCATTCCGGCATTAGCCTAGACTTTAGAGGGAAACCATGAAAAACCCCTGTAGAGATGGTCGGCGGCGGGGTTCGAACTGCGTTCAAAATTCCCCTCGCCTCTCGGATCACATGAAGCAAGCGCATTAACCACTGCGCTGCTTGTGCCGGTAAAATGGTTTTATTTTTATATACAATTTATTTAATACAAGTTTATTAGTTTCCCTACCTGAGGAGGTTCATAGATTGCAGCAACATTTGCTCTGATCCCTAAAGGCACATCGGCGTGTATTTCGTAGCTCCCGTAGAGAAAACCAATACGCTGGTGTCCAGTACTCCTCCAGTAGTTGAGGAATCTCTCCACCAGGTGAGGATTATCAAACGTTACGTTATCCACGTGGCGATACACTTGTCGATTGAGAGTGATCGCATTTGGTTGACATTTCGAACAAATACCCTTCGGCCACGGAGGGTGGTCTTTACATCCAGACTTGATGCGACAACTTATGTCTTCCAACGAGACAAATTTACCCCTGCAAATGAACAAATACAAGAAAGCATATAGTAATGAATTTTTCACCAAGAAAATCCGTTGAATCCATTCAAAGTTGACAGTAAAAATAATTAATGTAGGCCTAAATGTAGGAACATAATTGACTCTAGATTCCTTAGAATACCTCATTCTTTTTCTGACCAGTACAGTAGGCCTACTGTAACATACCCTCAACACTAAAAATGAGTAATGCCATATTTATACGTACATTTAGAGTAAAACACGGTGTTTGTTTGTTTTCAATAGTGCTTAACAACCCCACCAACAGCCAAGTTGAATAGCAGTAAGAATGAGCAAAATGAGCACAAACGATGAAAGCTGACAGGTCGTCTACGCTTATGCGAGACTCGCACCCACACCCAATTTGACTTCATTTTCTAGACAGAGGGTGCTTTAACTGAATGATCCAAGAGAAGGAGAAGGCGGAAGGGAGCGCGCTTCCACCACGGATTCATTGTTACTTGGTTAGTTAGAAAAATTTTCAACTACGGACTCTATTCAAAATGAAAATATGAATACCGGTACCGGTACGTTATTTTCTAATATACCGGTACCATAGTCACGTAGTATAGAATAAATATGCAGCTAAGGAAAACTATGTCCAACTACAGTTTTGATAAAACTGTAGGTCTACCTACAAAAAACTATAAGATTTCAGCGGTTGTTTCAATACCAAATGTTTGAACGTATAAATTGGGCATAGGCCTACCACAACAGGTCAACATTGGCACAAAATTGTGTACACCCTACATTTTGTAGTTATAAAGCTATACATTTATAGTTAGTTGTAAAGCACATAAGTATGTTTACCTGTCTACTCCGGCTGTTAATTTCCTGAGATAAGAATGAAAAGACATGTGCTTAACATTTTGCTCTTTAAGATACGATTCATCAAATGGCTCTAATGGAGAACAATGGACGCAGCACGCATTCGCTCCGTGGCGGCAAAACTTTTCATCTCGATTCCTTTGAATTTTACCATTCAATTTCCACAGTTGCTGATCAACCTCATCTTCTTGCAAAGTGATCGACTGACGTGTAATCGAACTTGCTTGACTTGTAGTAGAGCGACTTCCACTAGCCTCTTGATCCGATTTTCCTACCGGTTCACCAGAAGGTTTGTTATTACTGCTAGTACTAGCTCTGGACTCGGTTTCCTGGGACCAAAGCAACGCACCATTCACAGGTGCCAAGTAAAGCAAATCTCCATGCTTAACTCCGGTACTACGAAGTGTGTTACTACGTGATGAGATCAATTCCTCTTTATGATTACGTTCTCGGTAAAGTGCGAAACCGTAACCACTCAGCGCAAAGGTATGGTGAACCTAGAAAAAAAATCATCAATCACCCTATGCAAATCCAGGACAAAGGTTAAGCGTACTAGTATAACCTACGCTCAATATTAATAAATACTGGTTAACCTGACGAAACAACTACGACAACTAAGCCTAGCCCTTCACTATTCTACCTTTTCATAAAGCTGCAGGATAGTGTTGGATGGATCAACCTCAATTCTCTTAGTTCCCTCGGGTGATTGGACTCGTAACATCTGCAAAAAAAGATAAGATTATTCTTAGCGATGACCAAATGAATGCATAGGCCTACGCCTAGTAGGATCATAAGGCAGGTACTGGAAGGCAACCGCCATTCAAACTAATTTTACTAGCTGCTGCAATACAGCAAGCTGAATATTCAGATCTAATCAGATTTAACTCCTTCAATATTTTACTAACATGAAATTAGTGTAAGCGAGGTTATAATGAAGTCATACATTTCTCATGATTTTCCATAAAAATGGAGACACCAGTTTAGGCCTAGGCTACAGTGACATAGCAACAATGAACTTTCTTTTGTTTTTATGAATTCTTAAAGACACATCTCATGACAGAATAATGGTTTTATATAATAACTGGAGCTGAGTAGATGCGTATGAAAATGATTACAACAGTAAATTGCTTACAAATATTTTGGATTTTGACATTTTATGGGCCTTTCCTTGTCACCGTCTCTATTTTATCGAGTCAGCTGTTACCACTGCTTGTTTGTCGACACGACTGTGAGCTTTGTGCGTTCATAGATGTCGCTGCAGTTGCTGTTCGGAATTTACAGAATATTGTGTCCGAGAAACGTCAAAATGGTAAGTGAATATTTATATTTAATATGCACGTTCCAGTCTTTCAATTGTTAAAACGACACGTGTAAATGCATGCCTTCAGTCTGTATTTTGTATACAAAGAAAATATCAGAGCATACTCGAAATAGTGCACCCTTAATTGTATTTTTCCGCTTTGTCATGTGCAGTTGAAAAATTTACCGTGACTAGGCCATTTTATATTTTGTGATTGTTGTGTTGGTATTTTCTATGCACAAAAGGCGGATAAAATTCAACACTAGGGCACACTAGGCACCAAATTTTCTAGATCATAATTTTATTTGTGTTGTCAGCTGCTACCAAAGCTCTAAACGCATTAATCACAAAATGGTAATTATTTGTAGAAGTTTACTAAATTAAGTGCAGTTTTAGTTTTATGTATCCTGAATTCCCTGATTAAACCACCCAATGTTTAGAAGAGCCTTGGCTTACAAAGGCAACTAATAATAGAAAAAGTGATATCCCGTCATACACGTCCATGGTCCCGTGTCTGTTGGCCTTATTCTAAACGAACTATGCTATTTGTTTAACATGTTGCAAAAGTCAAGATAGAAATAGTATCTAATGCATCGAGCAGGACAGGTGCTAATGAGTGGTCCAGTTAGCTAATAATTGACGAAGGTGAATAAAATAAATTGGGGCTTACATGAGACTGTTTAGACTTGACCTAATTTTTACTTCCACTTCCCGAACAAAGCTAGAACTCAAATCAACTGTCCGTACAGTTGGAGCTGTCTGGCCAAGCTTTGAAGTTTAAACTAGGTAAATCTTTCATTACTTCGTTATTGTTGTAGTCACCCAACGAATTGGAAAGCAAACGAGATTATTTTAACCAACCAAAGTCACAACCTCAACATGATTTTCTTTGTGGACTAATCACTACTCCATTCTCGACAGAGACATTCCTTTGAGTGAACAACCAGGGCATTGCAACAATTACAAATTGTATTGCATTTTTAGTTTTTGTCAGTAATAGTCTAGAAAGCTAAAATAATTGGTGTCTTTTATCATTATTTTGCCGTGCTTTTCTTTTCTTCATATTTTATATTAATTCGTATTTGTAAACTTGAATTTATACACATCTCAAATTGATTCAAAATGAATCAAAATCGAATAAATCAAAATCAATATACCTTCTTTATTTAAACTGGTATTTTTTTTAAAGCATCCAAGGTAATTTTTTTTCGAACAAGCGTTTTTTGAGAAGCAGCTGTCATGACCTATATTCAAGACCTTCGTTTAATGAACCTTTGCCAGAAATCATGAAAAAAAAATTATAGTGAAAAGTAACTCACCTTTATTTTTGTATATTTTTTATTAGTATCACTCTCACGCAGAACTGACACTACGCAGAGCAGATAGAGAGTGTCACGCCTGAAAAACAATAAGCATTCAGTTAACTTCTAAAATGTAAAGTGATGCTGTAGTTGACTGGCCTTGCCTATACGGAGTATATAGGGCTTACACGTTTTTTTTATATACATTGAAGGGGAATGTAAATATTGGATTGTAGTCCCCGATTAGTTACTATCATAGATATTGACAAAACTGAACATTGTTGGATGAGCGAAGAGAGGAGCGGATGAGCGAAAAAAATGTTTTTTTCCAATTTATTTTTGTTTGCGCTCCACAGTTCAATTGAAAACACATATTTTGTTGAACCCCGGTCTCTTTCATTCAGCAGGCCACGACCTACTACTCCTTCATGCTATCCAAAAACACATTATAAAATAATATTTTATCGTATTCATCATTCAGCAACGCCAATATATCTTAGCCATCAGTACAGTGCATCGTTAGACCCAATATTTATAAATCAAACTAAAAATATAGACGATCTTCTTCCTTGGATGCAAGTATAAATAATCTCTCTGTTTTACCTGTCGCGTGTTTATTTTCATTGCCATCTGACACTTTAAGAACGGTACTAAATTATAAAATGGTCAGATTCCCAGTTGGCAAAATCCTACGCGTCGTCACCGACTCACGGTCACAATTGCACAATCATGATTAAATGTTTGCTATATACATCTAGTGCCATTCGAATTGACGACTCGGAACTCCCTACCGTCGTTATTAATACGTAGAATAGACGGTCGATCAACACCAGCAACTTATGTCACCGTTTTCCGCTTTCCCCTCTTGGAGGTTTGAACGCCAAAATAACAAGATGAAATGAACTACCGGTACTAGATTCACAAGAGATGAAGGTGGCGAAAAAGTTAAATAGTTCCAAACATGTCGGTAATTGTAGGGAAACTCACTGCTACTTCAAATATTTAACATTATTTAAAGATGCAGTTTTGTTTTTAATCGTAAATTTCGACCTGAAAAATAATTATCTTACAAAACACCGTAATAACAACGTACCTTCGTGCTAAAAAAAAACTAAAAACACCATTGAAAAACAATGTACCATGGTGCTAAAAATTCCGATGGCTCCAATGGTAATGTAGTTGAAAGGGGGAGGGAGGGGGGGGGGGGGGAAACACGTTACCCGCAGATCTTTTTCCTAAATGGTGTGTTTTTTTATTTTCATACCTTGATTTCAAATCAGATCCTACATTTTCATACTTTGCCTTTATTGGGAAACAATGACTTTATATGTCAAGTTTTCGATCAAATAGGAATCAATATTGATTTATAGCAGTTCCACAATAATTGTCAAGAAACATTCGACACTACATACTAACTATGGTGCTCCCGTTTGTATCATTTGCTGTGAAATATGAGCATTGGAGCGCATAAAATTATATTGTATTTTATAATTTAAGTTTACTTGAAATCAATATCTAAGCTGCAGGTAGTATTCTAGGAGCTGGGGCGCCACTGTGCTACGCCCTGACCCCGCTGCATCCCTGAAAATACCACAGCTATACCCACTACTTTGAGAAGGTTTTCTGCCAACATGATAACAAACACGAATATAACCGCTAATCCGCTTTATTTGTACAGCTGTAATGATTTCTTAGGGTGAGATTTACGATTAGAAATACAACTACCTAGTTCAGTTTCAAAAGTGTTGACTTTTGAATGTTGAAAGTTGCAATGAGTTTCCTATAATTACCGAGATTGTACAATATTTAGTTGGAAATTGACATTTTTCTTTCGTGGAAAAATACTATAACTGTGATATTTGTACATATACGACAGATATATACTACCAAGACATGTCACGCAATGTTAAAATAAAACTGAACCCCTACTCTTTTATCACCATCTCTCTTCTAATCCTCTCACCTGTAACACTGGTAGTACCAGTGCTGTTCACTTGAAAGCGCTACAGGCATGCTGGTTTGTGCTGCTACCCAGCAGTCACCAGGGCCTGCAGTGGCAATCATATAGGCAATAATTGCAGACGAATTAGCGTTCAATGTATTGAATATTCTGTTCTTGAACACATGTTTGTATTGTAGCCTAAAGCAGATCTTATTGTAAATCTGGGCTTGGCGCCCCAGACATTCCGCTGGAGGCATTTATCGATTAAATAATAATTAAAAAAAAAAAAGACCAATAACAAAAAAAAACATTGACGAGGAGAATGTAGGTGGATTCATTCTTCAGCCATAAAAGCTAGTGAACTGTCTTGGTAGCATATCTTTCGTCTCTAGTTTGTGGTTGCATGTTGGTAGACTTGCTTCATCTCTCGTGACTCGAAGTATAAACGGTAGATTCTGGCTGGTAGTTATGTAAGTGTGGCATAGAGACGTCGGTTGCCAATAGCTCAAAGGTTACCGCGGTAGACAGACGTGTGTATTAATGCAACTCCCTGCGAGAGATTCGCTTCCTGGACGTTTAACAAGTGATTTCTGTAACTGTTAGTGTACTTTACGGATTGTTTTTGTTTCATTGTTTTAGAGTTTTTCGTGTTTTTAAATAAAACAGGTGAGTTGACGTTTATTATTGTTGTTTTTCTGTTGACAAGACGCAAATCTTTGGGTTCGGAAAGAAATTATTTACTGTCATTTATTTATTGTGTATCAATTAGTGTTGTAGTTGTAAAAGTAATTTCTTGAAAGCTACGTTATACCGTTCGAATAATAAGCTTTTAAATTATGAACTTTGTATTTAAATATACAAGTAATTGAATAACTGAAGGTTACAAAAGCTATTTCTATGTGTTACTTTGCGTCGAGTTGAAAAATTAGGTCAGCTAAAGGGGTGACTTTTCCTTTGTATTGTATGTGTAGGCCCATTTTGTTTTTTATTTATAATACTGTGCAGGGTTGAGTACATTATAGTATTCTGTGGTGAAAAGTCACAATTATAATTTTTCGATCAATATCTCTCAATGTACATAAATGTAATAATTATTAATTTGAATTTTTTCAATCAATTTTATCAAGTCTAGCTGTCTAGACATTTTTACTGTTGACTATTATGAGAAATGTTGTGTGGTAATCGTAGTCCATTCCATTACCTCTCCAATACCCAATACCAGTACTATGTTATACGAAGTATATCCACATACTTCGAGTTGCAGAACATACCATGTAGACGAAATGATTGCACTAATTCGGGGCAACGGCAAAAGCAATACTATCGCAATGGTACGGAAAATATGTATATTTAGTTACTATCAAAGAACGTCAAAATTACGTTGTGCATATAACTTTTACAAATGTTACACGAAAAGGGGAACGTTTAAAAATGAACGTTACATATAGATAAGTTTGAGAGTTACTTTAAGAGATGGCCTATCGCGTTTCCACATTATTAAAGAAAATACAATCTTTTGAAATGAAAATAAATTGAATGGGCTGTTCAAATTGTTATAAAGATATTACGTAGAACGTAGAAATGATCAAATGTAGGCCTACCAACATGTAAGGGTGGCTGGGCACGAATCAGCTATCCTGATGCTAACCATTGGTGGAGGTGCCGTGTTTCCACACGACTTTTTCATAACAACGTAGATATCTAGGTCTACAATAATAGAATAGAGAGATTTTTTTATTCTATGATACAATCTAATGAGGCATGAAGTGTATATCACTAATTGCTGTATATTGAATGTATATAGGTGCAATTTAATGATGATGTATAATCAATAAATTATAGGAAATATATTAAATACATTTCGTGTTTCCTTTTTGACTGAAGTTTTGCGTATAAAATTGCGACTATAGTTATTGATCCGCCCACAAAAGTCACAAAACATAATATCTAATTAAATATGCTGTTTATTATGTGGGAAATTTGACATCACCAATCAGGGTATATCAATATGGATATACAGATGTAGGCCTACATGGAGCTATCATCGAGCCACACGGCCTATCACTAGTAGTCAATTCGATTTATATCAACATTTTAAAATATCAATCATATTGATAATACTAGGAAAACGCAGAATGTGCTGTGAGATGAGCGTAGAAGTATTGAAATCTGGAATTGAAAAATACTATGTCAGTTCACTCTACATCTACAAACCTTGGACTACTTCAAACGCTGAAAAACCTTACCTGCAACTTGTTGCTATTCATAGAGCAACCTGTCGCATATATACACTTTGCATTACATGTTTTGATCCTGATATTTGATGAAATGTATACTTTTATTGTGTTTCTTCGTTATGTCTCATCCGATCGTTGCACAAATCATTGAAAATGTGTATTTTCTTCTGATTCTCTTATTCTATTTATTTTCGTAATTGATTCCTTAAATATTATATCAAGAATTAGACTCCATTGTCCAGCTATTTTCATATGTTTACAGTAT
The DNA here is from genome assembly GCA_907164805.1 of Brachyptera putata. Lineage (NCBI taxonomy): Eukaryota > Metazoa > Arthropoda > Insecta > Plecoptera > Taeniopterygidae > Brachyptera > Brachyptera putata. Next base: position 22,605,935 of record OU015469.1, on the reverse strand, counting down.
TTATAGCCTTGGGCCCAGCTAATTATAGACCGAGTGAAACATTGATATATTTCAGCGTTGCGGTATTCTAATTACCACCTCGTGCATTACTGGATGTCATAATATTAGTACGTTTGATTGCATTATAAGATTAATTTGCACAAGGGATGCACATTCTCTGAGATTTCAGTTTTAATCAGAGCTGACTTGTTAACACAGCTGTTGTCTCGTGAAAACTTATTTCATTTCAACTAGAACTGTTCATTATTATTTATTCTAATTGGATGTGCGAAACGAAGACTCATTTTCACCGTAGACCTTCTCAAGAAAAAAACGAACATTTCATACATTTTTTTACTCGCGCTCCACAGCTGTCAAACAAAAGTTGCACCACTTTTGAGAAATTCCGAAGTCTTCAAAAAACCCGTGAGAATAACCCAGAGAAGAAAATTTTGAAAAAATATCTCCTTCGGATAAATTCAAATTTTCACGGAATTGGAGTATAATAATGATACACATTATTCCGAAGTTTCACACAAATCGGATCAGCCGTTTTGATCGTTTTGGATATTTAAAAAATCCTATAGTGTAGTTGAGGTTATATATTATGGTAGCTTATTCCTTCAAGTTGTCACAACCATAGGCCCAAGTGATAGTTTCAATTTTCTAGACCATCCTGACAGGGGTTTTCCGTACGCCCGCTATCGTTCAGATTCGGGATGGTGCCTTAACAGCAGGCCATTATGAAACTATGGAGTGATGATAAGTGAAAAGACGTTTACAAAAACCCATGTCTTATGCAGGATTCGAACCCACGCCCAACGATAACTTCAGTGTATGAAGCGTGCCTCAGCTGACTGAGCTAACGAGGGCGGCCCTCTCTTTTTATAATCCACCCCATGGGTTACAACTGAATCTTAATAATTTCTACGACGGCGTCCTCCACCCCCATGGGTTACAACTGAATCTTGGCCATTTCTTCAACGGCGTCCTCTTGTTTCTGTCCAGGCCGGTGCTACTCCACGACCACCTCGTGACCACCAGGCGAACACGAGCGCCGCGATGGACGACAACGATATCGCCGTGTCCGTCGAGCTCTACGTCTACGATCTGACGAGAGGCATGGCCAAGATGATGTCGCAGCTACTCATAGGTAGGAGCAATTATGTCATTCTAGTTGATAAAGATCACGAACATACTTGATCATAATATAAAGAAGGTGTATCGACTGCCATACTAATAACATGGCAGGCATTTGTGGCTTCTTGCGGTCGAATCAGAGCCAACGGTCCCATTTGCCTGTCACGGATTTAGCGGATTCCCTTGTGAACTAGATGTAGATAAGAGTGGTTACGGTAACGGTGACATTGTTTGAACTAACAAAATCTATCATTTTCTTTAAAAAATATATATATATATAAGCGATATAAAAGCGATAGTTGCGCTATAGATGGACTCGCTATAGGCATGGACTCAGATTCTGACCCCAGAAATACTTCACTTGGAAAACGCGAGTGGGTACACCTTCTTTATACAGTATGATGAAGTCTGTTGGAATCACTACAACGTGCAGGTAAAGATCATCTCCCGCCCGATCATTTGGACCAAGAGCATTACCACTGTGCTACCAGTGTCGGAATCGGAGAGGATATAGTGCATGTGAGACAGGGTGTTTATTCTCAATGAAAGTTCATCGTGGGAGGTGTGCTTATTGTGCACAGATCGTGTCATTGGGTACAAGGATGCTCTTAACTCTTTTGGCACCTGTCTGCTATTTTAAGACAATTACCGTAAATCCAGACATTATAGAACTCGTAATTCGTAGGGCCACACTGAAACGTGTGGCCGAGTGGTTATACTGCTGAACCTGTCATTTAGGAGACCGGGGCTCGATTCCCGCCATGGTCGACCATCCTGACAGGGGTTTTTCGTGGTATGCCTCTGTCATTCAGGTCAATACTGAGTTGCTTCCTTAATAACAAGCCATAACGGATTCCTTCCCACCATCCAAAAACACATAGTAAAATAACCTTTCATCTCATCATCCCATCATCTCATATATCATTCACCGACGCCAATAGATCGTAGTCATCAGTACAGTGCGTCGTTAAACCCTATTTAAATAAAAGTAAATGTATACAAATAACAAACCATAGGTAATTCGCGATAACTGGATAGATGAATATAATTTTTTTCTCAATGACCCCACCAACAGTAAGTTATTTGAGGTACCAATGTGACTCGTTTCTCGCCATGCATAACCATCACTTCTCCTTGACGGAGGTTTTTCGTGATCTCCCTCAATCATTAAAATAATCATTCATGAGATCCCTTCTCACTGATACTTTTCAAAACACAAAAAAATAATTCCTTCCTCTTAAATCTTCCCGTCATCTCATTTATCTGTCACTGATGCCAATAGTTATACCACTACGTCATCGAGTATTAATAAGGCCCAACAAACATTTATTTAAAATTGTTATATTTTTCTATTTGTGTACCCCAATGAAAGTGTGATGCTGATCTTGTTAGGATATAATAGACCGTCACAAGACTTCCATAAAACCCACCTAAACGAGCGTCGTTTAAGCGAGCGTCGTTTACCTACGTCACGACTAGTATAGTCCTTCCTACGTTGTTGACGCTGTTTAGTGTAGGTCTATTCGCTCGTCAGTCAGACTAAAATAACCTTGTGTTTATACACACATTTTATATTTTGAAAAACGTTGCCAACGTGATATAAATCAATCTCGCGCTGTCGGGATTTGTCGTTTAATTACCCAAATGAGACAATGTAGGGTCTATTTAATCCAGTTGTACTTGGGTTCGCGCGAGTTGACGGCTGTCAACTGTGATGATGTGATATTTGTGCTTGTTATGTTGGTAGACGACTTTCTACTTTCGTGAATGCAACATTAGATTTTGAAAGGTCAATATGCTACTGAGACGGGTGTTCGAGTGGTTAGCACACTGAACTGTTATTCATGGGACCGGGGTTCGATTCCCGGCATGGTCGACTATCCTGACAGAGATTTTTTCGTGTATCCCTCAGTCGTCCGGAAAAACTTGCCCGGAAAATCAGACCCGGAAAAAACGGTCCGGAAAATCCGACCCGGATATAGTTTTACACAGCTTTCTAACATAAACCATGTGCAGCCGTTTCAATAATGAATGATTTATCATACAGGTAGAGGTGCCGGGTTTTCTCGAAAACTTCAGAAATCTACGAATATTTCATTCACCGAAGTGATCATCATCACATACCGTCAATAAACCCCGTGCACTGGTGTCGGAACCGGGGGGATTGCAGGAGGGGCATTGCCTCCTCTAACTTTTGGCCAAGGGGGGGAACAAGAACAAAGTCTTGCAAGACTCAATTTGTCTCGTTGTTTCCTGTTGAAACCCACTTTGCTAGAATTAGCTGTCATTTTTTTAAAAAGTTGCACCCCATACTTCCTTCCCCCGTGGGTCGCAATTGTTGAGCTTGTGCCCCTCCCCCCCAACTTTCAAAGTGTTCCGACGCCCCTGTGTATATTTAATAATACACCAATGTTGGCAAAATTTTTACGTATACTAATACAAAATACTAAACCATATATTATGCGTATACAGATGAAACAACAAAACTAGAAGAACAACAATAAAAACCCCAAATTATGAATCACTATTTTTCTAAATCATCCTCTATCCTGTAAATGTACCCTGTAAATGTTGATATAAGCCCAGGATATATTGAGTAGGCTTGTCTGGTACTGATCTTTGATGTGTAACTTGTGTTTCAGGTCGTCAGATTGACGGCGTTTGGCACACCTCGATCGTAGCCTATGGCCGGGAGTACTTCTTCGGTGGCAGCGGTATCCAGAGCTGCAAACCGGTATGTCATTCACTTTCTTTATTTTTTTATATTGGGTTTGATAACTGGAGTCTGCTCAAATTCGTCCTGCTCAAAGTTGTCTAGATTTGTTTGCTCAAATGCATTTATTTTGTATAGATATAAATGATTTTAGTAATAGTTATATCTCCTTTATATTTATAATTTGTAAAGTACGGTGAGAAGAGAATGGAAAGAAGGGAATGATATTGGAAAATGTTGAAGGGAAATAAGAAGGTACCGGTATACTGAAAGGAATTTATTAGGTAGGTCTACATATTATATATAATCTTTATTGTGGTATCTGGCTTATCAAAATGTGTAGCCTACTGTACAGTAAGCAATATGAATAACATTTGTTAATATTAAAGTACAGAAATGAATTAAATACAGTCGAACAAGTGGATACGGAGACGGATTAAAGAATATAACGTCAATTTAATTGATGGATGAAATTATATTTTAAACTTACTGTAGGATAATACCAAAGAGCGTTTTATAGATCTAACTCAGTGGAAACTAGAAATGTGTGAGTCGAATATGTGTGTGAATAAAGGGCGCAGATCTATCAGTAGATCTGTAATAGCAATAAAAAGTGATAGAAAAAGGTTTTGGATCTCTATCCCACTATTCGCTTCGAAAGGGGGATTAACCATGATTGAACTATGTATTCCTTCTATTCTTGACCTTACAAAACTTTGCGGAATTACAGAGGAATACGGGGACGTTGTAGCCTTCTTCAAGCAAGAGTGGCTATTCCCATGTATTAAAATGATGTCATTAAAGATTAAACCTAAATTATTAATTGAAGAAAGTTCCTATATGCTCGATCTTGCCTACATCTGCCCACACTCTCCATACTATTCAATTAATTCGCTTTATAATAACTTTGTAATCAATTTATTCCAATCTACATTTCTCATTCATCATCACATTTTCAATTATTATTCGATTAAGGTATGGTCAATTATGTGTATGTATGATGAACAGCACATCAGTAAACACAACTTCTACAACAAAGCTTGAAAAAGTTTGTGCAAATTCTGAAATTATGAAACTAATTGAAATTGAAATTAAATTTGGCCAAAGGACCTCCCTACACGTGCTTTGACAGTCGATCTAGGAGGCTACTGTTTTGACCACGGTCACGTTGAGTGCTTACAATCTATATAACAAAAACAACGTTCCCCAGCCTTCGTGATTGATTTAGTGAATGTTTATATTGTTGCTTGCACATTCACGTTTATGTCACTGTCAAAATTTTCGTTAAGGAAACAAGCAAAATTTTTCGTTGAATAAATATTTATCTCCTTCAAAACCATTTCGAAATATCTAAATTACATTTAGTTTCATTATAAAAATCTCTAGGCAACAAAGTTTTCACAACGAAATTTAATTTTTCGACACATATCCAAATTCACCGTTCAAAATGTGTTCCCGCAATCCGAAAACTGGTTTGGTGATTCTGGCCCTGGAGATTCTGCACGATAAGGAGGGTGCTCACCCGAAGAGCATAGCTCAGTACATCGCGACTTTCCACAACTACACTTACCGAGAAGCCGTGTTATTCACGATCATGGGACTGCGTCGTCTTTTGGAGTGCTGCATCGTCCATCGGTCGAAATGTAACTTTTATCGACTGATCGACGTGCAACAGTGTCCGAAGTGTAGGCTCCGCGTGCAGCCAATGTTGTGTGACAAGTCCAAAAATTAGATTATCTATATTCATGTCTGGAAATAACTTTGAACATGAACTTCATCAACGCCTGCCTGCTTAGCCTAGGACCGTCAACAATTCGGCGGTATCCTATAGGTTCAACATCTATCCCTATCAATGCCTGCCAGCTCAATGTTCAACTTTCAACATCAGTCCTGTGATCGGAATTACATTTTGCCAAAAATGCGTCCATGTCAAGATCTTCAACGATGTCAGTACAATAATCAAGACGACGGCCGTTCACATCAGGTCTGCTTGCAGCAACACATTCCCAGAACATTCTCAAACCTCCATTAACCTTTTGATCTCATTCCAATGCTAATCGTTTCAAAAAGAAGCGAACTGTTTTGTTTAGTAGCTTATATCTAGTACTTGTCACCTGTAAACAAGTTCTAATTATGATTCCTTCTGGAAATTGTCAATAGTTGTTAGAATTACATCAATTAAAATTATTTGAATCCAATATTGATCAAGAGCCTCTTTCCTACACGTTGTGACTGTCGTGAGTCGTAACTTGACCTAACAGGTCCTACCTTTAATTCCCTATCCATGAATATGCAGGAGGGTAAAATTTATGCAACAGTATCTATTTTATTAAATACATAAAATACGATCACATAAATTTTACACCAATAGATTCATAAAAAAGTGATTAAAAATATGACAGTGTCAAGTGATCACTTTCGACAGTCACAACTTACAGGAATGAAGCCCCAAGTTATGTTCCATCTCTGAGCCAGTTTTCTCAGTTGCAGTTATGAACTAGATGAAATATTAATTAACTAATTATTAGTCAAGCTATGAAAAGAACAAGCTAATTCGCCAAGTGAATATAACTCAATAAATATTAATATTTCTATATCAATCGATTAATTACTTAAATAATTTACTTATATTTCGGCTGAGCTACAAGCGCTGCCGAAATATCGAGCATTTTATCAAATGTTTTTTTTAACGACCATAATACCTCTAAATATAATTATTTTCATAATATGAGTCGTCTAATTCTACTTGAAACCATATATTTATATAGGCCTATAAAAGTGGTGTAACGAAACACCGATAGCATTTTCTCTTTGTCTCGGCTTAGCCAACTGTTTCCTTTCAAAACGACGCGTCAAAGACGATTGTAAGCGATGATAAATTAGTAACGCGTTAACGACCTCATACATGTCTGTTGCACCATTCAGTTGGCAAGTGCTTTGTTAATCTACTTGAGTTCACCTCTGGAAGACTATCCCGGAAATATTCATCTCTCGAAAGAGTTTGTATTCTTCCACCCGGAAACAATATTTTGAGTTCCTGGTTTTGTGGGTGGTATCGAGATAATGGGGAAGGGGGAGGGGGGGATTAGTAATCAAAGTCGTCGTAAATAATAACTACTCGAATTTATTATTTCTAATAGCGGACATGAATCGATTTATAATGGTGATAACATATTTTTAACAGTCAGTGCAGGTCTACGAAGGAAGAAATTCGTTTATCAAATAAGTGATTTGAGATCTGTGGTCCCCAAATAAACTGTCTGTTGGTGGGGACGCTCGGCCAACAATGATAGATTTCGCTATATGGAATCGTGTACTTTTTATAATTTCGCGAATAAATTTGGTATATTCACACAAAACTACACCAATTTATGTTGATCGAAATTCTCTACAGTCATTCGAATGGCATTTGTAGCATGTGCTAAGCCCAGAACAAATATATCTAACGTGTGTGGGTTGATAAAAAAAATCGTCTGTAAATATATTTATTTAATGGCGACGGCGTGCAATATTTTGCCAAGAATGAGTTATACATCGTAGAAAACTAGATAGGACTGTGAGAGAGATATTCCTATGCATCAGGAATATATTTTCCACATTTCGAAGAAATTGTGACGTTTTTCTGGCACTACGAATTAGTGTTTGGGTCGTGCCAAGATCCAGTGTGTTGGACCTCCTACGCCCAGCAATATTTTGACATTTCGCGTTGTCCCCTTAGTGTTAGACTACCAAAACAGTTCAATGTGTGGCTGTCACTTGGGATGCATATATCTCAGAAAAACTTATTTCTGATCGATTTTTGTTTTGCTCAACGATCCCACTAACAGGTAGGCTATTTGGGGGTAAACTTGTATTCATGAAAGAAATGGTCCTATATCAACTGAATACTTGCAAAAACGTCAGTAGTTGAGTAATTTCTCTGCAACTGTAATGATTTAACGCAATTCAAAGATGCAGTTGCGTTTCTTATCCTAAACCTCGTCCTAAAAAGACACAATACCCTAAAAATAACCCATGCGTATAAGCAATAAAGGACGAAACTTGACAGTTTGTTTGTGTCACGGAGCACGAATTATAGTGGTACTGACTCCATCTATCACCGTGATCTTGACAACACCAATATTTCGAGGTTTTTTCTCCAGTTCTGTACTAAACATTAAACAACTTGCCTTCAGTCTTCTGCTAGCATTTTTTGACAACTCGACTTTTTGCTTGTAGCATTAGACTACCAAACTGTATGGAAGTTATTTGGGATGCCTATTTATCAGGCGAACTTATTTTTAACGAATATCTACGGTGATACAAATGTCTGTATCTATACTACGTCACTAACAGCGTGGTTATTTCGGAGGCACGAATTAGCAGCTGAATATTTAACCCGTGCCTTATTCGAGACTGGAGACCCACACGATTTTCCGTCAATTTATAATTTAGTGTCATAGGCGAGGACTTGGGACTGTTGTACGGCGAGTGGTTGGTGAGTTCGTACCTAAGATTCGTACCTCTTCCTGTCACCAAACCTTTAATGCTGCTCTACAATTATATAAGTTAATAATGTAAAACTGCTAATCTGTCGAGTCTTGAATATAAACACTTTTGTTTAATTAGAAGTACTAACTGCATGGTGTCAGGTCGGGCGTGTGTTCGAGTCACGCAAAAAGTATATGTTATTTTAAACGTCTTTTCATGCAATTTTCGTCACTTCATCGTTCCATTATCACCTGCTCATTCGTAGGCCCACCCATGGTTGACCGTCCTGAGAGAGGTTTTCCGTGGTTTCCTCTGCCGTTCAAGTAAATACCGGGATCTCCAAAAACACATCATAAAATAAAATAACAATTCGTCTCATCATCTGATAAACATAAACATCTAATAAATATTCCTATACTTCCTACACTATGTTGTTTTATTTTTTCGACCATGGACTTACTTTGTATACCGGTATAGTGTATATTTTACAGACTTTTCAATCCAACTATATCTTGTTCTCTACAATAAACCAATCAATCAATCTCACTAATCATTCACCGACGCCAATAGATCGTTAAGAGTACGTCGTTCAATAAAAAAAATGGAAGTCTTATGTATAAAGATCCAAGCTATGAAATGAACAAGTCATTTTCCAAAAATGTACGCGCAGAAAATTGGGAATTCCTTTAATTATTTTCGAGTTGCGCATATATTTCAAAATAAAACCCTCAGCTTCGTCTAGTTGACTCACTGTATATTCGCCACGCGATAAAAGGTCAACGTCTGGCATCGAACTTGGACTGTAGGGACCCCACTACCATCAGGGTCGGGTGACTCTTGATTGACTAATACACAGATGCTCACCACCTCAGGTTAGAGCCAAGTGGCTAAATTTGGAGCCGTGCTATGTATAGAAGGTACCCCTTCCTCTCCCCCTTGCCCCCCCCCCCCCCCCCTTACAAGAGTTCGTCCAACCTTCTCTCGAACAGTCTGTAAAACCAACCCGACAAGAACTACCTTATTTATATGAAAATCATTCTTTCATCGTGAGATATATTATTAGTGTCTTTTTGTGATCTGTCACAGCGTGCACGGCAAGTGTTTTATTATCAATTAGGATAGTTTTGAGTTGAGTGAAGTGTTTTGGGGATTGAGGGGTCGGTAGAGGGGTGTGAGTGTGAAACTGTAGAAGTGTGCTTGATTTGGTGACTCCATTTTGATTTCTTTTTTGATTTCTTTTTCTTATCGAGAATTGTTGAGTGATTTGAAGTAGGTCGGATAGAAGAGATAGTATAGGTAAATGCAGCATGTGCGAATTGTTGGATGTGCGATATAGGCCTGTTAAATGTAATGTAATTATACCTTGAGTTTGAGACTATTATTTCACTTCTTCCTGTTTTATTTGTGGCTCATTTTAATCGTTTTACGAATCAATTGGTTATAGTAATGTTGTTTTTTTCAATCTAAATTGATTTAAAAAAATACATTACATACATATTTTTTTTATTAAAAATGATGATCCGATTTATGTGAAACTTTGGAATAATATGTATCATTATAATATTCAAATTGTTTGAAAATTTGAATGTATTCGAAAGAGATATCAAAATTTTCTTTTCCGGGTTACTGGTACCTATATTCTTATGTGGTTTTTTACATTTCGAAATGGTTATTCTCAGAAGTGATTCAACCCATTGCGCCTCAAAACTAGACAATAGCGAGTTAGATGATGAAACATGTGTGTGCCAAGTTTCAACAAACATGCAAAACATGAAACATGTGTTTGCCAAGTTTCAGCAAACATGCAAAACATGAAGCATGTGTTTGCCAAGTTTCAACGAAATGTGTACAATCGTTTGACCTGTGGAGCGCGAACAAGAAATAAAAAAAATTAAAAAAGTGAAACAGTTTTTTTTTTCGAGTATGGTAAAATTGAGTTGAAATGACTGAGAAAAACGATGGGAGTGGATGAATGGGAGAATGTTCAGAAAGATTGAATGTGTTTTAAAATTTTAGTAGGTTCATTTTGTCAACATTAATATATATTTATGCCTATTTGTCTAATCTTATGAAAATAAATGATCAAAGGTCATGTTTCTAAAGTGCTCATATATTATACCTTATGCTTATATTGCTGCCTTGACCACTTGATATACTCTTAAATATTTCAACCATGGAAGCTGCCCTGCCTCTGCTGATATAAAAATTATTTTCCAAATTATCATACAAAAATGAAAATTATATTTATGTGACAACATGTGTTTATGTGAACAGTTTTAATACTGATTCAAAAATCCTTTTTTTTAGGAAATATATCAAAATCAAAAAATTATTTTTAAACTAAAATTTAATAATGTAATCAATTTTTAAATTTTCACAAAGTGGAAAATATAGTGGAATTTGGCATAAAGGGTTTGAAAAGAAATGTGGGAAGCACCTTAGAAAATATTCAATAAAAAAAAAATGGAATACCGGTATGTCAGATGATAACTCTATATTAGGTCCCACCAGTACAATTAATTAGGTCCGCACAATTTTTTTTTTTTTTTTTTTTTTTTTAGCTCACTCTAAAGTTATCTTGGCTGATTTAGGGTAGCCAAAAAATTATATAAATCGTTTCAGTATTCATGCCACCACTATGGCAGGTCAATGAACTGTGGGAAACCATAAACAAAAACTATCACATGGTTAGTGGGATATAGTACAAGGTCAGTAAGCTCCTTTTAAGTGATGTCACTCATTTCTGATATGAAAAAAAACATCAGTTATATCCTTAGCAACACATTTACAACTAGGCTGTTCTCTCAAATTTTGAATTACAAAAGCTGAGTTTGGATCGATAATTCCTTGAAGACATGCTCCACATTTGTTTGATGTATTACTTATTCAAGAGTTGAGTGTAACAAGAACGTTCTTCTCTTCTTCCGCAGGGCACAACAATTCTCGGCGAGCCATTAGAAAGGCTGAATCAAGGTGAAACGTTCATCCCGTACCAAGTGTTCGTGGACTACCTCTTGGGGCTCGGCCAATCCAAGTTTGCGTAAGTCCAATTCACTGAACTACAGCATAAACTCAGATATGAAGTTGAAATTTAAAAAGCCATAATGTATTGTCCATGTTACAGATCCATATAATGTTTGAGTAGGTAAAAAAAAATTGATTCAAAAGAATTTCACATTTTTCCAGTATTTCTTCTTTCCGTAACCGTTTCTGTGAAAAAATTAAATGTGTTTTCAATTCATAAAAAAAAAAAAAAAAAATTTATAATATTTTAAAAATTCATCCCTTTGTTTTTATTGGTCATCTTCCATAATTTTCAGTTACAGGTATAATACTTCTTAATAATCATCATAATTAGTCTAACCTACAGTCACTTAAGTAAGCATCCTACAGTCTCACCGCTACTGTTGAAAAAAAGCGGTGTAATACGTATATTAAAATCTGCAATGCTTGATTATATCTTCTTTTCTTTTTGCAGTGTTGGTAGTTACGACCTGTTGAAGCACAACTGTAACACATTCTCGCACGAAGTGAGTCAGTTTCTCTGCGGCTCGTCAATACCGAAACACATCCTCGATCTACCGGACAGTATACTAGAAACGTGAGTACCAGTCAGTTTGATTGTTGCGAAATCTAAACAATCATCGATATTGTCATTTTGTTTTCAGCGTGGCCCTACAAATAGTGATTACCGTCAGTTTTTGGAATGTCAGATCATTGCGTCCGATCATTCGAAATGAAAGCAATCTTCTTGATGTGGTAATTTTTCTGCAAGTAGTATTAGATATGTACCGTAGTTCTGTATCGTATAAACAAAATATATATATTTTTTTTTAAATTGCTGCTAGCATTCATTAAAATTCATGAATATTATGATACTTGGATTTTACATAGGCCCTCTAGAAGTTTTTCGTAATTTTTTAAAACGGAAAAAGAATTGTGTATTGTCTAAAATATGTAAAATAAAAATGTAAAATAAATTGTGTAAAAGTCTAAAACTGTTTCTCCATTCCGTTGCAGTCCATTTGGCCAGTCTATCCTGCCTTTGCTCGACGTACTGAACGCAGATACTCGCGGCGGTGCGTTTGGACAGGAGTCTGTCGGAAGTCTACGAGACTACCAGCCGCAAGACCGCAACAGTCGGCTCGAGTCGCCAGAGTTCGATCAGCTCAACTCGGCCATCGAGGAGTCCAGGTGAGAAACCAATCTCTCTCTCTCACTCCGTATGTTCTCAAACTTTTATATGAATATTTTCGATTGTGAAAGATAAGATAGAGTACAGACCTACACTAAAACATTTTTTTTTTTTTTTTGTAAAAAAAAATGCCATTTCGCAATCTATCGGAAGTTGAAATCGATAATGTCAGACAATAATCCTATGTGCACTCAATCCATTCCCTTTCCAGAGAGTCTCCAGTTCCCAAAGATTGTACGACCGTTGTGAAAGACATTAAAGATCCTCCTATACAGTAGCATGAAATGTGATGTAACCCTCATCGTCTGCCAGCCACAACAACCTGCTTACCTTGAAGAAGGGTTGATTCAAAATTCAAAAATATTTGCAAGTAGTCTTATATGTAGATGTAATTTGAAAGAGAATAACTTTTTTCCATCAATTGAATGCTTTGTGTACTTATCTTACCATCATATTGAAAGTTCATCCAAATTAGTTGGCGTAATTGTTATTATTACAAATAAATAATACAGTGGGACAGTAGTGTGCATTTTTATTTTGCAATCTCATCTACATTAATACTCAATAAGCTATATTTTTATTGAATGTTTCATTATTTTATCATATAATATTTATTATCATTTTATTTTTTCATCTTAGAAGAAATGTATTGGTTTACTCAGCATACTTTCTCAAATTAAAGTTGGGTTATAGCTTTTATACTGATCACTACATTAGTCATTACACATAGGTCTAAATAACGTGTACCGTACGTAAGCTGTGTGTTTGTGTAACGTAACGTTGTTGACTTTTAAAGACGTACATCAATAGCTCTAGAGGAACGTCGCAACGAGATCAACGAGAAGCTAGCGAAGAAAGAAAGAAAAAAGAAGAAGCGGCGTCAAAAAGAAGAAGCCAACAGTAGGAGCGGCAGTTCGGCAGAGTTTTCACCAGATAGCGGCAGTAACAGTTGTCCCAGACCCCGGCACAAGATGTCTGATAACGAAGGAGACGTCATCGTAGCGACCAATGGCAGCGAAGACGCTAGGAGGATGCTCGACGATCAGGCGGAGATAGAAGCGGAAGAGCGGAAGGTCGAGGAGGAGAAGAAGAAATTGAGAGAGCCACCAATAGTATTCAAAGATGCCGTAGATGTAAGTGAAAAAATAACCAAGTATATATAGGGCACTAGACCAGTTTTTCGGTTTTAGCCTTATTGCCAGTGCTGCTCATAGTGGGATGGTTCTTATGTGCTAGGCTTCAATATTAAACTTTCACTAGCCCGGTTACTCTAAAAAAAGTAGCAATGTAGAACCACAACAACCTTCCGATAGCTATAACCATGACTAATATAATGATAATGAGATTGAAAAGATTGCTTATAGTTGGTTTCATGTTATATGAGAATCTATGAGGATTCACATTAGCGATACATTTATTCTTGCTCATGTCGTTTATATAACTATCATAATCTGCTCTAGATGCATCATCTGTCCCACAGTCCTACATTGTTGCCAATGTCACTTCCCTTAACAGTACCAATTTTAAACTTGACTGTTTGTTTGAAATGTGATTTTGTTCATCTACAGGTTCGTGTTGAGTTTGATGCTCTCGTTGGTTTCGTGGACGGTATTCTAAACCCCGAAGAGCAGCAGTCACTCGAAGAATTGCACCAGTACATGCTCGAGGACGAAGGCTCGTGGGCTCTTGGTGACGGATTCCTCAACTTTGTCGGTGAGTTACCTTAATACTAGTATTACTGTATCGGTATTATGATAAATACTATAATCTGATATATTGTAAATATGTTTGCTCTTGAAAAAGGCAGACATAGTGCTGGTGAAGTATTGAGCACAGTCATGATAAATTAAAAACTACTAGAATACATGTTAATTTAATTATTCATTTATTTTATATATATATAGTAGTTGACCCTGCCTGCATGGTTGTTTGCAATTAAAAGGTGGGCCTGATAAAAAAAAATTGAAGTTTATTAATGAGGTAGTAGGCCTACGACGAACTATTTTATTTTTATATGTCTGACTTCGTTGTTTCTGATTTGCTTATATTTTATCTAGTTTTTGGTGTATTATCTCACTTCATGAGTTGAAAATGCACTTACCGAAATATAGTATCGTGCCTCGCTGCGATCTTTTCACATTTTCACATCACATTTCAAAAGGAATATCACTTACGATCTCATCAAGTTCAGTTTTACTTTTTATATATACCGGTATGTATTGGCTTTGCTTTGAATACATCTCATTCATTTATTCCATGAAATATAACTACGAGATACTGATCAGGTTCGAGTAACGTCAACGAGGTTATTGTTCTCAGGTCGATTGTTGCACGACAAGTCGCTCCAGCCGGACGTGCGCGTCAAGATGCTCCACGTGCTTGCCGCGGCGGCGCTGAAAGACGACGTCATCTTATTGCTGCATCAGGACCGGCGGGAACACATCCTCATGAACTACGCGCACGACGTAGACAGACTCACTCTGGAGGAGCAACAGGCTCTCTCGTTGTTTGTGAGTATTTCTCCATTCATGCAAGAAGCGATTTGGTTCAATTTTAGTGTATAAATAAACTAAGATAGCCAGTTTCTGTTACGAAATGAAAATTGTAAATTGTGGTGGTTTGAAAGCTTACAGTAGGCTACTCGAAAAGTATCATGCATGTCCAAATCATTCTGGACTTCATAAAACCCAATAGCAAAAATCTTGGATTTTTTCAGTTTTATATTAGGTATATAGGGCCTAAAACTCAAAAAAGGGCAAATTTCATTACGTTTATTTTCGAAATTCTTTGCAAAAAAATATCGTCGGCATTGTATACCCAATATTATGTATACCCAATACCCATTATTATTTATTACAATGCAGCTATCAATTTTCAACGTGCAATAAAAAGAATTCGTCACATTTTCCCTTGTTTTTCCTTTTTAAATCGTCTTGAAGATAATAATTCCGAGGAACTCTTCCATATTACAAAGTACCTACTTTCTTTATCAGATAACTTTCAAGGTACAGTAAACCACACCTAACACTAATACTAACACGAAATCTCAAACAAATACAACGGGCATACTCATTACCAAACTCATCGTACACAAGTGTCCTGTCGCTAATAGTAATCAATCCGTTCCGTCAGATGGTAAACATGTTCGAGAACCTGAGCTCGTCCGAGTGGCTGCTGTACATCTCCGAGTGGCCGTACTGCAACCAGACGATCAGCAACATTCGTGTGACGACCAAGGTGGCCGTCAACTGCCTCCTTGCCGATAACCCCGTGCTGCAAGACCGAGGCACCGCCATCATCCACAACCTGGCGTGCAAGGAGGTAAAATCTGTGGTCTGTATCACTCCCTGTTGTTATTCCTAAATGTATTAGATTAACATCAACCGTTGTTATTAATCGAGTGGTTTTGGTTGTGTGATGTATCGATTTTGAATGTGTGTAGGCGATGTCTGCATATTTATTCGTTTGTTGATTTCGTATTTGGCGGAGAGATTTCGTAGCTGTGTTCATTGAACTTAATCAGGAACACAAATATGTGATGTATCTAGTATTAAAGTTGACTAAAATTATATGAAATGGAAATGGAAAAAGTAGAAAGTAAAAAACGTACACTCTGCAAACGTCATTCGTGTGTACAGCAAACTCTTGTTGATTCGAAACTTGAGGGGGTATAAAACAAACATTTCAAATGAAAAATATGAATTACTGCAACCGAAAAAAATTGAAAATATCATGGCAAACGTTGTTAGGATGAGTACTTCACGCTCAAATGTCAAAAGTTGAAAAGTTGTAAATATCAAAAATTGTCAACCCAAAACTTTGAAACGAGGAAAAATTCCACGTATTTCTATGTGTGTTTATATTTTTATTTCTATTTTTATTTTTATTTTTTTCATTTTTCATCAACTGTCATGGGCATTGTCATGGGACCCAAACTAAAATGCAAACTTGATTTAAATGGTCGCTTACGCCCATTTTATAATGTCGCTTAGACCCAAATTTTTCATTGGATGCAGAACATAGAACTTAGTCAGAAAAGATATAAAATTGAGTGAAAATGTGAAAATGGCACTATTCCCACTATTTACCTTCTGCCTATTCTTCATCAATATTCAATAGAATCGTGATTATAGACCTTGAACATTGAATGGGAATGCAATTATTGGAGTGTTCTTTTGATATTAATATTAACGGTATGTGACTCGACGTATTTTAAATCTGATTACTTGCATGACAATAAATTGATTTGGTTGTCTTTGGGTGATTTGGGCGTCTTTGGGTGATTTGGTTGTCTTTGGGTGTCTTTGGGTGATTTGGGTGTCTTTGGGTGATTTGGATGAGAAGGGGGTTTCCTATCATCGGAATTGGTTACCTGAAGCATTCATTCCTGAATATATGAAATTGAATTACAACCCGTCTTAGTTTGTTTACTTGAACACTCGTACGATCTCCATGGTAACCTTTGCGGTCTTACGGGGAATTAGTCGGGGATTTACGACTGTGAGCACACATGAATAAGGCGCCTTGTTATGAAAGTTGGTGGTATTACTGCATCACAGTTTAAGAGTGTATCTTTTGACAATCAAGACATATTACAAAACTACAAGGCATTTATGTTCTTTTGTTTTTCATAGAATAAAAGTAATGAAAATAGGTCAAGTATATATGCTTGCAATGTTGAATTATTAAACCACAAGAAATAGAACGTTCCACAAATGAGTGACTGAGTCTACAGTCTCTGTCCGATCTTAGTTAGTAGCTACTCCTTTACAGCACATAGAGTAGATACTTCACTTAGAGTTGCTGTCTCATTTGTTGACTCCTATACTTGGTAAACAATAATAGAATGATTATAGTGAACTATAATTTGGAACCATGAATTGAACAATGAATGTCAGTTTTCTGTCAAAGTTGGACATCTTAAGACAGTGTCTGTAAATTATAAGATGCATTGTTCTTCAAAATTTAGATTGTTTTTTAATGTTTCGGATATTGGTTAGTCGGTCTTTCATCTCATCATCAAGCATGATATATTAATCCTTTGAAGAATACCCTCATTTCCGTACTATAGGCCTATTTATTTGGTTGCCGTTTTGAGTGCAATAAAATTCAATAAACACCCCCCCCCCATTTCAATAAAATTTAAATTTAAAAGTACTATAGGTAATTTTGTTATTTTTTTTCACACTGTAGACCTTACTTATATCTATCACGTTTTTTGCATATATTTTCATTTTGGAACTTTTTCTTCTTGTAATATAATTTTGTAGATAGATCTACTAATTTTTTGGGACATGGTGTTTTGTATTCCGATTCCATTTTTTCAGAAAATGCATAAAAACAAAGCTCTCCGAAGATTTTTACCTTCGGGCTGTATTTCAAAGGTAGCAAATATTAAATATTGTATACCTTTGAAATGTTTGTCATGTTCTCTTTCATATCATCTAATTAGAACAATTTAGAAAAATATCATTAATATTTTACTTTTCAATTAATTGACTAAAATTTGTCATTAATGTTTTGTTGCAATTAAAATATCAGTCTATTAACATGTCCTTACTGTATTTTCCTGATACCTTTTTTTAAAATTACAACCCTAATTCATAACGGCATTTATTTGTTGATGGCTAGTCACTAGTTATTGAAGATTAATATTTTTTTAATATTAAGATTAATAGATTAAGATTAATAAGATGAATATTTTAGACACTTCTAAATACAGTACATTTTATTGAAAAGGTTGCAATCACTTATTGTGATCAACTGATCATGAATTGGTGCCGTAACTTTCTTATATCTGTTCATTGACTTTAGACAGTTTGTGACTTTGTGACTTTAGACATTGACAGTTATTACTTATCAGTTTTACTACCAATATGATCTACCAGTAGTTGAATGATTTGAAAATTAGCCTGACAAAATACTTATTTGTTGATTAACATACTAGTGGAGTTTTATACCTGTCCTTATTACTGTAGTTATTTGAGGAACTTATTCAATACGTATTTCGAGGAAATAAGAAAATAAGCAAGGGTAATAAACAAGATGATTCACGAAATGGATGTGAATGACTTCATTTGCCTATCGTAAATTCTGATCCTTGAATAGAAAATAAAATGAAAAAGCCTTGAAAACGTGCCTAGTTACAAGTAAAAATTCCTTTTTTAGTCAAGGTAATAATGATTAGATACGAAAAGTGCGTTCTCACTATGGTACCTAGTCAGTTATTTGATTGATAAATTCCACCATGTAGTTCAAATTTGTCTCGAGTGAAACTTCCCTCCACTCTCTGTGTTTGTATAAATTTATAAGGTCATGTTGTTGTGTGGAAAAGTCATTACTGTTATAAACATTTCACGTCACAAATATTTTCTACAAACACTATTTTTGTGCCTACATTAAAGTACCATTCTGTAGTTATTATTAGATCTTTCACTAGGTTAGTCAACATACAATGCCGCTAACTCAGGCTATGCAACTTTACAACGTATTTACTTCTAGCTAGCTACAAGGACAATAACAATAATACCTTCGTCATATTTTAATCTTATTTCTGTCTCTAGATTATTGAAGTACTGTAGTTATTATTAGATCTTTCATTAGGTTAGTCAACATATAATGCCGCTAACTCAGGCTATGCAACTCGACAACATATTTCTAGCTAGCTACAAGGACAATAACAATAATACCTTCTTCATCTTTTAAGCGTTGTATGCATTTTTATGCATGGTAATAATCTGAAGCCTATATAAGTAGTGTTGAATGGTGAAAGAGTTTAAAATGTTAAAAGTAAATAACTTGATGCAATCTCAGCTGCCGTGTAAATCATTGACGATGAGTTATTAATAAACTGCAACTTCTTTATTTTGGTTGAATAACTGATTGCTGTACTTGAACTGAAACATTAATGCCTACAAGTAAGCCTATATGCCTACAAATAACCAATTGAGTGGGCCTATACCTAAAAAGTAATAACTAATAAATGTAAGCATTAAAAGGAAACTATTCCAAATTCGTTCAATTAGCCTAATTTAAATTTAAAACTGGAGTGTGGATATTGGGTTTGTGTTCTGCATATATAAGGCATGAGATTGTGTATGCATTTTCTATATGTCCACTCATTTGTATTCCCAAATAACGTAGGCTGTAAGTGAGGTTTTCGAAGAATATTATTTCCCAATATGTTCGAATTTGATTAATTTGCTGCTTTAATAATCGAAAAACACATAAAAATCCACGTTTGTATCGTACAAACTCAGATTAACTGAAGATTTAGTTTTCATTTTTGATTTTGTTTGATGTGGACAATTATAACAAAAACATTTACATTAATGTGTTATTCTCCGTCTCTTCAGATAGCAATAGATGAAAGTTGACTTGTGACTCAGCGTTTCCTCGGTTTGTTGTTGTAACTTGATCCTTATATTACAGGTGTTTGACGACGTGGCTGTCGAGATCACAATGGCGTTGTTGCAATATTTCAATAGCAGTCCGCCCGAAGAGAATCTCTTCCGTGCGATGAAAGCTCTCGCTCGTTTCTGTCAAATATCGCAACAAGACGTACCGCAGCTCATCCAGATGATCGGACCAGAACCGTCGAAATTCCGCGGGGCTTCAGAAAGGGTCGACGAACAGATTGCCCTCATCACGAAAAAACTCCGCTGAACTACCAGAAACTAAACTGTCTTGTTATATTTATAGGCTTATATTTCTCCTTTTAATTCAGAGACTGAATTGTTTCTTCATTTTTATACGTGAATTCCCTTTCGTTGTTTTCGTTTCGTAGTTTTTTAAGACAGTAGCGTCTACTACTGGGATAAATAGAACTATACGAATTAGCCAGTGACTGTAGAGGGTTTTATCTTATAAATTCTATGTTATTAGTAATAAAGCCTTATTGTATTACTTATTTAATATTTGTCTTGCATTTTCATGTGATTGGCCCTGTATAGCTATGTAAACTTCAATATGATATTAATTTCGTCTTTTGAATTGAAATATTTTTTTCTATTGTTACCTCTGAATAAATTATTCAGATCTCTTAGCTCTTGGCAGCTAAAATGTATTGAAAAATATATAATCTAGTTACAAAATAGATTCTTTTATTATATTTCCAAATATTCCAACATGTTGTGTTATCATTGTTTCTTGAATGACATAACAGTCAACAAACTTTAATCTCACATCTCTCTCTCTCTATCTCTCCCTCCCTCCCTATTTCTATGTGTTATTAAGATCATAAATCTTCTAGACCTTTGTTCATGAAAATACATGTCCTTCAAGAAATGTGTATCGTAGTTAGTGATTTGCATGTTTACCTCCCACTAGTGCTAAGTCTTGTAACAGAAGAACTTCAGTGAATGAAAAGTGTTCGAAGTGAACAAAACTGTTATGAAATCAGTGAGGAGAAATATCAGTATCATAAATTGTTTAAAGTGTTTAATATATTCAAACCAAAAGTAAGTTGACTAAACACTCATATTCAACAATCAGATCTACTTCTATGTTATTGTTTAATCAATTTTTAAATCAATTGAAATTATTTTTTCAAGTATGTTTCATAGAATTGTATTCCTTCGGGCAGACTTATTCAAGACCTCAATTTAAAAAATCAAGATTTTTTCATGAGTCTTATTGTCAATGAGAGTTATTATTTTCTTTGCAATAGGTAGTAAACTTATATCAGAGTTCAGACATCAGTAATGTGGATGGATAGAAATATATTTATATTGTTCCAGCTTTTAACTCCACAGTGTACTAACTACCGGTATATATAAACTAATTACGGGGGATTATTATGAATAACAGTAGACTTTTACGCAGTAGCAGTATTTTGAATATATTATAAACAAACCAAATCTCTGAGATGAATGTTCTAATTTCAGTGTCAACAAAGGGTAACGATATAATTAAGGAACCAAAAAAGTCGAAAAGTATTGCCTCAACGGGTATGTCGATGTTACTACACCGCATAACAATCTTAAGCTGGCTTCCGAAGTATACCAAAATGGATGCTATATCCGACGCAATCGCTGGTTTGACTGTTGGACTTACTATGGTGCCACAAAGTATCGCGTATGCTGCCCTAGCAGGATTAACGGCACAATACGGTCTCTATTCAGCATTCATGGGCAGCTTTGTCTACGTTATATTTGGTACCATAAAAGAAGTTTCAATAGGGCCAACCTCTCTGATGGCACTCTTGGCTGTTGAATACACACAAGACTTGCCAGTTGAATTTATGATTCTGTTGGCATTTATGGCGGGATGCGTAGAATTCCTAATGGGTATTCTAAATCTAGGTATGTATAAAAAACTAAATATCTGTATTTATTAATTAAGATGACTTATTTGAAGTACGTGGAAATCCAAACAATTAATAATTGTCTTCATTTGAGAACAATAAAATTATTTCGTCTTGGCAGAAATGTCAAAAGCTACCTACCTCAATAAAATATTATCACACGAAATCACTTGGACAACAAACATAAGCTAAATCTACAGAAGTTCTAAATCTCATTTTCTCATTAAATCTCATTAAATCTTATTCTTGGTTGAGGCTACACGTACCTATATTTAATTCTTTGAAAATTTACAGCATGGGCTTCTCTGAAGTGATGTTATGCATTGTAATAAGTGGACCACAATGCCCCCCAAATTATATTCTCCAATCACAAAGCAGTATCAGTTTGTATGCCTCTAACATTATTTGTTGCCATGATAATCTTACAAATTACACAGCTAATACATTCATCAGTGAATTTATTTCTACGAAAAATGCTCTAGTACCGTATCAAACTAGAGCTACCGGTATTCTTCAAAAGAAGTTATACAAACAAAACAACCTTATCTGATTTTACTGATTACATATTATTTTAGTTTCTCTTTAATTTTAAGCTTGAATTTTAATTTCACTGTATTATATAGCTTTCATTTTTCTTCTCAACTAGAGAAAAATATAAAACAACACCGGTAATTTATTATATATTCTCTTATCAAGGTAGAAGTTGTACACATTTTGACCTTTTGGGACAAATGTTGTATGTGTTATCATAGAATGATATTTGTACAATACTGTATATACTAGAATAACTATATATACCCAGTAATTGAAGATTCAGAACATGTATGTTTTAATGGCAACACTTTTAGTTTCTCGGTAAAAGCGGTGCTATAATTTTGAACACTTGATCCACATTTCCAATTTTCACTGCAGTATACCTACTTAAATATTTCTGTAAAACTCACAGACCTACTATAATTAAATTTTTTTGTTTTTTTTATCCATTTCCAGAATAGTTTGCCTTTTTTATCATATACAATTTTATCAATAGCAGTAATTCATGTTTTTGAATACATTTTTTTTTTCTAAATGAACAAATTATTGTTTTACTAGGCTTCCTCGTGGACTTCATCTCGGCTCCTGTTCGATCTGGTTTTACATCAGCAACTGCTTTAATCGTTGCCGTGTCACAACTGAAGGGTCTCGTAGGTCTGCGGTTCAAATCTCATGGCTTCATAGATAACATCGTACACTTGACGACGCAGGCTGGCGAGATACGTCTCTGGGATTCAGTACTTGGCATAGGATGCATTATATTCCTGCTTACGTTCAGGGTAATCAAAATATAAATATTTCTTCCAAGAGATGGTACTGCAGTTACTGGCATTACTTTTCGATAAGCATGCATTACCGTTTATATTTTATACCAAATATGTGAAAAGACAAATACCCCTCCTCCACTTTGTGCTTTAATTAGATGCGCGAAGGGAATACTCAATTTCACATACTCGAAAGAGTACATTTTTTTTTTTGTGCTCCACAAGTCGAACAAAAATACAAATTCAGTTGAAACTTGTCATACACAATTTTCATCATCTAATTCAATACTGTATAGTTTTGAGGTGCATTTGGTTGCACCACTTTTGATATCAAAGTTTTTAAAAATCTCATTATAACCCTGGGGAGAAAATATTTTTACGTATATTCCCAGTTGGTACGGATGATTCTTCTTTACGATAAGTAATATTTTTTCTAGAATTTATTTCATAATATTTAATGTAAAAATCCTTATTCTCTTGTAGAAACTGAAGGATCTACCGATTGGCTCGAAAGATGTCGAAAAGCAAACTCCAACCACTCGTTTCATCAAGAAAGCTTTGTGGTTCATCTCCATATCACGCAATGCAATCATCGTCCTACTATGTTCCATCATTGCGTATAATTTAATTCAGATTGGTTCGTCGCCCTTCATACTTTCGGGTAAAGTCGAGTCTGGCTTACCTCCGTTTGGTCTCCCGCCATTTACGGCTCAGTCAGGCAATACGACTTACACGTTCGTCGAAATGTGCCGAGAGTTGGGCTCGGCCATCGTTCTTGTACCACTGGTGGCAGTACTGGCCAATGTGGCCATTGCTAAGGCATTCTGTAAGTGCTCACATATATCTTTTGAATAAAAGCATTCAAGGAATCTCAGGGTAAGCTGCTGGTTTATTGTTGATGTCATTTCTCAATCGATTTGGTTCAACACCGTTCCAAGCTTGAAAGTTTCAATTAGGTTTATGTATTAATTTTCATTATTTAATAGGGATTATCATTTTACATCATGTTTACAATTTCAAATTGATATAAATTATAAAGAACTTAATTTCACCTGACTGTTTTTAAAGACGTTATTATTCACTAAAACATGATTTTTCAGCGAGTGGAACGACGTTAGATGCCACTCAGGAAATGCTGACACTCGGCTTATGTAACATCCTTGGTTCGTGCGTTCGTTCGATGCCAACTTGCGGAGCGTTCACCAGGAGTGCTGTAAGCAATGCCAGCGGTGCTCGTACGCCAATGGTTGGCCTTTATTCGGGAACAATCATACTGCTAGCTTTAAGCTTCCTTACGCCATACTTCTACTTCATACCGAGGGCTACCTTATCGGCCGTGCTTATTTGTGCCGTTATTTTCATGATTGAGTGGGAGGTGGTAATACCCATGTGGCAGTCAAGTAGTAAGTTTAACTGAACTTTGTTTATGCTTTTACGTAGATTGGTTATTGCCTTGGTGGAAACTTGATATTATATTATTGTAGTAATTACAGTCATTTCAAGTTCCAATCACTATTATTAGTTCCTGATAATTATTATCTACTCGATAAAATCTACTCAGTTTTTATGTTCGTATCATTTTTTCAAATTACACATTATTGGCATATGCGATGAATAGAAAAATGTAATTCCTAAGTAAAGAGTAAGAGGAGTATACGTACATATAATTATTCTAGTTTATGAATTTCTAGTCACCAGCTCAAAATTTGAATAAATCATCCTTTTTTATAAATTCTGTGTATTCTTTTTTGTTCCAGAGCATGACTTTGTTCTGCTGGTGATAACATTCACCACGTGCGTCTCGATGGGAGTGGAAGTGGGCCTGCTACTTGGCATGGGACTCAATATGCTCTTCCTACTCTACCTGTGGGCCAGGCCTGGTATCACTGTAAACAAATGCAAAGTATGTTAAAAAATAAACCGTTTGTATCATGCAAACATGTTCCTTTATCACTATCAATTATTTTAGATTTGCGAGTGATTTATTTGCATCTTAAATATATGTAAGATATATTTCTTCAATTTTTGACTTCATCAAAGATAATTAATTTCTAAAATATCTAATTTGGATATTGAAATGTTTTATTTAGAGTTTAGCCGATAAAGAATATGTGTTGGTATCTCTTGACATCGGCATGTTTTATCCGGCCGTTAACTTCCTGCATTCTGAAGTGACACACGCTGCTTTGAGAGACGCTGGCGGTCAACTGCCAGTTGTGGTCGACTGTACCAACATTAAAGGCATTGACTATACCATTGCTATTGTGAGTAGTAAAAACTTTACAACTTGATCAAAAGCAAGTATGTTTGCTTCATTCAAACTAGGATTGTATTTATTACAGTTTACTATTTAGACATTATAATAATTGGTGTCAAGCTTGCAGAAAAATATAATTTTTAAAATAATTCACCCATCTTAAAGCAAACATGATATTGGTATTTTTTGTTTAATAATTAATTAGCATTCTGATTTTTTATCATCTCAATTGATTTTTAATATGTGTAATTATCTATACATAACAATTTATTCCAAGTTACTTTTATTGATGCTATATTTGCTTCTATTTACATGAGTCTTCATGCTTAAGTGTTACAGTTAGCACAAAACAGTTGGCTTCATGGTTTGGATACAGCTTGAATATTGAATGCCTTTTTTATAGGGAATAGACATGTTGGTGAAAGACTTCAACAAACGAGCTCAACAATTGATATTCTTGAACGTAAGAGAAAATATTCTCTACATCTTACATGCTACCGACGTAGAGCTGCAATATTGTGATTCCGAAGAAGAACTTATGGACTTATTATACGGTGAGAGAATTTTAATTAATTTATTTTGTTTTTTCTCCTTACATAATCAAAAGATTACAGATGAAAAAATGTTAGATGTAACGATGTTGAATATCATAAATTCATAACTGTCTTTTATGGTTATAGTTGGTTTCTTTATCCTAGCTAGCTAGGTAAAATTCAAGAGCCAACAAACCATATAGCGCATACTTATTACTTGGTACGTACTTGGTACATACTAGCACGTACTGAAGTCCTGAAGAAAAAAAATATTCAAATATGATTTTAAGTGGTCAAGTCGTCAATGGCTCAGTGGTCAATAAAGTGAATGTTTTGTAGGCTCGAAGGGAAATTTGAGTCAAATTTCAATTTTAACTCAGTTTGATTCAAAAACTATGTAATAAGTATACCTACTATTATATAGTCAATTGGGATCAAATTCCTTATCTCAGTCAAATTGATCAAAATGGTTTAAATATTGAATTATCACGAAATTATCTTGTGTATAATTTCACAGCCTTGACTTCTTTTCAGGTAACAAACTGGACATGGATCTTGCTCGGTCAGAAACGTTGCCGTTGATTGATGCTAAGCGGGAAACGAAGAAGGTCACGCTGGAGATCGAACAGTCCCCAACTAAGATCAGCAAACGTAGAGGATCGTTGCTAAGAAATGTACTTAGCATCAGTAGTGGGGATTTGGAGAAAACAGGCGACAAATACGAAGACGAACTACGAAGGAGGGGTTCATTTGCTGATTAGGTTGATGATTTACGCTTCAACAATGCTGTCTAGATGGTACTGACAGATTAGTGTAGGCCATTTGTTGAAAAAGAAATCCAGGAACAGTTGAATCATAAAGTAATGAAATGATTCAGAACAATACTCAATGGGGGCAGTTATCGACACTATATAGCCCCGCAGGGAATTTTTAAAATGTTGTACTTCTGGTACATAACGTAGGTCTACCAACGTACCATTCTAAGTTTTAACGTACGTAAGTAATAACGTACAAAGTTTTGAAAATTCTGGAAGGGAATTTTTTTAATTTTCTTGGTTTTACCATGGTCTCTTTTTATGTACGCCGAGGCTAAGATGTGTAGATGTGAAAGACTTGAAAATGATGGGGTACCTGAACTAGCATTTTCTGTGGCGAAATAGTAGTATATATTTTTTAAATTTAAATCAATTCCCATTTCATTATTCATGTATTAGACTTATCTGTACTCTTTATTAAAAACGAGTCGACATTTTCCGGGAAGTGGGACATTCACTCAAAGCAAGGATAATTCTGGCTAATTCAGGTCGAATGGACACCCTATGAACTATGATGATATACGGTGGGTTTGATTTGGAAAGAGTGGCAAGTTTGTAGACACAAGTGTTGTAGATACTATCTTATTTATTAAACATTAAGAATAATTTAATACAAAGACATTTATAATATAAGCCAAAGTTGGAGTGAAATGAGTAATGGCACAACTACAGTTAGTGATGCCTACGTTTGTGCCTAATTAGGGTTAAAATGCCGTTGCATCTTCCTCTTTTGATGCTTCTGTTAGGAAACTGAGATCAAACTCTATTCACTGTGTGTCCTATGTTCATGCAATTTATTGGAAAATATTTAGATGAAAAAATCTCAAACATATATTTTTTTCTACATCTTTGTATTTTGTTTCATCATTGTATTGTATAATGGACCTATTAATTATATTAATTAATAGTTACTAATATTATATTGTATTATAGAGAATGAGTGATGTAAAATGTTCATTGTAAATTTAAATAGCATTATTTTAGTTACCGGTACTTATTACGTAACATGCATACATTTCAGATTTGGCTTCAATGTTGAACTTTAATGTTTAAATTAAGCTCCAAGTTCAATTCACACAAATTGAATGTATTTTCCATAATATTTAATAATAGTCCATTGAAAAACATTTTATAAAATAAACAGCAAGTTTGAAATGGAATTTCATTGATATTTTTTGGACCCATGAAAGAAGAAAGTAGTCTGCCAACATAATAAACGCAAAGGGTGAATTGCAAAGACAAAGTTTGAACCCCGGCCTACCTACCTCAGATGCCGTCTAGCTACAAAATTGCATTGCAGAGGCAAAGCAATTTTGTACCTAGACGGCGATCAAGTGATTCGGCGATTTGATATCAAATTGATTCAAATGATGATCAAATGGAGCAATAGAGTATTAAATCCAAAAGACGTGACTCCTTCCATTGCTCTTACACATCTGATCCAATTTTCTCCGTTTTTCCAATTCTTGCCAGCCCAAGCCGTGCATCTCAGGTGGACTTCAATATTCTTCTACTTTCTCTCCTTTCATTCTCTATCTCTCCCACCTCTACCACCTAACCCTACCTGTAACCCTTCTGACTGCTATCCTCTGCACCCTTCCTACATCCCTTGACATTTCAGCCTTTTGACTTAAAAGTTAAATTCTACTCTCATTTATACTGAGACAGTCAATACCTCGTCCAACCCTTCATTCTAGCCTTCAATTAAAAGACTAATGATTATGCTACCTACCGTATATGGATCCCATTTCAGTTGCTAGTATATATTTGCCCATACCCCACTTGCAAAGGCGGCTACGCATCAAATCCTCGAAAACCCATTTCTCCGAAAACCCAAATCTCCGAAAAACCAAATGTTCGAACTGTCTGAGATATGGGTTTTCGGAGATATGGGTTTTTTGAGGTATGGGTTTTCTAAGATATGGGTTTTTTGAGGTATGGGTTTTCTAAGATTTGAGCACTCGAGTAAACGAAGTGTCGGACAAATGGGTTTTCGGAGATATGGGTTTTCTGAGATTTGGTCACTCGAGTTAACGGAGTGTCGGTGATGTGGGTTTTCGGAGATGTGGGTTTTCGGAGATGTGGGTTTTCGGAGTTGTGGGTTTTCTGAAATGTGGGTTTTCTAAGATTTGGGTTTACGAAGATATGGGTTCTCTAAGATATGGGTTTTCGGAGATATGGGTTTTCGAGGATTTGGTGTGCTGCCGCATAGGCCACTCTAGCAGAGGTTTGTGAAATAGAGGTCTTTACTCGATCAAAGTTTAACAACAGGAACAATTTAAAACGCCAATCGTCTTTGGCGGGCAATGTTACCGATCACGCGCTTCGCGCCGCACATGCATGTCGTACATCAGCGTGGCCCCATATTCGCACATCAGCTGGGTTCTGACTTAAAAACCAACATGGAGGCATTTTTTCGTCTACAAGTGTTGTTTTGTTAATATTTGCGAGCTTAATACCAGTGAATATAATAATTGTGTTTATATAAAATAAGAAATGAGTGACGTCGAGTTGAATAGTCTGTATAAAAACCATCAGAGTCATGAAGAAACTTCGGAAGATTGGCGTCTGCCAATTTCCTTCATTAAAAAGCGACATACTGAGCCCATAGAAGGAGCGAATGCAATAACTCAAACGTGGAGAATGAAAGAAAGGGTAAGAACAATTGGTTTAGTTTGGCTATACGTACGCCTGAGAAAGACGTTGCAAAACTGTGTGGTGTTGTCAGTGCCTGTTCGAATAACCAGGGCAGGGCGAGACCATTGCCAGATATAGGCCGAGTCCTATGGTGATTTTATTTTGGGTTAGGTTAGCCAGGGCTAAAAGGTCAAGGCTTTGATTTTCAGTTGGCCTAGGCCTAGGATAGTTTTCGAAACTTCGGTAAATATGAAGTTCACCGAACATGCCTATTGAGTTTTTTTGCAAATATGCTGAAACGTGATGAATTTCGGAATGATTTCGGTGACACATTTGAAAAATCGCTAACGTAGGCAGACATTTCAATGGGGTTGAATAGTTTTATTCATTATCAAGTGAGCAAACACCTAAAAGCTTGTAAGTCATCCTAAAATCGTGTAAGTATCTTTTGAAGTTGCCGCAATAATCATCGCTGCTAGACTCGCTGCTCGACGTTTTTTTCCTCACCCTAACCACATGGCAACACTGTCAGCGAATGCCAAATACAGCCGCCGACATCGCTAGGGTGCACCTGAAGTTGAGCGTGATCATAAGCGACAAAACGAGTAGTAAAACGGCAATGGGACCCACCTATGCTGGCAATTCCTGATTCCTCAATTCCAATTCTGATTCCTTTGATAGGGGGAGTAAAGCTTAGGAAATACCAACCCTAAAATGGCGGACCCCATCTGACCGTGTTCCATATACTCAATAATTACCGGAACTAAATTTATCAGCACAGAAAATTAAATTAAAATATGGTAGGCTTACTTGAATCTAAATAGGCCTACATATTGAAAAAACATCTTGGTACTTGTGACAACATTCTGTGCTGTCTAGCAAACTTCACTGGTAGTCAAGATGCTTTTGGGCTCTGAACACTCCCAGTAGGCCTAGGGACCAGTCAACACTTGTCTTTCAGTCTTTCTACAAATGCTGGCTTTGAGAACAATTATATTTTGTAAGAGTTTTACATTGATCAAAAATTATGTTCTTTCTTTGTTTTTGACCTGTCATCAAACTAGGTCAACACTTGTAAACCAAGCTTTATCCCCAAACACCTAGCTGTAGCTGTGGTTAGGATTATTACTAAGCAACCAATAATCATCATCAGCAATATCTGAGGGTGTTCCAACCAGCGCTGAGATTCTGTTAACTTGATTCCATTAAGATTGCAAAATATTATTTATAGGTCGTAGGCTTATATATATAATTTAGGCATCTAGGCCTAATTGATTGATTCATTATTTTTCAGATGAAAACTGTGAGTGTAGCCCTTGTTCTCTGTCTGAACGTCGGTGTTGATCCACCAGATATTGTTAAAACTCAGCCGTGCGCTCGTCTTGAATGCTGGATTGGTAAGAGGAGCATCGAGAAATTCGGATTAAAATGTGACTACACCTATCAGTGTGGTTCTCAATTTGATCAAACGAAGATTTTTATATTTTATTTCCTTTTTTTTTTTCATTAGTTCTTTACATAGGCCTACGGTAATACAATGTTTGAACAGTTGCAAATACCATGTATATATCCAAATGCAAATGTGAAGGTGTAGGGTAGAGAGTACAGTACAACCTACAAAGCTTACATTTAAATTTACACGTGTTGTGTTGGAGAGGCATCCGCATAGAGCATTTTTTAATTACAGTGAAGAAACTAATTTAGCAT
This sequence comes from Brachyptera putata, assembly GCA_907164805.1. Taxonomy (NCBI): domain Eukaryota; kingdom Metazoa; phylum Arthropoda; class Insecta; order Plecoptera; family Taeniopterygidae; genus Brachyptera; species Brachyptera putata. The sequence continues at coordinate 22,574,887 of OU015469.1, read as the reverse complement.
TGTGGTATTAAAGTAATATATGTAGTAGGCCTAGGTCTGCGTTCCATTTGATGTAAAAGATATGTGATTTGCTCAGAGTTTGGGTGTTTTAATATGAATCAATATTACTACTGGTAGACCTGTTGATTAATCATTCTGAAATATATAAAATATCCAATTTAATGTTCAATTGAAACCAACCTGTTCGACATTTCGATCATTGACATAATATATGTTTTCCGTAATGTGTGTAGATCCGCTATCGATGAGTCCTCAGAAGGCACTGGAAATGATCGGCAACAACCTTCAAAAGCAATACGAACGGTGGCAACCGAGGGCACGATATAAACAAAGTCTCGACCCAACAGTCGAAGAAGTGAAGAAGCTGTGCACTTCATTACGAAGGAACGCTAAAGAGGAACGTGTTTTGTTTCACTATAACGGACATGGAGTACCGAAACCGACATCCAATGGAGAGGTTTGGGTTTTCAATAGAGTGAGTCCATTTTGTTTATCTTCTATCCCAAATAGCATAGTATATACGTTTAAGGCCTCGATACTCAAACAGATGTCCAACTTGGTGAGACGTATTAAATGAAATCATCATATAATTATTCCTTTTTACTTTCCAGACTTACACTCAATACATCCCGCTCTCCGTTTATGACCTACAAACTTGGATGGGGGCGCCATCTATTTACGTGTACGATTGTTCCAACGCTGGCATCATTGTCGACTCGTTTAAACAGTTTGCCGAGCAGCACGAGAAGGAGTTTGAGGTTGCAGCGCAGAGCCGAGGGCCGGTCATTACCCCAGCACCCACGTTTAAGAATTGCATACAATTGGCTGCTTGCGCAGCCAATCAGATACTGCCGATGAATCCAGACTTGCCTGCTGATATATTTACATCTTGTTTGACCACGCCAATCAAAATAGCTTTACGATGGTGAGCAGCCAAATCTTAATTGTATTCTTATTTGAATGACAATAGGGTCTGATACAAATTCATGAATTCTAATTCAGTAGGCCCTAATGCAAGAGACGCAAACCAATGTTTTATTTAGAATTCCGTTAGTATATATGTCACTCATAATATATCGGTATTATCAAGGTATCATTTTCACATTGCCTACTGTTTGTTACATTATAAATTCAAATCTTTTACTCCACCTCTTAGATAGGTCTAGTGTTTACCTTTACAAATTATAAATTATCTTTCCTCATAAGCCCTACTTTTAGATCACAGTTTGTAAGTTTTTGCGTATCTAAACGAGTTTCTTCAATTTAGTTTTTGTTTATATGCGACTGTTTATATTATACGTTTATAATTTGTTTTGTTTTAAGGTTTGTCATGCAAAACACTTCGAAGCTCGTCCCTAAAGTAACGCTCGAGATGATAGACCAGTAAGTATACATTTCATTTGCCTGTGGAAGTGAGGTCAACATTTAGGTTTTTGCTAACATGTTACGAAACGGTTTCTAGGATACCCGGCCAGTTGAACGACAGGCGGACAATGCTCGGTGAATTGAACTGGATATTTACAGCAATTACTGATACGATTGCGTGGAATACCCTTCCCAGAGGTACAGTTACTCATTTCTCATATGTCCTCGTATTTTTTGGGGTTGCAGCTAAGTGAATTATGGCTGATGGTTAAATCTCTGTAAGCAGCTTAATTAGTGATAGTGAAGTGATCGGAGCCTGTAGGAGGCTGAATCATTCAAGTTTTTAAGCCTAAATCGGAATGTGCACATTTTTGTGTGGATTCTTCTAATTTTTTTTTTTTTTCAATAACATCGAAACTTGATAAAAAATTGTTGTTTCCCTAATAAGGCTAAGGATGAGAGTAGGATCGTTTGAACGAGGCACCACAAGGGCGATCTTACCAAAAGATTATAAGAGAAAATGCAACCATTTAGTACATTGTGTTTGATGAATAGTTCTTTTTATTGAGTACCTGTAGTGAATAAATAATAATGTTGAACTTTGTGTACAGACTTATTTCAGAAACTATTCCGTCAAGACTTGTTAGTGGCTAGCTTGTTTCGCAACTTCCTACTGGCCGAGAGAATCATGCGTTCGTACGATTGTACGCCGGTCTCTTCTCCAAAGTTGCCACCCACTTATCAGGTAAGATAGTGTTGATCATTTTTGGAAGTTGATGTTTAAAGTTGGATTTAAAGAATGTTATATCAACCAAGCTGTGGGACAACAGAGGCAGGATAATCAGTTAATGGCACTCTCTATTGTCATGAGTAGATAGACAGCTAGTTGATGTATTTTGTTTTCGCAGCATCCCATGTGGCAAGCGTGGGATCTCGCGCTGGACCTGTCGCTCGCACAACTGCCCGGCATCAAGGAGAAGGACGAGCCGTTTGTGCACTCGCCTTTCTTCGAGGAGCAGCTCACCGCCTTCCAAGTGTGGCTCGGCCTCGGCTCGGAGCAGCGCAATCCGCCAGAACAGTTGCCCATCGTCTTACAGGTACTGCATAATGTTCTTGATGAGTTACGATGTATGCTAGTAGCAGCACTACTTGATTTATTTTGACATCTCAAAATTATTATTATTATCCAACATGGAAAATATCTGAACCATGATTTAAATTAAAACCTTGTACAGTACTATTTAGTGGAATGATTAACACTTATTTTTTATTAAATAACGAAGTAGTGTACCACGAGAAACTATATCAAACCCTAAATATTGGACGTGTACGTGGTACTTGTCAAAGAATTTGTTATTTTTTAATAAGGTTACGTTTATTTACCAGTCATCGAAGAACATAGTTCTTCTAGTTTTCAATATTACTTGGGCACTACAGATACCGGTACGTTTCCTTCTACAAAATAGTAAACACTTGTCACCTTGAACTTTGAACCCCAATGCTCATATTCGTGTTTGTTTCAGGTGTTATTGAGTCAAGTGCACAGATTGCGCGCGCTCGAACTTCTCGGACGTTTCCTGGACCTCGGGCCCCGCGCCGTAAACCTCGCCCTATCCGTCGGAATATTCCCGTACGTCTTGAAATTGCTCCAGAGTTCCGCACGGGAATTACGGCCGTTGCTGGTGTTCATCTGGGCCAAGATACTCGCTGTGGACAGTGTGAGTACCGTACTTGATACTACCATTCATTAATGCACTTATTCGTTGAAATGAGCTGAAATATAAAAATTATATCATTACTTCTAAAAACTGTGACTGTTGAGTGACTTCAAAAATTTTCCTGGATGGATCATTTTACTGCTTGGGTATTGTTTCTTGGTACGGTACCTTGAATAACAAAACTGTTGTTTTTATTTAGCTACCCGTAGACCTAGAATATAACTTCCTGATTTATGGGTTTAAATATCCTTTATAAAAGTGCTTGGATACTAGACCCACAATCTATCTAAATTGGTAGACCTAACCTATACATTTATAGTTTTATTTTATAAACCAAAGTTTATTTTCATCATATTGTGAGTTCATATAATGAAGGCATTTTACTAATATGTTGCGGTTTTGTTTTACAGACGTGTCAAGCTGATTTAGTTCGAGATAACGGCCACAAGTATTTCCTCTCGGTCTTACAAGATCCCTCGATGCCGGTATGTTATTTATTTTAAAAAACGGAGGCTTACTGGAATCACATTGACATGATTAATAAACAAAATAATGATTTAAAGAATATATTTTTTTTGATGGACGATATGAGAGATGGATGATAGATGATGATACATAGTATAAGCTAGTGATATGAGAAATAATGGGATGGGTACAGGTTGGAGAAAAAACGTAAGACAGAGCACAAAAACACACACGAAATGAACTGGACATGAGTGCCGGAGGTAGGTTTCACAAGAGTCAACAAACTCAAGTTTCCCGCTACCTTTTCCAGGGACTCTGAAGGAAATGATCACCAGGCAAAAATCACGGTAACATTAATAATAAATTGAAACCTACCATACTATACTTTAATTTTTTACCTCATTATTTTGCATATCACTAGCTTCTCCTACAATGTATCATCCATCTCTCATATCGTCTATCACAAATATATATTCTTCAAATCAAGTCGTACTTTCCAATAATGGAAAGTTTCGTTTATAACTTTCGAGTATGAAGGCCATCACAATGAGGTTGAGACGGTCGGATTGTTTGGCCGATCCATTATGCAAATGAGCAAACTAAGCTAAGTACGTCATCTAACGTATCATCCCGCATTCCAGGGCGAGCATCGCACGTTGGCCGCATTTGTGCTGGCCAGCATCGTCCACAACTACATCCAGGGCCAAGAGGCGGCGTTGCAAGGCAGCTTGGTGTCGATCTGTCTTGAACAGCTGGTAGACACCAACGCCACGCTGAGACAGTGGCTGGCCATTTGTCTCGGAAGGCTGTGGCACAACTACGACAAGGCGCGCTGGTGCGGCGTCAGAGACATCGCCCACGAGAAGCTGTACACGTTGCTGCAAGATCCCGTGCCGGAGGTGAGAGTCGAATTAAATGTTGGGTTTTTAGTTTACGAGGGAAGTAACCGACGGATACGCAAGTTTGGAAATAGAATTATCGTACAGTTTAGGGAAGGAGTCGGTATTGACGTTATAGGGAACTATTATAGAGTTGGTATGATTCTAGTTCAGTTCGAGTTTTTTTATTACTTTGAACACTTATTCCACTTCGCAATATGCAATCACAAGTCTAAAATTTTATAATTTATCAACTTAACGAACCTCCCGTTTGTTTCCGCCAGGTCCGTGCTGCGGCAGTTTACGCTCTGGGTACGTTCGTCAGTTCCGTGATCGAACGCAGCGAACACGCAAACAACATCGACCACAGTGTTGCCATGATGCTGATTAATACAGTGTCGCACGACATGAGTCCACTCGTCAGAAAGGTTCGTATTCAACAGCTAATTCCTTATTGATTAAACAATTGCAATCGTTCAGATCTAACCAGCCACGGCAGTTGGCCTAAACATCTTGAGCATCTTGGACTACACAATGAGTTCTGGAAGGAAGCTTCCACATGGATCATCAAACTCACGTTCCTCATTACTTTTTACTTTTTTATATGCTCTTTCCATGTGCTTCCTTCAACCTATACCCACCTAATTTTTTTAAATTTCATTTGTTCCTTTTACTTTGTATCATCATCAATCATTCATCTACGCAGTACCTGAAGAGCGTATACCAGATTAAAGTATACTTGGCTGTGTGACATGGGCTTGGATGTTTGGGCTTGGGTGTTCCAACCTTACCAGAATCCTAACTACATTTTACAACCATCCACTCATAAATAGGCCTACCTCCAAGCCTATGACACACAGCCGAGAATTCTTCATTCCGGTATACGCTTTTCAGCATCCCCCATCTATCGAATCCATCGTACATTGTTATTTTAAAAATCAAGCCCAACTATCCTGAAGTAGAAAAATAAGAACTTCGCTTCCTTGCATCTAACAACCCTCCTCGTTCGGCGTCCGCAGGAACTGGTTGTGTCTCTCCAGTGGATGGTCCTCTTCTTCGAGACGTCCATCCTGTCTGTGGCGATGGCCGAGGAGTCGTCTCACCCGCTCATCACGTCGCTCCAGCAGCTGCAGCTGTCGGACAACTTGACGCTGTCGCCCGGAGGCGCGGGCAACCTGCGTCGCATCGCCTCGCAGAACAAGCTCAAGACGATGTCGCCGGGCGGGCTGCTCACCGCAGACACGGTCGACGGGTTCGTCAACGTGTCGGCCGACAGGATCAAGAGGGTGTCGTCGTCGTCCTCGATCAGCAGTCTCGGTAAGAACGGACTGCTGCTCGATCGGGTTTGAAATTTAAATGAAATATTAATACAGGTTTAGTAATGGCCCGGGCCCTAATGTTATATTATTCAAATTATAACGATTGGGCATTTTCAAGTATTTAAATTTTGGCAATTGCCGGCATTTATTAAAAAAATTGAATTTATTATCAATTTGAAGATTTAAAACTGTACAATGCATCGTTCCCGGATTCATCGTTTTCCTGCTTGTGTCATTCATTTTTCCCAACCGCACTTCCATATAATCAATGCTAAATTTTCCTGGATGGATCGTTTTCCTGCATGGATGGTTGAAAAACGATGGATAGAGGTTTCACTGTACTTCAAGAGCACAGCTTATCCATGCAAAGTACGAACGTTGACGGGTATATTCCTTGCTCAGGCGGTCACAGCTCGATGAGCAACCTCCCGACGCTCGCTTACGGCAGCATCTACATGAAGATCTGGCACGGCATCACGGCCGTCGACCAGGACCCGTACCCCGGCGTCCGGCTCATGTCCACCACGGTCACCGGGCACATCAAGGAGAAGGTGCGGGAGGCGTCGGCCGCCAAGGAGGCGAGCGAGACCAAGCTGCTCTCGTCGCTGTCGCTGCCGCCGAGCCCCTCGTCCAGGGTCAGCTTCTTGGCGTGAGTCTTGGAATTATTTATATTTTATTTTCATTTTTAAGATTGAAGGTTTTAAATATAAGGCTTTTGAATTAGTGGAGTAATTTTAGTAAAGTTGATAGAAGTTTTGCGTTGGATCGTGTCGCGATCTCGATTTGGTTTCCGTATTTACGAACAATTCGTTATTGAGTTGGAATACGGTGAAAGATCTGTGTATTTGGCATGGGTTCAAGTCCCATTTAAGGCATGGGATGAGAAGGTACCAACTGTCCTAAATACCAACTGTCCTAAAAATCGACTGTTTTAAAAACCAACTGACCTAAACTCATATTTCTGAGCAACCGGTGCATGAGTTAAAGTGGGTTGTTTGACTCTCCCTTCAAAAATTTCATTCGACACAAACCTTACCCGCCTAACCTCAACCATCGTTAGAGCCTATACAACATTTGATGGGTGGTAACTATTTGTGAAGGGAGGAGCAAAACCCCCAATCTTACTTGTGTACAGGTTGCTCAAGAAGTAGCAGTTCAGGGGAGTTAGTTTTTTATGTTGGTCTTTTTTTTAGGCTAGTTTTTTTAGTTCATTTGATTTTTAGTAGGCCTACAGTTGACCAATCTCCCGTGGGATTTTGTAATCGTCATGTGGCTCATTGTCACTAGGCCTACATAGTTTCATTATCACCTGCTCATTTGTATCCCCAAATAACCTAGCCCAATGCTAACCAATCAATTTATTGTAGTGGTGAGTCACCGCCGATATCTGGCTCGGCTACCGACTTCCTGCGACTGGCTTCAAGGTCGTCGCACCTGGCTACAAGGTCACGGAAGCTCCTGCCCAATACGGTGAGTAGACTGCCCAGCTGTCGAACGAACGTCCTCGACGTGCATGCTCGTACTCTTGCCGATTACTCATTCTTCTTCTCCGTTTCACCCTCGTCAGCTCAGTCAGCTGAGGCACGCTTCAGATACAGGAGCAAGCTGCTGGGCGTGGTTTCAAATCCCGCATAAGGCATGGGTTTTTGTAATCGTCTTTTCATTTATCCTCACTTTATAGTTTCATAATCACAAGCTCATTCGTACCCCCGTATAACCTAGCTGTTGGTGGGGTCGTTAAGCAAACGATAATCATCATCATCTTCGTCTCTGTCACAGATCAACGAGGAGAGTGACGAAGCGAACCGCTACCGCAAGGCGCTCGTGACGACTCAGTTCGTCGACTGGAGCTCGAAGGACTTTGCTCAGCCGGCGAAACGGCACCTCGATGTCAACGACGTTGAGAGCGTGGCGCACTACGACCGAGAGTGGCGGTACCAGCGCAACGCGGGGCTGCGCCACGAAGCGAAGGACGAGCAGAAGCGAATCACGAGGGGGCGGCTGGAGTCGCAGGTGTTCAACACGAGGAGTCCGAACCAGCCGACCGTCATCGAGTTTCATCCGTACGACACGCATGTGGCGGTCGCCGGCAAAGAGTCGTTTGGGTAAGCCGAGTCTTGAAATTATTTTTCTATTATGGAGGGATATCGAATTGAAGATGTAAGGGATAGAAAATGTGTTTTCGGTTCTTAAGACATGGTCCCGACTTCTGATAGTACCTATAGGCCTAGTTGTAATTACATTAGTAGAATGTAATTTGGGTCATCAAGCAAACAATCAATAATTTATTTATTTATATTGGGTTTAACAACGCACTCTACAGATCACTACGATCTATTGGTGTCGGTGAATGATATATGAGATGATGGGATGATGAGATGAAAGGTTATTCTATTATGTGTTGTTGGATAATGGGAAGGAGTCAGTCGTGGCCTGTTGTTAAGGAACCATCCCAGTATTGACCTAAACGACAGAGGGAAACCACGAAAAACACCTGTCAGGATGGTCGACCATGGCGGGAATCGAACCCCGGCCTTCTGAATGAAGGTTCAGTGTATTAACCACTCAGCCAAACGTCTCAGTTCCATCAATCGTAATCGGTTGTTATTAACATGTATTAATGTACTCGACAGTATCTGGGACTGGTCGAGCGGCACGCGGGTGTGCTACTGGTCGAACCGCGCTCGCATCACGGCCATGGCGTACGTGAACGCGCACGACGTGTCGATGCTGCTGGTCGGCAGCGAGGACGGATCCGTGAGGCTGTGGAACAACCTGACGCCAGCGCCCGGCCACAAGGAGGTCAAGCTTGTCACGGCTTGGCAGGCGCTGGCGGACGCTCAGCCCTCCTCTCGAGGTACGCACAATTCTCACTCGTGATCGTTTTTTTACCGATGAACATTTGGATAAACAATTGGAAAGTAGGACTTGATTTAAAGAATATATTTTTGTGATGGACGATATGAGAGATGGATGATAGATGATAGATGATGATACATTGTAGGAGAAGCTAGTTATATGAGAAATGAACATGTTTTTCATCCAACCTGGATCCACCTCATTATTTCTCATATCACTAGCTTCTTCTACAATGTATCCTCATCTATCATCCATCTCTCATATCGTCCATCACAAAAATATATTCTTTTAATACACAATTGATAGTGTCACGATATTTCGAATGCAATATCTTTTCAGTTTTTTATAATACATGATCTAGGTTATTACGCCAATAATATAAAAAACGATTATCTTGTTACTTTCACTTGTATAATAATTTAACCGACCATAGATTCTATTCAATCAACTGTCTGCCTTCACTGTTTGTAAATGATCAAGTGTGGATTATTGATATGGCATGATCATGATCCAAGGCTAAGACTTGGCTACTCTCAGCGTAAGATCTTATTTCTCTGGCGAGTGGCAAATGAAATGTGTTGACCGTGCCGCGACGTAGGCAGCGCCGGCATGGCGATGGCGTGGGAGCAACGCACCCAGTGCCTGGTGGTCAGCGGCGAGGTGCGGATCGTCAGGCTGTGGGACGCGGAGACGGAGCTCAAGCTGCTCGACATACCGACCGGCAGCGACTACTGCGTCACCAGTCTGACCGCAGGTAAACATTGGGAAAATAGAAAAGTGAAAAGAGGAGTGTTTCGTTGATATTAAAAGTCCATGGGAGTTGATTTAGTGGAATATCAGGTTTTTGGTGATAAATTTTGAACGGTATGAGATATCAAAATTCTAAAAACAAGGAAACAGATATGTTTAATACTTTCAAGATGGTGTGAAAAATTACTATTCATCTCAAATTCAATAATTTGGTGGGCACTTTTTATCTTTTCAAGACCCAACGATAATTTAATTATTTTTCAAACTTCACATAAAATTAGGAAAATTGTAACAAATTGGCTTGTAAGCTTGTGAAATATTCCAAAATAACTGTGGTTAGTCGAGTTTGTGGTTAGTTAGACCCAACAGTAATTAAATTATTTTTTCAAACTTCACATGAAATAATGAAAATTGTATCAAATTGGCTTGTAAGCGTGTGAAATATTCCAAAATAACTGTGGTGTTAGTTCAATTTTATTTTTTATAAATAATAATTATATCATTTCATAAGTTGTGTGTTTTATGTACAGACACAGATTGCCACCTGATAGCGGCTGGGTGTGGCGACGGCTCGGTCAGACTGTTCGACCGACGTCTCCCGCCCAACGAGGGCCGAGTAATGACGTGGCGAGAACATCCGGGCTGGGTCGTCGACCTTCAGCTGAGAGACAACACCGTCATCAGTGGATGGTGAGTGAGGTGTTTCGTCCTAGAGACTGTATTATTTCAACGTTTACACTACGGTTTGAACATTGTAAAATTCTTTTTTCAATCTTCTGTTGATCAATCATTTGAAATAAAATTGTGATTGCTTATTTGTCACGATCGTGTAGGTATATTTCATGTTTGTGTTGTAACAAATATGCTACAACATACTGTTTTCTAGCTATCGGAACACATTTTTTATGATGCAAACAAAATTGAAGGCGGCTAGGTGATAGTAAATTAGTCCTAATGTGTAGTATGGTAATCTGATCTTAAAAATCTATAATAAAATATTTTAGCTGTCCTAGTTTAGTAGTTGTTTTTGGACCGGTATTATCAAGTCCGATTAGCTTTTGTCTGAGATTTGGTCAAGCAAATAGCATCGGTAACCATGGTGATAACAACTGCAAACTTCAAGCGAGAGCTAATCCCACTAGGTAATTCGGGCACTCAGTTTTTTTGCTTCCGTTTGCAATGTGACTCTTTTTACATTGGTAATTTATATACTTTTACAGCGTACAGGGAGACGTGAGATTCTTCGACCGCAGACGTAATTCGTCCATGTCGACATGTCAGACCTCGCAAGGCATGACGGCCATGGCTGTGCATAAAGAAGCAGACGCATTCGCCTGGTAAGAAATATTGTCAAATGAAATAATAATTTGATTCCCGCCATGGTCGACCATTCTACGTGGGTTTTTCCTGGTATCCCTCTGCCGTTCAATGCTTCTTGCTTCTTTGCTGACTTCTTCCCACTATCCAGAAACACCTGATAAAATAACCTTTCATCTCATTCACCGATGTCAATAGATCTTAGTAGCTGCCCCGTAGATACTGACGTCAGGTCGGGCATGGGTTGGAATCCCACATGAGACATGAGTTTTTGTATATGTCCTTTCAGCCATTATTTCTTTATCATTTCATCATCACCCGCTCATTCGTACCCAGTATAACCTAGCTGTTGGTGGTTTCGTTGAGCAGAATCCAAAAAAAAATTAGTCATCAGTACAGTGCATCGTTGAACCAAAATGAATAAAAGCAATAAATGTAATCGTGTCTCGATTTGCAGCGGCTCCGTGAACCAGTACATAAGCCTGTACAACTTGGACGGCGTGGCGTTGAACACGATCAAGTACCACGAGGGTTTCATGGGACCTCGCATCGGTCCCGTCAGCTGTCTCGCGTTCCACCCGTACCGCATGTGTCTGGCGGCCGGCAGCGTAGACAGCTCTGTCAGCGTCTACTCGATCGACCCGAAGAGATGACAGTTGCTGCACTACTAGCGCCGCACTCACCTGATCGCCGTACTGCGTTTCGTAACGTAGCCAGGTAACCGCAGCAGTCGTTTCGGCCGACGGTTGATGTATTCAGCTATGATGTAGCAAGCGTCGCAGCTTACTTGGAAATTTGTCTGCGTAAAAATCGTCAGGATGTGGGTCTGACGTTATTTTTATTTATTTATTATACAATAGGTTTTAAAGTTACGTCTTATACTTAACTGGAGCCTGGGTATAGATACCTAACATTTGGTTAAATACGATACTAGAGTGAGATCGCGTTTTGTGAAAAATAAAAATGTTAATTATGCTAATTATTAGTATGAGGTACAAAAATATCATTAGTAGAGCACGGGTGATAACATGTTAATCCGATCATTGCTTAATCGACAGATTTATTATTCGTAAAACCGTACCCGAGTGGATTCCATGCATGAACAACTCTTTATAAAACAGAATTACCGTATATAAAATATTAATTTCTGGTCCCCTTTATTTTTGTTACAGTAGGCCTATAGGCCCAACATCGATAAAAATAGTCATCAGAGAGTAATGTATAGAACAAATCAATCTAATAATCTGTGCCGCTTGCTACGGCTACGTCATTTTTTTCTTGACCTAGCGTAAGTGAAGATTATTCCAGAGTTTTTGATTTCTGATTTTAAAATGCCCATTCTTCAGAACCGGGTCTGCTAATTGTTCGAGTCGACTTGGTAAAAAATCTTTGAAAAGGCAATAGAACTAATTTACCTGTACCAATCTGAAATCTACATGAATTTCCATCTGTTAATGAATACGTAGTTGCTAGGTTAGGCCCCTACCATTTTTTTTTTTTTTTTTTTCAAATATCAAAACTTGATACAGAATCATTGTTCTCCAATTAAGGCCATCACAATATTGAAAGAAAAACGTAGAGATGTTTCATTTTGTAAATTTGACCTACTCAAATTATAGTTAGTCCAAGTGATGAATTACCGGTATCAAAATTTTGGAAATGTGACAGTGTGAGTTTAGAGGCATCAAGGCATTTCATGACTATCCACAGAATTCAAAGCGAAAAAAAATCAAGAAATCCAAAGAAATTGGCCAAAACAGAAAATAACAGCACTTTTAGACAATCAACTTTCATTGGTCTACTATTCAATGGGCTGTTGGAAACAGGTTATTAGTTATTACTTATTTCTCAAATCAAACAGGCATAGATTGCTAGATAGAATAGATTGCTATTTACGATTGATGGTGTTATATAATATATATTATGCTCAAGGCACGTGGTGGTTTGAGTGAAAATATTTTTCTGGCAGACTCACGACTACATGTAAAGGAGTTACTTTGAAATTTATTTATTTTAACATCGCGACTACATTTAATAAAACGGAGCTTGTTTTGTAAAACAACGACGATCGGTGTGACAACATGTCTTTTTTATACATACGACCGGACAATTGTATCACGCGAATCTGGTAGGTCTAGGCCTAATTAATTCTCGTTTCTGTGTCTTTTTGACGTCACACAACATAACGTTCAATCGAGTGGGCTGTTCAACTGCATGGTAAAATTCAGATATTCATTCAGGGTATCTCTTAATAACAACAAATGATAAAGATCTAACTGGCCTACTGATGAGAAATGCCTATCTGTAGTCGGTGATTGGTTGAATGTATAACACACTTGATTTCTGCCTCGGTATCAGGTGTACATAAACTGCCATCGCTAGCGATCATTACAGTTGTTTGAAAAACTTTGAAAAATAATTTAAAACAATCAGCTTTTAGTTAGGGGCTAATACCAAACAATGATGAAATAACTTCTAGCTCATGATTGCTGGCCTGATCCTGAATATATTAAGATTGTGGAACTGCTAAAACACTGCTTTTTCAATCGAGTTTCTGCCTTTCTAGCCGTTTGGTCAGTATGTCGATTCACAATTGTCTTAGTTTTCAGAAAGAATAAGATGATAGAAATATAGATTAAATCGTTCAAAGGCGTAAGACTGAATAACGGTAAATGGCCATTCAGAAACGAAGTCAAGTCTTGCGAAGTGCTACAACATAGTTGTGTGGCATTTTATCCCAAAATGTTTTGCTGAATGGTGAACCAACTAGGATACAACATGAAACCACACACTGTAATTGAGTGTGCTAAACATTCTTAAAACTAGACTGTTGATTAACGTTCAAACACCGTTTTTGTTGACAAACAAGAACAGCATTGACGTACCGGTACGACAAATTAATTTTGGTAGATGAGCTCATTGGTCTAATTTAATTATCAGCCTGAATTTTGCCCATTTCTCTCAACACCAATTAAAATATATGGTACCTGTAGTAGATATCTCATGGTACTAATATACTATATAATATCCTTATAAAAAGAAACACTAATTTATTGTTGATCTCAATATGTAGTGTTGTGTATATTTTATTGTTATGAGCTACGTTCGCGTTAGCTTACGTTAGAATAGGTACTGTAAGTGTTATATTTTACAGCAATGTGCTATTTATCACTGATTAATGATTACTCGTCATATAACCTATCTATGGTGGGGTTGCTTAAGCACCATTAATGATTACTGTAATGTCTATTGATTATGTAGATACAGGTAGTGTATATTTTCACAGGCACACCTTGCCTTTCCTACGTGTAGTGACTTTTAGATTGTTAATAAATAATATTAAATAATTTATATACTGTACTACTGTACACAATAACAATGAATAATTTATTGAATTTATTAGGGTATTATGATGTATCCCCTGAATAGTACTGTAAGCTACCTGTAACCAATTATTGAAAGAGCAGAACATTAACTATTTTATACTATGAAGTTTGGCTCGAGAAAGTTGAAATGTAATGTGTACAAAAAAGTTAGAATGGTAATAGACTAGCGTAAAATTGATTCAAATAGTAAACTTGTATGTTAGAGTATTTCAATTTATCCATGTACTATATATATATGTATAGAGAGAGTAACGCTCCTTAGTTTCAAGTAGGGCCTACACACTAGAATTTGAAAAATGTGATTGCTCATATTGCTGTTACAATCTTTGCTAGTTTATAAAAATCAGACTACATTACAATATTGCAATACATATATCAGATAATTGGTAGGACAAAAGGGTTTTACTCGAAGATTTGACTGATTTCCGTTTTAAATTAGGCTACAACACGAGCAGTGATTATATTTTATTTCCAGTTGTAAATACACTGTAAATGTTAAGTCTGGTAATTAACTACCGTACACAATGTGATTGAAAGATTGAACAATCTGACTGATGATTCATCACGTCTTCTGAACTGTAAGTGAAACACTATGTATAATAAAAGTTTGTTGCCATTTCAGTCTTGTATTAATAATACATCTTTTGCTGCTACCCGACTCACGACTGAATCCGCTAGCGATGACACTCGCAATTCCTCATCCTTAACATTATATGTCTTCTTTACGAGATTTATGTCCGTAAACTCGTGTAACCGTTCAATATCTACTTGTTCACCATTAACGCTTGACAATAACGACTCAATATTATTTTCACCCACTTTCTCAAGTCCTACTACCAATACGTTCGTGTCTGTGTTTGCGATCCCAAAACGATTGAGCGAGTCGGTTATCTTCCTGGTTATGGACAGATTAAATAGAATTTCAGCAAATACTGATTTCGTGACCATGTTCGAGAGTTTTTGTTTCAGTGCAGCTTTATTGGCTGCCACTACGATTTGCACTGGATCTATGATTAAAGAAGGTTTGACGAGGCAGCATGAGAGGGTGCCAGCCTTAACCTTAACTCTGAGATCGGGAACATTTGTAACATTCTTCATTAAAGCTATGTTAATTATTAATGATGTTTCACTATCCAAGTGCTCTCTATAAACTGCCATATTAAATGACGGTAAATTTACGTTCAAGGGAAAACTGATAGTGATAATACGTCAGAATATCAAACGTCTCTATAAAACTTCGATGACAGAATCAACCCGGAATCATTGAAAACAACATGTGTTTTGTGTTGTCAGTTTTGCAACCTAACCACACAAAATCTTGCTTGAAAACTGTTTTATCGGCTGCATTCCGGTCATGCCCCAGGTTTATTAAATATTAAATCCTAGGGCACCGTGTCCTAGGGTGTAGGGGCTACTGAAAAAATATGTCGAAATTATGTTTACACGTCAGTCTGACAAAGTCAGCTAGCTATTCGGGCACGATTTTCATTGCTGAATGAGACAAGGCTCCCGCTCGATATGTTGAGTCCCGTTATAGGCCTAGGCCTACTTCTCAGCGCATGTGATGTGACGTAAGACCGACATTGCATGTCTACATTTTTACTGCTGCCGAATTGTCTTGTTTATCGCGAGCTGCCTGACCTCGTTTTAATGCGGACTCATTATTCAACCGCGGCTTCCTCGGGATATGTTGAGCATTGCCAGGACACAATAATCTTGGCATAAACGTCAGCTAGCATGGCTTTCTGTTCGTGGCGTAGTAAAGAATATTACAAGAACCATTTTCACACAGGTAAGAAGAATCAATTATAGCCGAATATTGGTTCCATTATGTACTATCAATAATATCTATAATATCTAGGGTTTGTTTAAGGCTTTTTTCATTGTCATCAGTGATGTAGTTTTTTCATATCTTTACTTACATAACAATAATAATGAATAAAATAATGTGTCCCATATCATTTTAATTTTAAATTGATCATAGACATATGTTTTACATAATAATGTGGAAGTCTGAATGAATAATAAATAAGTGGGTAGATATTTGTTAGAAATTTTAAATATTTTCTGATGATTATTAACCCTTATGCATAATAGAATGTAAATATTATGATCTAACATTCTTTACAACTTTTAATTTATATTGTATATACTTTTGAAATACTAGAATTTAGTCGACCAAAAATAAAATGAATGCTATTATTCTTACCAATTGTCACCGATATTAGAGTGTCGAATAAAAATATATAGTCCACTTGGGTCTACCATACCCATGACATTGAATTGGTACAAATTCAATGGCTATGACCATGACCATGACCATACTTCTTTGACCATACCATATTTTACTATTTTAATGATGATGAATTACCAATTATGCATAAGTGTTAGCTTATGCATATTTCTTTGTCAATTGATTGTAGATAAAATTGGATGTAGTGATATTGAAGGAGGGACTGAAGACTGGCTGATAAGTGTAGAAAATACTGT
This sequence comes from Brachyptera putata, assembly GCA_907164805.1. Lineage (NCBI taxonomy): Eukaryota > Metazoa > Arthropoda > Insecta > Plecoptera > Taeniopterygidae > Brachyptera > Brachyptera putata. Next base: position 22,558,340 of record OU015469.1, on the reverse strand, counting down.
TTTAAAAATATTGAGAATCTGTAGACGTAAGAGTTATATGCTACATTTTTGTATTACAGGGACGTACGTGTGCTCCGAATGTGGTCATGAACTGTTTTCGAGCCGTTCCAAGTTTGAGCACGACACACCGTGGCCGGCGTTCACTGAGCCCGTTCATGCTGACTCGTTGAAGAAGGTGCCCGAAGACGGCAGGGATCTCGCGTTGAAGGTATGACCTTCGATTCCTGCGTAAAGTCATATTATTGAGCAATTTTTATGTTTTTGTAGCAATTGTTATGTTTTTTGTAATTGAAATGTTTTTCATGTTTTTGGATTTTAAGGAAAATACTGTATTGGACACTTTGATGTACGAGTTCGTGAGAAAATATCAATCTTCATTTCCTGATAGGTGGACATTTTGGTACTATCACTAGCACCGTATTTTTTTCAGTAGGAAATGTAATATATAATCTGTACTGAGACGCATGGACCAGTAGCTAGCACGGTGAACCATCATTCAGGAGATCGGGTATAAAATAAATGGATAAATCGGGGATTTATCGTTTGAATTACAGCAAAATTGAATTTACAACGGTTTTCTCCTGTAATTGGTTCAGTGTGTTGAGTAGGTTTGGCGGTGATATTGTTACCCTGCTTGTTTCCTATCCCACAGGTGTCGTGTGGGAAATGTGGTAACGGGCTGGGACATGAGTTCCTACAGGACCGTGAAGACGGCGGCTCCCGATTCTGAATATTCAGTCACTCCTTGAAGTTTGTGCCGCTCAAGAAAGAGAGTAAGTTTACCGTTGCTCAATTCAATTCAAGAAACGTTTAATTTTATTAGTTGATGCTACCGTGGCAAATAATGATCTGAACAATGGGGGATGCTGTAGTTTAAATAATTGAACTATGTATAAAGCTACTAAGCATAACAATGGGTATAGCCTAACAAAAAGTCTTGCTTGTTAGTGGAAATATTTCCATAATCTGTAAGCATGTCTATATGAAAGTGTGTGATTTTATGTTTTTGTAGATGGCGATAAAACTGCCGAGGAGTCGACTAACAAGCAATAATAATTCTCGAGTCAATACACGTGTTTTTGAGTTACTCGGTTTGATCACGTATGAAGACGTTCGACGAAAGCCTCAATCGGCCCGTGGATGTCAGATGTCAGATCGAACCATATCTAGGAGACAGTGTAATATTGTATATTTCTATTTTATATATCATGTATCATAATTATATTCCTATTTTATTTGTAAATTGTATTTTAAAATGAAGTATTAAATTGAATTTGTCTGCTTAGTATTCTGCAAGTCTCGACAATGTAAATATTACAAAAATCTATTTTCATTCCTGACTTCATGTTACAGGGATAGGCTACTACATAATCTCAGTAAAATGAAGTAAAGTTTATTAATATATGGCTATGGATAAACAGAAATATAATGACAAATATGAGATAAAAAGCCCGAATTAATAATTAACAACTTGGCAATTAAAGGTAAGATTAGTGATGCAAAATAATATATTTTATCATTGCTGAACAATACATTCCATAATCAGAGGTTTAGCCAATTGGATGTTGATAAATCCAGACCCAAACAATATAACTCTTTGAATTATAAAATGAAGCTCTTCTTTAATGCATTTACCTGATGATTAGATCTGGTTCAAATCATAAATTCGATCTGCGGCTTCATTTTTTTATCAATGGAAACCAAATGTGGGATCCTAAGTACTCCTGCTGCTTCGTTCTGAATAAGCTGGAATTTAACTACTTGTACTTTCAAACCTTTTCTCAAAGAAAAGTATCATAGTATGTAATTAACATTTTCTAAAAATGTAGCCAAGTTGGGTAAGTCCATTTTTGGATGAACTCAATTTGACCCTGCTTGGAAACACGAAAGTGTTTTTTCGCGCTTCACAGGTCAAATGACAACTCACATTTTAAAGAAACTTGGCACAATTGGTTTAAGCAACTTTTTGAGAAAAATCGTTTGAAAATATTGAAAATTTCCATAAGGATATTTTAGAGGGACCTATTTGTCATTTTCTTTGAATAAATTGAAATTTGTACGGAAGCTAAGCACCCACATGATGCATATTATTCCAGAGGTTTACTTGAATCGGATGAGCCGTTCTGAAGGAAAAAATTAAAATTGAATATTTTTACATCAAGCTGAACGCTCTTTAAAATATCAGTAACTGAAACCAATTAGCTCATAGAACGATTAAAATATTCAACAGGTAGGCCCAAGTGGGGAAAGCAATGATTTAATAGTTTTAAAATCAAGGTGTGTGTATAGATCTCCATTACATTCTACATAAAGTCTTGCATATGCTGCGATTTCCTCTTAGCGATAATGAAACAAAATTATTGGAAAGTGTAAAATATCCTTACTGTACAAATATGCTCAACTTATCTTACTGTGGAATCTTTTAACGAGGATTCTTGGTGTGAAGCACGGTTTGAAGGCTGTCTGTGACTGAACACGTAACAACTTGATTCTCATTGTTTCTTGCATATATTAGATTACAATTTACAACACACATAAGTTACAGATAACATTGTAACTAGGGGTACATTATTAACCTCATTTTGGTATATTTGATCTATAGGGATGATCGATGGTATTTTTGTTCATGATGATTTTTTAATGTATTTTGTAAGGTAACTCGCTTAACAGATGAACGTTTTAAATGAAAATTTGTCATTCCACATTGAAAATATATATTTTTTTAATGAGAGTAAAATTATTATGAAATTAAGCTTGTCTAAAATGTATTAATTCTTTTTAAAGATGATATTTCTATTTTCTTCAGTATTTTAATCTCGCAAAACTCGATGATTGCAGAAACAATTAGAAAAGTTACTTGTAATAAAACATTAATTTAAAAAATGTTTCGCCTTTCCTATTCGTGAATTGTCATACACCACTACATTGCGGGTTGCATATATTCCAAGCGGCAAAAGACCGACAAACAAGAAGTGTGTTTGTATTATTATTTATCGTGAGTCTTCAGTCCTTTAAAGAACACGTTTTACCATTTAAGGTCACATCTGGCTGAAGAAAAAAACTTGTATACCTAACTGATACACATTTTGTTCAAATATTAATTTCCTAAATTACATTCATTTCTATGTCATACTTTTATTTGCTCCACGCAGTCGCTATAGACAAACAGTGAAACAGGGCCATCATTCGTTAGTTGATTGGAATAATGAGCGCAAAGGAAGAAAAACTTTTTCATCATTATTGTTTCTCTAGCAAACGTCATTCCAATTGAATAATCGTGCATTTCACGTTTCATTTTAACGAAGTTGGAGATTTCATTAGTTCTGAAGTTATTTTCGTGAGTGGTGATCAGTTAAACGCTGAACAAAGTTCGAAATCATCAAAATGAATGTCTGTTTACTTAGTGTATATGAGATGAGTTTTTGTAATACAAAATTTCAAAGGTCCCAGGTTCGAGTCCCGGTCGAGACGTATCTTTTATGACATGGCATATATATATATATATATATATATATATATGGTAAGTCTACTTTTTCGGAAATTTGCCCTTCTTTGATGAGTGTGGTTGGTTCTAAAAAGAACCCTTCTACTCGACGTTTCGGCGAAAAACTGTTCGCCATCTTCTGGAGTCGTTCTTGTCTCGTGGAAGTCCTTGAATCCTTAATTCAAGGAGACAAAGAACGAGACAAGAACGACTCCAGAAGATGGCGAACAGTTTTTACCCGAAACGTCGAGTAGAAGGGTTCTTTTTTAGAACCAACCACACTCATCAAAGAAGGGCAAATTCCGCAAAAGTAGACTTACCATATATATATATATATATATATATATATATATATATATATATATATATATATATATATATATATATATATATATATATATATATATATATATATATATATATATATATATATATATATATATATATATATATATATATATACTTATTATCAATATATTAATGTCAGTCAACCTTTGCTTCGATTCCGTGCAGCACACATAACTGTTGTTGTATCATCCAAGTATGATGCATGACTTTGTTATGCTATGGCGTGAAATCACATTGTATGGTAATACTGAAATGCTAATTATTTCTACCATGGTTAAACTAATAATGGTCGATTTGTCATTCTGGGTGTAACAGGTACACAGGTGGGAATAAAATGTAGGTGGGGGGGGGGGGGGGGAGGGGTGAATAATGAGATTGAAATTGAGATTAAACAAGTGGAGTTGTGGCTTGGTAGATCTTTTTGAGAATGTCTATGTACCTATTTTTTTTTCTTGTGACAATAAAAAAGAAAAAAATGAAAATATTTTCTGGTTGTTCGATTATTTAATATTGATGATTAGTTGATTGATTATTGTTCGCTGAATGACCTCACTAACATGTGTGTTATTTGGGAGTATGAATTAGCGGGTGATGATGTTTACAGAAATCTTTGCCGAGAACCCTTGTCCGAACTCACTTCAGTGACACGGTTGCCCGGTGAGACACGTGCATTTTTAAAACGGTTGAATTAATATTATCATGAAAATTAAAATTTGGTGGAGGTGCCGGGTTTATACACAGTCCAGTAACGTTTCTAAGGCTAGCAGTAGTAAATTATATTAATTAATGAATCTAAACTATAAAGTTTATAAGTATATGAATCTTACAATTTGTTTGTAAGATGTCCAACGAGGTTTATATTACTTATTCATCATAATAACCTTTCTTATGGCTTTGTCTCTATTGAGTCTCAATTGCTTTTCAAAGCCGATAAATAAAAATGAATACACGTTTTTATTTTCCACTCCGACTGCAAATTGATACACATATGCTCTTTCCTTCTGAGCTAACGAGGGGGTATCTTTCAATGATATTAATGTGTGTGTAATGGTACAGATGGAGGTTGAGGGGTATATATATATATATATATATATATATATATATATATATATATATATATATATATATATATTAGATACATGCAGGATATAGATATCCACTAATTCATCGCCAAATAATTAACCTAACCATAGTTGCATGAGGTCAATAAGCAAACAATATATATTTTTTTCTATTCTATTCTCAGTTTAACTTGATGAGAAGCAAGTATTTACCCAACCCAGGGTATGCAATTACATTGCGCATCGAGTCATTTACGTCATCTCGTTCACAATTCAACATTCTGTACTCGAATAAACTATACGGCGTGACGTCATCTGGTTCAGACTGCGCAAATTGAACGCGTTTTCCTACAGGGGAATGCCATACTTGTACATTTTGAAACCGTATACTCAGTACCGTATATTCATCCACACAAACACGACTAGAAAACCTCGTTTTCCCTCCGCTATAGCACGTTGGCATGAATGTCATGTGGGTTCGATACAGCGGCCTTGAATGTGTCTCGTGTGTCGCTTCGTCTTCGAAGAAAATAACCCCATTTACTGTCCGCTTAGTAGGCCAACTAGTCTGTTCGAAACACATACTCACCTTTCAACGACTCTCCCGAGCGATCGTCTCTCCATCAATTAATATTACCGACCGGTAGTTTCGACCCTTTAATATTATTTCTCAAATACTCACCTTAAACGACTCTCCCGATCGATCGTCTCAGTATCAATTAATATTACCGACCGGTAGTTTCGATCCTTTAATATTATTTCTCACATACTCACATATTCATCTTCAACGACTCTCCCGATCTACCGTCCCCTCTATCGATTAACATTACCAATCGGATGTTTCGATCCGTTATTATTTTCTATATATCTATTGACGGTCTCGATTTTACTTCTTCCATATTCATTATCACTAACGATAAGGTATGCCGATCAATCGTACATTTTTCTAGTGTTATTCGAGGGTTCGACCGACTGTCTCCACCTATACATTAATTAGAACGATCGAGTGTGTCGATCCATTAACACCGATTTGAAGATATATTATAACTCTTCCCTATACCGTGGAATTATAATTATAACATTCCGAAATATACGGGTCTGAGAGTCCTGAGGGCGATTGTCCACACTTCCTCGTTCGATACGGGAACCCGTGTGAGAAATTAAATCAACAAAATAGGGGCATCTTCGATTAATAATTTCTGTTTTATTGTCAATATCAATTAAATCCTCGTTATCGGGACGTTGAACTGATTTGAAGATTTATAAAAAAAATGTATACAAACTAAAATTAAAAATTATATGGGTTAATGGATAAATGATAGAACTAGAAGTTCATGTTGTTAGTGATAATTGCTAGGTATAAGGGGGTTCTAAAGCCACAGCGTAATACTTCCAGGGGCAATATATATATATATATATATATATATATATATATATATATATATATATATATATATATATATATATTCTCGCGGATTGTGTGAATATGTCGTTTTCTCGGGTTGACTCGCGATTTTTCTTTTGGGATAGAATTGCGGTCCTATTCGGGACCTTGTCTTCCTTGACGACCAATTCTTCCTTAGAAATTACAAATTTGAGTAATCACACTATATATATATATATATATATATATATATATATATATATATATATATATATATATATAATTAGCTTAGTGCCAGAATTACATTCAGTAAATTAGGTTTTAGTTCGCTATTCCATGAATAATCTTGTCACTTTTGGTCACCCATGCATTTTACTTGAATAACCACGACGGTGTAAAGGTAAATTTGAAGACATACAGCTAACCATAGCCAACTATGATTTTATTTGCTTGATGCACGTTTCAATCTTGGCAAAAAAATATACAATTTTATGCTCATCTAACATGCAACATATAAAATGACATCCGTAAACATTTCGTAGAATAACTGCTATAACTGAGAAATTATGCTTTATCTTGAAATAGCATAATAAAAATATGCTCACACCCTGTGTAAGGTTACTAACATTACAAGAAATTGTCTGAAGTTGACAAGAGTGGTCTGGGTTAGACTTTTTGAAAAAAGAAAATACAGGTTTTTTCGTAATACATTTTAACGATTCGAGATTTCAACATTCTAAAGATACTAAAGTGGTAAGCATGGAACCCATTACAGTTACAATATAGCTTCTTCATTTACACTATGATTTACACTGCCAATATTTTTTTTTCTGTATTCAGTTTAAATTAAAAAGAATATTCGTGGAGTGTCGTGTAGTTTTTCGTTCATAGATAGACTGATAAAAATACATGTGGTTTCACATTTATTAGAATTTTTAATTGATGATGATTATTGTTTGCTTAACGACACCACCAACATCTGCTAGGATATTTGCAACGGTGACAAAGCGGTGCCGTAGTTGACTGGGATAATGAGGGCGTCTTATTTAATATCGCTATCCGTTCGGAGGTTATTATCAGTACCGACCGCTTGTAACTTGTAAATTCATTTTACATTTTATATTTTTGTACAGATAGCTATAATACAGATATGGTACTATTCTCTTGAAAAATTAGAGTGAAAAAAAATACTATAACAATGACATCTTTATTTACCCCCTTGGTAATATTTGCTAAAAAAAATATTATAGAAATAAAAAGACTGTATGACTATGACATCTTAATTCATGATTTTGGTTGGATTTTAGTTTTACTAGATTTGACGGTGAAGGTAAAATTAAATATACTGTGTCTGTAACAAATCTATTTTCTCATAACAAAATATGAACTTCCCTCTACTGTGTCGGTATACTTCAAACCACGAATGTATAGGCGCTCACGAACTGTCGTTTCGTGTATACAATAACACTGACGATTGGTAGACTCGATCCGTTGTCGTTTACGTCGAGTATAGCTGTGATAAGCCCGTTATAGGTGTAGTGCAGGTTTCTAGAATAAATTTCATGAGAACTGAATTAAAACGGGTTTATTTTAAATTAATATATTCTTTTTTAAATATTGATAATTTATTTCAGCTAGGTAAATTGATGTATTTAATTTTAATGCGAAATCACTGCCCAATAATTTGGTTACCTTGCGACACAGATTAATATAGGAGTAAATATAGAGTAATTACTTCGAAATAGAATGAAATAAGAATGAGATATCAGATATGAAGGAATAATGGAAGATTTGGACCAACGTGATGAATTATTTAAATGAAAAGATAATTAAAGGTAGATTCTATTGATTCTAGCTGTTTTGACTATATTATAGAAGTGTCGTTTTTACGTTCAAGGATTAAACTTATTATTGAAGATAATCAATTCAATTATTGTTGTGAATAATGCCCGTTTTTTTATTATTTTCTTCTCATTTTTCTTTTCTATTTTACAATTATATTAAATTTTATCAATCATTTACCTGTAGTTAAGCTATGTTCATGGAGCTATCAGTTGTGTAGATCACCTATTACTCCTACTATTCTAAGATTCAAATATTGGAAGACTATAATAATTCAACATTTTAAAAATATCTTTCAAATAATAGTAAAACTTCTGTTGTTTATTTTGAATCATGATCATGCAAGTTATTATTAGATCGTTAATTTGAATCTAATTGTTTTGAAAGTGAAGATGTTTCGTTGCGAAAAGTGAAGGCTTCGTTTGATTTTAAATGATACCAACGATGTCATTTTATAAATGGTTTTTTGTTTACTTTTTAATCCAAGTGATTTACTTTCCCAAAAAATAGAATCATCTTTCAGATAAGATTTACACGTTGAATTTTGAACTAAGAATAACTAATTAGAATAAGTGTAACAACTCGGAAATAGATAGGCTGAATAGGCAAAAACATGGCCGCTGCAGTCGCTATGACGGCTCTCTTTCATATATAGGCTCTCTACTTTGACCATTCCAACAATTTACACTTTCTTTTTCATGTTCTAGGGATCAACTTTTTCATTCATTATATTTACAGCACTCTCTTCTAAACTAACCAACTGTTCTGGCCTCTTTTACTCTATTCTCTAACACACTATGAGTTGCATCCAACTTTGAAATACACCTACACGGCACTTGATTACAATTAATTCTGCATACACTTAATTTTGATTTATAAATAGGTTTATTAATACGATCGTGAACTTTCCTTTCGTTCCATTCACATAATTATACAGTAGGATTAAGACCAAGTTTTTATTAATTATTTCAATTCCTGCAAGTCATGGCAACATTGCAAACAAAAATGCATCTCATCGCATTTCTGCAATCAGTTGATCTTGACCGTGGTTCTCTTTCACGAAAATAACCCATTAATTTCACCTCAATTAAATCACTAAAGCAGTAATTATAGTGTCATTAGAATAATTCTATAATGATGATTGATCATTATTCGCGTCATCTGTGCACATAATTGATTTAAAATACAAATCATTGGCGTAGAAAGTGTTTCAGTTATGATAATGATAACAATTGGTTATTATATGGGTCCCGTATCGAATGAGGTTATGTAAGGACTAATGGAGCGTGAAATTAGTTGATGGGATGAAACTGTTTACTGTTTAACACTGCGAAATATTATCATAATACATAAATTAACAAAATTGGTGAGATGAAAGTAAATTGAACCGCGTTGTGCGCTTCAAATAGTTGGAATGAAGATGAATCTTCTATGCGCTTTTTGTAGCATATATGTATATACATGTGTATATTTGAGGTTTAAAAAAAATGAAAATCGAAGTGATGAAAAATAATTGACCCTATACATGTGTATATTTGAGGTTTGAAAAAAATGAAAGACGAAGTGATAGTAAATAATCGACCTTAATCGTTTTGTATTTTCATTAATTACATTCATTAATTTGAAGTTTCAACATTTCAATTTCGGTGACGTAACATTTAGAGAGGATTCAGGAAGAGCTCAATTCGCAAAATCTTTCTTACCAATAAATGCTTCACTCACTATCCATTTATTCAAACCCGAAACAACTTTACTATTGACGAAGTCTTTCATAAGAAAATTGTTAGAATTATTAAAATGAGTACACAAAACTAAGCAACACAAAAACGAAACATATTCAAAACCACGGAAGAAGAAGTTCTTTTACCAAATGAATAATTCTAAATACTTTTCTGACCATACAGGTCAGAGAAGTATTTAGAACTCAACGTTTTTGAAAGATGTATTTTTGTTTCTAATCGTAAATCTCGTTATTGAAAATTATTTAGCCTCAAAATATCAAGGCTATATGCAGATATTGTTGTGAAATATTGTAATATTATAATAATATGTGTTTGTTATATTGGTAGACAACCTTCCTCTTTTGTACATACAAATTCAACTACAAGCAACAAGTATACTAAAATAGGCAAGGTCTGGGTAGCGTTGCGTAATCTAATTCATATAGAAAAACCTATTCTCATGAGCTAAAGCCAAAACTCTCTGTATACAAAGTTAATGGTGAGAAACAAAATAATTTAATTAGTATTTCTTTGCAGATCTATCTGATGATAGCCGTGTGACTGTGACTTTGAACTGCTAGTTAAACACAGTATGTGTTGGTTTTGTTTAATGAATAATATAATGAGTGAAGTTGGAAGAATAGGAGATTATAAATGCATTCTTCTCCTCGACTAAGTGCAGTTAGATGAACGAAAAGTTTTGGTTTTATGGGAATTGTGAGATACTTCATTTGTAGTGTGTTATCACAAAGTTCTTAATTTATTTTGTAAGTTTTTGTATTTTTGTGGACTTTATATTTGTTTGTTGAACTCCGCTAAATCGACTCCCATGCACTCTCAACAACATAAAAAAATTACACAAGTGAATAGATTAAATATTGCCTTGAAATAGTATTTAGAAATGTTCTCAGATGATTTTTGTGTTTGAAAATTGAAATTAAACTGTATGTGCCATGCTTTTTAACTGTAGAAAATAACCGAGTGTAAATATTCAGCCTCTAGTATTGATTTACATGGTGTCATGTCAAGTTAACACACTTTCAAACATCGAAACCAAAACACAACAACATTCTTTACTATTTGTTTGCCATTTCAATGATGACTGACTTCAAAGTAGTTTAACTCGTTGACTTTACAAATCGCTGATGTCTTTTACACTTTATGCTAAAACTATTAATGAGAACGTCGTAGAAATCGTTAATAAACTTGACGAAGTCCAAGAGTAGCTGGAAGAGATTTCTCTGTATAATTTTCTTAGAAAGAATTGTCAAGATATATTCTATGTTGTTTATAACACAATGAATTGATGCATCAAACATTGACGAATTCAGATTCCAAGTATTTAGTATATGAATATATATAGATTTTTTTCATGAAAGATTTTTTATCTCTCAGTTTTTACTATATAATTTAAATAAGGATCTTGTACTTCGTTACGGTGTGTGACCTACAATTTGAAATCTGCAAATTTGAACATTATTCCCTGAAAATGTAAACTCGTACAAGACAACTAGTTCCTTCGATATTATACTCAGCAGTAAATGTAAAATACTATAGAGCCATAGTCACCCAAACAAGTTTTACATAGATTATACAGTTAATACAGTCAATTAGTAGTACGAAATGAAGTTGAAAGATTAAAAAGGTAGAACATGAGGAAGTACAAGATTGAGCGTCGATTCGAGTTTCACTTCGGTCAAAATCATTCATTCCATTCAGGGAATAGAAGTTCTAGAAGAAAATGGAAAATCCGTTTTCTCCAAAAACAAGTGATTGCATTATTCATTATCACTAAACTTACTAGTTTACTATTTACAATTTGAGGAATAGTTGGATTTAGACCAATAATTTTAGAGTGATGAGATTTTCCCTCTTGTAGCCCGTGCTAGCGAACCTATAGTGTTTTCCTCATATCCTTAATTCGGACTGAGAAGGCTCCTTAAGAGCAAGTGACGAACGTTTTCTCTCCCCATTATCCAGAGCGCATAGTAAAAAATCTTCCACCTCATCCTTCCATCATCTTATTCATCATTCACTGACCCACTAGGTATAACTCCGGATCTGATGTCAGGTTCTCTCGCGAGAGCCAAACCGCGATCGACCGAAGTTGCAAAAATCAATGGCATAACATAAGTTAAGAGCGATAACGGGAGAACGGCGAGTCGGGTCGAGATCGAATTGGTACCAGCAGATAGGTATTGACAAGACGAACATTTCGTCGTTACATCCATCTCGTTGTGAATCTCCGTTCCTGCACGGCGGAAGAAACAAAAATTTAACATTGTTTTAACATTGTATTCCCCATAAGCGACCTCCAAATCGTGATTGTCGGGGAACGAAATTTTATATCGACAATGGGTAAGCAGTGGTGTATAGATGGTCACAGACTACACGCGTGGTGCCAGTTGCGTCCGGATCTGATGTCAGGTTCCCTCGCGAGAGCCAAACCGCGATCGAGCGAAGTTACAAAAATCAATAGTCAAACTTAGGTTAAGAGCCATAACGGGAGCACGGCGAGTCGGATCGAGACCGAATTAGTACCAGCAGATAGGTATTGACAAGACGAACATTTCGTCGTTACATCCATCTCGTTGTGAATCTCCGTTCCTGCACGGCGGAAGAAACAAAAATTTAACATTGTTTTAACATTGTATTCCCCATAAGCGACCTCCAAATCGTGATTGTCGGGGAACGAAATTTTATATCGACAATGGGTAAGCAGTGGTGTATAGATGGTCACAGACTACACGCGTGGTGCCAGTTGCGTCCGGATCTGATGTCAGGTTCCCTCGCGAGAGCCAAACCGCGATCGACCGAAGTTGCAAAAATCAATGGCCAAACTTAGTTTACGAGCGATAACGGGAGAACGGCGAGTCGGATCGAGAGCGGATTGGTACTAGCAGATAGGTATTGACAAGACGAACATTTCGTCGTTACATCCATCTCGTTGTGAATCTCCGTTCCTGCACGGCGGAAGAAACAAAAAGTCAACATTGTTTTAACATTGTATTCCCCATAAGCGACCTCCAAATCGTGATTGTCGGGGAACGAAATTTTATATCGACAATGGGTAAGCAGTGGTGTATAGATGGTCACAGACTACACGCGTGGTGCCAGTTGCGTCCGGATCTGATGTCAGGTTCCCTCGCGAGAGCCAAACCGCGATCGACCGAAGTTGCAAAAATCAATGGCCAAACTTAGTTTACGAGCGATAACGTGAGAACGGCGAGTCGGATCGAGAGCGGATTGGTACTAGCAGATAGGTATTGACGAGACGAACATTTCATTGTTACACCCATCTCGTTTTGAATCTCCGTTCCTGCACGGCGGCAGAAACAAAAAGTTAACATTGTTTTAACATTGTATTCCCCATAAGCGACCTCCAAATCGTGATTGTCGGGGAACAAAATTTTATGTCGACAATGGGTAAGCAGTGGTGTATAGATGGTCACAGACTACACGCGTGGTGCCAGTTGCGTCCGGATCTGATGTCAGGTTCCCTCGCGAGAGCCAAACCGCGATCGAGCGAAGTTACAAAAATCAATAGTCAAACTTAGGTTAAGAGCCATAACGGGAGCACGGCGAGTCGGATCGAGACCGAATCAGTACCAGCAGATAGGTATTGACAAGACGAACATTTCGTCGTTACATCCATCTCGTTGTGAATCTCCGTTCCTGCACGGCGGAAGAAACAAAAATTCAACATTGTTTTAACATTGTATTCCCCATAAGCGACCTCCAAATCGTGATTGTCGGGGAACGAAATTTTATATCGACAATGGGTAAGCAGTGGTGTATAGATGGTCACAGACTACACGCGTGGTGCCAGTTGCGTCCGGATCTGATGTCAGGTTCCCTCGCGAGAGCCAAACCGCGATCGACCGAAGTTGCAAAATCAATGGCCAAACTTAGTTTACGAGCGATAACGGGAGAACGGCGAGTCGGATCGAGAGCGGATTGGTACTAGCAGATAGGTATTGACGAGACGAACATTTCGTCGTTACATCCATCTCGTTGTGAATCTCCGTTCCTGCACGGCGGAAGAAACAAAAAGTCAACATTGTTTTCCCCATAAGCGACCTCCAAATCGTGATTGTCGGGGAACGAAATTTTATGTCGACAATGGGTAAGCAGTGGTGTATAGATGGTCACAGACTACACGCGTGGTGCCAGTTGCGTTCGCATCTGATGTCAGGTTCCCTCGCGAGAGCCAAACCGCGATCGACCGAAGTTGCAAAAATCAATGGCCAAACTTAGTTTACGAGCGATAACGTGAGAACGGCGAGTCGGATCGAGAGCGGATTGGTACTAGCAGATAGGTATTGACAAGACGAACATTTCGTCGTTACATCCATCTCGTTGTGAATCTCCGTTCCTGCACGGCGGAAGAAACAAAAATTTAACATTGTTTTAACATTGTATTCCCCATAAGCGACCTCCAAATCGTGATTGTCGGGGAACAAAATTTTATGTCGACAATGGGTAAGCAGTGGTGTATAGATGGTCACAGACTACACGCGTGGTGCCAGTTGCGTCCGGATCTGATGTCAGGTTCCCTCGCGAGAGCCAAACCGCGATCGACCGAAGTTGCAAAAATCAATGGCCCAACTTAGGTTAAGAGCGATAACGGGAGAACGGCGAGTCGGATCGAGACCGAATTAGTACCAACAGATAGGTATTGACAAGACGAACATTTCGTCGTTACACCCATCTCGTTGTGAATCTCCGTTCCTGCACGGCGGTAGAAACAAAAGTTAACATTGTTTCAACATGCATCCATAAGGACTACCAATCGTGATTGTCGGAACAAATTTATGATCGACAATGGGTGAAGCGTGGCTGATAGATGGTCAAGACTACACGCGTTGTGCCAGTTGCGCCGGATCGATGTCAGGTTCCTGTCGAAGCCAAACCGACATTGCCGAATTTTCTAAACATTATGGCCCAACTTAGTTAGAGCGAACGGGACAATCGGGATGTCGGAGAGACGAATTGTACACGATAGATTGGAGAAGCACATTTCGGTGATGACACGACTCACGTGTGATCCAGTTCTGCCGGCGGAGAACAAAAGTACATTGTTCACATTGTCTTCTAAGACCAACTCAAGCTGGAACAAAAATTATGTCAAATACATGGTCTAGTTCAATTATATAGGTATACGTATACACCAGAAACTCAACTTTCGGTGGGATCTTTAAACAACTTATCCGAATTGAAAAAATGAATCCATCGATTCTGATTGTCATCTATAACTCATATAATTTCTATTCAATTTGTGGGAGTCAGTTTCTTTTTCCCACTTCCACCTCGCATTTGACGTCGCCTTGCAAGTTGACATCTGACGATTCAAATACGCATAGGTATTCGCGACATCGGATCATTTCACGAGGTACGAATGATTGAAAGATCTATTCCTCCGTCTAGGATCGCGCTCTTTCAACCAATAGGAAGTCTGCATTCTGTCTTTTGACGTTTGTGATTGGTCGACGACGTACGTTATTGGAGTGCCACTGACCCTGATGATGTTTGGGTCACGAAGGAGCGGCGACACAAGGCCCTGCAGGAATGTCCGGCAAAGTGAAACTACTTGCAGGGGTGTCATGGGATCAAAAAACGATCGTTTTTTTTTTTTTTTACATCGAGAATTTGATTATTTCGGAGGGATAAAGGTAGATCTGCTTCATAAGAAACCATATGTGTGTAGTATTGGGCACATCAAATTAACATGGTAAATTATTCTAGAAAGAGACACTTTTGGCTTTAATTAATTTTACTTTATAAAAACTAGGATAGTTGGCGTTCCCGACCAACCATGTGTTAACCACATATCCATTGAAACTAATCACGGAGAAGTGTCGAGTCGCCACATCTCTCTTAAGAGTACTTTTTTAGTAATTTTTGTAGACACTCGAATTTGTGTCGAGTGCCTCTTCCTCAATTGAAACAGATATTGGAACGGTACATTATCACTCATTATATATACTCATTATCACTCGATTACCAATATCCTGAATCTCAAATAAAAATAAATCTCCGTGCGAACATTCAGTTGGGTTTTATCATAAGAATTGGAACCTCATAATGTGCGTTGAGTTGATTTGATGATCCCATAAATATATTTTGTATTTAGTTATACAAATCAGTAGATGACTCGCTTTCGTAGAAATCATCTCCTCTCTCTCTTTCGAGAACCCACTCTCGTTTTGATTTCAATTTCCAAACTAGTCCTTTGTAGTTGTGTGATTCATTCAAGACGATATTTTTCATTTTTATTGTCCTCAATGTACGGTACTTTATACATGATTACCACACACGAATAGTACATGTTAGTAAGAATGTCCTGAGGGCTATGGCTATACAGGGTTTCATGCACAAGAAATATAAAACATAATTACAAAACTAAAAGTCATCACATAAAAGAATAACCATCTCAAAAAAAATCTTGAAAAATATTTCATGTAATTATAATTCCGATGCGAGTTTGACTATATTTTGTATATCCCTGACGGAAGACCACTGAATGTTTTTTTAAAAATAATGTCCCGTTACGAAGTTGATCTAACGTTGGTCGTTGGATTAATTCAAAGTATAACCGGGTATTTGAATATAGACCGTACACTAACATAATATCAACATACATAAAACTCTCCCTCGCATTGCTCATAGATGAGAGGAGTAGAAGGGTGGGGGGATGATGGGAGGGGGGAGGGCGGAGGGCGTGTTGCGCCGTGAACTCGACACGACCTCTGTCAATCAATTGTCAGAGTCAACACAATGGCTCTGCTCGGGAATCGAAGCTCTTGCCCTTTAGGTTTGAATGTCAGATTTGTCATGCAAGCTAGATGGATCTACGGTTATATTACATTAACGTGACTGATTGATGAGTGGAAAGCATGCAAAATGGAAATGGGAAGTTCAATACACTGTTGTCAGAACGTACGTATATTTCGTATTAGTTTCACTTTGGGAAAACAATATTATTGATATTAGTTTTATTGATTTTTCTTTTCTTAGGATTTTCATTGCGTGTTTCACTTTGGGAAAATGTTATGAAATATTTTTAATAGCTTCGAACATATTCTATTATTGTATATTATTTTATCATACTGGGAAATATTTTTTGCTAATATTTTTGCTAATTTTCTGAAATTATCATAAACCTTCTCTTCACCTAAAAATTCAAATATGTGAAATACTCAAACAAGAACACTATAAGCTCCCATATAACGCAGCTGTTGCTGGGGTCGTTGAGCAAACACGTATATAACAGTAAGACAGTAAAACGATGTATAGTTATATCTATAGTATGGTGTGTCAACTAGTTGGAAACAGCTCAACTGCGTGAATTACAGTACAGTATAACTCTGAGGTGTAAAAATTGTATGCACATTTTATTGATGGATGGATTGAATATGTATTAAACGACTGAATTGGTGAAATGTCGGTCGTTTTCGCTTTTTACTTTAAAAACTAAGACGCAAGTACATAAATAGAACTTGTCCTGCCGAAGTCAATATTCATGTATGCATATTAGTATTACCTTTCATTATTCTCTACATTTTGTTTTGGTTTAGGATCTTATATATTGGGTTTTTAAAAGCGGTCAAACCGAATGTACCACAATATTATTCAAATTTCATTCAGACGTTATATATATTCAGCCAACATGATGCATTTAAGATTCAGTTTCAATTAAATTGCACATAATTAGAATGATATTTTCAACAGATACAATATTATGTCAGCCCAAAAAGTTAACAACAGTCATGAAATGACATTAAAAATACAAGATCATTCAAAACTTTTTTTTTGATTGAAACACGTGTCGTTAAGAGACTTTATTTTTATTGATAATGACGTCACATCCCCAAAAGATTAAACAGGGAGACTTGAAACGTACCATGCCTTCGTATGCCTTCTATGCTGGAACATTTTGAAATGAGGAATCCCTTTAATAATTTCTTGGATAAAATTAGTTTTCAATAAAGTAACGGATCCTTTGAGTTTTAGTTGCTGATCACTACACAAATAATTATATATATAATCCCTCCATGTTGGTTACCAAGTTATCAATATATACATGTCAATGAATTTGACCATTGAAGTGTAGACAAAACAAAAAATTCGCATTCCTTTTGAATGGTTGGATTTCACTCATTTCATCCATCGTATTGGGGCTGCTCGTTCTACTTTCCTACTCACTATCGAAATAGTCAACCAATTTGCATAGAGGGAAGAGTGAATGTTATAGGGTCAATCCTCAAGCGTAAGTAGTTTGACCACAAGCGGATCATAACCGATCGTCACCGCAAGTTGATATATGAGATAATGGTACTTGATTTATGACAATTTCTGTCATAACTTATACTGAAGTTGTCTTCCTTATTGGCACTGTAAACGTGTTCGCAACACAACTTAGCAGCCTGGGTTCAAATCCTAGTTTCAAATGACACTTATACAGATGTGATGATCGAGCCTTGCCTTCCTTCGGTACGTTTTAAAACTACAAATAATACATGTTACATGTTATTATAGATATATTTACATTATGTTACATATTGTTAGGACCTATATTCTAATACATATAAATATATATATATATATATATATATATATATATATATATATATATATATATATATATATATATATATATATATATATATATATATATATATATTTACACATACATACATACATAAATATGAAAAACTTGAACACTCTTCAACGCCTATCAACCGTAACTTTACACCCTTCGAAGCAACTCAATCCAAATTACTTTTCCTCTTAAAATATCCCCAAATAAAATAGTATTTAGGTATATAAATCATTATTATACATTTTAATCATTTATATAATTATTATCATCAAACTTATTATTCACGTTCAATAAATTTAGATAAAACTTGAAGATTGAACGAAAGGTTAAGGTTGTAAGGACACATGAGAAAAGTAGATGAAGAGAAAATATCAAAAGTATAGTTGGAGCTATATGAATGAGAACGAAGAAGAGATTCGCTGGAAAAATGACTGATATGTGAGTGATACAGAAAGTTGGAAAAGAGGAGTTTTGGAAAGAAGTATAAGATGTCTAACGGTGGTAGGTTAGAGAGAAAGAGAAAGAATTCGTTGGAAGAAGAGATAAGTAGTTCGGAAGTTGTGACTAAGAGCCGGTTTTACTAACTCTTTGTTAAGTGTTCATCAGCTAACGATTTGTTAAGGATGTAATTAAGGTTGGAGGAAGAGAGAAGTAGCTCGGAAGATGTGAACAAGAGCCGGTTGTATAATTAAAATTGGAGATATTATATATTTTTCAAATTAAAGCCAAAACTTGATGATATAATCATTGTTTCCCATACAGGAAATTAAGGACGAAAAGTTATTCATCGTTTCAACCTTATAACCTGATTCATAACAACATTATAATAATCCCAACAACCCAATAATAATTGCAATGTGCATTGAAATTGAAATCCTCCAAATCCTTGAAATAAAAAGTGTATGATTTATCGTTGCAACGAATTGTGTAACGAAATGTATCATTAATATAAAAATAATAGAATGTGTACCAACATTTACAAATTAAATTCGTCGTGGTAAATTTGAAAGAATGATTAAACAATAGTTATTTCGGAGGTCAGTCGACCTTCTATCAGCAATAATGTCATAGCATTCTAGTCTGATGGTTGACCAAGTGATAAGTAGGCCTAGTTGAACAATTGTGATTGAACGATATCCGAAATATAATTTGTTAATTTAATGTTTTGCTAAGTCGTGATGATAATAATTTTTATAGTTATCATTTCGATACAAAATTACCTTCAACATTTTTTATTTTATAAAAATGAAATGAGAAAACTTTCGACATTTATTTCAACATTTAAAATGTAAACTAAAGTGACACACAAAATCAAAGTAACGTGAGATTGGTTGAAAATATAAAATTCATTTTGTGTACCGTATATTTTAATTTTACTTCGACTAATTGTGTGACTACTTGGTTGAAACACGTACTCCTAATCTTTAGAACTACGAGATCTAATCTTTCAGAGCACTTTTTTTTTCTCAAATTATTTTGCATATCGTTATGTTCTGTCCAACAGGGAATACACATATCACAGACAATTATTGCAATTAGAGTATTAATTAATAACATAAGCCATTTGTGTTTCATGGCTAGGATAAGAATCTTTAATGTTCGTTTTCGTAGACAAACTCTTTTATGAATCAGAGTTTTTATTTTTTTAATAAAGATATTCATGTATAGGCCTACATGTTACCTGATCGAAATTAATTTATATTTCCACGAGACATGAGTTTTCTAAAAAAAATTGAAGACAAATCGGAGTTTTATGACGAATATATTTAATTTTAATTATATTGACTGTAAAAAAAAATAATATGAGAAACCAATTTTTTGAAAAAGAGTAACATGCACTTACAATTTCATAAATCCTTATTCAATCTACATTATCGACTTCAAGTTTCTTCACGTCAATTATTATACAATAGCCCTCAATCCGGTTCTATAGTGAACTTCCAGACATGAATGAAAAATTAAGGCTAGAGATTCATTAACTATCAAAGCATACATACCAACATTTACGACATTAAAATTTCTTTTTTTTTTAATATCAATAATAATACGATACATTAAAACTTTCAATTAAAGCCAGAAGTTTTCACCCAGCCCAAAAACCAAGAGTTTTAATAATGATGTCCAATACGTAATTTTTGGCTAGTATTTCGTGAGCATGCGCGTGCGACTTGTGCGCAGGTCACGTGACGTCACTGTGAGGTAGGCGCCTATATAACACCTGTTACTCGCGATCCTCGCTTGTTATTGGTGTGAAGGTACAGTGCAGTGAACACGGAGTAACAAAGAGTGTTTGTGATTAATTATAGTGAAGACGTCGGTCTACTCCACTAGAGGGGAAATAATTTAATACAACAATTAGGTAAATATTGAGAAATAAAAATTGAGTTTAATTGAAGAAATGTATAGACGTAGATTAAGGTGGTGAACGAAATTTGATTGAAAAGTGAATATGGAAAATTAAAATGTGTTGATATAGTTAATTATTGATGAAGGTACAAAAATGTAATTGGAAACTAAGTGCAATGAAAAACACGTTTATTCGGTAATTTTCTTTTAATCCACTAATTCATTTGTCGTAAGACCGAGTCTGATAAAATTGTAAAAACTACGAATAATGACTTCGAAATTTGAGTATCAAAAATTGTGTCTACTTTTGATGTGTTTCTTGAACTGAAATGAATATTTCGAATTTTAAATTTTCATTTATTACGTTTAGAAATTCGCGTGTAGATAATAATTCAATCAAAGTGTATTTTCAAGTAAAACAGTTTTAAAATTCAAATAATGAATTGAAAAGTTCACTTGTGCGACTTATTTTTACTTTGTTACGTGAGTCGTAATTCAACCCTTTACATTTCCGTTCTATTTGTCTGGGTATTCACAAACGTTATAGAATGAGAAACCTGAAATACGTAATAATATGAATGAGTTACAAACTTTGTCTGATTTCTTTGAATCGAAACACTAAAAAGTAGAATATAAAATTGCATAGTAATTTCGTTTTCATACAATTATATACACCAGGTTTCATAAAGTATCTATTAAATATAATTATTGTGAATAACTTGCGATAAATCTACTTTGTTACTATTCTGGGTCAACAAACCGGAGTCCTAACTAATTGTTTATTTCGATCACGAATTTCACGATCGATGTAATTGTAGGAAGTATGAATAAATTTATTCGAATATACACTTATATTTCTGTTTAAATTAAAAACTAAAAAACGATCAAACTATATTAATATCTCAGATTACCTGCGTGTGAAATATACTTTAACATATCGCGTGTTAAAATCATTCATAACAACAAATAAAATCGATCCATTCTTATATGTGTATTTCCATTCAAAATAGGTCATTAGGTTTCTAATCCATTACTTGATCCACTTTTCTTCTGTCTCTCTCTCTCTCTATGACTCCTCCGCGGGCAGAACAATGAAGTTACTCCTCTTAGTGGCACTGAGTTGCCTAGCCATCAGCTGTTACGCCTCTCCCATCCAGACGGTAGAGGTCAGTCAACCGGAAGTCGCCGTCTCCGCAAGACAAACTCAACCGGAAGTCGTCGCTCCAGTATCATCCTCCGACGATGACGATGATGACGACGACGATGACGACGACGACCTTGACGTCGATCTAGATGACGATGACGACGATGACGACGATGACGATACCGCCGATGATGATGACGATGATGACGATGATGAAGATTACTTCGAAAGATTCTTTGACGATATCCTAGGAGGTGAGGTTTAAATGAGACAGTTTTGACGCTTTTTTGGATGATGGGTTGACTTCTTGGCTACGGGTGCGCGTGTTTATCAGAGAGAAAGGTTCTGACCAGGTTAGTTGCTATACTTATCTCAAGATATATTATAGAACAGAGATAGAATATAATGTCTTGCCATTTCTATTTTACAATAGAAGGCGAGTGTATACACAGTTACCTGAATAAATCGAGATTTTGTTCTATAATCAATTAGGATAAGTATTGCAACATACAAATAAAAAATAGATTTTTTCCTAAATAATATTTTTCATCTGTCGAGAGATATTATATTTATTGTACATATCTTTTCCTGAACATTGAACGTTGTGCTCTCTTTCAATTTAAAGCAGCGAACCTGAGTGGTGGTTGTGTTCAGTATTGTAATATAGTTGTCCAAGTCAGAATGTAAGTAAGAATCTTTCTCTCCAATCACAGAGCTTTGAGTCATCTAAACTCATAAAAAAAGAGACCAAATAAACAAAGACCAATTGTGTGCGCCATGTTTGTCGATTTATTGTACAGAAAAAAAATGTTGAAATGAAAATCGATTCTTTTTACAAAGATATCGATCGATTTATTGATCATACTCATTGCTACAGAAATGGGTTCCAAAGCAAAGAAAACCAAAGGTTTACACTATTTTTTTTTAAATAGAACTTAATTCAATTTAAATTCAAAAATTCACTGATATTGTCAGAAAATTATATCTATACATTCCATTTTGAACTTTTATTATGCCTATATATATATAATATAATATTTATTTATTTAACTATTTATTTTACGAACAGGAGTATCTATACTATTGTACAGAATAAATTATTTCAATAAAGAATATATTAATAAAAAAAATATTCGCGAGTTTTCTACGTCAACCATTTATCCTGCAACATCCTCTTGGCATGTATTTCACACATATGAGCACAATACTTAATCAAACACAAGCATGGCACAAGCAATTGATTAGATACTACTATAATAAACAATATAATAACTGCTGCACCAACTAACAACAATTGAATAGCTCATATATTAAGTTATGAGAGTAACTTTACATAGTTTATAAAAAAAACTCTGCAATCGCTCGAGAATATCTTCCTACATCTGTTCTACTTATCTGTGTACGTAGACATAGAATTCCTAATTAACATATACAGAGAAGGTCAATAGGGAAAATAATATTCAGAATATATTCATCATCTAAACAAACATACTTGCGTACTTATACAAACAAAACAGAACAGTTATTTGAAAGATATTTATAATTGATGTTATTCATATTGACGTATCGCAGTAATATAATAGAACAGGTCATAATGACTGTAGATGATTGTGACAAATTAAAATTGATCGTAGAATGATTTAATCTGTTTTTTGGACTTTTCTCGAGGTCTGTATTTGGCTTTTTATATATTTGAAGTAATAATGAATGAAGAGGCGTAGATCGAGTCCTAGATAGATTATATATTTATTTATGATTTCTTGTAGATATTTAGATTTATAAATAAGTGTATCAAGTTCGATTCGATGGGGCTCTTGAAGATATTTTCGTTGAGTTTGATTATTCCTCTATTTGACAAACGAATTTGTGAAATTTGATTGACAGCCAATACATTTCAAACGTCATGTTAAGTTCGTTCCCCTATTTAAAGTATTCGTTGTTCTCTGTTCAAAATTTGGTTTGATACAGAACGAAAATATATATAAAAATCTCCATAATTTGATACTGATTGGTCAAAAAAAAATCTCATTGTGTGATGTGGTAGTTTAAAAAAAATTGATTTGATTTTCTCAATCGAAAGTACAACAGTGTGAAAATATCTCACGAATATTTTTACTTTTCAAGTATATCCTTCAATGCAGGGCTGTACTTGTTTTACTCTGTTTGTTCACGAAATTATTCATGATAATAAAGCTTTCTCATGAGAGGCCAAAGCTTTGTACATGAACATAATACGAATCTCACAATATAGCATCGTAAGTTATTTACAAGTAGCTAGTTCGATCCCAGGTTATCCTTGAACGAAAACAACTGCACTGTATGTACCCTCCTTTACATATATCATCATATTTTTACCGTTCATTATATTTTGTCGTTATTTCAAGATATACATATACATATATATATATATATATATATATATATATATATATATATATATATATATATATATATATATATATATATATATATATATATATATATATATATATATGAATATATAATAAGTATAATGTATATTGTAATGTATACATATTGAATGTCATTATTCCAAGTCATTGATCAAGTTATTCAAAAGCGGTCCGGTTCGATACCGGGTTGACACCTCATATTAAGTAGGTTCTCATATCCTGTACACACTCACACACACACTCCATATGCGTTTAGTAAATTGTAATTCATTAAAAAAATCAGTGTTTTCATTTCTGTTGAACGGTACAACAGGTTGTAAAGGGAGTGCGTAGAGCATCTCTTAATTCTAATTAGGACGATGTTTTCGACGGATGGAATGTGTGTCATGATTTCCGGTTAGATACGTTTTTTAGTTGTTGCTCACGATGTTATAGCGTTTATCTAACACTGTTGCACCTATTGAAGAAGTGTTTTTTTTTTCAAGTTGAGCTTTAACTTGGTCACACCGTTTATCAAGCATTTGTTGAATGAGATAGTTTGAAATATATCGTGTGTAAGAAAACCACTGGTACTATTAATTTTGAAATTAAGTTTTTATTTGTACCAACGAAAGAAGGTCGTCTACAAATATGAAGTTATGTTTACCGTA
Source organism: Brachyptera putata (assembly GCA_907164805.1). Taxonomy (NCBI): domain Eukaryota; kingdom Metazoa; phylum Arthropoda; class Insecta; order Plecoptera; family Taeniopterygidae; genus Brachyptera; species Brachyptera putata. Next base: position 22,533,347 of record OU015469.1, on the reverse strand, counting down.
ATGTTTTTGTAGCTGTGGTATTTCTAGAGTTGAATAATTTTATAGGAAAAGGGTAATGATGAGAAAATCATAATAATTCAGGAGGTATATGATGAGAAAATCATAATGTTTCAGCAAAAGATCATGATAGGAAAATCATAATTTTTCGAGGGGTGGTTCTGGATTGAACAACCATAATCTTTTATGAGAAGGTTCATGATAAGAAAATCATGATTTTTCAGGAGTAGACCTATATTTATGATAAGGAAAGCAACTAGAATTTCGGAAACCGTTACATTCTTCAAGTTTACAGCGAGATTATGTAATTACCGAAGTTTTTAGAATGATTTTTCTTTGGTAGGCGATCTTCATCTTTTTTTGATACAAAAAGTATAATGTGTAACAGTAAGATGCTGGTTGGTACGTAGCCTCAAATCAATTGATGCTCATTGAACTTTCTAGAATAAGATTTTTTTATGGCTAATTGAGCGGTCAGGCTATTTTGTAACACTTTTTTTCATGAATGAAAGAGTAGATTGAACGCATATGCCAGTCTACCAAATAAATAATTGTATATATCCGTTATTACTAAATACCGACGAAACTTTTACGACATACCTTTTGTGGAAGATGTAGTTACGTTTTTCTTCGTGAATCGCGTCATGAAAAAACATGATTTTTCCTAGTCTAAAAATATTTTAGCTAAAACGGGTTATGTGTGTTTGTTATTTTAATGGACGACCTTCTTCTCATATGGATACAAGTATAGTATATTTAATTCAATTTTTTTAATAAAAGACAGCTTCAAAAAACATATTTGAATTATATTATATATTAGATATAAATAGCGATGGCTTGTATCTCCTTGTATACCTGTCAAGTCTCATTATTATAACTAGAATGAGATGTGTAAATCATAGTCGTGGTAACGATAGCGTACATTAGGAAAGAAAAGAAAATGTGGGGAATGGAACGTCCTTGATCGCTTTAGTTGATTTTCTTATCGATTATAAAGTTGATACAGAAGTCGTTGTTCTGTAATAACTAATGTAATGGTGACAAGATGGGATCGTTCTCTTCGGGTGTCACAAGGGCGATATATTCATCCAAACCTTCAATCACAGGAATAAGAATGGTTTGTTAGTTATTGTTATCTATCCCTTTTGCCCACGTGGTAGAATTTCTGTCATCATGTTATTCATAATTTCTTATTCAATATACGGTAGCAGTATACAATGATATTATTTTTTAGATTCAATGTTGCATGATTTTTATATGATTTTTTTTCATAAATTTGTAGATAAACGCATTATTTTTTAACTTGCTCATCAACATGGGCCTAATATTCATTTTATATATTTTTTTAATATAGATTTTGACAAACTTTATCAAAACTTCAAAACACAGTACATACAAAAGTACCTTTTACAAGTCGAAAGTGAGAAAAAAAAGTGTAGGAAAGTGGGGAACAATATTCCATTTATATGCCAGTTGTATATAACGTATAAGCTTATAAGTCTATTCATAGTCACACACTGCCACAGTGGAACAATAATTACTACACTACAAACAAACAAGTAGCTGGTTTACATATATAATTAATTGCGTATATGCAGTACATGATTATCCGGTAATTATAATCCGAGTAAATGAACTAATCGATAATACATATAATTAGAACGAAATACATCTGAAATACATGTATGAAACAGATTATTATATTCAGTTCGCGATACGCATTTTTGTATGAAAGGTTATACTTCCGTATATTTACTATAATTATACAGAACTAGGTTGATATATAATATAAGTTGTCGTGAAAGGAATGGACTCTGGTTGGGTTTGAAGATCAAAAGAATTCGAACTGTAACAATCATTCACGTAAAATGCTGTGTTTGAAAATATGGAACGCTTCTAAATAAAGAATGAAAAATAAAAAACACGGCCCTTCCACCAAAACTATTATCAATTCATGTTTATGAAGATTTGAAAGTGCAAAAATTTATTTACGTAGAGTTCATCATATTTGAAAATAATATTCATTTTCTCATGAGTTCATGGGAACTCTTTTCAAAATTCAGGTCTTGGATTTTCGGTTTCAATATATATTTTTTCAATCGGTCAATTGATAATAGTTTAAACTTTTCAGTGCAATTGTTCATTTTAACTTGAAATCGATTCCGACTACCAACTTGATTATTCATTTAAATCCTAGATTCACTAAACACATACATATTGATTACTAATAAATACAATTTCTTCATTGTTGCTTGTGGAGGAACAACGACTTGTCGCCTCCTACCAAACTACAGCGACAAGCTCCTCCGCCTCTTTCCCTCAACGAGAACATCCTCCTAAACTCGTCTCTCTCTTTCTAGATGACGATGACGATGACGACGACGACGATGACGACGACACCCCCGCCGTCGTCCAGCCGAGCGCCGTCCAGACGAATCCTCTCCAAAACGTCCCCGTCGCCGCCGCCGACTCCCTCGACTACGCCAGCGCCCCCGGTGAGCAGTCTGCAAACCCAGACTCGCCAATCGAAGCGACACAATACGATGACTCTGACCAATTAGAAGACGCAGACGCAGTGACACAATTAAATGACGAATACGCGACTGACATTAAAGAGCAACAAGCCTCTAACGTAGTTCAGACTGTAGTCCAGGCCCAACCCCAACCTATTAGACCAGTGCAACCTGTAGTCGCCTCGAATAGCGGGGCTGACGACGATGACGATGACGATGACGATGATGACGATGACCTTGACGTAGACCTTGACGATGATGACGATGATGACGACGATGATGATGATGATGATGATGACGATGATGATGACGACGATGATGATGATGATCTAGATCTTGACATCGAGGCTAAGCAATCACGTAAGGCATCATCATGAATACGAGATATAGGTTTTTAGAGGAATTCTAAAACACAAAATCAAAGACTTAATTTATTTATTTATTTTTCGCGAAAAACTTAGCTTGCCAATTGAAAAGCGTGCCAACGGAAAGAGAAAATAAGTTATATCGTCGAGCGAGTGGACATTTTAGTCTTTAATTTATTTATTTAAATTATTTAAATTATTTTTAAGTTGATAAGTTTTATTTATTTTTTATGTTTATTTGTTGTTTATGCAAATGTCTTAAGTAAAGCTATCAACCCTTACACCCTGTGCTTTTTCAATTGATGAGGAATACAACCATTGTAGTAGTCACGCTGATGTGGATCTAATTATTCAAACCAAATTAAATATCAAGATGAAATAATTAAATATATTTGATTGTTTCGATCTTTTCAGCGTGGCAACTACTCCAAACATATTTTAGTAATAAAGAAAATTAATATTTCCTCATTCTTTATCATAACTAATTCATTAATATTTTAATATTTTAATATTTCGCTCTGCTCTCCTTTCGGGTGTTGAACCACTGATAGCTGGATACGAACTCACGGTACAACGATTTCACGTCGCCAAATATTTCAGTGGCCTACTGAATATTTAATAAGAAGTTAAAAGATCGGAACGGAGAATTTCTTCATATTCTAGAATCGTTGACAAAGTGTTAGTTCTTTATAATAACGAACCATATACGAAATAATTCAAGTCATGATTTAAATACACTTTGTTTTTACAGTGATTTGAAAATTATTCAATTGAAACAACTATATTATTCGTAGAGGTCAAGTTTCGTCTAGCTATCAGCAACACTCGTAACTCCTCCGTTATATTTAACCGTAGTTAACACATCGATTAACAATAACAACATCATAACAACATCATTAATCATTCACCAAACGTCGATTTAATTATAAGTTATTAATTTAATTTAATTACATTACGATTTTGGACAACACTAACCAATTAAGTTTCTCGTTGGAATTAATATAATTAACCAAATTAATACAATTAACGACCTCTTCAGTAGATACCTGTGTAGTTAGAGACTGTGACTTGAAGTGACAATTGACCAATAACAAGACGATGACAACCTGACAAAAAAAAACACACATACAAAAACAAGACTGTCTATTTGTATTTAATTATATAAATATGTCCACTTGAAGGTAAGTGGTTTATTATGTTGAATCTAAGACATTTTCAGTTACCAGAGGACATCGTGAGAGGGTCATTATAATTGGTATGTACGGTAAGTTTATGTTTTCAACTGTTTAAAAATAATGTGCAATTTCCTTATTGTAAACTTTTGTCCTGATTGCGTTTTTAAGTAACCATGCAGTTATATTACAAATTGAAATTATAGCTTCCTTCCAGGAAGTTTGAAATTGAAGTTCACGGCAAATATAATTTGCCGTGAATTTCAGTTCTTAATTTTAAACTCGTAAGTTCGAAGTGGTTCTATTGTTTTAGGTTTAAAACAAAATCACCAACTTTCATTCAATATACTTATATACCTATAATTTTCCAGTAATTTATCTTTTCAGGATGACCAATATATAATAGATATAATAACCAGTTATATTGATAATTGTGTTCCATTTTCCTCCCATTTTCACCAGAAACAAAGTCGATCAACAACAATATTACTAACTATCACTTCCGTTTACCACAATTCCCTTTTAAACCTAATCTTCCAACGCAACTTCTTAAAGGAAACCAAACGTCGTTACACTTCAAAAGAATATCTTGCATCAATATTATCTTATTGATGTTATCTAGTTATCTAGTTCGTGACCTTGATATAGTTAACACGTTTTGTAGAAACCACCGCCTTTAAAAGACCGGATATCGACATTCGAACGGAAGTCAAGTTTACGAACCTGACATAATGACATGCTTCATATATAAAAAAAACAAAAAACTAGTTTTACCGTATAGCTTATACCATCTTAGTACCGTTCTCATTGGTCTTCGTCCATCTAGGTTAGGAGAGCAATGATTAAGACAGTGTGAGAGTTGGAGGGTCGGAACATCCGAGAGATAGTGTTGATGGATATGAGAGACGGACGATCGGTACAACTGAAGGATGGGATTGGGTTTGGCTGTTTGTTGATCATGCATTGAACGTACTGGCTATAAAAACGAACGGGTTTAAAAACAAAATGGACAAACTAATGACTAACAACTAATTGGAATGTGACCCGAGTATTATTAATGATACATTCTTGCATTCACATTTATAATTTTTATTTGATTACATATGTAGAAATAAAACAGAGAAACGAATACGGTTATTCAAATCAGGATTGGTGAATCCTTATTTTTCAAATACGTAATTGATGCAGAAGTTAATTTATATGAATCAATATAAGGGGAAATTGATATTGATATTTTATTCAAAGTTTTAATAAATATTGGATATAAAACGAAGGGATACATATTGAATTCAATTAAATCGTGCATTCTATTATTCAAATTTGTAAGAAAAATGTACATAATTATTGAAATGAATAAAAGAAGAACAGGTTTTTCAATATTTATAGTAGTTTGACTCGTCTGTTCTTCTATTTTTACATTATTTACTCTTTTATACACATTATATACTTTTTCTTTCTTCTGTTATATTTTTAAATTTGCCGTGGGAACCATAACTCGAGTAATAATGAAAGATATTAATTATATAATAATAATGCAAATTAAAAAACGAATGATAATGGAATAAAAGCGATAGTAAAACGTTGATATAATAATTAGTAAGTATTATATTTTTGCTGTATTGTTTTATTTATTTATTTATTCATTCATTCATTCGTTCATTCCGAAGTCGTTTTTTATTGCTATAAGACCAGAACCCCCTAACTATCTTAAAAAAAACAAGTTGATATGAGAAGTAAATTATTTTTAAATTTGGTTTTATTGAAGTTTGATTTCATTTCCAGAAAAACAATAGGATAGGAAAAAATCTATACTTTCTAAAATTATCAATATAATTTCAAAATATTCTGAATTCTATTTAATTTATCAATGCATCTTATTGATTGATATATCAAATTAATTACCACTCGAATTCATTACAGACTTCACAATTCGAACCAGGTTCGATTCCAAATAGAACCTCGCTCACAATTCTCAGTCCAGCCGTCTCTTATAACTTTACCTCCGTAATTCCTCATGTATATTCTCGACAAGGCAAGACAATAACTTATCAACTTCTTATGGCTTAGAAGCGTGCCGTGCGCAACAATTATTACGGTATTCCAATCGTGTGATCTCCATTATCTTTTCTTCTCTTACTCCTCCAGTCGGTGTTTTTTTTCTCTCTCTCGCGTATATCATTTCTACCGTGACTAATCGAGCATCGTGAGCACACATACCACAATAACCATCATCGTGTGGCTACATAATTTTATAGACAAAAAATATAAATAGGACTAAAATTTGTAAGATAAAAACATGTCTAGGAGAGAAAATATTGTCTGCATAGAAGTCTACGAAGAGACATATAAAAACTGATTTTTTTTAGTGTTCTTTTATTGCAATTTACTAACGCTAACCAAAAACTACATCAGTTTTATTAGGTTATTATAGGTTGAGGTTTTGAACTCTTTGTTCGGTTTATAAAAAAAACTCGCATCGTGAAAGAATCTCATTATGCGAAAAAAAATAAAAATGTTATATGGAATATATAATTGTAGCGTGCGATTTCAAAGTCTTCCTTAAAGATAGAAAATGTATAAATTATAATAAGGTTGGATTTTCTCATGTGAGATAAAAACATGAGGGTCTATAGTAGCAGAATCTCATAGAAAATGAATCTGTATTAAATATATAAATGGTGATATTTTATATTGTTATATTGATAGAGTTTCCAATACTTATGTTAGCAGAAGAAAATCATTTATTCATAATAGCTGTTCATCTTGACAATGAGTGACCATGAAGGTCCAACTTACTATAAATTCGGAATTATAATTAGGCCTACTGGAAGTAAAAATGAGTTATGAAATTATGGTAATAAAGTCAAAAACTTGATTAGAATAATAAAAGCGGTTATGATGAGCGGATAAAAATGAATTAAAATTGGATTTGAATTTGATTGAAGGAGCGTTGAAGCTTTGGAAGAAATCGATAGGCCAGATGTTATGGTTTTAAAGTTAAACTAACTTAAGTTCTATTCATTCTAACCAGAATTATTTTACTTCTGGAATGATTATCAATAATATAACTTTATATCAACAATATAACCATAGAATTCGATTCTCAATTCTTTTGCATTGATAAAAACTAGACAAATACATAACACAGTTGGGTGGACCATACAATTATTTCACTTAAAATAGGAAACCATGCAGAGTGACCCAGTATATGTTTATGCTTGTTACTTCTTTAAATAGATTTAGATTAATTCTTGTATAGTATATAAATATTATGTTCTCCACCGAACCGAGACTCGAACCACGGGCTGTCAAGTACACTTTCACACTCCCTTGCACTTTGAAGAGATGTTCTTACACTCTGTAATCCAGTGATACCGCATGTAATAACAATGTCATACATCACCGGTATTATGAGATGGGAGTAGTTTATACAGGTATTATAGTGTTCACTGCTTTGCTGAGATATTGTAACAATTAACTACGCTCAGTCGGGAGTCGAACCGCGGACAATGTATAAGAATAGTCCGTATAAGCTATAGAAAGTTGAGTAATAACAATACTAATGTTTTTTTAGTAGAATTATACAATTCTTTTCATTCATTATTGTTTAAAAATTCTTATATACACTCTTTTATAAACGAATTTTGAGTTTGTATAATTAATTAATTATTTTTTTTCCTCGAAATATAATCCAGTATTCATATAGATGAAAACAAAAGATTTTTTTGATACTTGGGTCATTTACTCTAATAAATTTTCACTACGGTTTGAACTCTGGTTTTATAAAAGGTAAAAAAATGAGCTTTTGAAAAGACATCTCAAGAGAATTCTTTGTATACCGTATTGTTTTATACAGACTATTTAAATATTCAAGTTTGTATGTGAAGAATATAATTTAATAATTAGTTCAACAAATTATATATGCAATGAAACATTTCCCTAGAATAATCTCAGAATCCAAGACCGAATAAGAACGAATCCTAAATATGAAATTATAAATGGAAGAATATTATAATTGCAATGGTATGTTGATGATATACCAGTGATAGCACGTAATAATCTGGGCCAAAAGTAGATGCTGAATCAGAGTCAGAGATAGATTGTTTCTTATTACAGTTTTGATGACTTATCCAAGAAATAATTATTTTTTCAGCAAAACTTTTCTACGTAAAATATGTTAGTTATTACCAGACAAAATTAAAATCACGTATACACAATAAATTCTTGATTTTGTCCTTAGTTTACTAGGTATACGACATTTTTTAACGAAATTAATAAAATCAGTAAAATCAAATTACTAATATAATACGTGCAAAAATAATCAAAGAAACAGTTCAACTATCGTATAGATCAATTTTTTCACATTGTGTTTATCCTGTTTCATATTCGAACAAATGCCCTATACATCTTTAAAATCAAATTTGATTTTCAAATCAAAATATATAACGAATCATTTTCACATTGTCCATTGTTGCATATTTGAACAAATGTCCTATACATCTTAAAAATCAGAATATTCAACAACTCAAAAATCTATAATTCAAAAAGTGAAATCTCACATCAACAAATCACAAACACAATTACAATTTTTTCATTAAAAAAAAACTAATTATTTCGCTTTCGTTATCACCACATGATCCCCCGTCTCTTGTTGACTTTGAGATGTGCATGAATGCGGGTCACACACATCTCCTTGGCAGTGACCGTGGTGCTAGAAGGCTGTGCCTCAGGGCGTCTCCAAGACGTGACGGGCCTACACGCTTCCTGGTAGCACAATTCAGGTCATCACCTCACACAACAATACAGGGGTGTACCAATGTGACAGCAAGAAATCTAGGTATTATTATATTTAAATTGGCAGTATCGTCAGTATATACTTTTTTTTGTATTAACATCAAAACTTGACAGAAAGTCATTGGGTCTCTATAAAGACAAAAAATGGAAGTTTATACTGACTTTGTTGTTGTCTTGTTGCACTTACTATAAATTGACGTAAGAATTCAATCTTCATTTGTATCCACGATGAAGAAGTTTTTCTAAAAAATGAATTGAAGTCAACGTGCATGAAATGTTTTTATTATCTCATATGGTAGGCAGCAGCAACTGTAAATCAGTGAATCCATTTTTTCCAATAATAACTAATTGATATATTTTATAATTAATTGCTATATTAATTAATTTATAATACCTTTGGCTGCCATAAAATTGAATTTGTTGAAAATATCATTCGATTTGTGTGGATCAAATTGAAAAAATCTAAAATGCATGCATGTTGCCTTGGAAATATTGCGAATTTGAGGGTTTAATTAATTTGAAAGATGTAGTTGTATGTAGTTATCGTACACCTCGTCCTGAGATTTTTATTTATAAAGATCACAGCTGTTCAAATTTTATGTTGATGTTTTCGTTCGTTATGTTACTTGACGACCTTCTTTCGTGGATACGATTATGACAACCTAATCCACCATTCTAACCTAACAGACCTATTCTAAGCTAATTGAATCTAACACAGAACTATCTTGAAAGTTGAAACCGTTTCGAATTGAATTACTGTCGTTGGATTCGTTCGAGGAGAAAAGTTCACGCCACGGGGACTAGAACAAATTTTTCGTTCACGATATAGAAATATATGGAGGTCATTTGAACTCAATAGTGGGAAATATTTGGAACATTGTAAATGGACCATGTGTGTCATTGGAAAATTACATCTTTTAAAAATATTTACGAAATTACAAATGACAATATGCCATTTACAGTAAATCGAGGTAAAAATTTCGTTTACGTAGCTTCATAGTTATCTAGGATATTCAGTAAAGAGCAAGCATATTTCGTTAAATTATTCGTTTTCGAGTCCATGCCTAATTTAATTGAGTGTAGAGTTGAGAGTTGCTGGGAGTTGGGGTGGGATGGGGTGGGGGGAATGGGGGATATGGATGAAGAATGAGGGTTCTTCCATCTACGTCTTATGAAATGACAACTTTTTTACAACTCAAAATTCTCTTTTGCACACTGTCAGCACGGTTTTATATCAGCTTTGTGTGTTTGATTAGCATGGTACTACATACCATTCATATAAACTATATTCTAATTTGAATAAAAATACAAAATTTATTCACTCTTTTGTTCAAAAAAATCAAAAATCAAAACTAGATTTTTTTTTTCAATTCTGTAGACATACATTTAAAAAAACAAACTTTATTGCTTGTTTGGTCATCCCTACATCCAACACCTTCCAAAGCGACTTTGACAGTAAATGCCGCTGAATGACCGGTTATAGTGGCATTAGTGGCCTGTTTAACGGGGCTCTGTAGGTATATACAACACTTGTACACATCGTGGAATTGTCGAAAGGTGTATTTGATTATCTAACGAGGTGATAAACTTTTGCTAAACTATTTTATAATGTCGTGTTTGGAACTTAAAGTACGAAGTAACAGATGGATTGCATGGTTAACCACTGTGCTATGTGTATGTGTATGACATGATTGTGCTCTCTCTACCTTAACGGATGGTAACACATCAAGTTATATAGGATTAGCGCTTTGCTTTGTCACTCATTCTAATTCTATAGCTTTAGCTTCCGAAACGAAAAGTCACCATTTTGGTCTCGGACGAGTTGGTGAATATTGTTTGCTTAATGACCCCACCGATATCTAGGTTGTTTGGGGTTACGAATGAGGTATGATTGTGAATGATGTGAACAAATATCTGGACTCGAACTCAAGTCCGACTTGACTTCTTTTTCCATGACGCTGCTTTTAATCACGGAGTCAGACGGGCAGCTTTTGTACTACCTGTCTGATCCATTTTGTTGATGATAATAGTGTATAAAGTAAATATTTTAATATGGAGAAATAATACTTTCATCACATTTTTTAAATGATTTCGTCTTTAATCGACATCCATCGTGGATTCAGTATGAACAATATTTTCATTTTTATTTTTTTATAAGTTGATTAAATATGTTATAATTCAGATAGAATATCATCCTTTGCTTGCGTAACAAACCAGAAAATGTACAGCGTTTTTTTCAACTCTTTTTATGAATATATTCCATGTTCGCCAATACACTCGAGGGGTTGATTAGATGTCAAACTGACGAGAGTCAATTTGAGAGATTGAGAAGAAAAAAGTGATGAAACTTTTTTCTATTTTTCATTACATATTTAAATCAGAGCCACTCTATTCACTTTCTTTCGAGAAGAAGTGATAAAGAAACGAAGAAGTGATACTCTAATTTCGATAGAATTAAGATTGAAGATGTGATGATTAAATTCTTCACACGGGATATTCGAGTTTTTTTTTATAATGTTTGTATTCGAACTTGTTTAGTAACTCTGAAGAATGTATACGAATTTATTAAGAATTTCTTTAAAGAACTTTATAACACATATAGAAATATTTAGTAATAACACAAATAATAGAATTAGTCCTCCCGTAATACAGGCCGGTGAGTTCTGGAACACTCATAATCCTATTTACATACAGTTCTGCTTTTACAGCTTTGACCTTTGAACTTTAAATAACTGTCTGTGTACGACAATTTCGTATATATTGTAAAAACTCTCATAGAAAACTAAAATGAAGTATTATGAGTTGTACTCCAAGTGAATTCAGCTTGAATTCTGAAAAAATGGGAATTGATGTTTCAAAATTTGTGACATATTTGAGAGAAATTCGTATATTTGTCGAGAAGAAATAAAACGATTTTTTTCTGTCTGGATTCAATTTTATCGTCGTTCAATTTTTGAGTTAATAATTTTTTCCCAACACTTCGGCAGTAAAATTATGTTCAATAATAATTATGAATTGAAATTAGAAAAATTAAATATATATATATATATATATATATAATATATAAAATATAATATATAAAAAGAACAACAAAATTTATAAAAATGAAGATTTTACAAAAACTAAGAAGCACTAATTTTCAAGTTAATTCACCGAAACAATTACTTCTATTGAATATTCTATTCCAATCAACAAATGAAGTAAAAAAACCATAGGCAAAACATCGATGAAGAAATGTGTAAAAAGTGTAAGCTAAAAGAACAAGCATGTATATTAATCTCTACTTCCACTTTCTTCTGTTGCGTGTACTCGAATTAAGGGAACTGTTATGAACTAGTCTTTTTTTTTGCGGTCACTCAATCTTGTTTTGTTTTCTAGTTTTCACTGTTACTCATTTCAACAATCAATAGAATCAATCAGGTCATGACCCAACTAATATTCACATCTTGTGGGTGATTCTGATAAGACAGTAATAAATCTCACGACATGTAGAGAGCGTGCGTGGCAGACAGAAAGCCAATATAGGAGAAAGAATAAGAAACATTTTTTTTAAAGACAAACAATTTTTTTTTATTCTTTAAAGTCAATCATGTATTAATCACAGCCATTACATTATTTTGATTTAATACATTTTGGACGATAGCCTATTGGTAGGATGGCTAGGTAAATTTAATATAGATTGCTAACTATACTGTCTTTGATCATCTATGGTTGATTAGTACACTAATTATATTTGTAAATGAATTGGTTATTTTGTAAGTTGGATAAAAATATGTAACTACTAACTACATTCCATTAGCGCTACATATAGTATCACAAAGTTGGCATAGGTTTAATTTCGTTAGGGTCAATTATTTGAAAGATTAAAGTTAATGACCGTAAAGTCCAATTAAATAGCTATCATAGCTGCTACGCATAACTGATTCTAACATCCAATTGGTCGATGTTCACGCTGATTTTTTTCATCTATCCTCAACTATATTCATATTTTTATAACATTATAATACCGGCTTGAAGAAATATAATAATAGAATGGATGATAGAAAAAAATGTTCTTGAATATTCATAATTTATTATTCAACGAATTCACAGTTTCATCATGTAGGTTTTAAATAATTTTATAAAAAAAAACAACAGACAACATTTACAGAACGGAAGACAAAATATACGTTCAGTAATATAGGGGGACTATAGCCACCTAGACATATACAAATTTTGGTCATTTAGAGAAACCCTGATCTTTTTCGTAGAAATTACACGAACAAACTATTCACACGTGAGGGATGTTTGTTTAGTGACTTTTAGGGCGGAGAAACGAAAGTGGTTATTATTATAATATCCAAAAAAATATATATTTTCTTTTCGTAAATAATTTTATAATACAGAAAACATATTATTTAAAATCTTGTGATTTCGTCAGTGATCCACATTGATATATTTCTGTCTCAAAGTCATTATTTATTTAATCATTTCCTGATGTATTACTGGTTGTATCTCTTCTTCTCTATTATTGATCTTCCTTTACAAGCCGTAAAACCACCCTGGAGAGTTCTGTATCTATCCGTCTTTAATGATGTTGTGCAGACGAGATTCGAACTAATCTACTTTTGATTACACAACTCATTATCCGTGTCGTTATCCATCAGTGTACAATTAATCATTAAACTAACGATAACCTGACAAAACATTCATCCTTTGAAATATGTTACAGTGTAACATACAATACAGTAGAATCATTATTCAATTATATGGTTACAAATACATTTCCATTAAACTCATGATAATTTCAATATATTATTCAGTCTTTCGTAGTTATATTTCATTTATAATTCATTACTTATATTCTCATTCAGAAATCTTTTCCAAGGGTGAGAGTATCAATTTGTTAATAGAATAATAATAGTAAAACATTACTTTATGGTTATAGGAAAATTGGAACTTTCTTATAGTTTTCCGTTAATTTATTTCGAACAGTTGAGCGATATCCACTTTCCATCTATAATACTAACTTTTGCAATAAAACTTTCGTTATACTTACTATCAATAAATTATTATAAACTCGGGGCCTACTGTATTAATTTCAGGCCTATAGTAAATACACAGTTTGATGAGATTATATTTCAGCATACCTGGTGAACATTATTGAAAATGAAATTAGTATAAATCAATATCGTTTCATTGGTATGAAAACGATATGTGTTTTGTTCAAATTTGATAAGAAATTTTGTTTTTTTAAAACTTGACAAAAATCTGATATTTCAATAAATCAACTCTCATATCTAGCTAAAAATGCACTCTATCGTGAAGTTTTATTTGTTACAGTCCTACATTAGTTCTAATGTATTAGAACCTATAAAAAGTATCATTTGTGTGTTAAACAAGGCGTAACAAATGCATCTTACAAGTTCCATTTTTTTATTCATCAAATGTTCTACAAGATTCAAATGATAAAATACTCTATAAATAATAGCACAATTAATCATAAATGGTTTTCTTTGATAGCAATACAACAAGTATACTCCTAGTATTCCCTTGGTATTTTTAGTTTTTACTTCTTATTGACTTTCGTGCTTCCGTATAAATATATATTTACAGTCCTAAAGAAAGAGCACGGAAAATATTTCAAACGCTCCGTAAAGTTTTTTTGTGTGTTCTGGTATACACTAGTAATTCCAGATTGTTAAGAGACCATGGTAGTCGATAATTTTATAGAAATAAGCTTTTTTGGAAATCTCTTGTGAACGGTAATATATATTGAAATTTGAATTAAATAGAAAACATATATTTTTACTATACCGACCGACATCTAATATATATATATATTATATAAATGATGATTAAAATATCGACAATAATAATATGCACAATGCATTCTTAATGGTTCCACTCGACGTCACCGCCTACACCACGTTTCGAGTATGTAACATTTCTGTTTCCGATCGACCGTTTCCCCTATCAACTACAACTATTGCTCGTGCGTTCCGCACCTCCAACACACTTGTTAAGTAATTATTAGAGTACATTAAATGGTTTTTAGGATTGTTTACTGGCTTACCGTTTGTTGTACGCTATTATATCGTATTATTAACCTGTTGCTACCGCCCTTTTGATTGATATCTTACATGAAACTTGGCGAGTCTAACACGCAGTTAACAGTGCAGAACTGGAGTAAATATACACAGGGACATTTCCTATTGTTGTATGCATTGATTGTAATTCTTAATAATCAGGAATAATTATTAAATGTAGGTTCGATCTTTTCTCGGGATATTCATTCAACTATGTTTTAATGAATAATGACGATATTTATCTTCCCAATTTGGAGAAATCTAGAAATCATCATCTCAATTTTAGAAATGATTTATTTTGGGGGTCTTCCAGAAACCTTCAGTCATGTTGTAGGCATACCGATTATGTACAGAAACACAAACAGTATCGAGAAATGTCTACGTCACGACTTGAAAAAGGGTACGGTTCTGGGAGGCAAATAAATGTATTATAAATTTCGAAATTGAGATGATAATTTCTGGTTTTCTCTGAAACCAGGGAAATGAATATCATCATTAAAAATATATTGAGTCCCTTGCTCCCCGATAAACTAAATTGTAATACGCTTATTTCCGTTTCCTCTAGCATTCACAACGACCGTAGTTTGAATCCCAGATATCAATAGAACATGAATTCCGTCCTCCTTAAGGGACAACACAACTCTGGAACTATGTTTTAATGAATAATTACGGTATTTATCTTCCCAATTTAGAGAAATCTAGAAATCATCATCTCAATTTTAAAAATTATATATTTTGGAGGTTCATCAGAAACCTTCAGTCTTGTTGTAGGCATACCGATTATGTACAGAAACACAAACAGAATCGAGTAATGTCTATATTTGAGAAAGGGTAGGGTTCTGGGGGGCAAGTAAATTTATTATAATTTTCGGAATTGAGATGATAATTTCTAGTTTCTCTGAAACCAGGGAAATTAATATCGTCATTATCCTATAAAATCTATTTCCAGGGTTGTAATGTCTCTTTAACCATGCCTAGAAAGTCCATCAGTACGATTCCCATCCCCTATATAACCATGCTGTCTATGTCTCAAGGCGCCCTCCAAGCTGGCAAGCCCGTCGTACCGCCGGTAAGTCCTGTCTACATTGCCAAGTACAATCGCTACGTCGACAACGTCCTCAACCGCATCAACAAGATCCTCCGCACCAAGTACGACCCCGTCAGCGTGAAGATCCAGCCTCATAACACGCCTGGTAAGAAGAACAAGAAGAAGAACCAGAAGAAGAGACCGGCACAGCGCAGACGCAGTAGCAAGGACATGAAGCTGGATGGCAATGCGACGATGTGAGTAGGAGGAACGGATTCGACGTGTTTTGATTTTTTTTCAAAATGACCCGGGTATTATCCGGGTCATTGCATTTCGACGGGTACCCGGTTCCTTCTGAAGGCGTCATTATGATGAAGTGTTATGTGGGGGGAGGGGAGTTGTAAGTTTTTTCGGGGCAAAGAGATTCTATGTAGTTTGTCCACGTTATAGGATATGGAATTATAATAAATTATGAGAAATTGATAATAATGTTATGATAGATTGACTTATTTCAGTTGCGACGTTAGGAACATTGGGAAAAGCTTTTATAGAAAAGGGAGGGGTTGGGGTATAAAAACAAATCTACATCTAATAAATAAACTGTGGAGTAAAAAACTAACGAACTAAAAAATGGAATTTGAACAAGTAAAGAATAATGATGGTCAGGACTGAGACACCAAACTATTTTTATATGAAAAGATTAGGTTATGTACAGAATATATCTTTGGGGAAATTATCTAAAAATTGATGTCTCTAAAATCTAGACAATGTTCAGGGCGAGATTAATTATTTCTCGAATCGATATTATGCATATTGAACTAAATTTCAAATTTTCAAATTGTCATTTCTCTATTTATTGCACTCTTAATTTATAACGGAAATAATTGATATAATTCGATTACTTGACTTTAGGCTGCCATGAAAGAGATTCATTTTATCCAATGATTGATGATTGATTCATATTGATCTTCAGTGGATATTGATCTGATCTTACAGGGAAGAACCAACTCTCATCAAAATCGAACATCCAATGGTAGCCTCCGTAGCAGCCGTCTCCGAACAACTGACCAATCAGCCACAGTCTGACAAACTCATCATGGCACAAGTCACCACCAACAATGTCGCCGTACCCGAACAGAAAACCGAAGTGAAACCCGCGGACAGCCGAGCAACTCCGAACAACAACGCCAACCCTAACAAGAACAAGACGAAGAAGAAGAAGAACCAGAAGAAGAAGGATACCAAGAAGAAACGTAATGCTAAAGCGACATTGTATGGACTGTCGTCGATTATTAGGGATGGGGATGTGGTCGTTAATCTGAAGAATAGTCATACGATGGTGCAGACGAACTTCATTGTTGGACCGCTGACACTCAGAGTTGAAAAGGAGGTAAGATTTTTACAAAATTTCAATAGTCTACGAAAGAAGTTCTACTACTCATATAACAAATACAAATATAACCATTATATTTGTGTGGTTTCAATGGTTAATGTTTTTTCAAGACGAGATTTGCTATTAGAAATACCACTGTGCATTTAAAAACGTTTAATGTTCAACGATTCAGTGAGTTTCACTTCTTGACAATTGTTTTGTTGGTAAATGGCCGTCTTCTCTTGTGAATTGGAGTAAAATCACAAAAACATGGCCCTTCCACCAAAAATATATTATGTTTCACAAATGAAGTTGAGGAACTCCACTATATGTATATTATTCACTTAAAATACATATTGATTTTATAAATCAATCAAATAATTAAATGAAAAAAAAAATGAAAATTGTCGCAACGAAAAGCTGCTGTTCTGACGAGGTTGACCTATGATTTGGCTCAACTCTGAGAAAAAAATAATATTAAATAATTATCTATATTTAATGCACATATTTCCGATTTCATGATATTGTAAATTTTATATTTTATATATAATATACATTTTATATTTTGTAGGCTATCATATATCTCAAATATTGAAATATTTCTTATCTGACAATGTTGGACGAATTTAAGCGAGATATTTACCAACTTTTTATAAGAAACAAAATACAATAATAACTCATGTGTCTTCACTTGACAGTTCGGTCGAGGTGCCAAGAAGAACGTGCGAAGTGCAACCGCCACTACCACAGACATGCGCGGTAAACTGAACCTTAAGGTTGTTCACGGTGGCTCAGCAACCCTACAATCCATCAGGGTACTTCAACCCAAACAGGTAATGCAGCATGCTCTCAATTATTTCACATGCACTTTGTGTATATAAATGTGTTTTCAACTTCGAAAACTTGACATAGAAGACATTGTTTACCAATTGAAGTCAAACTAGAGGTTAGAACTGGGCACTACAAGGGCGATCTTACCACCCCAAAGAAATAATTAAATATAATGTAGCTCATTCAACAAATTTTGAAAATTATACTAAAAAGTTGATTAGGGGTGAAAAACTAAATTCTTTCTCTTCATTATATTTTTTTGCCTCCTTTTCTTTCAAACTTGATCTAGAATATAAATTTTGGCTCAAGAAAATCAAGCGAGTTATCTCTTGATCCAACTCAAGTCATCCAGAGACCGGAACACCGAATTACAGTGTGGAACTGTAGATAAGAATTGAAAGTACGGTAGTCAATTCTTTGTGACAATAGCAATAACCTAGTCTCATAACAAAATTATTGTCAGCACACAAAGGGAGATGTAGGTCTATGTATGCATGTTTGTATATGCTTTATTGATCCACAGTAACTGTCATTACAAGAATGGCAAGTCATTCATAATAAATATAAATGAAATACCAAAAATTATGCATTATGTGAAATATAATGGAATACACATGTATCATAGATGTGATATGTATGACAGATATCATGTTTGTTAGGCCACAATCTCCAAATAGAAAAGTTGAGAGCATGATCCAATTTCAGAGCAATGGGGCCAACAAACAAACTGTAATACTGATATTGAGATTGTGACTGACTTTGTGAATTGTTGAATTTTAGGTGCTTTTGCAGTAACAGTTGTCTTCGTATTACAACAATGTGAAATATCAAACCTCATGTATGTTCTATATATTGTGTTCTATTTATTTCAAACGAAGTGCTGTCACGGCCTTCTTTAACTCATTGCTCTAGCACAAACTTAAAACACGCACTATTGTTGTCGTTTACAGCAAGAAAAACGTGAACCTACATATCGTATTCGTGGCGTCCTTATTACGCTAGACTAGCTATATCCTAGGATAATAGCTATATCAGTACGTCAATCATACGATCCTCATTCCTCAATCAATCATCAATCATCAATTCATCAATAAGTATAAGTATTTAATCCTTTATGGTGGGACCCAAATTCTTATTTTCGAAATGGCCGAAACTGGTTTTGAAAATATAAAAAATTTACTCATGATACGTTTAAATTATTACAGGAGGGAAATCAAAGGTTTATTACTTCACTTCAATAAATTGCTAATATTTAGTTTGTAGTTGAAAAATAAAACCACGCTATTATATTGTGGGACCTATGTAGGCCTCCGAGATTTAAATTCCAAAATTTTGTCAATTCAAAGATTATTGAATTTCTGGAGGTTCTTATGTAAAATAAAAGCACTCTTTTTTTATACATCAAATTAGGTTTGCAATTTATTCAGTCGATAGAAACCGTCAAGAAACGGATATTATCATTGATTAATTATGTCTCAATTTCAAGTGTTATAGCGGACACTAATCTAAATTTAATCCACTTGGGTAAATGATAGGTCTAACTTTCAAGAAATACAGGTTTCTTAGACATACAGACATTCACTCTTGGTAGGAGTGCAGGGTTATGATGTCTTTTAAGCTTAGAATACGTAATTGAGAGCTGTAGCTCCAACCAAAATCAACAATAATCGTTCTCTCTGTCTCTCTCTAGGTCCGCGTCGACAGCGCTGACGACGACGACGATCACGACAGGACCCGCGAATTCGTGTGGCGTCGCTCTAGCCACATCGCCCACCTGGTCGGTCAGAAACTGACCCACGCGACCAGGTCCATGTTGAGACCAGTGCCAGAACCTCCAGCGCAGATGTCCATCATCGACTCCATTACCGCCACCATGGGTTAGATATAACTGTCGCCATGGGAACGGAAACTTGAACCGCGGTGCCTTAGATTAGACTGTAGGCTGATTTCAAGTGATGCCACACGTTGTTGAACTAAAATATCTCATATACAACTTTAGTATTAAAGGAATCACAATCCGAAACTAGATTTTAATGAATAATGCCGATATTTATTTTATAAATGTTGGAGAAAACTAGAAATCATCATCTCAAT
Organism: Brachyptera putata; assembly: GCA_907164805.1. Classification (NCBI taxonomy): domain Eukaryota; kingdom Metazoa; phylum Arthropoda; class Insecta; order Plecoptera; family Taeniopterygidae; genus Brachyptera; species Brachyptera putata. The sequence goes on along the minus strand of OU015469.1, from coordinate 22,513,114 downwards.
ATGAGAAATTGTAATTAATTAATTTGTTCTGTAGGACTCGAATCTTTTTCAGAGTCGTGACGTCGGCATTACTCGATTTTGTTTATGTTTCTATACAGAATCGGTAATGCCTACGTCATGAATCATTAATTGGTGGACATTGTTGTCCATCTTAAATTTAACAGTGAGTGCGTCACTTGACAGAAACCTATGGTAAAATACAATCACATATTGCCTTTAAGATAGAATATACTTCCATTGACGAAAATTGGCAGGTTGACACTCCTGACCGTTAGAGTAATTGGATGGGTGACACGGTCGACCGAGTCCTTCAATTCTCTTGCTAGAGGGTCGTAGTTACATATCGTAGAACACTGCTTTACTACTTACCATTGAACTAATAATAATAATTGTAAGGTTTCTTTTTTGAGAAAAATATTTCACTCTTTTTACTGTTTTTATATTATTTATTTATTATTTATTATATAGTATTATTTTATTTTTATATGAAACATTTTTATTTTTCTGAATTATTTGTCATGACATTTGATGTGACATGCATTTGGTAGAAACTAAATTAATTTATTAGAATGTTATAACATCTTTAAAAAATTGTGTCAAATATACATCGAAGAATTTCTATGGTGTTCAAAATTATTATTTTCTCAGAGAACAGTGTATTTTAGGACGAATATTTATTTTGATGAGAGTTATCAACATGCATTATGTGCAATATAACTGGCTTCTCAGCTCCTATGCTTTAAGACTATACAAATTATTTATTTATTTATACTATGTTTACTTATTTATTTATTTATTATTTAGCTTATATGATATTTATGATCAAATTAATGCATTTTAACTATGAATAATTTATTTTTCTATTCGCTTAGATGCAAATTTCAAAGTTGTCAAGCCAATTTCTACATACTCATTATAATTCTATACTGCCTTGTTAATGTTATGGTATATATTTTGTATTACTCAATTTTGTTACACTTTATTCGTCTTTGGCGTAAATAATTTATATTTTGCACTATTTTTGATAGAACATGTATTTATATGAGACAATATAATTCTTTTATAAAAATTCGTGATACTTTTTCCAATTGTTCTCCTATCAAAATCAGAACAATCCTGATTTCCTCCTATCCTAACAGCTTTTGCTTTTCCAGGCTAGAAAAAGGAAAGTAGAAATAGGAAAACGCAACATATGCGTTGTTGGATGAGCGATATGCATATTTGTATGACATGTATCATGCGTCATTGCCTTCCTGTTTTATTAATTACTCATTTTAATCGTTTAAATTCAATTGTTGCTTGAATCCCTAATGGTTTCTCAATGGCATTGATTGATGTGAAGAAATTACATAATATTTTTTTTTCCATCAAAACGGCTGATCCGCTTTATGTGAAACTCGAGAATAATGTGTTACCAGAATATTTGGCTCCGCTAAAAAAAATTAAAAGTGGATAAAATTCGCTTCATTACATCATTCAAATATATTCTACTCTTAATAAAATGGAAACAATTAAGTATTCAGTAATCAATGCTTAGAAAATGTTGGTGTGGATAGCAACCAAGCTAGCTAATCTGAAAAGTTAGCTAAAATTTCATGCAACTATAATTATATACATGTATGAATTTTTATTTCGTTTTTGTTCTATTTCGATTTCGTTTTTTTTGGTAAAAAATAATAGTTTGGAGATGAATGATGAGTTGAACTAGATTAGTTTTTCTTTCTTTCATATTTTATTCCTGTGATACATCTGACGTTTGTGAATGTAGGTATATGAAGGAATTTTTTATTACCTATCATTTCCATTTCTTTTGCTTTCTTTTGCTTTTTGCATTTCTTTTGCTTGGGAAATGTCTAGAAGATTCCATGTGTAAGTATTCAAGTGGTGGTACTACTGCTCAACTTGACCGGCTGTGAGAATAGCAATGGCCGCTCAGCAAGTGACAGCTATCAAGATGAAGTTTTCCAATAATTATTAGTAATTTATTAGTGGTGCACGATGATAGATTAGCAGTCAGAACAACGTGGATAATCTACATGTCTGAATTCACCCTGCTCTTAATAATTTATCATCTAAGCTAAAGTTTATTCAATTATTGTTACAATGAGTTCCAAAGACAAGGAAGTTAAAACTTTGGAAAAATTGAAACAATTTTTTAGAATAAATAAAGGTGGTGCTGGTAAATATACAAACAATATTTTCTTACAACTAAAATTGGACTCTATTCAAAGAACCATTTTTAGATCTATTCATAGATTTTATTTCATGAATCAATAATCTTTCCATCCAGGTAACGTCAAAGGCCGCATTGACTTTGCGTTGACTCATGACATCGAGAAAGATTTGGGTCCCGAGACACCGTTGAATAACAGATTGAAGAATATTAAAGATCTAAGCGAGGCAGTGCTAAATAACCGATTGGAAGATGTAAGTTACCTGGACAGTCGGCCTGTAGGTCGAAGTCTAAATGTAATACGACGTCATTAAAAGATGTAACTTTTCATAGTTTAGGCCGTAGAGCCATCAGTGGTAGAGCCTATGCATAAAATATTATAATTCATAATACGGGATTTTTCAGAACTCAATTGAAAAGCTATGGCAATGCTTGCAAGACTTGCTTCATCGAGACGTCCCAAAAGATGCCAGACACCAAGTTTTTGCATTCTTCCGTTGTCTCGTTCAAGGCCAATATGAGAAGCTTGGTCTAATGAGAGTCCACTTCTTTAGGATTATCAAGAGTGAAGACTTGCCAGATGATGTTGGACCAAGGTATGATTTTATGTTTTTGAAACTATAATTAATTGACCAGTCAGTTTTATTCTTTTGCTTAGGTCTAGGCCTAAATAATGTTCATTAGGCCTACCGTACTGTATTTAATGTCGTGGCTCAGTGTAAGCTTAGTTAGATCTATGCCCAAGACAGTCTTTCATACAGGCCTAATTATAAAGAAGAAGAATAGGCCTATTGTACCAAGAATATTTTAACGAAACCGTATTGTTGGACGGTCGTACTTTGCAACTAGATTGAAATAGAAACAATATTTCGGCATTGTGCCTCTTGCTTTCATCACGTAGCAACTGACAACCATGATAGTCTTTCATGCATTTTTATGCCTAGCACCGGCACATGCAGCGCAGTGGTTAACGCGCTCGATTCATGTGATCTGGGAGGCGAGGGGAATTCCGAACCCAGTTCGATACCCGCCGCCGACCATCTTTACAGAGGTTTTTCATGGTTTCCCTCTGTAGTCTAGGCTAATGCGGGGATGGTTCCTACAATAAGTCGGCCATGACCGCTTCCTTCCCACTATCCTTCTCATTACCCAAGAACCTTCATCTCATCATCCCATCATCTCATTAATCATCCATCCGACGCCATTAGATCTCAGTTATCATAACAGTGCGTCGTTAAACTCAATATATAAAAAAAATATGCCTAGCCATAGTGGGTGTGTGTTAATCACTTATTTGTAAGCATATTCTGTTTTGTTGGCAGACTGGACCTGCTTGTTAGCTTAACAGACAATGGCAAAGACATCCTATACTTGGAAGAAGAGATTGGACCGTTTATGCTGCAGTGGATGCCTACAGTTGTATTGGCTGGTAAAAGCTACGACTTTATGGCCATGCTGGTTAATGTCATCAAATACAACGCCGCTCTTATTGATGAATATGTCGTCAGAGGACTTGTGGAGTGAGTAACATTCGTTAGGTGTATCATTAACGATCCTAACCTAGCAGTAGTGTAATACTCTGCATTTAGCTTACATCACTGATCTCGTGTAGATGACTTATCCTTATTTTACTAATTCAATTTTCTATTATCTTTTTATACTTAAGTTAATTAGGTTATACTTAGATTAGTTCATCATTCAACCACTGGAAATATTAGCCTCTGTAAAAACACTGGTATTTCCCAAGTTGGTAATAAATACAATACAATGACTCATGTAGTTTTGCAGTGCTATCTGCTATTATAGGCCTATAGGCCTATTAGATTGAGATTTTACCAATTAAATTGTTTGATGAACTTTCATATCCTATGTATTTTTTTTTTTTTAATTGAATTTATTTTAAAAATTGAAGTTTTTAGAGATGCAACTTTTGTCTAGGAACACTTGTTGGCTGACGTGTCATACGGAGAAGAAGACTCTGCTAGTCTGCTTGGACGTACTGGACACAGTTGTCTGCTACACCAACCTGCCGGCCGAGTGTCTACAGGTGTTCATAACAGCACTGTGTCGCTCCGTTTCGTATGAGCAGTGTGTCAACAGGTTAGTACCAGCAGCTTACCTTGTCAATGTCACTGATTTAGATTCAGTTCAAAGATTGTAGCAGCTAGTAGTTAGACGAGCTTTAGCGAGGATTCAATTTGACATACTGAAAAAAATTGGTGTTCGTTTTTATGTTTTTTTTTTTTTATATATGTTTTTTTGTCGGTTCTCCACAGGTCAAACGGCTACAAATATCAACCTCACACTTTTTTTCAATATGGTTCCTTATCTAACTTAGATCTGTATAGTTTTGTGGCATTATCGGGGAGTAACTTTTTTTTTATGAATTTAAGAAATTTCAAAAATTTCCATTAGAATAACATGACGGAAAAAAAAAAGAAAATATTTTTATTTTCCCAAAAAATGAAATTTTGCGTGAAGTTGAATTACATTTTGGTACACATTTCTAAAAAATTTCAGCTTGATTGGGTCAGCCATTTTGAAGAAAAAACATGAAATGTACTAAATTGGTACCACTCGAAGCAGTTTTTACCCATTTTTACCAATACTATTACTATCCGCTCGTCTTACAACGCATATATGGCGTTTTCCTAGTTACGAACATTAATTAATTGGTACTTAAGGTGCTCGTTCAGTCGAGTCATTTAATGCTGACATAATATGTAAGAGTGGAATACTCGTTATGTAATAATCAGTACGGTACGTTGGAATTTTCAATTTTTCCATTTAATTATAGTGGTTCTCATTAGTTTATTACGGTATTATTATGTGTTTGACTACCACTACTCACTTTCATTGTTCGTCTAGTCTCTAGTCCATAGGGCCTCACTATAAGTTGATTGTATTTAATAAATAGAGTACCGGTAGTATTTCGTTCTGAAAAATTTTACTGTTGTTTTCTCCTCTCATTTTACACAGTTCTTGGAAAGTGATGCGTAACTTGCTTGGCACGCACATGGGCCACGCAGCCCTCTACACCATGTGCCGCATCCTGCAGCGCTCCGACTGCTTGGAGGATGTCCGCCTCTTGAGGGGCGCCGTGTTTTACATCAACATGGGCTTGTGGGGTGCGCACAGGGTGCCTAACCTGAAATACACCGCCACTTCGGTGCTACCCTCTCTGTTGCACGTAAGCTCGATTTAGATATTTTCTGTTAAATTGATCAGATTCATTTTTATTTCAAAGTTATATAGGCCTACCATTGCATAGGAGGCCTACTAGGATGACCAACATACTATTCAGAACCGAACTAGTTCCTGTACATTTAATTAATATAAATTGTACATCAATTTAATCGTTTGGTTCAATAGAATTTCATACACGGGCCTACAATTTTTCTCAATACGTATCTATTTTTAATTTGAGGATAGTAAAATATCACTTTTCTGGTCTCTTCAAGATTACTGTATAGTTTTATCTGCAACAGGTTACTAGATTAGAAAGAGACAGAACATGACATGTAGCCAATACGCATAAATAAAAATACCCTTAAAAAAAAAAACACGTTCAATATGGGGAATTGCCAGTGAAATGGTGGAGGCCTATGCCTGTTCAAACAGTTTGTTTCATTAATATGTAGTCCTATTCCTGGAGTTTTATCTTGATTTTTCATGACTTTCTTAGATTATACTGTTTATGAAAAATGAGTATTTTTGTTTTGGTTGCTAGGCGCTGGAGTGCAACGAAAGACTGGTGGTGTTCGAGGTGATGTTGAGCATCCAGCGTCTGGTCAGTAAGTACGGCTTGGAGCTTCATGACCCGGCGTGGGATCTCGTGTTGTCCATCATCGAGGCCGTTATCACCTACATCGGTAAGAACGGGACGTGATGCGACCCAGAATTTGAATCATTTCCACAAGCTACAAATTGTAAATGTATTACAATTAGACTGCTTCCTACTTTTGTAGGAATTTTCTCTTAAATCTAAAAATTACGGGCATTAAATAAATCAACTACCATGGCCATAATAATTCCTGTGTTGATTTGACAATTATTTTATCTGATAATGAATCAAATATGGAACAAATAAAAACTAACTGAAAAATCCCTACTGGTTGTCTTCTCAACTTTGAAGATTTATTTCTAAAGATTCATTGGCATTATCATACAAATTTCCACATTAACATTCACGAATTCCAATATATTAACTAATAAAATAATTGAAAGAAACATTACTCACACTGTGAATAAAGTATCTCAAATATAGCTTTAGTTACAATAGAAGTTCTTGAGGGGATATATTACTGTAGTTTTTATCTCTAATAAATTCCAGAAGAGAAGTCCCTAGTAAAATAGAAAAGAAATTCTTTGCTATACCGGTACTTGTGTTGTCGAAAGAAGGCGCAAACCACCCGCGTGTTAATAGTGTGTGATTGGCGGACTGTCGCTAGATAGTAGACACCTTCTTCAATCTTGGTTACAAATACGTTTACTCACAATCGTCTCCATTTCTTGTCCAACAGAAACGAGCGAGGCACCGCAACCGATCATAGTTACCCACCTTCACGACTGTCTAAACACGATCGAACAGTTGGTAGAACTGGGCCAGTTCAACGGGTCGGTTCGTCGGCTGTTCCAGCTGAACGAACGGTGCTCGACCGTGCGACCGGAAGCGTCGGTGCTGCGGCTGGTGGGATATCTGGCGACGTCGTTGGTGCCGACACGATCGATGTGGCTCGGCAAGCTGAACGCTCTGCTCGACAGATATCTGAAACTGGAGACGAGGACTAATATCAGAGTCAAAGTTATGGATATACTCACCAATATCATTCATACCAACAGGTGAGGAAAAACAGCTGGGCATGATTTGCATTTTGGCATATTTTTTTAAGGGAACTGCTGCATTACTGGGATGGAAGGATGGTAACATTAGATTTAAGAACAGGCCACGACCGCTTCCTGCCAACAGTCGGAAAAACACCTAATAAAATAACCGTTTGTCTTATGAGTTATGTGTTGCTCTTACCAGTGGATTGAAACCAAATCCTTAATAATTTCCGACTTGACTGCAAAATTTGTAGAATTTCATGAAGGCTTGTTGATCATAAATTAATCCCTAGCCTAAGCAAGAAAAATTGAGTTTTTGGGATGTTACGAATTGAAATAGAGTGAGTAGATCGATTCATTCAGATACGTTCATTGAAATATTTTCTAAATGGAGACACCTAAAATATGAACCTTGCTAATATTCATTATGAGTTACTGACACCAATCAATAAAAAATCAATATAAAATCAATACAAATTTAAATCGTCTTCTTTCCAGAGCGATATACGAAGACGAGTTGATCGAGCGCATCGTCGTGCCACACTTGCAGCATATCGACCAAGATCCCGACCCGATCGTACGCACTGCGGCTGCTCAGCTATTGGTAGACCTGTGTCTCGAGTGCGACACAAAACGGTGCTTGGAACTGTTGGATATCCTGCAGAAGATTCTCAATAGGTACGCTGAGTGATGTGTTGAATGGTAACTGGATAACTGAAATGATACTTGGTACAGTCTGTGGAGAAAATACAGTTTGGTAGACGTTCAGTTTCATAAAAGTAGTTAACCGTGAGATAAGTTTCTCAAATATGAGATTTTTATGTGCACAGTTTGAAAAAGTTCAGACTTGGACATTTGCCTGTTATACTTTTGTTAAGTCATGTTTAAGGGTAATATAGCGACAGGTGCTAGAGTAAAGTGAGTGAAATTCATCTGACATTTTTTCAATATGCTTAAACTGAGTTGTATTCATGAAAATAGAATGTCATATTAATTAAAGAGCATAAAATTATCTTAGAGTTGAAATACTTTTCATTCAATTACACTGGATCGTGAACGTAGAAAAAAATTGTCAAGATGAATTTCTCTAGTTTTATAAACATCGTGCATGCACCCCCTTAACCAATAACCATAGTCAGTAACGTCAGCCAGTAAATATCTATGATTCCTGCAGGCCTTTCGAGCAGCACGCTCTCGACTCCCTGGCCATCATCACCGAGACCGAGGTTCTCGACGTGAAGACGGCCATCACCGGATTGGTCAAGATATTCACCACCAAGCTCTATCAGCTGCCGTCGATACACGCAATCAGGGCGTACAAGCTTCTGGTCAGTCACCTCGAGGCGCATTACTTGAAACCGTCCGTGTTCGAGTATACCAGCTCCATTCGGTACATGGTAAGTTCTATTTTTTTTAATGTTGCTTAACGACTCCACCAATAGCTAGGTTATACGGGGAGTTCTATTTATATTTGTATTTGTATTTATTGGCATTTCATGTTTACACCAATTCACTAGTGTGACAACATAATATTGAAGATACAAAGATTATAAAAATTTGTCATAATTAAAATTACTTATTGAAATTATATATACATAAGACCTACATGTTGAATAATACTACCAACTACCAAGTACCAACTCATTACTACTCTGGCGTTATAGTTTACGAAATCTCAATCATTTGGTCGCAGAGTGTTCAATCTTAGTCGATAACTCGCTCTCATCGTTTTCATTGAGAATTGATTCCGTCGTGCTGAGTTTTGTTCAACTTTCGTCATCGTTTGTCATCTCGTCACCGATTTGTTGAATTTTTCAATATGTCTGACAAAACTGTAAGAAATCCGCTTCACGTATGCTTTGCAACGGTGATTTCATGAAAACATAATGTTGTAAAAAAACTTTCCTTCCACTTTCAGATCTTCGAATGTTTCCTGCACCTACGTGCCAACTCGCTGTGCCATCTCGGCTTCCAGGGCCCCGGCCCTCACGGCCTTCTCTTCAGCCCGTACCTGGGCGTGGACCACAAGGAGGGTGGCGACAGGGGAGGGGGTGCGGTCACGCCTCCCCCCATGAGCCCCGCCCCCACTTCGCACCCCACCTGCACGGTCACCTACCTCTCTATGACGCACGCGTGCAAGGCTGTCATTAACTGTCTCAAACAGGAGAAAGGTAAGAACAAATATGTACGCTATCTATAGTTCCGGATTTTAATAGAATGTCGAAGACTCCTTTACTGTAATCTACTGCACTCGACTGTATGGTAGTATACGCCATTACTGTAACCGACTCGTTGAGTGAATACAAAAATCAAAAGTTAATAGGTGATTATAAAACTGTTAACGAACGATTGAAAACCGTGCCCAAGTGAAGAACCTCGACTTGTTCTCTACCGAGGCTGCAGTTTACCTAATTGACTTCATTTTGAATCATATTCTAAATTTGTATGAATTCATTCACATATGAGCTCTTATTGTACTTAGTGCCATTGTTTGGTTTTACTGCATCAACTCATTTTCAAATCACTTTCTACATTTGGAATAAAATCTGTCGTTCTTTAAAAAATTTCATTTACCTCTATGCATCGTTGCCGGATCCATCTTTTTCTGCTTGTATCATTCATTTTTTCTAACCCCACTCCCATATAATCAATGTTGAATTTTCCTGGATGGATCATTTTCCTGCGTGGATGGTTTTATTTTCATGGTCCCTTGAAAAACGATGGATAGAGGTTTCACTGTATTACACTAAAATATACATTCTTTCTCATTCCTAACTGCATTTAGGGTACATTTAGGTGACATTTAGAGTTTGAGGTATAGTTGGTAATTTTTTGTTGTTTGCTTCAGACTGGAAAGTCGTGCAGCTAATCCTGCAAGAAGTACCGAACGTGATGCGCAACAAGGCCCTGATCCTGTCTCGCCACGGCAACGACGTCGACCTGCTCGCGGCCGCCCTCTGCTCGATGGTCAGCGACAAGAGCCTGGGCCTGCCCGACACCTTGCGCAACACGCCGCTCAAGTTCACGCGCTCCGAGTTCCACGCGTTCGTCTTTCCCGTGCTGGCATCGTTGGCGTCGTATCATGCTTACCTCGAACCAAGGTACTTGCGCTTTGCATGAACGATCGTAGGTGACATCAGGTGTGATCAGGAGGTGTTCTAGGCTTCTGGTCGGGTGTGGGTATACTAGCAAAACGTAGGGATTGATTCCGTATTCAAGAACTTAATTCGATAGTCGATAAGCAATTTCATGATTTTACTGTCGGTCGATTAGGTCGAAATAATATTTTTTTTTAGAGATTTTATTTCTCATATTTTCCTACCCAGTGTAGTCTTATGAGGTTTTTGAAACTTTGAGATAGTGTTTTTCCAAATGGTGCTACTGATTTCACACAAAAACTATACTGCCAAGTCTGCGTAGGCCTATACAGAAAAAGTTTCATAGTGATCGCTCAAATGTGCAACCTGAAAAAAATGAAAAAAAAACACAAACAAGCCATAAGAGTATGATGGAAGTCTTCGCTCTCGCTTATATAATTAAATTAAAAAAAAAAAAACTTTCTGTATCTCCGACTGATTGACGTTTTCTTAATTCCAGCCTGCAGCAGCGGCTAATCAAGTGCATGGAAGTGGGTTTGAACTCTCGCCAGTGCGCCAGGCAGTGTGTAACGGCGCTAACGACGTGCATCCTGGAGATGAGGGACGCTATGTACAAGCTGTTGCCGGAAGTGCTGCTGAACTTGTCGAAGATATCCGCCACGACTTACATCGCCGTACCGATACTGGAGTTCTTGTCGAGTATGTGACCTTGAATTTTAATTTTCTGGGGCGTTATTCATGTGTGTTGTGACTGTAATAAGCGACACTTGACCTAATTGTCGTATCTTTAATTTCCCATTTATGTAAATATAGGAGAGTGAAATTTATGTTGTACATTCTGAAGTAATTTTATATCCACCATGACATAAAATGTCTTAAATTATGCCCTTGTATATTTTCATCAGTAGGAAATTAAAGATACGACATTTAGGTCAAGTAATTATGATAATCACAACTTACAGGAATGTAGCCGCTGCAGGCCTTGTTCTATTTCTCACAGAAATTACTTTATGATGTTGAAAATATAACAATTTTCATAGCACTAGCCAGTCTGAATGCTATGCATTATCATTTATTTTAAAACAAAAATTATTCTAATAGAGTCCTGTTGAAAATCAGGATTGCCCTGTGACAATAAAACTTGGAGATGAAAAATTGGGTCCAGGTAATGAAGTGTTTTATTTTCATTCCACTGGCATGTTGCCAGTTTGTTTAGATCTCTAAAATTGTGTCTTTTATTTAATATCAAGCACACTTAATGGTGGATTGAGTTGAGCGTCTGTTCCTTCTTTCCAGCATTAACGCGGCTGCCGAAGGTGTTTGCGAGCTTCGTCGGCGACCAGTACATGTCGGTGTTCGCGATATCTCTGCCGTACACGAACCCGTTCAAGTACAACCACTACACCGTGTCACTGGCTCATCACGTCATCGCCGTCTGGTTCCTCAAGTGCAGGCTGCCGTTCAGACGAGACTTCGTCAAGTTCATAACGACCGTGAGTTTGCACGACTTCAATTTATATAGTATTTAAAAAAAATAAGCCCTCCATCAGACTCTTATCTTTCCATTTTACGATCATGTTCAAGCCTCGAGCTATTTTAGCCCATACATGTAATTATAACTTCCTTCAATTTATTCAGTCTAGCCTACAGACCTAGTATCATAATTTAATTACTTCATTTAGGCCTATAGCATCTGATTGCATTTAATATCATCATTATGGTCACATGACTTGTCTTATCTTGTCCAGGGTTTGAAAGCGAACGTGCTCGTGCCGTTCGAAGAGGGCCAGCTGATGAAGACGGAGTTAGTCAACGAGGACTCGTCGAACAGGAAGCGAGCGTCGAGTCTGACGGAGCAAGGTAGCCGGCGCCAGGTTCGGCCGATCAATGCCGGCCGTGTCGTCGACATGAAGCCGCCAATAGACGAGGCCCTGATGACGTTCCATGTCGAGCTCACCGAGACTTGCATCGATCTTATGGCCAGGTACCCGAATTCATTTCAGTCTTATCGAATAGGGCTACATAATAAACAGATCTATTAAAGAATATATTTTTGTCTTCAAATCAAGTCCTTCTAATAATGTCGTTGGAATAGATCTATTAGTTCCATAATAACTTTCGTCCAAAATCTTCCGCAGTCTTTTTTAGGTGTGTGCATGGGCCTATATCATTTTACCTTTCATCTTTCCGTATAAAGGAGTGTCAATTATTCTGTTTGCAACTATTTTCTCACGACTCAATAAGATGAAACTTTTGGGTAATTAGACCTATTGACTATTGATGGGAGTGGCATATAAACTGGGCAGCCAGATCTAGCCAGATACGGCAAGAAAAACATTCAATCAGAATTGTTTGTACAAAGAAGATTCCATTCTTTTTTATTCGAAAGTTTATCCAATTCTACCTGTATATAAACAAAATCAAATTCGTATCTCAAATAGTGATCTACATGTCATTATTGTCGAACGCTGACTGATTTGTATCGTATTATTTTCGTCAGGTACACTTTCAACACCTGTTCTGCGCTGCCCAAGCGTCACCCTACGGCAGAGTTCTTGCTCAACGGTGGCCAGTCGATGACGTGGTTGCTAGGCAACAAACTGATCACTGTGACTACGAGCGGGTGTAGCCAGAAGGCGTTGAAGAATGGCCTCTGCGACAAATGCTGGATGTTGTGCAAAGCGGAGAAAACAGGTATGTCGATTTGATTTTTCATTAGATATATCTGTCTTTAATTGCCTTTTACTCATTGTCAATTTTTCTTTTCACATGTTTAGAATCTATTTTATAGAATTAAAGTAATTACACACAGGTTTTGACAGATGTTAAAAGATCAAGTATTTGTAAAGAAGACATGATAAGTAACTGCTAGTGATTGGCGTGGCTCATCAGTAGGCTGCTTGGATCATGCGGGCTTTTAGAGACTTCTTGATTGGTATTATCAAATTTTTGACATAGTGAACAGCCCCTTGATTGGGTGTCATATTTTGTGTTGTTAATCGGCGGGCATTTATGGACTAGTGGTCAATCGCTTCGTTAAGAGCATTTGAAAAAGTCGAGAGATTGGATGTTTTAACTTCAAGAGACCATTGTGCACACTGCATTTGTGAATTTATAATTTACTGTAGCCGTTTTTATCATTTCATCCATGTATCACTTTTTATATTCTCTTCATGAATGCTATATACATCATATTCAGTTCATTTTATTAATTATTGTCGTGTTAGCGGAACCGCTATCCCCGGACGTAGACGCCGAAGCCCGTCGTCGTGGCAAGCCTGCATTGTCCCGTACGATGAGCAGCGAAGTGTCCCCTCTCCCTCCTCTAACCACCAAGGAGCCCGCCAAGGAACCGAGCGGAGTGAATGTGACGGCAATGACTGACGTACCATCAAGACTGACGAAGCAGCTCTCGATTGATATCAACCCGCGCACAACGCCTATTCCCGGTGTAAGTGAAGATATACGCTGAGTATTGAAGGAAAATCCTTTTTAGTAATCGTTTTCAACTGATCCTGATGAACTGGTTCCTGCTAAATCTTGCAGCTAAACAGCTAATCACACTGTCACACTATTAACTCTTCAATTCCTCTTATATGGTTTTAAGAGCTGGTATTACCAAGTCTAGATGAGAAAGTTATGTGATAGATAAGGAATAATAACATAATTCCCCATAATCACCGCTAATTTGATAGTGTTGAAATAAGTTATTCGATGAATAAGTAGCCTATGTACCCTAATTGACTAATTGAGCTTTATACTAGGCCTACTTGCCGTTAAGTAAAATAATACACATTTCCATTTTAATTGTTTTGCAAGTCAATCTCGAACGAATGTAAGAATTCTGTTGACCTTATAGCAATTGTTTATACAAATAAGCTTTGTACTTATTGTAGGTATAGAATAGTTGGGATAATATCACTTATTCATTTTTTTAAATACCTTTTGTATTGTCTAGACACTTTGTTAGGAGTATGAATAGAGACAAATCATTTATAGCCATTTGGCTGATTACTGGAGCTTGTTTGTTATTTTTCATTGTACAAAAATGTTATGAAAAAAATTCATTCTATTTCAAATGTTCTGGTGAGTAAAAAGTGCCTACGTTTTCAGCCTCTCAGCTCAGTTGGCAACTCCCCCTTAGACGAGACGAAACCGATTGTCCAATCAGAGCAGCCAGAGCCGTCACGACTTGATCAGCTGTTGTTCGGGTCTAAAGCGCCCGAGAAGGAGGAGAAGAACTACTGTGCGTGCTGGTGTCAGGGCTGGGCAGAGATATACGTGCGAAGACCGACAGGTGAGAATTGTACACCTCGCTAAATGCTTCGACATTGCTTCAAGAAGGCAGACCCGCTAATGTAGCTTTCAGTCCTTTACAGCGAAATCTTTTCGATTGGCAGTCATGTCAACAATGAATTGGCTACACGTCAGTAGAGCAAACGGATTTTAGAACCAATTTAATTTCTCCATCAAAACGACAAACTACGAACTTTTATTGGATTACTAAAATAAGATGTAAATATTTCTGTTTTGAATGTAACAGATATTGTGTCCATAAGTCAATGTGTATAAGTATCCCAGAAGATATAAGATGTAGATGTAGACAAACATGTCCTATTGGCCTCCTTGAAGTTGAGGTAAGATTTTATTGACATCTGATGAATGATGAGTTGACGACACAATGCAAGTATATAAGCCCTACACCTACACTAAACTGTTGATTGATATTGGGCAGTTAATGTAAGATATAAAAATGAATGCTATTGAAAGATCTAGGGTCAAGAAGTTTTGAGATCTATAGGTGATGGTTATCGATACATTTTCATTTTCTTGTTTTCAAGCGTTTTTACAATTGAGTCAAGTCACCTTCTGTGCACTGCATCTAAGCCTACTGCCGCCCTCGGTAGCTCAGTCATTTGAGGCACTTTAGAAACCGAAGTTATCTGTCGGGCGTGGGTTTTTGTAAACATTCTTTTATCTATCAGCACTTCCAAGTTTCATAATCCCTTGTTCATTTGTACCCCCATATAAACTAGCTGTTAGTGGGGTCGTGGAGCAAACAATAATCGTCCAAGTCTACTCTTATGACATACCAAATTCTTCTGTCGCCAGGTGACATGTCGTGGGTGATCCGCATCCAGAACCCGAGCAGTTTCCAGAGCTCCCCTTCCGACTTCCCCCTCGAAGACATCTCCACCCTCTTCCTGCCGTCGCTCAGCACCAAGGACTACGTTCCTGCGCCGACCAATCAGCTACAAGCTAGCGAGAACCTGCCCGAGAGCGAGTACGATGCCATCTTGGATCAGCACTTCGAACAGCCTCCGCCCTCCGAGGTGGAGACCGTCGTGCGTCCGGTGCCGATAAGCGGGACAAGCGTGCCGATTACGATACCGGGCTCGGAGGGACTGAGTCAGAGTAATCACGACGAAGAAACCGAGGAATATACGGATCTGGAAGGTATGAAACTAACTACGATGATTGGGTGAAGGATTATCTAGCTGTAGGCCTACATTAGTGCTGGCCACGCTCACTTTTTCTTTGATCTACGATATTCTAATGTGCCAACGGTCAATACATTTTTCTGTGTCCCCTCGACTCGAACACTATAACAGGGGTTATGCTGTATTATGAAGTACAATTATTCACATAGAGAAACCACTTTATTTGAAACTTTTCCCCTACATTAGTGCTGTTCGAACTTAAGTTCGTAGTTTTGTGAGTAATTGTCAGCCACACCATGTACCTGTTCACCGCTCGTGTTTGCGGGGATACCCGAGGTATTTAGTGGCTGTCTTTCTAATGAGAGAAGTATTCCTTCACCGAATCACGCTCCTGTCCGTGTAGGCAAATCCCGAAATCCGGTGCGTCGGTCCAACTCCAGCCCGGAGATGAGTTCCAACTGGAAGCACCCTTTCCTGAAGGATAAGAAGGAAGGGAAACTCGACCTGGCGCTGGGAATTGGCAGTGGAGAGGAGGGAGAGACAAAGAAGACAGGCAAGCAGGCCTACAAAGATCCAAGGTGAGTCGTATGTAACTACTAACTACCGTCCCAGCTAATTTTGCTGTATAAGTATATGGTGTAACAAAAACACTCAGAATGTTGATCACCTTGACTAGGTTAATTAACTAAATACTACATTATTACTGTGTAGCATAGGCCCTAAATAATTTCAATTATTCTGACGTAGGCCTATATTCAGAAAATTTTCAGAAATGTTTGCAATTTCTTTACATTTCTCAAAATAATTTCTATTTTGCATTTTGTTTTCATTTTGTATCATGTTTCAGTTCATTGTGTATTCATTTATTACTGGTAGGATCAATAGTACCGTACAGTATGATGAATTGTAATAAATTGACTAAATTCTAACCGGGAAAAGTGATGATTTTTGTGGAAAATGAGTTGATCCTAATATTTATAAATTGCAGCCGTTCTTTATTTATTCCCTTGCATTTCGGATTAACGAGTGTTCAAAGAGTTGGCTATTAGTCCTTGCCATGATATCTCATATTAGAACGCTCCTTTTGCCAAATCGTTGATTTTGTCGTAATTGACGTCGGACTCGCTTGTGTGCAGGGTGAGCTGCGAGGCGATCCCCGAGGAGATGGCGGGGGTGGGAACCACGCCGCCCACCTCTTGCCTCGAGGGCGCCAACACGACAACGCCCAACTTCCTCTCGGTTCACTCGTACCCGGGCGCCGACGTCGAACAGAAGGTAGTGCAACCGTCGAGCACGGTGCCACCTTCGCCCACCAATCCGGTAAGACTTGACTGCGACAAGCATGTTACAGTTCATTTTGTGATTTTATTCAGCTGAAAGATCTAATTTTTCTCTCAATAAAAAGTAGGCCTACATGTTTTTTTTTTATTGTTTTTTTTTCGCGCTCTACAGGTCAAACGAAAATTCAAATTCAATTGAAACTTGGCATGCCCAGGTGTCATTATCTTTTAGTTACATGTAGGCCTATGGGTAAATACCAAATACCATGGTAAAAGTCTTCAGGGTACAATGCTATAAAAACTGTGATTGCTCTTACCTTTTCATATATGAGACTAGGCCTATTGAAAATGATTGAAATAATTTGAATGCTGTCATAAAGGCAAATTTATTTATTAAATTATCATTATCCATTAGGTGAGGTGAGGTTTTAGACTTCTATCATATAGGTGTTCACTGTTTTTCATTCTCAACAAACTATACTAATGAGTAGCATAGTATTTAGGCCTAATATCCGGTGTTACATCATCAACTAATTCAACATCCATGTCTGCCAATCTTACTAGCTCTCCCCTCCCTCGCTTCTCCGCACGACTCCGACCACAACGACCACTCCGATCAGTCAGTCGGCGCGGGCAACGCCCACATCGGTCGCCACTCCGATATCGGTCGTCCAGTCGGCGGCGGTCGTGACGAGTAGACCGCCACAGTCGCCTAAACTGCAGCAGAAGACGACCGTGACTCCTTCGCTGTCGTCACCGCTCAGCTTGCAGATCGAGCCGAAGAGCACGTCTCCGGCGGACAAGGTAGGCGGGTCTTCGAACTCTTCGTACTAGTGTCTGTACTCTATACTGAATATTCAAGGGGGTGCATGCATGGTGCTTAAAAAAATGGAGAAATTCATCTTTATCATTTTTTTACGTGTTCACGAACCAGCTCAATTGTATACCTCAATTAATTTCGTCACATTCTGTTTTTTTTTGCATTTCATAACATTTTCTATTCTTCATCTTATTTACAAAACAAGAAAACAAGTAAAACAGCACAAAAAGTATAAAAGTGAACAGAATATCCTATATTAACATTGTATATTATTACAAGTAAGCCTAGTTGTAATAATAATTTAAAAAAAAAGCGTATCTATGGTCGTAATTAATAAGTTTAGAACCTCAAGGAAGTAACAAATACTCAGTCACTTAATTTTAAGCATAGGCCTACGCCTGTTATTACTAAACTGTTTCTTTAAAAATTATTCCATTTTTATAATCTATCATTCTACTATATATATGAATGATAGTAGAGCTAATAAGTCAACTGACAACTAACTTGTCTGACTTTTAGGTTGTGAAGGAAGAGCTCGGCCGTCTGGACCCCTCCGCGTTATCTCCGTTGTCTTTCCGCGACCGCAGTCACACGGTCTCCGTCATGTCGCCCGTAAGGAAGCCGCGGATAGACTGGAACAAGATGAAGCGGGACAACTCGCCAAGAGCTAAAGAAGGGCCACGCTCGGGCATCAATCCAAGGTACGGATATACACTTCTAAACTAAAGGATTGCCACCCTCGGTAGCTCAGTCAGCTGAGGCACCGCTTTAGAAACTGAAGTCACCGTTGGGCGTGGGTTCGAGTCCCGCATAAGGCATGGATTTTTGTAATTGTCCTTTCACTCATCATCACTTCATAGTTCCATAATCATATGCTCATTCGTACCCCCGTATAACCTAGCTGTTGGTGGGGTCGTTAAGCAAACAATAATCGATCGAACTAAAGGATCTCAGGAGAAATGAGTCTATTATACATAGAGTTACGCTGATCTATGTGTCCTGCGGTCACGCTGGTGCACGCGCACGGGAAAGGTTTGAAAACTTCTTGGGAACTTGAAACGGCGTCGCGCTGGGGAATTTGCGCGCAATTGGGTTAGTGCGTAGTGAGGTCGCGGGGTGAAGGTCCCGGAGAATAGTAAACCGACAAGAAAGTGAACCCATTCCACAAACACAATTCCACAATTCCACAATTCCACAATTCCACAAACAATACCCAATCTGTTTGAGCTTATTCTCGTTACTATGTTGAAAATGTATTGTGTTGTTGCAGCTACGTGTTCCTTCAGTTGTACCACAACGCCCATTTCCACAGCACGTCTGAGAAGCCACTGTTGCTCTCCCAGGGCGATATGGTGCAACGTTCGATCAAGATACTCGACCACATACCTCCGTACGAGACTCACAAGGTCAGCGATCAATATAATTATAAATATCGAATATCAGAACAAGCGTGAATCAGAAAAAGGAAATTTTGTTGCCCTCTTGTCTGGCTCAGTCCCTCGAGGCATTGCCCTAGTGAATAAAGTCAGCAAATTACGCAAGTCCTGCATTTTAAATGGGTTTACATAAAAATTGTTCCTTTATTACCTTCTCATTCATATCCCTACATACCTTGGCTGTTGGTGGGATTGTTAAGCAAACTGTAATCATCAATCGATCACAATCATCAACATGCAATTGCTTTATGCTCTGGCACTACCAAGTAGGGTATCGTGAGGCTCACTATCGAACGATTAATTATGAAAATACCGTAAACTAAAAATTGTTGTTAATCAATTGTTTCTTTCATCCTTCGCCTCAATTGGGGAAAAATGATTTCGTATCAATTTTAAGTGTTGATGGAAAAAAATGTCAACTTGAAACAATTACATTGGAGACACTGTACGTAACAAATTTTGTATAGGCCTATAGCTATATAAAACAAATTGATTCAATCATCATTAGAGAAAACTTGGGCCACCTTCACAACCCTTATTCAATTGACTCGCAATCTCCGCCCCCTTGACGTCACAAATCATAACATCCAATCAACGGGCTGTTGGAACTGGTGTGAAATGCAAATAACCAATCAGAGTGTATCTAAATGACCATGACTGATGAGATCCAACTGGCCGACTTGTTAAGCCACGCCCATTTCGAGTCGTCAATTGACTAATTGTAGCCGATACTGATGTAGGCCTACTGTAGAACATATGTACATGTATTAGCTATTCTACCAGGGATGTTTGCTTCCATCAGGTTGGTGTCCTATATGTTGGCCAAGGTCAAGCGAGCAACGAGGCAGAGATCCTGCGCAACCAGTTCGGTTCGCTACGCTACGCCGAATTCCTGCAACGTCTCGGAACACTGATCAAGCTGAAAGACGCCGATCCGCAGAACACTTTCCTCGGCGGTTTGCAGAAAGACGGCAACGACGGGAAGTTTGCTTACATTTGGCAGGACGATGTGATGCAGGTCAGTGTATATAGGATGTTGTGTGAAGGTTAGCAATGAACTACCGAGCCTAATAAAATCCAGTGGACATTTTTAGGTATTACCGATCTTGAAAAACCCACAAACAGTTTTTTCAATTTGATGAGTAATTTCCAACCATTTGTCAAGATCTGAGCTGCGATTTAACTGCTTAAACCTCAGTTTCTTCGAATGGATCCTCATATCAGGTCTAAAGAGTGCTTTTTACTAGGGTGTAATCATATTGGCCCTACAGTGGTTTACCGTGTACGAACTTGTTTTTAAATGGCTTCAATGTTTGTAGGTAACGTTCCACGTGGCCACTTTGATGCCGACCAAAGAGTCCGATCCGCTTTGCAACGGAAAGAAACTTCACATCGGCAACGATTACGTCACCATCGTTTACAATGAGAGCGGGGAAGAGTATAATATACAAACTGTCAAGGTAAACATTTTACATGCACAAATAGAATTTACCATACAAGCAGTAGGCCCTCAACTTGGTCCTCCAATTAAAGAAAGTGTATAGTATTATACATTCAACTGATACCTAAGTGATGAATTGATTTGAATGAAACAAATTTCAATCGTAAAAAAAAAAAAAATATGTCTATAGAGTGTTACGGAGCAAAAACCATTTTGGTTCCTGTGTAAAGTTGGAACAGGAAAATTATAGAGGATAAAGGTTTTTCTGTAGGCACATAATGTACTACAAATGTGAGTAGCCTAACTGTACAGATAATTGGAAAATTGAAATAATAGCCTATTAGGCCAAACATTAAATTATTTAGTCCAAGCTATAACGTGTTGCTTGTGAGTCATGAATTGTTGAAAGCGCTGAAGAACAGAGAGGTACTTACCGGTACTACTATAGATATTCACAACAGATGAAGGCGCATATCACCCGTGAGCTAGTGGTTTTAAATAGAGAAGACGGTCGAGTGGAGCCTTCATCTCTAGTACATACTTATATAATTACATATTACACAATTATAATTATGATGGATTACTCTATTTTTTGTGTACATTTACAGGGCCAGTTCAACTACGCTTGTGTGATAATACAGCCACTAGACCATGCAACGAACCAAGTCATTGTCAAGACGAGAGAAGAGCTGTCGGACCACGTTGGTCATAGTGAGCCGAAGATAGTGTCCGATCAAAACCTGGCCATCTTGACTCGACAACTAGCATTGCATGCCAATGTAAGTAAACCTGCCAGAGCTTAAATCCTTATATAATTAATTATAATAACATATATTCAATTCAGTGTACAATAATATTGTTTACGTGCTGTAGACTAGGCCTAAAAGTTACAATTAAATATACTGTATAAACAAAAATGACACATAACGAGTCTACTAACAATATTGGCACAGCCTGGTAATTTGAAAGAAGGGACACGACAATTTGGAAATATTGTAAACAATCATGAACACAGTGATCATGAACACTTGTATTACATAAAATAATTACAAACAAAACTGAAGTAGTGGTGCACTGGCCTACTTAAAACTCACAACAAACTTAGCTCTAATGATGATGATGAATGTTGGGTTTAGAGGCGCGTCGACATCGAGGTCATTTTGCGCCTGAAAGCTCTAATACTCATGCAGCTTTTCCCAGAAAACATCAAAAACATGAGTCAAAATGCATGCTTGGAGATTGGTTGGAGTTTTCTCCCATGGACTCGGAAAGAGACGCTTTGAAAATAGTAATATGGTCAACTTACAGATGAGGAATAGGTTTAACACACTGGTGGACATCATTTGTAAAAAGATATCAATTGGAGTGGGGTGTTTCTGTTGTAGGCCTAATGTA
The DNA here is from genome assembly GCA_907164805.1 of Brachyptera putata. Taxonomy (NCBI): domain Eukaryota; kingdom Metazoa; phylum Arthropoda; class Insecta; order Plecoptera; family Taeniopterygidae; genus Brachyptera; species Brachyptera putata. The sequence continues at coordinate 22,491,203 of OU015469.1, read as the reverse complement.
CGTTATATGATGGTTTTACCGATAACTACTGTTGTTATTCCACAGAACGTTGTTGCGCTACAAAACACGAGGTTTCAAATTATTAGATGCACTGAAGTGTTACTTTTCAAATTCTAAATGCAATGAAAAGAATAAATACAGTAGAAGCTATGTTAAGACATATTTCTTCCCCTTTTTTTTTTCATTGTGGAGATATTGTCTCAATGTTTACTTCAACGCCTCGCTATCACTAACATTGCCTGATGAACAATGAGAATGAGTGACTTATGAATTATTGTAAAGTAATAGCTCCATTAAAACTGGTAAATTACTATTGTAAGACCAGTCAGTTGACAAATGCTCATATAGTATAATATTGAGTAGCATAAAGTATGTATTCTACTTCATATAACGTTATTTTCTTTCCTAAGTTGGCTTCAATGATCTCGTGCAGCCTAAAGGCAAAAGGTCAGGATCCATACGCCTCCAACTGGCTGGAACGTCTTCGCAAGATAAAACGCCTCCGAGCAAAGGTGCTTCAAGACCTCTCCACTGGCGCTGGTGAAGGCTCCACCGTAGTCGATGACAACATGACCTCACCAAGGTCGGCTCGTAGGGTCCACATGGACGACTTTACCGAGTACACTTGAGCGGTTTGAACCTATCGGAGTGTACAGGTTACCTTTTGACGGTAGGTAAAATTATTTAGTAAACCAGGTTCACCCCTTATGTAACACATGAGGCGTCAACAGTTATGTCGCATTAGTTTCACAAATAGCCAATCTGTCTTGTCAAATGATTTCCCGTGCTGTGGTTACAAAAAATACGCAGTTCCAACCTGTAGGCCTCTGGTATTTTCGCAATCCGCGTGAACACGATGATTCGCCATGTCAACTGTCAACGACAGTGTACGTGGGCGGTGGTCTCAGCTACGTGGTGGGTGAGGGGAGCGGGAAGGTGGCAGAGGCCCTTCGCCAACCCGGGTCATCGTGCGCAGGCACCAGTGTGACTTACAGATGGGTAGATACATAGACAGATAGCTCTGTGAGACACTATGATATATATATATATATATCTTGGGCCCAGATAATCAACTCAGTTGGGTCAGGGGGTGATTCCGACCAAAATGTCTAGGGCAGATTCCAATGAAAACTTGGATTTCCGAGTTATGTAACCACTTTACGTCCCCCTCTTCTTCACTCCTACTATCGCCTTCTTCTTCTCTTCCTATGAGTTCCCTTCACCGTTCACTATTATCCCACTACATTGAGTTTACACTACAGTTTATCAATGCCCACTATTTCTCTTCTTTCACTTGACTCCATTCCTCCCCTCGATTCATTATTCCATTCTCTAAGTTCCTTTCTGCCATCTTTCACATGCTCAAATTTAAATTTCTAATTTATCACTCAAATTTAGTGCTGATAATGACATATTGGATTGAATGTTCTAGAACTGACCATTTCTGCGATTTTTATTCCAGCCTCACGAATTTTCTGTGCTCATCGAAGTTTCAGCTTGCACAACAATTGTTAATGTGGGAAGAAAAAGACTGCTTTTAGGAGAGAATCATTCTTAGCCAACTTTCATGCATGAACATTGTTTGGAATTGTTGTAAGTTGAAGATTATATTGTTACAAAATGTTAGATCACGTAATTATTCTCCATTCAAAGGTGTTACCTTATCCTTACCTACTGTTACATAGGTAGAAGTTCACAGACTTTAATGTTGGGCAGTGAATGATAAAATGGTGAAAAACGCTTCCATCTTTTGTCCCAAATTACTAGGGGTGTGCGAATCCATGTTTTTCGAATCGAATCCGAATCCGAATCCACTTTCAGATTCGGATTCGGTCTAACATGAAAGATTCGAAAATTTCGAATCTTGGCGCCAAAAACGTGGCAACATTGCATTCTCCACAGTTTGAAAGTTTTGCTTGCTATCATTGGCCAACTACATGAACCAATAGCAAGTTAGGATTCTAATGAAGCAGAGAAGGCACTGGCACTGGGCCCCTCCCCCTCGAAGCCATTAATTACAAATAGTGATCATTGCTTGGATTTTTGATCCTTGGAAAAAGTGTGTAGCTTTATGGATCAGTTATGATGTTAACAACTACTATTGATAATCTTCCATTATGTGTAAATATTCATCACTTATTTATTACTTTTTAGTAACTAATAAATAATGTAATTACTGAACTATTACTTGTTTATTTTTATATCGGTCTATTCCTAGTTTCCTAGACTGTTGAATGTATTTTCAAGTTGGAAGAACAATTGCTGTAATGGTTAGACTTATGCTGCATCAAATTTTTTATGGTGGGGTAATTATGAGAATGCTGCTCAAGATGAGATTTTCACTTCCTGGATTAAGTGTAGCTTGAATTACTGGTAATTTTGGCTTCGAAGATTGAAACTAAACCATCATAGATCCCATCTCCATATAATCTATTTGATTCAATTCATTATTTGAGCCATTTCCAATTTTTTCATTTGATATCAACTGTAGATTGTGCTGATGACACCAAATTCTTGGTCTGATCACCGTCTTATTATCTGATCATGCGGCACTAGCAACTCTTTTATTTAATATAATGAAGATGCTCAGAAATGCTTTCGCACAATCGTACTTGATACCAAGTTTCGTAAAACCAAGAACCACAGCAAAATGTTATCAGCTATAAATATGATCGATAGGCCTACCATTACCAGAGCCCTTGCGTATATATAAATCTAAGGCCTCTGCTTTGACTACGCACTCATAAATAATATTGCGAGGGAAAAAGGAAGGTAATTGATAGAAGGATGCGAAGTAGCAAACAATCAAACCTTTTAGTTTAAGGAGAATGAGTCTACATTTATTTTTAAAATGGGTTTTGCAAATACATTGCAACGTCTTCTTGATAGCATATTATAATTAATGGATGATTACACAGTAAGTTACAATATTGGTACATATGTCTAAACAACATGCAAAACACTTAACATTGTATTCTCAGTCACCTTTCTCTTTCTTGGGTGTTACACTTCGTTTCTTGTCTTGGCCGTTCCTGGCCGAGACATCCCTGGACCTGCAAAATAAGAATTTTATTTAAACTAGGTGGTCTAATTTCACAAGGAACCTTAATAAAATTAGTACTAATACACAGTGAGGATAATTTCAACAATGTATACAAAACTAATAAACAATTGAAATTTCAATACGCTGAAGCTTGTATGCCCGATAGTTCGAAAGTCGGTCGCGTGCGTGCGCTTATGCTCAGCAAATGATACATTGCAGACTAAGTAGGCAGAGAAGCCTTGGGTTTCAAACAACCCAAACAGTCGGTGCAGAAGGCAGAGAAGACTACAGTCGAAGAAGGCGTGAAGCCTAAACCCAAACAGTCACTCACAGCCAGTAGGTACATATTTAGGCAAAAAGCCAATGTCTTCTAATCCCTGGAATAATATAAAAAAATGGTAAATATTCCAAAATAAAAGTACACACAACACACAAAATTAAGGATAATAATTAATAATACTAGATCATAAAACAATCAAGTTACGTACCTGCTCCTGGATCGGGATCGACTCTTGGAACGCTTGTTGACTGATCTCGAACGAGACTTGGAACGCGATTTGGAACGGTTCTTTGAACGAGAACGGTTACGACTACGGCTCCTGCTACGGCTACGAGATGGAGAGCGGGAACGGCGTCGAGGTGAAGAAGAACGGCCTCGACGGCCGCCGCCACCCCTGCCTCGTCGTGTACAATTACGAGCAAAATGTCCTGCCTCTCCGCACTGTAAAAACAAGATTTAGATACATTCCATTGCAAAAAGCAATATTGACCTAGGGCCTAGCCTAAGCCTAGTGGGGCTATTATAGCAATCACAAACCTCGTAGCATCGATCATCAGGGTTGGATGAACGCACACGTGACTGGCCTCCTCCTCCACTACCCGCACCTCTTCTTCCTTTGCCATTAGACATCTCAACTCTAAGAAATAAAACAAAATGGTTCATTCAATTTCTCGTGACTGGTGTAGGGCCTAGCGCAACGACCACAAGGATAGGCCTAGGGCCTACCGTACCTCAAGAATAAATTTACCTGACACGGCGGCCACAAACGGTACGTCCATCCAAACCACGAACTGCATCTTCAGCATCACGGGCATCCTCATACTCAATAAATGCAAAACCAGGTGGATTGCGTGCAACCCAAACATCACGAATCGGCCCATAATATGCAAATGAATCTTCCAACTCTTGACGAGATGAAGCTGAATCTACATTTTTGCCCAAGTCACCAACGTAGACCTTACGGTCCGACGATCTGTACCTTGACATGACTTATCGAAGTATAACAATATCTTCAATAATTATTTTGTTATACCAGAAGCGTGCTTCATTAATGGGGGCCTAGCCACAGTGCACTAGTCCAGAGTCGATGAAAGCCGATTGTTTGCACGTAAAATAACTGTAAAGTACACACTAAAAAGTGATTGCGCGTATATCAAAATGTTCCTCAATTCTTTACCGATGTTTTCCTGATATTATTTTCTGATTACGTGCTCTTATTGAACTTATTTTCAACACAACAGTAAAATGCTATCAACGGCTTGCCGCCTTGCTGACTCGATGCGGTGCTAAAGGGAGAGGGAAGCAGGTAGTGCCGAGTATGACGCACTAGATTTTACTAGATTGTGATTGGTAGTTTCTTACTGACTGAACCATCGGCACAGGCGACTCGTATTGTTGAGCAGTTGGTAACAGGTTATTTTGCAGTTTTTGCGGGACCATATATTGTGTCCCTTGATATACTGTCCCTCGATCTGTGGAAACGGAAACCGGCCCTTTAGACTTTAGTCATGCTTTAGTGTACCTTGAAACGGGTTCTGTGACTGTGAGGAGGTCACAACTTGGTCGCAACCTTTGCCCTTTGCTGTCTGCTCAGATAGATCATAAATCAACAGCTAGGTTGTACGGGGGTACGAATGAGCGGATGATAATGAATCGATGAAGAGATGATAGATGAAAGGACGTTTACAAAAACCCATGCCTAATGCGGGACTCGAACCCACGCCAAAAGGTTTACCGCTAGCGATAATTCACTTGGCTCATTTGGTAGCCTAGTTGGTAGGCCTACCATCGGACAGGCGGTTGTGATAATTATTATAAGTTATAATGATTTTATTGAAAATATTTTTGTGTACAGTGCTAATAATTCACGTTTGTCATAGTGGTAGAGAAGAGGAAGAGGGTGTTAAATATGCTAATAAATGCGAAGGTAATTAAAATCTATCACTTGTCTTGTGCTTCAGATAATTTGACCTAACCATGACCATCAATGCCATGACCTAACCTTACTTTTTGAATTTTTCAGTATGTAAGATATTGGCCACCGAGCTACAGACCCGTCTGTTGGAAACAGGAAGGTCACATGATGTTATAGAAGTTGGTTATTCAGTGGATGATGTAAAAGCTAAGAAGAAGACGAAGTATCAGAAGTCGTAAGTAGGCGTACACCTTCAAATATGAACAGTACCGGTATTGAAATACTTATGTGTATAAATACTCAATATTTGCATGGGGTAGGCCTTGGCATATCTTTTTTATTTTTCAAAATACTTCCAACATGAGAATACGTTAAATATGCCGTAGGCCTATTTGTAACCCCTAGGTAGGCGACTAAAAGGTAGGCGAATTACGAACTATCAATACTCTCAATAGTGAATGTCGATACCGTAGCTGATTAACTATCGACATTCACTACTGAGAATATTGATAGTTCGTACACGATTCCGATCGGTGGTTCCTATCTCATATTGTGAAGTCATTTGTTGGTAGACCTGGTTCTAATAATTAACGTAAGAAAAAGGTGTATAGTGAAATGCGTATACCAAGACCCCGCTCTTCTTTGAAAGTCACTGAGAAATGGCTCATTATTTCTCAAAAAGTTCTTTTTGTAGGCCTATATATCTTTTTTTAAGAGCCTTCATATTTAATTATTATATATAGGGTAGTAGCCCTATGGTCCATAACCTTCATTGTAAAATATGATCTTCTGTGAATATATGATGTGAAAAAAACATTGTGACATTTGCTAGGCCTGTCTACATGTATGCATTCCCTGGTGGAATAACTCTCAGATCCATTCCTGGTGTTGCGAGTATTAAGTAGATTTCAATGCTTTTCAATGATTTTGAGAATTCTCAATGGTTTGTACGTTTTAATTTTATTTTAACATTCCAATTCTACTTCCTAGAGAACTGCGACTGATTGAAACATTGGAGAAGGTATGCGACAGAATCCTTGAATATAACATTCACAAAGAGCGAACAGACAGTACCAGATTTGCTAAGGGCATGAGCCAGACATTCCAGACACTCCATGGTCTAGTGTAAGTATAGTACAGTTAATTACTACACTTGGAAAATGCCATATATGCATTGTTAGATGAGCGGATAGTAATAGTAGGCCCTACATGGGTAAAAACTGCTTCGAGTGGTACCAATTTAGCACATTTAAAATGGCTGACCCCATCAAGCTGAAAATTTCCAGAAATGTGTATCAAAATTTAATTCAACTTCACAAAAAATTTCATTTTTTTGGGAAATGAAAATATTTTCTTTTTTTTGCGCTGTGTTATTCTAATGGGTATTTTTTAAATTTCTAAAATTCATAAAAAAAAAAGTTACCACCCGATAATGAAAAAAAACTATACAGATGTAAGTTAGATGAGGAACCATATTGAAAAAAAGTTTGAAGTTGATAGCTGTAGCCGTTTGACCTGTGAAGAACCGACAAAAGCATGAAAAAAACAAAACATAAAAACGAACTTCAATTTTTTTCAGTATGTCAAATTGAATCCTCGCTAAAGCTCGTCTAATAATGGTTAATACAAAAGTAAGGCAAGGATTCAAGAACATATACAGGACAAATTCTGAAATCAGGTTTCTATTGCATTTAAAGATGTGAAACAGCTTTCATTGTTAGTCACAAATAAATGTTGATTTATTATTTTTCTGATGCAAAAATTTTGATCAACGTTGGGAACATATTGAATCGTTTTCTAGTCCTAGTAAAAAGAGTGGAAGAATGTGTGCTCTACTAAAATCATATTTTTGTGGATTTGGAGATCAAAATTATCATATGTAGGACGTACCTACCTGTCATTGAGTTTGTAGTTCAATGTCTATATGTAGGCCTGAGACTTTGTATGCAATTGCTTTATTCAACTACAGTACCCCCCATTGTACAGTTCACCAGCTACCACTGACACCTGTTAAACCAATATTGTCATGATCAACAATTATAAGTACCGGTACTGGTAATTAATATCGTAAATATATTTTTGCCAATAAATTTCACATTATTTGATGATACAGTAACATGTTTCAGATTTTCAATCATGTGACCGATACAGTCAATTGGTTTTATATCGTGACAAACCACGCAAAGATTTCAAATTTAAATAGATCATTTGGTCCGATTCTCTCGATTCTAGCTCTAATTTGATTCTAATTTGATCCTAGCGACAAAGGTGTGAAAGTAGAACTCGGCATTCCGTTTGACCTGTGGGATAAGCCGTCCGCCGAGATAACGAACATGAAGACACAGTGCGAAACGCTGTTGGAAGAAAACGAGGAGGAGATCGAAGAGTGGTATTTCAATCTTCAAGAAAACGTTCCGTTGGTACAGTTCCTTTGTTCGGACCGCGTGTTGGCCGGTGGTGACGACTCGTGTCTTGTCGAACAATTCAAAGGAGACACGGGCAAAAGGGAATCAAATAAGGAAGAATTGTGAGGTGAGGAGATGAAGATAGTTGTCTTGACAAATTGGGTTTTCAGGAAACGTTTTTGCTATACAATGAAAACTCGATGCATCCCTACTGCATTTATCGATTTCTTGCTCCCATCATTCATTTTTCCCACCACCCCAATGGTGTGTTTTCTTGCATTGATGTTTCTTTCTGGGTGTCTTGAAAAACGAGTGATAGTGGCTCCATTATATTTGAAATTCGGGTTTATTATGAAATATCGGAATTTTAATTTGTCAAGAAACTGAAATTTTCAATATAATTCAAATTTTTATATATATTTTTTATCCAACATCTGTGCTTGCATTTAATAGTTCAGTGTCCTTTTTTTTTGTATAACGGTATTGTGAATATTTGTTTGTTTTCTATTAATGCATAACGAGTTTGGTACTGAAGAGCACACCAGTCCCAATAGATAAGCATGTGTTCAATAATTAGATATTGGGCCTCATATTTACTTCATACCTTATCTGATCTGTTATCAGATAATCTTATCTTATCTGATGAGTATTTGGCTTGAAATATCAATTATGTTTCGATATTAAGGTAAGCCCTCCTAGATTCTACATTTTAGAAACTGTTCAATGTGTAAACACAAAACACCCATAGAGATGTGACTTCAAAATTTCCCCCTTTTTCATGTTCCGGTATGTATAATATATACAGGTTTTATCGTTTGTGTACTTACACTGTTTCTGGGCGGAGCTAGTTTAGAGTAGAATGAATCACATCATTGAAAAAAAATGTACGTGAAATGCCTCGAGACAAACGAATGTATTGTATGACAACAACATGACAGAGAAATAATTACGGTGTGTATCGTTGTGACCATTTCATTCCATAACTCCAAATGAAGATGACGAAATACCGTATCTCGTTGCATGTACGTACCCCCTTGGTGGTTACGCCCTATTTTAATCAATACTGTCGTTACTATTAATGAAATGGTGGAATTTTTAGTGGAAATCGGATAGACTTGTGGCCTCCTCCCGTCAAAATAGTTTATTCAAACTGTAGAGTGGCATTTTTGACTACCATATCCTCTATGAATCATGTTGCCAAAATGTTTTATATCATGTGAATTGTTTTACATCATTATTTGTGTTGAGAGTGATGGGGGAAAAAAGTTCTGGAAGTCAAGTTTTTTGAGACTGCCTTGGGACAATGCATGGAAAGTAACGCAGTCTGTGGGAAACCCGACTATTGTAGTTTTGATCTCCATTCTATTTATGTTACCGGTTTTGTAGCTACCATGTACAGTGAAGCCTCGATCCATCGTTTTTCAAGGGACCAGGAAAATTAAATCATTCATGCAGGAAAATGATCCATCCAGGACACTTTAGCATTGGTCACTCATATAGAAGTGGAGTGAGAAAAAAATGAATGATACATGCAGGAAAACGATGGATCCGGGACAATTTAACATTGATTGTATGGGAGTGGAGTGAGAAAAAATGAATGATACATGCAGGAAAACGATGGATCCGGGAACGATGCATAGAGGTTTCACTGTAGTACCATTTTCTTTCTCATTTATACGGTATATATATACCTACAGTGAAACCTCTATGGATCGTTCCCAGATCCATCGTTTTCTTGCTTGTATCATTCATTTTTTCCCAACCCACTACCATACGGTAATCAGTGTTGAATTTTCCTGCATGGATCGTTTTCTTCTCCTGGTTCCTTGAAAGACGATGGATAGAGGGTTCACTGTATATATATATATATATACAATGAAAAAAAAAGTGTAGGTCTATATATATATATATATATATATATATACATATGATATAGGCCTATATTATATATATATATATATATAGGGCCTATTTCATACTCTCCCATTTTATCATTAATTGCTGTACTGTAGTACTGTAATTACTTATTTATCTGTAACCCAAAAACCAAAAATAAAAAAATGAAACATGATATCTCAATTATTAGACATAATATATCTAGGTAGGCTATTAATGATTAATTATATATTGCAAGTATTGCAATGAAAAGATGAACCAGACTTGTTCGATCTGTTTGGATCAGCTTTTTAACAATGTTCCAGCATAGTCAACGAAACCATGGATTCTGCAACGTTCAGTACTAAACTAATCTAATTTTGGTTGTTTTAAATATATTTTGATGCACACACATCAATGTGAAAGTAATTAATAATATCAAGAAAGGATGAAATGTGGAGAAGTCGCAAAATTACTCATCTAATTTTGAACTTCATAAACTACAATAATTGTTCAACAAGTCCATCATGAGTAACGGTAATATTCTATTTTCATCATGAACGTGAAATCGAAACACGGCAACTACTGGCAAGCAATACGTATTTTACAAGTGTCAAGTTTCGTTTTACTTGTGTCAACGTACGTGGGGTCGGAAAACTTGAAATATTTCGAGGATGCAGCACCTGACCAGTTTCCGTGGATTGTAACATTCAAAACTCAAACTGTAATACAATGTATGGGTACTTTGATTGAACCATTGTGGATCGTCACTGCTGCACATTGTTTAGAGGAAAATCCAGAACCTTCCATGTATACAATTCTGCTTGGCCATTTCGACAGCAAAAATCCAGTCGCTCATAATCGCAAGCCTGCTGAACTACACATTTTCCCCGGTTACAAAAGTTCTCAAGAAACAGGTGTTAGAGATTATGCTGGTAATATTGCGTTGATAAAATTGAGCACACCTTTTGAAGATGTTGAAACACTTGATTTGCGAATAATTCCTTTTCCTCGAGATAAATCGCAGATAATGTTTTGCGTGGTTTTGGGCATGATAAGAGAGTTGAATGAACAAAGGAAAGATTTTAAAGTTCTCGAGTATACTCAGGTTTTTGGTAAAATGTTTGAGTTTTGTGTTGGTATTAATGACGGAAACAGATTTACAATGAGGAATACGTTGTGTGCTGAAAAAATGGAAGATACCAGTGTTTTATGTGGTGGGGACCCTGGCGGACCGTTAGTATGCTCCATGAAAGAATCTGAATGGACAAATGACACCGAAATGGAACTCGTCGGAGTGTCAACGTGGAATGGAGATGGAGTTTTCTGCGGAGGTTTAGCTTCTTACACCGATGTTGGACGATTTTACAAGTGGATAGAGTTGACAATAAGCAACGACAATATAGAAGAGGCCGAACCAGACGAAGAGAATTCGGAGGACGTAGCAGTTTGTGATCATTCCAGCAGAGGGAATAATGCTGAAACTATCTGTAAATGTGGGAATATTAGTCTAGTATTGTTTGTTGTCATATTTAGCCTACTTTCTTGAGAACACCATAAATGCAGCTGACCTTGATTTCTAGACAAATGTATTTTATTGTGCACTTTGTTATGGCCCAACTACCAGAGAAGATAACTACTGTATGTACGTAGTTAGCTAATGAGCAATACTCGGCATTAGTTACCTAGCTGATGAGTACGTAATACATTTGATTAGTGGAGGTAACCGTTATTTACCGGTATCTTGGTTTTTAAGGTTTGTTTCAGTTTGTCTGATGAATACATTTGGGAAGTAGTTAACAAGTACGGTAATACATTTCTGTTCTTCAACAAATTTCAAGTGCCATCTGAAGACATATGCTTGGACATATTCTTCCAAGATGTTACAACTAATTAGTTGGAATTAATTGGGTAGGCTAATACTTTGTGCTGAAACGATGGATGTAGGACTTCCGTTCGATACGAAAATTTTAAATGATATTGAAACTTTATTTTTGTGTGTATGGAGTAGGGGTCAGTTTACACTTGGGTTTGCAACTTCGTTAATCAACAAAGCAAATTATTATGTTCTTCAAAAAGTGTTTATTTTCTTGATTTCAATCGTACACTGAAACAGCAACGAGAAACCGCGCGAGTATAAATATATCCACTTGAGGATTGTTTTGTTAGATTTCAGTAATTTACAATTTTTCCAATTGATATAGTCATCATTTTGATTATTAATTCAAGTCCTGAAATATTAAAACCAAACTGTAACCCTAGATTATAGGCTAGTTTATAGCTATCGTACCGACAAGGGCTGCAGTTCAGTTTATAATCAGTTTGGTTCGGAAACAGTTCGGCCAACATCGTCATTATGATAAATATAGTCCCAGGTAAAACTGAGCGTTAGCTATTTACCTTGGTCCAGTGAAAAGTATTTATTCAAATTTTATTCTTATTCAAATATATTCATATAGATATTTGAATATACATACTAAGAGATGGTATTTCATTTATTGAACATAGACTAATCAAGAACTTCTACTTTTATAATGTCTAGGTCTATGGACAGTCGATACAGTAGGTCCCACGTGACAAAACATTCTACAACTAAGCAGTCAATAGGTATTGCAAGATATATTATTATAATAGGCTACATCTACTTTTTTGCTCTTTTTCCTTCTCCTTTTTTAGGGGTTGTCTTGCCTCTCAATGCTCGTAATCTTTTCATTTCTTCTTTGAAGTCTTGATGTTCGTCTCTGAATAGACCATAATCCCGCAGCTTCATCATGAGTGTGTGGGTTTCGACGTGACGTGGATAATAATTGATAACATTATTACGTTTATGTATTGGTTCTTCACTGAATAATTGCACAACTTTCATTGATTTTGAATTTGTTGGACGGGCTACCTCTCCAAAGATTCTGTTACTTAAACGATTCATTCTTCGAGCATAGCTACTAGCAACAGTTGCAAGATTGATGTATTTGTTCATTGTACAGATCTGAAATACAAGAACAATTGCAAACTTATTATTTCCAATCGAAACCTATGTTTAATCAAATAGAATTAGGTTGGAAACTCTAATTGGATGAGCTGAAGCAAAGACTCAACTACTGGTATACAATAAGAAAAACTTATTTTCTTGGGCTCGAGGTCAAACAAAAGCATTGGATCAACCATTTCAAAGCAAAAATATTTATTGTTCGACTTTTAAAGCTACAAGAGGAGCAACAAGTGGAACCATTTGAAATCAGCAAAAGATAGAATTGGGGGACAGAGATATAATACAGTAGTTTCAAAATCAAGGTAGGCCCTATAGTTTTTTATTACATTTTATATAAATGGGCCAATATTGTTCATCTTACAACACATCCTGAGTTATAGTTGAAAACTTAAAGCAAATTATCATAATCAGTCCTGATCTTTTGTTTTTTGTCTGTTTTCTTGATGATGTTTAGGTAAGGTTGGTGGCAAACGACAATGTCTAACCACTGAGTAGGCCTAACCTAGGTTTTCTACGAGCGAGTTACTGAGCTGCTTCCTGTCTCAGCATTCGGGCGTTCTCAGCCACAGTTCGTCTGGTGATTGTATGATCGCTGTTGAAGAAATAGAAATGTCAATGGTTTACGATGAAACGATCTAAAAAGTAGAATGGGTTAGCAATCAAACCCGCGCCATTGAAAAATCAATGCCCGCGTCCCCTCGCATTGGGAATCGAATGCTTTCCCGCTGTGCTGAGTGTAGGCCTAGGACTAATTGACGGAACGTTGAAATGTCTATTTGACCTAGGCCTACGTGGAATTAGGACGTACAAAGTCTGGAATAGACCGTCTGAATGATGCACAGGGGGACTTTGTTAACCCGCTCCTTGCTTTCTACCTTCTCATTGCCTGACAGACTACCCCAAAACAGATCAACATGGCCATTGAGTTTGAACCTAGGAGTAGGCCTAGGACCACTGGCTCACAATTTTGATTATTTTTTAACCTTGGAATTTATCTATATAAATTATCATTTTTATAAATTCATGATTACCTTATTCTACAACTTCCAATGTGTAGGACAGATCCTTACTTCCAACAGGGGAAAGCACTGTCAAGAAGGTCAACGGTGTGATGGTATCAACAATGGTGATCAGCTGTTTGTTCCAAAGATGTTTGTTCTAAACAGCTGTACTGAAAGGCGACTGTGAAGTTACCCTGTTTCACTGCAATTATTATAAATATTTCCCAAAAAGTAATTATCATCTCTTTCGAACTTTATAATGATGTTGTTGTAATTTTACCAGCAGCATATTTCATCCGAACGTTACGCCGTTTTTACTTTGTTTCTGACTCTAGCGTGTGTCCGTCATTGTGGTGGCCCTTCATGTGTTCCTTCTTTCAAGGGCTAACTTCACAGTCGTGTGTTCCAGCCGGTTCAGCGTTGCGTACCTCACGTCATTGGAGAGCCAACTTCACAGTCGTAATGTCAGATTTATATTTTAATAATATTTGCGTTTATTATAGGCGTACGTGAGAATTTACGAACGCATTTTTTCTCTTCAACTATTCAAAGCAGAGGTAATTATTATTATTAGCAGAGGATAATTATTGATGGCAGTTTGCATAGGCCTAGGCCTTTAGGCATTGATTTTGTCCTAGGTCTATGGTCTAAAAATCAATGTGCTAGGTCACTTGGGCCTAAGCCAAATCCTGAAAAACCTAAACGCATAGAGAAGATAACCATCTAAAAGATCGATGAAGACCAGTACAAGTAGCGTAGGCCTAGTGCCAACGCGCTTGGTCCTTATGACTGGGAGATGAAGGACTGGTAGCCTCTGACGAGATCTGGCATCTGTTTGATCCCTAGGGTGGTTTTCCACTGTGCAAATGCCAGGGTGGTTCCTACGATAAAGGCTATAGCCAGCTCCGTGCTTTCCTTCCTAATACCAATGCTTATACCTATAAACCTTCATCTCATCATGTTACTAGCCTAGGTCTAATCATTGAGTTTGTTTATAAAGTAAATGGTCTGATCATTCAACCAACGCCAGTGTATTGTAGTTATCATTGCAGTGGCGTCGTCATAGATCAAAGAAGTCTTTAGATAGGCAACGATGTAGGCCTATGTTAGTGCCTATGATCTCCAAGTTGACTAATCAGCACGTTCCTAGCAGCTTTCATTCACAACAGTCCTCTAGCAGACTACATTTCCATGAGATCGGTAACGCTCCTAGCGGGATTACCAGTCATAACACTACCACGATCTATAGACTGTTTAACCAGGCAGTCTATTCTGTAAGGATATGTACGTACTCAGTGGCGTCGTTAAACCCAATATAAAACGACAATTACGAAACATAGAATTAATTCAATTCTTGTCCTATCTTTTATTTCAGCTTTATCGATTCAGGATATTGCTGCCACCAGGACACTGATTTGATTGTCTCGCCTTACTCATATTGCGGAAAATGAGGTTCGGTGGAAATGTTCTTCCGACGACGTTGCCAGAACCTGTTACCCCTGTTTCTTCTGGTTGGGGGGATATTGGTGTCAATATTCATTATGAAAAAGATGAAAGATCTTTATGATGGCAATCAGAAGTTTCACAGGATACAGACTTACAAAGAATATGTGAGTACTTGTATGGTACCGGTAGCTATCTAGTAATTTCATTAAATTAATTATTTATAATGTCAACATTATTTGAGTAAATTTAAATATATATTCAAAATAATTACCATAGGCCTATATAGTGTATGAAGAATGCTTGACGAGAGAAAGTTCTTGTTAAAAACATTCAACATGGAACTGCAATTTGACAAAAAAAACATTTGAAAAAATGGGAATTTCACGTTTGGAAATGAGTGGAATCATGACCATTGTTTCCAACTAACATTTTCAGCTCATGGTTGAACATGATTTGTACAGGACTCTTTACGCTTAAAATGAAACTTGGAATACTTTGCCTCCAGATGAAGGAGATCTCTGACCTGCTGACTGCAGTGGCCAAATCGGCCAACAGGTCAGCCGAGAACCTTCACCTTCTCAACACGGCACTGCAGCAGAATCTAGAACCTCGTGCCACGAAGAAGGCTGTGCACGGTCGGAATGACACCAGATAACATTCATAGACTGATCTTAGAATACAATTGCTTCCTCTCGTTCAAAACGGATACCAACATTACTTATGGTAACGTCTCAGATTTATATAGGGATTAAGAGAGTATTTCAAGACCCAGTTTTCAATAGTTCGTTGAAGAGTATACCTACATGTTAACATCAATCAATTGATTACATGCTACGACAATCGCGAAGAACACTCGTATTTCTTAACCGGACGTATATTCCATCATTAATAATCTGATGGACTGTTGAGCTGATATAAAATGGTTATTTATGGTACCGTTTCAGAACACCTTGATAAAGATGATTTTTCAAAGTACTGTATCTTCCATGTTTTTCCTAAATCAAACTAGGCTTAAAAGTATTACCTTCTCAAGTTTCGATTTGTGAAATATACTTCATTTTTTGAGGTTAGGAAAAATGCAAACAAAGTGCACGGGATTGAGAGTTTGAGATTTGAGATCAAAAATCCTTATTGACACCTTTGGTCTCTAGATCACTAATATTCAAAGGGAGTGATTTCTCTTTATAATAACCTCTTGAAGGCAGTGGTAGCCACGCGCTTTCCATATTTACACTAAGCATAGTGTGTGCAGTGTTGAACCAAACCAATCGTTAACTAATGAAGGCGAATAAAAGCAAAGCATTGAAAAACGCATTATGCTAACAAACAAAGCTCGTTAGTAGTAACGGGTTATTAGCTAATGATGAATTTGACGTATTATTCGAAAACTGGGTCTAGAGCTAGGTAATGCCACGTTATCAACTATTAGACTAGTCAAAATCAACATTTTTATGATTTATCTGCAACTAGAATCAAATCACCATAGTAACTGAATTGAATATTGAAAAAGACGTTCACTGGAGGGATTTTCTATTTATCTGGATTTGGTAAAACCGACCATAATGGTATAAATTCCCCAAGAATATATGAGTATATGATTTTAGGAGCAGTAGGTTATACACGGTGTATAACCTAGCTGTTAATGGGAGCTAAGCAGCACCAAGAATAGAGAAAATAAATTACTTTTAAAAGTAGCCTACGGCGCTAGTTATTGATCACTATTAAAATGGTTGAACTTGTTACGTCAAACACCACTTGTTGATTATCCTTCTATCTTTCAGTTGATTTGAACTGCATAGAGAGTGAAAATGAAGAGAGATTTAAATTTAATGCATATACGGATATAATAAATGAAATACAGAGTTGTATAGGGCCTACTGTCCTCTATTGGATATTCCAATATTTCACGTTCTTCATATTATTTTTGAGATAGCGATCGTTGTTGACATTGTTTAATAATTATGATAACGTGGCATTTACCTACAGGAGGTCTATCATCCCAATGTTATTTGCTAAACTATGAGGGCCTTACAACCTTCGTTGTGTATTGTAGGAATTAGAAAATTTTAAATCTATCTATCTAATAATCATTCGTTATACAATCGCTTGGCCAGCCTGGCTAGCTAAAATTAGAGGGAAATAATGACTTGCAATTCAAATGAAGTCCACATTTGACCCTCCATTATTACAATAATCTTGTTGAAAGTAGCAGGCCAGCTAACGGATTAGGGAGTAGGGTTGGGCGGCTTGGGCCATTCGGTTTGTTCAAGAACCAAACCTTGACGAAGCTTCGTTCGGTAATTTAAACTGCGTATAATTGCAGTCCGCCGAGTTGTCAGACCTGATCGACCATTCCCATAACAATCCCATAACGGGTCAGTTGTATTGGTCCACAAACTAACTGACTACGAGTATAGGTTCGTATTCGAAATTTTGATGAATCTCTCTTTTTTTAATAAGCTGAATTTTCTGATACGTACATCAAATTGATGACAAGTTAGATCTTGAAATGTAGTACTTGCTATAAGGTCTATTTTTATTTGTTTTGCAAGTTTTCAAACTTGACATTTTTAAGCCAATTTGACTTGGTTAGGCCTAGGAAACAAATTAGTGCTTAGTGAATACTTTCAAAGTTTGTTTGAAATTTGAAGTGCAAATATTGACAATAAGCTACACTTTGGTTCAATGTTCCTTCGTGAGAGGTACGATTCGCGGTTCGGTTCATGGCAAAAGCCGAGACTTGCCCAACTCTACCATAGATTCATCAGGGCTTGTAGGGCACAATTATTAATATTGCGATGAGCAGAGCGACAAGTGCGCCTTGAACGGATCTCTTGTTTTTTATGGTATGATGACGTACAAAATCAAATGGTGCATTGGATCAGAATGAAACATTTTGTACTTCTGCATCAAGTGGAAAGAACATTGAATTTGGCGAGCGTTGAAGAATTTAACTGAAAATTTAAAATAACACAAGATTTGAGTTTAATCAAAAGTTGGTCCCATTAAGTAATTTCACAGTTCTAGTATTTGGGTTAGACTATTTTCCATGGTATAGCCTCTCCGCTCGCTCATCCGCGAACGTGACGAAACATGTTTTCATAGTATTATGAAAAGGGAGGTTAAAAATCACTAGATTATTTAGGCACATAGAATTACACCAAGTGGTGTGAAGGTAGAGATGCTCATTTCACACCACATTGTGTCTGTTGAATCCCGTCGACTTTATTGTAAGTAAAACGTGGACTTGATTGCGTCAGCGGCCAATCTTATCTCAGTTTACGGCCTCTTTACGCTCCCTGTCTGCTTCTCTCGTAAGCTCATCACAGTTTCACAATCTCTTTCTCTTCTTCCGCGTTGGGCAACGTAATTAGCGCCCGGGTAGTTGGAGTCAATCGTAGATATCTTTATACTGTTTTTACGTAGATAGACTGTAACGGTATGTTTATATAATACCGATGTTTAAAGTTTTAATATATACGTTTTTGCCAGTTGGATGCTAGAAGGATCTAAGTGATCTGTTATTTTTGTAAAATGCTAGTTAGGTAGATTGAAACTAATATTCTAATGATAAATCAAAAAGCCGGCCGTACTTATTAATATTATACTTGTTATTTATATTAATGTAGATTTAGTGCCAGTAGTTATTGCTGGTAAATTGTTATGTAGAGATAGATATATGATGTTGGTTTCAGTCAACTAATAAATTATTTAAATGCCTTGTTAAAAGTTGGATGTATGTACTGTATGGCAATTCACAGATGTTGATAAGTTGAGTTCATTTCGAAGATATTAATTTCGGACTCCTTTTCCTGCAGATGCTCTTTCTCAGTTCAGTTCCATAAATGCCAACACTTTAAATTGCAATACACTGCTGCTGTTCTTTCTTTGCGTACTTATTCCTTCCAATTCTCTGGTCCTCAAAAAATCTCTTATCGTCAATTAGGCATAATTAGTTTTTAATTTTGAGACTCTTTCAACATTCAATAAGCCAAGTCCAACTATGAAACACACGTCATTTTACTTATCACTCTTAACGTGACAGTGAAGTACATGACTTTTCTAGTATAAGGATAGGTTAGGATATTAGGATAGTTTGTTCATTTACACTGGATTATGTTGAACGCGTGCTATATATAATATATAAAGTTTATTTCAGTTCTATCCAATACAGTATCATATGTGCTTTGAGGATGATGGATATTCACGAAAGTATAAAAATATAAAACGTTAGATGAAGATTATGATAATATGTTGAAATAGATAAGGTTACCGTAACCATAGTAAACTCGTACGTTACATACTAAAATCCATGTAGCCCCTACAGATAATAAGTTATAGATAATACTACTAAAATCCATGTAGCTCCCACAAATAAGTAGATTCAATTACTGTATTAAATATTGGACTATAACTTCTGATTACAGCCGTCGTACGATGGATAGCCCGCTATACGTGTTTAAAATTATTTCAAAATGCTCGGTGTAAACAATTATGTAGGCCTAAGCCAAACCAAAAATGTGGCTACTACGTAGATTAAAAATTAGAATTACTCTAGGTGCTAATTTTCAATGCACAAAGAATAATTGAATTGAATATTTAGTTTTGATTACCGGTATATAGGCCTTCTTGGATAACTTATTTGTACTTTAAAAAACAAATACACAGCCACATTTGTTTTCAAGTGGCATTTGAAGAACATCTCCCACATGAATTGACAAACAGAACACATATTAGGACCCAGTAATAGTCGAAGATCACAATAATCCGAACCACAATTTATTTGGCCTTCAATCATTGTTGAAAATTGGAAGATGATTCACCGTCACGATTGCATTGCTCAGAAATAGTCAGCTTCGAAAATAGTATCAGTGACATCACAGTTGTGTATCCATTAGTACGGTAGCTTTAATTGAAGTTATAACAGCCACCTAGTTTATTAGGGCTAAAACTACTGTAATACATGAGGAATGTATGTTCTATATACTCATTTACTTTTTTAATTGTCATGATTTTCTCTCGGCTCTCGTGTTGTGCGACGCTCTGCTTAGAAGTTGTCGAGTGGCATGCACTGGGGTTTCTTCTTGTACGCGCCAACCGCCTCTAATACCCCTCCCGGCGAACACAGCCAAGGGTCGGACGTAGCTCTCTGCCAATCAAATAGCTTTTGTTTCATGTCTGCAAGTATATCCTGTAATAAATCAGAACAATCAGACGAAATTACTCGTCATGAACACTCTAGACAAGACATATAATGGAATATTTTAATATTTTAAATCTTTTTGTTTCTGTAGTTTCAAATTTTATTGAATGTTTGTGCAATATAATGTAAGGAAAATATAGGATGTTTGTGATAGTAATCTGGAACGCTATTCAAGTTATTTAACATATACTACGTTACGGTAACGTTTTATTGAATATCAGTCAGACTAGAGGTATTTTAGAAAACTGGACATATCAACCTCTCATATTATAATATATCATTTATAATATATTTTAAACATGTATCAAATTTTATAATTATTCTAGACAATGATTTCAATCTATTTCAAATTTTATGGGAGATATTTTGGCCACAACTTCTCTAAAGAATTTGTGAAAAATATTTTGCCTCCGAAGAATTATAATTCAGGTGAGGTAGAATAATAATAATAATGATGCTTATCAATACATACCTTGAAGACTTTATGATCAGCTGCGTTATCGGCTTCTTCGGGATCCTTCTTCAGGTCGTACAGTTCCCACTCGGCTCGGTAATAATAGTCTTTGAGAGTCTTGTACCAGTACGTTGGCTGCTTGGAGCGAGTATTATTGAGCAGATCCTGGCAAACATTCAAAATATCTTATAATATCTAACCTTGATCAAGCTTGCTCCAGTGTTTTTGAAGCTACATTGATTGAAATGTATTAAAACGTTATTACGTTATAACGTTATTAAAGGCCTATTGATAGTAATATAATTTCTATCAATTATCTGTATAATAAACAGCCAATCAATGAATGCCTTCATTTCTAAAGGTCGTCTAGGGTAAATTAAAATTGGGTCTTGTGGTACTAGTTGAGTAACAAAGTTATATGTAATTAATTATGGCTCGAGTACAAAG
Organism: Brachyptera putata; assembly: GCA_907164805.1. NCBI lineage: Eukaryota > Metazoa > Arthropoda > Insecta > Plecoptera > Taeniopterygidae > Brachyptera > Brachyptera putata. Next base: position 22,470,145 of record OU015469.1, on the reverse strand, counting down.
AATTCGAACATGCTAGTTTTCGGTACATACTTGGAACGAGGGAGATATGTAGAAGTCTTGATCGATGGGAAACGGCATCCGATAGTTGAGATTGTGGATGAGCTTGTAGCGTTTGGTTCGGACAGCTCTCATCGGATAATACATTGTGACCTCGTGGTGGTTGTGACTGGCGAATACTGCTCCCGTATCACCGGCTGGCTCTGATGGATTATCAAGTTCAAACGACATTTGTAAGTTATTCTCTTAGTTCGTTAATATTAGTTTTCAAAGTTACTGTTGATAATGATATCGGTGGTACTCATTTTTATGGCAGTTCTAAATGTAATGTACCCATGTTTTGCATGAATTTATTACAATTATTAATTAGATAGGGAAAGCGAAGATTTCTTTTTATATGCAAGTAAAAATTGGGATGTATATTTTGAGTACCGGTACCATTATTCTGAATGTAATTTACATACATTTTCCATTTATTTAATCAAATTATTATTTAGACAGGCAAAACAAAGATTTCATTTTATACAAGAACGATATTTATTACTGTCACATTTTCGCTATAAATCTAATATTAGGACGTTCTTACCTTTAACTAATAGTGGTAACAGTGACTTCCCAGTCAGTACCGGTTGCTGGATCTCGTTGCTGGAGAGATTCGTTGGGTACGGCACTTGGTACCAGTCCAGTAAGGTTGGCACTATGTCTAGTAGACTTGTCATACTGTATGTCACTTGGTTGTGACGGTCGGTTGCTACGGGCGATGATATCAACAGCGGCTCTGCCATACCTGAGTAACAATAATCATATCACTGTAAATATACAAGTGGCACATTGGAACTTCTTTAGTACGTTTTTCAGGGGACCAGACAAAAAACTTACTAAAGTGAAAAACTTACGGTACCGGTACTAAAGAGAAACTAACTAAGGAGGTTCTACTGTATTTTTTTATTTTTATTTACAACTCAAGAATAATAAGTATAATGATATCAATAAAATAATATTTTCCGGTGTGGTCGCAAGAATGTGCTGTTCTAAGATACTATGAAATATAGGATATCACTAGAAGCAATATAAGGCCTAATTTATTCGTTTCTGCCTAAAACTGTAAATTCTGATTAATCTCTCAAAAATGGGTAAATTCTTTTTGACTACCACAAAAATGAAGAGCACAGTTTTACTGAATTTACTGATTTATTACCTGGGTCGTAAAGGTTTGTACGCCCGCTAGGAAAAGGAATTCCGTTGTCAGACGAGTAAATGACGAGTGTGTTGTCTTTGAAACCAGCAGCTTCCAGTTCCTTCAGCACGAGTCCAACACCTAGAGTCAAGTCAACAGTTAATTCATGTGACGAATATAATCTCAAACATTAAAAACTTGGATATAAACAAATGTTGAACTCATAGTTGCATTCAATTTGATACCGCATCAATTCAAACAAGTTGTAGTTTGGTACAATAAAATTCAATTCCATAAAATTCCTCCCCTAAATGACACATGAATAGCATCCCATATCTAACGAACTTTAATTATATCATTTATATATGATTTAATTAGAGTAGTTACAGGGCACAGCTATAAAGTATAAACCATTACAATTTAAAAATCCAGATCTATTACATAAGTGTACTATTACAGATTCAGTAGATTTTACATTACCGTACCGTAATCATGTATACCCTACAGTATTTTCATAGTCTTGAGAGACTGATTAAAAATGATTACAGTAAACCCTTTTTTATGCCAACCAGCTGCATGTGATTTTTTTTTCTGTAATTCAAACAATAGTTCTTGTCCCTATACAATTTTGAAGTGTAACAAAGGCAGTGATTCTCAGACTCAATTGTTTCAAAACTAAGATGTGTATAAAAACTTTTGAGTGAATTTCACATAAATTTCTCTCCCATCTAACATTAGGCCTACATGTTTTCTTGGTTATTAGAATATAATTTTAATCAATGTGTCTATTAAATATGCTTATTATTTACTATTCAAACAGAATTTGAAGGTCTCATTATAGCTCAAGTACCTTGGTCTAACCGTCCGATGGTAGTGTACTGAGCCGCGATGTCTTGTCGTGCCGCTAGCGTATCTTGGACAAAGTAAGGTACTTGAACCTGCCCGGCCTCGTACGTTATCGGCTTCCAGTCTGGGATCGAGCCCATGCCTTCCTCGCCGTTACCGAAACGTTCGCAGAAGTTGCCGTACTCGGGATTGGTGTGGCCGCAACGATGCGGATCGTGGAACGCAACGTACAAGAAGAACGGACTAAACATCAGGTGAGGATATTATTCGATAATTAGGTATAAATGGATTTTTTTTTCATCCTGCTTATCATCAAATGTTATCAAATGTTAAATTATTAATGACAACATCTCATTGTAATTTTTTTTCTGACTTTTATCTTCCTGTATTTCAAAACTAAACAAGTAATATTTCACTTATAGCTTCATGACCAAATACTGTCAAATAAGTCTGAAGTTCACTATGTTGTTACTACTGTACCTATAAAACAACAACAACAAGGAACATGAAATAACTTTCCCAATTTGTCTCCTGTAATCTACGATATCAAATTTAAAAATCCATACTTACTTTTTACTCTTCTGTTTCAAGAATTCCCTGACTAATAATTTGATTTTCGTGATATTTCTACCGACTTGTAGGATAGAATTATTTTCTTCAGTCTCCGAGTAGTCGAATGGGTAAACATTGCTTGGGCCAACGTGTTTCTTCCCAATAATTCCTAGAAAGTATTTAGATGTCAAGTCAGATAGGTCTCACTAGGGTTATTATACAGATACATTATACTTATTCATATTTACGAAAAATATGAAAATCTAATAGTAGTACAATAATGAGGACCAGTACCCTGATTGCAAACCAACCAGAGGTGGACTAAAACGAGGGTTTACTGTTCGTACCTGTTCTGATATTTTGTTGTTTTAAAATTCTTGGCAAACTTTGAATGTGCTCAAATGAGTTGAAATTATGAACACCTTGATGTAAGCCATACATTCCATTTTGGTGTGTTGGTAGACCCGTTAGAATTGTCGATCGACTGAAAAGTAAAAAACTCGTATGGATTCTGTGGGAAAATGGTTTTTCCAACAACAGCTTACCTAGGAGATTCGTAGCAAAGCAGTCAAGCAGTTCAGTCAAGTTCTTAGTCAAGCAAATTCATAGCAGAATTCGACCAAGTTATAGTTTGATTGCTAAATAATAATGTATACACTCAAAGCCTATATTTTTTTCACAGCAAAATAGCATTTTTTTTTTCAAAAAAAAAATAATAAAATAAATGTGACTCATTAATTCAATTCAACTCATGTTCACGTTGTCTATGGGACTGGTTACAGAACTACAGTGTAGTCTTCAAGGAACCATCCTTCAAAATTGTATCCTTTATACTATATACTAATTGGTCAAAGAGCCTACCTGGGTGAACAACTGCTCACAGAGGTATATGCATTGTTGAAAATCAAACTCTTCTTGGCTAAATTGTCGAGATTCGGTGTTTGGCATATCTTGTTTCGATACGTTCCCATTTCAAAACCTCCATCGTCAGCTGAAATTCAGATATTTCAAATGAAAGTTTACAATCTAGAAACCATGCATAAGGCCAACAAGTAATTCTAGGAGGATGAACTTGAGTGGGATAGCAACGATTGAAGGACATCCCCTGAAACTAGAATTCAATGGATACTGACTATTGTATATTCATTTCCACATCTGTATAGAAAACTAGAAATCATCAACTCAATCTCAGAAATTATGATCAATTTTTCCCTACTCCAGAGGCCATGCGTCATGACGTAGGCATTGCCGATTCTATATAGAAACATAAACGAATCGAGTATAATGTCTACGTCACGACACATCCTTTATCTGTAGTTACGACTCAGAAAAAGGGACGGATCCTGGAGGACAAATAAATGAATTGAATTGTCTGGAATGGAGATTTCTAGTTTCCTCTAAAATCAGGGAAATATGTCATTACGTATTGGTTAAAAGCTAGTTTTGGGGTTGTGATATCCTTTAGTATAATTATAATTGATCTGAACTGTCTTTCAATTTCTTGGTATAGAAATCATATGGTTACTGCTACTAGGGCTATATCTTTTCTTATCTTATGTCATATACAAAATAAATCAAACGCAAAATTGTATTGTTTTGTAACAGGTTAATGACATTTGAATTAGCTCGCGGCTACTTGTAAGTTGATGCCAACCTTTGAACAAAAACTGCTGTGCTGTCAGTAAAATGTAGTGAATTTTGTCACTCACCAATTATTAATAACGCATTTCTCAACTTATCAGCGCAGTTTACGGTGGATAAAACTTGTAAAAATATCACACATAATATGTGCGAATTATTGTAATACATTATCCTGGTATTATAGGTAACTATCCGTTTATATTTCGTATAAATACGTAGACTGTCAGCTGATCTGTGTACTCACCGGTACAACAAACCACAATGGCGTCAAAAGGTGTTAATTTTATTGATGTTGATGATTTGATAATTCATTTATTTAATAAATGTTAGATGCTGATATATGTCAATGTGAAAGTGACGAGGGTCTCTGGTGAAATCAATAAATATGAAAGTGCTCCTTCGGGTGAATGCCTTGAAGGTATAAATTTTGACTTTTGACAGCTGTGAGGAGGAGGGGCGTGACGTAAACAAGCACGTGTAGGCCTACGTCAAAGAAGAATTGCAGTACTAGCGACAGGAGTTGGTTAATGAGGCTGTTGACGTGTCAGTTAGTTAAAATTAAATTATCTGGTAATCTGAAATTTGTTGAGAATGCTTTCTCTTATCTCTGAACTTCTATCTTACATGTTTTATAATATTCCATTCTATTTATCTGATGACAGGTCTTGCAAGAGCCATGAGCGAGTCAAACATAAGGAAGTGCAACCTGGTTCTGTTTGATATTGATGGAACTCTCACCAAGCCAATTCATGTGATAGAGCCTCATATGGAAGAGTTTTTGCTGTCAGCAGTGAAACCAAAATTTGCTATTGGTTTAGTTGGCGGTTCAGACTTCAAGAAAATTGCGTATCAGATGAATGGAGACGATGGTGAGTGTTAAAAAGTACTGCAGGACTGTATTTATGTGCTTTATTTAATTTGTAAAGCTTGTGCTTTATTGTAGAGAGTCAAGAAATTAACGACCAGTGAGGGGGGGGGGGGGGGGGTAAGATTTGAATTAAATCGTATTATTATTTTGTTATACAATTTTATATTGTATCATTTGTACTTGCCTTGACCCACAAATCCACAATTATACAAAAAATGATTAGGTTATTAAATAGCATTACAAGAATATAAAGCCTACCAGTATTAAAAAGAAAACCAGAATGTTTAGTCTTGGATTTGCCCCTAGTTTTACTTTACCTCCTTCAAATTTAGTATTAATTAATTTAATAATATTATGAATATCTCGACATATTTAACTTTCCAATAATGATTATTGTCTGTTTGCATTAATTTGACAATAATTTAATCTGTACTTGTCAACTTTTCAGTGGTACAAAAGTACGAGTATGTTTTTGCCGAAAACGGATTAATTGCATTTAGGCATGGTGACAAACTAGAATCTCAGGTAAGCGTAAATATTTACACTACACAATTGTTATCAATTTATGAATGAAATGATATTTTTAAAATACTACTTCATACGAAGCAATAATTGGCGATCTGGTTAAATGGTGTGGCAATATTTTTTGTGTCTTGTTGACACAACGTTAAACCCCAATATTAGTTGGGCTTAGACAATAGAATTACAGTCCATAATGAATTTTCTAGTAGGCCTGCAATGTGAAAAAATTTGATTTTTCCAATAAATTTCAATAAGTTGAAATTATAGTCCCACAAGATATTTTTTGACCAACTTCCAATGTAGGAAATTATTTATGGACACTCTTTTTGGACGTAGCTCTCTTGATGATATTCCATTATTGTTAAATTCTAGAGCATTCAAAAACATATCGGCGAGGATAATCTTCAGAAATTGATTAATTTTGCTCTCGGCTACATTTCAACGCTGTGGCTGCCTGTCAAACGGGGTACGTTTGTCGAATTCAGGACCGGCATGTTGAACATATCGCCAGTTGGACGAAGCTGTAGTCAAGAGGAACGAATACAGTTCTACGAATATGACAAAGTACACAAGGTTCGAGAGAAGTTCATTGTGGCTCTGAAAGAAAAATTCCCTGACATGGGGCTTACATATAGCATAGGTAAGTATAAACTATAAAGTACGTAGTTATGAAGGTAGATTTAAGTAGGGGTAAGCATGAGATACTACCACAATAGGTTTATAATCATTGTTAATTTATAACATATAAATTGTATCAAATATACTTTTTAAAAATATTTTATATCACAGAACAACATTTAATAGGGACTGGTTATATAAGCAACGTGCTATTTGTTTAAAACTTCGATGTTGAGTGGTTCAGTTGCTGAACATTATTTCAGGATTTGGTTTTAATGGATCTTTACAACAGTTAAAATTAAAGAATGTATTTTTTTTTCGCTTTCCCCATCTATCAATGACAAAAGCCATTCGCATGGCTCTGCTTTGGGAACTTCAGGTTTAGTGGGGCATGGGTTTGAGTCCTGCATAAAGACATGGGCTTTTGTAAATGTAATTAATCCACCATCCGCTCATTTGTACCACCTGATAACCAATAGCTTTTTGTGAGGTCCTTGGGCCAACAATAATCATCAGCATCAATGACAAAAATATAATTTGTTTTTTACATTTTACGATACAGTTGACATCAATTGCTAACACTTCCTTTTTAATTTTTCAGGTGGTCAGATAAGCTTTGATGTGTTTCCTACAGGCTGGGACAAGACTTATTGTTTGAACATTCTTGCTAAAGACTCGTTTGATCAGATCCACTTTTTTGGCGACAAGACAAGTGTAGGTGGCAACGACTACGAGGTTTACTCCGACTCTCGAACCATCGGACACACTGTAACCTCGCCCGAGGACACCAAACGGCAGCTGGAAGAACTGCTGCGACAACATTAACGTTTTACGTAGAGGCATACAATTTTACTGTTCAATTTTGATTAACTATTGACTATTGTTTTATTGACTAGAATATTTGGTCCGGAATGCATAATTGTACAATTTTTAAACATTATAGTGGATGAAAGGTCACTAAAAATATCTTTTGAACAATGCCAATTGTATTTGTTCAAGATGTTCATGGCTTTCCTCTTCCAAATATGAGATATTGGACATTGTGCGAGTCCGTCAGTTCAAGTTCGACAAAACGACGCAACAGACCAACAGAATGCCCAATATCTGCTTGCTTGAGAATTATACTCCTCCCTCTAACAGTACCTTCGTATATGTACACTAAAAACATTGATGTTTGGAAGTTTCTCTTGTGCGTTTTGTATTCAAGTTACCTTTCGGATCGTTGATTGTGGGAGCATAGGAGTGGGGGGATAGGGGCAATGCCTCCTCCTTCACTAATGTTTCTGACCTCACTCTATATACCTTGACAGCCTCACATTTACTTCAATCGTAGCCTACATACGAGAGCCTCCAGATTATCTTTTCAAATACAATTAATATGTTTCTTCCACCCACCCACTCAAATCAAAGTTTCTACATACTTGGTTGATTGCATCACATTTCACAGATCACCTCCTGCAGATCATTGTGACTTCCAATGTAAAAATATGTATGTATGTGCAGACAATTTAATTATGTATTTTATTCAGACATTCAGTGATTTGTTTGTAACTTGATTTTGAAATTATTCACCCGTGATTATTGACAGGGCTAATTATTTTCAACCAATATCAGGGCCTCAATCAAAATGTTTTACTTGAAGTTTTAATTTTGTGTTTCCTATGCTAAAGTGAGTGTGGTATTATCCGATGGAGTGGAAAGTTAATGGTATCGGAAGTAGGATAATGAATGCAATACTATTTTTGTAGGTATACCGGTGCCGGTAATTTTAATCTTGAATAATATTGTAAAAAAATCAGGAACTCACTCTAAAAATAAGTTTGGCAGTAATCCCCACAACAAATTATTCACAAAATATAAAATAATGATATAAATTGTAATATAATATAATTGTAATACATATAATTATGAAGTTCCTCAGTAAGCCCCATAACTCTACAGGCCTGAAAGTAACGTACTGTAATAAATGAATATCGTAACATTGAGTTTGATTTCCAATAGTAGAGACTTGTGGTCACATGAAGTGGTTGATCAATTCACAGTAAAATACATCCTGAAGAAACTTTACCAACATTATTAGCACTATAAGTCTATACCTAGCAGAAAATGTATACCAACTGCCACGTAGGTCTACAGTCTATGGAAAACATTAGTGATAAAATATGCAACAATTCTATACGGTACGAATTTGAATGACGGAAAAAACATTTTATGTGACTGCAAGTGTACATATATAATACATAATTATATATATTTAGTTATCATCAGTCGCATCAACTTTATTTCATCAATTATAGATTAATTTTATAATAATTGATGAACAATGGCTAAATTATGGTTCATTCAAATGGTAAATATAATGGTTATTAGTTGGTCCTATAGGCCCACCAAGTATAAACTACGTATTTAGTTTATAATTGGGCCTACATATAGGATTATATTTACTATTTATTTACTATTATATTTACTACTTGAATATAGGCCTATCGTAATTTAGCCATTGTTCATCAATTATTATAAAATTAGTCTATTATTGATGAAATAAAAGTTGATGTGACTGATATAGGCCTCTAGGCCCTAATATCAAAGAATGCTATTTCATTCTCCAATATAGACAGGTCTTCTTTTTTCGAGAAAAGCATTTAAACCTTCAATCCGATCTTTCGTGGGAATAACTTGAGCATAGCAAGCTTCTTCGATGGCATTACCCGTATTCATGTCTACCTGTAGTCCCCTAACAATAGCCAGCTTAGACATTCGAACACCCAAAGGCCCATTTGGCAAGATTTCACGTGCAATCTCCAGAGCCTTTTCATATGCTGCATCACCTGCTTCATTTTGCTTCACAACGTGATTAACAATTCCAAGTTTCCAGGCCTGATTTCCATCCAAAACTCTCGACGTAAATATTAATTCCTTGGCGAGAGCAGGACCTATTAGTCTAGGAAGTCTTTGAGTACCACCAGAACCGGGCAATATCGCTAACTTTGTTTCTACCAAACCGAGTTTGGCACTGTCTGAAACAGTTCTTATGTCACATGCCAGTGCCATCTCTAACCCACCTCCTAGAGCAACACCATCGATGGCAGCAATAACAGGCATGGGTAAATTTTCCAGTGTAGAATTCATGGCACGCAGTTTCGAAACAAAAACGCCAACTTCATTTGGACTCAGTTTTAAACGTTCTTTAAGGTCTGCTCCTGCACAGAAAACTCGTGGACCACCCTTCAATAATACGACTCGTGCATCACCAAGAGAATCCATTGCCTGTAGAAGATGTTCGACTAATCCACTACTCAAAGAGTTTTTTGCTTCAGGGCGGTTGAGTTCGATGACAACAATACCATCATCCTTTCCTTGAAGATAGTTGACTAGAACAGGTTCTTGAGATTTCAAGTTTGATACGGAACTGGAAAACCGTTTGAGTAGGCTGAGTCGATTGAATTGCAGTATACGCATGCATGTCGCCATCTTTATAAAAGTTTTTTTATGCTTAGACAGTCAATTGTAGACTAGAGGACAACATATGGTAAGTTTAAGCCAAGTGTAGGAAGCTTACTTGTGATTGTCACCGAACTACAAAAGTAAGATAAGGTTAGGACACGTGAATCTATTTGTGTTGGTATCAAATTTAGAACTCTTGTAATGGTGGCACTACTTACTTACCTAGTGTCAGATCATGTAAACAAAAAAAGTAAAGACCTAACCTAAAAACATTTTATGTGAAGGGACTAGGTCAACTTTAAAAGTTTCAAGAAAGAAACATCAATATATAAGTCGGAAACATTATTTTACGTCCGTGTTATGATTTCTGGACGTTTTTTCTCATGTCAAATTGCAGTGAGTTTTGTACGAAGATTTTCCGGAAGTGATTGCAAAACTAATCCAATATCCCTCAATAAACAGCTGTTTTACAGAGAAAGGTAGGTTAAACCAATGGTTGAACCAACTACCTATAGGTCGATGGTATGAATAGGCCTAGGCCTACACCTTGAAACTATGATAATCTATATTGGAAAAGCATGGCCGTGTTGATAATTGCATATTATTATTGAAGAAGTCCGATACAGACTGGATCTTCCGATTTAGGTAGGCCTATGTAGGCCTAATGTAAGTCTTCATTTGGTCAATTTTTGTATGATATAATATATAATATAGTATGATATAATATGATAATAGATATACAACGATTGCACAAAGTAGGCGGGGTTCACTATTAAGTGTTAATAATTAATAAGTGAACGAATGGTCTGTTCCCACGAACGTACTATTCCCTTGAATCATCGTTCGAGTTGTGGCCATAGTCGAGCTGTGCGGCCACTTCTATTCCTACGAACGGGTTGATCTACCGGTAGCACGTAATTCATTTTATCGCCCAGAGAGGGTTCTGGACTCCGGATTGCATAGTTTGTGGGCCTAGTGAAAACGATTTAAACGAGACAGACGATCCCCCATTAGCTATGCTTGTTGATATGCAGGCCTAACCGCCTAATACTTTGTTATTAATTATTCAAATATTCAAGTATTTAAAGCAAATATTCAAAGTAATCGATAGGCCTACAAGATCTTTTGTGCCGTAAAATAATATTGTAGTTTAAATAACCTCATAAATCACCATAGCTTGGCAGTTAGCGGTAGTGTGCTATCCTCTAGTTTTCAGGGTCAATGGTTCAATCCCCAGTTGTCCGCGAAGGAATTTTAAAAAAATAAAGAAACTATTTATATGCAGAGTGACTGTTCACTAGAGGGTGATATTTTTGAGAATAGGATCGACCCTATTTTAGTGAATGTATTTTTATGTATTTTTACCTGACTAGGTGGGGATACATCAGAACGATGGCAACAGGTATCAACATTGAACCAGCGTCACATCAACAGAATCGGCTAGCACTAGAGAGATCACCCTATCTTCTTCAACATGCTTCTAATCCTGTTCAATGGTATGTATCAACATCTCGACGCTAATTTACTACCGGTATTCAAACCATGTGAATACCTATCATATATACATTAATAATAATATATACATTTGTAATCGCTTTGTGATTACATTGAATAAATAAATAAATAAATAAATGTGCGGTTTAAACCAGTGATATTATTCTCTGTTCCTAGGTATCCGTGGAGCGAAGAAGCGTTTGAGAAAGCAAGAGCAGAAAATAAATTAATATTCCTCTCCGTCGGCTATTCCACGTGTCATTGGTGTCATGTGATGGAACGGGAATCGTTTGAAGACGAGGAGGTTGCTAAAGTTATGAATGATCATTTTATCAACATCAAAGTAGATCGTGAAGAGCGACCAGATATTGATAAAATATACATGACTTTTGTACAGGTGAATAATTTTTATGCTCATTTCAACATCCAGAATCTATACCTGACCCAATTTTCTAACAAATAGCCCTATGTGATTCAACCAACTAGGGGCCATTTGGTTGATTTTTTCAGGCCTATAGTTATCATTTAGTGATCATTTTTGCCAAATAACAAATTTTCAAGATGGGACCTAAATGCAACTGGATCTTTCAAAAGCCTTAAATCCTCAATATTGTAGCTACGGTACATTTATGTAATTAACGAGCCTCTTTTAAAAATTTAGTTGGTAGGCGACCTTCTTTCTTGGGTACAAATATACTTTGTACTGGTATTTTGATCAATTCCTTATGATTGCTCACTATAACTGGATATTTCTGCTTTTAAGTAAAACATGAATATATAAATAATCATTATTATCTTTTTGTAATCTAAAAGCTCATTCAATTTAAAAATCAAGAGTTGATTAAACTCTTTACAGGTCAAACTCATGCATGCCAACTACGTATGCAACCACATATATTTACATACTTATTATCATACCGGGGCAAAATATTGTGAAAAATGTACGTGAAATACAAAATACTTACAGTAGGCCTAACTTGTAGGTCTATTTGAAATATAGGGTATTTTACAAATGCATTACAAATTTAGTATTTGAAATACAGTATAATTATTAATTTTAAAATACCTTTACAAAATACATGGACATATATTCTAAATGCTGAACCAAGCTTCAAAATAATTATGAGTGACATGTAGGCCCATCTATAGTGGGCATCTATATTTATCATTCAATTTTTTTGTCACCGATAATAATTACGATTTTAAATTAAATAATTGGTCGTTGCAAGATTCAGTAACTCAGTCAATAATGAGTTTTTATGAGACCAATAGCCTCTTCTAGGTCACATATACCGTACATACCATACTACATTTTAAGGTGACATAGCTGACAGTATGTAGATTTGTAGGAAGAATTTTATAATCGGAAAATAATATATATATCAAATGGGGGTCTTTGAAATATATTAGGCTTAGATAAAATACATATTTCAAAAACAGGTATTTCCAGTTTCAGTGTTTTTTCAGTGCAAAATTAATTAAATCGTGATGTACACTAATCAGTTCAAGCCCTATAAACAAAATGATAACTCTAATATAGCTTGTTATTGGTTATAAAAAAAGGGTTGTACTATTTGTTCACATTGTTTGTTACATTTGAAATGTAAGAACATTTTCTATAGGCCTGCTCAACTAATGAATCACCCTTTGTTTCGTAGGCTTCAACTGGCAGCGGTGGTTGGCCAATGAGCGTATGGCTAACACCGCAGCTGACGCCGATATTCGGAGGAACTTATTTCCCGCCAGAAGATCATGTCGGCAGAAGACCAGGATTTAAAACTCTTCTTGGAATAATTCAATCCCAGGTAATTGTGTTTGTAATGGTCAGTTCAAAACATTTTACAAAGTATCGCGTGCAATAGTCTGAAAAGTAGATTCTCATAAATTGAGATTTATTAGATGAGCAATAACAAAGACTTCCATTCCACTCTTTTTGAGCTTCATATGTGCTTTTTTTGTACGCACTGCACTGGTCACACGTTTTGACTGGTCAGCATGACACTTTTTAGTCTTGGCGCCAAATCTGTAGGGCTACTTTTGACGAAAACTGAAATGTAATTTTGAAAAACTTCATTAGATTCGGTCAACAAAGTATTGGAAAGTAAAATCTCATCCCAAAAAATTCAACTTGATGTAAACACATGAACGATACACATTATCACAGATTTTCATTTGAATTGGCCTCCTAGTTAGTAATTTGAAAAAAATGATTCAAGAACATATTTTTTCACATGAAATAGCTAGAGATAATTGAGCAATTCAGGACCGTGGCACCGTGAATCATGGCGTTTTAGGACTTGAGTTTGCCATTGAAGGTATGTAAGGTTCTCGATCATATTTGATACAAGTCAGGGTGTATTGAGTTTTCATTTGCCTGGTAGGCCTATAAATACTAATATGCTATATTACTTTTATGACTGTTATAGAGTTTATAACTAAATTCAAACTCAGGCAAGTGATGATTGAAGTGGAAAAGGAGATAAAACCTTTTTTCAATTGTTGATCTAAAAGTTTGGGGGTCGGCTTATATTCGGGGTCGGCTTATATTCGGGACAATACGGTACATAGTCAATGTAGAAGTCCTCACATATCGGTATTTAACTATTTCGCTCTGTTTGTAATTTCAGTGGGTTGAGAATCGCAACAAGTTCATCGAGTCAGGTGCCCGAGTCGTCGAAGTGATGAAGAACTCGACCGTGCTCGACACCAACGTGACGACCGGGGTGCCGACCAGCGAGTGCTCCGACAAGTGCATGCAACAGTTGTCGCAGAGCTACGAACCCAAGTACGGCGGTTTCGGCAGCGCGCCAAAGTTCCCGCAGCCGACGATATTCAACTTCTTGTTCCACTACTACTCGAGGAATCCCAACTCGGAAGGGGGGAAGAAAGCGCTGGAGATGTGTTCTCATACGTTGACCTGCATGAGTAAGGGAGGGATACATGACCATGTGGCTCAGGTGCGTAACCTCTGTGGCATAGACCTACGTATGTATTTTGATTTTTTTTGGATTATATAGTTGAAAAACATTTGACTGTTTTGACTTATTTTTTGCCAAGATTTATTAAAAAAATTGGTTTGTAGGCGTAATACTGTAAATATGGAATGGTTGAAAAGTAATCATTTGAAAATTGTTCACCATTCAGTAAATTACTTGAGTAAAGTACGGTATGCATGTAGGCCTATGGGTGTTGATAGGTTCCTAGTAGGCCCATTACAGATTCTTTTCATATCTGTATTATACATTTACATGAACTTGTGGATCCTACCAGAGAGAGTTTGAAAAAATATTCAGTACGGTTGCTGTGGTAGGCTACCGTTACTTCTATTATAATTTCATAGTAGCTCTGTACCCTGGAAAGCTGCTTCTTAAATCATGCTTGTTGCCAAGATTAGACCTACCTAATTGTATTTGTATAAAACAAAAGGGAAATGATCAATTCTTAAATTAAGTACAAGTCACAATGATGGAATGTACGCCCTATTAAAAAAATTAGCTTTTTGAAAATCCAGACTATTTGAAAAATTCAAGTTATATACCGGTACTTTTGTTCTCAGGGTTTTGCTCGTTATTCGACCGATGAGCGATGGCACGTGCCCCACTTTGAGAAAATGCTCTACGATCAAGGTCAGCTGGCTGTTGCGTACGCCACCGCCTTCATTGCCACGGGAAACGAGGTCTACGCGGATACGTTGCGAGATATTCTCGCGTACGTCAGCAGAGATCTCAGCGACAAGGTGAGTCAACTACTCATCGTCAACACATAGTCAAACACTACGAGTGATTTCACAGTTTTAAGGTGATTCAATAACACTATCTTGTTGCATTGTTTTTAAATGCATTTTTTGTGTAAAAAGAATTAAAAAAAGAAGAATTTCTAAAAAATTTATTTTTTATCATAAAATTTTTGAAGAATGAATTATTGAAAAATGAGTTTTTGAAAAATAAATGTATGAAAAATAAATTTTCAATAATAGGCCTATATTTTGAAATAAAAGAGCCTAAATATAGGCCTATAGCTATAGGCCTATATATTTAATATTTTTGTCTTCAAATCATTTAATGCGGATTCAAATATCTAATGAGTGTTCTAGAACTCTTTCATCTGTTTCAAGTCCCTAGGAAAAGAACCTAACTACACTCATTTCCCATGCAATAACCAGTCAGACTTACGAATATATTTTCCTTGCAAGTTGCAATCATGAAATGTTTCTCTAACGTTGTTACTCGTTTTCTTGTGTTGCATTAGTCTGGCGGGTTCTACAGTGCTGAGGATGCGGACTCGCTGCCCACACCGTCGGGTAAAAGGAAAAAAGAAGGCGCTTTCTGCGTGTGGACGTACGACGAGCTACAACACTTGCTAGGGGAAACCATCGAGGGAACGGAACACAAACAGTGTGACGTATTCGCGTACCATTACGACGTGAAACCAGACGGCAACGTTAACCCTTCACAGGTAAGTTCAGTGTTGAAATAGTAGAGTCGACATTCAGTATTGATATTATCGATCGATTGAATATTTTAGGCTATCGATATCAAATTGGTATATTCGATATTTGATATATTTGTTGTCGGAACATTTATCGATATTGATTAAAAACCTCCCCTCCTCCACACACAATCTCTCATTCAACATTGATATCAACTGTTTTTGCTTCGTACAAGCTGCTGTTCTTTCTTTCCCTTTTTGCTGGTTTAAAAATCCCGTATCCACACTTTTCTCACCCTGCACTACATTGTCACAATCTATTACTTCCAATCACGCATTCGTTCAAATTCGGTATTTCAATTTGGGTATTTCAATCAATATTCAGTATAAAAGTTTTTATGTCGTTCACAGTTATTCTTGAAACGAACGGCAATGCTAACAATTAGTGATGCCTTCGGGTACCCGGGTACCCGGGTCGGGTACGGGTAATGCATTACCCGTGTAATATTCTGTTACCCGGGTACCTGTCTAGGTTCCGGGTAATTGTGCTAACCAGTACCTATAATATAGAAAATAACTTTTATAAATCACTCAAGATACCAAGAGAGATTCAACTTCGCATTCTACATAAGTTTTTTCACCTACCTTCCCAGCCCTTCCTCAACTTCTTTGACAGATTTCTTTGGGGAAAGATTGAGGGTGAGTAAAATGTGATACCTACATGGAGCTTATCTTATTAATTAATTGGTAGCCACCAGCCAATGAGACAAACAATTACATGAAACTTCAGAACCACGGAACTAGACAGGGGATGACGTAAATACGTTTTTTATAAATTACCCGGGTAATACCCGGGTAATTTCGGCGGGTACCCGGTTCCTAATTTGTTACCCGAAGGCATCACTACTAAAAATACTGACAGAGCAGCAGCAAGAAATATTGAATTATCAACCTATCACAAGTGATTACAATCTCATCTTTGATTGAATTACCAAGTCAAGTAGGCTAACTAATAAGTGGTTTCAACTATCCAGGACCCGCATCGGGAGCTAACCGGCGCCAACGTGCTGATGGTGTCAGGTAGCGAAGTCAGTACTGCGGTGAAGTTTGATCTGGAACTGACGCGCTTGAAGGACATTCTCGAAGCGTGCCGCGACAAGTTGTTCCGCGCGAGATTGCTCCGGCCGCGGCCGCACCTAGACGACAAGATGATCACGGCGTGGAACGGTGAGGATATGATTAATATGATCATCGATGCGATGTGATGAGCAATTACGAATATCTTGCTGGGTGCGCCGAGACTCTAGGGGGCTGATCTTAATTTTTTTATTAGCATTGAAAGCATGCATTGTTGTTGGTTTTCTCGAAGTTTTTCTTCTGACAAATACAAGATAAATCATTGTTTACGTTTACTATTCATGTATTTTTAATTTTTTCTATTTTCGTGGTGACATTTAAATCTCGTCTGTTCCGAGCAAAACTCATTGTTGTCGCTTGGATGGGAACCAAAAATGGCGTCGTATTCTCGCGATGGACGTTAAGGGACTTATTATTACTGCAGTAAACCCTCGTTAATCCAAACTCGGTTAATCCGAAATTTGACATATTCCGAACTTGCCAGCGGTCCCCGGCCGAAAGTATAGGCATTTCAATGTTAATTAATATGGTTAATCCGAATTTCGGTTAAACCGTAATTCGAACTAATATTTCGCCCCTTCAATAGCTTCAACACTGATCTCAGATTGGATAATTCGAAATAATCCGAGTGAATTCCGTGAAGTTATCACTGTTTTCCCAATTTCCATCCTTTTTATTTGACGCGTAAGAATGAGTGGAAGCATGCTCAGCTGTTCCATGCTTTGTGTACCGAATGCAGTCGACCTTGACGAAGTCTGAGCTCGGAACACTCGTTCGTCCGACTCGGGACGGCCGAGCGCCAATAGAAACGGGCCATATGAGGATCACGCGTCACGGAGATAGCCGAGTACACACGATCAGCGAGGGCCTTAGCAACGGATCTATCACGTAGTCTCAGCCGGTGACAGAGCTTCCTCTAGCGCGCAATACGAAATTAACTATATTCTGAGTGGGAAAAATGAATTTTTGGTTAATCCGAATTTTTATAAACCGAAATCATTTTATTTAGGTCCCTTCGATTTCGGATTAACGAGGGTTTACTGTATATACAAAGAAAAAGTACACCCGGTCTTATGGGAATTGGCGGAGCCTTTTGAATTATTATGAATAGAATGGTTTAAACTTCAAATAGGTCTAATGCATTTAGTCAGCTGCCATAGTTCAAATGGTAATTGTTCATAGCGAGGCTTAAATGAATTCGAGAGGTAAGGATATTAGGCCTAATATAAACTAATTTAAAGTTCACGACTATTCAATTTTATAATAGATGAATAAGCCTATATAATGGTTTCAGTGCCTAGATGGTAAGGGATGATACAATTTCTTAATATGGTAATACAATTTGCTCCTTTTACACTCTTTATGCTGTATTTTTAATGTCAAAAAATGTTTTCTTCTGTTGAAGGTTTGATGATTTCCGGCTTTGCAAAGGCGAGCCAAGCATTGAAAGACTCGATTTACGAACAACGAGCAATAACTGCAGCCAACTTTATAAAAGTAAATCTGTTTGACGCAGAGCGAGGCACGTTGCTGCGTAGTTGTTACAGGGGGAAGGATGGAAATATTGCACAAATGTAAGTGTAGTTTATATTTGTTGATTCTACATATTTTATATTTAATCCATTGTAATTTGTAAGTATTTAAATTGTAGTCGTTTGGTAGTACGTATTTAGATAAGTAGGCGTATATCGAAGATTTATTTCGTTACCTTAAAAATAGGTCAAGGTGTTGATTTTCATTTTTTTTTTATTCAGGCCAAATAATGGAACTGATTACTCGAAGTTAACTTAATCATGTCTCATTTAAAGTGTGATAGTTTTCAGAGGAAAACAATAAGACAATGTAAGAAAGTTTGAATATTCCCTTCTTTGCTCTTGTAGTATTGACTGTATTGTTGCATCTGGTGATAAATGATATACTTCAACATACCGGTACTTGTAATCACAAGTGTTGATGGTTGTCTGCCAACAACAAGCAAATGTAATGTAACTAGTATTGTCGTATTTGTGTTGGGTTCTGTGTGCTTTAAGGGTCCAATGATATTTCAGGGACCAGGGTTTTCTATAGGTGTGTTAAAAATATTTTTTGGAGCGAGCGTAAACGAGGACCAAATTTTACTGAATTGAAAAAAAATGTATTCCATTGTTCGTGCTGTACAGGTCAAACGAAGAGACAATTTGTGAAACTATTCACGTGTGTCATTATCTAACTTGATACTGTACTGTGAAGCTTTGGGGCACAATCGGTTGGACCGCATCTGGAGAAATTCATTCTGAAATTTTGTAAAAAAATCTATAGGCCTACCGGTACCCTAATACGTTGATGACACAGAGGGGAAAATCAGAAAAATATTTTGTAAAAAATAAATCAATTTTCACAGTATTCAAACTAAAAAATCATACCGATTATTCTCAAGTTTTACTTGAATTGAATCTGGTTTTGTGAAGAAATTGATGAATATGTAACAAAACATTGCAACACTGCTGTGGATCAACTGCTGTGAATAATTGAATTCGATTCTATTACCAGAATTCTCACTTTATCGGTCTACATCTATTATAGGGTGAGAAACTAAACTAGGCCTATACATAGTATAGTCATCTGTGCATGGAAATGAGTTTTTGTGTCATTAATTGAAAGGTTGAAACACATAACGTGATTCTATTACACTTATTTATGTTGCAATAAATGTCTGTGGCAGGTGCATGTTTTAATTGTATGGGGAAAGGGTTGAAAAGGGGTTGAAGTGACTTATGGGTCAAGGGAGGTTTAATATTCAGAACTACCACCCTCCTACCATCATTACAACTTGTTCTGATTATTCTCTGGGCAGGAGTCCTATTTATGTGTTTTTTTATGTTGCCAGTCTGTTTTGATTTAGTTACAGTAATTTTTGTATTTAATTAGTCTAATTATTTCCTTCAGCGTGATGTGTACGGCTAACAGACGTGCATAACTGTTATAGTGATATTCAATATTTGATATTAAATATTCAATGGGAACACTTGCAAATAATGTATACAGTGCATCAAGGTTTGTTGTATATATTCATTTATCTTTGAATAATAACGGTACATCAAATCTTATTGAAATATGAAATGCAAGATATGAAAGAGAAGTTTGTGCGTCTGTCGAAGACTATAAAATAAATAATAGAAGGCGGAAAAAGCAGTAATAATTTGGTATTGTTAATACCAATAGGAAGAATAATGGCACGTAATATATGTGTTGAATGTGGACCAAATAATTAGAGATGATAATAATTGTGTACTGTATAGTAGATTTAGTAATAGACTAATAGATGAACTAAATGTTGGCCCTTTAGAATCTTCTTATATATAAAAAGCTCGTGTCACATGTTAGAGGATGAACTCCTCCGAAACGGCTCGACTGAGTGGCGTGAAATTCCTCACGCACATTCGATAGGGCTGGTAGAAGGTCCTAAAGTTTACGAGATCTTCCGCCAAGCTTTCTCCTATGAGCAATATCCCAAATATTGGCACTTCAAGGACAACACCCGTAATGGCGTTGTTCAATGACGTTGACGGCGTTACTCAATGTTACTCAACGTTACTTACCATTTGCGGGGGTTCACGCTAGATAGCGCACAATCAGCCTTCAGGCACTTTATTTTTACATTAACAACCAACATTCACTACAAATCACTTCGATGGCAGAACAACGTTTGCCAAGTCAGCTAGTTCAAGTATGAATGTAGAATATAGACTAAGTAGTGACTAAGCATTACAGACTGCCTGTTAAGCCAGCAAATAATTTTTTCAATAACGACTTTTTATTTGTTAATGAACTTCAAATTTTCAAATAGTTCTTGTATAACATAAATAGTTATCTTGAAAATAATTCAAGGGTTTACATATAACTCTTCTCCCACACATTCATGCAGACCATGATATCAACGCATATAAATGCATTCTTATATTGTCAAATCCTGTGGATGAATATAGCACACCATACAAAAAAAACATATCAGCTTAGCGTATTTATTTGCAGTCATGTTCAACGTTTAATAAAGTGTATCAAAGAATATTAGAATGAATATTCCCTATTTATACGATAAAAAGAAAAATCAAAAGTTTCTCTTGTTTTATTCTAGATCGGTGCCTATTAACGGTTTCCTGGACGACTACGCGTTTGTGATCCGCGGTTTGCTTGACCTGTACGAGACGTGTCTGGATGCTGATTGGTTGGAGTGGGCGGAGCAACTTCAGGACACGCAGGATCGGTTGTTTTGGGACACGGAGGACGCCGGTTACTTCTCGAGCCCGTCCGACGATCACACGGTTGTCATGCGGCTGAAAGAGGGTGAGCGCGATTTTATTTGTTTTAGTTATGTGCATGGGCAAGGATTTGCGGTGAATTAAAAATCGAATTTAAATTTTGAAAATTTGAAAATTTGAAAATTCTCAATTTTGAAAACTCAATAGCTGAAAGGGGTGAATTGGTGTTGTATTTCTCTACAAAAACGTTTTTAGTGATTAAATAGCATTACCTTTTTGTTGAAATCTTACTGATATTGCTTTACGGACTTTTAAAGTTTTTACATGTGGATAGGATTTGATGGTGAATAATTGCCATTGTGTACTGTTATTTCGAATTATTTATTGCAAAACAATCTTTATTCAACTCAATTTTTTTTGGTGGGCATTTCTTCAGAATCTTCAGAATCTATCTTTAGATTTTGAATTCATGGTGACGGTTCCTATTATCCTATAATCTATATAAATTGATAATAATAAAGAAATTCAGTATGGCCTACATATTGAGAGAAAATATTTTTGTAGTCAATAGTTCTAATTTTTGCATTCATATTTTCTTAATATCACTTGGTTTCATAGGATCACACTATATTTATCAACGACATTCTTCATTTGCATTTGTTGAAGCTCTTCCAATTCAACGGGTACATACAGTACTCCAAATGGAATAACGTTACAGGGTAATTGAATAAAATTCTCCACTATTTACTTAACGGTTCATGTGAGTTGACCGTTCCGTTGATCCCTTGAGAATGTTGCAGTCGTATTTTATAAAACCGTAAACCATTGTTGGAAGAATGCTTCTTTTTTCAAAAGTGAATTGAAAAGCCAGGAGGAATGACGAGAATGAATTTAGTGAATTATTTACTTTTTGATTTCTGTATTCCATTTATGCATAACCATCATTGATTTTTTTTCAATTGAATAATTCTTAGTTCTGTTGCTGTGTTTTATCACATGAGCCCTGAAGATTTCAATTATATACTAAAATGTGTTATTTTAGATCAGTATGGCATACTTCACTTAGACTTGTGCCACAACACTTTAGATTATCATCATTATCTTTTCAACTTGATAAATTTGATAAATTCACTTTATCTTCTGTATTTTTTATTATTGTTCATTCAGTACAACTTGTGAATTTTTACAAGTGACAACTTTTTTATAATCACTTGATATACATACATCGAATACCAAAAATACAGATCGTTGTAAAATATTTGGATTTGATAGTCTATTTCATCAATGCTACATATCTAAATCTCTCGTTATGGCTGGCAAGAGCTAACCTCTCTAAGCATGGGCTGTATATCGTAAAACACTTTTTTTTGAAAACCAGTCTGCGTGCATGTAGCGAGTGTCATTATTCTCAATTATTAATCATAATGCCAAAACATTCCCATTATAACAGTTGCTTTTTCTACTCAACATTATTCAATTGCAACAACATTGTTAGCAGTTTCAAAAGTAATAATTCAAAAAAACGTGATTTATTTTACCTTCATTAACGTTCATAATTAGATTTCGAGTTTGTTCCGCCGTACAATCGTGAACATATAACTATGCAATATGATTTTTTTTTTCACTTTTCTCGTGATTGTTATTTGTCAATTATACAATTTCAGAATTAAAATTCAGGAAATTGAAATCAGAAAGAATATTGCCAATTATCTTCCATTGTTTGCGATATAACATTATTTAACAATCTCAATTATTTCTATAAATAGTACCGTTACAGTACTTTAATGTGTATTGTAATGTTAGTAGATAATTAGTGGACGAAGAATTAATTAGATTCTGAATTTTCCCATCGGGTGTAGTCAAATTGAATAAAAGCTATGTACTGCATTAAATAAAGTCAGTAAAATCACAATCCTCTGCATGAATGCTTCATTAGAGATGGACTAATGCTTGTGATTCAGGCTAAACATATCAACAGATGCATATATACATTATATATATTAGGCCTAAATATATATATATATATAATATATATAATATATAAAATATATATATATATATATATATATAATAAAAAAAAAAAAAATATATATATATATATATATATAGGCCTATCTGTGTGTGTGTGTACATATTGGTGGTCAGTTTTCGGCAATTGCTAAGTGAAACTCACACAGTATTTCGTGGTTTCCGGTCAGTCGTTTAAGTGAATACTGGGATGTTTACTGGGATGGTAACAAAGTACAAATACCCTCAAATTAGGCTCAAATGAACTACGTCACAATTTTTGAACCTGAATGAACTTTTCTAAATTTCTTTATACGGTTCACATGATATACCTACCTCGTTGTACGATACAGAATAAACACTGAAATTGAAACGTAGACACCTTTCATCATTACCAACATAGGCCTATGTACCCAACAAATCAAATAGCCCAGAACCGTTTCACATTGTTTATCTAAGTTCATTTGATTTATATATATATTATTTTAACAACTTTCTGATTAACCACCAGTAGGTTATTATAATGGTATGATTTGAAACTGTTTAAAAATCGTGACCTCCCCCGGTACTTGAACCCGGATCTTCAGATTGCCGGTCTGACGCGCTACCCATTACGCCAGAGAGGAAGGTCTTGGTATCACTAAATGGCATACCAACCCTGAAACTAGACCTCAACGAATAATTATGATATTTACTTTCTCAATTTTGGAGAAAACTTGATATCACCATCTCAATTTCAGAAATTATATTTTTTGTCCTCCAGGAGCCGGCTATCTTTGTGAGTCGTGACTTGAACATTACTCGATTCTGTTTCTGTTTCTGTACAGAATCGGTAATGCCTACGTCATGACTCATGGTCTTTGGAGTACCAAAAAATCGAATTTTCTGAAATTGCGATTTCTAGTTTTCTCTAAAATTAGGGAAATACCTATCGACACTATTAATTAAAATCTAGTTTCTATATCCTCAAAGGCTTACGTTCTTACGCGGACTTCTCTTTCTTTTCTTGCAAACAGTATTAAAAATTCATTTGAGTCTTCATATACTTATATATTATATCTCTAAATGTACTGTACATGTATATGTAAATTAATGTATGTATTTCAAAATAGAATTATATAAAAATAAAAAATACATATAAAAAGGAAAACCAACAAACAATTAAGTTGATCTAATGACATGTTTTAGGGTCTCTTTCCTTTCTTGCGTTATTCCGTGTGCTATCACTGTTTTTGTACCATATTTTCTAGTACATTAGTGGGCGTGTGTGTATTATACTCGGAACTCTAGGATTCTACTTGAATAAATATTAATTAACAGTTTTACCTGGCACGATCGTGGGTTTCAACGTAAGGAAACGTTTATCGACGTGATTTTAATTGGGTTTTTAATTGGACGTTGTTTTAATGGAGAAGTGAGAGAGAATATGATGAACACGAGGAATGAAGTGTGTTTGAAGAGGGATGAAGGTGCGAACCTCTAGTGTGCTAGTGGTGTAGTATAGGGGGGACGGTCGATCGGAACCTTCAACTCTCGTGGAGGTGTAGTTATTGTGTCTGTTCGTTTGAAAAGTATCGTATATAGTCGGTCGTGTGTATTTAGTTAAAAAGTCAAAATTATTAGATATAAGTGTAATTGATACTTTTGAATTTTAATTGAAACACTGATTACTGTAAACTTATAATTTTTGGGCTACATACCAAATCTTGAACCCATATTTCCGAAAACCTAAATCTCCGAAAACAACAAATGTTCGAACTGTCTGAGAAATGGGTTTTCGGAGAAATGGGTTTTCCAAGTTTTGGTCAGCCGAGTAAACGAAGGGTCTGACAAATGGGTTTTCGGAGAAATGGATTTCCTAAGGTTTTTTTTTTTTTAAGATTAGTTTTTCCGAGGGTTTGATGTGCTGCTAATTTCTGGGTAGGCCTACATAAGACATTGTCAGGATATAACTACATATTGAATAAAGAAAACACAAGCTAAATGATGAACGGTATTGTAACTGATTGAAATAACTGAACTAAATTGGCTGAGTATAAATATTACTTAATCAAGTTCAACATGTAACTACGTGTAATATGAAAAAAAAACAGGATTTCATGATTTGATGACATATATTTTCGACTCAAATATTCATTTATATTATTCAAATATATATTTATATTTCGTAAAAATATATTATATGTGACCGCAAGTTTACGCTGTAACTCGTCTAGCAGTTATAACTCTCTCGTCCACGAACGCAGTCGTGTATATCGTTACCCGAGTGGTTTTACCTCGCAAGTGCGTGTTATTGATTGCGGGTGCGTGTGACAAGCCAGTAATCACACGTTTGTACTTTTGTCCGCCACCTTCACCCAGACGCACGCACTCTCGCATAGCTCGCGATAATACGGAGCAGATGTTTCCTAGTAGAATGTGGCAACTAGCACTGATTTCAAAACTCTTGTATCACGCAGCTAAATATCAGCATAATATGTGTATATATAATATATATATATATATATATATATATATATATATATATATATATATATATATATATATATATATAATATATAGTATGAATATATACAAATATATTAATTTCTTTTGAAATTCCAAACAGCAAAAACGGTAGAAACAACATTTGTTTCCAATTGTTTTTATGATGAACGAATTTGTCATCTTTTTAATTTCATCATGATTTCAATAATCGTCTTAGAAATCTAGACGGTCATTTTTGATTAAATATTAGTTTTATTCAATTCAATACTCAATCTAGAGTAACTATAATCTGCGCCATCTATAGTTCTTTCAGATTGTACAAGAACCACTTTCAGTTATTGAGTTTTCGTCGAATTGAGGCTGTTTTTTGCCGATGTTTTTTCGCTTTTATCCCCACTTCTATCATTCTTCCATCAGCTATGTTCTAATCTAGCCGACTACCGTTTCGGACACGAAATGTAAACGGTCGTTTTGCTGGATACAAATAACAAATTGCTCCGTACATACACCCCAAAGCACATCGCACACTGACAAACTCAACAGACTGTTGGGCTATTTTTAATATAGACCTTTGCACGGTTGCGGTCACATAAAGTGATCGATTAAGCTACATTAAAATGCATTGGAAATAAAATATACTGATATTATATACGGGCTGAAATTCGAAGATAATGTGCGTCTACGAATACAAAATACGGTTGAATGTGTATAGAGATTTTATTTAAATTAAATTTGTGATTCAATTGTGAATTGTGAATTTGTTCGTATTAAATCATTTGATAATACTATAATAAACTATAATAAATATAACTAGATACTGGCAAACCAATCACATAAATAATTTTTTACCGATGTATCATCAAAGCTTGATAGGCCTTTAAGGAGATTTACTAAAATTGCTGCTACGTTGAGCATGACATCTGCAAGAATTGACGACGTACTACTAGATTCTAATGTTTAACGTCGAGCTGAAACCAAAACTGAATATTTATTCTGTTAGTGATTGAAGTAGGCACAATAAGAATCTAAACAAATTCAAATTTGATGGATTCACATAGAATTAAAAAAAAAATTCGGGCCTATATATATACAAAAATTATATAAATAAATTGTTGTTGACAATTTTTACCTGTCATAACCTATAGCTGTTAGTGGGGTCGTTAAGCACACAAAGCACACTATTCAACATCACATAATATTTTGTTCGTTTAACCAATCTATTCCAATTACTAATAGCCTCTGCAAAATAATTCCAAGTGTACATATTAGAGAATATCGAGCCATCACCGTTCAACGTTCAATTAGCTTGAGTTACGTTGTGTCCTTATCACAATTTGAAGCGAGAACCAAAAGTAAAAGTCTTTTTCCCACCTGTCTAAACCAGCATGTAGTGACATATAGACCAATGGTCCGATGAATAGCGTCCATTAATAAGATCTTAATGTGGCATGCGAACTAAACGTTTGCTGCCATAGCTGTAACACACTCCCAGTTTTACTGTGCTATTACTCATAAGATCAAAGCTGACATATGACTATATGATTATTATGACAAGTTATGACAGAAAACATCCACCTTGGGTGTTGAAGAAATACGTCACTGTGTTAGTGTTCCGCGTAGAAGTTACTTGTAAATAGTAGTGATGAGCTAAGAATATTATAAATCATGCAGGATTTAGGTTAAGAATCGTGCTGCGTAGCTCAGTCAACTAAGACACCGCTTAGAAACTCGAGTCTAGAAATGAACCCAGTTAAGGCATATGATTTTGTAAACGACTGCTCACTTATCATCACTTCATAGTTTCATTATCACCTGCTCATTCGTACCCCCTTATAATCTAACTGTTGGTGGGGTACTTAAAGAGTCCATGGGAGTCGATTCAGCGGAATATCAGTTTTTTTGGTGATAACTTTCGAACGGTATGAGATATCGAAATTATGAAAACAAAGAAACAACAGATGTGTTCCTTCAGAATGGTGCAAGTAATAACTATTTATCTCATATCACCTGATTTTTAGACGTATACGTTTTTTAACTGTATATACACCTGACATTTGCGCGATTGATATTTCTTATTTTTTCACATTGGTGATATTTTGATATCTTTTTGACATTGACATTTAACAAGTATTGTTGATATTTTGTTTTGTGACGCGAGTTACGCCCATAATACATTTTCCAATTCGACCACTGCACTATTCAGTTCGATTTTTACGATCTCATCCTTCAACGCGAACTTGTATAGTGTTCCCCTGATTCTAAATATAAAATCTCACGCAATTTGTCTCCCGGCTCACTCATTTATCAACGCTATAAATTGCTATTTTTTCAGTGATCATTCACTAAACATTCTGCACTTGCTTCCTCATATTTGTAGAATGTATGTGCATGTATATCTCATACATAAAGCATACGGCTCTTCTTGAATGTTGGTGGCTTGGAACTCTCGACCTGTAGCGTTATTGAATAGGGGGGACGGGCGGTTGTAGCCCTCACATATGCGTGCATAGAGGTTCAACCTATGGCGTGTAGGAAGTACTCTCGTTGCCCACAAAAATTTGACATGTCAGAAGAAAAGTAAAATATTGCGAAAATAATAATCCGAAAATAACAAAACTAGAAGTTTTCATTATATATTTTTTTCTTTCACGTATAATTTTATGTTTTGAGTTATGGAGTTTCAAGTTGGGCCGAGACCATCATTATTTGTGCTCTGTGATCCTCACAAAAATAAAAGATCCTCACATTCGTTTAGTTCTTGAATACGTCGTGATTTTACAATGCATGTTTTGCAATACAAAAAATCTCTCATCATCGTGAAATCAATTGCTAGATTAGAAGACATGAAACATCAATATACAGTCTACAAATAAGGAGCTAATTTTATAATGCTGTCACCTGAGCCACAGTTTTTAAAAACTTGAATCCCAGTTGGGTGTGGGTTCGAGTCCCCCACCGAATGCATCGGTTTTTGTAAACGTAATCTCAATCATTATATCGTATATCATTGTCACTTGCTCAAATGAAACATACTGAGATGAGCGATCGACTGGCTAGCATACTGAATCATCATTCTGGAGATTGAGGTTCGATTCCCGCCTTTGTTGACCATCCTGACAGATATTTTTCCTGGCTTCCTTCTGTCGTTCAGGTCAATACTGGTATGGTTCATAACAACAGGCCACAGCCGTCTAGGTCTACTTCCCACTATCCAAAAAATGATAAAATAACCTTTTCATCTCATCATCTCATCATCCCATCATGTCATATATCATTCAACAACACCAGTAGATCATAGTAATCAGTATAGTGCGTCGTTAAACCCAATATAGATAATAAAGAAACGAAACATCTGTTGGTGGGGTCGCTAGGAAAACAATAATCATATTATTTAATGAGAATTGTGCGTCGTTATACCCAATATAAATGACATTGAAAGTGAAACAACGCATTCCACTTCTACTCTTCCACTTTTCAAATCGTTCATTATTGCAGCCTCTTTCCATCGGATGTTGTGCGCATCGTAAATTAGCCGTAATGTACCCAATCTAACCAACCTAATCAACGTAATCTATACAAACTAACTCAACAAAACAAGCAACCTAAACTAATTTAATCCATATTAAAATGATCTAAAACCGACATCCGGTCCGACGAATAGCCACCCAGCATAATAATTGTTCTCAACAATTCGCATCCAATCAGCGGTCGACTTCTACGGCGGCGAGTGTATACGTTGTTACCGGATGCAGGCTCTTATTAATCCCCGTGGTTTATTTGTCGGAGGTACGGCCATTTCGCCACTGCATGCACTTCATAATGCATGAGACACGACCCGGAACATTGACTCGTGGCGATTATAACGAGCGTGCGGGGGGGGGGGGGGGGGGGGGGGGGGGGATTGGATTGTGGGAGGAGAGCGAGAGTAAAATTAGATTCGCACGTTTCGGTGTGCCCGAAGGAAAACTGAATGGCGTTTGTGTTTTATGTAAACTGTAGGTAAATTCTGTATGTGTTTTTTCGCCGGTGGAGATGAATCGATGATCAATGAGGAATCATATGTTGAGTAATACTAGTGGAAGAATAAAACAACCGACACAGTTAGCTCAGTGGTAAAGCGCTTGCTTCATGCGATCGGGAGATGAGGGTAGATCGGGTTTCGGTCCGATTCCTGCCACTGTCCATCTTGACATAGATTTTGGTGATTTTTCTTTATAGTGCCGGTGTATGCCGGGATGGTTCCTGTGATAAGAGCCATGATATCTTCCGATCCTTCTTATTACTTTTGTTGACACGTTCATTTCATAATCCCATTATCTCATCAATCATTCATCCGACGCCAATAGATCTTCATCAGTGCGTCGTTGAAGTGTACTGTATCGATATATTCATATATTAGTCAAGGATGAAAGGATCACTATACAAAGTGGAAAAAAATTGGTGAAATAGAAAAACAGTTAACCGTCCCGGTGGCTAAGTCAATTGTCGCTAGCGGTAGTAACTGTAGTCACCGTTGGTCGTGGGTTCGAGTCCCGCATAAGGCATGGGTTTTTGTAAACGTCCTTTCACCTATCATCACTTCATCGTTTCATTATCATCCGCTCATTCGTACCCCCGTATAACCTAGCTGTTGGTGGGATCGTTGAGCAACATTGAAAAAAAAAATAGTTCAAGTTTTTCATTTCGTTTAGCTCCCACGTTCACATCACATCATACGGCGTTTTCCTCGTGTTTAGTATTTCGTAGTGTTTTTATTACACTATGAAACATGAAATTCTTTAAATTACTTACTGTACGATAAATTATAACGCTTGTTAAGTTTTGGCACGGTAACCAACAACACTTGTCACACACACAACATCATTGGCAAAATTACAAATTCCTTTCGTAGACGTTTCTAAACGAAAGCATTTAAAATAAAATGAATATGTATTTCCATATTAATATTGTAAACATCGGTAAGATATTGGCCATCCCGATATATTTTGTTTATAGATGACGATAATTACTGTTTGCTTAACGACCCCACCTATAGCCAAGTTGTCATGGGGTAATATTGAGCAGATTCAAGTATTAGTATTCGTAGTGATGATCGGTGAAAGGACGCTTATATAAACCCATGTCCTAAGCGCCACGGTGACTTTAGGATAACTAAAACTTCACTTCAAATAGAAATCGTTGAAAATACTTGGGCCTTTTTAGACCAATAACTCCATTCTACATTATAATGTCACTATCAAAATGAATGGAACACCTGATCAAGTTTTGAGATATTGACACTTTAGGTCAAAGTTGAGATTATTCTTATACCAACAATGCTTTTAAAATTTTAAACAGAAAAATAGCTACATTTTTCGAATCAAAAGTTGTTATTGACAGTTTTTCAAAACCATTCATCGGCCATATTGCATTTATAATCGTATTGTTATACTTCTTGTCTCGCGTATTCCTCAGAGATTTTGGAGAACACAATAATAAATCTAGACTGCGGTGAATCATAAATTCTGGTTGATCATGAGATCGGTGACCATGGTGGCCATCAGAAAACTACCAATAATCAACTTTCATAACATCTTAGAGAACATCAAAAATCTTGAGTGACGACATTTATCCCTAATTTTAGAAAAACTGGGAACCATCATCTCAATGTCAGAAATTAGAATTATTTTTATTTGTCCTCCAGGACCCGGCCTTTTTCCTGAGTAGTGACGTAGACGTTACTCGATTCTGTTTATGTGTCTCTTCAGAATCGATAATGCCTACGTCATGACTCATGGTCCCTGGAGGACAAAAAATCAACTATAATTTCCGAAATTGAGATGATGATTTCTACTTTTCTCTAAAATTGATGAAATCAATATCGTTATTATCGTTATCAAAATCTAATTCCAGGGTTGGGTTGACCTTCAACCATGCTTTTCAATTAGCTACCAGAAAGAGTATTTGATTGGTGGGGCTCCTATCCTATGTGCAGCACGTGCATATGACGTCATACACATGCACAGATGCACACAGTTACAATGTAAGGATATACGGCATTGTAATAGACAGATTTGTTTACATGGGGCGGTGTGTGATCGTTATATGCACCACCACTTCCGTCCATTACAACATTAATTACCTGCTGGCTAGCTTATTGATACTAAGCAATATTATATACAGTTACCTAACAGGAAACTTTTACGTGTATTAATACCGGAATTACTAAGGTGGAAGAAGCGTAACTAGTAGTTAAGTTTTGTTGGGGACATTTTTGTACGCGTGTTAGAACATTGCGTGACTTCGTGCGAAAGAATCATATTTTAATAATTGTAAGTAACCGATATCTTATGTTGCGTCTATCTCACAATGAAGAATCTTTTCCATCCAAGAATTCATTGAAAAATTCTCATTCGTCATTTCATATTTATTTGTTGAATTCATTCTTCATAATAGTGTTTATGACCTCACTGACAGATACTGGTTTTTCCAATGAGTGAGTGATAATAAAACGATTGAGTGATAATAGATGAAATACGTCGAGCACGTCTACAGCGGGACTCGAACTCACGCCTGTCTGGTTTCAGATTTCAAAGCAGTGCCCTTAACTAGACACAAACGGACGGCGCGTTTTCCATTGCATTCATCAACTCATTGTTTAAAACGAGCACGTATTGCATAGGACAAAGACTTTTCCATATTATTCTCAACATGTTGTCATTGTAACGGTTACAGTCATATAGTGTGACACTGTATGCGATCATGTGGGTATCCTAACCACGATAATAATGGCGGCTACGATTGACCGTCTCGCCTATATCTCAGTGAGAACTATCGGATGTTTCGATCTGTCAGCTGTAATGTCATGACCACTAGTGTTCAAGTGTGTGTACGAGCTGGTGTAATTGGTCTACAGTTGGTACTTCTGACTAATAGAAAAAATTCTCAGCGGACTCATTTTGTACGAATTTGTATCTAGGAGTGACTCGACGTCTGCGGCAGTTCACGTTTCGCGTACATGAAAGGGAAAAGAGGATGATAATTGAAAAGAATCGGAAATTGTAATGGGGAAAAAAGCTGTAGATTAAAGGAAAATATAAAGAAAACATTTATTCATATTTTGTGAGAACGAGAAAATAATAACTTTAGACCTACTGTGAAGCATGCAAAGAAAACGCTGAACGATTATAAAGGGAAGTGGAACTGATCAACTTTTGAAGTATTCGAAAAATATGTTACAAATTCATTCCACATAGGCCTATATGTTTTTGGAATTTTGAAATCGTATGAGCCATCGTAAAGATGAAAATTATGTATAATTTGTTTTATATAAATTAAAGGTATCAAGAAAACTATTGAGGAGATCGATCAACAAGTAAAACCAATCAGATCATAAAATTATTGAAATGGGTAAATCAGTAAGGTAGTAATCAGTAATTATTAGGTTCAAAATCAAGGTAGGCCCTATATCAAGGTATCAAAGGTATCAAGGTATGGAAAGCTATGTAGTATACACACATATACTAGATAGCTTTCCATTACATACTTCCAATAAAATCGATCATCTCACAACGCATGTACTGCGTTTTCCTAGTCTAGGCAATTAACAGTGCGAAGTAGGCTACTCGAAGGGGCGCCTCCACGTCGTCGGTATGCCCGACCACTTGGCTTGAAAATAGTATCGTGATATATACGAGGTTCGAGTGTGTTACGCTAATGGACGTTCGAGATATCTCGCCGCGATAAATCGATCGATACTTGAAATGCCATTTCTTCGAGTGATGGCGTCATTGCAATACTGGGTCTTCACGTTATGGCAGCGCCTATTTGTCGGACCATCGGCCTCATTATTATTAATAATATTATTATTATTCATATTTTTTAAATTAATTATCATTATTTCAATCATTATTATTCTTACTACATTATTCTTATTATTTATTTTCTGTTGTTGTTATTGTTGTTGGATGCTTGCACCTCTAACATAATTTGACCTCATCAACAAATACCTTCAAACTAACCCCTCTAACGATCCTACATAGCTTGAACTGTAATTTGATCTAACCTGAAACTAACCTAATATCATGGAGTAATGAAGTTTTCATAAAAATTCTCCTTAATCTATGCTAATATCACGGCATTCCCATATAACACATGAACTTCCGATTCAACAAACAACCATTTCAATAGGATTTAATCTACATGCTTCCTTCACATGTTTTGGTGGAAGTGCCATGGCAGACAGTTTTGGTGGAGGTTCCGAGTCTTCAGTAGAGATACATAAAGTATGCGGACTATTCATTGGAACATCTAACCGTGTTAGATGTTGTTGTAATTGATATGTTGTTGCTCTGTTGTTCAAGTTGTTGTTGTTGTTGTTGTTGTTTTTGTTGCTGTTGCGTGCACCCATAAATCAAACTGTAAACATTGAATTCTCAATTCAACTAATCTTACCCAGATATACCCTCATATAGACTTAATTTAATCCCAGGTTTGGGGTACTCATGTCTACCGGGACTCGAACCCACGCCCTGACCCGACTTCATTCAGCTACTAAACCAGCTAGCTTGCTGACTGAACCCGAAACTGCGACTGTTGTATTAGTCAAACGATCGAACATTACTCGTGTCAGCGAATGTGTGGAACACAACTTGACTCGAATACAGTTGAACTATGTATTGTATCACGCAGTACAATGGTCCAGGTTTACGTCTCGACAGCCGTCTGTCTGTTGTCCTTGGTAGGGGGTGATGGGGGGGGGGGGGGTTAAAAGTAGTAGACCGGAAGATTTGAACGGAAAGCTGAAACCTGCGAGAATGCGATGCTCTCTCGAGCTAGCAAAGGTATTAATAGATGTCTCCCTAGAGATATATTTAATAGACTTGTTTTAATAACGCTATACTTTAGCCGTAGAAGTAGAAGTTAGAGAGAACTTTGGTAGTACTCATGTTTAGATATGTTTAATAGAATTAAAGGTACTATGTAATGAGTTTGTCGAGTTGAAGAGGAAATTAGTTATATAAATAAGCGATAATAATTTTGATATAAACAGAAGGGATGGAAGGGACAGAACATAAGTATTACAGAAAACAGAAGTGCAACGTCCAGCACGAGTTATAATAAAATATTGATAGTAATAATAATTATAATTTTAATCATG
The DNA here is from genome assembly GCA_907164805.1 of Brachyptera putata. NCBI lineage: Eukaryota > Metazoa > Arthropoda > Insecta > Plecoptera > Taeniopterygidae > Brachyptera > Brachyptera putata. Next base: position 22,435,550 of record OU015469.1, on the reverse strand, counting down.
AACTGGTAATCATAATCTATTATGGGTCCACATATATTAATGATAATGACAATAAAATGGTATAATAATTTTATGAGACTTTGATTATCACGTGTTCCAATCGAATCAAATGATTTTAATGATTTACTAATCCTCAATGTCGTATACGATTTGAAGAATAGTGATTACGTATATATGCCATCTTGTAAACCTGTGTTCCTGTATTATTAGAATTATGATAGACCTTCCTTCTACTGTTTGAAATGTACCATCCAAAAACAGATATTTTCCTCAATCGACTCCCAATGTCCTTTTCACTCTCACAATGTAACGATACGACGACTCCCCCGAAAGATACCCTTTTTCATTCATGGTGGGTTTAACGACGCATTGTACTTACTGATGACTACGATGTATCGGCGTCGGTGAATATGTGGATATATGAGATGATGAGAGGATGAGATGAAATGTTATTTTATTAGATAATTTTGGATAGTGGGAAGGAGTTGGTCGTGGCCTGTTTTTTAAGGAACCATCCCGGTATCAACCTGAACGACAGAGGAAAACCACGAAAAATCTTGTCAGGATGATCGACCATGGCAGTAATCAAACCCCGGTATCCTGAATGACTCGTCTCAGTGATTCACAGTTTCTCCTACAAACTGGAGCGAACTCCAGCATTGTTTAGTCTCACTGCTTCTCCGTACTAGTCCCCCTGTTCACTCCATCCTAGCAATCCCACATATAATAGAGATCCTATCATATATACGGTACTTACATAACCTTCTTACTCATTCAAACCGTACGAAACTCCAACAATCCGCTTCACACTTTGAAAAGCTTCTTCGTCTTCAGTCAATTCTGTTTATCTTGGCATCAGTTTAAAGACTTATAACCAGAAGACTAAGACTTGTTCGGCGTTTTCAAGATCGGAAACACCAAAGGGATCTTTCTGCTTAATCCACTCGATGCGTTCGAGCCGACTGAAAACGCGACCCAGTTTTAGTTTACACCGATTTAATACACTCGTATTGAGTGCCCACTAAAAACGTACACCTTGGCTTTTATGTGTGGACTTGATGTAGTATTGGCAAGGGTGCACTTTGTATGTTAAGTTCAGTAAGTAGTTTCACTCTTTCTCTATCTGTCTGTCTGTCTCTCTCTTTCTCTCTCTCTCTCTCTTTCTCTCTCTCTTTCTCTCTCTCTTTCTCTCCAATGGCTTATGTGTCCGTTCCTAAGCGGTGTCTCGCAGCCAATGGGATTGTGGTATGAGCGAGACGTATATAATATGATGAAGTAGCTGCCCTCTCTTTTTTAGGGGCTGACAGTTTCATAAGCTGAAGCTGTTTTTTCTCCAATACTTTCACAGATTATACATTCGAGGATTAAAATGACACGAACGTTGTCGCTTCTGCTCTACTTGAATTTACAATTGTGGTTGCCCACCATTATAACAAACTTGAATATAACATGATTTACTCAGTTCTTTTATACAAAATGTTATATAATGATACATTTGTACAATCATATTCCATCTCGTGAGTAATAATAATGATAGAAATATGGAAATCACTGAAGCAATTATCCATTCATTTAGTCATGGAAGGTAGCTCTAATAATGTGGTTTTCGTGGTATTTTGTTGGTAGACAACGGTAAAAAACATTATATGGTAGAGTAGTCTTGATATTAGTTTTTTTACATGGTTCTATAAATATTTTCACTAAAAGTCTTTCGACTAAAAGTATACCACATAGGACATAGGTAAACTTGATATACTATGTACAGTAGATGCATTATACATTCTGACAACGTATAGGTATCTTATTAAGTGAATGATTGGTTTGTGAACACCCTCAGGCAACTCATTTTCTATGACAAATATTATCCTTCTCACATATTACCTGAAAAGTGTAGAGTTTACAATATATATTATTCAAGTTTTAACTGTAAGAAGTGTAATTTACTATACGTCTATAGTATACTTACCATAGTGTAGTTTGAAAACGCTCTAGGCAATTAGTGGCCGTATTGTACTTTGTGAACATCCTATATCAATAGTTGACCGTCTGTATGTATATACATCTATGTATTTATGTATGTGTGCGTGTAGCTTGCCGAAATCCTCGGAAACTCCTGGACCGATCGACTTGAGACAAACGCAAAAATACTCGCCACGAGAAGCAGAGAGGAATGAATAATTCGTTTTATGTATTAAAACAAAATCGAAAATGCACGCATGTTGCCTATTGCATCCTTATAGTAAGACGAAGACTGCGCAAGCGCCTAAGAAGCACGGCCAACGAGCATACTACCAGCCTTCAGTCACTCCTTGTACAGTTCATCAAGTCTTGACCACCACCATTTTGTTTTTCGGTTTCAGACCAAGATGGTGCCGAGCCGTCCGGCAATTCCGTGGCCGTGTCGAATCTGATCCGTTTGTCGTCGTACTTGGAACGCACCGATTACCAGGAGAAGGCGACCAAAGTGCTGACCGGGTTCACGACGAGGCTGACGAAGGTGCCGGTCGCGATGCCCGAGTTGGCCTCCGCGCTCATGGTGTACAACGACTCGGCCACGCAGGTAATGATACTTTTTATAATGATATTGTACTAATTATAATTATGGTTGTAAGATGTACGAAAGCGGAACGCTATAACATTCGCGCACATGGACTTTCAAAGTCGCTGTCGGGAAGAAAGAGTCCATGACATTTCGACTTGATTTTTTACCCAGACTTGAACAGTGACTTTTTCAGACCTAAATCCAGTCTTAACTTGAACTCAGAGTTCAAGGTGGCTGTGTATGGACTGTTGTCATAGAATAGTACCGCTTTTCTTCTGCTTTTTGGTATCATTTTCACTAAAATCGGACTAAAACGTACATGAATCAGTATTGAAAGAATGGATATTTAGTTTTAACGGCGCATCAACAACGTGATTATATTGCGCCGATTTTCTCCCAGTATCCATCATGTCGTTCTTCTCTCTCGACTAGGTTTTCATAACTGGACAGCGCACCAATCCGGACACGGCCGCCCTCCTCGACGTCGTCTACTCGCGTCTCGTGCCGGGCCGCGTGTTGGCGCTGGCCGACGAGCGAACCGACAGCGTGCTGTACCGGAAGTGCAAGGTGGTGACCGGCATGAAGTCGGTGAAAGGTCGCGCGGCGGCGTACGTGTGTCGTCATCACACGTGCTCGCTGCCGGTCAACAGTGCGCAGGCGCTGTCAGCGTTGCTCGATCAACGCGATTAGACGGTTTGTGGTTGGGTGAGGTGGAGATTTTGATTGTGATGGAGGGAGGTGATGATTTTAAGGGATGTATTTTGGATTGAGTTGATGTGTACGGTTAATTTAATTAGGGTTGTACACTTATTATGGAGATTTTTTCAAATTGGTATAGATGAGTCAGTGGAGAATAAATTTATGTAATTGATGAAATTTGTTGGTTTTCATTGTTGAATAGCTTACATGCATATTAAAATTTAAAAATTTGATCCATGGATCCATTGGGATCTATCGAAATGCTCGAGGATAAAGTTTGTTCGAATGTAATAATGCTCCTCATGAATATTAGAGTTGTATGCTAACTAGGAGTGTTGCTGAGAGAATTAGATTGTGTGATTTTGTGTTTAGATTACTTCAGTTTAGTTGCTTAGTTTTGTTCAGTTTTTGAATTATCGACAGAATCAATACAAATATTTTCTCGGCATGTGATGTAAACAAATTTTCTGCTGGCAAATATTCAAGATTTAAAAAAAATGTATCTATGGGCAATGATCAATATTAGATTCGAAAGGAAATGGTGGATTGAAAAACTGACGTGTACATTAAGTTAGTCAACCTGAACACTTCCAAATGTTTCAATAGTCATGCTTCAACTATCAAAAGATAATTAATATATATTGATATTATACTCAATCAATATATACTTTCTGAACAGCTCTACTCTACATTTAAATTGCTCACAGCTTTGAAACTTCTCAATTATAGTTACAGTAGAACCTGTTGCATAGGTTGGTACAACATATAGATCTCCAACTGTAGAGCAATGCAATATGATATTCAATTTCAGTTTAGATACAATTAGTATGTTTTTTAGGTTTGTGAAGATTTAGGTTGTGCAGATTTAGGTTGTGCAGGTATAGTATATTTAGTGATTTAGTGAACTATAACTATTTGTTGATAACTTTTGAGTTACAGGAGATATCAACATTCTGATTGTTGGGAAGCGCACAAAATATTAATATTCAGTTACTAAATAATATGAATTGTTATAATATTCAAATTGGTATAATTGGAAAAATATATCACAAGTGTATGTACCGTTTTACACAAACCACGCAATTTGTTGGTTTGAAAATTTCAACTTAAACAACGTATTGAACATGAAATATCAAATAAATAACTATGAACTGAAACATCAGCCTGTAGGTATAGACATAGGCAGACAGACCTTACAAAATGACCCAGTTGAATCTACAAATGAAATAAATATATAATATTAGCTTACTAGCTTTAAATATTAGCTTATTCACTGGATTCATAAGTATTTATTTCATTTGTACAGGTAACAGCACAAAAATTGAGAAATGTTTTCAGAGTCCCAAGTCAATACTAGTCGAACAGATAGTACTTGACCTCGAACTTGTATCAGGAGCGCAGTGAAGTTTGAAGGCAACTACTATCTGTTCAACTAGTATCGACTTGGGGACAATTTTAAAAAATCTCAATTCTTGTGCTGTTAACGCTTCTTCTTTAACGCTTGTGCATGCTTCTCGCCTTTCAGAGTTTTGACATCTCAAATCTCGCAAAGGTAATTGTCAAAATACTTATTCATCACTAAACCAATTCTTAAAATATATTAAAGTCCATTCATTAATATAATAGTGGATTGCAAATATATAGACGTAGACCCCTACATTTGAAATGGTTTCTATAATCAAGAAAAGTTATATCGTAATAGATTTCTGAAAAGCATACGATTTAGTATAGAATCTACAATCAAAAGTTAATCATACAATTGTCTCAAGCTCAACTAGTATTTAAACATTAAAACAATAGCCACTGAATTTGGTGTGTATTGGATAGAGCGTTACACTTACTGGATGGGTCAGAGTATTAAACACACTGCCTTTATAATTGAATAAATATTAGAAAATAATAATAGAATATCATACCTCATAATGGAAGTATCGATATATTTAGCTGGCTGCTTTTAACTAGAGTTAAGTGTTTATTGAGTGTTGTTATAATTATTTAGTATTATTTTTTTGAAGTGTTAATTGATAAGTAAATCATCATTTGCAATACCAGAAAAAGTTCACCACCAGAGTTGTGAAATATATTCATACTCTTGATATTTGAAGTAATGTAAATTGGTTTTACTTATTTATTAATGTCAAAGTGAAAGTACGAGTGTGGTCACATAAATTGGTCGATCAAATCAAATTAAAATACACCATGAAGAAAATATATATACTTATAGTAGGCCTGTATGCACTAAAACTAGAAAACAATGTGCATATGCACTCCGCGCATTTTCCATGAAAAAACTAGTCGTTTAATGTGTGTAGATTTTATTTTAATTATATTTTAGTTTGAATTGAAAGATCTTATGTGACCACAAGTGTACAAACATGAGAATAATGCAGCGATATTTTGGTTGGGTGAGTGTTGTGAACTTCAAAGCAATATACATACATATTATTATGTTTAGTTTAATCATAATGATATAATAGTGTGTAATATATAATAATAATAATATGCAATACCTTATAATATTATAATGTATAAAATAAGGTGATTTGTTTTGTTTGTTTAAGGGGATGAGCGAGTTGAGTTTCGCTTGTTTAACTTTAGAAATAGATGTAGATTATGAACTGCAGAGCCTGTTTTTCAATAATGCTTGTATGCTTTTATATACTGCTGTTCTTGATTTTTTTCTACTATAATCTGCTAGAATACTAAAGCGCATGGGAGTCGATTTAGCGAATTGTTTGGTGATAGCTTTTGAACAAGATGATGTAACGAAATTCTAATGAAGTGCCAACCTTTTTATGCTTTCAAAATGATGTGAAATAAAATTAATAATCCTAGATTCTGAAATTTTAACATTATAACAGCTCAAAATTCTTTGTTCAACTGTATACCTGTGAATATTATATGATATATGTTGAATATTTATTATTGAAGGTAATCTTGAAGGTATTGAAAAATCTGCGTCTGTAGGAGACCTATTTCAATTTTGACTTCTCTCACACCACTCCGACGTTCGCTAAATAAACCCCCATGCGCTCTTAATTCATTACTAAGGTTACAAAAGTAATTGAAAAAAATTACTATAGGCCTAATTATGAAAAAAATTCAATCTTTCTGAACAATTTACTCCTGATACTTTTGGTGCACAAAATGGATAAGTAATATACTTGGAAAAAATAACTTCCATTTTATTTTTATGTTTTCACACCGGTTAATTGTATATTATTAATTATTTTCACTATTCTATTGTTTTAATTTAGTGCACCAAGATCCTCTTACGAATGGTAAATTGGTTGATCAAGTGACAATTAGTGAGTTAACTTGTTATTACCTTGGTCATTAATAATATTTGTATACCCTAATTAATAATTATCTCAATTGATACATTTTTACATTTCATAACACGCGGTCTAATAGCTGGTTGTACCAACTGATAATTAGCTATAAATAAGTTGATTATTAGTTTGAGTACAAAAATATCATACGTAACCAAGGGTGATACCAAGTTCATCTACTGATTATTTCTACATACACTAACTAACAATTGGTACAATCGGCTTTTAGACACTTTTCACGAATGATAAAAATGTGTTAATTTAGCTAATTGGTAATTGAGGTAACAAGTATCATTGATAACCAAGAGTAATAACAACTCAATCCGCTAATTAAGGAATGTATATTCGTTCACCAAACCTTATTTTTTGGATTATTTCTAATATAGATGCACCAACTATATAACATATTTGGATCTAATATAGGGCATATTTGAAGGAATGTTACAGTTTACCTTGGACGTGTTCTTTTATATTGGTAAATGCTGGTGAATATTGAATATAAAAGTTGTGTATTTTATATTTAGAATACCATGATTAATGTTGTAATACCTTCGAAGTGTGAGGTTGTGAATGGCTGGACCCATCAAATAAAGAATATTATTCAAAGATGATTTGAGCAAGTGTTCACTTTTTCCATATTTCCGAATTTTCCCAATTGTTTTGATAATTGAAATGATTGTATAGCTATTCAAGAATATTCACAGAAAAACTACATAATATATATTTTGTATACTTCCTTATCCTGCTTCTTTCCTGCTCATTATTGATTAGAAGAAAAAAAAATACAATAATCACTTTGCCAATTCTACAATGAAATAAATAAAATGAGAGTTGTATTGCTGCAAAATCGAGTTTTGTTGACCTTCCTCAACTATTCTGCTTCCCTGATAGAAATCGACTTTTAGAGATTAATTGTTCGAGTAGTAAATTGCTTAAGAATCCAACTGAGTTACGCGGCAAACATGATGACGTAGGAAGTTAGCTATGAACTCTGCAGGCATCGTGTAAATTATCTAATAATTCAACTGAGGTACGCGGGAAACATGATGATGTAGGAAGTTAGCTATGGACTCTGCAGGCATCGTGTAAATTATTTTAGAATTCAACTGAGGTACGCGGGAAACATGAGGATGTAGGAAGTTAGCTATGAACTCTGCAGGCATCGTGTAAATTATTTTAGAATTCAACTGAGGTACGCGGGAAACATGATGATGTAGGAAGTTAGCTATGAACTCTGCAGGCATCGTGTAAATTATTTTAGAATTCAACTGAGGTACGCGGGAAACATGATGATGTAGGAAGTTAGCTAGGAACTGTCAGGCAGCATGTATTTTTTTTTTAAATTCAACTGAGGTACGCGGCAAACATGATATGTAGGAAGTTAGCTATTATTTACATACTCACAGACAAAGGCAAAGGAAATGATGGGGAGCGTGAAAGACCTCTAATTAATCCGGCTAAGATTAATTAGGGATCTGATATAAAAACACAGTAACTTGGGAATAAATGAAAACTATTTATTAAACTCGCAAGATTACAGTGTAATATAGGCAGAGCAACAGTGGATGGTGAAGGTCCGTAGAACATTTAAAGTTTACTTATAATTTTGATACATAGTTTTCCAAAATATTATTCATACACTTCACCGTATTGGCAATTTAAAAAATGGTATACAAATTGGTTGCTGGACTTGACCTGTTTGAGATGCTCATCCCTTCGGCAACATTATTGCAAACTCTTTCTCACTTTACCGACAAAGACTATATTATAAGAGAAGCTAAAGTTGAGTTTGAAGAACCTGGTTGTAACTCAAATTCAGATAACAATGTTCGAAACGATGAAATGACAACCAATATAACAGAAAACATAAAATAATTATAATAATACATCCTCAATAGAACTAAAAGACATTATATTCATATTTTGTCGGCATATTAACGAAAGACTTACACACAATCTAATAACGCAATGAAATATGGGTATGAAATACCAGATGATTGAACAGAAATTTGAAAGAATTTGAAATGACAAAAATGTACAGTTAACAGCACAAAAATAATGAAATTCCTTCAGATGAGTCTCCAAGTCAATACTATCTGTTCGACTATTATTATTAGCCTACTATTATTATTATTATTTCATTTTCTTCCAAAGGATAAAATACATTTGAGGATTATAATGTAACATGTATGGTTCTCAATCGATTAGTAAAACTCAATCATACAGTTAAAACAATTACACAATTATTAAAATTCATTCAAAAATAATCAATCATTCATTCGATTTTATATTACACACATTTATACATACATCATCACACAGTCTGATAAAAATAAAAAGTTATAAAATACAAATTCAAAGATGTTGGTAGATTAAAATCATATACTTATACATTTGATATATAACTTCAAATATAAAATTAATTCATTGACTCGGGGACCATGAAAACATTATATACATTATAACTTATGCAATAGATTATAAACCCTGCCAATGCCAAATAGCCATGAAACATCACAAGCATGAGAAAATCAATTTCTTTCTGTAGCAAATGAACGTGTATCTATTGTCAGTGGTTTGTGACAGGCAAACAGAAGAATAAGAGGCCACACATAATCACTTGTTTAGTTCCGTGAGAAATGGAAATTGTATTCCCATAATCGAATGTCCGTACAACCGCCTCAACTGCTACCACAGAACAACTTGATAGAACCCTTGAATGTTTCTGAATGTTTTTCCTGTTGACATATTGATATACCAAGTTGATTATTGATATACTGTACTAAGTTGATTTTTGCTATACAGAATCTTGAATTAATTAAACTCAATTTTCAAATTGAGACCAGATTTGTGTTTCAATTTTATCATTTTACACATACGTAACAATAGAATTGAGGAATTCCACAAAAAGTATCAAGTCACTTGTAAAACTGTAATTTCAAGCGAGTTTTCAGAACGACTTTTGAAATAACGATAACTATTGTAGTTGATGGATGGCCTTCTTTTTTAATACAAGTAAACCACATTATGTTTTTATATCAAAACTGGAGATAATGAAAACTGTTCAGCTGTTCATGTAATTATGAAGTATAAATATCGATACTTATCGAATGATTTTTCAATACCCACTCTGTCTCTGTAAGATGTATGGATTCATTTCTTGATTGTATCTTCAACTCGATTATTTCGATCTATTTCATAGCTTCCGACGTTCCAATCGACGTTTCGATCGATTCATATTCACTAGAATTTAGCTTTCAGCGTATTGTAGTAGGAGTAGGACAAGTTCATAGCCTGAAAATGCAAAAAAATAGAAAATTTTAATTTATCACATTACCATTTCGAGCATTCAATTATCAAAGACATCACAACCCTGAATCTAGATTTTGATGTGAAATCGAGAGAAAACTAGAAATTCTTATCTTAATTTCACAAATTGTGATTCATATTTTCATCCTCCAGGGTCCAGAAAACATGAATCATGACGCAAACATTACCAATTCTGTATAGAAATATAAACAGAATATATAAAAAAGAGGCTGGGTCCTGGAGGATGAATAAATTGATAAGAATGTCTGAAATTGAGATGATGTTTTCTAGTTATCTCTAAAATTGGGGCGATAAATATCGTTATTACTTGTTAAAATCTAGCTTCAGGATTGTTATGTCCTTTAACACAATAATTGTATGGTGTATGAACTGTTTAATTACAAAAAATATGAAAATTATAGTTTCTAAATTATGATCTACATTTTCGGTACGCTTACATTTGTGAATGTTTCTTCTGTAAGTGGAATATATCCCGCAGCATTTATAACAACAGGTGCATTGGCCCTTGCCATGATGATCCTCATCGAACGTTTGAATGATGGGGAAGCGTCCAACCAATCCATTTCGTACACGGCGTCTCGGATTCCATGACACTTGATTATAAAACAAAACTTCATGTTAGTAACGAATACAAAATGTAGACGAGCGCCCCTCAAAAATGCATAATAAGTCATTTTAGTGTTAGTTTTGGCTGAATAAGGATGAATAACGCCCCTCTTCGCCACATAGTGGATGATTCGAGATTATTTAAAAACCGACTTCAAGAAACCAATGTTAATTTTATTTATTTTGTCGTGATTATTGTGTTACTTCTATAGTTACCGACTAAATTTTTCTTGTTACGACTGAATAAATTATTTGGTGGTTCGAATTATCAGTTCATAGAAGAATGATATTCACATGACCCAATGCCTTATTCAGGAATCGAACCCACGACCGACTCATTGGCAGACGTGCGCCGACTAACCTTATACGTATCTCAAGCAGTGCCTTGCCTAGCTGTTCTGGGGGTCGATTGCGTAACTCGTATATGCGTCTATGAAGAGGTATCTTTTGATTCCATTTGTATTGCACATAATCGTACAGCAAATATCAGTCTGCATTCATGGTCTTTTTAATTGGGATACACCTTTAAACTTTCAATCTAATGCCAAAGTCCACGATTTCCACGTCGAAGAGACAGATATATAGCCTGGTACCGACATGTATTTGACTGTCGCTAACTTTGTCGAAGATGTTTTCGAAGAAGTTGATCGACAAAGACTTAGGCAATAGCCATGTCAGATGCCGATCGAGGTTAGATGAAATATCAATTGATAAGTGAAGTGACAAACTTATACGATCGACCCTCTGAATTTGTCAAATTTTCAAGATGTATTTTCAATCATATTCTGGATTCTAGCTTTAATCAAGGAAAATCCACCCACAACTTAACATTTTTAGTTTCAAGATAACATATATGCGATCGCAGTGACTTTTCGGATGAACATATTGTTGTGAAACTTCTTCACATCTTTCGGAGAAGAATCTTCTAAAATAATGTCGATCCATAAGAACGATTCCTGAACATTCCTAACTGTGTTATTTGTGAGGTGAGAATGGATGGCCAAAATATCGAGTGTTACTGTTACATACAAGTGATCTTTTCACCGTTGTTATTATAAAATTTTACTCATTAGCATTTTCGAACAAATATTGCTTGCATCACATGATGTATTTGTTAATTTTGTATTTTGCACGGTTCAAGTTTTATGATCATTTGTATCATTTGTATATGATCATTTGTAATCACCCTGGTGGGAACATTTTTCCCTATGAAGACTTGGGACGTTGGAAGTTGTAAAAGTAGTGATTATTCAAACAATATTAAAGAATAGAAATATTGAATCCGATTGAGTATATATTTCTATACCAATTATATTGAAATTTTGATTCAAACATTCTTGAATACAATACATACCTCTTCTGTGATTTCATTTGAAAACATACATTTGAGGTAGAGCTCAACAATGCCTATCACTGAAAGAGCAACCGGACCCACTGCTTTTTGGTCTATGTCGATTAACTTTACCTAAAACAAAAAATCGTAAAACTATTTCCTGTATTTAAGAAGGAAATTGTATTTTATGAAACAATATGTTTTATACAATCGTCAAAACTCGGAACTTCGTAAGAATTTCGTAAAAACTTCAATACTTTATCATTAGACCTATTTTGGTGAAAAGTGAATAATTCGAATTCTACATTACAAATGTAATATCAATATGATACACGTGGAATTATGCATTCAAATTCAATCTAGCAGTCATTCTCAGTTTTTCATATGAGCTCAGGACAATATTATATTAAAATAAATCTTAGGAAGTGACAAAATAAAAATAACTCTAGTACAAACCTGTGTCATCCAAATTACAATCACAACATTTCCAATCAGTACGAATAAAAACTCGGCTAATAATTGGACGAAGAATACCATCTCAATTTCACTCACATATCTGTAATTAAATAATAAAATAGTATTGTTATCGTAGATTTATTGACTGAGAGCCTGATATTCTTTTCTGGTTAGTTGTTTCCCTTCAGTCATGTCAAATCGTACATCATTTCGAGGGTCAACATAACATATGAATTACAGCATTAGTATCGGTTCGAACGTATTGAAGTGGCAGAATTCCAAAGAATTCGGAGATACATCTTCCACACTTCATTGCCACATCAAATGGACCTCTCTATTCTAGAGAAGATTTTTTAAATAAATTACCCAATTCAATAAAACGGAGTTATGAGTCCAGTTTCAAGCACTAGTTGAAGACATTCCTTATTGACCTTTGTTTTTATTCAATTGACGAATATTTTAATCACAATGAAGAAAAGTGTAGAGTTTCAAACAGTAATTGACAAAAAAATGTGTTGTGATCATTGTGTTTTATTATTTTATTGAAAAATGTGAATTTGTTTATTTGTATGCAATTTATGTGTATGTAGACCTAATTTAAGCTCATTTGTTTTATTATCATCCTATCATAACTGTAATTACGTGGGTAACGACTGTCTCATATCATGCATTTGATCAAAAAAAGAATGAATTATTCTATTCTATTCTATTCTAAAGGAAGGATAAACTAAAAAATACGAACAGTTAACAGCACCCCAAGTCGATACTAGTTGAACAGATAGTAGTTGCCTTCAAACTTCACAGAGCTCCTGATACAAGTTCTAAGGCAACTACTACCTGTTCGACTAGTATTGACTTTAAATGACTCTGAAAAAAAATCTCAATTTTTGTACCGCTAACTGTACAAGAATTTCGACACCAATTAAAAACTAGAAAATTATGTGTGATTTTGTAATTATTTTAATTTATCTTCATTTTCATTTTAGTTATTTTAGTATTTTGTAATTATGTGTTATAGTTTCTAACTATGTGTGTGTATTGTATTTGGTAATTTTGAAGTATATCATGTCTAGTCCAGTACAAAAAATATACAAAAGTTTTTGTATCTCTTGTATCCTAGCATTTATTTTAAAATAACTGTTCCATTAGGCCCACTCTCTAAAAAAAAATGTAAAATGGATCGATTGACATAATAAACATCAATATTTTCATTATTACCGTTATTTTTATCATCATTTATAAAGGAAATGTCGATTCACGAAATAAATGCTAATTTTGATATATTTTAGGTTTCGATTCGTGGAGAGGTGAAAATACTAGTGAAAAATATTGTGTTTTCTTTAGTATGTTGCACACTCCTTTATCAAAATTGACCTCTTTATAATTTTAAACATTCATCAATTTGACTTCATAACTTATTAAATAATGTTTATTCAAACGTTATTCGTACCTGCATAGATCTACGTGATGTCTGACAGAGTCTGCAAGACGAAACTCCATCTCGGTATTCGTATCCAGATATGTGTTGATTTGTTCAATATTCTGATCTCCGGATGAAGAACCTGCAACATGCTCTAAATCCTCAACAATTATATCATTACAGTGGTGTACTATCAATAGATTTCTCTGTCGCTTCCTTGTAACATCATCTCCAGAAGCAACAACTGATTCTTCTGAATTTTGAAATGATACTTCTTGAAGCAACTTGTCTGAAGCAGTATAGTTCCTTTCTCTTTCTGTTTCACCTGCCGGCTCTCGAATGTGCTTCAGTCGATGTCGCAGAAGCTTGAATTGTCCAGTTGTTTGTATTAAGATTGCGAAAAAGAAAGTATCAGATAGTACTGACACAATGAGTTGTGATAAGAAGACCGTCATAACTAAAAGTGATACCTCAAAGTATGGTGTAGCTGTTACGTCATACGGATACCAACCACTGAAAAAAGATGAATGCAATTATTTGACTCTGATTAAATTCAGCCGCGCTCAAGGTATTAGTGATGAAAAAGTACAAAAAGATTAAAAAAAAAATATATATTTTTAAAAATAAATTGGAACGGGTAAGTCCCTTACCTAAAATACATTTTCCGATAGATAATGCAAACAGGTAAGAGCGCCATAATGTCGCCTCCAATCATTATAGCAGTGATGAATATGAACACAATAGTCTTGTTCGTTCTGGATTGTGTTTTATCAGATATTAATTGCTCCTGGGAATTACGTGGCGGATATCTTTCTTTTATATCTTCAATTTTGTCTGCCAGTTCTTGATATGGTTTTGGGCGAAATGCTAAGCCCCAACCTTTTAGTACACATACTATAGTCGAGAGATTTAAGAAAAGGCATTCGCACATTCCCGTGATGTCTCCCCAGTATAATATTACTCCTTTGGGAAACACAATTAGGCCGTATATTACGCACAGTAACACATCAAACCTTGGTAGTATGTAACGAAAGAGAGATCCCCAATTGTTGACAGCTTCACCATTTGGCCAAAATCCTAGAAATATATACAATAAGATTTATGTAATTCTGTAATTAAATACACAATATAAATATAAATTCATTATTATAGATGAATACCTAAATGAAACATTGTCACTTTGTTCAAGTCCAGGCATTTATTTTTTTCAAGCTCAATTTTAAATGAACGTATCATGATTATTAACGCATACAGATATAATTTTTCAATTATGTGAACTCTTCTTTGTGCTTGTGAGCTAGTACTTCTTTCTTTGTTTCAGATAATACAAATGGTATACAACTGTACACCCGTCAGTGTTTTAAAGAACTAACATGTAGACTGAGTATTTCTCAACATGCACCTAGAAAAGAATACTGCGTTTATATCTTTTAATACTATTCGTGTCACGCACTTGTTATATTTAATAAACAATATTATACAAATTGTTCATAAGATATTAATTCTGAAGTTTCTTGAAAAGAATCAATATTATTCCTCAATTTTCGATTCTTGTGAACCTGTAGCTAGATTTTTTTGAATATAAAGTTATGGCTTTGTGACACGATTTCGCTGTCAATTAAAGGTAAAAAATAAAGGATTCTGAAAGGTAAAATTATGTTATAACTCATATATAAGTGAGAATTCAAAGATAATATGATGGGTTTATTGATAGCTATTGAATGATTGATTCATATCCTATATGTATTTACTTCGGAGTAGACAAGAGTGTAGCCGAAATAGAGTAAATCGGCATTAAAAAAAACTTTATTTCTCATTCCATGCACTCCGCTCGGTAGCTCATATAGCCTATTACTTGAAAATCAACATTCTCAATTTTGTGATTTTCATCACATATTGGGCTGAACGACGCACTGTACTGATGACTAAGATCTATTGGCGTCGATGAATGATGAATGAGGTGATGGAAAGATGAGATGAAATACGTTGGTTTGAAATACGTTGGTTTAAAGACAACTGCCTGAATGGCACAATATAGATTTGTCCAAGTGAATGAATTTGTTTCTTTCAAACAAAATTTTAAATGAATTGCATTATGATTATAAACATACGGTATGCAATTTTCACATTTTACTTTATTGTGTGACAATCCTTGGATGTTATTGTAGCTAATATGTTATTATATGTTGAATACGTTTTACTGAAAGTACAGAATATTGCTCCCATCAGGGTTCAATGAGACGATTTTTTTGTATACATCAACCACTCCTTCGTACCCTTAGATAACCTAGCTAGTAATGGGGTCGTTGAACATCAAACATGAATCGAAGAAACTACGTGATTCTCCCATCACTTGTTTCAAGTCACGCATGTGTTTTTTCAATATATGATATTAAAATAAGGTTAATGTAATTTCATTGTTATTTTGAAATCAATATTAGTTTTCATTCCTTTCTATCGTACAAAACATGTATACGTGCTTAGAAATCTATTTCACCCTATCTTGTTTCATGCGACTAATTCATAATATTTTTCTCAATACGAATGAAACATATAGTTAACAGTACAAAAATCAAGAAATTTATTCAGAGTCCCCAAGTCAATACTAGTTGAACAGGTAGTAGCTGCCTTCAAACTTCACAGAGCTCCTGATACAAGTTCTCACGCAACTACTATCTGTTCGACTAGTATTGACTTCTGAAAATATTTCTTGATTTTTGTACACTCAACTGTACTTGGTTCGCTTGCGTTTTTATTCATTATATGCTATTATACTAATAGTTCATATATACGTAGTATTGGTATAATAGCATATAATGATAAAAACGTATGCTAGTAAACGGCGTTTCATTCGAATTGAGAAAAAATACTGAAGATTAGTTTCATCATTATGTCATGTGAAATAATGATGTTATTTTGAATTCAATACTATACTATATTATGCTATTGGTAACTCCCCTTATGGCGAACAAAATATTTACTCGCGTAAATACCGAAATTATTAATGAAATAAAGACAAAAATACAAACAATATTCCAGTAACGTTTCCAATCATTCCATTTTCTCACATTCATTCTGCAAGCATTTCATCTCGTCTCTCGAATTATTATATTCAATCATCAATTATTTCATCCATATAATAATCACAATTGCGCACAGTATTTCATGTGGTGATGACCCTAATTACGTTCTTTTATAGAAAACCAATTCATTTAAAAAAAAAATCTTTTTATACCCTCTAAAAAAAACCCCGTTATATCGCAATGTCTCTGTTTCTCATTTGATTTCACTTATCGTATCATTTCTCTTCTCCCTCTCTCTTGAACCCTATTAAAACGTCCCCCTCTATCTCTCTTCCAACTTTTGATTGAGTACTTTCCAATGAAGATAGCAATCAACATGTTATTGACAAGCAATTCTCTAATCAATATTTTCGATCGTGTTTTTAACGGTGGCCGTGATAGAAGTGTGAATATGTATACGTGGCCTTGACCTCTTGACCGAGCACGCATAGGGGGTCACCACCACTGTAAGGCACCTGTTTGAATGCAACCCACCCCACACCCTCCCCCTCACCCCACCACGGCAGCGAGAACTGGCAACGTGCCTTTGTGCTATTCAAGCATACTGCCAAACAAACGTGTGAATTTAAGCTTGAGATTAAGCTGCACTGTTCTCAGAAACAAGAAATATTATTTATATTTCTTAAAGTTATTCCGAATCTCATCTCAGAACGCTTCTCTCTTTGAATTTCGATTCTGTTTATGTTTCTACACAAAATCTATACATACGTCAAAGTCATAACTCATGGTCTCTGGGGAACAAAACATTAATTGATTATAATTACTGAAATTGAGATGATAATTTCTAGTTTTTACGTTCTGATATAGGCCTGCACTAAAGGCCTACAACAAAAAATCTGAAGTAAAGTGAATTTTCCCAACACGTCACTATTAGAAGTCTAGATAAGAAAATTACGTGAAAGTTGATGAAAAATGACAATAAAATGGTTTGGATATTGCGTTTGAGGATAATCAATTGTGAAATTACTTCAAGATCAAATAAAACGGAATGCAATTCATTATGTAATAAGTTGTTTTGCAGATTATTCAAATATACGAATTAAAAAAAACTGTATTGATTTCAAATTAATGACAAACATTTCTCTCGATCATTCGAAACAATAAAAACACCAATCAACTCGAACCAGTATATTGAGCTACGTACAAAGGTTCAATCATTATGCGCACGCAGTAGGGTAAAATAAAATTGTATCATCGATAACAGATAATAAACTTTAATTCAATTCTCCAGTATCAGTTGTTCTCGTACTAGTTTCACTATAAATTACAACTATCTGATCTTTCAATATTGACAAAGTTATAATAAATGAATCTCAATACTATAGAGAAAAAGTAAAATATCAGAATGAATCTATACGCATTAATAGTATTAGTAGTTATGTGCTCAACTCCTGCGATTTCCGATTGCCCAAAAGAGTGTATTTGTGAAAAACGAACAATTCAAATAGACGACAAATATAACGATTTAAAAGTTACGTGTGATTCCGAAGTACATACTTTTCCTAAAGGTCTCGTCATTGACAATGATCTAGAATGGTTAGATTTATCTTCAAACAAAATAACCATTCTAGAAAACACGGAAGAAAACTTAAGGACAGTATCACAATTGAAAGGTTTAAATTTGTCAAAAAATAACATATCAATAATCGAACCATATTCTTTGAGTGATTTCAGTGGTTTATTATATTTACTTCTCGATTATAATAATATCACAACAATTCATTCACAAACTTTCAAATCTATGTACGAACTCCGTGTGATAATACTCAGTTACAATCCGTATTTAATTCTTCCCGAAAATGGTTTCTATTTACCAAATCTTGAACGACTCGATATGGACTACTGTAACTTACGAGAAATTCCTCCTAATTTCTTTGAAACAATTCCATCTATCAAGATACTTCATCTTAACGGTAATCATCTCACTTCTCTTCCACCTGAGCTCATTTCATACTTCTCATCCATGAAATCCGTACATCTTGAGAACAATCAACTTACAACATTTAACGATCAATTCATCAGACTGTTACGACATGTAAATGTTGTTTTCCATTTGAAAAATAATCATTTCCGCTGTGACTGTAAGTTTGTAGAGGCACATCGTTATTACGTGTACACTCTCCTAAAATCACATTTTCTCATGGGTGCAAAACAAGTGAGATTAATATATGGCCTTCATTGTAAAATTCCTGTTGAAATAACTAACACTTCCCGTATCAATCGGGAGGATGATTTTTTAGTTCATCTAAAATGTGAAAATGTTGATTTTGAAGTTTCTGAATATAATGAAGAAGATGTGAAGGACTATTATGTTGATTCAGATGAATCTAGTAGCGAATTTGATTCAGAAATACAGGAATATATTGAAAAGATTTCAGTAAAAAATATTGATAATTTTTGGTTTGAGAATTATTTGGGTATTTGGGTGGCTGTGGTTTTAACTGTTACTGTATTATTGTTGGTTTCTTGGTTTTATTGCTTGTTAAGAGTGGTCAGGCGCTAGATATACGAACTCTACTTACTTTCGTGCATCTTCGAAACTACAGTCTTTGAGATTAAAGAACGTGAAAGATTTCATTCATGAAGTGCTATAATAATTGAAATTTCATCATTTTTTGTTCACTGAAATCCATATACTCTTCAAATGTTGACGTCATTAGATAATGATGATTATAATAATTCACAAATGAATAATAAAAGTAGTTTTAGCACTGTTAGGGATATTTTGTAAACTTTATGAGTGGGCTACATGCCGTAATTCTAGATTTAAACAATGTATAATCAATTGGAAAAATTAAAACATCGATAATATTATAAGATTGAAATATTATGTAAAAACCATTCTTTTTAATAAATACCGTATAATCATTTATGTAGGCGATTCCATAAAGAGGGTCAAACTTTGAGAATTACTTGAAAATAAAAATGAATAATGATGATGAAAATGAAGTAATAATACACAAGCACGCAACAATCGCAAGCCTGGCCTTCGCGCGCGCACGAGCAATCTGCACGCGCCAACTATTTCCCATTGCCGGACTTTACATTTGTCCGCCTTTGTTAAAACACCTTCGCGCGCGCACGAGCAATCTGCACGCGCCAACTGTTTCTCATTGCCGCACTTTACATTTGTCCGCCTTTGTTAAAACACCTTCGCGCGCGCACGAGCAATCTGCACGCGCCAACTGATTTCCCATTACCGCACTTTTCCCACATTTGTCCGCCTTTCCCAATCTACCTTCGCCCGCGCACAAGCAATCTGCGCCCGCCAATCGGTTTCCCATCGCCGCACTTTTCAAGTTCCAACATTTCTCCGCCTTTCCCAATCTACCTTCGCCCGCGCACAAGCCATCTGCTCACGCCAACTGGTTTCCCATCGCCGCACAATTCAACTTCTCACATTTGTCCGCCTTTCTCAAGTTACCTTCGCGGGCGCACGAGCAATCTGCACGCGCCACACGCGCCAACTATTTCTCATTGCCGCACTTTACATTTGTCCGCCTTTGTCAATTTACCTTCGCGGGCGCACGAGCAATCTGCACGCGCCAACTGGATTCGCGGCCCCCGTACACACACACAGATATATATATATATATATATATATATATATATATATATATATATATATATATATATATACATATATGTATTTATATATATAAATATCTGTGTGTTTGTGTGTATTCACCACAATAACATGTTGTACATATATTTCTGATGATGGCTTATAATTTACATATCATAATCGATACCAGATATATTCATATTAGAATCAGCATATTCTTCTTCTTCAATAAGCCTACTTCATAAGTGTTTAATAATTGACCTTGAACTTGATGGATATCTTATGTCAAGAATATCTGTAGATTCGAGCAAAATTAATACTTGTTTAATCGCCTCAATTCTCAGTACTATTAAACGCAAAGTTCACACAGTTCATCTGAACAATAATGTAAAAAACTAACAATCAACAGATCACGATCGATTGTAATTGTCATGAAAAAACAAAAAATAGTGTATATTATATCACTATATAGTATCGTAGTGAATTATCAATTGTATCCGCGAATGAGGAATGCCGTCTAATTATACATAATAAACGCAAATAACACAATTATTTCTGCATGGATTTGATAGTTTCTCGGTATCATGATTGTTCAGATCAAAGTTCATATATGAAACGTAAATGCATCTTTTATAAGTGTTCAATCCCCAAAGATGCTGCGAGATTATGTAATTACCAACATTTTACAATAATTCAATTGGTATTCGACCTTCTATCTCAGTTACAAATAAGTATAATAATCATGCTCAAATTATCCAAAATATATATTATAATTCACAACTCACCACAGATTCTGGATACAAATGTTACCAGTCACACCTTCATCATTCGTCCATCACAACCGAAAACTGAAACAATATCAACAATCAAATCAAATCAACCGAATTCTCCTCTACCTAATTGTCAAACAAACCAACAATTCGGAAGCCGGAACTATTCATCCATAACTTCAACCAGTTCAAACAACTTCAGTTCGTTGTTTGTGGTCTGAACGTTCAAGTTTGCCAAAACGCAACTAAGTAATCATTACGCAGTATTGCCTACATTCGCATTCAACAGGGGCAGAGATAACGATTTGTATTATCTACGAGATTAGTACAATTAGCTGTAATGGAAGTGTGCTAAACCCCGTACTAAATACATTACACCATTACAGCTCATTGTTACGGATCAGTATAATACGGGGTTAATTGGATGCTTTCGAGTGGAATATCTGCGAGAGTTACGAGCGCATGCCCTGCGACAAGGTAGGTTGGTTCTCATAACGAGCACTCCTGGGGAAAGATATGCCTGGTGAGAAAGGTAGGTGATTATTTCTACAAGGGAAGTATGAGAAGAAAACTGGGGTTGAGTGAATAGGAGTAACTTTTGTTGGAAAGTTTTACAGTTTAATGTTCATGGATTGGATTTTAAATGTCTCCTCTGAATAGTTCTTAGAATAATTGTTTCAGTTGATCTTTAATTCAGGTTTTAAGCACTGCTTTCCAAGGCATGATAGTTATAAATAAAGTATCTAAGCTTGTTATCAGAGCATGGGAGACCACTTGACGGAATATCAGTGTTTTGCTGATCACTTCTGAAATGTATGACATCAATAATAAGGGAGGAACACATGTACACATTTTGAATAGATTCAAAAGATGTAGCATAAAATTATTATTGACGTTTCTCTTCTTCTTGATCGGCTTTCACAACCCTGGGTGGGTCTTAGCCGCGACAACTATTTGCCTCCAAGAGTCTCGGAGCTGGGCCTCTAAATCCAGTTCTGGACTCCCAGAGTCTGCAGGTCCTTTGACCTTTGATACTAACAAATTCCCAGGTGTAATTTTTTTTTAGATTGAAAATGTGCTTTTTCAGCTTGTTCTTAGCTTTGTACCGCAAAAAAATCAACTGTAGGGTCTATATCCATACACGTTAATCGATATAAGTTGGAAGTTTTCACGTAAATTGTCATGAAGGAATTATAAATATATGTGTTCAACCCGAATATAAATTCATGTATCTTATACCATTCCCAGTTGGCGCGTGCAGATTGCTTGTGCGCCCGCGAAGGTGATTTGACAAAGGCGGACAAATGTAAAGTCCGGCAATGCGAATCCAGTTGGCGGGCGCAGATTGCTCGTGCGCCCGCGAAGGTAAATTGACAAAGGCGGACAAATGTAAAGTCCGGCAATGAGAAACAGTTGGCGGGCGCATATTGCTCGTGCGCCCTCGAAGGTGTTTTGACAAAGGCGGACAAATGTGAAGTCCGGCAATGAGAAACAGTTGGCCGGCGCAGATTGCTCGTGCGCCCGCGAAGGTGATTTGACAAAGGCGGACAAATGTAGGAAGTCCGGCCTTGTCAAACTAGTTGGCGCGCGCAGATCGCATGTGCGACGGGGAAGGTGAATTGGGAAAGGCGGACAAACTTGAGAAACACAAAGTCCGGCAACTTGTCGACAAAAAATGGCATTTCAACTCGGTAGATATTTGAAAAATGTTGTATATGTGGCATGTTTATAAATCATGAATAATCATTTAGTAAATCGTTTACAATAGAAAAAGAATTGTGATTATAAATATAAAAACGGAAGAAGATTTCTCATCACGTGGTCAAATGAAACAAACTGGGAAAAGCCAGATGAAAAGATGATGAAAAAAAAAGAAAAAACAATTTTCGAAAGCAGAAATCCTTTAACTCTCCAGGGCTTTATATAAGAAAAGGGTATGTTACAAAGACTAGAACCAAACATAAGTTAAGGCACTTCTTCAATTCAATTCTTTTCTGTTGTAAATCCTAGCACCGCACAAGAAAGTAATATACCCATTGTGTTGGAAACAATTATTACAGAAACTATGAACAGAAACAGTGTTCAGAAAGAAAATAACTGGAGTATAAGTATAATACACAATTTTGAAAAATAGAAGCTGAGACATGAGGAAGCTAGCATGAAAACCAGGCTTGGACAGAATGAATAAAGCTGAAAGTATATAATTGTTGCACAAACTATGAAGTTCCATTTAGGATAGGTCCGAATGTTTGTGAAAACTTTGTCAGTTCATCCCTGTTGAATCCGTCAACAAATAATAATATTGAAAAATGTTCAGGATTGTTTTTGAATGTGTGATCAGTTTTCTGTCTCTCTTTTTTCCTTGACAATTTTTAAAATGTCACATCTAGTTTTCTTCCGTGAAGTTATTCTAACAAAGAATCGAAAATAGCTCTCTCATGTTTTTATTGATGGAAAAGTACACTAGAAAGCAAACATATTCGAACGTTCTTTTCACAAGGATATTAGTATAGTCAAAGTATAAAGTTACTATTTGCTGTATTTTATCTTAGTAATTGTCAGAGAATTGTTACTCTATAAGTGCACTTGGAATCACAAGTATAGATTTATGTTCTGAGTAGAGATAAAGTTTGTTGATTTTGGTTAACGGAAATATATCAAATCACTCAAATAGAATGGGTCTAATGAATTCTATAAGAAAACACTATATAAATATATAAGTTCATTTCTAGCGTTGTCATTTATCATAGTGATGGCCTAATGTCATAGGGTCTATGCCAACAACATTTCATGCAACTCTAAGAAAACAGAATGAACTAAAAGCTGATAATTTGAAAACGGAATTAACAAAAATAAGAAATTCCTATGAAATTGAAGATATATGTGAATTTCCTGAAGTGCCGCGGTTCTGATTCCAAAATGTGATTTCGGTGTCTGAACGATGAAGCAATATTGGTTTGATGTATTTCACTAAATATTGAGGCCTGAAAAAAGTGGTCAACGCTTGAATTAAGTGGAAATATATCTACATATTCTTGATTCTATGAATCCAAAAACGTTCTCATCTCACAACTAGTGACAGATTTAACCACTTCAACATATTCTCTTCACAGAAGCGTATTTTGATATTGTGATTTCGACAACTACGAAATTGCAGTCCGGCAATGCGAATCCAGTTGGCGCGTACAGATTGCTTATGCGCCCGCGAAGGTAAATTGACAAAGGCGGACAAATGTAAAGTCCGGCAATGCGAATCCAGTTGGCGCGTACAGATTGCTCGTGCGCCCGCGAAGATGATTTGACAAAGGCGGACAAATGTAAAGTCCGGCAATGCGAATCCAGTTGGCGGGCGCAGATTGCTCGTGCGCCCGCGAAGATGTTTTGACAAAGGCGGCTGGTGTACCGATGAGAAAAAAGCTTTACCGTCAATTTTCATCTCATTAAGAAATAGTACTTTTTCAGTATCCAGAGAGAGTATCACGGCCGGATGTATGCTCAAGTTCAGTCGTCATAAAGAAAACTCTTGAAAATAGAACCAAAAGTTCTACTCGTCAGCCAAAATGAAAGCAGATTGGCTAGTACCAGCAAATGACATACGTTTAACAACTTCTAGATAGAGAGAGCGAGAGAGAGAAAGAGAATCTATCGACCTAGTACACTCTTTAAAGAGTACACACACACATACACACACACCCACACACAAGTGGTTTGCAACGTATCATGGAAACGGTACCAACGAGGCCTATATTCTCAGTCACAACGGCCAGCTAGAATGAATGTAGGGCAAATGAGGTACATCGTACGTACGCATGCGTCGAACTGAGCAACCGACGTCCGCCGCGACGCTCGAGTATCACGTCAGAGAGCGCTCAGCGTAGCGTCGTGACGGAGCGTTCCCTTGGCAAGCGACGTCGGCACGGAGTACAATAGCGTCGCGCGGGAACTAGACACACTCTGTTGATCCAGGCGCGCGGTTAACTTGTTGATCATACGAACCTTTCAACAACTGAGAAAACATTCGGAAAACAAATATACATCAAAATAACATGAATATTGATATTTATATATTTAGAGACTTGATTTGTATACCCTTATTCGATTTTGATCGTGTTTAAGAACTCATTAATTAGGGGTGTACTCCTGATATTTGAGTCTTAATATTTGAGGATAAGTTTCCCTGTAGAGATAATTTTCTTGATTTGGGGGTGATACTGCTGTGACGTTTTTACCAAAGTGCCGTTTTGTGATCTGGAAATAAGTGCTGATCGAAAGAAACCCTAATTATATTCAAGTATTATTGATTATTCATATAATCGATTTAATTTGACGTGTGCTTTGTTGATGTAAATGTCGATATTTTAGTCAATGTTATACGGTGCAATAATTATTCCTCATCACTAATTTTATATTGACAATAATTTGAAACGAATAACTTGATCATTCGGTTCAACAAATTTCCAACGAGTTTTTGAATTATTTCATATTTTAAAGATATCTTGTTGAAAATAGCTTACTCAATTGATTATCAAACTATCTACAATCATTTAGGGACATTCCATTTTCGAAAAGGCGTGTAGATAAAGTGATTTAAAACGCATTGAGTATAAAAAATATACGGTAATTTCAATTTGATTTGGTTTATCGGGTTATATACAATTATTGAATCTATTTTTAGTGAAACTATTATTTAATATATCTTACCTAGTGTGTCTATGCCTATAAATCCCCTGCTTTAAATATATAATAAAACGTAGTGATGAAAAACAATTCAATGTTCGTAATAATGATTAAATTGTAAAACAGTGAGTTTAATTGTGATCATGTCAGTGCATCGTTACCATCACGCATACCACAGTCCTGAGGGTCTGGGTTCCGATCCCATGCAAGGTTCGGAGTCGGACGTTGCCGATCTCAGTGACCTCACTGATGACGGTGACGATGACGACGATGACGACGATGACGAGGACGATGACGAGGATGATGAAGATCTTCCTTATCCAGGATTTGTGCCGATTGTGATGAAATACCTGGATCAAACGTCGAAGCCGAGAAACTGGTGTCTGAAAATGATTACCAATCCATATCCTTTACAATACAAAATGAGTTAACGTAGAATATGTTGAGCTGAGAATGGATGGGTTTATATTATGTTGGTAATGGTGATTTTGAAGATAGAATCACAAAAAAACATTATTGATTGAATATGGAAATTATTATACTTTTATAGTGACTATAAAAAGGATTTATTTACGATAGTTTCACGCTTTATTAAATAACTTTTGGAATTTTCTTTTTCGTTATACTTTTTTAAAAGATATTTATTCATCACTCCATTCATTACCCCAATAGGTTTTGGAGTGAATAAACAGATGCGAAACGGTTCGAATTTCAACTAGAATCTAGTTTTACCGACACTTATATTCAAAGTATTATTAGTTGTCAGCACAAACCTATTCATATACCAACTGCAATAAGATTTTTCACTCAATGCGTTTTGAAATTTTTGAAATTGTGTTATCTAAAGTAAGATTCCATTATATTTGGTTACTATATACTACTATATACATGGTTACTATATTTCATTATATACGTATACGTCAATCATTCAAATTGTATATGGTAAATTATTTTTTTGTCACTTACGCATCGTTGTTAATGATGTCACCTATTTATTTCAAAAATTATTCAATGTCGACGATTATGATATGCTCATATATATATATATATATATTAATATCTAAAATTCTGTCAAGATATGGATTCTAGTTTCTTACAATAAATTTGTGCCTCTTTGTCAAAACTCTTCACTGACGGTAATGAGAAATACGTAGGTTTACATTGAGAATATTTTCCGATCCAAACAAACAAATAGAGTGATTTGTATAATATCTCCTTTTAATTTCTCTGACAATAATTTGTAAGAACGACTATATCAGATGCAATCTTTCTGATTTCCCGTGACAGTCTCGACATTGGCCTACTCACATTCCACTATGATATTCTTGAATACAAGAGCATTACTGGTCGTCTAGTCACATTCGTCTATTCTGTTATTCTAGTCACATTACAAACAAATATATTTCAATTACAAATATATATTCAAAATCCGTTCTTTAATTAATCAAGACCCAGTTTTACGAATTGATAGTTAGTTGGATAGTTAGTTGATTAATTTCACGAATTGATAGTTAGTTAGCGGATTAACCAATAGTTAGCGAATTAACTTGTTATCACCCTTGATCACGTAAGTTATTTTAGTATCACTATTCATAATGAAAGGATTAGTGCTAACCTAAGATTCGTAAAGGCCTTGCTCTAAGTTTCATAGGATTCTCTAAACTTACCAGTTCATTTTTATGATGACATTAAATAGAAATTTTTCCACCGAATATGTCTACAAAAGAACTGCTTCACACTGTATTGTGTTAAAGAAGCAAATTCATATATTCCGTGTCCGGATCAAATAGTTCCATTCAGGAAAAGAAACAAATCATGAAAATGGATAGAAAAAAAATCATATCGAAAGTTATTTATAAGTTGACGTGATATTTGACTCAAATATAAGATATAAGATTTCCAAAATATAAGATTTCCAAAAATTATTTCGATTCATACCGAAGTTTCCATAATGAAGAAACAAAAAACATTGTCGTTTGTTATACTGTTAGCGAATTGGTAACACTTTTTATTAGAAGTAGTAACACTCTTTATCCCTTTAATTCTCTTTCGAGGGAATCGGTACACAAGTTACATATTTCACAATATAACGTATAAATAACATTGTTATTAGACGAGCTTTAGCGAGGATTCAATTTGACATACTGAGAAAAAGTGGTGTTCGTTTTTATGTTTTTTTTTTCGGTTCTCCACAGATCAAACGACTACAGCTATCAACTTCAAACTTTTTTTCAGTATGGTTCCTCATCTAACTCAGATCTGTATAGTTTTGTGGCATTATCGGGTGGGAACTTTTTTTATGAATTCTAGAAATTTCAAAAATACCCATTAGAATAACATGGCAGGAAAAAAAAGAAAATATTTTTATTTTCCAAAAAAATGAAATTTTGCTTGGAGTTGAATCACATTTTGATACACATTTATAAAAAATTTCAGTTTGATCGGGTCAGCCAATTTGAAGAAAAAACATAAAATGTGCTAAATTGGTACCACGCGAAGCAGTTTTTACCCATTTTTACCCATACTATTCCTATTCGCTCGTCTAACAACGCATATATGGCGTTTTCCTAGTATAGATAAAATAAATAAGTATAAATAACAAGTCTATCTATGAGTAATTTCCTATAGTCGTGTTACGTGGTGTGTATGCAGAGTTTTTCATTATATTAACAACACAATCAAGTTTCTAATTATAGAAACTGGCATATTTTAATGACACAGTATATACACTCTTACGAGCATAAATAATAAACGCATCTGTTCCAAGCGCGAAATATCAGTGGTATGTTCTTTCCACAGGTTTTTTTATATTTCAGTTTCGCTGCAAGTTCCGGTGAGTTACACTATAATATACTCATATACTAATAAACACGGGATCGTGCAAACTTAAACTGTGACGAGATCTTTTTACAAGATTTCTGGGTAATAAATGCTTACCAATTTTTAAAAAAATAGTAATTCCTGACAACTATCCAACTTGACAAAACGAACTAATGTAAATTTATAGAAATTCTCAAAAATCTCGTGTACATGGAAATATTAGGGAAATTTAAGAATATTCAAAATATATTGAATATACTGAGATACACAAAGTTATACAAATTCTATTGTGTAGGTATATTATCGGTAATGACTAGTTTTTGGGCTCAGAGATTCTTTATGGGAGTATAATTGGTCCATGTGACTTGACATAGAATTATATAATTATTGACATGAACCAATATTTTAGGTTGGGTCAAGTTCGTTGGTTATGTTGGACTAGGTTTTGTTTTTGATTCAATTACTATTCACAATCTTCTAGTTGACTTTTCCTCTATTTCTACAGAGATTTCATTTGAAATCTCTTCACCGGAAAAATACTGTTCAGATTGTTATCTTCAACTGTACGTTGGTAATAAACGACATCATCTAATGATCCATTTGATCAAAATATATTAATCTAGCTTAATATATTCGATTCATAACAAAGTTATTAGAACCAGACATATATATATATATATTTATATATATATATATATATATATATATATATATATATATATATCCTCAATTTACTATAGGCCTAACAGTGGGATACTAAGAAAACCTTGTGTAAGTTGGGCGGGTATCGAACCGGGGTACGATATATCCTCGTCTCCCAGTCACACTGTGAAAGCACGTCACCACTGTGCCACCAGTGTCTGTATAAATCATATCAAAAAGTCTCATAAGAAACTAATCAAGTATAAGTTGTTAGATTGCGAAACACACATCGTGGGAAATTGTCCGAACTATTTTTATTATTCGCGAGTGTCATTCCAATTACCAATCAAAAGCAAAAAATGACCCAACGGATTTTGATACCATGTTCAGAAAATGTCATCAATCTACAATGCATCACAGTATAAATAAAATGCATTATCTTGAAATGCACTTCTCACTGCACATGCATTTCGTAAAGGTCATAAAAGTGATGCGTCTATTTAGCGTGAAATCTCAATGGTGCATGCACATGTTAATTTGTCATAACGAGTTGTAGTTGGCAACGGTTACTGTATAGACAAGGAAGAAAGACATTCGTATTTAATGCGAGTCGAGATGCTAAGAATTGAGTTGGCAGTGCAAATATTAGCAGAACTAAAGTCATTAAAATGAGCGGATCGCCGAATTTATTGACAACTTGACCTAGAAGTTGAGGAAACAACCAGATTACAAAT
The DNA here is from genome assembly GCA_907164805.1 of Brachyptera putata. Classification (NCBI taxonomy): domain Eukaryota; kingdom Metazoa; phylum Arthropoda; class Insecta; order Plecoptera; family Taeniopterygidae; genus Brachyptera; species Brachyptera putata. The sequence goes on along the minus strand of OU015469.1, from coordinate 22,405,541 downwards.
GTCATGTGAGAGATTTTAAGGAATGAATGCCAGTATTGGAACTGATTCGACAAATAGTTAGATGGTTATGGTACTGTGGAATGGCTTACATTCTAGTTTATTTATTGAGGATTCGTAATGATTCGTTATTCGTACTTTACCAATTTCCTCGAAAAGGTTCAATGGTTACACACATATAAATATCATTTGTAATAGTATCTCTTCATTTGTTTCATAGAAAAGTATGTTTATCGTTTTAAATAAAAGAAAAAAAGAAGAGTAATAGAGATATTTTGATTTTATTCATGATGGATGGTTATAATTATCCCTATTCAGACGTATTACTTATAATATCAAATATATCATAGGGATTTATCCAATAAAGATCAATCAAACATCAAAGTGTTGATAAAATAAAACTAAAGTTTTCAAATGCCAGTTTGTGAAATTGCCCTGCTGAAGGAGTAGGTCTACAGGCACGGTGCTTATAAAAATACAGAAATTCATCTTTACTATTTTTTTATATTAACGAACCAGTGTGATTGAATAAAACTATATCATCTTCAAGATAATTTTATGCTATTTCATTATTATTACATTCTATTTTTGTGCATTGAATCAGTTTTAAGATAATAAGTCAATGAATACTAAGAATGTGATGAAATTCATTGACATCATCCTAAAACTGATATAATTTCAAAAATTAGGATGCCATATTAATTAAAGAGCATAAAATTATCGTGAGGTTGATATACTTTCTATTTAATTACACAGTTTCGTGAACATGTAAAGAAATAATAAAGAAGAATTACTCTATTTTTCAAGCACCGTGCATGCACCACCTTAGATGACATATTGGTTTCAAGCTCTATTAGGTCTTACATACGGTACCTTATTAACAAGGCGTCGGTTGTTTCGGGAATGCCAACTATGTGTGCGGTATTTTATGGCGTCGCGACGCTGCTTCTGTAAGTTATGCGACGCTTTAAGCTAAAGCAGTATTACTTGGTCTAAACCAGAGTGATAGAGAATATAAGTCATTTCTTGGATATAGCTATGGGATATTCGAGTCAAGAACCTAATATTGCGAACTTCTAGATTATAAATATCACTAAAAAGGGATGAATGCAACTATATTAAATTGACTTCACAGTATACTTTTATCATTTTCCGTTAGTCGTTAAAACAACAATACATCAGAGTTTATTTCAAGTATTCTTACATACGATAACGGTCGTAAGAAACAGAAAAATTACAGAACAAAACTTTGATATCACTTGAAAACATCATATTCCAAAATGAACTGTTTCATTTTGAAGTGATTAGATTATTAATAATAATTAATGCATCTTCGCTTTAATTTATACCGTATGTAATAAACACATTTATACTGACGAGCAGAGTATGATGTCAGATTATAAGTATGTGAAACCAAAACTACCAGAAACCGCCAACAATCCATACAACAACTACCGCCAACAATCCAGGCAACTACCGCCAACACTCGAGACAACACTCGAGACAACATATCCACACATCCGATCGTAGGCGTTGATCTCGAAACAACCGTTCGTTTCAAGGCGTCGCGACGATCTTATACCAATATGAGTTACAGCCAACATTACGAAGAGAAATACTCGAAATGTTGTTAAAGAGTGGAAAGTCTTGGCAATAGAATAAATCAAATATGTGTTACTTGACATGGAATAAGCTGGCATTAACAGAACTTTCAAGAAATTCAAGTCCTTTTTAGATGAAACTGTTGATCTGGAACCAAGTTGTTACGGATATGATATATAAAACTTGTAGAAAACTTCATAGAATTATCTGAAAGAATGTTCGGGAGAGATAGACTTTATTTTATTTTGTCATGTGTTCTGAAGGGGTCATAGATTCTGAAATTAGAATATTTTTATTAGGAATGGTACTAAAGAACTTCTCGTCTTATTTTCCTATCAATTTTCTTCGTAATTCACCGACGCCAATAAACCCTATCCATAATTAGGATACGTCGGTTATTCACCCGTAAAGGATTATTTATTTGTACGCCCAATCAGATATTCAATTTTCTTAGTAATGAGCACTAAGTAAACTAAATAAATTGTACGTTTCCAAATGGTTTTCACAAAATAGATTAACTGATTCATTTTAGGGAATCTTCCCTTGCTTGTATACCGGTTAAGGATTCTATTAGGGATAGGTACAAAAAAAATTCCAAGTTTTGTATAAAATATACGATTGAAACTCATTTTTCTCTCCATGATGAAAGATGTTTCCCATACATATTCTCACGAGATTTTTCAGTGAAAAGCTTCGCAAAGCATATTCAAAATCTCAAGCTTCATCCCACATTAATTCTCGACTATTGAAAAACCCCTCCAGGCCTTCAACTAAATCCAACCCTCTTGAGTTCATATAGAAAACAAATATTTCTTATCTTCCCTCTTTCTTCTAAAAAGAAAACCCATTTGAAACCTACTTTCTTTTGACATTTTTATACAAAAGAAAAAAATCACCCACATTGGATTAAAATTCACACGAAAGCGCATAACACAGATTTTTATAATAAATATAGAAACGATCTCACGAAAAAAAAACTCAAACGGAAATCAATAAAAACTATAAACGTAAAATGTAGATATAGAATTCTTATAAACAAAATTGATCAAGAACTAGATTCTCACAACTAGGGATAAATATTGTTTCACCAGTGAATATTTTAGCCTACATAAGATTCTCTTTTCAGGTCGGACACATCCAACCGGCAATATTAATTCATTGGTGGGAATATCGATCGTTATCTCCAATATAAGATGTATGAAGTATAGCAAACATAGAACCGTTTTATGAGTTGAGATGTCAAAACTGTGAGGGCTTATTGAACATGTGAAGCTAGAAATATAATCGTAAATCAACGGAGGTTATATCTTTGGCTGTGAAGAGAGTATGCGGATGAAAACGTGCGAGGTACTAAAAAGAGATAGGAATATAAGGATTCAGATTATATGAAGGTGTGATATCGTTGAGATAATCTTGAGATATCTTCAAGTGTTTGATTCAGCCCTAAAAATACCATGTTCCATATATCGAGGCTCATTCCTTGATCTAAATTTTAATCAAAGCAATACAGTTCAAGTGAAACCGAGTGAATTCCATTCAAGATCTCAATGTTTCGTTCACGACGTAGATTTATATATATATACACACACAAATATATATATATATATATATATATATATATATATATATATATATATATATATATATATATATATATATATATATATATATATATATATATATATGTATAATATTACTTTCGAAATCTTGACTCAAAGTCTACAGTCTACGTCCCTAAATAGGACTTCTCTGATAGGACTAAATAGGAGTAATAGGACTCACTCACCACGAGGGATATCTTGATGAGTAGTGAATCTAGTATTAGTGAGTAGATGAAGCATAAAGTTTAATTACATCCAAGCACAAAAAAAATAATCAGGGTCATATAAACAATTAAACATTATATTTGATGTTGACGATACTTTGTTTTCGGAGTCAGTAAACCTAATGAAAAGAAGCATTACTATAATTTGAACTGTTTGAGTATCTAAGGTGATTCCATTTACGAATTTATCTTGACGACCAAATCGAGAAAAGGTTTTGAATACTATATATTCAACACATTTAATTTCAGAATTGAAGTTTTTCTCCCACTATGAAAAAAATATCATGGCTTCAATGGCTTTTTGAAAAGTTCAATACAAAAATATCTTCAAATTGAATATCATGAATATTTAAATATATGAGTAGAATAATTCACGGGGTTCTTCTTGAAGTGAACAACATCCCTATTAATAGTCTACAATATGAGTTGTTTGAGACTTTCGCGACCCGAATAAGAGGATCTTGGGGTTTTCCGTCGCGTCGTTTGAGTTAAATTCTTACTCGACGTTTCGGTCTCCATGTTGAGACCTTTCTCAAGAGTTAGTCTGGTTCAGAAGAATAGAACCGTCTCAGAAGAAAGAGACTGACTAAGTAAGTGAGAAAGAGACTTGGTCAGTCTCTTTCTTCTGAGACGGTTCTATTCTTCTGAACCAGACTAACTCTTGAGAAAGGTCTCAACATGGAGACCGAAACGTCGAGTAAGAATTTAACTCAAACTACGGGACGGAAAAACCCAAGATCTAATACCTCAGTCTACAATATATCAAATCATTCGTTAGGAATAATAGATCATATACCTCTCGCACTCATCCAATTCAACAACACACCCATCTATTCTATACATGAATCCACGAAAGAAGAAGATTCCGAGCGACCGTCCCACCATCCCACACTATTATCACATGACTGGTTCGCGCCTTCTTTCGCGGCTACAATGATAACATTCCACCTTTCAGACGAACTATATCTTAGATTTATCAGCATATACGAAATGGCTTTCAACATCTGTTCACCCACACATTCAGCAATCCACAATGGCCGTTTTACCTCGTGTGGATATCGTACATGTGAGCTATTCCTGTCCATCGTATCCGTGTAGAAACACATCAATGACTCTTGAGTTACACGAGAAAACGATTAGCAGGACGGAAATTATAGGTAATAGACTGGCAATATCTTCCTGTAACAATATAGCATAATCTGGATTATAGGCTCATATAGAATTCGATGTAAAGCTGTAAGGTTATATTGTCTGGGAGTATTTGGTTTGAAACGCTGTTCTATTGAATGAACAGTCGCTCTCGTTAGCTCAGTCAGCTGAGGCACGCTTTAGAAACTTAAGTCACCGCTGGGCGTGGGTTCGAGTAAAGGTTTTTGTAAATGTCCTTTCGCATATCATCACTTCATCGTTTCATTATCACCCGCTCATTCGTACCCATGTTCAACCTAGCTGTTGGTGGGGTCGTTGAGCCTTTTGAGATTTTCTTCAATCTCAAGTCAACGCATTTCAATCACTACTTTTGAGGATTTCTATCTCTTTTCACTCTTGTTAATTGAGGTGTGATAGCGTCAGATGTTGAAGTGATAGACTTGGGTGATGGAATGGCAGAAATCGAATTTTATCGTCACCATTTCAATTCATCCCCTCATTTTGTCACTTTGATAAACATTTTTCGATGGAATTATTGGAGAAAAACTGTTTTTAATATACCTATCAATGATGTACACTTTTTAGATATGATTTCTATCATATGCTTAAATAATTTATAAGAAACCGTGCAGGCCTATTCTATTGTCAACTTTGACGATGTCTTAAATAAATTGATCGAGTGGTCCTTTGTGATTCATCATCTCTTCTAATTTTATATTCTACCATTCTGTAAAAATCCTATAAACTCAAAGAGCAATTAAATACATTCAAATCTACTACCGACACTAATACGCCAACAACCATCAATCGATAATAAGGAAGTTCAAAATAAACAAAAGCTATTTTTACTTCTTGACGAACTTTCCGCTAAAACCTCAAGTTTTCTCACAACATAAAAATGTTTACTGCTTTTTCTACTTCAATTTGTATACCTATTCATTATCTGAAAATTATAATGACCTTTCCCAATAGTTTACTACACCTCTGAAATTATCGATATATATTCAGTTGACCTACAATCAATAGAATTCCGAGGTCATATTTAAATTTTCCCGTGTTGGTAATCAACGAGAAACACCAGTGAACGCTCCCGAAAAATACAGAACACTTACTTTTTTACGACTATTCAATAAAAAAAGTGATAGTTCGGGAATTTCCTCCGCGTTTCAAGTATGTTCACATTTGGATTCAACAATTTCCATACTCAAGTGCAGTATTTTAGTTTTGATAGGATAGTGAGACGTAAGGAATATTAATAGAAATGCCAGTAGTATTTCTATTTTGATGGATTGGTAATCTGTTCACAGCCGTCTCAGCGAGACTTCGACCTCCTTACAAAACATTATTATTATGTGAAGTCAAAAAACTCATCAATCTAGTTTGTGGTATTTTGTAAATAAGTAGAAAATAGTTTCGCACGCAACGAGTGTATGTATTTATATAATACCGTTCACAAGCGGTGATCCATGGGAAATGAATAATAAATACGGATGAAGAAATGATAATTTGGGGAGAACGAAAATAAATGAGTATATATATATATATATATATATATATATATATATATATATATATATATATATATATATATATATATATATATATATAATTATATATATATATATACACATATATCAAAAAGATGAACAGGATTATCTTTCGTTGACGCAAATTATCGATTTCTTTCTTTTCTCTGAAGCTAGTTTACTAGTAAGTGACAACTGCGGTTATTATTGAATGACCTAAATTGTGACTAACTATTTTGGTTTATTTTCAGTTATTGCTGAAGCCAAACATCCATTGATGGATATTTCCTGGTTATTCTGAAGTATGGTCACAGACAAAGTTAATTGTATCTGTATTTTATATAATAAAAATGGGGTGTTAAGATCGCCCTCGTTGTGACCCATCCAAACGATTCTAATTTCATCCATGGTCTCGATTGGGGATCAATGATTTTGTATTAAGTTTTGATGTTGATGAAAAAAAAAAATTGAACGACAACAATGACTTGAGGATTTTCATACATTCTCTCATTACAGACAGTGTAATTGTATAGGGGATAAGGTGGGACTGCTATATCCGAATTGTGACACCCCGTTGGAACGATATCACAAATTGTCGTAGAATGCCTCAAGGTTTTATGTTGGTTTCCGATGTTAATAAAAAGCATGATTCGTGTTTCTCAAACTCCAGACTACCGAGTGAGTGAACTGTGAACATTCACGACCGGGATTATTTTCAAGTGCAGCAATCCAGATAATATGAAATGGCATAAAGTCAAGAGTTCTGTTTACCATACTGGAAAGATGAGCTCGATTTTCTGTTCTACTTTTATATTATTAATTGTATATGACCTGCAGTAATATACAGCCGCGTATACAGCAGAGAATGTATTTTCAACTTCAAAAATAGATATTGGGTTTATAATAAAATGAGAGTACAGTACATTGTTCATATAATGACAAATACATTAGGAATGCAAATAATATCACCAATGTCAATTTACCGTTCTGACATTAAAAGCTCTGGATTGTCATAAATTACTTAATTTACACGACAGATTATAATTTGTTTTTTAAATAAATCTTGAGAGAGAGAGAGAGAGAGAGAGAGAGAGAGAGAGACTCATACAACTTCATCAACCCATCAATTTCATACTCCTCTCTGTTCATACCTGATCTCTGTTATGAATTCATAAAATTACGTTCGAATGCAGTTATAAACAAAAATATCAAGAATCCCATCGGAATGTGATGAAATCCAAATAGCTACATCCTCTGATTCTACCGTATACTTCACAATTTTTGACCAGCCTGAATCAAAACAACAGTTCGTTTTAGCCAATCATTAAACAAATCATCAACTTTCGTGACACGTGGTTTGCACGATTATTGACATGAAATATAGCATGTTTCACGACACATAGTGCCTTATTAGACGTAATATATATATATAAACCAACCTCCACAACGCACGAAATTATTTTATTTACCTTCAACTGACACGAGGAAGCATCGAACTCCGCACCACAGGTTTATATTTAACAACTGAAACGTATACATCCACCAGCGGCCATGTGTTCTAGTTCACAGTTGAAGAGTAGCGACCGCAACAGTAACCACAGTGAGCGAGTTGCGAGAAGCTTGCTTACAGCATTGTGGTGTTTAGATGATCGATTCTGACATGTTTATACCCGTTGACTCATACCTGTTTTACATTATTATATGGCTAAACTGTTGGTTTTATATTTTATTAGGGTTGTTTAAGTTATGAAAAATAGTTTTTAGGAATTGAATTAAATTAGTTTAGGTAATAACAAATTGTTTTTAGGAATTGGAATTAGTTTCACTTCAAATTGAATTAGTTTGTATTGATTTGGTTGGGTTGTATTAGGCTAGGTTGAGCTGGTATGAGACTTGTTAGATTAGATTGATTCAGGCTAGTTCTGGTTGCGTGCAAACAATAACAACACAACCAGTCTGACTGCAAAATGTTCAGACTCTACTCGACGAACGTGTTTCTAAGAATCGACTCTTATTATTGTTGATGTTTATGGATAGGGAAGAATGTTGATCGAGAGTCGACCCTACTAATCGGGAATGTTTCAATTGGATATATATATATATATATATATATATTTATATTTATGGGATGTTTTAGCCATGTCATAAAAGATACGTCGCGACCGGGACTCGAACCCGGGACCTTCTGATTGCCAGTCAGCTTCTCTCCTACTGAGCTACCGAGATATTACTCTTATGCCATGGCTATACTTAGAGTGATGACATTTTTGCTAACAGATGAATATTATGATGATGTATGAACAACGGTACTCATTCCTAAGTCAAAATCAGAATAACAAACAAAAAATACTACTATAACTAGATGTGCTTCCCAACATAAAAAATACGGCCCTTCCACCAAAACAATATATTGATCAACGAACAGGGTCTGTATTGTTTTTTCAGACTGAAAATAATCAAATTCAATATACATTGAATGTATGAAACAAATATAATCATTTTTACAACTCAACTATATACTTATTGTTTGCTTGATGATTCCAGCAACTGCTATAGGCTTTTCGAGGTTTAAGGATGTTCATGATGTTTACAATAACCTATGCTCAACGTGATACCCAATTTTGGAAACAGATACAGAAGGGTGACAATTGAACTATAATTACTAAACTTGAACCAAACTATAATTACAAAACTTGAGACAGTATCAAGTCCTCTTAAGATTGGCACTATTGTGTTGAACGAGATGGCAAATACAGGGTGTAATACGAGCTACAGATTAACGTCGCTCGATGGTTATTGTGGTAGACGCCAGGTAGCGCCACCTGGCGCTGTGACGTCACCGTTGTACGTACAAAGAGAGAGAGAGAGAGAGAGAGAGAGAGAAATGTATAATTGCTTTGTTAGGTTTGTTGGAGATGAAGAGAGATGAGAAGGATAGTGGTTAGTGACAAGAAGTTGTAGAATAATTGGTGATATGAGAGACGAGGACACTCGTGGAAAATGAAACCCAAACGTCTTGGACGAATTTTGTCGAGCTTTAGACGAAATAGCGAATCGATGTTCGCTGAATTAACTCATTATTAATTTATTTATTCACTCATTGACTTATTATTCACTCAATGATTTATTGATTTATGTATTCATCATTTTATTCATTTGCTTATGCGCATATCGTGAAGAAATCCCAGTATTTTGTAGATACACGTAGAGTGTACTAGATTGAATTCAATTCGAAGAGTTTATTGCCGGACCGGAACCTGATCTGCTCTATATATTCCCTCATGTACTCCATGTTCTCTCAAGTCCTCTATCGTCACTCATGTGCTCCATGTTCTCTTATGTGCTCTATGTACTCTCAAGTGCTCTATCGCCTCACAGGTGCTCTATAGCAACACTCCGGTATTAGGCTTGCTTCAAGATGAATTAAATAAGTTCATGATTGGTTTGTTAGGTTAGGTTTGGATAGGTTGATTAGATCAGTTAGATCGGGTTGTGTCAGGTGAATTTAGGTGGAGCGAAACAACAACAACAACAAAGACAACAACAACGATACCACCAATAACAATAATAATGTCTACATCTGACCACGTTGACCAATTAATAGCGATTGTCTATTTCAGCTTCTTCGTTTGATATCAAAATATAATATTTCCATAATACGCTCACACGTTCAGCTTTCATACGCGTTTCCCTTTTCCTTGCCTCCATATTTAATCGAATGTGAAATTGCTTCATGGAATGTAAAAGTGTGACGACATCCAAAACCACACGTCGTAATAAATGCGAGATAATCTGTACATTTGAATCAAAGTTCCGTTTCGCGTGCGACGCCTCCTACACAGATAGGCAACACGTAGTTGCAGCTGTGTGGGTTTGGTTGCATGCACGATGAAGTGAAGGCTGTGAGGCGCTTTCAAACGTAATGTGGTATGGATTTATATGTAAACCATGACTGTGACAAGGCAGGATCAGTTGGTAGCGCGCTGCACCGTCATTCAGGAGACGGAGGATCGATTAGTTTCATTGTCGACTTGAGGTTCACTGGGGTTCAACATCTCATGCTAGGACGACTGATGTGTTAAGTGGTTTTCCTCAGTCGTTTGAGATAATATTGGGTTGTTTATTTTTCATCACTGAGCTACGACCGTGACCTTACAAGTATCCCAACAGAGTATAGAAAGCGATTTACTTCAGAGTCTATGGGAGTCGATTTAGCGGAATACCAGTATTTTGGTGATCACTTTTGAGCGGTTTGAGGTATCGAAATTTTGAACACAAGGCAACACAGATATTTTCAATATCTTCGAGATGATGTAAGTAATTATAATTTATCTAAAATCGCCTGATTTTCAGGCGTATACGCTTGAAAATGCAAATTTTTTAACCGTACACCTGACAATTGTGCGATGTGAGATGAATAGTTATTACTTATACCATCTTGGAGGTATTGAAGATATCCATGATGTCTTATTTTCAGAATTCCGATATCTCAAACCTCTCAAAAGTGTTCACCAAAATAGTGATATTCCGCTAAATCGACTCCCATGGACTCAGAGTTTAGCTCATACTGAAGTTCCAAAAAAAAATGGGGGGAATTATTTATGGTTCAAATTAATTGATATTATACAATTCCAAATTGCTATTCTACATTATTTATAATATTCTAAATCACATACACACATAGAAGGACATGTAAAACGGTAAACAGTCTCACGGAATAATTAGTAGAATTTATTTTAAACATCATAGGACGGGTTCAACAGTTTCAGAGGTAAATCAAATTATTAAAATGTACATTGTAAGAAATAGAAAGTTTTTAGAAAATTTAGAAGACAAGAAACGATTTTTCGTCGTGTTCCTTGGACGGGATGTTGACGACATAACATGCTTCTCTTCTCTTCATTACAGCATTTCTAGTCACAGGAGCTAGGTTTCTTGCATTTGTTAGTGCTGGGACATTTGAAGGGTAGTTTCTTGCAGGGCATATGAGTAGAACACTTTGATTTCTTCTTTTTACATTTATTTTTCTTCTTGGACTTCTTTTTGCAAGAGCTCTTTCGAGATTTCGATTTCTTTTTGCAAGAGCTCTTTCGAGATTTCGATTTCTTTTTGCAAGACCTCTTCCGAGATTTCGATTTCTTTTTGCAAGAGCTCTTTCGAGATTTCGATTTCTTTTTGCAAGACCTCTTCCGGGATTTCGATTTATTTTTGCAAGAGCTCTTTCGAGATTTCGATTTCTTTTTGCAAGAGCTCTTTCGAGACTTCGATTTCTTTTTGCAAGACCTCTTCCGGGATTTCGATTTCTTTTTGCAAGAGCTCTTTCGTGATTTCGATTTCTTTTTGCAAGATCGCTTCCGGGATTTCGATTTCTTTTTGCAAGATCGCTTCCGAGATTTCGATTTCTTTCTGCAAGATCTCTTCCGAGATTTCGATTTCTTTTTACAAGAGCTCTTCCGAGATTTCGACTTCTTTTTGCAAGACCTCTTACGAGATTTCGATTTCTTTTTGCAAGAGCTCTTCCGAGATTTCGATTTCTTTTTACAGCCACTCTTGGACTTCTTGCGAGACCTGGATTTCTTCTTGCATTTGCTCTTCGATGACTTGGACTTCTTGCGAGACCTGGATTTCTTTTTGCATTTGCTCTTTGACGACTTAGACTTTTTGCGAGACCTGGATTTCTTCTTGCATTTGCTCTTTGACGACTTAGATTTCTTGCGAGACCTGGATTTCTTCTTGCATTTGCTCTTTGACGACTTGGACTTCTTGCGAGACCTGGATTTCTTTTTGCATTTGCTCTTTGACGACTTGGACTTCTTGCGAGACCTGGATTTCTTCTTGCATTTGCTCTTTGACGACTTGGACTTCTTGCGAGACCTGGATTTCTTTTTGCATTTGCTCTTCGATGACTTGGACTTCTTGCGAGACTTTGACTTCTTCTTACATTTACTCTTTGATGACTTGGACTTCTTACGAGACTTTGACTTCTTCTTACATTTACTCTTTGATGACTTGGACTTCTTGCGAGACCTGGATTTCTTTTTGCACTTGCTTTTTGATGACTTGGACTTCTTGCGAGACTTGGACTTCTTTTTACATTTACTCTCTGATGACTTGGACTTCTTACGAGACTTTGACTTCTTCTTACATTTACTCTTTGATGACTTGGACTTCTTGCGAGACCTGGATTTCTTTTTGCACTTGCTTTTTGATGACTTGGACTTCTTACGAGATTTGGACTTCTTACATTCACTCTTCCTAGACTTTGACTTCTTTTTACAATTACTCTTCCTGGATTTGGATTCCTTTTTACATTTACTCTTCCTAGACTTCGACTTCTTTTTACATTTACTCTTTGACGGTTTAGACTTCTTTCGAGACCTGGATTTCTTTTTACATTTGCTTTTTGATGACTTGGACTTCTTGCGAGACTTTGACTTCTTTTTACATTTACTCTTTGACCTCTTTCGAGACTTGGATTTCTTCTTACATTTACTCTTTGATGACTTGGACTTCTTACGAGACTTTGACTTCTTCTTGCATTTACTCTTTGATGACTTGGACTTCTTTTTACATTTACTCTTTCTTGACTTGGACTTCTTTTTACATTTACTCTTCGACTTCTTTCGTGACTTGGATTTTTTCTTACATTTACTCTTTGATGACTTGGACTTCTTTTTACACCTACTCTTTCTAGACTTGGACTTCTTTTTACATTTACTCTTTGATGACTTGGACTTCTTAGGAGATTTGGACTTCTTACATTTACTCTTCCTTGATTTAGATTTCTTTTTACATTTACTCTTTCTGGACTTGGATTTCTTCTTGCATTTACTCTTTGATGACTTGGATTTCTTCTTACATTTACTCTTCCTTGACTTGGACTTCTTTTTACATTTACTCTTCGACTTCTTTCGTGACCTGGATTTTTTCTTACATTTACTCTTCGATGACTTGGACTTCTTTTTACATTTACTCTTCGATGACTTGGACTTCTTACGAGATTTGGACTTCTTACATTTACTCTTTCTAGACTTTGACTTCTTTTTACACCTACTCTTCCTAGATTTGGATTTCTTTTTACATTTACTCTTCCTAGACTTGGATTTTTTTTTACATTTACTCTTAGACTTCTTTCGAGATTTCAATTTCTTTTCACAAGCTTTCAATTTCTTTTTACAAGAGCTTTGCTTCTTTGAAGATGATTTTTTCTTACACTTACTTTTCTTCCCTCCAGATTTCTTTATACATGCATCAGATTTGGTCTTACGTGGGTCCTTTTGCTTTTTACATGAACTAGATTTCTTTAAATTAGGTGCAGACGATGACTTTTTACACGACGGCTTAGATTTCGGCTTGGCAGTTTTCTTACAGGGATCTTTCTTCGCTGAAGATGACTTCTTTTTACACGGATCTTTCTTCTTACAATCATCTTTGCTTTTGCAAGAAATTACTGACTCCGCCTTTCCGGCTATTTGGCAAACCACATCGATAGGTTTACTCTCATTGGAGTAGTTTGCGAGTGGTCCTGGAAACACATGAACGTCAATCATCATCACTTACACTAACCAATAATATGCGTAGACCTACAGTATGAATATTAAATGTGAAATATTTTGTGATCTTCACTTGCAAGAAGTGTGTACGGCCTTCGTTTGTTAGTCAATATCCAGATCACTCATGTCAAATTAGTAACTCTTGACATCGTATCTAACAGATAAATACATTTTGTTTTGAGGATGACCGAACAAAAATGACTGGCCCATACTTGATGGATTTCAAATCGTGGTGTATATATAATATATAGCTTTTCCATACTCATATCTTGCTCATCCGTAGTAAGTATAGGTAGTATTTTATGAGCTCAAGAATAAGTATAATTATGATATCCAGCCACTACAAATTATTGTAGGATATTAAAATTGATAAAATATCGATAATTAATGTATTCATTTTTAGTATTATAATTTTCTGGAGGTGACACCGGCAGCGTGGTCATTTCATCACCCTTTTTTCCTTCTTCTATTTTTCATTTTTTTTCTCAATATTTAAAAAATATCATTCAAGAACTTTAATTATCTACAAAAGCAATTAAATCATAGTCTATTCAATAAATCGGAAATTCATGAATTTGAAGAGTTTAGCAATCCTTTTCGAGTCATATGAAAATAATCAATTGACGGCCTGGATAACAAAAATTGATTGAACACGCCATTATGCTAATGGATTACAAGATTGGTCAGTAAAGTGAAAAAGCAAATCAGAGATAGATAACAATTAACAAGTTAGGGTTGATTAACTTTCAACGGACCAATTAAAAACCGAATCAATAGAGTATTTTAGTTATAATACCCCATTTACATCATGATCACTTAGCAAGGTAATGAGTGTGATTCGGTACCAAGTGGCATCAGCCCTAACTTCGTTCTGTAAAGGCAGTTAGCTACTAACAGAGACCGAAGTCAACCGACTTCGCAAAGAGCAACATCATTCGCATCATCACATTGTTGGTTCAAAGCAAGACTATCCATATTATGGCGTTGTAGGCCTAGATGGCCTAGATGGAACTAGATGGCCTTGTTCATTTCCTTGATGGCCAAGTAAATGAATTTAGAAGTGGGTTCGATTGCTTATAAATGATAAATTGATTAGTGGCTAGTTTGGATCACTCATTATTAACTCAAAATAAAATAAAAAAACTGAGAATATTTTTACTCGCACCTTCTGAAAACGTACATAATGGTTATGTTTTCAGCTTTTCAACTTACAATAATATGTACTCGAAAGCAATATACACATCAAACATCTTGGTTTTGAAACTACTAAATGGCTTCTTGATTCATTTCTGATTGTTGTACCTGTAGATCATTTTATTCGGTATCCTCACTAACTTGTTCAAGGATAATTTTTTGAAAAGTTAGAATTGATATGCAAATTACGTTCAGATTAGTTTCTTCACAATAGTCTATACGATATTTATAAATTATTGGAATGATATGCTTATATTTAGTATATAATTTAACTCATTCGAAGAAAATATGATCTTTCAATTTTCCCCTCTGGGTTATTCTTGAGTTTTCGAAAGTCCGAAATGTTTTTTCTTGACGATATATTTTCATCTCAATTTCCATAAAAATGTGTGGTTTTCTTCAAATTACGGTTTTTTCAAACACTGTCAATTGAGACTTTGTGCTCATCTTATCAACGACTAGTGATAGGTGTGGCTTATCAGTCGGCAAACTAGATATAGGCCTATGTAACTTGAGATACCCTGCTTTGGGATTTCTAAAATCTCATCCTTAAAAAAAACAGCACACTAGATGGTTTTGTGATGTCAAGGGGTTAAGAAAACTAAATTGTTGAGCTCACCTGTGGGGTTGAGAGTGTTGTTTGTGTAGCAGTCGGTATTGGTGAGCAGCCGTCGATCGGAGTAAAGAGACGTGCAAAAACATCTCGGAGATGCGAACAGGCGCTGTGAATGGGCTGTACTGAAACTTCTTGGTTGTAAAACTCCCCGTCCCTGGAAATAAGTCAATCAGTTAACAGTTGAAGGTCTACTGCATGACTTCGTTACACACGAATGTGGTTGAACACAGTTTTGTTGGGCATAATAATAATTCAACCCTCAACCCTAAATTTAGGAACAGTAAACCTATGACTACCAATAACGTAACCTAGATTAAACGAAACGGATGCGTGATGAAAGTGTCAGAGCCCATATGGCACACCGTGTTAAAGTATACGAAATTATTTGGACAAATCGAAGATGGCCTAATTTTGTTTCGTTTCAGAGTTATAGAATAACCCTCATGCTAAGAACTGGACAGCTAAAAAGCGATGTCCAGCTTTCAAAGTTACTCTCTCAATCTCGAGTTCGAATGCTTATTGATTGAAGCAATTCAATCTTATCACCATATTGTTGTCTGTTGTGGTCGTTAAACAAAATAATGTCAAGATCAGGTTGGATACCAATCACTAGACTGAATCAAAAAGTCTAGAATCAAAAGACTGAATCAGAATTTGACAACACTTTTGTGAAACAGTAACTACGACCAATTTTTCAAATTTTCTCACAACACTAATATTCAGGATGAGGAAATAATAGAGGATATTTTGCGAGAAACCTAGGAACAACTGGAGAATCACCGGAGGATTAATATTCAGTCATGTTTTCTATTTCATTCATCTTTAAAATGTTAGATCATTAGAAGTATACAATTTGTAGATGGGCCCCAAAGAACATAGTGAGTAACTGAAAACCAACTGAAAACCAACATTTGCAAATGGTATATTCCAATACAAGTTGTAAAATGTTTGAGATAGTGAAATAGAAACAGAAATGAACCTTATTGAGACAGCAGTGAATACCTATAGGTTCCACTGGGATCAACTTTAAAAGCTATGCGTACACTAATTAACTACGCTAAAGTAATAAGAATGCGAATATATATGAATCACTTACTACTTTTGTTGTTATTTCACTTAAAAATTTTGCTTTTGATCCAAAAAAAGACATAATTGCTGCCACGAAGGCATGCGTTGCCTAAAAAAATCTTCTCTGATTTAAAAAAACAATTTCCATCGCGAAAGTAATTGAACAATTGATCTAAAAGTTAGGATATATATTGTTGTGTAGAAATAAGCCATCTTGATAGAGTTTATTTATTATCTGTATATTATTTTTCTTTCAGTGTATTGACCTTGGTTCAATTGGGTAGAAATGGTTGAGCAATTCACGAGAGCGCAAAATCCAAAGACCTTTTCTGCTTTAAATAGATCACGCATTATTTAGAGAGCGCTTGCGCAATGCATAAGAATGGCAGTGTCACTGCTTCCTATGATTTTAGTACAAAAATGGTAAAATCTAATCATGTAAGTGGATGTAAAGCAAAGAGTTTGAAAACGTTGCTCTTATTTCATTCAAAGTAATGGAACGTAACTCAACTTCACGATAAATATTCAATCGTATAATTGTCATTATATGAGTACTATTGTCGGAAAGTTGTGAATAAAATCTCATTCAATTCGATTCAATTCTATTAATTGTTTCTCTAAACCGTTCAGCTAATGTTTTCATTGGCTAAAGGACTTGGACTTCACCTGTTATTGGCTCGTGCTTAAAATGCATTGTGACACTCGCTGTGAAAGTGTTAGAAATCTGGATTTACTTCTCTTTGTACTAAAAACGAGATTTCGATTGATGTAACACTGTTATTTGATATATTTGATCAGATACAAGGCGAAGTCGTATAATTATATGCTATGTTCATGGATGTTTATATATTCAAATCTGCATTCAAATTTATATATCAAGATGCTAAAATGTGGAAAAAACGTTTTTGTTATCCCACTGGGCACTGAAGTGATCAACACAACTTAACTGTTGCCTTCATATTGCATAGCTGTGATTTTTCAGGGTATTATGCTATTTCAGAACAAGATCAATAATAAAAATGAAAGGACATATTTCAAAATCGTCAAATGTTTAACACTGCTGCGTGATAACATAATTGTCGAAGCTATTGCATTTTTGCTGGTCGACAACTTTTTTCTTTCGTGGAAACAATTGTAGGAAATGGTCAGAAAAGTTTCGATGATACAGCATTTCTAATAAATATGTTTGTTGTAATTTGAGAGCTTTGGTTGGTAGCATTGGCATGTTACTCTCGTTATGCACTTTACAGATTATTCGGGGACTATTTGTGGCGATATTACGAGATACAATTTTTTAGAACACTTTACCTGATTAAAAGTCAAGTATACACAATTCAATATTGTAACCACTTGAACAAATGAGGGAAACCACAAAGTACGTATTTTTTTTAAGAGAAAGTAAACTTTAAAATGATTAATTTCAAGTTTTTATTGTTTCAATGATAAAATTGATTCACACTCTCCACACTATGTTAGAATAGCGTCAAGAAAAAAGAAAGTCTACCGACTATACATTCATGAAAACTTTTGAAACCATGGAAACATGCTGAGGCTTTCAACATAGAATGCTTTTAGAATTGTGATTGAGTTTTTGGTCTCATAATGCAAATAATGAAAATTTCACTCGTAATGACACTCAAAATGTGATGACACTCAAAGTACTTCATCAATAGGTCTATAAATGCGATATTTGTCGTTGTTTTGGTAGATGACCTCTTCTTCCATGGATTCAACTTTACAGTAGAGAGCTATAGTAGATTTATTGATGAAACCCTACCATGTTTCTTCATGATTCGTGGTTATGAACAATTGTTTCTCTGTCGATTATTGTTTGCTTAACGACCCCACCGACAGCTAGGTTATACGAGGGTACGAATGAGCAGGTGATAATGAAACTATGAAATGATGATAGTGATTGGACTTGTACAAAAAACAATGCTGTATGCGGGATGCCTTATGCGGTCATTAATCAAGAAATCATACAAAAAATGAATGAAAAAACTGAGCATAAACAATAGTACATGAAATGTAGTTATTTCAATTGTATCGATTGTATTAATGTATTCAGTACCAATCTCTCAGGAAGTTTAGTATTATACTATGATAGAGTTTGAGGGGAATATTCGAGCTGAACTCAATTTTCACTTAGTCAATCTTGCGTCGAATTCAGTATGAGTACTGTACATTTAATCGAAATTGTAAATAAGCGTGAACCTTTCGAAAAAAATGAAGAAAAAAATATTCTTTAAGAATAAGAAATCAACATGAGATTTTACGGCGTACACACCTAGCAGACGGTTGCGAAAAGTACTAAATAAAAACGTGGAGATTTACATCTATTCAATTTCAATTTCGATTTATTTTTATTCATTTCTTTGAATAGTAACATTTTACACATTGTGGTAGAAAGTACATGTTATGAAACTAGTCAATATATAATATATTTTAAGAATAGAAACACGATACAATAATAAAAACAGGATAGAACAGAATGTCAGTTATTACAATGTCAATGTATCGAAAAATAAAAGTGAATTAATTAGTTATTTTCAGTTGGATAAAATTACGGTGGAAAAAATACTATGGTGTGAAAGCTACTACTCCCTCTAAATATGGACATATTTCAAAAAGGTAATAATTCTTTAGCTGCATTCGAATACCGTTCTAAATTCCAAACATAATTATTCACAACCGCATACGTGTATTTCCAACAGTAATAAATTTCGATTTCAATTTGGCACAACTGAGAATACAAGAACACTTGTTGAACTAGATTATCAATCCAGCACACACAAAAAACCCCTGCTAGCTGAAACAGGTGGCTTGTTTGTATGGTCCAGGTAGTGATGCTGTACAGGTAGCGCCACTTGCGAGACGCTTCAAGATCAATAGTATTACAAGCCTATGAGATATATACACATCCCCCATTAGTAGACATTCATAATACACCCCTTTCACTACCCAGCCTCCGCGCCGCCTCCGCGCTTACCTTCAAACCGCCTCCATCCGGGGGACCAGATGGTGGGAGAAAGGGTAGAACATAAGCTCGTACTAATTTTATGTCTTTTACTTCACTGTATTCACGGATAGTAATCAGGAGTTTGATACAAGATATGTACTTATATAGTATGATGTGAATGTGTAAGCAATTATCTTGCAGTAGGTTTGATAAGCTCCTTCAAGTTAAACTGGTGTTGGAGGGTCGTATTGACCGTTCCTCTCTCTCACTCTCTTCAATTATATATATATATATATATATATATATAGATATATACATTATATTCATATAATAGACGGATTATGAGCTCTAAAATGTCTAAAACTGACATTATCACATTATTTTCATCGAAGATATTTTCATATTGTTCTTATCAACTTGAATTATTTAAAGACCTGGTTTCAGCAGTTTTGATTATTCACGAAAATTACGAGTCTATTCTCCGAATAACATAGCTTACAGGTTACTGACTTGCAGTGGTTATACCTGTCCTTCATATATCTATTATTTGTATCAAAGAAAAATAGATAGACGACAGAAAAACAGGAAGAACATAGGGAACACAGGGAGAGAAATTACATATTCCATCATACATTCTCTATTATGGAGTTTCGAAGAAAAATCTTGAGTATCAAGGAACAATTCCAATATTCACTTTGACGACTGACGAAAACCACGAACAACTCGATTCATGAAAGTCAACTCAGGTAGAAATCATACCCATCCTACGAAATCCTGACTGAGGATTCAACGCTCTAGTGACTCCACCAACCCGTCATATTTCACTGAAATTCAGCGCACCATTTTGTTCCAAGTTATTGAATTATGAAATTGTCCAAGTCAGTTGCCCTCATGCTTCATACCACAAGATCATGCTTAACGTCTTTGGTACGGCTCAGAAACCATATTTCTAATGTAAACATAAATGAAGTTAGAACACTTTATTTCCAGCTTTATGTTTGTTGATATTCCACTGAAGTTTTCAAAGAAGCTTCGAAGCTAATTAAAGTTCGATGTGGTGAAAACGAGCGTGGTACGCGTAACATGTCTTATCAAGATAGAACTTGGAAAGTACGTCTCGCGAAATCTTTCCTCTTAATTATTTTACGCACAGAGTTGATTTGATATGAGAATGAATCTTTAAGAGAGATGAGCGCTTACTGGGTCAATTGTGTGGTACAAACATTCACGCGTTGAATCTAATGAATATATGAGATTTTGTCCATGAAATAATGCAACGAAAGAGCTATGATTTTGATGTGATAACGTTCAATGTTTTGTCATATATTCTTGAAATTCCTTCTTTCCATTATATTTCAATTTGTACATATTTTATCTATTTGTTGGCGCACTTTATTATACTCTGATTTCTTCGATGTATTTTTATGTTTCTAGTTTGATTTCATATTTCAATGATCAGTTTCAAGATTTTTATATATTTTTTATTTCAACCATTCCGTTTAGATACATGTTTTTCATTTTCAAATAGAGCATTATATCAATCTACAAGATGGTACAGTTTCTATGTGATCCACGATTATACTCATTTTGAGTTACACATTGTTGGGGAAAATGAACAACAATGGACTCATTGTGTTCTCCAATCAGGCAATCGCAACTCCACTATTATTTTAAATACCTCAATTTTCTAGTAGCTTCGGTGATCAAACACACTTGCTCTCCACATACTATTATCAAGAACTATAAACAATCATATAAATATATAATTCTAATATAGTAATGTTTGTAATAGTATACCATTGACAATGTTATAATACTGTTTTTGATGATGCTAAGCGGGTGGTAGATCTTGGAGTAACTAAACTTCAAACTTCGTCGACTGAAAATCAAGTACGTTACATAATGAGATGGAATCTATTGTTTCCTACAGGTATACCAACTTCAAACTTCGAACTTCAAACTTTCTATTCAACACGTCTAGGACCAGTTGCAATTTTAATGATGCGAACATTTTCCGAACTTTTGTTGAACATCCTAAGGTTGTATTTACTAATAAAAGATAAAAGATCGATGACAGTCTGAGAAACAACGATGATTGGGAAAACATTGTGAAGTCTAGTTGGAGTTGAAGAAATTGATTCAATAGAAGATTTCAAGTTGGGAAAAATTCATTTTATAATTGTGTCTCACCACGTTTTATGATAGTTATCTAAAGTATATCCAACATTTATTGAAATAGAAATAATGAATATAAACCACAGATCTACGAGATTATCCATTTCTTCATAGATAGTTGAATCTCAGGTGATATGGACTAGACAATAAATAACAAATATATTATAGTGTTCATATAAAATGGTTGACATTTATTTAATGAATGTTATGAATGATTTATTGTTTTTTTGAATGTAGCGTAACGTTCCCACTAACTGTAATTTTACTTTGGGGTACGAATGAGTGGATGATAATAAAACTAGAAGAGTACTTGTACGTTCACCCATGCTCATGCTTAAAAACCTGGCACCTCCACACATGTTAAAGCATCAGTTATATTCACAGTGAAGAACATGATTTGTTAAATAATAACTAACACTAGGTTTCAATATACATGGATCTGAATCCTCAAACTCATTATCAATTCAGAAATTATCTCAACTCATACTGTATGTAGAAAAGAAATGCATTTCAGTTAAAAATAAAAATTATGTAAACCCATTTGAAACTTGGAAAAATAACAAATAATAATAACATAAAACGAAACTCTGTGTTTCATATTATGCAGAATGTGAGCTCTAATTAGTCTCATGTATTAACAATACACCCTGTACTCTGTACACTCAGTGCTGTGAGCATAATTGATGAGTACGCACTTCTCACCCGAGTAATTAGTCAGTCTATTCGTATTACATAACTCATGTGACGAGTGTCGACACATCTTACATTTGTACAGAGGGTCACAAAGTCAGAACATAACATTCTCGGCTTCAACATAATACAACATAATATAGAAACTGAACCAATAGCTACTATACTTGTATCCACAAGAGTTGGAGAGTCCGATAGGGCACTGGTGATTTGATTCTTATCTATAAAGTGAGTGAATTTTTTCAATTCCATCTATTTTTTTTTCTGCTTATTATCAATGTATCAGTATATGAATATTCAATGGCATACTAAAAAATAAATACACTCGATCCTGCTGTGAGCAACATTCTCAAATTCGAATCGTCTGATTTCCACTAAATGTCATAATATGAACATTTTCAAATAGCATATCTATATACAGTAGAATCTCCTTATACGATTCGCATTTATACGATTTTCACATATATACGACTTTTCTGGGCAGTCCCAACCATTCTCCATAAGACTACATATTAATTTTGTCCTGTTATACGACTAATTTATTTATGACTTTTCGTACATACGCCTAAATTTCTGCCCCCTTCCTACATTATATATATATTAAAAAAAAGTAAATGCACACTATATGACAAAAAAGTATGTGTATGTGTATTTGAACTTATTAAAGTCAACGACAAACATCTACCATTCAAACTAGTGTATAATATTAATGTTAATCCATATCAAACATAATTACTGAATTCACGTGATTTCATATGATATTTGGTGAGACAGAAATAGTCGGTAAAATTCATGGTCTTCAACTTCATCGTATTCATATGAGGTTTTATAAAATTTGACACATGAATATTGTGGACAATAAATTCGTCTCTTTCATAGCTAAGATTCTGTGCCTAGTATTCTAGTATAATCCCTCAGCGGGAACTTTTATCCCACAGGGTAAAAGACACGTATTAACAGTACTGGATGAAACTGTAGTTCTAAACCGTCAACAATATACAACTTCAATTTGGTGGATCAACACCCCTGAAAGTTAGTTATAGTTGTTAGGAAAAACGGTCGTTCGAAGCCGCCATCACTTGGGTACTGAGATTTAGAATTGTTGACGAGTTGAGACTTCCGATTGGTAGTGGTTGTGTGATGAAGGAACGGTTACTCGTAACAGTCAAACTCATCCGTGATCACGTGGTATTAAGAGAGGAGCCAGTCGGGTCTCGAACACAGGCTTAGAAGAGGATTATGCGTGTACTGTAGTGTGGACCGGGGGCGTCATATAGACCGTCATGTGAGAAAGGATGTTTTTGAGGGAAAATCAGTGGCGTCTCTATATGGAAATGGGATGAGACTTTTTTTTTGATAAAAGTGTCCACACCGTGGAATTCTTAAAGGACATCACAACCCTGAAACAAGATTTAATGAATAAGGACGATATTTATTTCCTCAATTTTGAGGAAAACTAGAAATTATCTTCTCAATTTTAGAAATTATAATAAACATTTTGTTGTCTTCAGAGACCATGAGCCATGACGTAGGCAATACCGATTATGCATAGAAACATGAACAGAATCGAGTAATGTCTACGTCACGACTTGGAGAATGAGCCCGGTCCTTGAGGACAAATACATGAATACAAATTTCTGAAATTGAGGAGATGATTTTTAGTTTTCTCTAAAATTAGGAAATTAAATATCCTAATCATTCGTTAAAATCTAGTTTCAGGATCAGAAATAGCAAACGAGCCTCTGGTAATTGAAATTTGAAATTAATTAACAATCATAATGAATTTTTCTAATCCAGGTGACAGAACGTAACCGATTCTAACCCTCCTTCATTCCACATTGGGTGCTTTACTTCAACATGGTATTAAAGTAATTATTCGAAATGAATAACTTTTTCGAAATATTCTTACAAAGGGAATGTATAATTTTCTTTCATCTGTATGTAAAATTAAAACTGTATACATTTTAAATCTGGTTTTTCTGCATGTCAAACTGAGATTATAAGTGAAGTTAGAGATAGCATAGCATAATCAAGAAATAACTGTACTTTCAGATTGATATGCAACTATTAATCTTCTCCAGTTCTAGGCCAGATTTCTTAGATAAGAGAATATAATGGACTCAATTATACCGCACTCGAAAAAAACGACCCTTATTTTGATTCGCGCTTCACGGAGAAAAAGTGTATGCTACTTGACATGTACATGTGTCATCACCCAATAATAATCTGTGTAGTTTTGAGGCGTAATCGGTTGAACCACCGATGAGAAAACTGATTTCGAAATTTTGAAAAACTCCATACGAATAACTCAGGAGGGCAAACATGGAAAGTGAATTTCCTTCGAATTAATTCATATTTTTACGGAATTTGAGTTCATGAATAATTGAACATATACTTCCAAAATTCACCACAGTTGGATGAGCCATAGGCCTATTGAGGAAAATCATATATATTTCACATTAATCAATATTAGCAGAAAACGTTATGGAGATCAAGAAGTAGAACAAATTGGATCCGAAATCGACTGAAATTTTCAATAGGTAAATCAAGAAGAATAAGAATTTGAAGGCAAAAATTGATTCAAAATCGAGGTGTGTAGCTTTCCATTAGATTCCATTCAGAATCACGTTTTCCAAATGCTACATTTTCCAAGGTCTAACTGCATCATCATTTCAAAATTGAAGTCAACTAAAGTTAGTTGGCTGTTTTGGAAGTTAAGTTAATTCAGTTAGTAAGTTGGCTCTACTTATGTGTTGTAATATACAGTCAGTTGGCATTTAGTGTAGAAGGTGGATCAGTAAGTAGCGCTCTCAATCGATATGCGATTCCCAAAGGTCTACAATCCTATCAGAAGGTTTCAACGACCGATTCCTCCCCACATCCCTGGAATAACACCAAATATGATTTTGAATTACTCATTATTCATATATATATATATATATATATATATAAACGTCATACTGCAAATGTGAGGAGGACACGGCCTCTCACTGATTGTAGAACACTCATTCAGAGGCAGAGAAAAAGAGTCCTATAAGAAAAGTATTTAAGACATAAATTAGGCAGAATATAAAAATGATTGTACGATGAAGAGGCCTACATTTATTACTTCAGCGTCCTGCGTTTCCGTATTCATTTGTCGGGGAACGCCACTGAGTAAAAGAGGGAAGAAAGTAACTAGAAGGAAGTCGCGTCTGGAATCATAATGAAACTTAATCCTGGATGGATTATTAATGGTATCACCACAGTGAGTAGTTAAGCGTTAAAAGGGAGACGTGATAAACCTTTATACATTCGTTGCCCAACTGTTTTTCACATACCAATTTATATTTTATTCATGTGGATTTACTTTTACACTTTTGATTTGATGATCTTTTTGTTCAGAATTATCAAATGTCTTAATTGTGTTTTATGAAATGATGTTGAATTGTTCATACAACTCTTTTTTGAAATGTTCCTTAGGGAGGATTTTTTTTTTTTAGTTCGTGAACATCTTCAAAACGTACTGATCGATGGTTTGCCATATTCTCTGAACGACTGCTTACCTAGTATCAATAAAATTATCAATGTTTTCAATTACCTTCATTCAATGATTGAAAGCACAGAATTCAGATTCAACGCGCAGAAGAAAATACTCAATTACGAGTTTTTTTACTAAACATATCATTTCCTAATATGTGATATAAGCTTATATAATGTAATAATTTAATGTAATATGATATGTAATATACGATATGTGAAACTTAATACTATATTTATATTCACAATTTGATGTCGAGAATATTTTGTGTTGACGCGAGAACATGCTTGAAAATACGAAATTTCTTCCCCATCCTAGGTTTTACAGTACTGTAAAATGTGAGTCATTTCAGAAGTGAATGGACAAACTTGGATCATATAACGTTTTTACTCAGAACGGAAATTACTTGGTGAACTACTTTCACAGTAATTCTGTTATAAAACAGTGCGAACTTACTTGATACTGAATTTTATGATTGGTTTCCTTGACTAGTTCAAATTTTTCACCGACGCGTTACGTGATGATGTATCTTGTTTTCTTAAGAGTCCAAGGGAGTCGATTTAGCGGAATATCAGTATTTTGGTGATAACTTTTGGATGGTATAAGATATCGAAATTCTGAAAACAATTAGTCGTATACGCTTGACGATTATGCGATGTGAGATGAATAGTTAATTCTTACAGTATCCTAATGGTATTGGGAATATCTGTGTTTCCCTGTTCTCAGAATTTCGATATCTCAACCCATCCAAAAGTTTCCAACAAAAACTGATATTCGGCTCAATCGACTCCCGTGGACTCTTTACTTCCACAAAAACATCTAAATACTTCTGGGTGTGAGAAAAACGGATAATAAAGATATAAAAGATATTCATTAGGAAAAAAATCATATATTTACACTCTGAGGTGAAGACGTTGAGTGATTCAATTCAAGGGATGAGTATAGAAGTGAGAGAATAACAGGGTTTGATTCTTTATTTGAGATTACTACCAAAAAATATATGTATAGGCTCTGATCAGGTTTTATAAAATACCCTATCATCAGTTTCTTCCACCAACGATATCAAGCAATTCATACAGAGGCTTCAGATAAAACGTGTTGAAGCATTCTTGCTGAGCGGGAAAATGTGTAAATCAAGTTTTTCAGTTTTTCTGAAAGTGTCAACTCGCGGTGTACAATATGAACCGATTTTCATGAAAATGTAGAACATTTCAATCCATCATTTGTCCTTCCTCGAAAATTCGTCAAATTCTTTCAATTTTCTATGTATTATTTCTTAACTATTTTCTTTAAATATTAAATATTTTGTATTGAATAGCACGCTGGGTCAAGTACGCATGATCAGCTGCCGAATACACCAATTTCTCTCTCATCTTCAAACTCAGTATTTTCCGAATCAAAATTATGTTCACTCTGCTCTTCAAATCTATTTTCAGAATTTTAATAATCAGTTTTTTTTAATCTACTCATCCAATTGTTGCCATATTATTAGACAATAAGTGATGAATGGAAAAAGTTTCATGATGATCGGTATTGCCTTGCGACCTGTGGAGAGTACATAAACCAAAAAAAACGATTTGTACTGAATGAATGTCTTCCTTATATTTCATTGTTCGGGATTCAAACCCAACCAGACTTGACTTCAGTTTCTTACACTGAACCAGACGACTAGCCACAAATTACATTTCTGGAATCATATTTCGTTGCATTGTTGACAGTTCGACACTCCCGAACAGTAATGGCAATGTATAGCGGAGACGGTCGATCGTATATGCCAAGTACACACAAATAATACTCATGCCGACCTCAATGTATAAGATGGCATATTTAGTATAATGGTTGCAATGCATTATGTAGCATTATTTATCTTGATTACGTCATATAAGGTCAGGGAAGATGGTTTATTGTGGCACATTAGGTACATTCCTCATGATTTACTATTCACTTAGGGGTTTCTATGGTGATCATACACACACACATATATATATATGTATATATATATATATATATATATATATATATATATATATATATATATATATATATATATATATATATATATATATATGATACATTTGAATATTTTGAAGAGGAGATTTGATAATTATCCGAAGTGCAATTTGTAATAATTGTATAAATGTGAGATATTTCATATTCACATTACAAGAAATGGTGAATGTGCATTTTTCTGATGTGAATGTAGGATCATAATTTCACAAAGAAAAGAAAATGGGAAGAAAACGGGGTGTCTAAAGAGCATACCGGAATAGAGTCGAATCGGTTGTAAAGTTTGTAAGTTTGAAAAATAACAAAAAGTAAAAAAATTGTTTTCAAAATGAGAGTGCAGTGTGATTCATAATACGACGGTTGCACGGCTTTTCCGTACCGGTTAGTCAGTAAACCAGTCAGAAACGTTACGGTAAAGTTTATAACTGGTTCACGTGACTAAAAAGTGTTAAAAGCTAAAAGTTCTAGTTTACCTTAACAGCCTGAATGTTTAACTGTCATTATAACCCGCACATTTTCATACGTTTTTGATCAAGTAAACTGTTAAATGTAGCAAATA
This sequence comes from Brachyptera putata, assembly GCA_907164805.1. NCBI lineage: Eukaryota > Metazoa > Arthropoda > Insecta > Plecoptera > Taeniopterygidae > Brachyptera > Brachyptera putata. The sequence continues at coordinate 22,377,101 of OU015469.1, read as the reverse complement.
ACATCACTAATATCCCTACACCGTTGAGGCTCATTATTCACTAATAGTTGTGAAGTTTCCCACACGCTGATATAACAGTGACGTCATAAAAACAAATAATGAAGTTATATTTAGTTATTGCAATCTGTTCATGACGTCACATCTGTCAGATTCTCATCATTACCCGTGTCTATTTGTTGATGCTTGCACAGCCTTGTTGATCAATAATAGGAACTAGCTATTAATATCAAGATACAAAGTAACGATGAAATAAGGTTTGTGTTATAAGTAACAAATGCCTAACAATCGTCACCATAGCAACACAGCGAACTGGTGAACCATCAAAAGTTATGATTGGTTAATACCAACTGGTGGACATTGTTGTATGTCTCTTTTAACAATGGTTGACGTCACGTACGACACGTACGAAATAAGTGTAGGTTGAACCGAAAATGAGAGTCCAATTTCTGTTTGTCTGATACCTTCTGAAGTTAATGAAATATCACTTCATTCTGGTTTAGCCAGTAAGAAAAATAGCATTCCCTTTTGGTTGCAGCTAAAATACACACTCATTCACACATATATCTATGTTCATATATAATTATATCAATTCAAAAAATTTCACAAATGATTTATAATAATGAAACAAGATCAGTTGGCTACTTGAGAGTAATCTTTCGAATAAGTAAGTGAGAAGATAACTGAATTAATTTAAATTTTCAAACTCATTCCAATACTATATTGAACTATTCTGTTTAATAATTTGAACAGAATTGTTGAGAGTATCTCTCTTGGTGGAATGTGTAACGAGATAGTGAAATAACTGTGAAATCGTGAATAGTTCTGAAAATTATTGACACATGCAAATGTCATTTATGTCATCAACAACGAATATGACAATAAATAGATAGAGTACAGAGTAATACTTATAGGAATAATTATGAAGTGAAATTATTTGCACATATTGAAACACATATAGTCAGTCAGAATAATAAATATAAACCGAATTCGGGATCCTCATTATCAAAAAGGTGTCAATAAACAAAACCTTTGTATATTCCACTCAAACATGAAGCAATGATCCAATTGAAGTATAAAAATAAAATACCACCTCAGTGTATATTTCGTGAGCCAGTTGAATGAATATATAATGCTTCTATTGGTAGAACCTGCACGTTATATAAATTGTGATATGAATATGAACTAATATGAACTTAATATGAACGTAATATGAACTTGTGCAATGTATAAAAGTTAATTCATTACTTTTTCATTCTCAACTTTTCATAAACTTTATGATATGCACCGTCAAGCTATAGCTCTTACTAGAAAAGTGAACAAGTTTTTTTCAGATGTGTACACATAAAATAAAAAGTATCTATGTAATAACTGATTGAAATTAATAATTAAGGTATCCTACAATTCTTTGAACGTATTGATGAGACTTGGGTTTCAAGGGGGTCAATCATATTGGTTTTACACAACTGACAGACAGGATATTTGGGGGTTACAAAATTATTCTGTTTGTGATTTTTTCTTGCGGCTATTCTATACTGTGTAGAAAATGAGAAATCCTGACATATGAGTTCATCAACTACATTTCAGTATCATGAGAGTGAATTTATACCACATTTTTCAAAAAATTAAAGTCATTTGTTGCAGTGTCCTTAAAAGATGTATTAAGCGCTCTATACATGGATGAATTTTTCAAAAGTAATTGTAAGAACTCAAAATTTGCAATAAATCATCTTCATACTATTGGGCACGTTTTTGGTTGCTGAAAATTACATTGAAACTGGTCATTTCATTAATGTTTTACTTCACAATAAAATTTGAATGTTGGATTTTTGAAATATTTTAAAGAAACAGATGATGAAAAATCTGTTCCTCTGGATTTTATGTTCTGATTGAATTCAATATGACAATTAATTCCCTATCATTTATATTCACGTCGACACAAAATCATACAATTTTTGTTTTGGAATAATCATTTGTAAATTAATAATTAGATTCTATACCGATTCCAATTCAGAAAAATTTCACTCAAAAAAACTACAAAATTTGGATTGATACATTTTCATGACAAGACTTCGAAAGCTAAAATGCCTATACACATCTCTTTTTTCAAAACAAACTATAGATATACTTTTAAATTCAAATCCCTCCGCCCCCCTTTCTCCCAGCAGCCTCCCATCTGGATTAGTCAGGCCGGCCGGCCGGAAAACCTAATCCAATCAATCAATCAATACTTCCAAAATATAAATCCAAACATTCACACAATGTCATATCACTATCTACATGCACCAACATTTTAATCCAAATAAAAGAAAAACAAAAAATATTTCATCGTCGAGAAGTTTCCATCATCAGTCATAACCGTGTTTCCTATAATTCAATCCGATTGATTAATGACGTAGTATCATGCAGACACACCACCTAGTTTAGTTGATGCCTCAATCTGGCCGGTAAAACTGTCAACAGTCAACCAGATCACTATTGATTCACACGCGGTGAGGCGTGATACTACACACCCTGGTTCAACGAACATAATGAACTTCGCTATTAACGTGATGTGAAACTAAGAGAGATGGGCTATGGGATACAAGTGATGTGCGAGGGAGATGGACAACGGTGCAAGATGACAACCTGTTTGTGACGGGAATAATAATGGGGATAATTAAGTTGAGAGGGAATTATGGTATTATTTGTGCATGGTTGAAACTAACCGGAGAGACGAAATTAGGAAATTACATGAGTTATGTATAGACGTTACTGACCTTAAGGGTTACAGATTATTTGGAAATTGTTATGTCATTTGGAAATGGTGATATACAATAACACATACAGACAATTAGATTTATATTGAAGATGAAGAAAAAAAAGAAGAAGAAAAAGAAGAAGTTTAAACTCTCTATATTAGGCAAGGTTACACAATTATATCTACGAGAATAAAAGGTCGTCTGCCATTCGAATAATTGTAAAAACATTGTGATCATGGTTACCACACCTGAAGTCTGAAATATCAACTGTTCCTATCGTAATCTCATCTTTACAAATCATTAACACTGAAAATAAAGCAAATATATAAATATCATGGTGATATTTATATTTCTCATGTTATAAGACTACTTCTTTCTATTTTCTAACTTTGGACATCAGAGATGAAAAGTATGAACAAATCTATTCAATACAATATGGCAGAGAAATTGTCACAAAAAACTGACCACAACGTGAGGTTTAATCAAAATGTTAGTTTGGAAATATGCGCATGCTCAAATATTTATTCTATCTGTTTGCACCACTAAGATCGTTTTTGTACAACCTCTTCAGTTGAATTATTGAAATGATGTGAGGTGATAGTGCCCATCAAGTTTGTTTTATAATAGAGTTGTTAAGTTGAAACTATGAATTTGGTCCACAGAACTATGATCTCGGCAATAGGAAGGAATCCTTTGGTACGATCTATTTGAAATTTGAAAAAAATTGTCGATCTGTAGTTTATCAAATTTGTGTTTTCTTTCGAAACATTCATCTCTCTAAAGTTTTAGGAGTATGTTCAGCATTAGTAGACGGTAAACATTTGGGATTTCATCACAAGTTTTTGATCTCATGAATCGACTCTACTTAATTAAAAATTGCATTTCAGTTGATTTCTCCAAAACTTAATTACAATTATAAAAGTAGATGCCTCAAAGTTCATCTCAGTAATTAAATTCTCTCGATGTACATATTGAAGTTTGCATTTATAAAATGATATGTGTACTGAATTAATGAATCCGATAGGATCTTCATCAAGAAAGCTGACTCATGCAATCATCACACCAACAAACTTGAATGTTGTTTTCTATAACGTTCCTTAACGTTGATTGGTTGATCGTTTGTAACCCGAGCTTTTATTGACTCGCAATGATTTAACTTCATTAAGACTTGAGGAAGTTACTCGCTTCAATTGAACTTAATCCGATAGAACAAGTTAGTTCTACTTGATTACGTTTGGCAGCGATACTTCAATACAATTTGTCTCGATGTTACTCTCTCAGCTGGAGAATCTGATCGACCGTCTTTTCTATGTGTTAGTACTAACGTTTGGGAGTGTCAATCCGTCAATACAGGTGGAACGAATTAACAATACATATGACGAGAGAGAGAGAGAGGGGGGGGGGGGGGGGGGGAGAGAGAATATATCACAGAGATATGTAGAGATTGTGGCTCGTATTCACTATATTTTCAAGCCCATATTGACACAGATAGACTGGCTCAAAATGTGTGAGTTCAGCTAATAAATAAAACAGCCTTTTCAGGCAGTATATTGCATATTTTGTTTGATGTGTGTAAAAGAGGATGAAACACAAATTTCCGTGGTTGTTAGCGGATCGACAATCGTCACTGACGTCATGAGTCAACGATTCTTCACACTATCGGTTGTAACATCAAAGTTATACTTTGATACATGAATATCAAATATTCTTATATTCTATAATAATTATATTCTGCACAAATGTGTATATTACCATCCTATCATCAGAATTAGGATTATCATACTTTATAGAGAATTCTGACCATAATCGGAATATACGTTATAAACATGATGGATTTGGCAATAAATCCATATTTTTCAATATTTCAAAATAATGATGATTCATCAGGATAATATATAGTTTAAACGATACTTAGTGCCTTCATAATTCGATTCCGAAAATCTTCCAAAGACCTTCCGAAGATCTTCCGAAAATTAATGTATTCGTTTATTCAGGAGTCGGTATGCACATAATTATATTCAACTGTCAAATCGGTGAAATATGATTTAATGTTATAGTAATATATAATTATGTATGCTTTATTCGCATATTCATGGGCAATGATTATGAGAGGCAAGATTTACTATATATCAAAATTCTTGAGAAACCGGCACCTCCACCAATATTATAAGAAATTCGATTATAAAGTGTCTCTAGTAGATATTCGACTAAATTGTATATACGAATTCATATAAAATTGTTCTACATGAATATAAACATAGCATAGCCATTCGAAATCAACTTCAAATCACACTTCACTTATTTTGAACCACACATCTTTACAGGTAAAATAAAGTTCAAGAACTATGTATAGGCATATATATTTGTATAGGCATGTACCTCTCAAGATCAATAACGAAACTCCAAGTCCGAGCATCTTATGTATATTTTATTAATATATGACAGTTAATCGTTACAAAAAATCCAACACCCTTCACCAATGACGGCTCTCAGGTAAACAAGAGTTTAATTTAGAATAGTACAAGTCTAAATTCAGAAAAATACAAAGCCTCAATTTTTTCAGACTGGGAAGAATCAATTTTAGTTTCAGAGGCATTAATACACTTGTGTTTGGAAATTGGTTGAGATGGTGGAATACAAAATCCCAATTCAACACAGAAGACGGTTGAACTTTTCAATGCAACATCGCATAAAGAAGGTTTCATATAATTTTAATTCACTTGAATGCAGCTAAAAGGAAATATTTCCTTCACAATGAAACTCTTCGAACATGAAAAAGATGCCGGATTTGAATTATTCCGTTAATATAGATATAATAATGTTAACATATTCCCAAAGTATTATATTTTCTTTTCATAAAGGAAGAAAAGTATTATTTATATGGATAATGTAGACCAATACGAGTCACTAAGGCGGTTCTATATAATATGAATCATTTGAGATTCTTTCCATGCCACTGCATTTTTGAAGAGATATCCTATCGGATTCTTTTACATCTTTCAAAAGTATGGCTGCATTTGAATTGGGTGAAAAAGTATAAAGAATATTATATCTGACGTTGACAAGAGGCAAGTAGTATACTTCATTTTCGTTTTTCAATTGAGAGAGAAATGAAATTCTGTACAAGGTATGTTGTATCACAGGCATATTCTAAACTTTCATGCTACTACTGTTCGATTGAACATATATACGGAATTGAAAAATAATGATTTTCATATTTTTACTTTGTGATAGTTGACCTATATTGTGAACACAGACTACAGAATATTCTATCAGTGAGCAAAGAAACTGATACATATTTCTAATTAATTTAATACCAGCGTACGACCACGTATACGAAACTTAATTCATGATACCGTTTCTGAAATAAAAATGTAATCAATTATTGATACATGCCTTTATACAGAAGCAATGTATACGATGTTAGTATTATGTTGAAAATTGTGATGAATTTATAGTTGGATTAACAAGTATTTAATTCTACCTCGTGAAAGGTAAAAACCAACTCACTGCTGTAATTGTTAACATTCAATATCACGTATCACATTAACAAGTGACGAATGAAAGAACTTGTTTATACATCAACTGCACATTGCATCAAGTAATTCTCCATTCGGTGTCGATTAATGATGAATGAGATTGAACGGTTGATTGAATGGATGGAAATGAATGAATGAAATGTTTGAGATGGGTAACACCAGACCACCAAGGGGTCGAAGAATGTTGGCATGCATGTACGAAAAGCAGATTCGCATAGATTTGCCAGTTATAATATATATCGTAGAGTTAATTCGAAAAGATGGATTACTAAGGGCGAGTCTGAATAAGATGTAAGTTAACCAAAGAAGTATCTGAATTTATGATGTTCAACTGCATGAGTGTTTGTGATGAAATGGACACACACACACACACACATATATATATATATATATATATATATATATATATATATATATATATATATATATATATTGGGATTAACGACGCACTGTAATGATAGCGAAGATCTATTGCCGTTGGATGGATGATGAGAATGTTTCTTGGGTAATGGGAAGGATGGTGGGAAGAAAGTGGTCGTGGCCAATATTGTGGGAACCATACCGGCATTAGCCTGGACTACAAAGGGAAACCATGAAAAACCGCTGTAAAGATGGACGGCGGTGGGGATCGAACCGGGTCCGAAAACTCCTCGTCTCTCGGATCACATGAAGCGACTGCGTTAAGCACCAAGATGCATGTGCCGATATATAAATATATATGTGCATATATATATATATATATATATAAATATATATATGATGGATTCAATGATTGCCATTGTAGTGGATTTAATAGTCCTACGAGATCTTCAAAACGACATCTAACGGTAGTTACATTTGACCTACATTCGTTTCAACAATGAACACAAAGAATGCGAACCATACCGATAAAGACACTCAGATGGCGTCCAGCGAGTCTACAAACATTGTGACGCGAAAATAATGCAACATCGACTGGAAACGTTTGTCCTTCCATCGGAAATAAACGACGCTGTTGCGAGTCTACGTCCGGTTAAAATGCTCTCCAAACGAGAAGTGAAAAAACCAATAACCAACATTCCTAACAATTCGATAAGGGAAGGGTGGGAAGGGTGTAATTTGTGGGATGTCTTTTTTTTGTACATGAGAAAAGTTGGAACTTATTGAAAAAACGGTCGATATATAAATAAGAGTAGTATCACTATAATATATGTATGTTTGAGTCTCCTTGAGATGGAAATGTTCTTTTGGAATCTCAAGAGATGATTTAATACACTAAATTGGATACAAACACATAAATGAGCGTACAAATGGTGGAATAATTCAATTGATATGTATTATTCACTTTATAAAATATTTTGTATTCAATGGTTAAAATAGAGGATTCAAATTGTAATTGAAATTTTGTATATATATACTTCCTATCATAACGTATACAGATAAGGGCCGGTATTATAAAGAATAGTTATTTGATCGAATAGCTAACCTACCACATAAGCTACTTTAGATAAAGTATTTGCTTGAGTTATCAATATCTAGATAATGGTAAAATCACCATAATTCGTTTATTGCTATCTGGTTTAATGGAATCAAATAATGTTAACAAGATTAAAAGAGCGAGATGGGGTTGATTAAATTAACATTGTAAATTATATATATTGGCTTTTATGTTGTATTCGAATAACGTACTATTTACGTTGGCAGCATTGTGAATAAATCATACAAACATTGTGTTTATAGAAAAATGTGTTTTTCTGATAAAACCAATGCACATTATAAATCAGCGAATCCGTTATACTGTAGCGTTTTGTTTAGAATTGTTCTCGTTTTGTTTAATATAACTCGACAGAGATCGAGAGATCCGCTATTAGCTATTCTATGTAGGTCAAAAAAGGTCAGTAAATAAAAAATGATACTAAAAGTACGATGATAAATCACAATATTACGATTATTTCATGGTTGTATGATTCACAATATTGTCTGTGAATTTTCACCCAGATGAAATTTTGAGCAATAACGTTCGTTGACTGAATGATTTTGTCATCGATGTGCTCTGATTGCTAGATTAACAAAGTACAGCTGATTATGCTACTGTGATTGGTCAAAGCAAGTGTTGAACTTCATTATTATTTTCATGACGTTAACTTCACACCAAATTTCCACATTGAGAAATATCTTTTTGAATGTGTAGGTCGAAATATTTTTAAAATCAATCATCTGGCAATAAATAATGCCAGGATGAGTTAGGTTCAAGGTAGTTACAATATATATTACAATATATACAATATATATAAGTTGGCCCTCTACTATTCATCACAACTTCACAAAATGTAAAACTTGACTTATAAGTAGAAATTATAAGTAGACTTATAGATTTCAAGATGTCTTCAGAAACCACCAAGATTTCAATACAAGAACTTATGATAAGTAGACTTAAGAAGTTGGAAGTATATACTTACAAGTTGTTGTACATAAAACTCTTAAGGTTTTGTCCACGTTTCCTGTTGTATTATTATGCGCTTTACGAACTCGTTTAGGACGCTCCTACTCATATTGATGGCTATACTAGGAATTAGGACGAGATGCAAAACTTTTTTTTCTGTTGAAAAGTTGGTATTGGAAATTTTTGGTATTGCTGGTATTGGAAAGCTGGAAATTGGTATTGGTGATTTATTGTATGAGAATTGAATTTTTTCAATATATAGACGTAGGCCTACAACGAATGTTTTTTTTCCAATAGTAATGAAATAATTTGAAAGCAGCCTTGAATTTCTTCTACCGACCATTTTGATCTGTTTAAGAAATGTATTGCATTTTGTGAAATTGTGTACCATACGAAAATAAATTGGAAGTAAAATTTAAAATGTGACAGGAGTAGGCTGTTAATGAATACCTACTTAAGTGAAAGAAAATGTCGGAGTTCATAAAGGTAATTAACATATTAAATCACTCTTGTTAGTATGAACACTCGAATATTTGGTCTGAAGTTGAAATAATTTTCAATCAACTTTTCAAAATATCTTTTTATTGTGAATGTTCAACCATCATCGCCATTTGCATGTATATCACGCCCATAGATCAAAATTACCTTTTCAAAAGGATATTTTATAGTATGAAATCATTGGAGAGTTGTATCAAAATTGTATAGATTATTCAGCATCAACTAGATGAAGGCCTTCTTGGCAGCAACGGTGCTCAAATACGCATTTTATAGTAGGCCTATATAAATCAAAATTTGATTTGGGTAGAACTGAGAGTTTGCTTTTCCTTGTTTCCTTCTGGTCATCATGTTCACCAAGCTTATGATCACCCAGACTTCATAATCCACTGCCATATAGATATGTATTGTGATTCCCAATACTACAGTGTATTTCACATACAATTCCAACGTAGCATCATAAAATATTCATCAATTGTTTCTGCACGTTTCCCTTTGTTTATTGTTATTGACGTTTTCCCGCCTGGAAAATATGCACAAAATGCTATCCTGATCGATAAAGTAGATTCGAAACTTCTTGACCGACTGAGATGTCGTGTATAAAGAGTAATAAGAGCTCTAGATAATGATATAAGCACGGCATACTTGATGCCAGCAATTGTGTTAACACGCCATAATAATGATATATGATTACCAAAGAGTGACTTGTGCGTGAGGTACCATTAGTGACGTAATAAAATAGTGGTGCTTGTAAAACAAAGCATTTGCTGTCAAATAAGATAGTGGAACATTTAAAATTATTCACTATTCTATGTTCAATAAGTTTTTCATTCTTGAGATAATATAACTATGAAAAATTCAATAGAAGACAAAACATATTCACTTCTTGATAATTTCGACAAGAGGAAAAATATAGATTCACAGCATATACAAATATGTATGGAAAATGAATAGAAAAGTTCAGTGGACACAAATTATAAGAAATTTGAACACAATGTTTCTGCAGGCTCTATAGTACAAAGTCCAGTTAGCCTTATTCTGAGAGTTACTCTGACACTTATTAAGAACACTCTACTGCCAGTTAGATCTTTTTCCATGTTTGATATTTCTGCTACTAAAAGAAAAACATACCTACTATAGGATATAATAATAAATGGAATCATTAGGCTCATATACATACATTTTACAGTACACAATATGTTGAGTTTAAATACGTGATATCCAAAAGTCGATACGGTACTCATTAGTATGTTAATTAGTTACTCCAGTTTGTAGTCAATATTTGAAAGTATCACTTTTCAACCGCTCAAAAGTTTTAATTATTCAACAGGATTCAAAACCTATTCCAGTACATTGTGTATTTGTTGTATCGAACTTGAGAGTTACGAGTACAATCATGTCATCAATGTGGAACTAAGTTTGAACAATAGCTATTCATTTCATCCAATTCGTTGTTCGATTTCAACCTGTTTGCTCTATCAAATGAATGTATTGTAAAATGCTATAATGAAGTTTCAATAAATATACATAAATTATATTCGTAGATAATATTTCATGAAGTGTTTTATCGATTCTATAAAACGCACAGATTAAATGAAATATTTTTCCGTGAATTTTTGTGCTTTTACTTGATTTATTATCACTAATTTAAATTTTAGAATTCATTGTAGATTTGGTGTCTATACAGGATTATTTTTGATCAATGCATCGCTTCGAACCGTCGATTACATAAACTATTCATATATTGTATTTTTTCCGATAATGTTTTGAAATATTCGAATTCAGACAATTTGTGGGGACAAATTTTGTCGTTATAGTATTCAAATTTGTGTAAAAGGAATTTCAAGTAAATTTGGATCGACAAAACATGCCTTACAATACTGGTTCAACCACTGACCATCACCATTTGAAATATAGCGATGGTCACTGATGTAAAGATGTCGATTAGTTATATTCTTCGATAATAAAGCTCAATCTTAATAATCGCAAAATATACAATATATCTCCAAAATAAATATATCAAACGTATCTGAATTTCATCTGAATAATCAACTTCTTTAACTTTGTAAATGTTTTCCCAGTCAGTTGAGATGAAACTCCTTCCAGTGAAATTGTTTTTTAAACATTTCTGTCTCGACTCTACAAAGCTTCTTTCAAAGCTAATTTGAATCTTTTTGAGTACGTATTTGTGGGAATTGGTTCGTCGTGGAGGATTTAGTTGGCAAACAAAATAATATAATGAATAAAACGTACTGAGAGACCAAAGACTAGCTCGCTGGCTTTGAGAAGGAAAGTTGTTTTCAAGGAGCTTATTTGAAGTCGGGCCAGTCCATTACCTTACTTATCTCTGAAATAAATGAATTTTATTGAAAGAACTTTTATCATTGAAGATATATATATATATATATATATATATATATATATATATATATATCAGGGATAACTTCGGTTCCAAAAAAACAGAACCGGTTCAGAACCGATTCTCCGACATTTTTTGGTCGGAAAAGAGAGTAAACTTTCATCTAGACGCTCTCTTGCATTGGCGCGACTTTATTTCTTGTTTTTAGGCGATAACAAAGTTTTAGGTGATAACGAAGTTATGGACTGCACAAAAAAAGCACCTTTTGTAGTCTACCTCATAAGCAGGTATATAATGTTGATTAGACGTGTTGCTATGCAACCTTCTGAAATTATGCAATTATGTCATTTTGAAACTATGTAATCATGAAACTTGTATCGTGACATTCTCACAGGTATGCAACTGAACAATTGTGTTTTCTAGCTGAATGCCTGTGAAAATTATGACGTAGAAATTAATTATTTATCACGGTATCATTTCATTGGTATAAAATATCTGTGTTTTTATAGTATTAGAATTTGAGTTTCTCTCACATCCCCAAAACTTATCACCAATGTTCTGATCTATCACTTACAAGTATCGAAATATTAGTTTATTAGTGATGAAGTTTGACCATCACAAGATGAAACAATTGTTACTTAATATCAATTCAGATGACGTTATTGGTAAAACAGGAATCACAACAAATGTCCTAGCCATCTGCTAATTCTGTAAAGTATTAGATTAAAAAATGGCAAGTATAGGATATCATAACGTATTGTTTATATTTTCACTATTTGAGACACATTAGGAATATATTATATCTATTTGATTCTACCAACATAATTACAATTTCAATATCCATTACAAAGCTGTCACAAACTCTAATATTTCACTAAACCGTCTCTCAAAAATGGCAAGTATAGGATATCATAGCCGCCCCGGTGGCTAAGTCAATTATCGCTAGCGGTAGTAACTGAAGTCACTGTTAGGCGTGGGTTCGAGTTCCGCATAAGGTATGGGTTTTTGTAAACGTCCTTTCACCTATCATCACTTCATCGTTTCATTATCATCCGCTCATTCGTACCCCCGTATAAGCTAGCTGTTGGTGGGGTCGTTGAGCAACATAAAAAAGGACATCATAATGGATTGTTTATATTCTCACTACTTGAGTCATATTGAAAATTTATATATGTGTGATTTTGATTACAGTTTCAATAACCATTTCAAAGTTGTCACAAACTTTAATATTTCACTAAACCGTCCCTCATGCCCTCTTAAGTTGCCGGGGTTAAGCAGTAACAGGTGAGCACTTGCCATGACCAGAATACATTATTATCAGAACCGCGCACAGGAAAACTGTCAGATTTATCCAGAATATTCTGACAAACTTCATCATTATCAAGATTACTTTATCGACAGAAAAGAGAGACTGTCGCTTTTTGTGCCCGTCGGGAGACTTGAGATCGAATCCCGAACGATTCTGTCACTACCTTACTGTGATGTATGATTATAGAGAGATGATAAACGAAGGATTCCTTACAATATTTATTCTTTATTCAGAACGATATCTTTCCACAAATCAAGTTTTGTTATATAGTTTATTTATATTCATGTGAAGGTGGAATTCAACATCGAGATGTAGCAGAAAAGTTGTATGAATTCTGATTGCAGTATCATATAAGATATGTAGGCCTACTATACATCAAAAAGATGTGAGATTATAATATATTTCAGCTCAATTTTCACAAAGAATACGTTATCATCACAATATTTAAAACAATTGAAAAAACACGATACGGAGACGGCTGGACCGGTGGCTAGCACTCTGAACCGTCATTCAGGGGACCGGTGATCAATTCCCGCCATGGTCGACCAACCTAGCAGAGGTATGTCATGGTTTTCCTCTGTCGTTCAGGTTCTTACAACAATGGTTCCTTAACAACAGGTCACGACTGACTTCTTTCCACTATCCAAAAACACCCAATAAAATAACCTTCCATCATCCAGCGACGCCAATGAACCTTGGTCATCATTACAGTGCGTCGTTAAACCCCACACATATAGTAAGTAAACGCAGTTTTTTCAGTGTGTTTTTCAATCATTATTAATTGATATATATAGTATACAAAGTAAAATATGTGGTAAGGACCGATTCAGTGGAATTGTTTTCATCCAACAAACTAACGGTATCAAAATTCATATATTTCTTCACAGTATGAAGCATTGTTATGTTGATAGCATTGACACTTTGAAATGACGTCCATCAACTATTGATATAATATGATCAAATAGCTAGTTCCATTAACTATTTATTAAAACAAACCTGTATTGTCATATTAACGTATACTCAATTTATAGTCGAATGAAATGAAAACTTTTAACACTCAGTTAACATAATTTACATCTATTTATCAAAGTAGGTGTGTTTCTAGAGCACAAATCAAATCCCTCCTTTGTTACCAATAACCTGAGAAAAAATATACATTTTTCAAAAGTTATTAATGATAATTTAACATGAAACGTCAATCACAGTATAGTCTTTTAACACGATTCAATCAATCAATCGTCAAATTGGCGGCCGCCATCTTTGTGACACTTTAAAATATATCAAACAGTTTCGTGTTCATAAACCACGTGATATAAACAGAACGACTTTTCCTTCGTGTGATTTCCTTTTAGAAGGCGGTGGTGAATTATTGAGTTTTTAGACACGCGTTTGGAACGGCAGTGCGTTTCCGAAAAGCAAGGCCCCCTAGAGTCTTAATCAAGAACGAAGAAACAAATACACACACTTTTAGAGTGCGAATAGGCTTTGTATGCTGGTAGCATACACGATCAAAGTACTTTTTGATATGAGAGAAGGAGTAAAACTTTTGCCGTTTGGATACAGAATGAAGTATCCTTAGCTCAATATAAACTTGCGTTAACCGCCCACCATGGCCCAGTATGCTAAGACACTTTTTCGGAAACTGAATTTAATTCGGGAGAGGGTTCGAGTCCTACATAAGGCATGAGTTTTTGAGAATATCATTCATCTATCATCCGTTCTTTCGTATTCCTGAATAATTAACGCAGCTGCTGTTTGGTTTGTTTGAGCTTGCATTCAAATTTGAGAGAATATATTTTCAGTTATTTATATTGAAATCACATTTGTCGATTAGTTACTCAGTAACGTAACGTACCAGAGTCAAATTCATTTTCAAAATGTATTATGGACATTTCAGTGACGATTTTCGGACATTTTTTGTCCGAAATGTGTCTAAAATAGATTTGTGGCTATGCTATTTGAATATCATTTTTTTAAAAATTGGTGAGTCGATCAAATTTGAATAATTATTATTGATTGATGTGCGTATTGTACCCCAAGTTTGCTATAATAAAGTTGTGATATTTCTACATTTCTTAATTCTTTGGAAATTGAGTTTTAGATTCCATAGATTAATCCTAAATAGGTTATTTCGCTTACATGTCGTGTAAAGTAGGCCTCAATACTGAGCTTTTGTCAACTTTATCAACACGCCACCTCGTAAAAACCTGCACAGATTGTATCTATAAAGGTTACTCACAATATTTTCAGCCTTCAATTTGCATATTTTATCTAACTATACCGAAGTTAGATTGTAAGTAAGGCTCGGAAAAGTTTAACCAGTTCTTATAATTTCACTCTGTTTGACCAACAGTAACTGTTACTGACGTATAAACAGAAATGTATTTATTTCATTTTATAAGTTATGAATATTTATTGATTCGATATGGATAATGTTATTTTTTGAAAATCGATCGATAATTGTAGACATAGTTCAGGAACGCAGAAACGATCAATCAAGAGAAATTTTACTAATAACATATTTTTGGTTTTGGTGTCCAATTTAGGTGTATTTATTTGTATTAGTTTGTCTAAATATAGAAAGTTCACATGATTATATCGTAATTGAAGTATAGTAATATAGTAATATAGTATAATGAGTACATATGGTACTATCATATAGTAAAACTCATGAAACAACTGGCCTTGATATATGATTTCCACAATCAATTTGGTAGGAAAGAATGATGATGTGGTAATACATGAAGTTTAATTTTCTCCACATCGACTGTACTAAACCTTCGTCAAACTAAGGTTATACATGCCGTTAGAGTTGGTCACAATAACTCTCCCATTAAGCTCCGTTACAGAGTCATCAGTTATTAACGACCATGTTTAACGACCGAGACTAAATACCACATTTTCTTTTTATATTGTCACATAAAGCCTCTGTAAATCGTAACTCTATGCTGACATGATATACTTGTACGCAATTGTTTGAGCAATGATAAGGTCCAAGTTGAAGACAATGTGCTGATAGGCGTGGAAAGCATTTCATATCCATCTTCAGAACAAGTAACTTGATTGTAAAACTGTTCTAGGTAAAATATTTGATGAATTGTTCATTTTTGGTCTGGATTAAATTCGTATGCTTTCAAATGCATTCGGAGAAAATGGCGAATCACAATTGACAATTTACTTTTCAGCCACGAAAATCAATAGAAACAGGTGAATTGAAAGTAAAATAAAATAATCACATAGTTGATGATAACGTGAAAGTTGTCCTTGATTATGTATATATAGAAATACCTGATTCTGGTAAATGAAGTTATCGATCAATTAATTGAATTTAAGTTGATCAAGCTCTGAATATACATTCTTCACTTGAATATTTCTTCTGAATATATATTCAAATATATAATTCATGGCGGACTCATGAATGTATTACTCCATGTTCCCATTTTTATATTCGTATCATCATTCGTTATTACCAATTCCAACTGTTTAACTCTGTCCATATTTCTGTCTCGACTCCGGTATCCAAAAACGTTTCCCAATTTATCATTACGCGTCTGATTTCAACCACTACCGCAACATAATCATACAAAACATAATACCGTAACTATAATATCATCTAAATCATTACAGACTACCAACTCAACGGAATTTCTCTACACATTTCAGTTTCAATGTGCGTATATAATAAGGTATACCAACTCTATTCAGCTAAATAACTAATCACCGATAGGCAACACGCACTTGCACTTTCCTCTAAGCCCTTTGGGAACGAGGCTACAATTACGAGTATTGGCGAGACAGGAAGGTGCGAAACAACCATTCGATGCTGTTTTAGGGTACAGGAACGGTCGTTCGTAACCTTCATCCTTCAAGAATATTGAGTATTGACGAAACTGGAAGGTGTGAAACAACCATTCGATGCTGTTTTGAGGTAGCAAGACGTACGTTCGTAACCTTCATTCAAGGGATTGAGTATTGACGTAATGTCCCTGGAATATAAAGCGGGCACATCCGATCCTAGCCTTCTATATTAGTGAGATGAGGTGTATTATATAATAATCAATTAGCTTGCTTTCAGTAACCGAACATGTACTGGTATACTTGGATTCACGCGAGAGAATTGGTACGGAATGATCCTTTACTTCGCTTCATTCCATACCACTTGTGCGTATGTGATGGGTGCCTGTTTTTGTGGATAAGAGTATGGAACAATTTGGAAAACTTGCGAATGTTAGCTCAAATAAAAGACTAAGAATATATATATATATATATATATATAACTGGGTCGATGGTCAGCACTTAAAATTGTACTACCAACTACCATAGGCCACGAGAACCTACGTAAGCATATATATATATATATATATATATATATATATATATATATATATATATATATATATATATATATATATGTGAGTATGGAGATTTTTGCGGCCGATGGTTGATGGTAAATTTGCCACAGTTAGAATGCATTTTGGGTTCTAAAAAAAATTAGAAAACTAGAAAACTAGCAAGAATAAGTAGAGTGTCCGTTAATAGAAAAAATACAATGTACAATGATTTTTTTCCAAATATCGCATGTCTGATGATTTTTATTCATACGATTGAGAGAAAAAAACGAAATATCACAAAGTATTTCAATATTGGTGGAGGTGCCGGGTATCAGTTGAACCCTTTTTATCGTACTTCACCGGAGACTGATATATCTCCGGGTGGGATTTGGGGCAACAAAGTATGAGTTGTTTACCATATCAGCTGTGACAACTGGGAAAACGCAATATATGCGTAGTTGTATGAGCGATATCGGTATAATGAAGTGTAATGGAAAGCTATATATACTCATTGACTTCAAAATAATTATATCCCAGCCTTCCTGTTTTAGGCGTTACTCATTCTCATTGTCTCACAATTCAATTGGTTATATACCTGTTGTTCGAATTCGTAATGGCTTTTTAATACCTTTGAGTGAAGTAAAAAAACACATTATATATATAATTTTTTTCATCATTAAAACAGCTGATCCAATTTATGTGCAGCTTCGAAATAATGCGTATCATTATTATTAAAAAATTACATCAAATTATGAATTCAATCGAAGGAAATCTTCTTTCCGAATTTTCTCCTTTAGGTTATTTTTATGAGGTCCTTAAAAACTTCAAAATGGTTTCCGAATAGTTGTGATACCGCTTTTCACCTCGAAACTACACCGTACCAAATAGAAGGACGACACTTCTGTATATCAAGTTTACACTGAAATCGTACTTTTGCTCGAAAAAAAAAAAAAAAAATTGACCCTTCGCTCATCCAATCGACTCACGGCACTCTCTGTCATCTCATACTTCCCAAGGACTATGGAGGACTTTTCGCTAAACAGATTCGCTCTTATAAGTTATTAGTAGTTTATTAGTTGTACATACGCAACTATTCAGTGATTAAATTACCTTCGAATTTTGAGAAATATTCATCATTTCTGATTATTTTCAATTGGTAAACACCCAACTCGGAACTCTCTTGATGAACACAAACTAATTCAAAGCATCCTATAAATAACCCACATACCATAATAATTTATCGAACAAGTTTTTCTCATAGATACTCTGACTCTTTAAGGTAACTTAGGATCTATCTAGATGGTGACACCTCCAAAAAAGAGACTCCCATCTTCTTTCCACCTTGATCAATGACGTCATTCCAAGCTGAAAAACTGATGTCAAAGGAAAGCAAAGCAAAGTGTACCAAAGTATACTCAACCGAGGAGTGACGCTTCAATTACAAACAACGGAACTTCAAAGAAAAACACGAAAGTTGAAAGAATTTGAATGAAAGAAATCGCGTCTCACATTTGATTACAGTTCGCTCTCGACTTAAAATTTTATTGGATATTATATGGAATAATATGAATTGATGATGATCACGTATTTTCCATTCTCACAGGTGTGCCAATATAGTTGGTACAAATTAATTAAACTTCGTTGAGAAGAATATTAATGGAAATTTAATAGAAATGGTATTAATAAAGACAGAGAGGAAGAGGAGGAGAGAGAGGAAGAAGGATAAAGAGAGAGAGATTGAGAAGAGTAGATGTTAACAAAAAAAAACAGAAATAGTTTTCAGTAAACATCCTTTCACCTATCATGTTTTAGTATTTTCTTCATCACCCAAAATATTAAATAAAAGTTGGTAATAAATGTGCATATTTGTGCGTTGAATATCAAAATGGTCATGAAGATCAAGTTTTCCTGACTAACCGAAAAAATATACATAGCATTTTTAAAGTACTCTAAAAAAATACCGCCTCTCTCTCGCCTCTCTCTGACTTTTTCTCAAAGTACAGGTCCTTCGCCCGAGCTGATGGCTCTCCGCCCGCCAACTGCTCTCAGTCCCGCACTCTGTCAGTTTAGGGACTTGTAAAATTTCTGACATTTTACATTTTTTCCAAGCTGGGATTTAGCCGGCATCTGTTGCTTCAACTCCCGCCAAGCGAATCTCAGGATTTCCTCACTCTAACTTTTTCTCAGAGCACAAGTCTTTCGCCCGCGCTCATGGCTCTCCGCGCGCCAACTGCTCTCAGTCCTGCACTTTTTCATTTTGGGGACTTGTAAAATTTCCGACATTTCACATATTTCTCAAGCTCGGGATTTAACCGGCATCTGTAGCCTCAACTACCGCCAAGCGATTCTCAAGATCGCCTCACTCGGACTTCTTACCAGTGAGAGCAAGTCCTTCGCGGGAGTTGATGGCTCTACGCCCGCCAAGTGGAACTCGGCCTCACTATTTCCATTCAGGGACTTAGAAAATTTTCAACAATTTACATTTTTCCCAAGCTCGGACTTTAACCGGCTTTTGTGGCTCCAACACCCGCCAAGAGGATTTTCAGATTTCCTCACTCTGTCTTTTTCCCAGAGCACAAGTCCTTCGCGGGAGTTGATGACTCTCCGCCCGCCAAGCGGAACTCGGCCTCACTATTTCCATTTGGGGACTTGTAAAATTTTCGACATTTCACATTTTTCCCAAGCTCGGACTTTAACCGGCTTCTGTTGCCACAACTCCCGCCAAGAGGATTTCAACATTTCCTCACTTTGACTTTTACCCAGCACACAAGTCCTTCGCGGGAGTTGATGGCTCTCCGCGCGCCAACTGCTCTCAGTCCCGCACTTCTCCAATTTAGGGACTTGTAAAATTTCTCACAATTTACATTTTTCCCAAGCTCGGGATTTAGCCGGCATCTGTTGCTTCAACTCCCGCCAAGCGATTCTCAAGATCGCCTCACTCTGACTTTTTCCCAAAGCACAAGTCCTTCGCGGGAGTTGATGGCTCTGCGCGCGCCAACTGCTTTCGGCCCCGCACTCTACAGATTTTAGAGTACACTGAAAAAATCCAAGTGCCGGACTTCGGGGGTTAACCGGCATCTGTTGACTCAACTCAGGCCAACGCCAGAAAAGCAGTGATTCTCCCTAGCCATCGGCTCTCGAGACCCACTACCCCCTTATATATACTTTTTCGATTTTAATCGAGCAAAACAATTATTAGTCCGTCCAATCCCCCTATTTAGAATCTGTTTGCGCCAAATGCCCGAACGCCGGACTTTTCCCAGTTTAGGGACTTGGAAAATTTCTCACATTTCACGTTTTTCCCAAGCTCGGGATTTAGCCGGCATCTGTTGCTTCAACTCATAAATCATAAATTTTCCGACACCCCTCCACACATGGGGTTGTTCAAAACATGTTTACCGGCAAACCAAACGTCGGATCGGGCTGAGATTTGGAATTTTCGCAATCGATTGAATGTAGCTTCATTTTGATACCACACACGGCCCTCTGGAAGCTTTTCCGGGGAAAATCGCAAATTTTCCGACACCCCTCTACACATTGGGTTGTTCAAAACATGTTTACCGGCAAACCAAACGTCGGATTCGGCCAGACTAAGATTTTTTCGCATTCAATTGAATGCAGCTTCATTTTGATACCAAACACGACCCTCTGAAAGCTTTTCCGAGGAAAATCATAAATTTTCCGATACCCCTCTACACATTGGGTTGTTCAAAACATGTTTACCGGCAAACCGAACGTCGTATTTGGCCAGACTAAGATTTTTTAGCATTCAATTGAATGCACCTTCATTTTGATACCACACACGGCCCTCTGAAAGCTTTTCTAGGGAAAATCATACATTTTCCGACACCCCTCAGCACGGGAGGGTGTTCAAAACCTGTTTGCCGGCAAACCAAACATCGGATTTGGCCAAACTTGGATTTTTTCGCATTCAATTGAATGTACCTTCATTTTGATACCACACACGACCCTGTCAAAACTTTTCCGGGGAAAATCATGAATTTTCCGACACCCGATCTGCAGTGGTTGGTTCAAAACATGTTTGCCGGAGAACCAGACATCGGATCGGGCTGAAATTAGAACTAGACGTCATCAATTTCGATTATCTTAAATTTGATACCCCACACGGCTGTGTAAAAACTTTTCCGAAGAAAATTCCAAATTTGGCTTCATTTTCAAGAATTGTTTTACAGAGAACCAGACATCGGATCGAGCTAAAATCCACATTTTTGGCATCAGATATTCTGTGCCTTCATTTTGATACCGCACATGGCTTCGGCAAAAGACTTTGACTTTTTTTCAAATTTTGGTTTTTTCCCCATACTAGTACCCGTCCGACAAAAAAAAATCGACAATCTTCGATCGGCGATTGCTCGAGAACCCACGATGCGATCGGGCTGATTGTTGGATTTTCTGAAAGCTAGCGATCGCGTGAGCATTTTGATGCTACTCACAATTTTCCAAAAAAAAATCCAAAGAAAATCATAAATTTTCCGAGAGGGTATTCAGGATTTTTTGGATCGAGACGAAATTAAGATTTTATGCAATCAAATGAACGTACCTTAATTTCGATACCACACACGACACTGAGAAAAATTTTCCAAAGAAAATCGCAAATTTTCCGACACCCCTATGCGCGAGGGGGTGTTCAAAACCTGTTTGTCGGGGAACTATACATTGGATATGAACGAAATAAGAATTTTATGCAATATAATTAATGTACCTACATATTGATACCACACATGACCCTGTGGAAAATTTTCCGGGGAAAATCATAAATTTTCCTACACTCCTCAGCACGGGGGGGGGGGGGGGGTGTTCAAAACATGTTTGCCGGAGAACCAAACGTCGGATCGGGCTGAGATTTGAATTTTTAGCAATCGATTGGATGTAGCTCCATTTTGATACCACACACGACCCTCTGAAAACTTTTCCGGGGAAAATTGCAAAATTTCCCCCCCCCCCTGCGCATGGGGGTGTTCAAAACATGATTGCCGGAGAACTATACATTGGATCGGGCCAAACTTGGATTTTTCTGCATTCAATTGAATGTACCTTCATTTTGATACCACACATGGCCCCGTCAAAACTTTTCCAGGGAAAATCATGACAAAAAAAAACGACAATCTTCGATCGGCGATTGCTCGAGAATCCACGATGCGATCGGGCTGATTGTTGGATTTTCTGAAAGCTAGCAATCACGTGAGTATTTTGATGTTACTCACAATCATCCAAAAAAAATTCTAAAGAAAATCACAAATTTTCCGGAAGGGTATTCAGGATTTTTTTTTAGGAGAACCAGACATTGGATCGAGACAAAATTAAAATTTTATGCAATAAAATGAACGTACCTCAATTTCGATACCACACACGACTCTGAGAAAAATTTTCCAAAGAAAATCGTAAATTTTCCGACACCCCTATGCGCGAGGGGGTGTTCACGATTTTTTTTTCTGGAGAACCACACATTGGATCGAGACAAAATAAGAAATTTTCGCAATCTGATGAATGTACCTTCATGTCGATACCTTACACGACCCTGTAAAAATTTTCCGGGGAAAATCGCAAATTTTCCGACCACCCCTCTGCACGGGGGGTTGTTCAAAACCTGTTTGTTGGAGAACCATACATTGGATCGGAACGAAATGAAAATTGTATGCAATCTAATGAATGTACCTTCATGTTGATACCTTACACGACCCTGTGGAAAATTTTCCGGGGAAAATCGTAAATTTTCCGACACCACTCTACACATGGGGTTGTTCAAAACTTGTTTGTCGGAGAACTATACATTGGATCAAAACGACATAAGAATTTTCTGCATTTTAATGAATGTACCTTCATATTGATACCACACATGACCTCGTGGAAAATTTTCCGATAAAAATCGTGAATTTTCCGACCCCCTCCTACACATGGGGTCGTTCGCGAATTTTTTTAGGGAGAACTACACATTGAATCGAAACGAAATATTTTTTTTCGCAATCTAATGAATGTACCTTCATATTGATACCACACACGACCCCGTGAAAGATTTTCCGGGGAAAATCGCAAATTTTCTGACACCCCTCTACACATGGGGTCGTTCAAAACCTGTTTGTCGGAGAACCATACATTGGATAGAGACGACATAAGAATTTTATGCAATCTAATGAATGTACCTACATATTGATACCACACATGACCCTGTGGAAAATTTTCCAAAGAAAATCGTAAATTTTCCGACCCCCTCCTACACATGGGGTCGTTCGTGAATTTTTTTAGGGAGAACCACACATTGGATCGGAACGAAATAAAAAATTTCCGCAATCTGATGAATGTACCTTAATATCGATACCACACATGACCCTGTGAAAAATTTTCCAAAGAAAATCGTAAATTTTCCGACCCCCTTCTACACATGGGGTCGTTCGCGAATTTTTTTAGGGAGAACCACACATTGGATCAGGACGAAATAAGAAATTTCCGCAATCTGATGAATGTACCTTCATATCGATACCACACATGACCCTGTGGAAAATTTTTCAAAGAAAATCGTAAATTGTTCGACCCCCCTCTACACATGGGGTCGTTCAAAACCTGTTTGTCGGAGAACTATACATTGGATCGGAACAAAATAAAAATTTTCTGCATTCTGATGAATGTACCTTCATATTGATACCACACATGACCCTGTGGAAAATTTTCCGAGGAAAATCGCAAATTCTCCGACACCCCTCTACACATGGGGTCGTTCGCGATTTTTTTTAGGGAGAACCACACATTGGATCGGGACGAAATAATTTTTTTCAGCAAGTCCTTTGCCCGAGCTAATAGCTCTCCGCCCGCCAACCGCTCTCAGTTCCGCACTTTTCCAATTTAGGGACTTGTAAAATTTCTGAGAATTTACATTTTTCCCAAGCTCGGGATTTAGCCGGCATCTGTTGCTACAACTCCCGCCAAGCGATTCTCAAGATCGCCTCAAATTGGCGTCCAATTTCCATCCAATTGAAATCAATACCATTTTTTTTCATCTCAATTCAAAAATAGTCTACTCAACTACAATTTCGAACATTCCATCGTCCACTTTGATATCAATGCTATTTCAAGCATGAGAAAAATCAAATATACTCAATAAAAATAGGTATATAAAATCCCATGCATTCACTTCTGGACCCCTATTCCTGAGATAAATGAAATGTGAGAAAATAAAAATGAGTGAGAAAACGAGTATCTCACATAAAATATGAGATGGAATATGTCATTATTATATGAGATATTTTTCTCACTGATTTTTCTCACATCTCATTTATCTCAGGAATAGGGGTCCTGGTAGTGAAGAGTGATTAAATTCCACCAACTTGATCAGTATTCTCTACACAAAATGTTGAAATCGATTATAGGTTATAAATACTTTTCAGAAATACATGATTAATCATTCCAAAATACAATGACATTTTTTTTCAAGTTCGGAAAATCATCGTCTGAGCAAATTCAATTTCCTGAGTGGATAGGAAATTAGAAAATTATCAGTTAATTAAAATCTGTAATTATATGAAGACACTTCATTTATATAATGTTGGAACAGATGTTGAATATTCTACCAAAATGTAATGAGGTTGGTAATTCCGAATCACGACCAAAACGAGCGTGGCGATATCACTAGTTATTTTACTTATAATTCCTTTTCAGATTCAGCTTTGGTTTATTTTGCAGTGTGATATTTCAGGACGAGATTTGAGTTTCGAAACGCAACTTCATAATGAAAAAGCGTTAAATTCTCAAATTCGCAGTGATACGTATAATACCAAAGTTTATACATCCGTTTATTTGGCGAACGACTTTAAAAAAAATTAAGTTCAAGTTTACATTTCGTCCTTCAACTCTTATTTTGAATGTGGATGAAACTGTGTATATTAATAGTAGGTATATATATATATATATATATATATATATATATATATATATATATATATATATATATATATATATATATATATATATATATAATATCTCATAAATTGAGAGAATGCACTTTTATCTCGCAAGCGAGGATGCAGCAACTTTGAGTTAATTAACAGCATGTTTAAAGTGAGTTTGTTAATTCATGAATCTCGTAATGAATACATTCAAAAGGAAAACATAAACAGTTTTCTTTAATCAGTGTTCAACCTGGAAGTGGATAAGTAAATAACTGAAGTTTGAAGTTTAGTAAGATATAATGAAAAACTGTATATCTACCCGTATCTTTCTGTCTTCTTCTGTCACTGTCTCTCTTTCTCCCTCCCTCTCTATTTTTCTCTCTCTCTCTCGCTCGATCCCTCTATTTTTATATCCATATTTCTTTTTTTTTTTTTATCATATCTTCATATACATTTCTCTCTCTCGCTCTCTCTCTCTCTCTCTCTCTCTCTCTCTCTCTCTCTCTGTTTCTCATAGTGGAGTAAATATACTAGTCAATTTAATAAAGAAAATGTACTTCTACAACACCACAACGTTGCCTTTAACTAATGGTTGCTTTCCTAATGGTCGTTATGCAATGCGTATATACACATATATGATACAGAAATCTTTACTGTGAGAGCCTCGGGCTCTACCCGTGCGCCTTCTTTTGCGTTTCACCGACATACGCATGCGCATATTAATTCATTAAAGCTGCTTGCACAACTTTGCACTCAATTATTAACGTGTGAATAATACATTCGAATCTCAGTTCATTCAATGTGTGTCGAATATAGAATCTCATTTCTAGCAATTCATACATGATACATATTACACAATAATTGGAAATGTCTATTTTTTAGTTTCAATTATTCTATAAACTGACCAATTCAAGGACGAACTTCAATGAATATGTGCAGATACACAGATATACTCTATGCAGGTTGAATTTAAACTTGAATATATGGGCTTATAATTACGAAATTATTTCAGGAAATATTACTGACAGCTTTATATAGGACAGTTTTACAATAGAGTTTTTGAAATTATTAAATATTACTACGCATTACTATTCCTGAAGTCTTTTCAATAATTCATTTGAAACACCTGTTCTCACCAAAATTTGTCCAAATTTGAAATGAATGCCATGGACAAAATTTCTCCAAATTCAAAATGAATGCTAAATACCTTTATGCGATACGTATGATTTTTTTTGATGGTTATTTTGTTTTAGGGGGTAATTAGTGTACACGGTGACGATAAAATGCTGAAATATTGAAGTTCAAGAGTGTCAGGAAGGAACCACTCCTGCATGCACTTACTATACTTGTATCCACTACATAAAGTCGTCTACCAACTTAATAATAGTAGAAACTTGAGTAATTGTGCGCCAACTTGCAGCAGCTTCAAACAGTGACACTCACCAGAAACATGGACCATTACAATAACACAGACCACAGCTATGTCAACGCAACAGTGATGTTCGTGGTTCAATGTTCAATGTTGGTAGATAAACTCCAACTTTCATGAATATGACAGTAGACTTACTGAGTGTTTTACGTTTGTTATTAAACTTATTGCAAGAAAAGTCAACACTTTTCTTAGGACGAGTGACACTTCAATTGCCTTGATAGTGCTTTAAATAGTGATAGATTTAAATGTCTCATATATATATATATATATATATATATATATATATATACATATATATATATATATATATATATATATATATATATATATATATATATATATATATATATATATATATATATTATAAGCGGCACTATCACGTATGTCCACGAAAACTCGAAATTAAACATATATATAGTCCTACATATAGTTTCACGTGCAACTTTAATTCGAAAGTTGTAAAAACTCAGTCGTGCAATATTAATATGTGTCGGTGGCCCCTCTGTTTCAGTAGTGTTGATCCCGATCGACCGTCTCCACTACACATGCTTGTTAAACCGATCGGGTGTGTCGACCTACGAACTATCCCATAGTGCTTTTCCTATGCCTGTTATTCAAAATGACTTTTTTTACGTTTCAGTATTTTTACCTAGGGTGTCGTAAAACATATCGCGTACACGTTTCTCTTCGTACAGGTCTGTACATATATTCATACGAACACCAATCATGAAAATTTATGTCTGACACAAAAAGTGCCGTTGTGTTTAATTATTTGTATTATTTTGACGCACTTCTCCTGTATGTTATTTTATTATAGAATGTGTAATTGGCAGTGATTAGATCGCCTTACGGCTAGCTGCCTCATCAGAGCGGTATTAGATTATCATTCATTGCCTTATATGACTAGACTGTGCATCTAATGTTTTTGATCCACTGGATTTTGATGTAAGAGAATGAGTAAGCGGACAATCTATAACATTTTCAATGATTGTTTATTGAGACTGGAAAATTCGGTTTGTCAAGAACCGGGTTTCTACCTTTCGGAATATAATTTTGATCGAAGTTTTCCATAGAAATGGTTCTTTAATGCCTTAAAATATCAGTAAAAATACTGGGGATTGATGGATTGATTCCACGCCATATTTTGAATGTTTTCGTGGAAAAGTGATTGGGGACAGAATTACGTTATCATTACCCACGACCGTATCCTTCCCACATCCAAAATACACACATATTATTTTTACACACACTACACAATACTCAAGTTCGTTGTTGTGTTTCTATGATAAGGATAATTTGGATTTGAATATCTTCATTCAATGCCATTATCATTACATTATGCGGCCAGTCATACACAGTCGAAATTCCCATGGATTAATGTCGCTATATATATATATATATATATATATATATATATATATATATATATATATATATATATATATATATATATATATATATATATATATCAATTAAACAAAATCACATTCAAAACTTCTGAATGTTTTCCATACAGACATGTCTGATTATTAATTTTTCAATCAACGAAAATTATTTCTGATTGCTATCGCTGATTAAACAAACATTTCAACCGATATGATCACTGTTTGATTTGGTGCAACTAGCATCAATAAAATCTCGATTCCCCCAGTAGACCTGACTCGTATATTGGTGCAATCAATTCTGGTGCACTTTGTCGTTGATTTGCATAATCAAACAGATGAGAGTTGAAATAATGTAATGTCAAGGATCAGTTATGATTTGATGACTACTTCCCTGGGATGGTATGGACTTGTGATGCATGATTGAAGATATGAGTAGAGGTTTTCTGATTTAATTTCATAACTAAATCCTGACATACAAATGAATTAATAATAATATAATGTGTCATTTCATTGGATAATTAAACTATGAACTGGATGATTATTATATTCGAAATCACGGAAGAGAAAGGTCTGCTATACTGAATATTAATTGTGAAGATCTTGTTAGTTGCAGGTCAAAGCTCGATATTCAACGCTTTTGAAAGAAGCGGTTGTGTTTTCAGTTATGAATCCGGAAAAGCAAGGACCCTCAAAACATAATGGATTCACATTTGAAGGTTAAATTAGTGTTTTTTATGTTGGTGGGCGAAAATGTTCCGCTTGCTTAGAAAAAATTGCTATGTGGTCACCAAATAACTTCTATTTGAGAAACGCTTGAGAAGTATAACAATGATTCCACTTGATTAGAAAATGAAATTTGAATTAGATTGAAATTGAAAAAATAGAAGAAAGTTTCTTCGTCCAAAGTGTACACGTGTATACCTCCATGAATATGGTAAAAATATTCTATTAATTCTTTTTCTTTTTCTATTTATTCTTTTTCTTTTCCTATTTTTTTTCTAATTTTCTGTTGAGCAAATCTGATTTGGTCTAACAGTTATTCTTGAAGTAGTATCCAAGAACCGGTAGTATGAACACACTTTCTACAGACACATATGAAAATTGGGCGTACGATTAAAAAAAAGTGCCAAAACTGAGAGGAAATATGCATTTCAGATTGTCTTTGTTCGCACTTTGAAATGTCCATGACTTTTTTCAAACAGTATAAAAACATTTCTCATGATTTTATTCTTTTAAAAAGTGAAAACTACACAAATTTAGCCACAACAAAAACCACGATAAAGTATAAGTGCTTTCACATGTTGTACGGTCACTCTTTAGAAATAACCTTCACATTATTAATTGGTTGAATGTACTGTAACATGCGACAGGAATAAAAATCAATCGAGTATTTCCAAGGTACGGTAGCAATAGATTCTTGAAATTACAATGAAGTAGTGCGAATGTATATTCCTGTGTAATATGTATATATAAAAAAATTCAGAAAAATGGGAGATTCTGAATCGTAATCATATATATTTGAACCGAGCAACGTTTCATCGAGAAAGATGATAGAAGATTTACTTTCATCGTATCATCTTCTTTATGGTTTGAATCCTAATACAAATTAATTAAATTCTATTTGAGAAATTTGTGATACCAGGAGATAAAGGTAAAGATCTGAATGTAAAAGTTCGAATTCACATATATTCGTATACAATGCCATGAGCAATGGCTGCGTATCTTTATATCATTCACGATTCTCATCCGTTGCCTTCAGCTAGAGCTTACAACAGGATTAGAGACTAATATACAAAGAGATTTCATCTTTTCTATTCATTTTATAATAGAGCTTCACAATTGTATATCATATAATATTGTGTTATCTCATTAAAGTATGATCTTCTTAGCTGAAAAAGATGTAAAAATGGAGTATCGTTCTCATCGAAAGAATATCCGTAATTGAATTGAACTAAGTGAAATGGTGAGCCGGATGATTGTAACCTAGAAAATTAACTATTTAGAGAGAAATTCTTTATTAAACGGTCTCTCTCTCTCTCTCTCTCTCTCCTTATCTCTCTCTCTCACTCTCACTCTTTACCCCTCCTAGTCAGTATCTGTATCCTATCTGTCACTGTTTCTATTCGTCTCCCTCTCACTCACGCACTTTCGATCGTTCTGCCACTCTCTCTGTCCCTCTCTAGTCTTCCGCTGAATCTCAATGTTTATTTTACAATTTCATATTATATATATATATATATATATATATATATATATATATATATATATATATATATATATATATATATTTATATATATATATATATGAGCAAAATGCAATTCGAAAATTATAATGGAATGGAATATTTCAATTTCAAAAACCAAATGACTACTCACTCGTATTGTGACAGAGTTTGTGATAAGAGAGAGAGGCATAGAAAAAACAGAGATGTATATAAAAAAGAGAGAAAGAGTGAAAGAGAAGGTGGAGGTACAGAAAATGAGAGAGAAAGAAATAGAGAGATTAGCGGTAGCAATGAGTGAGAGAGAGAAGGGTTAGATAAGAGGGAGGAAAGTTCATAAAACCATCAAAGAGTATAGTGCCTTTACAAGCATCAACTATTCATGTGGTTTTGTATCAAATACAATCAATGTGAAGATCTCCTTCTCCCCCCTCTCCACCCCTCCCCCCTCGGTAATACTCCTTATATATTGAAGCTTTTTACCGGCGGATGTGACGTGGCATATGGAACACCCGTGTGGCGCAAACCAGAACTAACAGTCATAAATCGCATCTAAGAAAACAATATGGTGTGTTTTTTCAAGCCGTATGAAGCAACTGATGTGCAAAACGGCGTTCTGTTGCGGCCAATGTCAAGGTAGATAGACATTTTGTTGTGGCAAGTTTCAGTCGTCAAGGTGATTAAAAGTGTTGTTATGACGGTCATTCCGACAATAAAGAATATACCACAGTTCCTGGAAAAAACATGGCGTTTATTAACCATTTCGTATCATTCGACCAGAAATAGATGTATTAAATTATTGCAAGATGTTCTATTTTAATGTTGACCATCGTCCTGCGGGGCTCATTGGAACTTTGACAGTTCGGCATGAGGGCATACAACCTGGTCTCGGTGGTTACATAATTTTAATCATATCTTATGACTCTGAAATAATTGTTATATTCAGTCGAAGTCGGTGGTTTTCGTATGTTTCTTTGTATTAGTTTGTTATTGTCATAGTATAGCAAGGTTATATGTAAGAATGGCCACCAGGCTGAATCCCGCCAATTGAAGTTCTCAATAATACAGTAATGAGAAATGTGAGTAACAATCGACAATATTAGCATTGGTGCGAAGTCGAAGTTTGAAAAAAGGTAGAGTAAAAAGACAAGAGAAAACATGTATTCATACTGACTGATACTCACTGAGATCATAAATTTATATAAAAATCATAAAAGAACTGAAAATTGTATTAACAATGGATTTATGTTCTCGATTTCAAAATATGAGAAATGTCACATTATGATAATGTCGTGTTATATGTTGAAAAATGGATATTTTTGTGAATATTTCGAGATAATTAATTGTGAATGTACCTAATTTTCTACCCACCTCGTTTGATATAGATTATTTAAATTTTGAAAAAACCTGGCACTTCCACCAAAAACCCAAAAAATATTATAATATTATATCATGATATTATATTATGAATATTATATTGAACAATGCAATATTCATATCAACACACCTATTTATTCAATTGATTTCCTTTTTTATATCCATATTTTGTAAATTACGGTATTACTTTTTCACCACAGTATGTCATTGGAATGGATTTTTACCGATTCACTTGTCATTTGATGAAAATTTGATATTCACGACACAAAAAAATATCAGCCAACAATGAATAATGAAAATTTGATAATTTTTAGTAATACGTTGTGATAAATGAATGAATTCGTGATTTGATTCAGTTCAATAAAATGTGTTGTTTTGTTGAAAATACAACCAAATTGCCTGCTGATAATGCACATATTAATAAAACGAAATTGAATAGTATAATATATTCATATTCCCATCAACCTGACTGAACGCATAAATATCCCGCTGTTGAATTCATTACAGCACAACTTTCTATAAATTCAGAATCACCTTTTCACGATGGCTTCCAATATAAATGAAGCGTTGACAACCAATCATATTTCGCGTAGACTAGCTTCCTGTATATAAAGAGCGTGTTTAGAACGTGCCTTAACACTTCAACGAGCCAAGTCTTACCTGCTCGAATTCAGAGCGAGGCAAAAGCACTCTTATACTAAGAGCTCGATATATTTAAGACGGTTTTGATTTCTGGAACAATGAACATTTCCAAAACGACGTTCGAATATTCATCGAGTTATCGACCCATCGAAATTGACGGTAGACGTCTTGAAAGGTTTGTTTACTTTTATTTAGGAGAGATGTTGTTTTTGAAATATGGTTGGAAGGAATAAATATTGACGGAGAAATAGATGCATAAACAATGTAATTTCCCGACTTTGAGGTGAAATACAACAGAATACCGTATTTTAGTCAGTTGGTGAAATGAGAGATATTGCCACATGAAGGGTTAACAAACTCATGTAGACAGGTCTGTTAGTTTGTAATATGAGAAATCGACCATGACAATAACAACTCTGAATGAGATGAAATATAAATTGAAAATATAATTTTCATTCATTTCACACATTTGAGTTCAAAATGTGATTGTATCGTCAGTATGAATATTCTGATTGGTATAGCCAGTTTTAGGAACTGTTAGGTGAAGGATTGAGCGATAGTTAGTAGATCAACTTCTTATCACCCCTGGTAACGTGTGTCATTTGTGAACCTTGACTATTAGTTAGAAAATCAATGCTCAACTAAGTGTTCTCAAAACCAGATTCAAATGAACTAATGGATGATAAATACTACAATATTTTATGACCTAGATCTATTCCCTTTTAATGATTCTCACAACTTCTCACAGTTCACCAGTTGATGCGAATTGTCTTGTCGACAACCCAAGGCGCCATGATAAACCACTGATACAGCTTTGAATATGAATATAATTGGCCCAACGATCTCACCAACAGCTAGACTTCAAGGAGATACGGATGAAAAGATATCACTATGATGAGCGAAATGAAGTTTTACCCAAGTTTCATGCGAAAAAACGCCCAAAATCATTGTAATTTCTAAAGCAGTACTTTAGGGTCTGACTGAGCTACGGAGGAAGACAGATAGGAAGGCAGATATGACTCGATTTTTTGAATATATTGTTTGAAGAAACAATCTGAGGTTACAAATTATAACTTTACAAACTAATGGATATTAGGATATTTCATAAGAGATTTATCTTGTAGTCAAGCGTGGGCTGTACATAGTTTCGAGAGACACTCTTGAATCTCTGAACAAATTCAAGAGTTCTTGTATGAGACGACTATTGCTTGGTTGTCATAGCAGCAAGAATAAGTCCTGAGGATTCGAAATTCAATCCACTTTATCGTACAAGTATAAGTAGAATATTTACCCATTACCGTACCTCACAATCATGTTCCACAAACAAGAACAAACTATTGTAGAACTATAATCTTCTCATTTTGTTCATTTTACTTCGATTGTTGGTGAAATATTAAGATCTTGAAATACCTTCTGGCAACTTGGAATAAAGTTACTTGATAGTTCGTTGTGAAAAAAAATATTACATCAATAGATTAAAGTTTGAAGTTTGATGAGCCCTGGTGGCAGCATGCAGGTAAGATATCTCGAACACTTTCCTAACAATCCTTAACTTCACATTGAATAATTAAAATCGAGTGAGTGATTATAAGTTCCGGAGCGTCATTTTACCAACTTTGATAAGTGTCATTAGCGTGGCACGTCTTCAATTTTGATCTCAATTTCAATTTTTCTGAAACAAAACCAGAGCAGCAGTACAATATTGAGGATATGGAGAATTTTAAAGAACTCAGGTAAAATCTCGACTTATTTGTATTTGATTGAATTCCATCTACTTCACATCTCAATTTTAATCTCAATTTCAATTAATTCTACAACAGAAAAAGAACAGAAATTCTCATGACAATATGAAAGTTATGGAGAATTTGAAAAGAACTCACTTGGGAATAATTTGAAATAATTTATATTTGATTGAATTCCATCCACTTCACATGGGGTTGAAAGTGTCGTTAGAAAGAAAATCGTAAATTTTCCGACACCCCTCAGCACATGGGGTTGTTCTCGATTTTTTTACTGAGAACCACACATTGGATCGAGACAAAATAAGAATTTTTAGCAATCTGATGAATGTACCTTCATGTCGATACCTCACACGACCCTGTGAAAAATTTTCCGGGGAGAATCGCAAATTTTCCTACACCCCTCAGCACATGGGGTTGTTCAAAACATGTTTTCCGGAGAACCATACATCGGAACGGGCTGAGGTTTGAATTTTCCGCAATCGATTGAATTTACCTTCATTTTGATACCACACACGACCCTCTGAAAACTTTTCCGAAGAAAATCGTGAGTTTTCCGACACCCCTCTACACATAGGGTTGTTCAAAACATGTTTACCGGCAAACCAAACGTTGGATCGGGCTGAGGTTTAAAATTTTAGAAATCGATTGAATGTAGCTTCATTTTGATACCACACACGACCCTCTGAAAGCTTTTCCAGGGAAAATCATTAATTTTCCGACACCCCTCTACACATGGGGTTGTTCAAAACATGTTTACCGGCAAACCAAACGTCGGATCGGGCTGAGATTTAAATTTTTAGCAATCGATTGAATGTAGCTTCATTTTGATACCACACACGACCCTCTGAAAGCTTTTCCAGGGAAAATCATTAATTTTCCGACACCCCTCTACACATGGGGTTGTTCAAAACATGTTTACCGGCAAACCAAACGTCGGATCGGGCTGAGATTTAAATTTTCAGCAATCGATTGAATGTAGCTTCATTTTGATACCACACACGACCATCTGAAAACTTTTCCGGGGAAAATCGCGAATTTTCCGACACCCCTCTACACATGGGGTTGTTCAAAACATGTTTACCGGCGAATCGAACGTTGGATCGAGCTGAGGTTTGAATTATCAGCAATAGATTGAATGTAGCTTCATTTTGATACCACACACGACCCTTTGAAAACTTTTCAGGGAAAATCATAAATTTTCCGACACCCCTCTACACATGGGGTTAGTTAAAACATGTTTGCCGGCAAACCGAACGTCGGATTTGGCCAGACTTAGATTTTTTCTCATTCAATTGAATGCACCCTCATTTTGATACCAAACACGGCCCTCTGGAGGATTTTCTAGGGAAAATCATAAATTTTCCGACACCCCTCTACACATGGGGTTGTTCAAAACATGTTTACCGACAAACCAGACGTCGGATCGGGCTAAGGTTTGAATTTTTAGCGATCGATTAAATGTAGCTTCATTCTGATACCACACACGACCCTCTGAAATCTTTTCCAGGGAAAATCATGAATTTTCCGACACCCCTCTACACATAGGGTTGTTCAAAACATGTTTACCGGCAAACCAAACGTCGGATCGAGCTGAGGTTCAAAATTTTAGCAATCGATTGATTGTAGCTTCATTTTGATACCACACACGACCCTCTGAAAGCTTTTCCAGGAAAATACATAAATTTTCCGACACCCCTCTACACATAGGGTTGTTCAAAACATGTTTACCGGCAAACCAAACGTCGGATCGAGCTGAGGTTCAAATGTTTAGCGATCGATCGGATGTAGCTCCATTTTAATACCACACACGACCCTCTGCAATATTTTCCGGGAAAAATCGCAAATTTTCCGACACCCCTCTACACATGGGGTTGTTCAAAACATGTTTACCGGCAATACAAACGTCGGATCGGGATGAGGTACGAGAGTTTAGCAATCGATTGAATGTGACCTCATATTGATACCACACACGACCTTTTGAAAACTTTTCCAAGGAAAATCATAAATTTTCCGACACCCCTCTACACATGTGGTTGTTCAAAACATGTTTACCGGCAAACCAAACGTCGGATCGGGCTGAGGTTCAAATTTTTCGCAATCGATTGAATGTAGCTTCATTTTGATACCACACACGACCCTCTGAAAGCTTTTCCAGGGAAAATCATAAATTTTCCGACACCCCTCTACACATTGGGTTGTTCAAAACATGTTTACCGGCAAACCAAACGTCGGATCGGGCTGAGATTTGAATTTTTCGCAATCGATTGAATGTAGCTTCATTTTGATACCACACACGACCCTCTGAAAAAATTTCCAGGGAAAATCATAAATTTTCCGACACCCCTCTACACATGAGGTTGTTCAAAACATGTTTATCGGCAAATCGAACGTCGAATCGGGCTGAGGTTTGAATTTTTCGCAATCGATTGAATGTAGCTTCATTTCATTACCACACATGACCCTCTGAAAACTTTTCCGGGGAAAATCGCAAATTTTCCGACATCCCTCTACACATGGGGTTGTTCAAAACATGTTTGCCGGCAAACCAAACGTCGGATCGGACTGAGGTTTAAATATTTAGCAATCGATTGTATGTAGCTTCATTTTAATACCACACACGACCCTCTGAAAACTTTTCCGGGGAAAATCTCAAATTTTCCGACACCCCTCTACACATGGGGTTGTTCAAAACAAGTTTTACTGGCAAACCAAACGTCGGATCGGGCTGAGGTTTGAATTATTAGCAATCTATTGAATGTAGCTTCATTTTGATACCACACACGACCCTCTGAAAACTTTTCCGGGGAAAATCGCGAATTTTCCGACACCCCTCTACACATGGGGTTGTTCAAAACAATTTTTACTGGCAAACCAAACGTCGGATCGGGCTGGGGTTTGAATTATTCGCAATCTATTGAATGTAGCTTCATTTTGATACCACACACGACCCTCTGAAAACTTTTCCGGGAAAAATCGCGAATTTTCCGACACCCCTCTACACATGGGGTTGTTCAAAACATGTTTACCGGCAAACCAAACGTCGGATCGAGCTGAGGTTTAAATGTTTAGCAATCGATTGAATGTAGCTTCATTTTGATACCACACATGACCCTCTGAAAACTTTTCCGGGAAAAATCGCAAATTTTCCGACACCCCTCTACACATGGGGTTGTTCAAAACATGTTTACCGGCAAACCAAACGTCGGATCGGGCTGAGGTTTGAATTATTAGCAATCGATTGAATGTAGCTTCATTTTAATACCACACACGACCCTCTGAAAACTTTTCCGGGAAAAATCGCAAATTTTCCGACACCCCTCTACACATGGGGTTGTTCAAAACAATTTTTACTGGCAAACCAAACGTCGGATCGGGCTGGGGTTTGAATTATTCGCAATCGATTGAATGTAGCTTCATTTTGATACCACACACGACCCTCTGAAAACTTTTCCGGGAAAAATCGCGAATTTTCCGACACCCCTCTACACATGGGGTTGTTCAAAACATGTTTACCGGCAAACCAAACGTCGGATCGAGCTGAGGTTTAAATGTTTAGCAATCGATTGAATGTAGCTTCATTTTGATACCACACACGACCCTCTGAAAACTTTTCCGGGGAAAATCGCAAATTTTCCGACACCCCTCTACACATGGGGTTGTTCAAAACATGTTTACCGGCAAACCAAACGTCGAATCGGGCTGAGGTTGAATTATTAGCAATCGATTGAATGTAGCTTCATTCTGATACCACACACGACCCTCTGAAAACTTTTCCGGGGAAAATCGCAAATTTTCCGACACCCCTCCACACATGGGGTTGTTCAAAACATGTTTACCGGCAAACCAAACATCGGATTTGGCCAAACTTAGATTTTTTCGCATTCAATTGAATGTACCTCCATGTTGATTCCACACACGGCCCTCTGAAAGCTTTTCCGGGGAAAATCATAAATTTTCCGACACCCCTCTACACATTGGGTTGTTCAAAACATGTTTATCGGCAAACCAAACGTTGGATCGGGCTGAAGTTCAAATTCTTAGCGATCGATTGAATGTAGCTTCATTTTGATAACACACACGACCTTCTGAAATCTTTTCCGGGGAAAATCGCGAATTTTCCGACACCTCTCTACACATGGGGTTGTCCAAAACATGTTTACCGGCAAACCAAACATCGGATTTGACCAAACTTAGATTTTTTCGCATTCGATTGAATGTACCTCCATCTGATACCACACACGGCCCTCTGGAAGCTTTTCCAGGGAAAATCATAAATTTTCCGACACCCCTCTACACATGGGGTTGTTCAAAACATGTTTACCGGCCAACCGAACGTCGGATCGTGCTGAGGTTTAAATTTTTCGCAATCGATTGAATGTAGCTTCATTTTGATACCACACACGACCCTCTGAAAGCTTTTCCAAGGAAAATCGCGAATTTTCCGACACCCCTCTACACATTGGGTTGTTCAAAACATGTTTATCGGCAAATCAAACGTCGGATTTTGCCAAACTTAGATTTTTTCGCATTCAATTGAATGTACCTTCATGTTGATACCATACACGGCCCTCTGAAAGCCTTTTCAGGGCAAATCATACATTTTCCAACACCCCTCTACACATTGGGTTGTTCAAAACATGTTTACCGGCAAACCAAACGTCGGATTTGGCCAGACTTACATTGTTTCGCATCCAATTGAATGCACCTTCATTTTGATACCACACACGGCCCTCTGAAAGCTTCTCCAGGGAAAATCATAAATTTTCCTACACCCCTCAGCACGGGGGGGTGTTCAAAACTTGTTTGCCGGAGAACCATACATCGGATCGGGCTATAATTAGAACTGGACGTCATCAATTTCGATTATCTTCAATTTGATTCCACACACGGCTGTGTGAAAACTTTTCCAAAGAAAATTCCAAATTTGTCTCCATTTTCAAGAATTTTTTTACAGAGAGTCAGACATCGGATCGAGCTAAAATCAACATTTTTGGCATCAGATATTCTGAACCCTCATTTTGATACCGCACACGGCTCCGGCAAAAGACTTTGACTTTTTTTCAAATTTTGTTTTTTTCCCCGTACTAGTACCCGTCCGACAAAAAAAATTGACAATCTTCGATCGGCGATTGCTCGAGAACCCACGATGCGATCGGGCTGATTGTTCGATTTTCTGAAAGCTAGCGATCACGTGAGCATTTTGATGCTACTCACAATTTTCCGAAAAAAATTCCAAAGAAAATCATAAATTTTCCGAGGAGGTATTCAAGATTTTTTTTTAGGAGAACCAGACATTGGATCGGGACGAAATTAAAATGTTATGCAATCAAATGAACGTACCTTATCTTCGATACCACACACGACTCTGAGAAAAATTTTCCAAAGAAAATCGTAAATTTTCCGACACCCCTATGCGCGAGGGGGTCTTCACGAATTTTTGTCTGGAGAACCACACATCGGATTGAGACAAAATAAGAAATTTTCGCAATCAATTGAATGTACCTTTACGTAAATACCTTACACGATTCTGTGGAAAATTTTCCGGGCAAAATCGCAAATTTTCCGACCACCCCTCTGCACGAGGGGTTGTTCAAAACCTGTTTGTTGGAGAACTATACATTGGATCGGAACTAAATAAGAATTTTATGCAATCTGATGAATGTACCTTCATGTTGATACCTCACACGACCCTGTGAAAAATTTTCCGGGGAAAATCGCAAATTTTCCGACACCCCTCAGCACATGGGGTTGTTCTCGAATTTTTTAGGGAGAACCACACATTGGATCGAGACAAACTAAAAAATTTCCGCAATCTAATGAATGTACCTTCATATCGATACCACACATGACCCTGTGGAAAATTTTCCCCGGAAAATCGCAAATTTTCCTACACCCCTCAGCACATGGGGTTGTTCGCGAATTTTTTCAGGGAGAACCACACATTGGATCGGAACAAAATATAATTGTTACGCAATTTAATGAATGTACCTTCATGTCGATACCTTACACGACCCCGTGAAAAATTTTCCGGGGAAAATCGTAAATTTTCCGACACCCCTCTACACATGGGGTTGTTCAAAATCTGTTTGTCGGAGAACTATACATTGGATTGGAACGAAATAAAAATTTTATGCAATCTGATGAATGTACCTTCATATTGATACCATACATGACCCTGTGGAAAATTTTCCAAAGAAAATCGTAAATTTTCCGACACCCCTATGCGCAAGGGGTTGTTCACGAATTTCTCAATTCATCTCAATTTCTCAATCTCAATTCTAATCTCAATTGAATTCAAAATCTACAACAAAAACAGAACAGCAGCCCTCATGACAATACGAAAGATATGAAGAATTTCAAAAAACTGAATGAGGAAAAATTTCAAATAATATATATTGGATTCAACTTCATCTATACTTCACATCTCGATCTGAACAATCAGCATGAGTTTAGTTCTTTTATTTATGTGTTACACCGCTTACTTGCCATAATATTATTACTTCTTGAAACTTCGATTACTCGTTGAACTCTTGGAAGAAGATATGTTTTAATCCATAAGACTCACTGGTACACAAGAAAAGCTGCTTTATAGATAATTATAGATTCAAGTACATTCGGAGTGATATAAAACCGATGGCCTACATTTTCATCAAAAACCATATCACAACAATAACTCAAATTACATTTCATTCCACTTATTCATTTTGACTGTTGATCTATTACTCAGATATTATTCATGCTATTTTTGTAATAATTAACAAACTCAACATATTCAAATGAATGTAAATATATATAAATATATATGAGAAATTCTGAACATGATCCTATACTGGAGAAATAAAAAATGCTTCAATCTATTTATAAAGATATCACACTCAGCATCAACATCCATCTAAAACTGCATCGTCAGTATAATGCAGTTTCCGAGATAACATCTTGGTGACGTGGTATCATGCGAACGCATCATGTAATGACGTCATCAATCACGTGGGATATTATATCACGCATGCGCAACGTCCATCAATCAGATGACTCGACATATTGGATTGTTAATTACATCTGACAAGGGGATCCCCGAAGACACTTCAATTAAGGTGATATTAATTATGATGACACTTCACCTGATGTCACGTGATTATGTTTGAGATATATACTGCTGTCAGTGAGTGTTGTTGGGTGTCTGATAATGTAACAAATTGGATTGTAACATTTGCTTATTTGTATGTTGTTTCTTCCTTAATATGAATATTATTTTTTGATCGAACTCAATTGCATCATATACACGAAGTAAATATTTGAAAAATCATAGAAAATCACTAAATGCAACTCATTTTCGTAAGTTGATTACTGTGACAACAATATAAATGGAATATATTCGAGTATTTGTTCGAGCTGTTGTGGTATCATTACAATGGTGACTTGAGTGGGATTTCCACCAGGGACGTCGTTAGGGGGTCCAAGGTGGGGCGCGCATCCCACCAATCGTCATTTGTCATTTGCATCTTCATCCTTCTACAAAAAAATATATATAGGCCTATTTATATTGACTCGTGTTGACCTACGAATAACACACGATGAAATATTTTGCTGGGGGATATCACGAAAATAACTTCGTAAATATCCTGAATGCTGACATATTGATGGAAAATAACTTCGGAAATGTCCATGATGGCTCAACTAAAACCCTCCAAACTGCTTGT
This sequence comes from Brachyptera putata, assembly GCA_907164805.1. NCBI lineage: Eukaryota > Metazoa > Arthropoda > Insecta > Plecoptera > Taeniopterygidae > Brachyptera > Brachyptera putata. Next base: position 22,335,507 of record OU015469.1, on the reverse strand, counting down.
AGATCGCCACAATCACTTGAAAAAAGGCATATTTCAAAAAATTAAATATTCTCACTGGAGTGAAAGTGTTTAATGATATATGACGTCACATCGAAGAACATCAAAATTGACATAATATTTCAAAACATCAACATAATAATGACATGATAAGTTTATCCTGAATATTCACTGTTCCTCCATTGCTATTTTAATTCACACAACTAGAGTAATGTTGGCTTTTCTTTGAATGGCAACACGCCGTTAATGTCGTTCGTTGTCTTTTCCTTTGTGACTTGTGTTTATGGGTTACCGGTTTTACACACTGACCATTCACAAGTCATAAAATCGCTATACCAACAGTTGCTAATGGTTACAGACATTATAAGATGAGGTAATGTTCAGATGTGAAACTAGTGAAGAATGCAATAAACGAAAGGTAAGGAAATGAAAAAAGTGGTGAGAATTGGAAAATAACAGATAAAAGGAGAATGGTAGAGAGAATATATATGAATAATTGAATAGTATATATATAGTCTACATTTTTTTTTTGATGTAGTAGGGTCCGGACGATTATACCCTCACACACTCAGACTTGGGTGGGAATATGACTTCTTAAGTTTGTGACGTGGTTTTGAGTGTAAGAAAATTATTGAAAAGGAATCTTGCTGTGCTGGCTTAGAGAATTAAATGCACTAATCGAATTCAATATTCATTGAGATTGTATTGCTACTTACTGCGTTAGAAAATACAATTAATCGATTCATTCAACCTGATTGTATTCACTCGAATAGTGATATACGCTTTTGAAATTCATAAATTAGGATTGAATTATACTGGAACTGTATTCTGAATTGTGATCTAATAGTTGGGTAGGTTATTTATTCAAATTTCCTTTTTGATAACATCTAAATCATGATATAGAGTTATTGTTTCCCAATTAAATGCCAATTCAATTCAGTTTAAATTGAAACTGAGAAAAATATTGTCGTTGTCGACATTTGAATGAAAATATGTATTGAAAGAATAAATCACTGAAATAATCGAACATATTCATCAAACTAGAATGAAAAATGATTGAAAAGGAACATTCTATGAAATAAAATGTATCAAAAGTCAGAGAGATGATTGGCCTACTTTTTAATGTAATAAATATGTGTCAATTTTCATATATCAATTTTGGGTTGTAATATAATGAGAGAATTGTGGACTCTTGGAAAAGTATGACTATTAAGAAGTGAAAAGAAGTACTGAGTAGTAACACTCGTCTAATTACAGTTAAATCAAGTTGATCAGATTTGTATTCTATGGAAAAATCATAGTTTCAGTTCAATCCATCCATTTTAGAACCATTCTCATTTTTACAACTGGATACCCAAGTTCATCACACAACGACATTTATGACCACCAGTTATTTCAAGTATAAACTTTATTTAACGTCTACTTTATTATCACCAACGAGTTAATCTATTTTCACTGTTTTAACCTGGTTAAAGGTAGTTTTGACGTTGTTAAAACCTTGTGTGTTTGGTAGCGTCAAGTTATAAAGATATATGCACAGTACTCATTGTTGCAATAACATACACTATTAAATGATTCTGATCCGACTGTTTGACCAACTTTTAATAAGTCGTTAAGGTATTAAAACACTCGGTTACTCTAACCAGAGATTTTAAAAGTAGTTATTTATATGTTGAAACGTTAGTTTGGTTATAACGCTCACATTTTTGATGTGTAGTTTCAATTTTTTTTATATTTGAGTGTTTGATTAAAGTAAGTAATAATAATATAGAGTGTGGCGTAGTAATACATTTAATAATGAACAATATGACATCTTACTATAGAACTTCGTGAAATTATTAATAATAGACTGAAAATATAATGGAAAATGGAATATAATAATATGGAATATTGGAAAATGGAATACTGTAATGGAATATGAAATAGAAAGAAAAATGTTTTGTGATGCTTATAGTATACATCAATATCCCTACACTTCATGAGTTTTTTTCACATGGTTAGTGAATGAAATATTATTAGACCTCTAATAGCATTGCATATTGCACCACAGTCTGTAGTGTTTCATGTGAGATACTTGTCGGTTCAAATAATCAGTATTTAACTATTCGTTCTTGAAAAGTTGATTTTAGTAATAGCAGTTATCAAGTAACTTTTATTTGTGATTATTCAAATATCTATGACTGATACTTTAAATAGGAAAAACCTACATGAGCGTGAACAGAACTAATTCGTTATTTCTAAGGTAGAAGTATAATTTCGTTTCTTAGTTATAAGTTCTTTTCATTTGTTCGTTTTATACACGAACGAATAAAGTTAATTAAATTCGTGTAATTTGAGTTGCGACTCGCAATTTATCACACTACATTAAGTATACAGAGTTGTACGTACGTTGTACGCTATGTAGTTTCAGTTTTCATCAAGACACAACTCAAATAACTGTCAAACTTGATAGTGCGTAATAACGAATTAAAATGAATACTTTTGTTCATCAAAGAAGATAACTATCCTCACTATATTTGTATGGCATGAATTATTTCAGGGTTATAAGAATTTTCAGGATGAGTTTCACGATAACAAACGTAACTACATCTTTTAAAATCGTCAACTCCTTGAAGTTGACTCTAGATTGTGAAATTAATGAACATTTCATGATTTTTTTCTTTTTTTTTAATGTTGCTTAACGATCCCCCAACAGTAGGTATACGAGGGTACGAATGGCGGATGAAATGAAACATGAAGTGATGATATATGAAAGACTGTTTACAAAAACCCATGCCTTATGCAGGACTCGAACCAGCCCAACGTCACTCATACTACCGCTAGCGATAATTCTACTGTCAATGGATAGAGACTGCTATTAATACTCAAGCTCAAGCTGTGAAAACTATCCGAGAAAAGTTCAAAATCGATTCTCTGTTCAACATTGAACACTAAACACGTATTTATCGATGAATTAGTTTATTATATAAGTACTTCTCAAAACAAATGTTAGCAACAGCTGTTTCACTTTCAAATAAGCTAGCAAAACCTGGCATTCTGATCCAACCACGTATTTCCCATAACGGTAAAGGTTAACCAACCTTGTTCTCTAATATAGGTTTATAATTACTCAAGTTTAATTAATTGGATGGAACGAAACTAAAATGGCATATGCCATTGTTGAGCACTTCGAAAAGCTTGTTAAAATGAGTATTAAAAGCTGACTCAGCTTGTTCAGGGAAATTATAAGCTTAGTTAAATACAAACGGTATCGAAGCAAATAATTTTGTCAGGGAGGCTAGTTTTGTATGGTGTATAACAGTGATTATGTCCACCTACCGATAAAACTGAATAATACAGTAATTTATTCAACGATACTCCGACCAACGGCCAACCACACGCTGGTGTGTTCCTATTTTCAAAGTTAAAATTTTCAGTTCTTTCATGATTTTTAAATAATTTTATAAATTATGAATTAATTTTCATATGCTCATCAGTACAGTTCCCATTCCCTGGTTTCTCCTCATCGAGAAATGTGCCAATTTTCCAGGTGGCCTTGATTTGCATCGAATGTAGGCATTTTTCTGTCGATTTTAGGTAATCTTCTAATTACTCTTTCGATACCGCATCGAGGATTTTGGCGTTTTTCCAATGTCGATCGGTTGACACGATCTCGAGATTTCGGCAGGCCACAAACCCGCACATCCAAACACGCAACCATCAAAATAGAATACAGAGGGATAACTTCGAATATGAATCAATAATAGTATGACAATTATTAGACGAGCTTTAGCGAGGATTCAATTTGACATACTGAAAAAAATTGGATATTTTTTTTTCATGTTTTTTTTGTCGGTTCTCCACAGGTCAAACGGCTAAAGCTATCAACTTCAACCTTTTTTTCAATATGGTTCCTCATCTAACTTAGATCTGTATAGTTTTGTGGCATTATCGGGCGGTAACTTTTTTTTTATGAATTTTGAAAAATTTCAAAAATACCCATTAGAATAACATAGCGAAAAAAAATAAAAAAATATTTTCCAAAAAAATGAAATTTTTCGTGAAGTTGAATTACATTTTGATACATATTTCTAAAAATTTTCAGCTTGATCGGGTCGACCATTTTGAAGAACAACATAAAATGTGCTAAATTGGTACCACTCGAAGCAGTTTTTACCTATTTTCACCCATACCATTACTATTCGCTCGTCTAACAACGCATATATGGCGTTTTCCTAGTAGTATTACAATTATGAGTGAAATATTTCAAAGTTAATAACTACGATTGAATTCTATATTCCTTTGGATTGGCAGAGAAAGAACAACTCCCGTGATTGGAGTATCGCTGAATAAAACCTGTGTCAACGTTTGTTCATGTTTGTATAAGTGATGATTCGCTAGGGAGCCAACGCGTGCTCAAGTACCAACTGAAGTAATTGGAACTGTAATTAATACTGTTGCTAGTGGATGTACAGAAAATGTAAATACACATTTTTGCACTCTTGAGTGTACGTTATATTAATTATCTTTACTCGGCGTTAGATAGTAAATGCAATTTCATAAGGGTTAATTCCTAACAATTGAGTAGACAATCGCATTGCATCAAGTGTTTAGGTTCAAGTACAATCTCGTAATTTGATTATAGTCGGCTATTCTTCAATAAATTGGAATGATGAATTAATTGAATCGGAGGTAATATAACATGGGTAACCAATATTAATAGAAATATAATTTTTCGAGCATTTACAACTTGATTAGTGTAGCGTCTTCTCCAAAGTAACAACGTTTTAATTTCCGATTTAGATTCTTACTTCATGAAGTATATTTACATTGACAAATATCTGGAACAAAAACAACATATTCGAATCATGAATGATGTATTATGAAAGTTACTATCAAAATGAATCAAATTTAGAAATAATAAAACGTTGATAATCATGATCCAGTAATTATGAATTATAAATGAGAGGAAAATAATTCATAAGTCGAGAGCACACATGAGGCTAACTGCCTATCATTGAGCACTGAATATATAGGTCATTTGGAATCTCTGGATTGACTGAGAGATCGACCTAACCCAATCCTTATGAAATGATCAACGTAAACAGTGATGTTTATCTCACATAACTGGGTCAAAGTTAAACAGGAACAGGTGACAAAATGTTAATGTGAATAGAATCGAACGACTCTGGTTCTGGGAATATCAGACAACAGTAAACAACCGATAAATGTCACATCAAAGAGAAGATTTTACCTTTCTGCCGTTCGAAAGTTTCAGTGAAATGTTTTAATTAGACGAGCTTCAGCGAGGATTCAATTCGACATACTGAAAAAAATTGGTGTACGTTTTTTTTTTTTTTTTTTTTCATGTTTTTTTGTCGGTTCTCCACAGGTCAAACGGCTACAGCTATCAACTTCAAACTTTTTTTCAATATAGTGCCTCATCTAACTTAGATTTGTATAGTTTTGTGGCATTATCGGGTGTAAACTTTTTTTCATGAATTTTAGAAGTTTCAAAAATACCCATTAGAATAACACAGCGGATTTTTTTATTTATTTTTCAAAAAAAAAAAAAATTGCGTGAAGTTGAATTATATTTTGATAGACATTTCTGAAATTTTTCAGCTTGATCGGGTCAGCCATTTAGAAGAAAAAACATAAAATGTGCTAAATTGCTACCACTCGAAGCAGTTTTTACCCATTTTTACCCATACTATTACTATCCGCTCGTCTAACAACGCATATATGGCGTTTTCCTAGTATTATAAAACGATAGAAAATGTATGGCTGAATCGTCTAACGATCGTCAATTAATTGGAAATTAACAAAATAAATAATGAGCTACATAATGTAGAGTGTTTCGTTTTAGTCGTCAGTCTCAATTACAGTCTGATGAAAAGAACAAGACTCGAGTAGAATCAATACTGCGATCAACTCTCGAAATTTTGCTCTTCAATTAATTTTTAATTTCAACCGATGAAATGATTGAATAAGAGGTTGTTTGAGATAGTACGGTCATATGATGCGAATGGAACAAGAAAGGAAATCAATGGAAGAATTTGAAAAACTGATGAGAAAGAGAAGAAAGGGAAAATGAGGAAATGCTAGAAGATCACGATATAGAGGGAAGGACCAGTAAAAAGGTCGGGAAGGTGAAGGAGAAAGTGGAGACGAAGACACTTCTTTTGACACAAAAGAAAAATAAGATATGCTACAAAAGACAAAACAAAAGATATGCTTCAATATCTGATAACTGCAAATGATAACCTGATCATTTATGTAATAATTTTCCCTTCAAACAATATATATAAGACAAATAAATACACGTCATGCTCAAAGTCAAATGGAACGAACAGTCCATATCACAAAGAAAACGACTTCAAGGAAATAACGTATTGTTATTGTATATAAACGTGTCTTTGAGAAGATCAAAGAATATTTACTCTCATCTAGATGGTATATATTTTGACACAATGTCCGCTTAACATCATCGAATATACTCCGTGTTCCTCATTTACGTTTCATATCATCAGAATGTATTCATTTCGGGACAAATAACATCGTTCACTTTGTGTTAAAGAGAAAATGAGAAAACGAATTGTCATTGATGTATGTACTCACAAATATGGAGAAATACTATAGACATATCAATTCTTAAATCTATTAGAAAATACTACAGTTTATATGAAATGAAATCAAAGATAGTTTCGAATATGAGGAAATTATATTTCAATAATTTTGTAGTGAATTATGTTGGATGGAAACTTATACAATCAGTCATTTGTAAAATCAGCAATATATTTGTGAAAGAGTACTACGTTGATAAAAAAAAAGCATTGAAAGAGGTTGTGAAGTGGCCTACAGTGTTTCAGATAAATCAATAGGAAATACTACTCGAAGAACAATGATGAACTCGATACCACTCAAAGTTGGAATTGATGCTCGGTGCTTGATTCGTAATAATTAGAGTGATATTATGTGATTTTCAACAAAGAATAATGAGCACTTGAACATGACATCGTACTATCACATCGTACATCGTAGTATTAAAAACATACATGAACGAGGCAGAAAGAAAATCTCCATTCAAAAAAATATCGATCCAAATTAACACAAATCAACTCTAGTTATATAAATGAAAAATTATATACCTAATAAACTTCCAAATAATATTAAAAATATTGAAAAATTTGAAATTTTTCAATACAGATTAAAATGTATTTTATTAGAGAAAGCCTATTACAATATAGAGGAATATCTTGCTGATAAAAATTTATGTTGATACAAACCTAATCAAAATCACAAATCAATCTACGAAGCGAGCAAAATATCTAATTTCATCATCTAAATTATCAATCAACAAAAAGAGTAATAACATTCAATGTATTATTGTCCATCGTCATTGTATGAAATTATCCAATATTCAATATGATACTAGTTTCGTGGGGTGAGGTATTTGGTTCATTTTAATCGTGTTTAATATATATTTATATTATTTTAATATATATTGTGTTATCGATGTTAATATTAGTTTCTTATATTGTTGTTGTATTGTAAATTGTGTATATGTAATATTTTTTTTTCCATTTGTGTATTAGTCGGAGTTTTTAGTTTCCAAACACCTTTATTTTAAGGTAATAATTTTGTAAAAAAAATTTGGAAATAAAGCTATTATTATTATTATTATTATTATTATTATAGTACCATAACGGTACTATCGTATATGCTCAAATGATGATGTATCGTATATTTCTGTATATAAGATAATATAATTATACATATGATGATTTAATCACATTTTCAAAATCAAAATGATGTTATGTCATTTAGTATTATGATGAATGATATTTCTAGTCGAAGTGATTATTTATAAAACTGGAAGTATACACCAACGCGGTTTTGGGTTAGATAATGGCATACTTCAAGCTAGATGATTAGGTATGTAATGCTCATGCATTCATGATTTTATCATGAATGAACACCACATCATGATAATATTAGCATAATATGAAAAATACAAAAGTGTGTGAGATTTTTTCTCCGATTTTATATCATCATCAATATATAGGATATTAATACGAAAAGTGAAATATGTGGAAGAAAAATTGGACCATTCTGAATTCTTATTCAGGACAAGAAATCGTCCACTTCAAGTGTGATGATCGTTTTTTGACTCATTCGGATCTCATATATCTCAGAAATAAGGATCTAGTACACCACTGGATGTATTGCGTCAGCTGATTTTATTACCAAGGATATTAACGAGTATCAAACATGTCGACGAGCCATCAACAGGGCAGTGCTAAGACCCACCGCCACATTGAGTCGCTCGCTGTAACAGGGAATTGTCATTAGCTCGGAGTAAATGTAGCAGTGTCTCATTAATTATTTAAGCTAGCCTAACTCTGCAAGAAGGAGAGGAAGATTGAGGTTCTGATGTGTCAGCGTATAGTTAGAGTACCATATTTCGTTATTTTCAGATATCGTCAGATGTATATATATATATATATATATATATATATATATATATATATATATATATATATATATATATATCCTCAATCTTCCTCTCCTTCTTTATATATATATATATATATATATATATATATATATATATATATATATATATATATATATACATATAGTTCAATCTAGCGATCAATTGAGAAACATGATATTTTTCTCAACTATCTTGACTCTAGTGTTCAATTGCTTTCTGTAATCAACAATCAATAAGTTGATAGCTCGAAATTCACAAATGAATTCATTCGTCTCTTTTCTCTACATTACTATTCATTACATGTAATATGACGTATAATTGATCTGAAATAAGTCAGATTTATATTCATATAACATGTTAACGATTCCGACTTCAGTACTATATCCACTTTTGATGGATGAGATTTATTACATAAGAAGAATTTCGTGGTAAAAGTTTGATCAACACCATAAAATGAAAATTCCCTGAAGTAGGTCAAGCTTATAAAGGTTGTATAGTCCCGAAAAAATTGCTTACCTCATCATCTATAAAAGTTTATTACTAGCAGATCGAACTTGAAAACAAACAAACAAACAAAGAGAGAGATGAGATAGCGACAAATGAATAAATTATTGGTTATTGGTATATATATAATATACCATATATCTGCGTTGTGTATTTCTGATATCATCATATATATCTCATCTACTACTTCAAAATACAGTACAATAGTTACATTCACATAAATAGAAGTGAATAAACATCATGAAAAACACTGATATTACCGTTATATTGGTGTACCTGTTCTATTTTTTCGTTAAGGATTCGAATAACACAACTAAATATTTCGAAATGTGATGAGTTGGAGCGATTTTCTCTACAATTATGGAAGAAATTACATTTATTCAGTTGGTAGAACCACCATTATCTTATTTCTATTCGGTATACACTACACATATGCAGTACTCCTATCAAAACTACTCTGTTTAATCGTAAGGTTGGTAGACAACAGTCACCTCAATTGAATTAAAGAACCTATTGTAGAGAGTTTGTATGAAATAACATTGTATAGATTTCAAAAAAAGAAAACTCAAGTGGCTTTGTCTTTTAGAATTCATACTTACCAACCTTTACAGCATTTGCATATAATATTACTACATATAGTATAGCCATAAACTAGAGAGAAAACTTTATGCTACCCGCTAGAGAAATAGAGAAGGTGAATAATAAAAATTCTCCATCTTTTTTCCATCTCAAGAGATTTTAATGAAACCGAAGGAAAAGGGATTTTTAATTAAGCTTGGAGCTCTACATGATGTAATCTTGTAAAGGGGTAAGGATATTTTTCTTGATAAAGAATGTTCAACTAGATTCTCAGGTTTCGTTTTAAATATAAATGTAGGTTTGATTCAATTCGTGGAAGTTTTTCTGTAAAACCATACAAATATAAAATTATACCATCTGTTCGTGACATCAAGTTGGAATCAAATCAAATTTGGAAATAATTTTATTTCCGAATGCATGCATAATCAAATCCTCATAACATCATTATAAAATTTTCTGGAAAATATCACCATAACAATACAATTCTTTCGGGGGATGGGAAGTATTACCATTGGATAATGCTATTTTTCAGAGTTAGAGTTACCTTCCGAAAGAAATCAAACCACACGTATTTAATATTGATTTTCAATGCTGTATTCTACCATTTCCAATATTTTCAATACCATTTTCATTTTTTTTGTCGAATCAAGTTATGAACTGTGCACGATTAGTTTTTGTTTTTGTGAGGTTTTCTTGTGTAGTTTTAGATGTAGAATTGGTTTTGAGTGTCTTTGACGTGATTCTATCAACATCGTAACGTTTAGACGTCAACATATACATTTTCAGCGACTTTCCTTTTGAAGTTTGAACATATTGTAGTTAAATTGCTCCATACCATTGATTTGTTATCCTCCATGTCGGTTAAGGAATTCATTAACTATGACTTACAAGCATGTAATTAATTATAAGCTGAGACCATTTTAGGAATTGTAGTTCAAAAATGCATTTGTCATACATATCCTCGCTTTGTATATATTTTTATAAGATAGTCATTTGTGCTACACGATCAATTTATTTGTATACTTCAGCTTGAATTACAGCGATCATATTTTTAATGACAGCTCCGATATTGAATTTAAATTCTAAATAATCATCATTTCGTGTGGTTGGTTTTGTAATAAAATTCAGTCATTTACCGTATATCCAATTCGTAATGCTTTCGTAATTTGCTTATGTAACATGGATTTATTGATACGATTGATACGATTATATTATACGACATATTTCATCATTTTATAAACTTGTTGTGAGAAACCTAACAATCAAACAGAGCTTTTCAAAAAACATGATTGACATAAGTCTGAATATGTAAAATCTAACGTTAAGTGATTCTCACTTGACTTCAGTATTTCACACGTTATGCTGAACAAAAATTGGGGCTCATTTTGGGAAACGTGGTATTCACTTGAAGCTCAGTTCGAGTGTTTCCTATAGTCCAAAATTCAAACTTGGTTACTAAAACCGTTGGAACAATTTAATCCGTACATTACAGTATTGAAACAAGAACATTTCATACCATTAAAATGGAAACTCTAGTATTATTCAATATCAACCGAAACAAAAAAAAATCAATATAAAATTATTGTATCATCAAATGATCCACAATTAAAACTTTTCTTGGCATCTTCTCAATAGAATATCTACATCACAGTTTTGCTTTAAATTTAATAAGACCGGTTGAGTTCCGAGACGAACTCAACTTTCGCTTACCCAATCACACATCGAGTCATGTTCTGTGCCTGCATTTGATCTGAATTCTGTATCGGCGTAATCTAACCATGAATGTATAATTTTGGAAATTTGTTCATCTAAACAAAAAATTGAAAAAGTATTTCACATTCCTTCTACAAGATGATTTCGTAATCATGAAAATAGGTGAACAGTGTACGAGAGAATATTATTTGCATATGTATATTGAACACATATGATTACATGATTGAAGTTGATACCTTTGTACATAATTATGTTATCAAATAAAATTACCGGTTGATCAATTTCCGGTTGATATATATATATATATATATATATATATATATATATTTTATAAAAAATTATAGAAACAGTTGGCGGATGCAGATTGCTCGTGCGCCCGCGAAGGTAAATTGACAAAGGCGAACAAATGTAAAGTCCGGCAATGAGAAATAGTTGGCGCGTGCAGATTGCTCGTGCGCCCGCGAAGGTAAATTGACAAATGCGAACAAATGTAAAGTCCGGTAGTGCGAATTTAGTTGGCGCGCGCAGATTGCTCGTGCGCGCGGGACGGTAAATTATCAAAGGCGGACAAGTGTAAAGTCCGGCAATGAGGAAGAGTTGGCGGGCGCAGATTGCTCGTGCGCGCGCGAAGGTGATTTGACAAAGGCGGACAAATATAAAGTCCGGTAATCCGAATTCAGTTGGCGGGCGCAGATTGCTCGTGCACCCGCGAAGGTGTTTCGACAAAGGCGGACAAATGTAAAGTCCGGCAATGGGAAACACTTGGCGGTTGCAGATTGCTTGTGCGCGGGCGAAGGTGATTTGGGAAAGGCGGACAAATGTAGAGTGCGGCAATGGGAAACAGTTGGCGCGTGCAGATTGCTCGTGCGCCCGCGAAGGTAAATTGACAAAGGCGGACAAATGTAAGGTGCAGCAATACGAATCCAGTTGGCGGGCGCAGATCGCTTCTGCGCGGGCGAAGTGATTGGGGAAGGCCGCACTAGTCGAGCTGGGAAACTTGTACACATGAGCAGGTGCCCGAGTCCGCGCCCGGTAGAGCAGGTTGGCGGGCGGAACAGGATCTGCGCGGGCGAAGGTGTTTTGACAAAGGCGGACAAATGTAAAGTCCGGTAATGCGAATCCAGTTGTTGTGTACAGATTGCTCGTGCGCCCGCGAAGATGATTTGACAAAGGCGGACAAATGTAAAGTCCGGCAATGCGAATACAGTTGGCGGGCGCATATTGCTCGTGCGCCCGCGAAGATGTTTTGACAAAGGCGGACAAATGTAAAGTCCGGCCACGCGAATCCAGTTGGCGGGCGCAGATTGCTTGTGCGCCCGCGAAGATGTTTTGACAAAGGCGGACCAATGTAAAGTCCGATAATGCGAATCCAGTTGCCGCGTACAGATTGCTCATGCGCCCGCGAAGGTGTTTTGACAAAGGCGGACAAATGTAAAGTCCGGCAATGCGAATTCAGTTGGCGCGTACAGATTGCTCGTGCGCGCGCGAAGATGTTTTGACAAAGGCGGACAAATGTAAAGTCCGCCTTTGCGAAAGGAGTTGGCGGGTGCAGATTGCTCGTGCGACCGCGAAGGTGACTTGGGAAAGGCTGACTAATGTGAGAGAACATGAAGTCCGGCCTTGTCAGATAAGTTCGCGCGTGCAGATTGCTTGTGCGCCCGCGAAGTTGAATTCACACACACACTACTATAACTATTCTTCTGCTCAGGGACTTGAAAGTTTTTTTTTTTTTACTTTTTTTTTTCAACTAAGCAACACACACATCATGACTATTCTTCTGCTCAGGGACTTGAAACATTTTTTTTTCACTTTTTTTTTTCTTTCAATTCAGCAACACACACATCATGACTATTCTTCTGCTTGTCGATGATTGTCGATTTATTGTTTGCACACGGGCGATAGGTCGGGGCTGGTATTGCAATACCAGGGTCAACTTTTTCGCTCATTCCGAACACGAATATTTTTTTTTCGTAAATCTTTCGCGTGTGTCTGTTCCGTCGACATGTTCTCGTATACATATGTCATATCCATCGATATCCAATGCATTATACCGGTAAAAATTGAAAATTATTGAAAATGGCAAAAATGATATGATTTTATTTTCCCACAATTTTTCGGAAGCCGTGAGTAGTATCAAAATGACGAGGCAATTAATAGCTTTCAGAACATTAAAAAATCAGCCCGATCGCATCGTGGGTTCTCCAGCAAACGTTGATCAATGATTGTCGATTAATTGTTTGCACACGGGTGATAGGTCGTGGGCTGGTAACGCAGTACCTGGGTATACTTTTCCGCCCATTTCGAACACAATTATGTTTTTTCGTCAATCTTTCGCTTTTGTATGTTTCGCCTATATTTTCTCTCAACCATCCGTCTCATCCATCGATATCCGATGCATCGAACTGATCCGAATTGACAATGATTGAAAATGGAAAAAAAATGAAAAAAGAAAAAAAAAAAAGAGAATCATTTTTTTTTGCCGAAGCCGTGTGAAGTATCAAAATGAAGGTCCAATCAATTGATTGCGAAAAAACTCTATTCTAGCTTGATCCAATGTTTGGTTCCTCGCCAAACAGGTTTTGAACAACCCCCCGCAGATCGGGTGCCGGAAAATTTATGATTTTCTTTGGAAAATTTTTGACAGAGCCGTGTATGGTATCAAAATGAAGGTACATTCAATTGATTGCGAAACATTCTAATTTCAGTCCGATCCAATGTTTGGTTCTCCGGCAAACAGTTTGTGAACAACCCCCCGCAGATCGGGTGTCGGAAAATTTACGATTTTCTTTGGAAAATTTTTGACAGAGCCGTGTGTGGTATAGAAATGAAGGTACATTCAATTGATTGCGAAAAATTTCAATTTCATCTCGATCCAATGTCTGATTCTCCGACAAAAAATTCTTGAAAACCCCCTCCCGCACAAGGGTATAGGAAAATTTACGATTTTCTTTGGTAAATGTTTGCCGAAGCCGTGTGTGGTATCAAAATGAATAAACATTCAATTGATTGCATCAAATCTTAATTTCAGCCGATTCAATGTTTCGTTGTCCGCCAAACAGGTTTTGAACAAACCCCCACTGATCGGGTGTCGGAAAATTCATGATTTTCTTTGGATAATTTTTCACAGAGTCGTGTGTGGTATCAAAATGAAGGTACATTCAATTGATTGCATAAAATGTTGATTTTAGCTATATCCAATGTTTGGTTCTCCGCCAAACCGTTTTTGAACAACCCCCTGCAGATCGGGTGTCGGAAAATTTATGATTTTCTTCGGAAAATTTTTGTCGAAGCCGTGTGTGGTATCGAAATGAAGGTCCATTCAATCGATCGCGAAAACTTTTAATTTTGGCCAAGTCCAATGTTTGATTCTCCGGCAAAAAATTCTTGAAAACCCCCTACCGCAGAGGGGTATAGGTCAATTTATGATTTTCTCTGGAACATTTTCGTTGAAGCCGTATGTGGTATCGAAATGAAGGTCCATTCAATTGATTGCGAGAGATTCTAATTTCATCCCGATCTAATGTCTGGTTCTTCGGAAAAAAATTCATGAAAACCCCCTCATGCACAAGGGTATGGGAAAATGTATGATTTTCTTCGGAAAATTGTTTTCGGAGCCATGTGTGGTATCACAATGAAGGTCCATTCAATTGATTGCGAAAAAACTCTATTTCAGCCCGATCCAATGTTTGGTTCTCCGTCAAAAAGGTTTTGAACAACTCCCCGCAGATCGGGTGTCAGAAAATTTATGATTTTCTTTGGAAAATTTTTCACAGAGTCGTGTGTGGTATCAATATGAAGGTACATTCAATTGATTGCTAACAATTCTAATTTTAGCCAAATCCAATGTTTGGTTCTCCGTCAAACAGTTTTTGAACAACATCCCCGCAGATCGGGTGTCGGAAAATTTATGATATTCTTCGGAAAATTTTTCACAGAGTTTTGTATGGTATCGAAATGAAGATACATTCAATTGATTTCGAAAAATTTTCATTTTGTCTCGATCCAATGTCTGATTCTCCGACAAAAAATTCTTGAAAACCCCCTCCCGCACAAGGGTATAGGAAAATTTATGATTTTCTTTGAGAAATTTTTGACAGAGCCGTATGTGGTATAGAAATGAAGGTACATTCAATTGATTGCGAAAGATTTCAATTTCGTCTCGATCCAATGTCTGGTTCTCCGACAAAAAATTCTTGAAAACCCCCTCCCGCACAAGGGTATAGGAAAATTTACGATTTTCTTTGGAAAATGTTTGCCGAAGCCAAGTGTGGTATCAAAATGAGAACACATTCAATTGATTCCATAAAATTTTAATTTCAGACCGATTCAATGTTTCGTTCTCCGCCAAACAGGTTTTGAACAAACCCCCACTGATCGGGTGTCGGAAAATTCATGATTCTCTCTGGATAATTTTTCACAGAGCCGTGTGTGGTATCAAAATGAAGGTACATTCAATTGATTGCAAAAAATGTTAATTTCAGCCATATCCAATGTTTGGTTCTCCGCCAAACCGTTTTTGAACAACCCCCTGCAGATCGGGTGTCGGAAAATTTATGATTTTCTTTGGAAATTTTTTGTCGAAGCCGTGTGTAGTATCAAAATGAAGGTACATTCAATTGATTGCGAAAAATTTTTATTTCAGCTAGATCCAATGTTTGGTTCTCCGTCAAACAGTTTTTGAACAACCCCCCGCAGATCGGGTGTCGGAAAATTTACGATTTTCTTTGGGAATTTTTTCACACAGCCGTGTGTGCTATCAAAATGAAGATACATTCAATTGATTGCATAAAATTCTAATTTCAGCCCGATCCAATGTTTGGTTCTCCGCCAAACAGGTTTTGAACAACCCCCCGCAGATCGGGTGTCGGAAAATTTACGATTTTCTTTGGAAAGTTTTTCACAAAGCCGTGTGTGGTATCAATATGAAGGTACATTCAATTGATTGCAAAAAATGTTAATTTTAACCCGATCCAATGTTTGGTTCTCCGCCAAACAGGTTTTGAACAACCCCCCGCAGATCGGGTGTCGGAAATTTTTTCGATTTTCTTTGAAAAATTTTTTACACAGCCGTGTGTGGTATCAAAATTAAGGTACATTCAATTGATTGCGAAAAATCTTAACTTTAGCCCGATCCAATGTTTGGTTTTCCGGCAAACCGTTTTTGAACAACATCCCGCAGATCGGGTGTCGGAAAATCTATGATTTTATTCAGAAAATTTTTCACAGAGCCGTGTGTGGTATCGAAATTAAGGTATATTCAATCGATTGCTAAAAATTCTAATGTTGGCTCGATCCAATGTTTGGTTCTCTGCCAATCGAGTTTTGAGCACCCCCTCCCGCCCAGGGGTATAGGCCAAAATATTATTTTCTTTGGAAATTTTTTATAATTTTCGGCCATACTTTTACATATAATACATATATATACATACATATAATACATACATATGATACTTCATGGAAAACTTCTGGAAGCACTATCTCTTTTTATTTTCATCATTTGTTTCAAGTTTCACATCTGAGGTACATTGTAGTTTCCTTCTTCATATCGTTATTTTATTCTAGTAGCTTTCAATATAGTTATCCTAACGACACAGCATACACAACACGTTTAACGAGTGCATTAACGACTAGGTCACAGGTTTTACGACCGATTGTCAGTGGTACCAATTTCACAAGCTGCAAGGTGTGTCTTGTGTCAACTTCACACAGCAGACAGAAGCAATTTGAAACAACACGTGATTTCTGATTGTTGTAGCTGAAAAAAGAGAAACTCGTCGTGTTATTTCTGGAGCTTACTTCGTGGGGCTTCGTTTGTGTGTTAGTATTAAAGGCGATGTTTAACTTGATTCATCAGTCGTAAGAAAAACGTCAAAGACGACAAATTGAGGAGAGTTTCAAAGGTTTTTCTGAATTAAGATGATATGGAGGATTACGTTGTGATATATTCATCATTATCAACAACATTGTCATCATCAACATATTAACTATATGAGTGAATTCCATTCCATTCCAAAAAAATCTTAATTTCATTATATATTATTTCATAATATAATATTATAATATGATATAATATATCAATTCGTTCTACATTTTCATTACAGTATTCGCGATACATGAACATAATCTATCGGTCATCATCATACCGATAAACATCGGTCATGATCATGACCGAGAAAACAAAAAAATTAATAATGATTCTTGTGAAACACTTGCTAAACTTCGAAGTTCAAGCTTTAGATTTTTGGGTCTAAACTTTAGGTTTGAACATCAGAAAAAATCAATTTGTCATATATCTTTCAAGGAGAGGCCTATAACCACATTTCCTGATGAGGTCTAATTCATTTGAGTTAATTATAACTTCTCTTTACAAGTACTACACAACTTTTAAAATACCTTCAATGTCTTAAATGGTCTGTTTCTAAGCAACCTACATATCTTTAAGCAAAAACTAGATATAAACTATATAGGATTTTAGTCTCTGTTTTATAGCTTCTAACTGGCAGCAAAAAGCTGTGCTCACTGGGCATGATGGCGACAACAGAACGTTCACAACACTACAAAAACTTGATATATATTACGTCGGTTTCACCAAGACTTGACTTTAGACGTACTTTAGAATTTAAGCGCATCCAGTTAGCGAAATATCTTCCCGCATAAGATATTTCAATATCAATTTCACTGAAACATTGATTAGTTTTTCGATATCTATTGAATTATAAAAGTATATAAACAAAATTATGTGATGTCAGGGAATATAATGTAATAATTGACATTTTCAAACTGCTAAAACGTCATTTTATAACTTCATCAAAATGGTTGTAGGCTCCTAGGTCGATTTTTTGTTTCAAGAGAGAATTTATATTCGATAGTATTGTTTTTACGTTTTCGATGGTTCGTTTGGTTAATTATTCAGAATCCATTACGGACGATGGGTTTATCATGTTCACATTTTCTATGATTATCATTATTTTTAATTATCTCTTCCGGATCACGTATTGACTATTGTATTGGAAAATTGATTACTGGAATAATTATGGACTTACAGAGATATGCATATGCCCTATTCTCATACATTGTATACAACCTATTGTATTACTATTGTATTGTATTACTATTGTAACCTATTGTATCGTATAAATTGATTACTGGAATAATTATGGACTGACAGAGATATGCATTTGCCATATTCTCATACAACCAAAATACTACTTTCAGTACACTACAACTCATTTCCTTTCTCAGTGAGTGATTATTTGTCTATTCTACCTTTTAAACTTCGTTTTATGTTCTTTGAGCATCATTCCTTTCCGTTGTAACTGTCGTAAGCGATTACTGAACCTTGCTGTGGTATCATTAATTTCCCCTTGGCGCAAAATTACCTGCGCCGTAAAACCCAAATATTCATTCATTCATTAATTTACCATTCAAGGATATTCAGGAAATTGAAAATTGTGTGATTGTTTTATATATTTGATACTCATATTCTAATGAATACCAAATAATAGAGGATTTGGCTATATTGGAACTGGCAGGAACCGATTGAAATGAGAAATCTGCCCTAAAAGAAGTGACGAAAATAACCCCTGTCTGGGTCTGATATATAAATATAAAAAAATTCTTTTTTTCAATAATAGTAAATTGAAGTTGTGGCAGTTTTAGTGAGCACTCACGAGTCACAACGTACATAAATGAAGCCCCATATTCACATTATCACCCAGAAACTTCACACACAAACCTATATTAAGACTCGAAATTGTATTTCAATCAACCACATAGAAATGATTCTCCCCTCATGCTTCACAATCCAATTCTATTCATATATTCCTCCAATCTTGATAACTTTATAATCCAACTCCATTAAATTCACCTCACTATTTACAACACAGACATTACCCCCGAGGACATTTTACCAGAGTACTCGATTACAGAACGAGTACTGAAACGTATTCAAATAAGTTCTATTTGTCTGAGTTACACTATTTTACTGTCGTATATTGTTGAAGTTGGTAATATAGAAACATGCTCGGGGGCTTCATTACAGAGTGATGAGTATTTTATTTTATATATCTCTTGTGTATCTCTTGTGATTCAAACGTATGGTTACATGATATCTATATATAGGTGGTGGGATGCATATTTTACTGTTATAAGTGTGATGTTTTGTATCCTACAAAGTGAGAAACTAATGCGCTTTCAAGTTTGAATTTATTAATAATCAGTAATGTAGCAAAACAGGAAACTAGGTCATAACACATTACAATGTGATTGGTTATTATGAATGTTGAAGGATATATTTGCCATGCTTTCTCTCTACAATGATCATTATCATATGAGAAGAGAATAGCATGTTCTCGATGCTCTTGATTGATTTGGAAAATAAATTTATGCGAGTTTTTTTTTTGTTTTAGTTCCAATTATAGGTGTCAATGATGAAGATGGGTTCACTTGTTGATGAGCAATAAATGAATGAAAATTATGCTTTGAAAAATGTGCATTTTTCTGCAGCGATAGTAAATGAATGATGCACTGATGATTATTGTTGGTTCATAAGACTCCCACACTGCTATAGGTGGTACGACGGTAATAAAAAGCGGTTAATTCATGATTTTTTTCCAATGTGCCTTCTGTGAGATTTGAACCTGGTACTGATTTTTCTCCGATGTAAAAAGCAGAGCGGTCAAGTCCGATCAGAAGCAATAGATACACCATATCAAAAATGGGTTAAAAAATTAGGAGCGAATGATATATTTTTTATTTAAGATAAGAACTAATCAATACGGATGGAAGCTATAATTTTTGTTCTGAAAAAGAAACCCGTAACTATTATCATTTTCCAAATGAGTACATATAGAAAATTAGTGAGAAAAATGTATTAAACTCAAAATCTATTTCCTTCATAAGTGAAGTTACACAATACGTTATGATGTTTCTCTTGTTATCGAATCTAAAAAATAAGTTTTTCTCCCAAAGATATATTACATTCATTTCTAATTCATTTCATAACACAATCACACACCATATTCCTATCATGTACACTACCAAGCAGCATATGTTTTACTGTATCCAAGCATATCACTACAACAACAAGTTCTCCCCAAAGTGTATTGTGCTCCCCTAGCGGTAGTTCAAGCACACACTACAGGTAGTGTGTACTGAAGCAACAGGTGGTGGCATCCATTGCAAGCCACACTCATTATACTGCGGTAATTAGCGGGTTATGGTGGAAATGGGAGAAAGGAGGGGGGTTATATATGCATGCAGTATATCGTATATTAGATACGAGCTTGGCTGATCAATTAGTATGGGTCGTGGCACGTTGATAGTTTGGGAACGAGGTGGCGTTCTGAGGTTCTAACAATTACCTCAATTTTCTCTTTCCTCAAGTTCTCTCTCTCTCACACACACACTTTCTTCATCCTCTACTTCTCTCCCTCTCACACACTTTCTTCATCCTCTACTTCTCTCTCTCTCTTCTCTCGTCTTCGCTCCCAAACACTGGATCATTGTGGAAAATCATAGCTGCAAGGGTTGTTATTATATACAGAACATTATTACCGTATCATGAGAATAGGGTTCAATCTCTCGAAAGGTTCGTTTCCATATTCATGGGTTATATAGTCCAGATGTATGAGTCGAGATGTATCCAGATTAATGAGAAAGTCCACGTTACGTGAACCCGAATTTTGAGATTAGACTTTCTTGTTGAATCAGAAATATAGAAAATTATGATTGAATGAAATGAATACTTTGTATTTATGAAAATATAGTTTCTTGTTCAAATAATAAGACGAGAGTAGTGAAGATTGCATTTCATATGCTGAAAAAAACAGGCCCTGTTGTGAGCATTTCAGATTTGAAAATGACTGATTGCTACAATTTTCCACCGAGTAATTCTGATTATGGAATAGCATTTTTGGACAAGCGTAGCGAAGATGTCATTTCATTGACCGGGATCATATTTTTACATTTTCCATGTTTTTTTATTTATTTCGAGAGGGCGGTACATTAGTCGGAAAAGTGACCATCTGAAAACTTTTTCTGAACATTGTTTTTATATCAGCATGGATTGTCCGGCAATGCGAATCCAGTTGGCAGGCGCAGATTGCTCGTGCGCCCGCGAAGGTGAATTGACCAAGGCGGACAAATGTAAAGTCCGGCAATGCGAATCCAGTTGGCGGGCGCAGATTGCTCGTGCGCCCGGCAAGGTGATTTGACAAAGCCGGACAAATGTAAAGTCCGGCAATGCGAATCCAGTTGGCGGGCGCAGATTGCTCGTGCGCCCGCGAAGGTGAATTGACAAAGGCGGACAAATGTAAAGTCCGGCAATGCGAATCCAGTTGGCCGGTACAGATTGCTCGTGCACCCGGGAAGGTGAATTCACAAAGGCGGACAAATGTAAAGTCCGGCAATGCGAATTCAGTTGGCGGGTACAGATTGCTCGTGCGCGCGCGAAGATGTTTTGACAAAGGATGTTGAGATGTTTTTCTGAACATTGTTTTTATATCAGCATGGATTGAGATGGTATTTGAGTCAAATCGTTTCAGCACGAAAATGATTTAGAAAGTTTGAAAAGCTCCATGAAAATGAAAGCCTCCTCCAAAACAGGTTTCATCTCTTCATTTTATTTAAACATGAAACGTGAGGGTTTAATCGAATTTATATTATATTTCCATGTCATTTCCTACGAGTTGGTTTATTACACGTCTTTTGCTGCTATAATTGATATTCAAATACATTACAAAAAGTAACAAACATAAGTTTCTTCAGGTTACGAAACAAAATGAAAGATAAAGAATTTCACTGAATCTGAGAATTATCTTCAAATACAAAAGTCTTCGTTGAAAAAGTCTTGGCTCACAATTCTGGTTAGCAGCACTGAAATTAACTCTCAGCAAGTAATAAAAGAAAAACTTTGACCTGAATAAATCCTTTCATTTTAGAAATGTTAACTAGCTTTCTGATTGCATCCACAATGCGCTTATACTTCTCTTGCAGTTCACAGAGTGCATCTTAATTCCTTGTACTTAATGTGATATGCAAATAACATTTTCTCTTAATACTCTTAGAACATGGTCTGAAGTAAGCTTCGAGACAATGAGAGACTTAATACGATATGGCCTCGACTAGTCGACGTGTCTAATGATAAGTATTGCAGCTTACATCACACCAGTTGAAGTGATTAGTACTTGTGAGAAACATGGTGATTCCTAACTGGAGCATATGCACTTTTTTAAATACAAATAAGTCTTAGATATATTTTGAAGAGATGTGAAAGGTTTCGAATTAAATTTGAAGTATAATTTCTGAATTTTTGATCGTTTTGTTTTATCTATTTTTGTGTGTGTGATAGTTCACAAATTTTGAATCTAGGCGTAGTTGCGGTACCTTGTTATAAGACAAGTGTACATTATCCCTTTTCAAAGAATACGTCATTAACTTCTGAATAGACAAACTTTCGTTGCGTTTTCTATAACTTTTCTGTTTGTTTCCAAAATAATGTCAGGATTTAATATAGTCTTAAAAGACACATTAAAAAAATATCTACATTTTTGACGAGAGTTATATAGTAGCTTATTTGACTCTTTCGTATTCCTCTTTTTCATCTCTATTACTAACAAACAACATGATGATTTGTCTGAAATGAATCACTTCAAATCCACTATTTCACATAACTTACCTCACCTCAAGACAACCGAAATCTGTACTTTCTCTCAAACCTCACATTAACGTCTGTCTGTCGAGATTGACATGAAAAGTGAGGCAATTTCAAAAGAAATACGAGCCACCTGGCGTCGACCAATGTAAACGTTTTACAACAATGGCCGCTCATAACAATGTAACGACCACACACAAATTGCTAACGTTCCAAACGTGATTGCTACAATCTTCAAAACTAAACGGCAAACATATTTTATACTCGAGGAAAAAACTCGGAACACCATATCGTTACATTGGTTTCAGTTAGCTACGGGGGTTCGGAGTTGAAAAATTATCGCTAAATAGGATTGTAATCTTGAAGACAAAACGGGAATGACTATTCTCACATTTAGACAGAAAATTGCTCGGAATAAATGTTCGTCATAGATGCTGTTGATTTCGGATGCCGCTGAAAAGTTGTATGAAAGCGATTTGCGAACAATTCCGAGTTATCGTCAGCCATCTTTCGTGGAAAAGTGGTGTAATTTTCATCTCAGATTTCACGTGGGATGTTTAGGATATATCTAGAAGTCTCCTGTTACTATCTGTATAGAGAAATATACCCAGCAATCAAAATCCTAGAAAATAGGAAAGTTAAATGAAGATTTTCGGAATCATTAAAAGTGAATTGTTTTATGCGAAATATTATAATTTCTAGGAAAGCGTGGTTTATGCGTTGCACGTTGGGTGAATAATTAATATGAAATGTTCGGAAGCTATGTACACACATTGATTTTCAAACTATCAAGCGATGTGGTTCTTATAGAGCAATAATTGATTAAACAATCTGTAATCTTTCAAGCTCTAATTGGTTTTACTTGTTGATCTCCTTCATAGTGTTATATTTTCACTTGAAAAAATATTTTCGAATTGTTTCGTCGTGCACTTGAATCTGTGTACTTGAATTCTTCAAAAATTTGATGTATTCGAACAATTGTTTTCATACTTTCTTCTGGGGTGGTAAGATCGCCCTTGTAGTGCCCCGTCCAAACGATCCTACTCTCATCCTTAGCCTCAATAGGGGAACAATGGTTTTGTGTCAAGTTTCGATGTTATATATATAAAAAAAAAACTTCCTCTCCCCTGGATTATTCTCATCTAATTTTCAATCTACTATAACTACAAATATACCACAACATATTCAGTACATTCACCAAACCCTAACAATCTCAAAAGGTTAGCTTACATAAGGGTAGTGTTATTCACAAGAAAACGCATGCAATCGTAATGGCTGCGCACTATTACGCATGTAACGCGATGCGTAATGAAATATTCAGACGCATACTGCGTCGATTGTGCGAGCTTCAGTGGCTGTGGCAGGGTGAGGGATGGAGGGCGGGCATTATAAAGAAGATGGACCAAAGACAGAGAGAGTTTAGATGAAAATGATTTGGTGGTGGAAACTAAAGGGGATGAACAATAACAAGTCTGATAAACTGTGTTTTTGTGATTTGATTTTTTTGTTTTAGAAATGGTTAAAGTAATTCACATTATGTGTGTTTCACAATTGTTTCCAAGAAATATGATGTTCGTTTACCAATATGAAGAACACAAATACCACCGTGATTTGTATATTTATGTAGCTTTGTAAATTCAATGATTTTTAGGACTATATTCATAATTAGAATTATAAATACAAAAACATCTTCCATGAGTGTTACTGTTTGAAGTATCTCTAAATTACAATTATCAAGTTGGTAGGTGACTTCAACTTTCGTGGACACAAGTTTAGTAATTTTCAAGAATGTGCGACTGCATTTCTCCATTCTATGACCTATTGTTCGGTTAAAATAGAATAAAAGATAATTTCCCAAGTATATATTATACTTTATATGAAGACGATACGTCAATGATTATTCCAACAATGAATCAATTTCATTGAAGTGACCTGTTTCAAAATACACTGAATTAATTATTTCATCAACATTTTAATGCGAGGTTATTTCATAATTAGTATTGCATGTACGGAAAATTCCATTTGCTTTCCATTTCACACTTCGTTGTATTCGAGTCTATAACAGGTGACTCTTGAAATACAATTGAATTTAGTATTTTCTTTGATCTTTTATAACTATTTGACATCATTACATAACGCAGTAGTTACAGCTACTCTGTAACTTTGTTCGGCATTTCGTTCGTGAACCTTTCATCAAAAATAAATGGGGAAATCAAAGACATTATTTTTTGACTATACAAGAAAACTCAAAGAAATACTTCACCTTGTTAGTTAATTGAAATATACGTCGTTTTAACCATTTCTGTTCGCCCGATCGACCGTCTCTATTATCAACTTTATTTAACGATCGCCAATCTCGATCATTCTTATGAACTACAAAAGAAAAGAGCTGTTCTTGCCAAATTCAAAATGAACCTTAAGAGCACACTAGAGGTGATTGAAAGACATATCTGTTTTTCGGTTATAACGTTTGAAAATAATATGTCAAAATTATAATAAAATATGAGCACAGATCCATTCATTTACTGGAAGATGAACGTATAACTTATTAAAGAACTTATATTCAACTTTATTCAACTTGAACCCTACAATTTTTGATGAAATGAGGCTCATACTATCTCATCTGTATTAGCCAGTAGAAATAACAACGCAATGCTCTCCTGAATTCATAAATGACCAACGAATAAATTTATCAAAAAACAATAAAATTGTTGTAATTAACGCGGAACTTTCCTAGCACTTCTCATGAACTATTCACTTCACCACTAATAATTTCATCCACTAGTTACTGCCTTCTGGTTACCTCCTAATTACCTTTTGGTTAGTTATCTGTCAGTTATTGCAGTGTACTTGTCAAAATAAATTGAGTGAATCAAATGCATTTAATTGGAAATACCAGACACCATGATGACAATTGTAATTAATTTAATTTTGAAATTATTGGAGAGATATTAAGTTACAGTAACTGTCAAGAAATATGATATATCACATCCCACTCACAAGTCACCAAAAAAAGTATGATATTTCTATAAATCATGATAATAATATTGTTTATTTTGTAATTCAACTACAATTCAATTTCAATTCCATCCTAATCCAAATTGACTCGCATATGCTCTTAAAGAAAAACATAAAAAAAAATCTTCACAACAAAGATAATAAGAAAATGTGTTCCTCAGATTTCGAGTAACGCAAAGCAAGGTCTCGCGAAGCGAACTGTGCTTCTATATATAAATAAAGGGGGTAGTTGGGGGGGGGGGGGGGTTGGGGTGGAAGGTGGGCCAGGGATGTAATCACGATAATGTAAAAGACAATGTATATGTGGAGGCAGCATCTGGGATAGCAGTGGCTTTATATTGTGTTTATACGAGAGAGATGTAGAGTTATTGTATTGAGTTTCGCTAACGTTCCATAGACCGTACAATTACGGGTCGTACATGTCAGTACATGGTAGTTATGTTCCTATTGTCAATATTGGTGAAACTTTTTTCTGTACTTTTAATACTGAGGAAATTTCCACAATTGAGGTCGAAAACTAGAGGAATGACAATGTTGAAATAAATATTTTGATACAGCTGGAGAGATTCTATCAGAACTTTGCATTAATATGTATAGAATATCGTTGGCTTTAGTACAAGTACAAATTTGTTCCATGACATACACTTTTTATGAGCTAGCATTATCATGACATTCAGAATGTGGTCTTCTATTAATCTCAGAAGTGGTTTGATCTTCTTTATAACTTTATATTCCTTTCGATGAATTTAGTGGAAGTTCAAATTCGTTCCATCAAACGTTTTCTTCAATATCTCAGAATATTCAGAATTCAGCGGATTTTCTCAATGATGATAAGTTTGTACTTTTACTATACCAGTTCACTCTTAATACCTCACGACTGTTTTTTATTTAAATAATTATCAGGTTTTCCATATTGTTATCCCAATTTTTTTCTACATGATGTCTCCATCATAAATTATATGCTTTTCTTCAGTATGACAAAATATTGAACTTAGCACAATATTGTCTGTAGGAACAACAATGCAACAACGAAAATATAATACAATGCAATATTATGAAGTGTCCAGTTTCGTTGTGACACAATATGAATATAATTTTCCCAGATTTAAAATAGGTTATTTGTAAATTTAGTGCTCAAACATTTCACATTGTAATGGTTCAATGTGCTCTAACAATCCAACTTTGAACTAGATAAAACCAATATTAATATTGTGTTAGGTATCAGCTTATAAATGTGGCAGAGGAGTGAATTATTCATATTGTAGGGTTTTATCAATAATTCATTGATATTTCATGTAAATGTACACACATTTTATAATTGAAACCACGAGAACTAAAAGCATGTTGGTGAAATATAGTTATGAATATCATATCATATATAACTAGGAATGAGTAGACTAGAAATTATCATCTCAATTTCAATAATTCTAATCAATGTTTCTGTTGTCCTGAGACTACGAAAGATGACGTGGGCATTACCGATTCTGTACAGAAACATACACAGAATCGAGTAGTGTATACGTCACGACTCAGAAAAAGCCTGGGTCCCAGAAGACAAATGAATAAATTATAGTTTCTGAAATCGATATGATTTCTAGTTATTTTTAATACCAGGGAAATGAATATCGTCATTATTCGTTAAAATCTATTATCAGGGTCCTTTAACAATGTCCTTTAAAGATTGATCGTAATTATGGGTAATGGAACCGTTTCATAATTTGCATAACTTTGTTCGTTTTGAAAGTTTATAAAAAGTGTATTCTTATGGCACGGTTGGAGATTATAATTAATGTACAGAGATCACATTTTCTTCAGTGATACTATACATTTTCTTTCACACCGATGTTGCAAAGTCAAGGTTACCATACTTGATGAAAACAAATAGCATAGGTAACCTTGGTGATAAAAACACTTCACTGCCAGAGAGTTATTCCCATGTCTTCTAAGCTCACAACAATTGTTTTTCCAAATGATTTATCGAATTCACAACCAACTTCCTGTCACAAAATCTCTTTATTATCAAAATATAATTGAGAGAATATAAATTATATTGAAGAATAAGTTTTTTTTTAAATATGATCATCTTTTTAATTGACATTGACTGAGAGACTTTAATTTTTCTTCAATACGATTCTTCACCGAATATTACTCAGGTTTTTATATAATCTCATCAGATAAATCAAGATCGAACATAAAGATATTGAACAGAAAATGTTTTTCGAGGATAATAAGACTATTAAAAGTAGTGGCAACCTCTATCTGGTGTAATTCTAGAATATTCTCAACGATAAATCTGTTTGTTTTTCTTCTTATTTTTTCCGAAAATAGAAAAATAATAATGTCCTTGTCGATGATACTGATAAAGCATGTCTAGACTTATCGACAAGCATCAGTAATATATTACTTCCATGTCCGGGTATCGAACTACGACTGTCTGCCTAACTTTTCCAAGTATCTTGTATTCAGTGGAAAAGAATCAGTTTATTCAATATAAAGGGAAATGTATTCATGAAACGATTATGTAATCATTAAGAGCCGGTTGTGCCAAGTGATGATTAGCGAATTAAGCAAAAATTAGTAAATTAACTTGTTATTACCCTTGGATACATATGCTATTTTTGTACCTTAACTGATGATTAACTGAGTAATATTCAATTATCAGTTGGTACAATCGGCTCTACGTATTGTAGCTAATTGGTCCATAAATAATCTGATGAATCGAATAAGATAAATCAGGTATAGTTCACATAAGTTGGGTAATTTATGGGTGATTATGTAAAGAAGATATTGAAACAGACAAAGACGACAGCCCTTTTCATGTTGTGAAGTGTTTGTAATCAGATTCACTTCTTATGAACGATAGATTTTCACACATTGCTCATTAGGTGAAATACACTTTCTCTAATTGTTTTCTCCAATCACAACTTCAGGATCAGTTCGTTGGCCTCCAACTTTTCCGTCGTTGAGGTATAATTTGACAAACATGTTTTCTACATTAAGCCGAAGTCGAAGAATTCACAGAACTTGAATGGGTTTTAGATCAGTTTCAATTCGGATTCAAAAAAGAATATATATTATTGGAAGTTTCAACACGTTTCATGAAGTGAACACATTTTAATTTCAATTTTCCATATTTTCTTTTTCATTTTACTTCATTTTCCACGTTCACTCTCCCCCTTTTCCACTCGTTTTCATTCATTTTCATTCATTTTCATTCGTTTTCATTCATTTTCATTCATTTTCATTCATTTTCATTGATTTTCATTCACTTTCATTTTCATTTTCATCCATTTTTATTCATTTTCATTCATTTCATTCATTTTTATTCATTTTCATTAGTTTTCATTCATTTTCATTCATTTTCATTTTCATTCATTTTCATTTTCATAGTTTAGTTTAGGTTAGTTTGGATAGGTTCGGTTGATATAGTTGGGGTGGGTTGGGTTGATTAAGGATAATTCAGAGAGCGCTCAACAACAACAACGACAACAACGTTCATATGTTGTGAAATACACTGTCGGCCGGTGAATAAAACCTGCCCCTTCAAGCACCATCTAGAGAATAGTACAATGACTGACTTCAATGGCGAATTTTCATGATAAGGTTTCACCAAAAAGAAATAAATGGTAGTGTTCTATAATGTCTAGGTGTAGTGACGTCATTACGGTCATCATGGTAGCAATATACGGGACGTTATTGCATTTCTGTGACGTCACTTATCGGATAAAGATCATGGTGGATGTGGCGTAGAAAAACAACAGCCGTTTCAGTTAATTATAGGAGATCAGGTTTTCAGCGCGTTGGGAAATCCGGAAAAGAAACTGAATTATTTTTGCGTCTGAGAAGAGGAAATGATAGGAATTGGAAGAACTAATACGATTAAAGAAAATTGGAAAGTGAGGATAAAAGTTGAAGGACTGTGAGAGTTGGTCAAAATCTGATAAAATCTAGTACTTTGTAAGTGAATACTAACTCTTAAATTATTGATTGAACTATGATTGTTTTTAGATTCTGAAATGAGGAGTATAGGACTTTCAATTTAATTGCAAGAATATGAAAGATGTTCTTCTTCCTATACACAGTGTTCAAATCTCTCAGACGCCAAACGGTAGTCCATTTTATAAGCTTTCCACTCAATTCTTAAAGGCCTCCGATTTATTCAAAATTATCATGTTACATGCTCATGCTTTGATGCTCATGACGTATTGAAACTTCCAATAATATATATATTTTTTCAAATCTGAATTAAAACTAATCTAAAACCCATGTCCGGAATAGAATCGGGTCATAGATGACAAATTAATTAATCCTAATTCCTGAGACTGATTTAATGATTTGTAATTAACTCTGAAGTTAGGGAGATAAATATCATCATAATTTGTTGAAATCCAGTTTCAGAGTTGCGCTGTTATTTTGATCAAAATTTGAATAGTGGACTTATATACGATGAGAATTTTCAATTGTTTAAAGTTAGATTCTTTCAAAGGATTTAATGACGAAAATGCCTGTTTACTCTGTTCCTTGCTCGTATAAATACAGTGGTAGGTCTATCGGTGTGTGCTCCGCAACAGATGTGCTTGTCCACATAAATGTAAGAGATGTACCCTTAAAAATGTCGATAAGGAAAAACTCTACATAGGCGAAAAAGAAGAGAAACAATTCAATGGCGATAAAAAACAGAGTTTATTTTGGTCTAAATCTACGTGCTTTTTATTAAAAACGAGGACCTGAACGAAACCACACCTTCTCTTACTGAAATACGCCGAATGATGAAAAGTAGCTAACGTTGCATTTCTGTATAGGCTATCAGAATATAGGAAATCGGAAAATGCTCCGAATATGCAAATTGGTTTCCTTCATTCCCTTTTCCTCCCATTTTTATTAAAATTATTTTTAGATACATTCCATTTTTTTATTTTCATTTCTTTTGTATTTTCCATCAAAGCAAACACTCGCACGTTTCAATTATATATAATTAAACATTATACATAGATAAAGTTATACATAATTGAAACAGAAATGAAAAAATTGATACTGAAAAAAAAATCCTGTGCGATTTTGATCATGACGCCAGTCTCTGATTGAAGTACGTTGACTTATTAGCGGAGAGAGTTTAGAATTCGGAGAATTATAATTAACATCGCTTCAATTAAAATCGGATGAAAATTACAAACTGTGAATTGATGCGAAAGAAGAAATGAAATGGCAAGTATTAAATTAAAAGGTTGGTTAGATTTATGCGCAACGCACTCCTTTGACTTCAGGAGTTAACGAACCTTTTACAATTAAATTCAATAAACGTTTTCCTAGTAACCATTTAGATGGGAGCTCAATTATGATTGAACAGTTTTTCATCAGTTTATCTCGCATCGAGAACACGGGAAATGTGTCTGAAGATTGAAAATTTGCAGACTTGATATTTTCCCATTTTTAGTTTTTCGAAATGTATATTCAATAATTCCATTTTATTTCATTTTTTAATCAATTTTTATGGAATTGTTCTATTTATTTATTCTATTTATTTATTTTATTCACTCATGGAATGGTTTATATTTCTTGGACAATACCAAAAAATTACATATTTCAACATTTTTCATGTTGAGATACATCGTTTGGGTGTTCATGATTCGTGTTCTAAAGACAGAACTTTGAATTAATGGCCCTATATTATATATCTCTCTACATATTCGGAATTGAAACTTGTTACAATATCTTTAAGCACATCATTTTCAGAAGTACCAAGGAAAGATGAGATGGACGTTAACTAATGGACGGGTTCATAATTTCCCAAATATAAACTCATAACTATTGACAATAGTGACTTAAATCAACACTTATATGTGATAATGTATTGATGAATGTACTATTACCAATCGGAATTATTATTAATAATCTTCAAGTATTTCTGGATCGTGATAGGAAGTAGAATAATGAACAGCCAGCCTACTAGGTTTGTGATAAATTGATAATCAATGAAACTTGAATCGGTATCAGCAATATAAATAATTGAGTAAATATTTCTTGAAACTTGTGAAACTTCCAACAAGTTAACGAGCTATCAGGCAACCAACTTCCGTGTAGTTGGCCCATCACATTATCATAGAATAATATTTTCATATAATGATACGTAGGAGCTCAATTCATGAACGTCAAAAACAATAAAATAAAATATAAAACAAAAATAAAGTCGAAAACAATAACAACAATAAATCATTTTAAATATATATTTCGAAAAGAATATGTGCACACTTTATATCTTCCGGTTATCTCAACTCTCAAGTTAGTCTATAACCCACTCCATCAACTTGGTAACAACAACACTCACAGACTGTTTATACGAACATATCCCTGTCAACAAGTTACACGTAGCACATTCAGAAAATGGATGTATCTATTGAAAACGAATGATTTTGTTACGCTCTCTTTTTTGGCAACGTCATTCCGATACTACACCGAATATAAAAGAGTTTCTCGCCCTTTACTCATATATAGCAGTATTGATTTCTTTTGTCGAAACTAAAAATAGTGCGCATTAGAGTTTGGCAACACGTTTTTTTATCAACCTTGCCAATGAACTATAATCTACTACTTGTTGCGTAGAAGTACTTCACTTGGTAAACCGATCGACCGTTTCTACTATAGATTAACACTGACGTTAGGTTGTGTCGGTACACCAAACCTTGTAGAAGAAAGTGTTAGAAAGAAAGTACGAAGCTATCAACCTGCCGGAAGAAATTACGGGTGTAATCTTTCAAACACTTTGATACTTGTATTTTCGTGAATGACCAATTGTTAAGCTTCTTACATAAGTGTTGGAATCACGTCGTCGTATCAGATTGACTGAGTGGTGGGTAGATAATTTTTCTGTAATTCCCTTTAATACTAATATGTTATCAATATACATTTATACATTATTTTACGTGTTAATTCCATAAGTGGTACATTAGGGCATGTTTCTAATATGTAGGCTTTATTCGCATTGAACGTTCACAGTACTGACACAGTTGAGGCTGTCGATTTTTTTTCTGTTCGTCTTGTACGATAGATTGTGAGGATTATTACAAAAAATATACAAATATAACAGTCGCGTTAATAATAATATATATATATATATATATATATATATATATTTATTCAAGGAACAGTTTACTTTTATAGAATACGTCAGTTGGATTTTTTTTTTCTAATAACTTCGAAACTTGATACAAAATCATTGTTCCCCAATTGAAGCTAAGGATGAAAGTAGGATCGTTTGAACGGGGCACCACAAGGGCGATCTTACCACCCGAAAAGATTTGATGATATTTATGAATGACATTATTAAAAAAGCACATGTATGATCATGCAATATACCATGTACGAGGTACATGGGACTCTCGGCTGGTAAGCTCATTATGCCTCTAGCCATACGGGGTAAGTGGATGCATAGATGGTAATGAGATAGAGGTACGTGAAATGTATTCGAAAAGACTACACTTCAGTGACTTCACATACTCCTCTACCTTTACCGTCTATGCATTCACCTACCTATGGCTAGAGCGAGAATGAGCTTGCTTAACAGCGATCCGTGTAATTCGTACA
Source organism: Brachyptera putata (assembly GCA_907164805.1). Lineage (NCBI taxonomy): Eukaryota > Metazoa > Arthropoda > Insecta > Plecoptera > Taeniopterygidae > Brachyptera > Brachyptera putata. The sequence goes on along the minus strand of OU015469.1, from coordinate 22,301,983 downwards.
ATATATTATGTGATAATACATGTGATTAATGCAAATGTAATCTTATATATAAAAAGCTTGTGTCACATGTTAGAGGATGAACTCCTCCGAAACGGCTCGACCGAGTGTCGTGAAATTCCTCACGCACATCCGATAGGGGTGGTAGATGGTCCTGAAGTATACGAGATCTTCCGCCAAGCTTTCTCCTATGAGCAATATCCAAAAATTGGTACTTCAAGGACAACACTAGTAATGAAGTTGTTCCATGACATTGACGGCGTACACAAGTTCTGCTGCGCTTGACAACATTTTTTGCGGTACACGCTTGATATCGCCTAATCCGCCTTCCAGCACCTTATTTGTACATTAACAACCAACATTCACTACAAATCACTTCGATGGCAGAACAACGCAATTGGGTGAACACAAGGCTGTGTAACTGAAGATTTCTTGGAATGCTGTATTTGTAGAACGAAAAAAAAATCTATTACTATACATGTAGCTGAACAAAATCTTCGACGTATATTTTCAACGAATACTCGAATTCATTTCCTGATATATAAGGAGATATTCAAATACAATATTCTAAAAATCTCATCATTTTTTTCAGCTTGAAAATATCGAAATCTTGATATACCATCATTATTTTCGCATTTTGTCCGACTTTTGGAAAACTGGTCCAAAATGTCACAATTCGAAAAAATCACCGGCAAATGCACCCCGACATTGCCACCAGCGAAGTTTCGCCCAATTGGCTAAGGATGAATTAGTATAACCATTCAGAAGCTGCACCCCTTGGTTATTTCAAGACTTCGAGGCGTTCTTGTCACCAGTAAATAGATACTATATTATTATAATTCACGCGTAATTATGTCAAAAGACCAACATTCAATCTGCTATATCAGTGACGTAAACCAAGGAAGGAGGACACTCCACAAAGACATTTTGAATTGGACCCCGAGTTCAAGTATACAATCAGAAGTCGGCCGAAGCAAAGGATATCTTGCTCGAAGTTGACTGGAATTCAGTGAATAGAGTAAACGTGGCCGTTGAAATGGTCAAAAGACAGTATTCTATATGGAGGACTTGCTTCACATCATCAAAGAACCCGCTGTTATTATGCTATTTAGGAAGTCTCAGCTTGGAAATCGAAAGAAACTCTTAGAAAATCAACCACATCTTCATGTGAAATGTTACAAGTATCAGAGGTATTAGATACTGGGTTGTTCCGTCGCGTCGTGTGAGTTGAATTGTAACTCGACGTTTCGATCTCCATTTTGAGACCTTTCTTAAGATATAGTCTGGTTCAGAAGAAAGCCACTTAGTCACTCACTTTCTTCTGAGACGATTCTTTCTTCTGAACCAGACTACATCTTGAGAAAGGTCTCAACATGGAGACCGAAACGTTGAGTAATAATTCAACTCAAACGACGCGACGGAACAAATCAGTATATAATACCTCATATTCGGGTCGCGAAAGCCTCAAACAACACGTTACAAGTATTACTTTAAGTATTGTAATATATAGATGTAAAGATGATAATTTATTCTATTGACTGTACAAGAAGAATTCATTTGTTTGTTTGTGTTATTATTGATTGTATAATAACACAGAATAACACAGTTTATATAATGGGAATGAGAACGGACAAACCATTATGTACACAATCAGTATAAATCTGTATCAACCAATGAATATTGTGATGCTATTTTATGGTTTAATAAATTGTATTAAACTAATAATTAACAACGATAACGATCAAATTGTTGGAAGCAAATATTAGAATTCATTCAGTACTCACCTAACATATGAATCGAGAAAACCAATGTGTTGATCGATAGGTACCAATCTGAAAAATAATTCACAGTTAATATTCAGAATTTTTACTATCGGAGAAAACATACAAATGTAAAAACATATTTTAATGTAAAACAACGGGCCTCAATCCATACGAATTTGTGGTTTATTCATAGGTTTAAATGAAACACACATCCATTCCTAATCCCTCCGGCATTAATTGTGTTCACATCGGATGTAAGGGAATACGAGTCTGAAATAATTACTTACAAGTATTCATGTTTATATAATGGAGTAGAATGAATGAAATACCCAACACTTCCTCTCTCTCTCTCTCTCTCTCTCTCTCTTTCTCTCTCTCTGTTTTCTCTCTCTATCTCTCTCTCTCTCTCTGTCTTCTCTCTCTCTATCTCTCTCTATCCTTTTCTCTCTTCCTCTCCTTTTCTCTCTACGAAAATATTGGCACTATTGGTGTCACGGAATATTTTAAGATTCCATATGTTTTCGAATCCTACGAAGAAGCGGTAATATAAGTAATCTATCATCAAACTCAGGAACACGATCTTTGATTGTTATTAATGAAAGTAATTCCAATCGAAGGTTAGGTAGGAGTAGGAAGCGTATAAGGAATATAATACGAAGAGTGAAGTACCGTTAGTAGAGACAGATGATGAAGATGATAGGGGAAGCATGAAGAGAGATGGAAAGTGAATGGAAATGAGCGAAAGATGTGGAGAGGAAAGTGGAAAAGGAAAGATGGTAGGAAACGACACTTTCGAAAACGTCTCTTGATTGAGAAACCATTAAATATGTGAAAGATGAGTAAGAAATGAAGTCTGTGACGAATCTGAGTAGACGAGGTAGAGATTGTCGAGCCCTATCTTTCACGGGACAGTGCTACCTCCACCAATTATTATAAAACTACGCATAATATGAAAAAAACAGACATTTCAATTCTCATTGAAGCCATTTCTGTCAGCCATCATCTGGCTCAGTTAGTTACCACCTAGCCCTGGAAACTGAAATCAAGTCGGGTATGGGTTCGAGTCCAACTTGAACCATTAGTTTTCCCGAGTATCATTACTCAATGATCCTTCCGCATACTGAATAATATAGCTGTTGTTGAGGTCATTAGGAAAACAATTGTAATCATTATAATCCTTTCGGTCCGCTTTTGAAACTGAGACCGCAAGAACGTTTTCAAGATTTAATTTCAATTACTGAAGTTTCTAGTGATGAAAGAGAATTCCTGAGGTCATGCGTAAATACAACCAACTTAGTTACAACGTAATTGAATTTAGTGTTGCTGCTACGAGCCAACAATTCATCTCATAGTTCCTTTTTTATTGTAATATAATAGGTTGCTTAGCTACCACATTACAAGAGCTAGCATAGAGCACTTATTAACTCGCGAGTACTAGTTTATCATTTTGATGATGAGGTATTTTCAAGTACATCGCAATTTCCAACGGTGAATATTAATTGATACAGAGCATGAAAACAAATATTCGCGGTTTTGAATATGTTTAATGTGAATGAAGTTCAAGTACCAAAAATAACAATAATGAAGTATTTGCTCATTTTTATCAAGAAATTTGTCTATTTACTGAAAGTACGGAAATGACGAAATCTTGAAAAATATGTGATAGATAATTTTTTTCTTATAATATAAAAGCGATGACACCAACAGTAAGCTATATAATTATTGTAACTAGTATCAATTATTTTATAGTTAAATTCATACTGAAAATGGTATATATTCAATGATGAATAATGATATATTCCTGATGATGATATCTAAATTATTCGATTGGATTTTCATTGTTACGAGAACATGCTTTCAATTGTTCGAGTCACTATTGTTAACGTTTTTTGTTTTGAAAAATCCAATTAATCACATAATGTAAGAGTGACGTATCCAGTAACTAGGTTGCACACATAATTAAACAAGGAGACAAACTTCCTATTCGCATTGTTGTATTCAATTTCGAGTTCCGTAACCACAACACACGATTCCAGTGCCCTCTCAATTCCATGGCATACAGATTCTAAAGAAAGTCTCAAGGGCTTTGAAATGGTTTGCCAGATGTGACTAAGGGCTTTGGGATGGCTTTCCAGATGCTTTCTCTGTACGTGTGCGCGAGAGTGTGTGTGAGAGAGAGAGAGAATGCGTGATTGTATTCTTATTCATATATTCGTGAAGATGTCTGATCGCTTTTCACGGATTATTTATATTGATTTTCGTTGTGAATATTTTTGAAGAGTCATGTCAACAACTTAGCATAGAAATGGGATATGTTCAACAATTGAGAGAAATGAGAGTGGCGATGAGAAATAGAACTTGATTTTTGTACATTTATACAAAAATGATCCTTGAGGTGGATTTTTTCTGTTGTCTTGGGAAAAGAATCGTTGGAGCGTGATTCAAAAATATGGATTCTTTTCACTATCAACATCGAGAGCTTGGTATAAATTAAATGCAGATGATGAATAAGACCGTTTAGAAGCGGAATATATTTTTGGTTGTTTTGAAATTCCAAGAGTTGAAGGTGGTCTTGTCACCAGATAAATAATTATCTCTGGACAGTTGAAATAAGAAAAAACAATGATTTTCGAAACCAAGACCATACTGTGACCATACTTCTTTCCAGCAGATAGAGCCATAATGCATCTAGTTTCCAAAAGTACGGAACACATTATAAGTATGAATTGTTTTGGATATATATTTGGACATTACCAGTATCGGCATTGAGAGTATTACAAACACACGAATGTCATCCATCCACTCATCCACTTCCAGCTAGGACTCTTAGGCAATGTCCACTTCTCTCATCAACAGCAGAATTCTACATTTTCATGCAGTTCAATACCATTATGAGAATTATAAGCTAGAAATAATTGCGATTTCTCCAAAACAACTTGGATGCAATTTCACTCCTTTTTAGGGAAATATCCTACCTTAAACCTTTCTTTTTCATTCTCAGTATTTCAGATTGTATGAAACCCGTAAAGAACTTACAGTTCCAATTTCAGTTCAATCAGTTTCCAGGCTTTGATTTTGTGACATTATTTTTCCTTCAGCGTAATACCCTTTAAGATAATAATTTACATATAACTCTCTTTATTCTCTCTCTCTTTTCCTCTCTCGCTGTCCTTATTCCTCAAGATTTTCCTCTGATGCCAGTTTTATCACTTTTCCTCTTCTGATGCATTTATTTCTCTCATCTCTCTTTTGATATGTCTCTCTACCTTCTCCACCCTATCTCTACTACCCTCATTCTCGCAATCTTGTGAGACATATATATCATGGAAAGTATTACAATTAAGAGAGAAAGGCAGGTGTTTTAATGATGATGGATGCGCTTGAATATATTTCTCAATAGAACGTCTTTCTGGGAGTTGATGATGAAACATTTCGAAACGAGTCTTTCGATCCATCAAAATGTCGTTTTGATGAAAAGTTTTCAAGATTTTTAGAATGAGAATATGCAAATTATTCGTGAGTTTCAGTCTGAATCAAGATGGCGGTGGAATCACGTGACCTAGTAACTGATTTTCAAGAATTTAATGAGAAATAATCGAATCGAAACTCATCTGAACATATAGTTACCCGACACTGTCTAATGTCATGCTGCTTATGTGTCAAAATTGCGCTAACTTCGTTAACATTTTTCGAAAAAGAGACAATTGTAACTGTGGTAATGTCTTGACAGTTTTGACAGTATAATAATGAGAGTTATATGATATCCCTGCATATATATATATATATATATATATATATATATATATATATATATATATATATATATATATATATATATATATATATATATATATTATTCAAAATTATATTGATTCTTGTCGTACATTGAAGTTGTAATCTGTAGTCTTATCGTCTTGGTTTTGTTCTTCATGAAAAAAAATTGAAACAATGAGATATTTAAAAGCTTTATCCGGAGAAAAAAAGTTGATTGAATATTCCGAACGTCGATCAACACGACTCAATTAATAAAAGGTCTAAAAATATTTTGAGACTCTAGGAATAATTTACTGGAGAACGCTGACTAAGAAGGTTGTATCTCACGAAAGAAATGGAACTAGCTGGAAAGGTCACAAGTCGTGAATAAAGAAAACAAATAAAATTTCAGTTTTCGTTCACAAGATGGAAAAGTTTGGAGATTCAATAGGATTCGTGGAAAGAATGTATTTCTGACATTATAATTCTTGATACTGTCTTATGTAATATAGCTTGATTCAGAACAACAAAGTAATAGATTCAGTGGTACATCTGTTTTTAGTTATAACTTGGAATGCATAGATTTTCAAAAATCCAATAACAAAAAGCCAAAGAATCTCAGTTCTATTCAACTCTTATCAAATGGTATTCTCGAAAATGAAACCCATCGTGTCATTCTTCAATACGGTACAATATTCATATTCAATTTTAGTGAACTCTTGAGAAAAACTACTCAAAAAGTATAATTAAAGTCCGGAGAACATTCTACTGAAACCTTCAAATAAAAAACAGTTTATCTTTCCATCGGTCCCGATCACATTTTATGGTCAACGATACGAGATTGGCTTTACAGCCTATTTTTAAGTGATCGTAAAAGTATATTAAAAGATCATCATCTAAGCCCAACACAGGTTTTACCTTTCGAACAGAAGTACTAATAGATCTTTACAAAGTGTAGTGAATTTCTAAAATGAACCTGTTGAACATCATTATACGGCGATACTGATAGGTTAAGTCCGCCTTTGTCAAAACACCTTCCCGGTCGCACGAGCATTCTGCACGCGCCAACTGTTTCTCATTGCCGGACTTTACATTTGTCCGCCTTTGTCAAAACACCTTCGCGGGCGCACGAACAATCTGCGCCCGCCAACTGTTAAAACTAGACTTTTGTTAGTTTTACATCTTTTTTTCTCAGATTATATTGAGTGTTTCCGTAATACTATATATACGGTTTAATATACGGTTTAACTATACATCGGTATAGTTTATCAACTATATTGTATATTATATCAAATTCCTAATGCTTATTATATCATTATTATTAACAAATGACAGAATGAGTATGTAAAATATTTGTTATGTAGTTTCTCCACACCACTGGGTGAGATACTCAGATATATCATAATTGTGAGTATTAGTGTGCACTGTATTCCATATGCGTTGAATGTGATGAAACTATTCTATTCTATAATATTCCAAGTTGTGTTCAGGTTAGATTAGGCCATTTCCATGTTAAAATAGGTTTTCAGGTTGTACTAGATTAGTTTCAGCTTAAAATAAACAGTTCAGATTGATTCGGTTAGGTAAGTTATATTAGACAACAACAAAAACAACAATATCGTCATGATGGGTTACAACATACCCAGGTATTCATGCAAGTAATACTAGCATATGAACAGATCATAGCGTCGACAGCGTATACATCAAGGAATGGACTTAAAATATGAATAATAATCTGAGATAATTGGAATGCAGTCAAAAGTAGTAATGCCATTACACTTGTGCCAAGTAACTGATGCATGCAAATAGTAACACCTCATTGCGTGCATGCATCTCGTTGCACAAATGCATATCGTTGCACAAATGCATCCTTGGCAGATTTAATATCAAAAAATGCATCAGTATCATTATTATTATTATTCCGAGAAGAGAGTTGATGAATACGTTTGTGATGATGCAAATGGAGGATGAAAATATGTAATTATTTTGAAGATTCGAGAATATTCTTGGTATCACACGGTAATGTGTTATTTGTGTGGATGTTTGCCAATTCTTCACCCACTGAAATATCTCTATTAATTTAATCAAATGAGAAATAACAAATTCGAATAATTCAACTATCAATTTAGATCTCATCGTAACATCAAATTCAAGAGATTAATTCATCATTCTTCACAATCATCTATGTACTAACTCATCATCAAATGATGAGCATTCGTGGAGTATGAAAAACTATAAACCTGTGAAATTATCATCGCTTACTTTTATCTCTTCTTCGAAAAATTGAGAGACCGAGACCGAATGTCAAAGAATTTCCATTTTGTTCTCCGATTTTTGCTCATCCTAATTTATGTCATCCCATTTCATCTTAATTGCGCAATCCTAATTTAAAGTGATCAAAAACCTACTCTGGTATGACACGAGTATTTCATGATGTATTTGAAATCGAACTATTCATTGGCTGGCGCAGTCTTTTTTCAATCATAGAAATACTAAATAACTCACTTTATATATTTTTTCTATAATGTCCATCTATATGATTTTTCAACTCAATACTGCGAAAATACAAGAAAAAAGACTACAAAATGTTTGCACTCATTCCAAATTGAATGCTTTCAAATATATTTAGATCATAAATCTTATTTTATTGTTGCAATAAAACCAGTTCAGTAGATATCGTGGCACTAAATCAAAAGGTAATAAAAAGCCACTTTTATGCTATAAATCTACATCTGTCCATATAATATATTTGGGATGAATCATTCTTCTTACCACGAAAGAATATAAAAACAATTAAAATAATCTGTAGTTACTGAAATTACAGGAAGATTTTACATATGTTTTATGTTTGATTTCCGATGATCATCAAAAACATTCTTCGATATTAAAGTAATGCTTATTGCGAAAAAGTTGTCAAATGTTATGAATAGCTTCTGAATATACATACTATTCTATTCAACGAATTATTGTAACCTGTCAAAAAGTGAACAGTAAAAGAGTTATTGTTTGAGCACACCATGCTTGGTACTATAATATCCTGGAAAATACTCTCAAACAACGCTATGTGTGTTCATAAAACAGAAAGCAGAAGAGTATTGATCGTGTTTGATCATACGTTCTATTTGCATATCTGTACTTATAGCTATTTAGAAAAAACAATTACAACGTCTGCAATTCAACCAAAATCAAATTCTGGACTTTGGGGTAAATGCACCTTTATTAAGGACCAGACAATGACAAAAATAGGGAAAATGAATTTAGTATTTATGAAATGGGGGACCCTTCTATACAACTCCTATAATTTCAAATGCATCTAATTATTACTATGTCATATTGATAACTGTATCAAAAGGTGACTGCAACATCGGTAATCGTAAGTTGCATTGTTTTTATATTTCTTTAATTGTTTTCGAATCTAGCGATTATAATAATTATTCACTGATCTCACTAAGAACTAACATATTCTGATGCTTCTGTAAATTTTAATTATGTGATACATATTCTATGTAAAGTAACACATTTACTTCATATGAACTGAAAGATACAATTATTCCTTATGCAGCACCTCTTTTAATTCAAACCTACCTGAAAATTTTAATAATAACTCGAAATATTCAAGTTAGACCATTTGATAGCAGCTTGAGAATGACATAAACCCTAACACCATCATTAAGACGATTATTTTAGGACGGTTTCAACACATCATGAGCAAAGTTTTCTCGTCACTTCGTTTATACGGTACTTATTCCAAAGTTGACCGTTCCGAACGACCGTTTTCTTCGTGGATTAGTAATGAATCTCGTCTGTTTCGACTTGTCATGCTTATGTAACAAAGTATAGATAAACGCTACCGCATACAATTACGTGTGGAGCATTTAAAAGTCTTCTGATTAAAGTCGGAACACGAATATTGTAATGACAGAGTGAAAAAAATGTTGAATAGAAATAGAATGAAAACGGAAAAAACAGTGCCTTTTGAAAATACATTTTGACATTTCGAGTCTGGCATTTTAAATTCGTTTGCAAATACGTGTTTCAATTTGAATTCTTGTATAGTCGTTCACTCATAAAATTGATAGATGGTTTTTAAAAAATTGATGAAGCGAACCCTGACTTACATGTACTTGTAATTTTTGGGTGTTTTTTATTTTCGCGTTCCAGAGGTCAAACGAAAGCACACATATTGTAGAAAATTAGCTTACCAATGTATTATCATCTCCAATACCATATAATTTTGAGGCGCAATTGGTTGCACCCATTTTGATGAAAATCATTTCAAATTATGAAAACCTCATAAGAATAGCCCGTGAGATAAAATTTGGAAATTATATTTTCATTGACTGGATTGAAATTTCCTACAAATTCAAGCATGATTATGATGCATACATCAGAATAGCTATTCTGAACAAAATATGTATAATGTCGATCATATATTATAAAGCTATGAAGGAGATCAAAAAGTAAAACCAATTTGGTCGTGATACGGCTTAAAAATGAGTTTTTAGGAAGGCCGTGATTTCATGGTTTCAAAACCAACGTGCGTGTCTTTCAGGTGTGCTGAAGCTTTCCATTCCATCCACCCCATATAGCTTATCTTCAACGCAAATGCTTCAATTTGGGGAGAAATACTTGGATTTTTTTTTTCAAAAGCACTCAAATTTATACTGTTTATGGGAAGAACTATCACACACATTTTAAGCGACTTATGGAACAATCGGATGTGAAATAACGAAGAAAACGCATTTTTAATGTACTTTTTTACACATCAATGAAAGCAATTAAGAAAGCAATTAAGAAACTATTAAATGTGAGCAACAAGTGTCACCAATAAATTAAAACGTTTAAAATCTGTGATGGATATGAAGAAGGCACTGGTATAATTGTTTGGAAACCAAGGTTTATATACCAACAGACAGCCGCAGTTCTTTAACCTTTGAAGTGATCCACGGCCTATATATGTACATTGAGCTGACCAAATGTACTTAATTCTACATTTCCATACTTCTAAGCTCATCTCACAACGCATATAAGGCGTTTTCCTAGTCTATTCAAATTTGAACTCAAATTTCATAATAATATATATTTTCATAGTTTTCGATTTTTCATTTTCATTTCATTTTCCTAATGAGAGAGATTCATGGAAATTCAAAAATAATGAAACCACCTATTTTCAAACATGACAGATAGATTCAAAATATTCAACACTGTAAGTATATTATGATCATATATATATTTAAGAATGTTCGGAACAATGGTATTCTTATATCGTTTTAGAATCTACTGGTACTTATGAAACCAATTCTGTTACATTCAATTTCCGTGTAAACGAGTGTACTTCAATCTCTCCATTGTTCTCGCATCCACTCAAGGTGGGAGACTTTTCATTGAATTTGTGGTCTTATAAATAATGCTTCAGTAAAATCACTGATATATTGCATCCACCATTTGGGATTACTCAGTTGTAATGAGAAGAAGAATTGCTGCCAACACTCTAACCTAAAAAACACCAGCTGCTCTTTGTTTCCCATCTAGATTGTCTATACGTTGGTATGTGTGATGATTATTATTGTTAGTATTGACATTTCGAATGAAAAGACTGTTTCAAAATTTTGTTCTACGCATATCATACAGAATAGCTCTGAATAACATTTTGATGTAACAGTTAATGTCCTTATAATGAAAATAATAATATGATGATATTAATGAGATCTGACACTGTCAATCAATTTGATGAAAAATGATTTTGTGAATTCGGTAGAATATGGTTAGTAATACTGTATTGTTGAAAAATTATTTCATTTTCACATTTTTCAGTCAGTAAATGAAACACGTATCAAATAAAGAACGTATGCGTGTTAAACATATGATGACCTATTGACACGGGTCATTGAAATGAGGGGCACACAGTATCAAATAAAGCACGTATTGTAAATTTATGTTGTGTTAAAGAGCTCAAATCAACTGGCGTCAATGAATGAGAATGAATAAATATTGAGTGAATTAGTGAGGAAATGAGATTATATGATATGTAAGGTGGAAAATATGGAATAAAATTAAGCTGGAAGTAGTATAGACCATCATTAAGGAACCATCTAATCACATTAACGACGGACAGAAACCAATAATAACGTCAGTTAGGAAGATCGACCATGGCGAGAATCGAACCGAGGTCTCCCGAACGATAGTTCAGTGTGCCATTGGCTGATCAACCAGTATCAATCACATATTTCAGTCAATTATATATTTCCATTGTGTTACTATTTTAATTTTGGCATTCTCTCTTCATTGGTCAAGCTCTTACGCAGTATGAGTTTTCTACACTCTGAAATAAAATTAACATATTCATCGAGACAATAATTTTAGAATAATATTCCGTCTCATACGGTATTACTCCCAATATTTACGTTAGAAATGTAATTCCTTTTTTTAATTAGTTCTCGTGATGATTCTAGTGAAAACTAGATTATTCAGTTTTGTTTTAATTCGCACAGAAAATAGCATTATGAAGACCTTGATCTGATGATTCCATTTCGTGTTGACGAACGCGTCTATTCAAATATTTATACAAGTTGTGGCTGTGAAGCGTAGCAGGAGACTGGAATCAACCGAGTCAGAACTCAACACAAAATGTTGAAATGTATTGAAAACAGCGGAAGTGTGAAGTAATCTTTATACTCATCAGTGTGGAAGTTTCATGCGTCTAGCACAATCGGTTAATGAAAATATACCATATGAGATATGAATAATAATTGGATGAGCGAAGCGAAGACCAAGAAAAACTGATTTGCCGCTAAATTGACTCACAGGCCAAGTTTTACTCAAGTTGAACTCAAATTAAACTCAAATATTAACTCAAGTTTGACCTATCTCAAATTAGTCTCTATCAATATCGATTGCTCTTATTAATATTGATGAGTATATATTGATGATAATAAGTCTCAATAATATTAATTATCAATCAATTTAATATAAATTAGTCGTTTCAACTAGGCGCATGCATGAAACCATCATACATTGCCCAGTGCTATCGATTCAGTAAACACTGTATCCCAGGTTTAATTTTAGACGACATAGATTGAACTTTGCTTGCAAGTTGATGGAATTATTGAAATGGCAACAGTTCTGTATGAGCTTACTTCATGCAGTAATACGTTCAGGGTTACCAACTCACTAATTATTACTATTTAGGGAATAGGACGTCATTTCCTATTGGCTGCATTGCTTGATTGCAGTTGAGGAGGGAGAGCTATCTGATGGGACAGTTCAGATACGCAAATGTATTTGGTTACAGTGAGGGAATGATATATCGATTATCAAAGAAGGGTTCAAAGAAAGACAATATTGGTATCAATAAGTAGTCGTAGAATTATATCTCTCTACACATTTCATTTTATATTAATACGGGTTGAATGGTATATGATCATCCACTCCCAAAATTATATATATATATATATATATATATATATATATATATATATATATATATATATATATATATATATAACACTTGTGTATCCTAATCAATTCGATATTTTTTTATACTGATCATTTATTTCTAATCTTCCCTGCTTATCACTTTGTTTCATTTAGACGATTGTTGTTTCGCAGAAATAAATAAGCTTCTACCCTTAATTACATTGAATTATTAACAACACATCAACCCTTTCTCGTCGCTTTCACAAAACATCGCAACAACCAAACCAACCAACATCAATCAATCACGTGGTCAAAACACTTGGTATTATCCACCAATCAGTACTCTTTGTTTCGATCAAACTATCTCCGAAATGAACACTCAACGAATCAGAACACTCGGATTCATGACACTATACTCTGTGAGATGAAAATAGATTAATGCAAGATGGAATTAGTTATTATGTAGATTTATTTCACCGTCTTGAATTTATAGAAGTTATGTAAATGGATTTATCTTCTGAAATCCACGGCACATTTCGTCTGCTAATTGATAACTTTAGATCTGAAGTAAGATGCGTATTATGAGACACGAGGTATTCAAGCGTGATATATTAAGCGTATTCAAGCATAATTCAAGCATCAGAGTATATATATATATATATATTTATATCAATTTTTATTAGCATCGAATACAGCAATCTTGACACAAAGTCATTGTACCTCTGTAACGCATCAGTCTCCTATGGCAACATCTTATGAAATAAAGGCACGTTGGCAATCAGTTCGATTCTCGTATGAGGCATAGGTATTTTTTAATTCCTTTCCGCTTATTACCACGATAAAGTTTCATTATCACCTACTCTGATGCCCTCTGATGCCCTACCCTCATATAATCTAGCTGTTCGTGGGGTCGAAAAGCACCAATAATTCAATAACACTCTTATTCAATGAAAATCAAGATGGATTCATGGTTCGAATGGGGCGATGTCACTATCCCCCACCAAAAAAAAACAAAAACATGCGCAATGTCCGAATAAATTTTACTTCGACAACTGAATATAACTAGTCAGATTGCCTTCTGAACAAATTTTAATAATCGAGATATACTATTTCATAATGTTACTTATATGTTAACGACTACAATATTAACAACTACGCTGAATGTTGAGTTGAAGAGTCGTTTGAAAAATACCATGTGATAACGACGTAGCACTGTATTTGTTCAACGTCCAACACTATTTAATGAGACTATAAAGACCATCGAATAACTGTTGACAACGATAACGACGCTGTCAACACCATTTGTATGGCTGATCGATGCAACTCGAAGAGTACCATTACAGAGTAACGCAGTTACCACAACCATTTGCTCAGGAAAAGGAAAGTCAGAAAAACACGAGTGATTCCGAACGACATTTTCCGGAACTATTGGAGTGATTTTTTTTTTAAATGTTGCGTAACGGCCCCACCAACACGGGGTTACGAATGAACTGATGATGATGGAAAGATGGAGTGATGATATATGAAAGGACGTTTAGATAGACACATGCCTTCGGCAGGACTCGAATCCACGTCCAACCTGACCAGTTTCTACCGCTAGCGATAGTTTACAGAGCCACGGGGGCGGCTTGAAGTGACTGTTTGTCAGAATCTAAGTAGGTTTTGGGTTGTGATCACAACACAGAATTTGGATCACATTTCCTAGAGATGTTTGTGATGTTATGTTAGTTCAGGTGTTAGGTGATAGTTTAGTTTAGGGTCAGGTTTATGTCAGTTTCAGGTTACGTTAGTGGGTTGGGTTGGATTGATTTAGTTGGTTATACTGGACTTATTGGGTTTATAAAGGTTAATACAGGGTGCGTGCGCAACAACAACAACAACAACATCCTCATGGGGTGCCGTAGACCAATAATCCGATGAATCAAGTCTGAAAATGTTTATATTGTCTTGACTCAGATTTTGTCTCATGATATATTGGTACTACATACACTTTCAGTGTAAGGGTGTGAATACACTCACACTATTTTTTGATATTTAAAAATATATTATATGAAGCCTCATAGTCTCGGAATATGAGAAGGGATTAGTTTTTCAGTAGCCGCTTTGGTGATGCTTTTGTTTTTTTAGTATCTCTTTTTGTTTGGACCGCGTTCGGAATCACTAGGGGTTTTCTGTGACATAACATAGCAATATGTTGTTGAAACTGCACTACCCACAATGAAAAGTTTGTTGCGATTTACAATGATAGATATATCTCGTTCTCTCGACCTACATTTCGACACAATGGAGAAACATTCTAATTGGAAAATGAAAAAAAAAACATTTATTTTTCATTTACAATTGAATGTGTTTTGAGATACATTGTGTATAAACATATCACAAGTCATTAGTGATGTGGCTGGGAAAATCTTCCACTGAAATGAAATCTGTTCGACAAATTCCACTGAGGATTCAAAGATTTCACTATTTCATGAGAAATTTGAATTATTTCAGAATAGGGAAACAGAATTCATTCCCATGAAAATGTGTGAAAACTCATCTAATTTAAGAATGGTAATACATTCTCAACTTTTAAATAAAATCTAGAAATATCGTTTTCATAAAAATTATAATCTATTTATAGAACCTTTTATACTATGAATTGTTTAAATGTCAATCTAAATTAACGTTCGATTATCTGACTGATATTTTAAAACAAAAGTCTCTGAAATTGATTGGCAATTAGAATGGATTATCCACTCGATTAATATCCAACACGGAATCGAATTCGATTTTGCGTGATGATACCGATTTAACATATTCAATACAGATTAAGCAATTCTATAAAAAACATTGCTTTTTGTTAGAGTTGTAATTTATGGTACTTAAATTATAATAAAAACATTCACTCTTGTTAGATGAGCGCATGACGAACGTTCGATCGCTTTATACTGAAACAAAACGGCGTTAGTTTTTATGTTTTTTTTACAGGACATATAAAACAACCAATCTCCTTGAAACATCTGCACATTGGTGTCATAGCAGAGTATATCCTTATTATGTTTGAACAAAATCTGTTGGACGTATACTTCATCCGGATGAATGGCAAGTTCAGTAAATCCATTCCAGAATATTGTATATAATGACAATTTCAATTCTCAAATTTAATCCGATTAGAATCGAATTTCCATGAAATTTTGTTGTTATAAATTTTTTGTGTATATATTTTCCGAGTATCCTTCTTCGAAGTATCTCGCTCATCTTACAACGCATACGCTGCTTTTGCCCGGCTATATCCATGAAAAAGTTCACGTCGAATCATAAAATATTCTTGAGATTCATATAGGATAGAAAATAATATAATATGTTTTATTAGTCCAAATAACCGCCCCGACGGCTCAGTCAGCTATCGCTTTATTCTATTGAAAATGTATACATACGGCAAGGTAAGAATAATTGAAGAATTTGAAGAATGTACTTCTAATTATATAATCTTGCATAAAAATGTTTACCTTGTCTTCCCTAGAGCATTTTTCTTTGTTGACTGAAGTAACTTTAACTAACGTAAAAAATCTTGTAATGATTTCAAAAGATTGTTATCGAGAAGTACCTGTCAAAAGTTTATATTGATAATCTTTGCACTTCATAGTGATGCACTTTAATGAATTATCTATCACCATCACCAAAAATTGTGGTTGAATTCCGTTATGAAGCTGCTAAAATATTCGAATCTTTTTTAAGACTCACTTTATTTATTCATGAAAGACATGATTAGTCCCACGAAATCAAGTTCAGTTGATACATTTTATGAACAAAATGAATACAAAATAACAACCATTACGATTAATATTTCCGATATTAATTTGACTAATCATAAGCCTACATTTCATATCGCAAGGTTTCGAAATATCCCATCGACTTCATGTACTAAAATGATCAGAATACATAAAAGTTCATCTCTCACGAAACCAGACATTCATAAACATTATAAAAGATTGAATTGCGACGTGGACTGTATATGAAATGGATCCAAGATCAAAGTTCTTAAGATTTAAATATGCGTCGTTGACTCATATTTTGTATTGGTGTCCCCGGTCATCCATTTTCTCTATGAATTACAAATAACAATAGGATATGTTGGTTCGCCATTCGCTTTGGATAAAATATGTCTGAAACTGGATGAATTTGGACTAGGAACCAAACTAGGATATCCTAACGCAAGACATTACGTCACTAGTCATAAGCAAGCAAATTAAAAACAAACACAGCTTTGAAAGTATCACGATGTAGTGATACCAACTGACTTATCATAATATAAAGAAGGTGTACCGACTCTCATACTAGGGCATCGATGGTTTATTTCCGTCAAATCAGACCCAAAGATCTCATTTACTCTAGCGGATTCCTTTGCGAACTAGATCAGATTGAGTGGCCACGGTACCGGTGAGCACCTATTGGTACGGTACCCATTGAGCCGTGTCCAGGAGTTCAATATGAAAAGCAATAGTTGTGCGACAGGCAAATGGGACCTCTATGACGACATCTTCTTTATATTGTGATAAAGTCTGTTGGTATCACATCACATCGTGAAAGAATGGTGATTCACAGAGGCCGTGGTCGGTGAGATACAGGTACTATGGCTCAAAGAGACCGTGATGTGTAAAATGAAACTCCGTGTCCGGAGTCACAAAAGTTCTGTAGGTCCTACGAGAGTTATAGGTCGAGTAAGGTGAGCTTTATAATTAACTTATGCGACATTTCTTGATTAGTCAACCACCGTTTCGGCTCGAATAACTCAAAGTTAAAAGGTTGTTTCTGTATTTCCTCACGCGTGAAAGTGAATACTGGTTAGTTTTCTCAAAGTAACAAGATACCATTTAAAGATCATTAGAATATCTTTTGTGTCTTCTTTTAGGACTATAGATCGTCACATAATTATTATTTCTGAATACGCAATATTCATACATTATGAATATAACAAACCGGTCCAAAAATAAAATATCTGGTCTTCTCGTGGGTTTGAGACCGACCGACAAAAAGAAAGTGATCGCATTAAATTTAAAAAATCACTTCTGTTTATGTAAAGCCACTAAATGATGAAGTGATGACCAGTAAAAAACCATTCAATTACCTTCTTTTCATCGTTCAATTTACCGCTCATTTTTACCCCATATAACCTAACTGTTGGTGGAAACGTTCATCACCAGGAAAATTGAAATTTCGTTTTAGGAACTATTGCAATTTCTCAAGAATGATAAACCATCCAACATGAGTAATACTGCACATTCATCCATCAAAACCAAAACATAAAACGTTTTCCTTATACTACATAAACGTCGTATAAACTGTCATAAAAATCTACTGTTAGGCTCTTCCAAGCTAAACTCTTTGGTTTATTTCGACTTGCGTGCACGCCACTCGTAAATCTGATTGTGAAGTGCGAATAGCCATTACGACTTACAGGCAAGGAAATCTCTTGCCGAGTGTAATTGGGTGGAAAATTAGCAACCCTGGTTTTGTGGAATGGCGGATATTATAAAGCCGTGGACAAGAAAGAGAGAACTGTTGGGGCTCAGATGCGGATAGAGGTATACCGTGAGAAACGAGGATTGTTAGAGATTCTGAAGTTGAGGCCATTCACAACAGAAATTAGAAGTAAACATCCAGAGTTAGTTGGAGTTGGGTTTTCCTAATGATATGGTCACAACACTAGCCACTTACGCTCATTATCATATGTAATTTTTTCATTATTGATACATTATTTGTTACATTAAAATTTTCAAAATCTGTTGAATGATCTATTATTATATCTAACCTTTATTTGGGGTGGTAAGATCGTCCTTGTGATGCCCCGTTTAAACTTTGCGTCTATTGGGGGCAGAACAATAGCGTTGTCAAGTTTTCGATGTTACCCAAACAAATTGGGACAAACATATTATTTGATAAACCATTCTAAAATACGAATATCATAGACCTACAATAAATTCAATTTGTCTCATTCGTCAAAAATGTCATCTATGAAATCATTCAAATTCATCAATTCTATTTGCTATTATTGTGTCCTTAATAACCATGATGACAGCTATATAGACCATTCGAAAGTCTATGTGGAAGGTTAATTTATATACAGATGGCTATTTTGTTTTCAATAGATCGTTCAAAAATGTGATGAAAATACCGGTACCACAAATATCATGCAGATGACATTTTGAAACAATGCATTATTCATGAAAACAAAAAAAAACGATTCCACCAACGTGATATTTTAATTTCGAAGCATCTTCCGCAAAAACTCCGAGTAATGTGTTACTACATGAAACGGTACCAACTTGCAAGTTACACTTACCAAAGTAAAAAAGAATCGAACTAGAAAAAAAAGAACTGTATATTTTCACTAGTTCTATTTTTTCCCTGCCAAATGTAATTTGTCTTCATTTCGTGTGACGTATACGCGGAATCTTTTTGTCGTTGCGCTCTCTGCTTTCTTTATATACCTTCAACAAGTGGCCAACCCCTTCTGCATGTACAGTCCTACCAACAACCACAGACACGCTGTCGATTACCGACCTCGCGTACACTCTATTCCGAAACAGTTCTTCTTTCATTGATCGCGCGTTGTATAATTTCATTGACAGTGTTATGTTGGTACTGTGTTAATACATACAGCGCAATGAATATACACATAATTGAGAAAACATGTGAATATATGTTATGAGTTGGAAGTCCGTATACAAAAAAATCTACATTTTTAGTTCATTTTTCATAGTTTTTTCTCATATTGGGAATGATTAAAATACCACGAATTCATAGTAAAATTAACCGTCATATTATATATATTGTGAAATTAAGAGAAAGTCAACCAACTCAACAAAAATGTAGCCGAATGACGAGTGATTATCAAAGACTCTATTTTCACGGCACCTCCACCTATGTTAATTGGCGGTAAGGAAGCCAGAACATGTGTCGATACAAAACTTCAAGTGTAATGCATGTTTTACTAGAATATACTCTCTGATACGCACAAAAGCATGTTAGTAGAAAATATAATTGATAATAGAATGAATAACCAATAATTAATCAATATTTATAATTTTAATTCTCGGCTAGACCTATAATTATGTGATACTAGATCAATGAGCTGAAAATATGCTCAATCGTGATAAAGTTATCTTGATATTGGTTATTCATTATGAGTTTATTTCTCATTATAATATTAGATTGTAACAGATAAAATACCATAAAACATTATTAGAATATATACGAAAACAAAATTGAATAATTCATAGTAAAATTAAAATTCTCCTTCAATTAAAATGTCACATTCTATCATTTTGTTTATTTCTGAAGACGCTAAAGGTGAATATGTGTCAGTTAACCCTTGTTACTTTGTCAGTTACTAACATAGCAGCACAACACACCCATAATAAAACCGAACAGACAGTATCATCCATTACAGGCCCACTCCTTTTAAGACCTAAAGTAAGTACATGAGATTTCCCAAGATAGAAGCTTTTTAATAGCAAGTCGGTTGCACTGCCTTCTTTTCTCTTATTATACAGATCACGTTCATTACACACACACCAACGTTCGTATTTCAAAAAAGAACTTCATTCCTTTTTTCTCGTATTGTCGGAGTTAATGATACATTCAGTTTTATCTCGATAAAAGACGCAGGTGGGTTGCTAAGCAACGGTATTATAGAGTTTTAGAAGGCCGTGTCCGGGTTGGAATATTATGTGTGTACAACATGCCGTGTCTGAGCGAAATGCCCAATGAGGTTTAACCAGAATATAGTAGAAAGTGTGGGACAATAATGGAGTTTAAGTGAACCTACATGGAATAATGAAAAAATTCTCTAGAAATATGTTTAGAAGTAAGTAACAGTAGTAACAGTTCAGAAATTGAGCAAGATCATACTAGATTATATTTGGGATAGTAAGATCGCCCTCGTGTCTCGTCCAAACGATTCTACTGACATTCGTAGACTTAATTGGGAAACAATGATATTGTATCAACCTCCGACGTTGTTATGACAATATATTAGACACCAATGGGAGCTCTGTTTAGCAGCCTAAAAAGCAAGTTTTCTCAATTTTCCAAGTACTCCAACTTGATACGAATAGGTTTAAAACTGAGACTACGACAAGGTATTAAGACTAGGATATAATTCTAGATAAACCTTGGCAACAAAAACCGTACAGTCATGAGTTACATTGTAGATTGAGTATACGCTATGAGCTTGCCTCGTAAAAAGTAGAATTACGATCTGCTTACTCAGTATTTTGAGATGGATTTATACGGTGAGGGATTCACAAATAAACCTGCTCTCTTATTCTTTTAACAATTCAACTTCTTCACTATCTCCGAGAATACAAAACATTAAATTATAAAACATTTCAAAATCAGACTTCATAGTATTCAAAGAAGAGATGTAGATTCTGTTAAAAATAAACGATGACATAAAGTTTCGAATTGACATTTTCAATCTCAGGACAGCTAATTGGTTTCATTTCATTTTGTCATTCCTTCCATAAGAAAATACTCTTGTAAACATTCTCGGCATTTTTTCTCGCTAACTTTTCAATTGAACTTCTTCTCTAAGTCTCCTTTATCAAGTTTATTATCCTTCAAGACTTCCATTACTTCACTTTCTTGCATATTGTACAAGTTTTACGAGAGAAGATGAAATGACCATGGATTTGAACTATCGTTAAACAATCATTAAAGAGTAATTGATGAATATTTCTGTGATATTGATTTATTAAATGGATCTATTTTTATGTTTTTTCATGAATAATGGAACATGTCATAATGAGAATCGACCCGGGAATCGAACAGGAATTATCTGGAAATAATAGTCTAGAAATAATGATTTTCAACTGCATACTCCAGCATAATTCAGTTTCAAAACAACGCAATTCATGCGAATCAAAAGATTTGTATGAAATGTAACTGGAAAGAAAATACATATATTTACATATACATATAGATATACATACCTACAAACGCTTCTACAGCGCTTTTCAGATTATTATAATATTATCATAATAACTTCATTATGTGCACATATATTTAAGAGATTTATGAATGGGAACTATACACTACTCGGTTAATAAACCGTGCTCATATACAGAGTCATTAAACACAGTATAATCGCGTCGACGTACACGAAATCCGTACATGAAATCGTACAGTACCCCTATTCCTGAGATAAATAAGATGTGAGAAAATAAAAATGAGTGAGAAAATGAGTATCTCACATAAAATATCAGATGAAATATGTCATTATTATATGAGATAGTTTTCTCATTGATTTTTCTCACATCTCATTTATCTCAGGAATAGGAGTCCAGGAAGTCGTAGTTGTACGAGTATTGATGTGTCGAGACCCTTGAGCTTGAGTGCAAATGGATAGGAAAGACGGTCGATCGGGACGTGAATACTCATTATTGAGGTAACTTTACTCTATAACTTACTCTATAAATGCTCATTTCATTATGCATCCGGTGAATATGATAAATCGATTCTGTGAACCGTTTTTGTATATAATGGAGTCAATCGTTGATATACGCTGGTCAGTTGGATTTTGTTGATATTGACAGTTGTTCGATTGGTTTTTGTATTTTTTAGGATACTCGATCAAAATCAAATAGACGAAATTCGTTTTTTTAGTTTTGTATAGAAGTCAAACATTGAATGAAAGAAATATACTTTCATTCATGAAGTAAGGTCTCACGACAAACTGAATGACTGTACAAAGTTCATAAATTGTAGAAACTCTGCAACTTTGAACTTCCAATGATTTCACAAGATGTTTTGTTAACTAAACGAAGGAAAAATATAAGATATTTCAAATCTTAATATACTAATTATAGACTAAGTAAAACATACAGAAGTTGAGAATTTAATCCAACGACGATGATTCTAAAAACACGGAATTAATATTCTTCACAATGAAATAAGATTTCCATATTTCCAGTACGATGCGTTTTCGATACGAAACATTTTTTTATGAATGATAGTACAGTGATAATAATGGATCAATCAATCCCGTTTAATTTACATCTTATCATACTTCCAAATCAAAGAAAATGTGATCATTATGTTGATCAAATGTTGATAGTTACTTCAATTGATATATCGTCATCTTCGAATATACATCTAATTGCAATCCTAATATCAGATGCATATCCAAAACACTATTGTTATGACCTAATTCACGGATTTATTACATTTAATAAAACTTGGACTAGATTTCAGTTCAACGTATGTAATATAGATCAAGATATCAGGAGATTGGAAAATGTAATGGATATTTTAACGAGTTGAAGTCATTTCAATAGTTGAATTGTTTACCCTTAAAATCGTTCCATCATCTTGAGAGAAAACACATTACTAATGCAAACAGTCCGTGTGCAATGTCATTTGAATCATATTTCACCCACCTCTTCATAAAAAGAATAGAAAATGATAAAATAAAAGTATGTTCGACCTTGTAGAAATGTGTTCTAATTCAGCGCATTGAGAGGACGCTTGTCTGGCTCAGGCAGTCAAGGCGTTGCCTTGGAGACCGAAGTCAAATCAGGCGTGGGATCGAGACCACCATGAGAGCATAACAGGAACAAGAATTGGATATTGTGACTGGTAACATGCTCTATCTTATCATAATATGTTAATTCCCATTTATCATTTTAAAAATATTGCATCTACATTTGTATATAAAAAAATGTCAATGTAACTCGATATTGAGGTCTAGATTACTTGTACAATCGAACGAATATAACCTTAATTATATGTTGAATGAAAAACAAATTCTTCATCTAAGTATGTCAACAATTTGGAATTAGGTCCAGCTAATCTTCAGTTGATGGAAGAGAAAATAAGCTGAAATTGAGCTGCATATGAAAAAATATTGAAATTTATGAAAAGATTCAATTTCATGATGTGAAAGAAAATATTCAGTTATACGTATATTTGGATAATTATCATGAAAATAGTTGATACAGATCAAATCAGTGATGACCTAACCACTGAACGAGTGACAAAAGAGTGGTCGAGAGTTTACTTTGCGTAATTGCGTGATTGCGTCACATTGCACAATATCGCGCCTCTGTACCAGTGTTGCTCATTAGAGGTAATTGTTTGAGTCTAATATTGTCCCATGTACATTGTAAAACATTGTACTGTAAAGCAGGGACCCGAACCGGAACCAGAACCGGAACCGGAACCCGAAAAAATCCGTATTTTTGGGGAACCGGAACCAGAATCGGAACCTTTATTATTGATTTTCAAGAACCGGAACCCCTAAAAATCTTGGATTCTTTTCGGTTCCATAAAGGTTCCATAAAGGTTCTCAATACCTGATTCAAACTTACTATTTACTCATTTTGTTCATAACTTTTTAGTTACCGGTATATTTTTTTTCCACACATTATAAACATCCTTTTCACGGGATTGTTCCGAAAACGCACCAAAAACCTCCCCACCAAAAAAAACAAAAGACCACCAAAAGTAGAACAACTACAAGTAAGGAAAAAAAAATATGAAACTATTTAGCAAGTGGAACCAGAACCGGAACCCTTATTCACACTATGGAACCGAAACCAGAATCGGAACCTTTTTAAACGTAGAACCGGAACCAGAACCGGAACCTATATTTGAGAAAATTACGAACCTGAACCGGAACCGGAACCTTTATTAATTTCGGTTCGGGTCCCTGCTGTAAAGTGAAACTGTCTAAACTGTTCGAACATACTGTAGGGTAAATATAACCTGTTATATTATTCTTGTGGTTGCTTTTGTGTGGAGTTTCTGGTATCGATCCATATATGTTCCCAGGTGAATTTGACAGTAGAGTATTTCGAGCAAAAACAAATTGAGTTAAGTTGAGGTGAGCGTTGAGGAATCAATTGTAGCGAGAAACGAAATAAAAATAATATCGTTTCATGACTAAACGCAATCAAGTTGAAAGGCGAGAGGAAAAATATAATATTACTATCAGGATGAATATAACAACAATACGTCAACAGTATTAACATTAATAATTTGTATTTTATTTTTAGAGTAGTGAGCTTTTCATCCTCTTGTAAAGGAAACCTCATTGTAATCCTCAGTATAATTCGCCTCGGTGCAGGATGAATTCGTCTCTTGAAAAGTCAGCCTCAGTGGTCATATTGTCAGATCCGATCACAGATAAGCTCGATTATCTATGTCTCGATATAGTGACCCTTGATATAGTGACATTTAATATAGTGAGCCGTGGTATAGTGAGCCTCACCACATACGGAAAGTCAACCTTGGTAGCTGCACCCACAATGTTTATATTTACTGTTAGTGTCGACTAGAGATTTCTAAAATATCAATATTTCTGGAAACTCGGACTCAGTCTGACTTTCCACGAGCAGTCGGTATGAGGGTAGTCTCAGGTATGAGCTATGACCACCAATAACGTATTTGGTAGTCATAGGTTTGAGCACATATTACCGAGATACGTTACTCAACATCAAGAAGGCGTACATATTTGTGTCTCGGCAGCAACTTCACACCGCCTTGCAAACCAGGAAGTTTCCGCCATATTGGACATTTTCTAAGCACTTCCTTCTATATTTACATAGATAATTCACAATTATAGAAGGCCTTGCTTGGAAGCTATTGTTGTAAACGTCCAATATGGCCGCCGAGATCGGAACGAACATATGTCGCTAGTCGGCCGAGGAGTAACGTTTGTGAAAACAAACGAAGAATATCATTTTTGTTTTGTCATCACTTTTGATATATTAATTTTTTTGCTACTTGCATCAGAAAGACGAAAACTGTAGCTTTTGCATTCAGTACATTATTCTCCACTATATATTTATTTCATCTATACCCTCTAGACAATCATGTTCTTTGTTGAGCTATTCCACAAGTCAAGCATTATTTCAAATATCACATACATATTGTAGCCATCGTTTTGTTCAACGAGCTTGGACAAAGAGGATGTACAAAGTTCTTGTACAAAGAGAACAATACACTCAGTAAACGGTTATCATAGGCATGACGTAGCTTTCAAATTGCAATTCATATATATATATATATATATATATATATATATATATATATATATATATATATATATATATAAATACATATTGATCTACGGTCGCCAAGCTGTTAAGGAAGAATCCCTGATGATGGCAGGAGAAAGGATTAGGGATGTTCTTTCGCTCAAAACGTGTAACGAATCATCGATCCTTTTGGATTATCAAACTGATGTCACAATATGAATCTATCAGAATTAGCCTCTATTTGTTTTATTCCACTCCTTCTAGAGGTCAGACGAATTCACTGATGTATCTCTCTCTTCCTCTCTCTCTCTCTCTCTCTCTCTCTCTCTCTCTCTCTTTTTCTATCTTCTCTCTCTCTCACTCTCCGATAAAGGACTTCACTCATCGACTGGAGTATACCTCTGATGTAAAACGATGAAAGTAGTAATGGAAATGCTATGAATTGACTGCAATATTAAAGAGCTGTAAAAGTGGGCTCAGAGCAGTAGTTGTGAAATGCATGAAATCTTGTTAGCTAAGTGCATGATGATGCACTTTCATTTTGCATCATATGTAATGTTTCTCGTCATGAACAAAAGTTGAATTCAAACATTACAATCCACAGCGTGAATTTCTATGTGATTCAGATTTATTCGTAGAAAGTAGCTGAAATCAATGAATCAATAGACATCTATCATGGAAGACGTTGTTTTGAAATGGATTTATTTTATTAGAAAAATTCAAATGGAATATTTATTCTTTCTGAGTCATCTTTATACATTCTCTTATATTATTTCGATCGCATAAAAAGGATTTTCGTGTTTGTTCTCTTCTATGATAAAGTATTATTTTCTCCCATTGAAGAAGTAAATGTACGATAATCTATGAAGTTTTGAGGAAAACTGTCTGTATCGACAGTTATCTTAGTCGTAATTCTGAAACTGAAGAAACGTACCAAATACTAGATAAAAAAAGGTGGAATTGCAGCTTCTATAGACTGTAAAGAAGATATTTCAATCAATAATGATTTGTATTTTATGATGAATATTTCTTGTGAAATGAAACTATACGAAACCTGTTTGTATAATCAAACATATATCTTCCTAAATCGAGTTAATTACACTTGTGAATCATACAGTCATTGTGAATCTCTCGTATAAAATAGTTATATTGATATTTATTATTATTATTCGTAGCTAAATTTCAATTTAGTACGAGTGCAATTTCAATTACATGAAAATGTAATGGATTAAAACTATGTATTGTATAATGATACTTATATGCATAGATTAAGCTATCCAACTTACTTTCCACCTCGTTGTCATTTCCAGACTGGATCGCTTTTGAAAGATGCAACAGAGTTCTTCATCATAAACCTCGTCATCAAAAATCAAAATACCTCGAAAATAGCACAGCTATACGACTAAAACGGTGATATTTGTTTGTGTTATATTGGTAGACGATCTTATTATTTCTTGAATCATGTATAAAAGTTTAAACATCTTATTTTTATCATTTCAACACATTCAATTGGAACTTCCGTTCAACTTTAGTTTTACCTTGAACTTTCAAATAGTCTGATGAGGCTTTTATTTTACATATTTGAGTACACTTGTTGAATAAA
The DNA here is from genome assembly GCA_907164805.1 of Brachyptera putata. Classification (NCBI taxonomy): domain Eukaryota; kingdom Metazoa; phylum Arthropoda; class Insecta; order Plecoptera; family Taeniopterygidae; genus Brachyptera; species Brachyptera putata. Next base: position 22,274,426 of record OU015469.1, on the reverse strand, counting down.
TCGTATATTACGTTACAAGTCCAACTTATTTGTATCTGTGCATTCATGTTTCAATGCAGCAACATTCACTATCAAGTATTAACTGAGCTACATATTAAATTGGCACGAAGCTATATTAATCCCATTTTGTATAACTTCCTCCCAGTTTATGAATGTATATAACAATGTTCAGAAAATACAGCGAAATTGAAAATTAACATTAGAACAATTCAATTGAAATTAGCCTGCTTTTGATAGGATTAACGCCAAAGCTGATAGTACACCTCAATTAATTAAAGGGTCGAAACCTCCGGATATTAATGATGTGTAGTATGTGAAGACGGTTAATCGAGACCGCCATTATGCCATACACCTGAATGCAATGAAGCTGTTTTGTCGAAACGGACTGCCGATCAATAGAGGCAACATTTAATGGTTCTATAATCTGTTATAATTCAACATGCAGATTTAGTTTTTAGTAAGGTTTAGTAGGCAAGAACTTTTCAAACACGGTAGTAAAAAGTATTCAGATGTGATTAACTGGTGATTAATCTATACTATATGGAAATCCGCTATAGGCTACTAGTTTTGATTTGCATACATTTCAAGTTCATGATGATAGAACGAGTCATAATTATAACAAGTCATAAATAAAATGGGGTGGTAAGACCCTCCTTGTGGTACTCCGACGGAACGATCCTACTTTCATCCATACCCTTCATTGGGGAATAATGATTTTGTATGAGGTTTCGATGGTATTTCAACAAAAAAATAACAATATATTAGTTGATTTGCAAATGTGGCTATGGTAATGCACATTTTCAATAAGACTTCAGATTTTCCAAATTCTGGACTATCACCACTACCACCACTTAGAAAACAAGCTAGGTAAATCCTAGGTAAACCTTCTCTGTAGCTCCAAAATACTAGAATTTTGATCGCTTATGTTCATTAAACGGGCTAGTTACACGTTTACCATTTCTAGATTTTCATTGTTGCTAGGAGAAAATCATGGACCAAAATGAAGTGGGCTGTGAAATTTGATACGTTTTTTGTTGTCCAAGAGACCGTGACAATGTTATTATTTATTTTCTTGTATTACCATAGTAACTCGGTAATTCAATAAGTAGTGAACAACTGAACATCAAAACACACAAAAAAAAAACTTTTTCCTGTTCCAGTAACATCGAAAACTTGACACAAAGCCATTGTTTCCCTATAAAGGTAAAGGATGAAAGTTCATGACCGGGTTGTGAACGGAACATTGGTGATCCTAACATCCCAAATAAAACTACAATAAATACAAAATATAATAATACAACACAAAATTTAGTTCGGGGATATTTCGATATAGGTCAAATAGCATTATTGAATCAACTGATCAAGATGGTATGTCACAAAACGTCACAATTATTATGTATATCGTTTTCCCTACGGTACTATTCACCGTCCGACACTCGTGATTTGTCGAATAAATCAAACACACAAAACATTTTAATGTATTCGTGACGGCAGCTATACCTCTAAATAATCCAACTATAGCACGTCTGCCTGCTTTGTTATCATATAATTGTGCAACTCTGTGTGGCGGGTGGGTATCGCGATAAGGCAGGCGCCATTCTGTCCGGCGACCTAATGAATATACCCCTGCAGCGTTGGTTAATCATTCTTTATTCGCGACAATTTCTACGCTAATCTTCTAGCCCATATCTGGAATGTGCAACTTGGAATTACCAAGGATGGACAAAAAGTTCGGTCGAGATTAGAGCTTGAGGCAAGGGTTCGAATCCCGTTATGGACTTCATGTGATATAGTGTGAAAAGTAAACTACAAAGTTCAATTTTAATTTTGGTTGTTCATAATGAAAATCTTGAAAAGCTTGGTGGAGGTGCCAAGTTTCCTTCTTGGAGTGCAATACTCTACTTATTGGATATTTGTTTCCTACTATGAAACAAACTGAATCAATGAAAGTCATTCAAATATGATACTTCGATTTGTCAGATTAAGACTTTCCAAAAATATGTAATCTTTAAAAGTGGGCATATTTGATAAGTCTAAGTCAAACATGTACCAACATGATAGATACTGTTCAATTATTTTGAATCGTTGCCAGGAAAAGTAATGCTATCGAATCAACGTAACCTCTATTTCCCACAGCACCATTCCCTGTCTAATTCCTAAGCCCACCTGATTTCAACTTTACCGTCTAACTGCACCGGCTCAAAGCACATCACTCTTCATTCAAGATACTTCACCCGAAACTCCAAACATATTATGTAGGCGGTGGGATATTTTATAACGTCCACTTAATCAAGTAGGCAGTGATTTTATTAGCACTCACTGGGATACGTGGCATTGATGTAGATGTATGGTCCCGATCGACCGTTTCCACTATCCGTTAACATCAACGGTTGACAGTGTCGTACCGTTAACTATAGAGGGGAATCCCGAGTGATTCTCGACCGATCGGTCGTCCCTACTATCAAATAACACAGACGGACTGGAATGTCGAGCCTTCAACATGTCAGGGTGAAATCGATTAGTGCTATTATGCTAAACGTTGGATGCTTAATTCTAGTTGGTCTGATTAATGGGTTAAAGAGCTCCACTGGGATACCAACCTAGGAAAACGTATGCTATAAGCGGGAAGACTTATTAACCACATGGATTTTGTGAATCGTGAGTGTAACAGGGTATAATGAATGTTTTTACTGTTGGTAATACTTTATGTAGGTTCTTTCTTTTATATAAAGTTAGATTATTCATGAAAGCAATTATCGTTGTTTGGAGATTGTTTTCTGATAGAAACTAGAAAATCGATCCATATTTTCGCGTTTCAGTTTTGTTGACTTCTTTTAGCGATGCTATATTTCATTCAGGTTCGATATTTCAAAGTCCATTAAGCGTTAGTTTGAGTGTTGGTAAGACCAAATAGCGTGAGTAACCATAGTGATCTAGTACATTAGTTCTAGTTGAATATATTTCTATCTTGATTATTTCTGGATATAAATCAAATCAAAATATGAAAACAATTTAGTGATTTATTTTTATAAACGAACAAGGATTCTCAATGAGGGACTATCAAGTGACGTACAGAACAATGAGAACAACATTATTTTATAATAACGAAACATTTTTTTTCGTCCATCTTTCACTCACTATTTCCCTACCTGTCTTGGCAGAACATCAAATCATCGAGAAAACCAAACGTTCAACGTCCCATATCTTCGATTTCACAGAGAACCATATCTTCGAGAAACAATTTCTCCGACAGTCCATTTTCAACATCCCATATATTCAAACATCCGTTTCAGCGACAGTTTGAAAATTTGTTGTTTTTCGTACATTTGGGTTTTTGAACAAACGGAATTCCTCTGAAATGGTAATGCCTTTCTTTACCTGCCTACTCCTCCCATAACACATTCTCTCTCAAACACAAACAAAGCTAAAGTAATACGCAATTAGCTACGTTGCCATTCGCACTGAAGCTAGTATTGTTCGTGGTAATGCGAGTGATACGACATGGCAACAACGCAATGTCACGTGCGAGACGGTAAAGTCAGAACAGAAAATAGAAAGTGCCAGTAAAGTAGTTAGTTACATTGTCTCCCGCCCAAACAAGGGTACAACACGTATACCAACTGTTGCACCATCTAGACCTCGACAATCTAGTTGGCAAGGGAAGGTAATTGAAAGTTCCGTAAAGTGGTACGTTTTATTGGCTGGGTATAGTAATTGTAAATTGCAACCACCTGTCCCTGGCGTAGGTAGTTCCTACGTCGTGGAAATTACTTCAATTTACAAGAACGAAAGATTCTCATCTCGTGTTCAAAAGGTTTAAAATGGGTTGATATCAGAGGGAACGTTTTCTTGATGGCTGCGTAGTACCAAGATACTATAATAATAAGAACGGAAAATACATGAATGGAGTTATTGATATATAATGACGAAATAATAATACAATCGTAATAAACTTGGGTCTGCTGATGATTCGGGAAATTCATATAATTTTATCAACACAAATATACAAAGCCATTAACTATAGTATCAGATATTGAGATTTTAACTGAGCATATGTTCTGATAATTCATTCCGAATTTTATTCTCAAGTCTCTTTAGGAATTCTTCATCATTTATCTTCATTAGTTCCAAAGATGTAGTCTCATACAGTTCTATTTTGGTACGGAAATTATGTTTGAGTAATTCAGTATGTTTGAAATCTTCAGTATTCTCCCGAAGTTTTTCATATTATTATCTATACACACATATTCATATATATATATATATATATATATATATATATATATATATATATATATATATATATATATATATATATATGTATCATAATTTGAAGGATTTTGTCAGTCTCAAGCAAGTTTCTTCTGATTACATTGAGTCTCGAGTGCTCATTAGAGACACTGACATCTAATATCTTCCGATATTTCTAAATTCTGAATTAATCAGGCAATTAAGCCCACACACTTCACACCAAACTGTAACAAAATATTTCGTAGCGGAAACAAAGATGTTATATAGGCCTACGTCTCCTATACTCAACCAATTCAACTTTTAATAATGAACAATTTGAAGTGTAATTTAAGACGTTTATCTAAAATAAGATACTCCATCTATTCTTACAGCCTTTGTCTATAAACACAATTTTCCAGCCCTATTAGCTATTTATATTACGAGTTGATAGCTTTGCCTTCAACGAGGCTTCTGAAATAAACATGAATTCCGACCCAACTTCAAAGCGAGGGTACAGAAGAACGGAATTTACCACTTATCTTGTAATACAGCATCATTCTTAATTAGTTAATTAAATTATTTAACGCTCTCGTACACCTTCATTTGTGTAATCTACATCGTGGAAGCAGCTTCTTAAGTGAGATGTATTGATTACGTACACTACTAATTGCTTTGGTTATAAATGTCTTTGAACTTCTGTGATACAATATTTACTGAAGAAAAGTGATAAAATATGTTTTAACAAAGAATCAAGGGAAAAGTAATTGTTTCTTGTACACTGTTGAATAATTTTCGAATTTTTTTCTATGACTTTATATTTTAGATGTGCGACTGAAATTTGAAATTACTTGGTTGAACCAGGTAAGGAGAGAAAGATACGTATAAAATGAAACGTAACCCAATTTGATGGGTACACAATTTGATTAAATGAAGTACGAGTTTATCAAACTCTTGAAATATGTTCATCATTGTTGTTCTTTCCACAACTCTAAATTTGAGGAAGATAATGTGTTCCCATAGGTGAAATTCGATTGAAAATATATTCATAATTCTCTCATATTTCAAATGAATGTTTGTAACCAAACCAAAACTATAAAGTTCTAAATTAGATTATAGCCAATGCATGAACAGAGCTGCATATGAATCTGTATCGACTTTCAACCTGTAGAGCGCGCATACGAAAAATAAACTGACAAACAAAGAAAAACACAAATGAAACAAAATCGGAGTCCCCACCAACCCTCATCCGAATTTGTTCTATTACACAATGGAATAATTCGGAGTTACACGATGATTAATTTATATTCAATGAAGTAAAATTAAACAACTGTAAAGATCAATGTAAGCTTTTTTGGGTTGAATTTCACGTTCAATTACACATTTGTAGAACAGGAGCCAGTTTCTATGGCGGTGATTGTACAAGACCACAATTAGCCGAGAATTTACATTTTTGATGTGGCTTACGAACAAACAAAATTCTCTTCAATTTCAAACAAGTAATAATTTTCCAATTAACAAATAACTGTACTCTCCTATGAATACGTTAAAACATCATTTTATCGGTGTCGTATATATATATATATATATATATATATATGATATACCAGAAAAAAGTCCTTCAAATAAAAATACATTCTGTATTCACACGGGTATTATTTTCCATTTCATGGAAAAAGTACGATTATTCATTCTCAATTGTAGAACATAAATATTACTCCTCAATGAAGCGAAGGATTCACAACGGATATTTTAACAGCAATTTATGGCCCATTCATAACATATGGTTTGAAATATACCGACTCGTGAATATATGTTAAGAAAACGATGTAATCTCTACTTTATTGGCTGATTGAAATGTGAGAATGAAAGATGTGATTTTTTCTTGGAACGGAATTTGTATGACATTGAAAATGAGTACTGTTAAACAACCCTAAACAACCCTCACCATAAACAACAGCTGGGACAAAATCTTGAAGTTCGAGAAATTCACATTTTCTTTTCGCATGGTCAACTGTGCGATGCTCTTTTCAGAATTCTGTATAAAACAAATTCCTTTGTGAAGAGAATGATTTTATCAGTTTCAAATCACGACCAAAAAAATGGAGTGGTTCATAAATCGGAAGGGAACTCTTACATAAGGTAAATCTGAACAAAACATATTTAGACTCTATTTGAACGAAATATTTATACCGATAACTTTATCTTAACATGACATTTCAAGCAATATTCATCACAGTTCACTCAATTCTAAGTAAATCAGGAAATGAAATAAAGTAACCTCCTACTCAGCACTCTAAACATTAATAATTTCAAAAAGTATTATCAAGCAAAAGCACTTTCACTTGCCGATTAAAAAGACGAAAGATTTTTAAAAATATCTTTTTCCAGGAATCACTGAATGATTGATTTCAATTTTAGTCAACCAGCACGCGATGTTATTCGACATGCACAGGGATTGAACGGGAGACTAGAAGATTAATGACATAATCCATACAAAAATGATAACAGTGAATAATACATTAAGGTACTCATATATTTCACAATTTTTGTATCCACCATTTTCTCAACAACTTTCGTGAATTTGAAACAAATTTGATAAATTTGAAGTAAATGTGAAACTTCGTATATTCGTTCACAGCAAATAATTATTCCAACCTCAATACGCTTTCATACTTGATTGATTAAGCTCATCATATGAACTGAGTATAGACCTAATCCCTACCACAAACAAAATATGAAAACATATAACAATTCTGTGGTTTATTTTCTGGTTTCTGTTTTTTTTTTATTCGAGTCCATAAAAGTCAATTATTATCACCATCACCCGCACCACCCTTTCTACCCCTCACCGCCTTCACGGTTATGACTGGGATCAAAATTAGTTTAAATAAAACCACGCATTTATGTTTTGTCGATTGACCGTTTTCCATATCAAATAACATCAACGATGCAATGCTTTGATCATTCAAAATGGAGTTTAAAAAGGCACATAGGTCGACGAATACCAAGAGCCGTTGGGGTTTTATAAACAATATTGACAATTTATTCAGAATAATAATGGGACAGGAGAACGTGCAATAAAGTCATAGTATAGAGACCCAATGATGAATACGACAAAGAAAGATGCATGATTGTATAGTCCAATTTCACATATACAGCCTACCAAATTCAAATCAATAATGATAAAAAAACTGAAATGCCAATTGACCCTTTTTAATTGTACAGTATGTGAATTTGTACTGTAAGCCTCACCGTTATATGACATATAGGACAACAATGCATTCACTTCAAATTCGTTTGGCTTACATATGGGCTATAAAAAACAAATTATCAATTATAGCAAAACTTTTCTCAAAATGAATAGAAACGTACTTTTTATACTGGTTCTAATTTGATCTTGAATGTCTATGAAAGTGTTCAAAAGGGTGGTCTCCTACATAAAAACGAATAGTCCAATATGCTTATGTCCTGGTGTTTAACGACCCTCCCAATAGCTAGGTTACAGAGGGTTACGAATAGGAGGATATGACACAATTAGGTGATGATACGGTTACAGAAACCAATGTCTAAAGCGGTAGTCGAACCCACGATCATAAACACCAAATGAAGCTGTGAATATGTACACATTCAGTTTCGAGAATCGAGAGTTTACGATTATAGTTTTGTGATATTGTGATATGATAGAATTGTCGTGACTTTCAGTAAATGAATGTCCAGACAAACAAACGTGAACTCAACAAACACGTGTCATCTCCACATATGATTGCACAAAACAAACTGTTTGTTAAGCAACAATATGAATGCATGTCCAATGCATATTACTCAAACACCGTGTTGAACATTTCAGACAATGCATTCAACGAGAATACAATAACAATAGTAAACTCTACATAATTGTTTTTAGATGAAAAACGATAGATTAATGTGTTGATATTTTTTTTAGTTCTCAACAAAATATTTGCGCGATAAGTCCAACTTACCCTTTGTGCTAAGTATTGTGAATGGAGCACCAACTCACTACATCTGAAATTTGTTCTATAAATATATTATATCGTATCACAAAGGACGAAAGGTATGTTCTAAGTGCTTTTTAAACATGGAAACATATTGATCTTGTTCTTTGTATACGCGAACTTGCTTGAAAGCCTCGTTATGATATTTTGTCTGGTATAAAATAGCTATCATATAATATTATGTATATATATATATATATATATATATATATAAAATTATATTGAATCTACAGCCCTCGATGGCTCAGTTGGCTGAGGCACCACTTCAGAAACTGATGTCACTGTTGGGCGTGGGTTCGAGTCCCGCATAAGGCATTGGTTTTGGTAATCGTCCTTTCACTTATCACTTTATAGTTTCATAATCACCTGCTCATTCATACCCCCGTATAACGTAGCAGTTGGTGGTGTCGTTAAGCAAACAATGATCTATAACATACGGTTTGTTAAATTATATAAATATGCATATTCTGGATATTAAACTCAGGACCCAACAATCATTCATTCACTCTTCAGTGAACATGTTTTTTACCACAGTTACTGCGTTCAGGGAAATACAATTCTTCCTCATTTTTGTATATGCTTTGTATTTTTTTTTTTTAGAAGAAGTAAAATCCCACATGGAAGTTATTCATGTGTTACTAAAATGCATATTCTTATTGCAGTGAGGTACACTTCACGTTTTTCGGAATCTCCCATCTGATGGAAAGAAACAATACCGGTATATCGGAACAGTTCGATATATCGATCGATTTTCTTAATAGTTCGATACTAGAGTGAGGTATCGATTTATATATCGAGAATGATATACATCTGTATATATAAATACAGTAGTATATATATATATATATATATATATATATATATATATATATATATATATATATATATATATATATATATGTATATATATATATATATGATATATAGTACCTTACAAGGCGTGAAGCACTCTCATGATATTGTACCGAGATAGAAAACCAATCACCTCTTGTAAGTCTAGTAGAGTGTTTATATCCAGGTGTAATTGGATAGAAACTAAACCTAAGTACACAGACAAGTACAGTTGTGGTAAAACAGTTGTTTCCTAGAAACTTGAATACACGTATGCATGTTAAACTTGTTTGTTGGTTTCGCTTCTTCAGGGAATACGTCATTATGCAAAGTATTTGTATAAGAGAATTACGTCGTTGGAGAAAACTATTCATATACTAATTTGTTGGTATAGTTTGGGGTGGTTATTTGTTTTCTCCGAATTTTGTAACGTTCCCTGCTGTGTGTCAGGGGAGCGGGGTGGGATTAATTATGACAATAATAAGTATGAAAAAAAGGTAGGGTATGAGCGCTAATCAGTTCAGAAATAGGGAACTAATAACCCTAAAATTGAAAATGTGAAAAAATATGCAGTGAGCAGTTTATAAATCATTATAAAATCATTAATGTAATGCAAAATTTTCAAACTGAAGATTTTGTGTATTCTATATTGTCTATATTTGGTTTAACGACGCACTGTGATGATGGAGAAATATATTGGCGTCGGATGGATGATCCGTTGGTGAGATGTAGGTTTCTAAGGTAATGGGAAGGATGGTAGGAAGGAAGCGGTCGTGGCCTATCTCGAGGGAACCATCCTGGCATTAGCCTAGACTACAGAGTAAAACCACGAAAATTCCCTGTAAAGATGGACGACGGCGGGGATCGAGCCGGGTTTGACATTCCCCTCGTCTCCCGGATCACATGAAGATTTTGTGTTATGTCTATCTTTGTTTCCAATGTAACTAACTCTGTTCTCTACCAAGTTACAATATTTCACCCAGTCCAAGTGTTTACAAAATTAATGATTATTATAACGATACCTGTTAATGTTGTGTAGGCCCACACTCGCACACGTTGTTATATATCACTTACAAACCAATGTACTAATCAAAACAATCTTCTTTCTCACGCACTGTTTATTCCTAACCACCCCTAACCGCGTGGTCGCTAGAACTACCTCTGTCGTGACCTTGACTTCGCTACCCTCGCTAGACGGCCGACTGATAAACTCGCTCAACTGGGTGATTACAAAATAAAACCATTCTCTTGGAATAAATGAACCCTAATGAACACGGACTTGGAATAAAATCTACATAATCTTGGGCCTATCTCAACAAGAGAAAATATGCGGAAATTGGACCTCATAGTATAATTCCTATTTTCCAATATTAACCATTTTCCAATATTTGAAACTGATTCTCCACTTACGATCTTATCTTCTATTACTAAAAGATCCTATCAAAAAATCTCCTCCCTTCATTAAATGATCATCTTGATAGGATGAGTCGTGATAATCTAGGTCAGGACTCAAGACTAAAACCAATCTAAAGCACAATGTTTATCTAGCTGAACTTACAATTGAATCAAGACCTATAAACTAGTTTCTAGCGAGAGCTAGAAAGCAATAGACGAACTTTTTAAGATTGCTTTTTTTTCATCTCTATTGTTTTATCTTTGTAATGAAGGATGGACCTGACTACACTATTAACGAACAGTAATGGCATATGTTGCCAATGTTGGAATCAATTTTGTATTTGGGATTAATGTTTTGTTGTACAGATATTTTAGTTTGGTGTGTTACCCATACTAGTCGATCAGCAATTAATTATTTATATAACGTATATGGTATATCTAGGAAAACGTTAAATTGTGAAAATGAAGGGTAGATCTGAGAGAGTGGAAACATATTTCACTAACAAATAGTCCTAATTGAAATCATACTCATTTGTTTACTTCACTTTTCATTCTTGTTAGTCTCATTTTAGATTTCCTTCAGCTCGATTGTTCTTATATGTAACTGATTTTTCACACGAGTAGCCCGAACTTTTCAGCCCCAAAACTGTATACTTATATTCTCGTTGGGTGAAAATTGTTTGTGAAATTTTCGTGAAATTGGTTTTCCAATTGTGACGATTACCCAATCTCCGATAACATGTCCGCTATATTCGTCCATCCAACTAACAATTCACATTTCATAATTCATTGATTTTTTACAGGGTGGGCCTATAATATTTTTCCAATATCCGTAGGGGTCCATTGCGTGTCTACCAGTTTTAATTTGTAATCAATGAAAACGTTATTGAATACTGACCACATTATACTCATACGTTGATATGGATTGGAGAGGTCAAATATGAATTCGAATAATTCTATTTCATTTCAATCATTCGGAAGCAAACTTTGAAGAGCTTTCCTGACTATATATGAACATTGCCAGGTTAAACTTGAATTCACAACCACTTTCAACATCAACATCTTACATTTACATTTGGACATTTATCTTTGTCAACATGTATCAAACCGGCACATGCAGCGCATTGGTTAACGCGCTCGCTTCATGTGATCTGGGAGGCGAGGGGAATTCCGAGCCCAGTTCGATCCCCGCCGCCGATCATCTTTACAGAGGTTTGTCATGGTTTCCCTCTGTAGTAAGGGCTAATGCCGGGATGGTTCCTACAATAAGTCGGCCATGACTGCTTCCTTCCCACTATCCTTCTCATTACCCAAGAACCTTCATCTCGTCATCCCATTATCTCATTAATCATCCATCCGACGCCATTAGATCTCAGTTATCATAACAGAACGTCTTTAGACCCAATACATAGATGAAAAGACGTATCAACATTTTGACTAGATATACATTTGACTATGTATATTTATATACATAATTACTAATCACTCTCATGTATGCCTTGAATGAATAAGGAAGTGGATCAAATCACATTACTGTGACATTTGTGAGTAATACCTCTCGTTATTGACAGTTAATATAGAATTATTTTCATTCAAGAAACACAGCCAATCCAAAATCAGAGGTAATTTTTATTATTCAATTCAAGCCACTTCCAGATCCACCAATATACTTTCCGTAGAAGCAAACCTAAGTAAGTGTGCAAACTTATTTCATAAAGAAAAACGTAATTTATATTATCGTCTTGAATATAATGTTCAAGTCGGAAAAGCGTGCACATCATAAAAGAGGGTATAATATTATTCCTTATTGTTCATCAAAATTTTCTCGCTATAAACTCAAGAGTATATCCAGCAAGTTACATGCACACGAATAGCGAACGTTTAACTGATTATGTAAAAACCGACACTAAAAGAGATTTACGATAAAGCTATTCTAACATATTCTAGTGAAAAAAATGGTATTATAAATCATCCTCATCTCAATTTACGATTTTTGGCAGTGTAGAAACACACGGTCACAATTTTGAGTGGATAGAGAAGGCTGTAATTCTGAACCTTCACAAATGTAGATTGAGAAATTCATGTTTTATTACGAACCTTTTTCTAGTAGAGCTTTGTTGAATAGGTATTATTTAATCCATAAGTTTAATGGTTTGACACCACCGATCGTGCAATACAATGGATGGGGGAGACACACGTTCGAAACTAGAAACACTAGGGATCGAATATGGCTATAGTTGAGGTGATATAAGATAATAAGTGAAGTGATCTGACACCTTTTATTATGAGCATGCTTCGAAACTCATTTTACATCAACCTCAAAAATAAAAACATTAAAACTTGTAAGGGAAATTGAAACATTTTGAAAGTCAGTAGGCCTATATCACTATGTCAGAATTACTTTCATGGAAACCTTCCATGCATTCATCAATACTCAATCCACAACAAACTTAATTTTGAAAATGGAAGTGTGGTTTCTAATTCAGCATATATTGTATTCTAATACCAATTAGAGGCAAATCCGCTTTAAAATACACAATCTCATGAGTCGAAACGTCAGCTACTGAACCAGATATACGCCATATTGTTTATTATAACCTTCAAATATCCATCACATGTTAGGTAATTTATTAGTAGGCCTATACAGGAATTAGTTAGTTATGGAAGTCAAAAGAGGTACGCCCATGATGGTAATATGCTACACTGAAGAAGCCGACTACTTTTTTTTCGTACCATCGTATTTTGTGCGTACCATAATTCATCTTCTCAAAATATCTCAACTGTATAGCATTCTATATCGTCTTCACTAAATACGAGTGGACGTTGTAAGTCGAGGGTCACAAGGGATTCGAACCAGTGGTATTCTATGTATCTAACCAGACATAAAGGATGGTTTCAGATATTCGTAACGGATGAGTTCCACTGATGGAATAATGCAGCTCTCAATGGATGTTGTACAGACTCAGTCAAAACCATGACGAAAAAAATATAAATATAATTCATTTGATAACCAAATCTGTAAGGAATATTGAACAGTTATTTTTATATTCCTGGGATTCATCATCATTTCCATTCATTTTCGTATTAAACTTGCATTATTAGTTATTCATTCAGTGTAACAGAATTATATATTTTTATAAAAGGATCATAGTAAGATTTCCCACTTTTTCATTAGTACTTTTTCTTTACAAATTGAATCCACCTCAATGTAGACTACTAACCTAACCTAACAATCACAAGTATCACTGTTATATTTGCATAACTGAAGTATTTATGATCAGTGATTTTTTCGGGACCATATAATTAGAATTAGAAACAAATACATATTTCAAATCCCGTTGATCATTTCACTCTGCAGTGAATTTTTCTATAATAATCAAATTTTTCTCACTCATTTAGTCGGTAAAAACCTTCATGAGTGGATACAAGTATATACATGTTTCAGTTTGGACTATACTACATGACAGACAGTATGGCCAGTCACGCATATCCACAGAGAGCGAGTAAAAACCAAAAAGAAGTACTCTTTTGATGTTTGGCAAACGTGCTACTTCCTCCTCCCCGCCTCAACCCCAAACATGAAAAATCCCCATTGGCTTTTGTCTCTCGTAGCAGCTTTGAGAACTATCGCAATAACCAAATGCCAAACATTTCTGTTATCTGTTTGATATGGCCAATTTCATGAAAATTGTTTTGGTTAATATTACACTAACAATTCAGATATGAGTTTTAAAAAGTGATTTTGAATTGAATTTGCGATGAAATATAACGACATTTGACTATCTCCATTCCACGGGAAACATGCTTCAAGGTTTTGTTTATATTTTTGATGTTGTTATTGGTTTCACTCAGCTCCGCTTTTTTACTAGGCAGTCATAAGGAAGAGATAGAACGATTTCATATTTATAAGTGAATGTTTATGAAAATTTACCTTGAGATGGAATGAAATGTATTCATTTAAATTCTCGATGATTGGTAGGAATAATTCGCCATTACGACGAGTGTCGTTTCAGCTTCCTCCCTGGGTCTTGCAAACGAACATATAAATACATTAATTCGGGAATCAACAATCAACAACCTACAATATCTGAAGATGATGAGTGAAATCCCATCGAATCGTCGATTTCCGCAAACTACAAGACGTGGCACTACCGAAGAAATCAACTTACCATGTACCATCGGCTATGAGAATCTCCATCAATATATATATATATATATATATATATATATATATATATATATGTGTGTATTTATTCATTTATATTATGTGCATGTGTGGGTGGGTGCGTACCAGCATCATTAGTATTCGCGGTCCCTCTGAATCTTCTATATATAATATTATACATATATATATATATATATATATATATATATATATATATATATATATATATATATATATATATATATATACACATGCATATATATGTGAGGTCTACCCTTCTAACCACCAAGCTCTAGGAATATCCTTTCCCTCCACTTTCGATCCTCGACCAAAGCCATAGTACCCTAGAGAGGTAATGAAACAACTTGGACATGTGAGATATTTCTGTTGAGTTCATTAGCACACCTAACCTCGTTAGTCACAACTAGTAATTATACCCTGTTCAATTCAATACCACGGCTCGGAAATGGGATATTACATTCTAAATATAGGTGTATGCACGAGAGGTAAAGGTTTTCTACCAATATGATAAACATAATATCATATTTATATGTCTCATTGATGTAATGTTTTTAATCATATTATTTTCCATGACAAGATTTTCAATTAAATACGTGAATTCGTCTTTCAAAAACGGTACAGCCTTACAATTGCAGCGATATTAGATAGTTATCGTAGTTTTATCAGTTAGGTAAGGTATGAGTTAAATCACTGATAGTAGAGATTATTATCTTTTTTTTTTCTCTTTCAGTATGTTGAGAATACTAATAATTGTCAACGTGTTGCAAGTATTCAGTTGATAGACGACATTCTTGTTTCTTATACGAGTACATTTTTATATTCAGTACTATTGTAACCATTTGTAATTTCAACTTTCAAAGTTCTCATTAAAACTCTCATTAAAACAAATAACTTGATAATTAATACTGTAAAACTTTTCAAGTCATGTGTTGTTCATTAGATTTCAAAATTTTATAAGAGGTGAGAAAACCCTTGCCATTTAATTTCTTCACATCAAAAATCGAAAGTGTAAGATAACTACGGCTATTATGTTATTTATTTATAATTATAAATTATTTTGGATAATTTTCAAATTTCATCAAATATGGTTTTCCTTCATTTATTCTTCAATCAATATAACGGGATTTCTGATATACTACATAAATACAAACCATACTAACTTTTTACTAGAACAAACATTTTTAAACAAACAAATTCAATACCTGATTCCAATAATTGAAATACTGAGTAGTATGATGTTTGTGTGTTATGTTATAAATATATTTGATTCATGTAATTAATCAAATGTAATGATGATGGAAATGAATGACAAGTAGAATGGACCATACAAGCCCTACCTATGACAGACTACATGAACTGTAACTAGTATGAACCTGTACCTAATCCGTGCAGAAGCCATCATTTTTCATAACTAAACCCCTCCCCTTCCATCATCGGTTGGCCGACAAAAATCCATCAAAAGGAGGCGGCTGCCCAACGTTGTATAGGCCTAATACGATAGCAAACAATACATGCTACGTCTACCTAATTATGGTCATTAATAATCCTTGATTGTGTTAAAATACAAAGAAAGATGTAAAAGAGATTAATTATTAGCATAAAAGGTGATTAAAATGTAATGTTCCATAGCTTTGTTTGGGCTTAAGTGATATTGTAGAATTTTTGGTGTGGGGCTTAGTTTGTTTTGTGTGAAATGAATTTGTTATGTCTGGAAAGTGAATGAAAGAGATATTTATATTTAAAGAAAGTAGAAAACTTCTTAGTCAAATGGTGAGTTATTTAATTATTCAGTTATTTAACTGGATTATTTGATTTAACTGGGTTATTTAGTTTTTAATTGATCGAATATATATTTTTGACCATTATTGGAGATATATATTTTTGCTCGATATAAAAACATATCACGGAATTTTTCGAATCCTTTTCATATTACTATAATAACTGAATACTTTTATAGACATAGCTAAAACGCGTAGCGGAAATTCAGTGACAATTTCACTATAAAACCGAGTATTTTTAATAAACTTTCATGAAAAACAATCACCAACATAGAAAACAAAATGTGCAACAAGTCAGAAATGGAATGTTCTTGGAATTCCGCCAATTGAAATGTTCAGCGTGGAATTTGAACATTTATTACAATCTAACAAGCTATCTCAGAATCTTATTCAAATGTGATGAACATATCCTCTGCTTGATATACATTAGGATGTCAGTTTCGTGATGATCATACCCACTAACAGCAAGGTTATACGGGGGTACGAATCAGCAGGTGAACAAGAAACAGTGATGATAATTGAAAGGATATTTACAAAAACCCATGCCTTATACGGGTCTCGAACCCACGCCCAGCGGTGACTTCAGTGTCTGAAGTGGTGCCTCAGCCGACTGAGCTACCAAGGGCGGCGTCAGTTTCGTAATAGCATACGTGAATCAACTTTGATAATCATAATAGTGCGTTTAGAAATATGCAACGCTTGATGTATACACTTTCATTAAATTAATCACCCTTTAAATGAAATTTGTGTATATTATTGAAATCAAAATGTTGACAGCAAGTTCATTGTTCGTAATTGGGGCTAGGGTTAACAAGGTGCGAGCCACAATGTAGTGTGTGTACAGTATGTAACATACATCATGTAAACAGTATGTATTGTACACAAACAGTACAAAATGGCGATCGATTATGCCCTTCATACTTCACATGTTGATTCAATCATAAAAATGACATTGAATCAATAAAGTAATTTCATTTTCTCTTTGATGCGATTTCTTGAAAATTTTTAATATTCACTGAAGATTTCTATATTTTCGTATCGGGACATATTGAAAAATTGAAACTAATGATAATGTGAAAATGTGATAATGTGATAATGTGAAAATCTCATTTAGGGCATACTTTTCTTTTGGGTGAATGATGGTCGGTACATTATATTAAAGTTCATTTTCAATTTTATATCATTCCAATATTCAGTTATTTGATGTTTCATTTCATTTCTCCACGTGTTTTGTATTGAATGTTTTCCTGTGCACTTTCGGACTCAGGGGCCAACAGAGGTTTAAATAGATATAGGCAGAACGAGTATTACTTGGACCGTTACACTCATGAATAGCTTTGTAATTATAATTAAACAAGCAATCGATTATTCCATTCCATTGGATTTTCATCACAATTAGAGTATATTTGATGCTGGAGTTCGTTAGTATGTATACATATCCCCTTTGGATGATTATATTTAATTGCATTGAAATATTCATTACATCGAGTAAATGAAATACATTGAATATTTGTTGTTAAACATGATTTTCGGAAAAAATATTTTTGGCCTATATACATGCGCATCTGATATCATTTCAGTTGAGAATGAGACTATTTGAAAAAAATTAATTATCTTATTCCAAATTTTTTTCAAACTGGAATGACTGTGGAATGACTGGAATGATATGTGGTTTCTGATTTAATTCATTAAAACATTCGAATGGATGGCTGTGTACATGAAAGTATATAAACACTCTCATTCTAAAAAAATAGATGAATATTGACAAAAGTAATTTGACTCATAAAATTAATATATCATTTTGAAACTTCAGTGATTTAAAGTGTCATAATTAAAAGATTTATAAGTTTAAAATAGGGACTAACATACATCGTAATTGGTGAAAGTAAATGAAAAACAGAGGCGACTTTTGTCCATCCCCATTCATCATCACCATTTCAACCAAAGTTATTGTTACAAATCACAGCACAGATGTTCCTCCACGTATGAAACTTGGGCTATTATTCTTTCAAGTGACACGTGCTGGTGAAAACGGTAAATCATGGATGCTACTGATGAAATTTATGCTCGTGTCTTTTATTTATTTTTGCTTCAATTCCAAAATGGTTTAAATGAAGATGCGTCCTAGATTTCTATCAAAAAACAAGGTCATCAAAGTTGGTATATGATATAGTCTGCAAGATTTATTGTCATTCCAATCCAAAACTCATAATTGTCTGATTTGTCAGTTTCTGGTGGAGGTGCCGAGTTCAGTGGGTTGAAACGAAATGTTGATAATAATACTAGTTCATAATATATGTATTCCAATAATCGGCATACAAATGATACATAATGATATTAATGACGTAATTGTACTGATGTGTGCAATCGTAGGACCACACAAGTTTCGGAACATGTCGAAGTCAATAAAAATATAAGTAAAAAACACTTGATGTATTCACTTCTTCCCACTTTCAAACTAGTCCATACTGTGGTAACCATGGTTCAGGATATAATCTCTAACCTTCCTTTCATTAACGCTTTTCTTATTACCTTGATCTCTAAGATATTGAGGCAGATTATTGTATATATCTTATTTTACTATATGTATAAATCAAGTGAGCATACGAATCTTGATTACGAAATTTCTGAACATACCAGAGTTATTACATTTTATATGTGATACTCTGCAAATTCCACGACATTCTAATCCAAAACTCATCTCTGTACCCGTTGCCAGTACTTGGTGGAGGTGCCGAGTTCGTAGTTTGAAACGCAATGTATAAACCAAGTAAACATACGGATCTCAAATTCAATTATAATTCTAAACAAACAGAAGGTTTTCATTCCAGTAGTCGGGTTTCATTTTCAACATTGGTAACCACAGTGTTGCCACAGTATACAAATAAAACTTCTCGCCACGAAGACGTGTTCACACTTTAATGAAACCACATAGCTTTCAAACTGGCAACGTTCTCACAGAGCTTACAAAACATGTACAGTCTATTTTCTTTATTTTTAACTATTATACAAACTTCAATTATTTCGAAAAATTAGTATCGAAAACTAGCAGATGATGAAAGAAGATGGCTGAAGTTAACGAAATGGACCCCACCGAACGGGGTATCATAATAATGATTTTACAACCCAGAAAAAAAAACATATTCAATATAACTTATAAAATAGGCCATACATATTGAAATAACTACTGATTGAATTGATTTCAAGGATTGAAATGCATTATTTTCATATGGTTCCCGTTTGGATCCAAATATTCAATTATTTGCTCTCAACCAACATGAGGAAATTGGATTCCAATTTTTCATAACAAATATTTATTTCATATTTTCAGTATGGATAAATATGAATATATTCAGTCAAAATTTGTACATTATGACTTCATTAGTTAATAATTTCACCTCAAATATCACAAAATTATTCTAATCCTCCGAATATTATTATATAAAACACTTCATTATTGAACGGCGTGATGTATTTGTATGAATTTATACATTTTATGTGTCATTAGATTTTTCAGAATTGATTATTTTTATTGATTCAACGTATCAGGTAGTGAGTAATTATACTAATATAGTACGTACATAGATTGAAGTATCAGTTTTAATGAATTCAAGGATTAAATGGAAATTGAAAACAGAAAATTCTCTTCGCTTTCCGTCAGTACACTATATGAATCTAAAAAAAAACATCAATAATAACTTTCAACAATCATAAAATGTTGCTTTTTTGAGCCCAGATATCCTGGCAAACATCACATACTTGATTCTGTCATTTCTTTTGACCTATCCAGATAGGGTTAAGGTTCCTTATCTATACGTGTAGCCACAGACGCCAATAAAATAACACTTTAACATTAAGTCGTAAAATGTATAGTGCTTCTAGTAATTGAAATATGATGGTATTTCTCAATAGCCAATGAAATATCATGGATTCAATTTTAATGATCACGTATGTCAATTGATTCGAATGAAAAATAATTATGTTTACGGAATACTAAAAATACTTTTAGAAATAATGTTTGTAAAACATAAACCCACATTGCTATAGGTATCGCAGACGATTTTAATTGTAGTTTCACGAATTGGAAGAGATGAAAATGTTCAGAATTATATATGCCGATAGTGTAAGATATAAAAAATAATAAGACAGAAAATCAAATTTCGAGACATTTCAATTTTGTATGAACTTTTTGTCATAGGATACTATCCTACTAATAGTACACGATGTGAAGAGTAAATATGAAACAGAGGCTAATTCCATCAGAGTCAATCAGAGTACTCACTACGTTCATAGAAAAAATCCACAAACTATGGATAATGCTGCATGGCCTTTATCCATCTAGTTATATTTTTGTTGTTGATGATGTTGTTCTTGTTGTTGAAAGCTATTCAATGAATAAATTATTCCACGCTTTTGCCTCGATGTTATATATATATATGTATTTGTTCGAGACTAATTATCACACATCGAGTTCTCGCAACTCGAGTCTGTTCGACTTTAATCGATACTCACACAATCGACTTTGTGTTATCGTGTGCGCACGTAGCTATGGATTAAAGTTGTCGACATTTCCATATTATAATGCGTAATGCGCAACGAAAGGTTCATTCAAAGTCCATGTAAAGGTAATTAGAGATCCACAAAACCCCTGGACCTCTAGTTAACGCTTTCCGGTTCGATCTAGTTCGCTGTACATGATGAATTCAGAAATACTCAGACTAATGAACTTTATTCACTGATATTGGTTACTCACTACCAACGTGACATTCATAACAATTTCTATTATTCACCATTTTTTATTCGTATCGTATTATAGTTTTTCAATGTATAATCTTTCTAGTGAAATGTCACATTCATTTTCAATTATACGACATTTTGAAAAGTGACAAAACAAATTTTGAATTTAATTTTGTCATGTTTGTGGACAGCCGGCAAAAGTACGAAAACGAAGGAAATAGGCCTACTGTAGATTGACTTCTGAAAAAATACCAGCTAGATTAACTTGGCTTGAAAAATGTTATTCATATAGATTCATTCATGTATTATATGTTATTAATATGAATGTACATTATATATATATATATATATATATATATATATATATATATATATATATATATATAAATATATATATATATATATATATATATATATATATATAGAGAGAGAGAGAGAGAGAGAGAGAGAGAGAGAGAGAGTAGAGATAGATATACAACAATAAAGAGATGTAACATATATATGGCATGTTGGTAGGACAACATGTTTGACATTTTTATGAACATTGGGTGAGCTATTTCAAAACCAAGATACGTAGAATTCAATTATATTTCAAATAAATACCTCGCTCATTTCACAACGCAAATGCTTCGTTTTCCCAGTATTTAATATCATTCTCGTAAATCCTGATTTATATCAACTTTGAACCCTTCCAGACTATTCCAATTCCCTAATGCCCAATATATCCTCTACCATGACCTATCTCTATCTCTCTACCATCCTACCTGGATCTATCAATTACCTCCTGGTCATAGGAGTTATCTATATACCTTGCTCTTCTAATAGACACCTTCATCCCGATTTCAATACGATCGAGGGTTTCTTTTATCCTTTATCATTAACGGTATAAAGCTTCGATCCTTCGACAATAAAGAAACCACATTTCTCTGTTTTGACGGTACCGAACAACCGTCTTTCTCAACTCTTATTGTTAACGGTTAGTAGTTTCAATACATTAGTTTTACAACGAATACAAGCCACATATCCATTGGACTATTTCTATACCGAAAACAAGGCCAGAGTGAACTAAGTGCATAATTCATTAGATAAATGCAATATGGCTCAGCTTCCTAATCCTGAATTCCTGATAGATACAGAGTATAGGAAGGAGTCTTTTACGCTAGGGTCAAAGATATATAACGTTCGAGTGGATCCATGCTAAAGTGAAATAGCACGTGTTTTTTTTTATCAGGATGGTAATACTGCTTTTGATGTTTTAGTATGGTGGTATGTGAATATCAGATGAATAAATTAGGGCACTGTTCATAAAGGTATAAATATGAATTATAGAATGTTATTTGTAATATTTTGAAGTGTGTTCATTTCGAATTGGAGTGTTTTTTTGTTTTTAGTTTTACTAATGACCTACACTCAACACAAAGTCCTTGTTTCCCAATTAAGGTTAAGGATGAATTGTGCAGATATTACTAGAGATGAGAAAGCATTGTATATACTACGCAAATGCAGCGTATGCATTGCAAGATGAGAGTTATATTTGGATAAAATTTACTCGAAATATACCCACCTCACTTTTGAAACTTGCCGGGTTTTTATTGAACTTCCAAACGTCATTATTGACTTTACAGCATCTTAGGTTCAATTTTTTGGGATAAAATATTCACAATTTCTTCATACAATATTACGGATATTTTCAAACTTTAAATAAACGTTTCAACATTGTTACCCAATAGCATACAGTTCCAAGCTGAGAGGTTAGTAAAACGTGAATAAATGTGGAGCAAGTATACAAAAGACTCGAACGAATAAACAAACAAACAAAATACAAACACACAGAGGAATAGTCGGTTTGGACTGGATCAATGTATTTCCTATTCTAACCAAATAAAATATTAATCAATACGTATTTTTTATTCATCACATTCGATCCACCACAAACACGTACATACGTAACATTAACTGTATTTTTTTTTATTTTTACTACCTCACTGGGGTAAATGACTTCAATCCTAGTAATAAAAACACAGAACATTAACACAATATTATGACATGTATTATTAATCCACGTTCACACAATCTATCTACTGTATCTATTCAAACATGTTATATATCATGACATTCGAGTATATATCTCATATTTAATGTCTCACTTCAGAAACTTCGTATCAAAAGCGTAAGATGAACATTTAACTTGAACGCGACAGTTCTCATTGAACATGTATAATGAATAACTTGAATACATAAATGCCCTAATACTCAATAATAGATATAACGGAATGCATAGCATATTATGAGAATTAAGATTTCCGAAGTCATTGTGATCATATTATAAGTAATACAAAGATTGATCTAACCGCGTAATATAGAAAAGTTCATTGATTTTTAGAGAAAGCATTTTTTTTCCTTAATGGGTATAATCTTGAAATACAAATGTTTGAAAACATATTGTTCAATCTCACGTAAATTTTGAAAAATGATAAACTCCATGTCCTAATTAGAAATAAAAATTATATATCCTATTTTAGTATCGCATGACTATAGAAATAGGACCAGAAATATATTTCTCTGATATCAAGTCTCTCAAAAACTGAGCTGTTATATATTCAGACTGCACACACAAAAATGTTTATATCCATCAGTCAATTTGTATAAAAACGAAAAATCTCATTGAATATAATATTTAATACAATTCATAAGTGATACATACATATATGTACCGAAAGAGTCAGGTGGAGTTATAAAAAAATACTCATAAAAATCATACCATAAAAACAGTAACATCCACTACATTTTGAATTTAAAATAATCCCATTCAACTCTCCAGGTATCTCCTCTACATTATAACGAAAAATTTCCTCTCAATGTTTAACACTATACGCGAGCATGGTATTCACATTTTGATCACATACCCGCCATATGAGAGCCTATTCAATAAACTATAGCCATTCTGCGGTATACATGCGCTGTGCATGGCCATTCAGTATGCATGTCTACCACACACGTTATATGTCGTCATAGAAACGATGGACATGTAAATAATGAACATCTTGTGTGGAAGTTCACACGATACACTGCATTGAAAGAGTTCACGTATAGATACGTATAGATAGGTGAGTTTAGTGAACTGGAAGTTAGTTTTATGAATAGTTAGATTATTAGATGTAGGGAATGAAGATTTAATTTATTATGATGTAGACTTATAATATTCAGTTTGTCTTCGTCAGACAATGGTATGAAATGATAATATAAAACCAGTTCAATCAAGTTGATTAATTTAATCAAATTTACATAGATATGAACACAAATGGTAATAACATAGTCACGTAGGAAATACAAACTATATGATGGCAATTAATCACGTTCTGAGAATTATTGTATAGTATGAGTTATTATATTATATAGTTATTATATAGTTATGAGTATTACAGCACGCTAATATAATGTTATTAATACATTTCATGAAGCGTTAGAAGGTGTAAATTAGAAACTGATCATATTTATATATCATATTATTACTTATGTGAAGAAAGAAGAATATTTAATTTCAATTTTTGACTGCTTGGACAATCTATAACTATTGTTCATAAAATTACCATGAACATTATGGTTTATTATGATGGCAACAACACTAAATGTGAATATTCAATCGAACTCAAAATAAAATAGTAGTAGAAAATATTCGAGAAACCGATAATCTTTTTATCTGAATAATAATTCATGCTGTATATATTTTACAAATTGTTATTTCATTTAATCGAGGATTAAGCTTTTCAATCCGCTTGAATTATTGTAATGTAATTGTGAATTCTAATGCACAAGTCATGGGATTAGCTCTAACAGACTGATTCTCACTTTCGAAACTAAACTAATTTATTCTAATGAAGTGATTGTTTGATTACAACTAAAATGTTTCTATTCAATTTCGAATTGAATGACGTACATCGAGCAACAAATTCATAAAACGAGTACAATTAAAACATTAAAAGTATCACCTCCTTTTTGAAATGTGGGGGATAGTTAGTGTCCGGTATCACGATGCAGTAAGGCCGTGTATCAACGAAATAAATGTTAAATTTCTGTAATTGAGTGATCTCATTCAATTTTCACGTATTTTCCTCCTTTGAATGAGTAGTTGTGTTCGTTATCGTAAGCCTCGTCCTCAAAAAACATGAATACCCCTAAAATATCCCAAAAATACCACAGGTATAGATATTAATGGTAACGTTTTTTTTTTGCTGAACAAACTTTTCTCTCCCGGATACAAGTACAAACAAGTACAAGTACTGGATACAAGTTTCCTTCTTTTGAATGAGTAGTTGCGTTCTAAATTTTAAACCTCGTCCTAACAAACATAAATATCCCTAAAATATCCCCAAAATACCACAGATATACATATTAACAGTGTCATTTGTGTTTGTTTTGTTGATGAACAAACTTTTTTTCTCTCCTGGATACAAGTATATATGTACCGATACAGTTGAAACAAAGTAGTAAATATATCACACATTTTCCATGCCAAATATATTTCATATTCATCAAAGAATATCTAACATAACTCTCATTTTCTTGTTTTAAATTTCCAAAGTCTTTGATACATTACACATGAAATATAAAAATTGTTTCTCACTTTTTTTAAATTCACGTCGCATTTTCGTTTGATATAAACATATATAAATATTCAACGTTGTAAAATGGCACATTCTAAAAAATAGAAGTGTTGCACCAAAGTAATATACATAAGTTACACCGTACGTTTGAACCGAATAGGTAATGGCTTGTTTTAGTAGTTTCAGAAGGAGATATGAACAATATTCTAGCTTCCAGCAAATACATTATATATGTCTAGTCTACGAATAGGAACAGAGAATAGAGAATGTATCAAGAACAACTTCGATCCAGAAATTTTGTTTTACGACGGTTTTAGGGCCACAGGTTATACGTGTGTCCACAAACAGGCGCTTAGGAAGTGGGAGGATAGGAGGGAAATGCCCAATCCCCCCCCCCCCCCCCAATTGTTGTTAACTTTATGTCAATTTATGACAATTACTTTATGTGTTCAGAATCTTCAGCCTTCAGAATCAGCCCTTATTGAGCTTTGTGGACACTATTAAGTGAATGTCACAATATGTGTAATCATTTAACAATACTAGGAAAACGCCATATATGCGTTGTTAGACGAGCGAATTGTAATAGTATGGGTAAAAATGGGTAAAAACTGCTTCGAGTGGTACCAATTTAGCACATTTTATGTTTTTTCTTCAAAATGGCTGACACGATCAAGCTGAAAATTTTCAGAAATGTGTATCATAATTTAATTGAAGTTCACGCAAAATTTGATTCTTTTGGAAAATAAAAATATTTTCTTTTTTTTCCGCCATGTTATTCTAGTGGGTATTTTTGAAATTTCTAAAATTCATTAAAAAAAAGTTATACCCCGATAATGCCACAAAACTATACAGATCTAAAGTTAGATGAGGAACCATATTGAAAAAAAGTTTGAAGTTGATAGCTGTAGCCATTTGACCTGTGGAGAACCGAAAAAAAAACATAAAAACGAACACTAATTTTTTTCAGTATGTCGAATTGAATCGTCGCTAAAGCTCGTCTAATAACATTTATGAAAAAGTCATTGTTGAGATACTTTATCTATCCAATTTCAAATAAAATTGCTTTTATTCAGAATAATAATATACACCATATAATGACATCATGTGCATATAGTGATGGAGGGACAAACTTGAGCCATTGGTTATAATACCACTTTCACCATTTTCCTTTCACCAAGCATCAGTGGGTTGGACTTTATGTCACTATTCACCAGTGAAAGCTGTATAACAGAAATAAGAACCTCTAGGATTTGAAACATGGCCTAGAGAAAAAAAAGAAAAAAATAATACCAATCGCTGTGGGCTTGAAAACTTTTTTTTCTTGAAATGTATTAGAGATTCATTTTAGTTCTTACGCTCTGCGTACCTCAAAGCTTGAGTGGCAGGTTATTCTACAATCCAATTCTGCATCCAATTTTCGTTTTATTCGATTTATAAAATGTCGTATACAACATATGGAATTCATAGTGGATTTTGTACACTTTTTTGTGTGAAATAGTATTCATGTTTCCAATTATCGAAATATTTGAATAAAATTCGAATTCATCAAGTATATATAACTAGGTTATATAATCATATTCTGTTTCCCAATATTACTATAATAATAAATATTATATGTTATATAATATATTTCATTCTGTTATTATCTCCAGTACTCGTATACACAATTATATGTCATTTTTCCTCCGGTATTCCTTTGTATTGAATCAGGGTTTCTATCCAACTTATATTAAATTATTCATTTCTATCTCTCTCTCCAATAACTAATATATTTATTCAATTCATACAATGACGTGTGGGAGCCAACAAAAGTTTCATATTTTGTTTTTGATGAGAATGATATATTTTCTTTTCACGACCCCACCAATAGCTGAGTTATTAGGGTGCATGTTTGGGTGAA
This sequence comes from Brachyptera putata, assembly GCA_907164805.1. NCBI lineage: Eukaryota > Metazoa > Arthropoda > Insecta > Plecoptera > Taeniopterygidae > Brachyptera > Brachyptera putata. The sequence goes on along the minus strand of OU015469.1, from coordinate 22,246,752 downwards.
TGGCTGAAAGGATAATGAGTTTCAAAAAAAAACTTGAATTGATAAAATGGTATCCATATAATCAAAAATAATCTATCCCATCAAATTTAACACAATACAAGATCTAGAATGGTATTCAAGAGAATACTCAAAAACGGAATGATGATTGTCAAGTTTAAGATTATTGACGTGAGTTTAGTAGATTATTTGATTAAATCGTTTGTATATTTTCATTTTACATAAATTATGATGATATTATGATACAATTTTCCATTTTTAAGCGCCTAATTTCACGACCAAATGTCACAAACAAAACGTACTGGTTTTGGATCATGTTAATTGATAGTATTTTACAATTCAATTCAACATTTTTTTTTCATTCTTATCAATAACGATGGAATTAATGATAGCTCAGTATAATCGTGATCATGTGACATATAAGCCTGACCATACCCACTCAAATCTAGGGAGAGGTTCTGACAGGCACGTCGTGTGTATTGTATGAAAATTATTCACAAAAGAAAATTTAATATTCAAGATGACAGTACAATGACGTGCATTCATACACATACACAATACCGACTTGGTTTCGTTGAGTACACAAAGTATTCACACATCTGTGTTTTTCTTGTCGTACTTTTCCAATATTTTCACACCTTTCATATATATATTCACACACAGCCGTCTTCTCCCAATTTATACGTCACTCATTCTTACTTGACAAGTGGAAAAATTTCCACCCATTTTGTTGAATGTAGTTCTATCACCCAAACAAATTTCGTTTCTTTCGTGAGTGTGCGAAGAGAATTTGTGTATGTTGGAGATTATGATGAAAACAAGATAACAGAATTCTCTAGAGAAAAGTGAAAAAACCTATATTATAGGATGAAAATTCACTTCTAGAATCAAATGATAAAACAAAACAACCGAATTTCTCATTTTCTTATCCATCTTTATTGGGTTTACTGATGAATTGTAAGAAATGCCAATATCGATCGACGTATATGAATGATGGAAATGAAAAGAAAGTGAGATGATATATTATTTTATCATGAGTTTTTGACAGTGTGAACGGAGCTGTAGTCAATCTGATTTGAAGCCATCATCCCAGTATTCATGACTTTAACGAAGTTACGGAAAACCACAGAAATCCTTTGCCATGATGGTCAACCATGACTGGAATCGATGTCCGTTCTACTACATGGCTGGTAACCGCGCTGCTGATTGATCTACCAGTACCAGTAATTCATTTTTTGGTTTTATAGGCGTGAAATTTCATTATTGGGCTTGCATCAATCCGGAAATTTTCACAGAGTTATAAAAAAATGCACTTCAGACTATCAAAAACGCCACTATATTTATTGAATTGTGGTAAATTGACTGTCCAGATCACACTTTTTACAACAATATCTACTAGATTTTCATTCTATTGTTAGATTTGATATTATCCGCTTCATCATGAAACTTAAAAGCCTCTCAGTTGACTTCATCACTGATAAAAGAGCTTACAACACTTGGAAGTTGAAACAGAGTTAGAACAAATTTCATTTGTAAGGCTCCTCTTAAAACTTTGTAGGCCTATCTTTGTGTTACTAAAGAATATCACTCTTAACAACTTATGTAATCGTATTGACAGCAAAATGTGCCTAGTCTAGTCTAATAATCTTCAGCATTATACATATTGTAGTGAAGTGACTAAGAAACCACAAGAGTAATTGTGGATGGAGAATATAATTGGATTACAAAAGTATTTTTGAAACTTGCCTCAGTAAGCCGATAGAAGTGGAAGCTATTTACTTCTTGATACTATTCAACCTGTTGAGATACTCGGCAGTTAAAACTTCGAGTTAAATTATGGTATTGAATAGTGGGTAACTGCGGCCATATTCGTTGTTCATGCTAATTGTGTCCTATAGCTTCAACAGTTTACGGATTCCTTAAATTACAACTCAATTCATAACAATGAAAACGCCACTGAGATAAGAACAACTCGAACGTGACGGTTCACGTATTACTTAAATTACAACTCAATTAATAACAATGAAACGTCGCACTGATAGTAAACAGTGAACGTGGACGCCGTTTCGAGACATATCGAAGTGACCGGAAGTACACGATCTGGTACACGACTCATCGCTGGTCCATGGTTAAAGGTTCGATCGACGATATTTTCCGTCATGGTACTCACAAATTCGGTCATGGTGCTCGCTCTTCACCGAACGCACGGGTTCATTCTCTGAAATACTCAATCTTTCCAACTCATGTCTCTGAATATTGTGTACACTATTTTCCCCGAAAAAAAAAGAACGAAGCTGCCATTGTTGTCTTTAGAAAGTGTTCGTCATTCTTTACATCTTTCGAGCTCCTTTAAGCCTTAGTATGACGTCACCATGGCAACGTCTTGATAAGAGAAAACTACTCGAAGCTTTTCTTTTCGACGAATAATAAAAATATCGAGCCGATCTCTTCAAAACACTCTATAGGCTTAGTTTAAATAGTGCGTGAAATAATATCATGTACAGAACTGTAAGAAAATATATTGTCGATGTCACGGGTTGGTTTCGATTTGTCACGAAGAGAGGCGCAATATGCGCACAATATCTGTATTGTTTTCTATGATAAAAATTAGCTGTTAAAGGTCTGAGTTGATGAATCCGGTTGACCTTTTAATATTTAAATGAAATATTGTCAGATGATTCGAATGTGTCGACAAACTTTTCAAATTCCTTCATTTAACTGATTTACTTCATAAAATATGATAGACTCTTCTGATTATCTGCACTGACTCATTCTGAATAGATTTGTGATAGAATGTCCACGCTGTCGGTGCTACCCGGAAAAAAAAAACATTTTGGATTCATCAACGAATTATTCAAAAAATGAAACTTATTTTGATATTTTCAATATTTTTCATGAATTAAATCTGAAGCTCATGATATCATACAATATCTTGACCATTCATTTGAGTTTTTCTGCCATACCTTTTTTGACTGTGAATTAATTTTCTGTTGAACTGAAGCTATTCTTGACATTTTTTTTCACAGGGAACTTTATATCATCATAACGAAAACTGGTAAATTTACAATAACAGTAACACTCATGCTATTTTATTAATAATACAACACAAATCACCTTGATATATTATTCTTCTGTTTCATGTTGAGTGAACACATTGCTAGAAATATACAGAGACTGGACTTTTAGCACATAACTGTACTCCAAATAAAAACATCCCATCTGACAATAGAAAACATTTGCTTTTGATGTGTGCCTCGATGGAGTAAGACGATTGCAGACGGAAGATGAAAGACGGTTGGAAAGGAAATACGCGAGAAAAGAAAAAACAATTATAAAAAGAGTGACATAAAGAATGCTGTCTATGTATGTACCGTTCATGTGCCAGTATAACATGAACACAATGGCGTTTGTGATTCTATCACATTTTCTGAGAGCCAGATGAAATTATTATTGTTACATATTCTAACAGAGAAAGAAAATATAATTGTTCTTGTGCATGGTTGAGGTTCTGAACAAAGAAAAAAGAAGTGAGAAGTTCGGGAATTGAAAACAAAAACCTTCGAGCAAAATTAAGTGATATTGGAAAATTTGGCGCGGTTGGAAAGTTGGAACGTAAAGTAGAAAGTAGAAAAATTACTGACAGCATTCAATCAATTTGTATCACATTTTTAACAATGCAACTGAATTGATGATGAACAATTTGTTACATAAGCCTCCTTTATCCCCAATTTTCACCAACCCTTATAGCACTATACAACATGCACATTGATAAATTAACTTTTTCTAGAAAGTTCTGTACCGGGATATTGCTGGGAAACGTTGAAAAATCATTGAAAAACTACACATGGAGAGAAAAAAATCATCAGATTCTTCGGAACAGTCTACAATAGCTACGCTACACGGAATGAAAAAAAAGAATGTGTAGAATGAAATAAATACATCTGAAGCATGAACTGGCACGTTTCACTTTGAAATTTGCAGTCAACTTCACTGCATCTCGACCGTCAATTTTCTCTGATATAACAGTGTAGCTACAATTTTAAACTGGAACATGCGAGAAGAGGGAAAATCTTCATTGGTCCTGACTACATTGGAAAAACAGGATAACAATAAATATAAAACAGAAATAGATCAAAAGAGAGAGACAGCTTAGAAATATTACATATTAGTATGAAAGGATTGAATAGAAAATATTTAAAATTTGAAATAGGATTGAATAAAATAATAAGGAGATTTAGTGATCACAGAATTGAAGAGTGATATAGTGAGACGTTAATTATACAAATGATTTTTCTTTAAATTATAATGGAGTCTTCAAGTGCTGCCATTCCGATTCGATGTTTAAAAGTACATAAGTGTTGATACAATTTTCACTTGCACATTCCTCGTATACCATGATTCAAAAAAATACCAGTTTTTTTACAACTCGTATAGTTTTTACAGTAATTTATATCGAAACTCTAATCTAATAGAAACTTTCATCGGAAAACAGCTGAGATGGAACGTTGTTTTTGCTCTATTCACAAAAATGACGAAGGTCTAACAACCATACAAACAAAAACATGTTGTTAATTACAAAAACTTCCAGCTTTATTTGATGGTTTTCGAATTGATTGAACAGCATGAAATTCTATATATCACCGTGAATATCGTTTCCCATGAGCTAAAAACTACAGACCAACTATTCTAGTATGAAATTGAATTTGTAACTTCGTTTTCAACTATCCCATCTGTAATATAAATATAACCATCTATTACCAATTAAACCAACTCAACCAAATACAATGCACATTAATTGCTTTTAATCAATTATCCATTTCCATTACATCACATCCAATAATACAATAAAATCTTCTATCTATTTATTTTGTACCATACTGTAGTGGCTTGTTTATACTGTTACTATTAATAATGCATCTGGTAACGGCTAGCCCCTCTCAATTGCCACGCATCACAGGAGCACGCTATAGAACTCGGTTCGACTCCGGCTCACATCGATCACTCGTCTCCCTCGAGTATAATATCAGCCCAGTTGTACGCAACAAATACGCTATCGATTACAGGTGAGAGATATTCGAGATATATCGATTGCCTAGCTATCGATATACGGAGCGATGCGATATCTCTATACGTACAGTGATATTAGTAGGATGTACTATAGAGATGGTAATGAAGACTCTCTTGTGGTGTATTGTGTGACATATTGAAAGTATCGTATACATTGTGTGATTATTTTGTATAGATTTTGTATACATGAATAGCATTTTATATGTTCTGAGAATGAGTTTTCTGGAAGAATAAGTGAAATGAAATATAGAATACCTTTTAAATATTTCTGTTGATGTATATTGAAAAATTAATGGAGAGTAAGAATTATTTAAAGTATCGTTCTTTGAGTTGGAATGGGAGCAGAGAATGCTTTTAACGTTTTCAGCTGGTTTTTTCAGCCATCATGAATCTTTAAAATCGTGGATTCTGTATAACATATTTCCATACGGGATGTTAATCTTGGAACAAATTGAAAATGGAATAGATATAAAAATGTATGTGCAAAGATGTATTTGAATTCACGTAAATTGACGTTGTTCACAATCATAAATTATTCATTTATACGACGCAGCCTATTCAGACTATTCATAAAAGATATATTGGAGTCAATTTTCAAAAAATGCCCTGATTGGGAGACGAGATTATGGATTAAATTGTTTAGTTCTTGAGACATTGAGAAACAAGAGATAGCAGTATGTTACGTATCTATTTCAATGACTGAGGAAAACTTCGGAAAATATCTGTCCAAATAATATATGTGTCGGTCCATATGACCATATGGAGACCTCAGTCGCCTGAATGGCGGTTCAGTGCACCAATGACTGATCCACCCGTTCCAGGACCGTTACAAGTAATTCATAGAGTAAATTACATTGATTGGTAAAGAATTTATTTCAACTCAATTAGTATAATAATATATATACGGTATATACGATTATGGAAATTGCGATCGGCCGTCCATCCTATCCCAATTCACTAACACACGGGTGGTTTGTTACTTCATCTTTCGTGGCTACAAGTATAACACTAACCGGGTCAGCGGGAGACAGTAGGTGCGATATTCGAGATATATCGATTATCTGAATATCGATATACTAATGAAACCCGGGCATCAGGTGAATACAGGAAGTAGCTTCCAGATTGATTATTATTCAGGAGGGGAAAGTTTGCTCGTATTTCTTATTCAAAGTTTGTGCGAATGGAAAAAGTGTTTTATTCAATCCAATTTGAGATGATTCTTTGGTTACTATAGAAGTTTCCCTTTGTATTCCATGATACATTTTTATCTCTTGAGAAAAACGAGGAAATGCTTACGAGTTTGTAATTGTCCTTCGATACAATATTTTTTTTGAAAACAAATTCGAACTTATCTATAATGAGAATGAAGTTCTTATTCCAGATTCAACTTCAACGATTCACCAATTGGATACAATTTCTCTCCTGAGATTTTAATCGTGTTAACAGTCATGTTTCAAAACGCCCAGTGGTCGATCTGTATTGCATTAGATATTCATTAATGATTTTTGCTCGTCGATTAACCCAATCAAGTGGAATATTACTCTGAACTTCACTCAAATCTACTCTATATCTTTTCGTATGAGAATGCATCAGTTTTCCTCATAAATAAATTAAAAATGAAAGCTATGGAACGAAAATTGAAAATTGGTGGAGGTGCCAGGTGTTTTAATCTGGCTGTTGTAGTGACTCATTCACTCTTTTTCAATTTAGTACTCTCATAAGTTTGAATATCGTCAGAATATATTAAAAAATGGAGTTAATATAGTTAATAAAGTTAATATAGTTCATACAGTTACTACAGTTAAAACAGTTGATATACCAATGTCGATAATTCTTCAAAACCAGAATGTGTCTTAACATTTGAAGTGTGAATCGAAACTTATCCATTAAATATATATTACCATTAAATATCCATTAAATATTGTTCATTAAATTTATTCAATACGAAAATGTATCTCCCACCAAACAATTATTATTCCATCTCCCAACAAAATTCATCAAATAACGTGAGTTTCCCATCTACCGACCCAAACTACCCACAAATAAAATTGACCAAATTAAAAAAAATATATCGGAAAATAAATTTCCAATAACGGTAAAGCAGTTGTCTAGTTCGCTGACTGGCACATCAACGAATATATTCCAACATTCAGTAATTTAAATAGTAATTGTTTCAGCATGTACGCAATGTAATAATTAGTTACGATAAGTAAAAGTTACGGGTTGTAAATACGTGAGTTGATCCTTTAATAAACTTTGATGTGTCGAAACCGATGCTCGTTCACGTCAACAGATAGAGGAGACGATAGATCGGGATCCACAACTCTCTTGGCACGAAATGTGTAGTGAGACCAACTGAACCGAGCGATTAATTCAAACAAATAACTAGTAGTAGAGGTGTATAGTTCGATCCCCGCCGACGACAATCTTTACAGAGATTTTTCATGGTTTCCCTCTGTAGTCTGGGATAATGCTGAGATGGTTCCTACAATAAGTCGGCCATGACCGCTTCCTTCCCACTATCCTTCTAAATATCCACGAACCTTCATCTCATCATCTCATTAATCATCCATCCGACGCCATTAGATCTCAGTTATCATAACAGTGCGTCGTTAAATCCCAATATATATATATATATATATATATATATATATATATATATATATATATATATATATACTATATATTGATGAATAGAAATTGCTTCATCTCGTAGCACGCAAGTCCGAACATTTTTTCCATTCATTCAATATCTACATGTAGAGTAAGTTTGATCCAATTAGCCTCAGAAGAACTATATCTAACGAACAGATTCCAATTAATTCACAACACTTTGACGTTTTAATTAAATAAGTTGTTTGACACATGAAACTCCAACACACCAGGCTACCAACATACGAACAAAAAAGTGGAGTAGTGCTCTTAGATGAATATAAGAGTGTATTGCACCTAATTTCAATGTTTATGTTTCCTTCATTATTACTCCACAAGATTGAACATCCTGTCTTGTCTTCAACTATCGTTGTTTCCTGTCATTATGATATAATTGCCAAGTGTTGGTTTACGTCACAATATATGTGGCGTGTTATATGTTGTTTGGTTGGTGACCAGTACAAACACTAGTATAACCAGGATACTGGAAAATACAGGAATATATACTGGGTACAAATCGAGCGAGAAGAATGCATATACATGTGATTCTATTCAGTGATGTTAGTAGAATGTATCTTTGATCCAAGTTTCAATTAGGAAACAGTGATTAATTGTATTAGATTCCAGGAAAACTCATGCAGTATGAGTGTGCATCGTAATATGAGCAAGATATTTATACAGAATGCACTTGAAATTTATATACAAATGGAATTTCAAATAATTATATCTTCTTTATTCATTCATCAGCTATTCATATAATTTTTTGTTATGGAACATAGCTATGCAACCTGTCGATTCTCATTGACAAACACCAATCTCAATATTAGTCATTACTACAATTTAATAACTTTCTTCCTCATAACGATGGAATCACCTTTTTTGAACCTGGTAGAAATATATATTATGTAAATATCAACATTCTGTGAAAATTTCTAGAATAAATATGCATAAATAGAATATGTATAAACTTTTAAAAAATCGTCATTTCCTATCACTCTTCAATTCTCTCCCGTCATTTCAGTATTTGAGTGTTTAAATGTATTTTATTTAGTGTATAAATTGTGCGAACATGAAAACACCGAATCTATTCCTTAACTCAGTCCATCACATGGTTCGAGCGAGTCAGTATGTTGGTCATCCTGCTGAACTGCGTCACACTCGGAATGTACCGACCGTGTGTGGACGACCAATGCGTGGAGACCAGATGCAAGATACTACAGGTGGGTAAATCATTCAGCTTGCTATGTTATCAAGTTTTCATCTCTGCTCGGTCAAAGCTTTATTATTTTCTTCAGATTGTTTTATTGTTTCATTTATTGATATATGACCTCAGTTGCTAACATGATGGCTTCATGTGATCCGGAAGGTGAGGGGGTATATGGGGCATTGGTTCGATCCTCGCCACCCGCAATCTTTACGAGGGGATTTTCTTTTTTTTTAACTCTGTAGTCCAAGCTGTGAAATGCCATGATGGTTCCAACTATATTGGGCCACGACCGCTTCCTTCACAATATCCTTCCTATTTCCTACAAAACCTTCATCTCATCATACCATAATATCATTAATTATTCATCCGACGGAAATAGATCACTTATCATAACAATGCGCCCCCCTACCCTTGCGCACGGGTGATTTTATGGATCATATTTCACGAATTTGAATACAGCCACAGGGCTACTTTAGTTTTAAATATTGATTGTATGTATTACCTAAAGAATATCTGTTTTGAATTTTGATACTTCTTCGAATTCCAAGTAGATACAAAATGGATTCTTTTTTCCAATCAACATCAAAAACTTGACACGAAGCTATTGTTTCTTTATGGAATTATAATGTTATGAAATGCGACATAACGTCATTGTCGAAGCGCCTTTAAAGTCTGACAATCTTCCATTCATACAAAAATGTTGAAGTACATCGAATAAAAAACAGAACTCTTCTTTATAAACCATGAAAATAATGGTGGATAATAAACCTCTTTGAGCTGATTCTAATCCATTAAATATTATCCCTAACTTCACATAATAATATGTCATCAGCTTATACCAGTGCGCTTTATCTTTTCGCAGAGCTTTTATATGCGATCTATTCTTTTTTCAAATACTTGTGTTGGTGGGTCAACACATCCGACCGGCCATGTATATAAATAACCTGAACGGTCGTTCGAGACCGCTGAAAAAAATGCACCATTGATATAAAATAAGACTTTGTTTAAAACATTCAAAACAGTACTTTTTAATCCGATCAGTATATAAAGTAAGCGATCATAAAAAGAGAATCCTGTATTAATGATGAAACAAAGCAAAAGTCTGATGAAGCCGGTTTAGGATTAATTCACTGAATCTAACCAAGCTAGTTGAATATATCATATTTATATTTCAATAAATGTGATGAGAAATGGAAAACTCGATTCACTAACCAAACACAAATTCAAAGTGTTCATATTATTTAGTAATGTATAGTATTTACCTGGTTTCCTATATCTGTGATAGCTGTTGCCTACCCATCGGTACGATAACCATAATCCAAGATTATACAGGCGAACGAAAGTTTGTATTCTCATTTTATTCTGTGCTACGCCGTAAGCTCACTATATATTTCATTTATACCCTGAGATTGATTGCTCATTTTGTTGCATTCATTCATTACAGTTGAACTAATGCTTGACTTCACTTTCATGTATATATATATATATATATATATATATATATATATATATATATATATATATATATATACGTATGAGGAGATTAGAATAAATCCATCCACAGTCCGAAACCTAGTTGCAACTCTATGCTCAAACTAATACGGATAGTTGGACGTATAATTCCGAAAAAAACTTTTCCGAAAGTAAGTAATTGCAAAACTCTTCCAAACACAAAAGTAAGATACTGTTATTTTGTCTCGAAAGTATTCAAGGTTTCAACTCCTGAACAGTTGACTGTCGCTGTATCCAGAAGCCAGTATAAGTCAGTAACTTTCCAAATACAATACGAAACTTGTGGAAAAGTTGAATATATCTTTCAACAAATAAAGCATTGCAATCGTGAAAAACAGAAACATTTCTCGTCAAAAGTTAAATCTTGAGGGAAAACTATTCTTTTATTTTATCATGTACATTTTATTTTGTGACTTTTTGACGGTTTATTCAATTCACGTAGTACAGACGAATAGAAAAGCTGCATTATTCCATGAATATTATTGGATTTAGGATAATACAATACACAATATTACACAATATATACAATCTTGATTCCCTTGAGATTTTTGAATACACGAAAAGGAGTTTTTATAGTAGTGTAAAATTTATACACATGAAATATATTGGATGAACAAACTATGTTGTATATATATTTGGAGGCCCAACAAATTTCTAGTTAGTATCGAGTCATAAAGTTTTGTTTACCAATAATCAACATATGTGTTTCCTCGTTTTCAGAATTTCGATATCTCATCCGTTCAAAAGTTATCATCCAAAAACTGATATTCCGCCAAATCGAATGCCGTGGACTCTTTTACGTTATTTTACTATATCAAATGTGTTTTTCTCTTTCTGTCTAAGGTATTTGATGATTTCATCTTCGCCTTCTTTGCTCTCGAGATGTCAGTCAAGATGATTGCCATGGGGGTCTACGGTAAAGGCACCTACCTTGCCGACTCTTGGAATCGTCTGGACTTCTTTATCGTCCTCGCGGGGTAAGTTTCATTTTGTCAACAATTTTTGATATTTGAGACAATTGAGGGCTTCAAAATATGGAGTTGTGTCAATAATCATTAATATCGTAATGAATAATGAAGGGCCCTCAACACGACACTGATTAGTAACGGTGACATTTGTGTTTTAAATTTTGGTCTAGACAGCTCTGTTCGTGAGGCCTAATTCAGGCATAATTATACTAATTTGGGCCTATCTCTGATCCTTATCGTATTATGATAAACTTAACATCTTTTGTATGGAAAGAAGTAAACATTGCCCAAAGAACTCAGTTCAAAGTGGGAGATATCAAATTCGTGGGTTTGGTTCACTGTTTGTACCAATACTGGTATTGTCCAGATATATCACAGAAACGGTTTTTACTTATAATGTTTCCAGACTTTTGGAAACTGGAAGACTTTTATCTGTGGCGAAATAATATGGTCAGAGACTTCGCAGTCCTGATGTTGAAGTTAATTGGTTTTGAATGATTAAATAAAATGGGGTGATGAGACCACCCTTGTGGTGACCCGTCCAAACGATCCTACTTTTCATCTATAGCCTCAATGGGAGAACAATTATTTTGTAACAAGTTTCGATGATATTAAATATATATATATATATATATATATATATATATATATATATATATATATATATATATATATATATATATATATATATATATATATATATATATATATATATATATATAATAAATAACAGTTTTTTCCTTCTCGTTAAAAACTCTGTACCCTAAATTATCCTGAATGAGAAATTATACTGCATTCTATAGAACCTACATGGAATGCTTTCAGGCCTTTCATAAAACTTTTGTGAGAAACTCGTCTTCATATTATCATCTCATAGTTAGAAAAATGAAAGAGAGTAAAATTCATAAACTTGTTCACTTTCACCTTACAATCAATTATCCAAGTTTTAATTAATTCACAAAGTGATGATACAAGTTTTAATTACGAATCAGCTTTTCGCGTTTGATTTCAATTAACTAAGATAATTATATTTTATTATTGATGATATTTCATACAATGTTCGATATATCTGAGCCAAGAGAAATTCGAAATTTCCAAATGCCATAAAATTCGTTTCAACAGGTCCGATGATAAAATAATGTATAATTGTACTCGATCATCTGAGCTCCAATATGCTTTATTAAACCAATTTATTTTCATGTAACTGTGTATTATTTAACGACAATGAATAGGTCATGAGCCTATATATAATGTTAGTATTGGATGCTCAATTCAGTTGAGTATTTATAACTCCTATTGCTTATTCTATGGCAATTATTGAATTCAGCAAATATCAAGTCGCATTGCTTGTAGATACAGCAGATCCTTGATTGTCAATTTGTATGATCAACTTAGTACCTTCATAGTTGTATACCTAATCAATGACAATTCATTGATATCGGATAGCTGAAAGTGGATTGACATATCTCAATGGACAAATCTTCTTCCTCATTCTCAATCAAAGGCCCAAGAAGATGGAACGAGCTACTAGTTGGAAATATTCGAATCATTATTTGAAAAGAACTTTTAGTGAAAGAGAATTCAGAGATGATTTTAAGAAATCATTCATAATTCAGTTCAAATCTATTAACTCTCATCCATTTCCTTTTTGATTTGTATAGAAGTATGGTTTTATTTTTCTTCAATTCTTCTTTGTATTCTAGATACGGGATACGGATAAGGTTAGGTGAAAGAGCGGATGCTAAATATGAACCTTACTGATTCATTTTTATCTTAATTGATTGTCTTTTAGCTAAATTTTGATGTTAGTTTTCTGTATTTTCTGTTAAGTAGCCCACTGTACATGAACGTGAATGAAGTATAATGATAATGAATAATTGAAGTATGAAATAACTAAAAAAAAATCTCTTTCTTTTCCAGTGCTTTTGAATATTGCCTTTTCGTGGAGAACATCAACTTGTCAGCTATCCGCACGATACGAGTTTTGCGACCATTGCGTGCTATTAATCGCATACCGAGTAAGTAACGCTACCTTCACTCTAATGCGATGATATCTCACGCAATTGCTCGTACCACATTATGATGCACACGTCAAGTATGCATTAGTTAGAACACTATTTGCATATTAGGTAACGCATGAAGGAAAGAAAAATGACGTGTTCCGGAGAAAACGGATTCAAAATACTGTTCAATTTGTAAACACCTAAACACGCAAGCTTTATAAGAATTTTCGCTCAATAATTTATCTGATGAAACCTGCGTTTATCCTGTAGAATATCCTTTTGGAATTTCTCCTACATATATGCACAAAATGACCTAGCTGTCGACGTACCTTTAAACCCTAACATTCATTCATTTATTCATTTCTCCTGAATAATTACATGATTTAATATTCCCTAGATTGCATTGTATGTGCCACAGTATACGCTCCATGAAATACAGAATGTAGTGTTATATATTTATATATATATATATATATATATATATATATATATATATATATATATATATATATATATAACACTTTATTCTGTATTTCATGAAGCGTGTACTGTGGCATTGAAGCGTAAATACATCTTTTGGGTATTGTTATGAATATATATAAGTACATAACATCTCTTTTATAAGAATTATGCTTTCTATGAACCACGTCCCATCGAATGATCATTTAATTATAACTTGTTCCATATTAGTTTACCTGACCCACATTATGAAGATTTGTATTGAATATTTCCAAATATAGGACAGTTTTTACTTCGAGTCGTATATTCAATACGATAAATTATGTGACAGAATTTTGAAGAATAAAATAGAATTAACAAGGAATTAAAACTTGATGGAATAACTATATATGAAATAAGTAAGATCACAATAAACAATTGAAAGAACTTGAAAGACATTATATTCACAATAACAAACTGATTCCCATCTTGATAAATACATAAACTATAAACACTTTTGTCGTAAAACTACTGACTCGAATCAAGTCGTTTGTAGATCGTTAAACGAAAGAAGTTATTAGAATAAAATATATGGTATGATCTTTAATAACATTTACTGTTATAAAAGGCACGAGTCGTAAAGACTTTTATGATAGGTGTTTGGCCTTATTCAGCTCAATTAAAACACGGCCCTTCCACCAATAACTCGTTACATTTTTTTAATGTTTACTTCCATTGAAAACTTGATTATTTTTGATTTGTAACTTGACTGTTCGACTTGAGTAATTATTGTCAATTATTCAAAAAAATGTTATTCATCATAACTAATAATTTAAAAAGTATTATTACTTTTCTGATACCCCCTACTCTATTATATCATATTGAATATACTATTTACAATATAACATATGGAGTGTGAATATATATATGAGAATCAGATACAAGATTGATGAAATGCACGGTAATTATAATTTGATGGAGTGATTATCATTATTTACATAATCGATTTTTTTTTTAAATCCAATATTTTCAATGAACACACGTCATTATATGGATTATTATTATCGTTGGAAGATACCCCTCCCGTTAGCTCAGATATTAAGAGCATATGTGTATCAAGCATACACAATCAAGTATTTCAATTTCATATTCTGTTCCATTAATGTTTAATTAGTTTTATTCAGTTTTAAGTTTTGAATATATATCAAATTATCAATCTATCACCTGTTAAAAACTACTTGTAGAATTAAATAAATAAATAAGGTCCAGAGAACATCATCCCCATATTCATTATTATCACCTTGAACATAAATGGATCGTAGCAGCAATAACTCTACTGTTCTTCTTGATAACTCTAATATTCAGCGATTCATTCATTATTATCTTCAATTCCATACTCAACGATAATGCTCTATTCACGCTTATTAAACTTTGTAAGTTCACTCAAGTGAACAAATATAACTTCCAATAGCGAGACGTTTTGATTGCATCATTTTGTTTTTGCTATAGCCTTTTCTTGACTGTAGACTGAACCACTCCACTGCACTAGTACTAATGTACGTGAAGTATTAATAGGCTACATAAACTACTCGGTGTTTTTATTTACATCAGAAGTACATTATTCCTGTATTTCATTGTGTTGATTTATATGATGTTAGCGCATACGAGCAGATCAAGTACTTTGATCGGAATAAAATGGACTTCTAGTATGTTCAGTACATCTGTTTTACATTCAGCTATAAACATGTAATTAATGAATACTCGTTTAAACAGTTGTGTAAGGCGATTTATGGGCATTCTTAATCTTTTAGCTCCATTTAAGTATCTTCTTATTTCAGATAGTATCATTAATCTAGTTATATTCTAGAAATATACTGTTCTTACAAGTAATGGATATGAACTCAATAAATGTATACTGTGTATAAACATACATACAGTGTATTAATATATACACAAGTATAAGTACAAAAAATATTGAGAAAACGCCATGAATATATTTTTTATAATTGAATTTTGGAATAATTATGATGGGGAATATATTTATTTCATTTTCACTTTCTCAAGTTTATTCATTTTCTACAAATTTCTTACATTGAAAGTGTAACTTGCACTGTGGAATTCATAGTTCACTTATTTGATACTTGATTATTTGTTTCTCCATATTTTTTCGAGACTTTCACTTTTACATATACAAAATCTTCTAAAATTGCAACTTATATGATGTACGTAAATTCCCGAGTAATGCCGGTTTACTCATAAACCAAATTATAGACTTCACTTCTCATGCAAGGATTAATTACTTGAGTAAAATGGACTTATCTTTTAAACTCCTATCGACTGAACCAACGTGACTCAGCACGTCGACATGAATAAATAAGTGAATGTGAACAATCGATAATCGTTCAATTCGATATATCGAGACTGGCACAGAGACGAATCCGTACGGTTGATCAAACGGATCGTACAAATAAACCAATGATGATTAGGCCACACAATTCCATAGTCGAATATTTGTTGGTCTGAGTTTATCTGTGAGATTTACCAAATATGCTAAAGCATTCAAACTTGAATTTAGTTTGGAAGAAATCCCAACTTGAGGTTTACTGAAACCAACTTGTCACAGACGGATTAAGTACTCGACCAAAATGGACTTATCATCGCGACGGCCGACGAGTGGACCGCCGAGACCTACGCTTCGACTCGAGTGAATGTAAACAATCGATTATCGTTCAATTCGATATATCGAGACTCACAACGGCTTTAGAGTTTCGATGGGAGTTCACGAGGTCTGTCACGATGACGTGACGCCGACGTCGGAATCTAATGAAGATGGACAAATACTTTTAGAAGAAAGTAAACGATGTTGGTTTGGTAGTCCATAATTCGAATAGTAAATAACACGATAAGTGGGATTTTGTTGAATCAAGAGGAGGCTGTGGATAACATGCAAAGTGATGTATACTTCAGGATTACATTCTAGCAATGTTAAGGTAATGCAAAATTGATACTTGGATTCAATACATAATCGTACTGAAACCCGAAAAGCTAATTATCATTTCATATTGTTTTGAAAATATGTAAAATTTTGATCTTGATACAAACTTTTATTTCGTTTTATGGGCGTGATTTGAAATGTACATCATTTTGGGATGCAATGATTCAATTTTGATTCAACTAATGAATCAATGTGAATGCTTTTAAATAAAATACATTGCCTTGTGGCGGTAACAATAACCATTTCATTCATGTTGAAGAAAATTGAAAATACTATGATGAATAATAAAAACTCTAAATCATGATTAAGTTTAACAAAGTTTCAAATTCATAAATCTAACGTTTGAAAGTATATAGTATTTCAAACCTTTATATTATTATTCACTAACATATTAACCTTGACAGCAATTCATTGTTCCTTTTGTTAGGTTTAGAGAGAGAATTTCTTTATTGACGGCTGTCCGAAAAGCAGGATAGCAAAAGTGGTAGAGCGTGATAATATCAATACGATAATGTACAATGGTAAGAATGTGACAAAATTGTGGATAGCGAATTAATTAAAAACAAATCCTTGTATTATATCAGTCAAATCTAGTCAGATATATCAATACTAGTCAAATTTGAAAAACTGTTGACTTAGCAAAGTAACCTATAGCTGTCGACGCGCCTTTAACCCTTAACATTCAGTCAAACAAAAACATTTACAAGTGTGGAGGTGCCGTTCTTCACAAAGTAACAGTAAATAGCAAATCCTTGTTCATCTCACAACGACGTTTGTCCAACAGAAATGAACATGATACCTTCGGATATTCTCAACATCTAGTAATCTATACTTGTATTCATGAGAGTTTTAACCGTCCACAAAAAAATTAAACACACAAATTACCGATAGATGTTCGATTTGACGATTGCTATTTCGAAGGACTGTGTTTTTTCTGGACAATATTTACTAATATAAACTAGATTCGTATAAAATATAATCGTAATATAATGTATGAATATATTTCAAAATATTTAATTGTCCAATTACAGTTGAAGCAAGGATATGCATTGCAATTACTGAAATTTTCACAACTAGCCCTATCCAGTTGGTGTTTTCATCTCTTGTAAATACAAATGTAAACACCTAATTATTCCAAGTTTACACACCAACCTAGCATACGTCATCAATGTCTACCGAAACAGACGTCAGATGTCTGAACTTATACCTCTAGTCCTTGTAAAGCTTGAGCTCGACCTGCCATGCGGTCAGGCCTGGGCAGCCATTAAATTGATGGCGACTTCAGCCACCTCTTCGTTGGAACATACCACACGCACGCAGACTCGCTCACAGAGCGTTGAGCCCTTAATTAACCACCAACGCGTTCTTGCCAAACGGGCGGGTGTGATACTTCAATGTCGGTGGCTCAGTCAGTCACTGATGTCGGCTCATCCCCTATTTCTAAGTACAGATAGTATACGGGACCACAGAGTTAAAGTGGCTGCTCTAATATGGTTGGACTGCTTTAAGTAAAAGGTTTCGGAAAAAAGTTAATTTGCGAATTTCTAAATTTGGTCTTGATGGAAAAACGAAGAATGATGTGAAATATAATTATTTATTCATTTTTATTTATGAATTGGTATAGACCAATAATAAATTCAAATTGATGCTGATTGCGTATTCTAATTTTTGTATCAGATTATATTTAATAGGTTCTGATTTTATTTAGAACCTTAATCGAAATTTATTCATCTCTATATTATTCTCTTTTATACGTGAATTCTGTGATGGATGATTACTAACAAGTTCTTAACAGAGATTGCTATTCCACATTCTCCAATAATATGCTTATTCCATTGATTTGAGGCAAGACTTTGTGAAAATGAACAAATATCAGAACGTTTCAAATTATACGTAAATACGTCATTTCGCTTGTTGATTTCGTTACGTAATAGTGATAAAATGTCTATAATTACATGATCAACTTCATATGCATTCAAACGGAAATTACACGGAGTATAATCTCAAACGAACTTCGAACTATGAACTTTGAAAGAAAATAAATGTTCGTCACGGCCGATAAGCGGCAAGCGAGTTCTATATTTCAACATCGTTCCTTAAGTCACTCACTCCAGCTCATCCCTCTTTTCTCCCCACTTACAACACCGACGGGACCAATGACTTAAATTGTCTTGGGAAAGTGCTGGGAGATTATCGACATTTTATCACGCGTTCGGAGGATCAGCATCCACATAAAAATAATTGTCCAATCAAGGTTTAATTCGATCGAATAAATGTCATTCTCTGGAATATAATATTAGAACCATCGCAATTTATAATAATGAATGACATCTTAATCATTACACATTATCGAGGTTGACTGGGGTTACCACTGGCTATATTTGTGAAAAGCTTGATTCAAAGACTAAAACAAATCCATAAAGTGTGGGGTCTAGACTCAAAGAAACGACATGGATCACTGTAAGTCACTTTTATCTTTGCTATGCACGCATTATTTCAAATTGAGTGACGAATAGCCTCGTAGATCATTTTTCTGGCATTAAATATAATATGTAAGAAGTTTATATTTAGCAGTCAAGCTAATTAACTGTCGAGTTGAGTATATCATTGTAATTGTAATCAAAAGTAACAAGTACTTTTGACGTTGTAAAATTTCCGTGCTGTTCTGTGGACGATTTTTTAAGCTCAACTACACAAACGGTAGGGAGAAAAACCCTGGATATTTATTTCTTACAAAACGAGAAGATTCGTCAGCCAGGAACAAGGAAAGAAGACAATCAATCGTGTGTGAAAAGGCGAATGAGAGAAGGAGAGAGAGAAACCGTGAGGAAAGAGAGAGTGAGTTGGAGAGAGCGTGAGCTACTGAGAGAAAGAAAATAAAGTCTGCAAGGTGTTAGACGGTGGAAACAGATCAAGACAAATGTGAAGGACAAGTTTGGGAAGAAGTCAAGTTGGAAGATAAAGTATGGGGTCGAATAAGAGTAGAATGGATAAAAAGAGAGAGGAGATTAAAAAACACCCCAATGGGTGTATTTAAATTTTATGTATAACTATATAATAAACAAATCAAGAGAGAAATGTGCACATATGGAAAAATTGATATGGACAAAATATCGAATAATATCAATATTATTCACAGACACGTTTCATCGTGACTTGAGTCTGTCTTATATTGTTGAACATAAAACACGTTCACGATAATAATAATTACAGTAAAACAAAAATAAATCCTACTTTTTGTCCCCTCAACAAGTTGAATGTTGGGAAAGTGGACGAGAGTAAAGTTAACGTGTCATTTTTAAAATGATTCAAATAATATAAAAACACATTATGAAAGATTTCGAAACTGTTCGGAAAACAATTACTTCTTGAAAGTTTGTTGATGCTCAAGGGTATTAGACCTCAAGTCTAATCAAAAGTTCAAACGCTTTTCTTTTACTTTTCTTCTCATTTTGTTTTGAGTTTCGTTCATCACGTTTCACACCCAATAACTGAATAGAACTATAACAAACTAAAACTAACTCTTCGACAGTAGATCTAAAAATCATGAACAAACAAACTGGTGTAGATGTGAACATGATAGAAACGTTGTTTGTGTGGGTGAGAGATTGAACATAGAATAATATTCATTTTTAAATAAAACTTGAAGAGTCTGAAACCAGATAGACCAATTGTTTGTGACCGGCGAAAAATACATGAGTTATTGTGAAAGAGTGATATAAGACAACTGTCACCTACAGAGTGTGAAATTGTAGTTATGAACAAAAAACGGAGTATGCGCTTATAAACTGCTGAACGAAAGTTTACCCAAACAAAATACTGTCAAAGATGTATCTCATTTCGAAAAGCATCGCTCAAATAGAAGAAATACTTCAACTATCTGTAATTTTTCTTTGATAATAAGAAACAATATGATGTCACGCAACCAGAAAGAGCCATAACTTATATTGGGCTTGAGTTTGAATTCCACATAACACCACAGAAAGAGGAAGGTTCCTTTATCTGCGATAAGGCATAAGGTTTTGTACACGGCCATCACCTATTTTCACTCACCGTTTCATCATTACCTGCGTGATCATATCCCCCATTCAACCTTGCGGTCATTAAGGGACAATATGTCCTTAAAGTGGAACATTAAGGAACACTGTGTCCGTGTGGCAACCGGTTTGGTGGCAGTGTTTTATAAATAAGAACTTTCTGTTCAATACTTCAAGTTTTAGGTGAAACGACTCCCGTTATATTACCTATGATTTTACCATCGACCTGTTTTTCGTTCCCAGTTCTTCTGTTCATTTCTATCTGCATATCTACATCTTTCAAAGGTTAACCATGCCAGTTGTCACCAGGTAGTGGATTGGTTTTTTCCTGACGTTCACAACACATTTCTTTCAGTATTGATATACCAAATTTCAATAGATTTCTAGCCGCTTGTCTGACTGATTGCCTTCAAAACTGGAGTTAATTAATCCGTGAGTTTCAATCTTGTATGTGGTTTGTGTTTTTGCTAAGATCATTAATCTACTACATGCTCATTTGTACCCCAAAATTGATAAGATATCTCTTGCGGGAGTCGTTAAGCAAACCATACTCGCAATAACTTTTCGTTTCATGTAGCCTCAAATCCACTGGAGCAGCAGTGCTTCAAAACACATTGTGGTATTCAATTAAATAGTTCAGTTCATACTGAAAGTCAACTACTGTTTGTCTTCTGATGGTCACTTTGGACATCAATCTCATGAATAACCAAACTTAATCAATACATTTGTTGCGCTTCCCAATAACCCAAGTTTCCTTATTCGGTATAAACTTACATTTCTCTTGTTATCAAGAAGATGCTCGACCACCCTTCCCCTTCAACCCCCACCGCTAACCAAAAGTGTCAAGTGTGAATCACCACCCTCCCGCCTCAACCCCCCCCCCCCCCCCCCTTCCCTCAAGAGCTCAGCCGGGATCAGCTGTTAAGACTGCCTCACGACAAACAAGGCTTAGACGAAATTGATCAGTATGCAAGACGCATATAATCGGAACCCCCGACGCAAAGAGACGATTAGGGGTGTTTAATAAGACTCATAAGAGGTCAAGTGACCTGGAGATATTGAATCTTGGAACTTTGGATCTTGAATATCGAGTCTTGGACTTACTAATGTTTGGTTTGGGTCAACGTGAAGATAATTTTATACAAGCATAGATCCTGATGGAATTAATTTTATGAAAATAAATGATAATCTTGATGGGGCAGAGTTCTCAGAGGCTATAACGATAGACTTAGTAGTCTGTGATAGTTACGGAAAGTATGAGTTGAACAATTAACAACTCTGGAAAAAAACGTTTGAAAAGCACACGGCATGCATTAGATTTCATCATAACCAATACTTTTATCCAAGAATATAGAAGGTAGTCCTAGCCCACCAATCCAATCGTACCCCAATCAATAACGAACCAATTAATACTTAATTATCAATTAGTAGCGCGGCCTCCTAATCTCATTCAGTCCAGTTTCATCCAGCTAATCCCACGGATTTGATTAATTGATCCTACATCAATAATCTTCAAAATCTCGATTTTAATCGTTTCGAAATTTCGCAACGTATGAACAGTTCTGATGTCTGTAATGCGTTGTCTAGACCGTGCTATTGAATCTGACGAACCGTGCCGAGAGCAAACATCTCTCATCCAATCATCGAGGTAATCATTATTGTTTGACGCTGCATTGACGTCGATCATACAGCTGTATTATGGTTGATTAATGGTGATGATGATGCGGAGTGTGGCTAATGTGACGTCACGGTTTAGTAGTTGAGAGTGGGGATGGGAGAGGGATTGAGGGAGGAGAGGAGGTGGAATGGAAGGATTATTGAAGCTTGGGATCTCATTTACAAAACGTCACCTGTTGTGATTTTCAGTGAACTGATTTTATTCTTGCTACAAATAATAGGCCTACGTAAGTGCTTCAGGGAATCGATTAAGTGATGTATTATTTTCTATTTTGTATACAATTTCTTAGCTATTCTGGATTTAAAATTTGTAATTGTTGGATGAAAACAATCGAGTTATCTTGGTGATACCCACAAAACATCTTGCATTACTATTAATTGAACAACGAACAGTTGAGAGATGAAATATCTATCAGGTTACCATAGCAACTAGAAAAATTGAGACTTGAATTGTTATTGAACAGAATTTGGCGAAGATTGTTTTGCTTACACAAAATGTCAAACGAAATATGCCCATACAGGTAGTTGCCATACAAATGCAACTAAAACTCTTGATACGTTTTCTTCAGCTGTTATACCTGAAAAAATCACTAGCAGAACTTTAATAGCTTATATGCATACAATTTTTTATCATAATAATAATAAGATATTTGATTCTCATCTATTACAATTTTGATATCTCTGATTTGGGAAACGAATTGCAAATGGAATATAGGAATAAAAGGAAAATTCTAGAGGCATTTGAGTGTTCAAACTCTCTCGAAAATCGGTCTGAATATATTTGTCAAATTATACACATGAAATTAAATACATAAAATGACTTCATTTTTACATGAGTCAATTCCGTATTATTCCCCATCTCAGCTAGAATTAACCACCTAATGACAGAAAACCGTTACCCGTATTGTTTCGCATTGTAATAACATCTAGTTGACATTACTGCAACGTAAACAATTTGCAAGCTCATTTAATTACACTTGGCAATATCATCATAAGCTCAAGTTACACATATTGTATAGGTTTATATCATCCCCTTGAACGTCCGCATCATCATCAACCTTCTCAACCTCCAACAGTGCAATCACGTTAACCTGATGCATTATTCATATCAAGCTGGACTTTCATGAGCGCAGTATTCGCTTAGCGAATCCGCTGACATTCGCTGAATTCAGCAGACATTCTGATTAAAACCGGCAGAGTCGAAGCTTAAACAAACCTCCCGGAGCATTCCGAAAACTCCTGGACTCACGTGTTTGCTAGTAGATATATTTGTTTTCAGTAGGCCTCAATAACGGAACGCATCCAGTACGATTCGAAAGTAGAAAGATGGACGACATTATTTTCCATTAACATGTTGGGTTATGAAACAACATTGTACAAAAATGTATGACTAAATCAACCCTGGATACATTTTGAATTAACCAACATCCATCCAGATGCAGTTTCAGCATTATTTACAACAATATTTATGTCTGAACAAACTGATGTAATCTGGGCCATAGCGTTAACTGGGTTTACTGGGACAAATAGTTCCAGTGTTTCCAGTACGCAGAATTTACTGACGCCGTGGGTTTCGGAACACTCAGTAAATTACTCGGAAAAGATTTCAGAATGAATCCAGTACACTTGCAGTAGATTCTGGAGGTTTCGAAACGCAGCCAGAGTATGTATAGTCATTAATTGACACTTCAATTTTCTACCGCTACGCAGCAGTATTGAAAGTTTCCTAGAAGGAATCGCTAGCCGAATCGAAAGTGAAACGCCAACATTCGCTTTCATGGAAGGACAGCTCAACTGAATACAATAAACATTGTTGGCGGGGCCGATCGACCGACTACCATATCACATGAGTCTAGCTCGCGAGACTTCTGAACCGCCAATATTAAATTAATGAAATGTTGGCGGATCAACATTCACAACCTTTACTACTAGTATGTAGAGAAGTCAGCAAATCCGGATTTCCAACTTGAATACAGTGATGTGTATATTTAAACATCTTGTGTGTGTGAATCCCACCGCTGCCACCAATGTCGTGAAGCGGTGTTTAATAGAACTGTCATCAGTCAATTTTGGGGGCAATTGACGACCCATGATTTTGGGGAAGAGGAGAAAAGGCAAGGCATGGATCAGAAGATTCAGCATTTCAGAAGTTTAGAAATTCAGAAGTCAATCAAACATGGCTCTAGTTTAGGTTTATTTAGAAATATAATATTACTATGTACACTTACCTCCTGATCGTCGAGCGTGATGTGCGTGTAAACTACATGATGACTCTCGACGTGGACTTTGTTCTAAAACTAACTGACTGATTGTGTGACTGAATCTACATACTCTAAACTGACACTGATGTGCCTCCGAGTGAGTCTACATTCTCTAACTGACTGATCTTTCTCCGATTGTTCGTGTTGATGATATTAGGAGTGAGTTTATTTACTGAACCTTAAGTAGGTTATACAAGCACAGTAATTAAATACGTTATAGGGACTGAAATAATAACATATTCAAGTTAAAACTAACTAAAATAATACTTATCGTGTTCGCTTCATCACATAAGGAGCTCGAATTGGAAGTTTGAAGCTGTTATCAGCATGGTTATCATTACTATTTTTCGGAATAACTATCAGAATCTGATATATGTGTAATCAAATATATAATGTGTGATGAAGGTAAGATGTGTTACACAAGCTAATTATTAATTAGGATACAAAACTATAATAATTGAAAGTGATAACAAACTGATCCGCTAATTATTATCGCTTGATCAACAATTTTAGATTTGTTTAGTTGTTACTGAAAGTTGGCTATTATTTGTTAAATGATTGTAACCATGGACACTGAGCTCGATATCAACTGAACTGTATTGTTCACTGCTAACTAGTTATTTGTTGCGCTTTCCAATACTAGAGAGTCTATAACTTATATGAAAGAGGGGCTGAGGCAGCCATGTTGCCAATTAGGTATTCCTATTCTCAAGTTATGACTTATTCTGATGGCTCATACTTGTTACAGAATTGAATTAATTGATGATACATTTTAGTGTAAATAACAAATGAACCTGTATATATGTGACAGAGAATGGACATTAAAAAAGCGGCGACTATGATTTTGCCAGAGAAATTCACTATATGGCCACTGTCTTTCATAATATATAAAATGCTCTCTGCCCAATACATGCCCATTTCAATTTGACTGTAGGCTTCTGTCGAGTGATGTCAATCATTGTTAAAAGAGGCAAACAACAATGTCCATTAATTGATATTGATCAATCACAATCTTCGATCGTTCACCAGTTCACTGTATTACTATGAAAACGATGGTTACAGAGATCTTCTGTTACGTGGCAGAAAGCTATACGTAATCATTCATATCGGCAATAGAAGAAAATTCATAAGGCAACGTATAAACTACTTGTGGCTCAGTCACCCATCTTACTGCGTTGGTAACTGAAGTCGGGTCGGGCGTGGGTTCGAGTCCCGCGTAAGGCATGGGTTTTTGAAGCGATCTCTCACCTATCATCACTTCATCGTTTCATTATCACACGCTCATTCGTACTCCCGTATAACCTAGCTGTTGGTGGGGTAGTTAGGCAGCATTAGAATGGATACAAAATCTATCGGCAACGTTCATCCATCAGAATATCGGAATATGTCACCCCATGAGGACATTGTTGTTCTTGTTTTTTCGCACAGCCTTATTCATTTATATAATATAATTCAATCGCCATTGTAGGTGATAACCTGAACTAACCAATCCAACCAAACCAATTAATCTAACCTAACTTAAACTAAAAAAAACGAACCCAATCGATAACCTAACAATCGATCTTGAACAAATTCAATGTAACCTGAAACCAACCTGTAACCTGAAACATTAAACCGTGGAGTGGGAACATGCACTTCCGGTACGATAAATAATTTCGATATGAATCTATATCAACAGCTGCATTGACTCTTCCCAAGCGTAGACAGAGATCGCTTAAGCGCCCATATAGGGACTCCAGGGTATATTCCATTGCGCATCGATACCCGAATGATGCAATGCTGTGACGTCATGAAGTTCGTTGCATAATACTGCTTTTCTGTATAATTATCTATATTTATAAGTATTAAATGAATGTTGGAGATTAATATTCTTTATTATTTTTACATATTTTCACGTTTTCACATTTCCTATCTGACTATTATCAATTTATTTCTGATAATTAGTCCTAGACGTTAGAGTCCTAGACTGTGGTAGTACAGTCACTGATATTCATACAAATAATCTTAAGTGTTTGGTAAAGGCCTACCAAATTGAGTAGTAGAAGGCGGAGCGACCATAGTGCTATTACAGATGAAAAATTAATGCAATAGAAATTGTAATTATTAGAATATAGAGAATAAATCAGATTTACTGGGTGAGCAGCTTTTCTTCTTATTCAGCTAACGACGAACAACCCACACTCACTCCCCTGAAGTTAGCGGTTGACGGGCCGACATGACCAGCCGACAAAACAGAAACGATGATATAAAATTGGAAGTATTTGCTTTTCAAATTTAATCTAATATTTACACAATATCTATATTCACATATACTTGGAATAGCACAATAGGGTATAGTCAAATAACATCGGCAAGTTCGTACGTAAACTAATAACAGGGTTATTTCAGCTTGTTATGTTGTTACGAAATAGCAAATAGAGCCTTCTCGACAACTGAAGTACAAACATACCCTTGACTTGAATAGACAGGAAGTTGAACGCTATGTAAGGGAAGAAGGGAATAAAAGGGATAAAAGGGAAGATAGGGATGTCGGTATATTGTCAAGTGGTCAAAGTTTGCTCAGTGGTTTTAGAAGTCGGAAATCTGACATATATATATATCTTACCATTGAATTGTTCAAATACGTCATACGCCTTATACATCAAACTAGTTGGGACTTGACCGTTTGACCTCTTTCTCTCACTTGACCTCGCCTCGTTGTGACAGACGGAGTGACAGATACTTGAGATAACAATCGTGTCAACAAATGAGACGAAGATTACCGAGAGTTCACGAAGGCTTATTTACAATGCCGAGTCATGTGACGTTTTTTTTCACCGGTAAAGTAGAAAATGTGGATTTCTTCGTCTTTTTTTGGAGAAAAATAATCTTGAGGAAATTCGTCAAGGGTTTAAAGGTGATTGCGCTATAAATGACTCCGAAGAAGTGAAATCAGGATTTGCTTACATTTCATAATAAATGGGGATAAAATGAAAAAAGAAACTGTACTAAACTGTACTATGCCTACGGTTTCGATTTCGGTGCCAGAAATTACGCCAATTTCACTTTGATATTTCGTTTAGGCAATTTCATTTCGGGAACAATTTCAATATCTTGAAAGAAAAAAAACGAAATATAACTCAGTTACTAATCATGAAGTGACTTTTGAATCAATTCATCTTTTCCAAAAATGTGGCACCTCCACCATTAACTTGAAATTATCTTTCTCGTGATGTTTTTCGTTTGGCCCGTGATGAGATTGATTCTTATTCGAATAATTTCAGTCTAATAGATTGAATTATCAAATAATATGATACATAATAATAAATCAAATCAAATAATATTGTCCTAACCACCTGGTACCATCCGATGATGACTGAAGATTCACGAAGTGAAATGAACTGTGATACCATATTTCCAAGTGAATCCGACCGAGAAGAGATAGCTGGTGGAGTAGATTTGAAAGGCGTAATGGCTGACAATATTGACTGACACGTGTCAAACCCATCTCAAGATCTCACTCCGATACGGTATTTATAAATATATATATATATATATATATATATATATATATATATATATATATATATATATATATATATATATATATATGTGATTGTATGTGTGTGTTTATACCTCCCTCCCATTAGATATGGAACCCAAGATATTATATATGGTATATTCGATACTTGGCGGGGCGAAAACCTTATAGTTGAAATACTGAAATGATGGGTGATTTAAATAGTTGAACAAAATTCCCGCTTAAAATGTCCATAAACACCTCAAAACATACGAAATACCACTGATGTTATCTCATCGATTATATCGTAAGCAGCGAGAACAAAGACATATCTTTACCCAAAAATAAGAAATTAACAAATCTCTCTTCCTCTTTCAGAGAATTCTAAATGTAGCTCCATGTACAACCCATTTTATCGACTTTCCAAGGTGCTAAGAATCCTTCAAGCATGACCTTCTTTTACCGACACAATCAGAACTAGAGTGTGAACGAATGTGGAACAAGTATAATACCAACTTCTGCACCCATATATATAAGTAGGTACGACTCTAGTGAAACTTCTGTCTTTGAAGAGTGGAAAAAGAGATTCCCAAACGAAGTCGGTGGAGTGCCTTGTGAAGTGCGTACAGTCATGTTCATATTATGCGATATTGAATGGAAGACATTAAATATATATATATATATATATATATATATATATATATATATATATATATATATATATATATATATATATATGTGCGTGTGTCTGTGTGTGTGCGTAGTTCAAGCTTTACTTTGAATTCGAAGTTGACTATTGAAAATCCTGTGAAAATACGTTTCAAACCTAATTCCCGATAGTTCCCCGTTGTCAACAGTGAATGATTGAGAATGAACTATATATAATAGCCTAGCTGTTGAAAAAAAAGATAAAAGACAGTAAATAGATAGATGGAGAGGGTTAGAATAGGCGAGGAAAGAGATATATATACAATTTGTTGAAATATGTGGACACGTTTTTCACTACGTTCATCACGGTACATTCAATTGTACCATCAAAGAATGAAATCAGAATATATATTTTCATTATGTTTTATATGAACAAGACAGTATTATATTTCACCTCTCACTCTCTACCCTTCCTCTTCATCACTAACTTTCTATCTCACTCTCTCACTCATTTCTCTTTATTCGTTTACCTTCTCTCTCAGCCTCGCACACAAACTTTGACTAATGATGTGCGGCCATATTTCATCTTAACTCTTTCTCTTGAACGTACGGTTAAGCAATGTGTCCCATACCCCGTCTCTGTGTTACAAATACACGTATTCCTCTTTTCTCCGACGAGCTTCGGTGATTCAATACCTCAAGTACAGTGCTTTAGAAGTATAAAGTCATGTTCACACGTGACACTGATTCCAATATTGCAATAACAACTTTGAAATATATGCAACATACACGATTTCCCAAAATTATTTCATATGATAAATCAATAATTCAATTTTTTTGTAATTATGAATGAAAACTAATTATTGGATGAGCGTGAGTGAATACTCAATTTTAGCGTACTTGGGAGAACGGAACGAATTTTCGTTTGGGATGTTTTTTGTTCGCGCTCCTTAGGTCAAATGAAAGTATACATTGATGAAACGTGGCATGAAAATACATATTCATCAAATTCGACACTATATTGTTCTGAGGTTCAATTATTGGACCACTTTTGAGAAAAATAAAAATAAATTAACTAAATGCTACTCTGTGCTTAGCAGAGTAGGCCCTAACGCGTAGCGCAGAAGGGCACTGAACAGGTATGACTAGGTAGAATAGGGGTATTTCACTTTTGAGTCAAGTTTTATAGTCACTCTGAGAATAATTCGAGTGAAATAATCCTCCAAATATTATTTTGTAAACAATTCGTAAAATGATCTTCATCTGACTATTTTAGTTAGCTCAATCACTAATGTTTGTATTCTCAAGTTGGTACGTGTGAACTGGACTTTGTCAACTTCCACAGGTTCACTTTCTAAGTCAGATCGATCTGCTCCTCAAAGACGTATTCACATTAATCTTACTTCTTTCTTTGCAGCCTCTTTGGAAACATTAAATTACAACCACTCACTTTCAGTATAATGTAAGAAAATATATGGCGAAAGAGATAATCGATCAAATTCTCATTAGAGATTCAAAAAATTGAGTTTTAAAACTATTTAATTAAAATAATGAAAATCAAGTAAAGGCCTTCATATTGCTTCATGGTAATTTAGATAATCGAAGTGTGATTCAATAAAGCTTCTCTCTCCATACGTATACTTCACAGCCAATTCTTTGTCCAGTGATTTTGTTTTTTCTTCCTTCTCTTGGGAAGGAATTTGGGAATACTTCACGATCTTTGGATGTAGAGTTGGTGATCAGTCGTGTTTCGGGTGAAAACAACCATCATAAACGTCATTCTAATTTCATCTGTCAGTTTTAAGAAAACTATTTGAAGACTCAGATGTTGAAAGCAATGTTTAATAATGATTTTTCTCCAGGCTTACTTGAAGTGAGTGATCATACGATATCAAATTATTATCTTTCCTTCGTCTTGTAATTCAACCAAATTAGTTATACTCCACTTATCTGTTATTTTATGATGCAATCCTAGATTTATTCAAGAAATTAACATTATCAATTTGATTGGATGAGTCTTTCAATTTGCTGTTGGGGTATGAGATATCGATTAGTGAAATTAACATTTGTTTTTATTTCATCTCTTGAATATTTTAAATTAATTAATTTCTTCGAATGGACGCATTCGTTCCAACTTTGATCTTTTTATTCCTTAAATGGTAGATATTCAGAAAATCTTTTGAAGCAAAAATGATGTATCTACTGAATTATCTATTTCATTTTATGCAAATATAAACTGACTGCTATGAAGCAAAATGTATTAGATTTCACTTTTTTTTAATCAATCTCTCTTTCACAATGAATATATCTAGTTCATGCTACATTTATGTGATACTTCAATTTTCAGGTACCATAAAGAAATACTCGTAGCTTCTTCTTTTATTGGATGTTTTTTGTTTTTTGGATTCCAAATATTCCATTATAAATCATCTTATTGAAATCAAATGTATCATGAATATCATCATATTTCGAAGGTATTTGCAAGAAGTACATTCAAACACGCAAGCAGTTCGATGAGATAGTATCCGATTTGTTCATGGATTGAATTCAACACCTCAAATATTCGGAACAGCTTCCAAAGCCTCCATATGTTTCATTCGAGTACCCTATTTACTTGTTTTTACTCCACCTATATCTCTGTTATCAAATCACGTTCGAGTTGCGATTGTATTGACGAGTTATCGATATAATTTCGTAGGATCGATATAATCCTATCGACTCTCGAACGATAGGGTCGTTTTACGCGGACACGTTAGTTGATGGAACGCACGCTGGGAGATTGAAAAAAGTAGCTCTCGCCTTCTCTCCCTCCCACACGGCCCATGACAACCCCTAAAACCACCGTCTAACCACCCCTTGAGGCTACAGGCATTAGGTACGGGTCAACAAAGTGACGACGGTAGAATATTGAAAAGTTTATTTAATCAATATATACATTAACATTTGGTTCAGCTTGGAGGTTTTATTTTAGAGATGGGTATATTCAAGGGGAGATGTTGTTCTGATGATTTTGTGGATATTCCATTCCTTCGTTCTCTTATTAAAGTGTTATATAGGATAAATTGAATATGATATAATATATGGGAAGTGATATGCAATATTTTTCCCGTTTCGTTGAGAATCCTATTTTTATACAGGGACAAGAATTTCATGATGATTTAATATTATTCGATAATGATAAATAAATATGTATTTCAACAGTACATCTAATATAGTACGCGCGGTACATAGAATATACACACTGCGTTCAATGAAACTGAATTGGACTGGGCATTTTCCGAAAATAATAAGATAATGGACAATATAACTTGGTTCAAAAACATGATATTAGAATATTCATATTAGAACTTGTATAAGTCAGATCTTCCATGAATTGGATTTTGGTTCCGAATTTGAATTTTCATTCGTTCAACTTGGACCTTCTCACGAAGTGAGTTATTTATCTCATTCTTCTCGTTAAACCTCTTCTTGAACAGTGATAAAAATCGTGTCACCTATTATGTATCAATTTTTTGATAGACATGTGTTGAGTGGTTTGAACAATTTTTTGATTTTCAAAAAATAATTAAAATTGAATGAATAAAGACACTGTTTTCATCAGTGAAATTCTTGATTAATGAACTTCCTCTTCATATTTTGGAAGATTTAAATGATATCAGTTTGAGAAGAGAGAATATTTTTTCTAAACCATAGTCACCTGTTTATAAAAGTCGATTTCTATGTTTTTCATTTTTATCCGACGAGAATACAAAATAAAATAAATCCATGACTGCATTATGTAACGTTCTTACACGAATATGATAGGACATACAAAATGCAACACTATACACTGTATCACTATACACATGAATAGAGGCATGTTGCAAATACGATGTGCTACCTCATATCATACTTTCCCAAGTTGAAATACATACGAGAGAACCGTATTAAAAATCTATCAGAGAAGGGTTCGTCTAAAAGAATCTATAATGTGTTTTTTCTTGCCTAAGGTTGCCTAGTATTGTTAGGAATATCCATTGCAAAGGATATCTCCTGTACAGTTCAATGGATTATGTGAGATAAAGAGTGTGGACTTGGTTTCTAAAGCAAAGAACACTGATGGAAAAGCAGAAGAGCAATATTGTGGAAAACTTTTGTATAGGTAAAATATTGCGTTAATGTTCAGTGAAGTGAATTAAAAAGAAATAATATCGACATATTTTTGAAATGAGTACATTATTTATTAATATTATTTAATGAGATATGTAATGACATTAATGAGATTTATGTAGCTCCCTACAAGATAGCGTTGTTTTAACTATTGTTGGCCCTTAGGGCTTTGTGGAGGAATGAGTGAGGCCCTTAGGCTAAAAGGTTTGGAGACCCTGCCTAAGGGATAAATGAAAAATTATTGGAAGAAAATAAGCAAAAAAGTATACTTTAACTACTTGCTGACATGTACGAATATAACGGTAGGAATGGCGATGAAAACGATAATTTGATTGTAAAAGGAAGAGAAAAAACTCAAATCGACAGCGGGACTCGAACTCGCATCCAACATGCCTTCAAATTCCAAAGCAATACCTCAAATCTCTCAACCTTAAAGGACGACAGTGAAATCAATGAATCTAACTTTTTTAATTTGATTATGTTTCAGGTATGCGTATCCTAGTAATGCTCTTACTAGACACACTGCCAATGTTAGGAAATGTCCTTCTTCTTTGCTTCTTCGTCTTCTTCATATTCGGTATTGTCGGTGTACAACTGTGGGAGGGTACGCTAAGACAACGTTGTTTTATTATTAAACATCCAAATATCAGCTATAGAAAGTAAGTTTGACTAACGGTAAGACAGAATATATGTGTTACATACTAGAATTGTTGAGTGTTATATGTGTTATATGTGTGTATGTGTTTTATGTTGATATGATCAAATATTGTGAGAGAAAAATTACGTTAATCGTTAATCAAATCTTGTTTAGGATAACATATTCAGGAAAATATATTACGTGTTGTCATCAACACAAAATAAATTATCATTGAAAAAATGGATAACTTGAGTTTAAAACATATATACATTTTTGGTGGAGGTGCCGTATATTTAGTTGACATCATCTAATGGGAGTAAAAACTGGCTCCTCCACCAAATAATGTTTTCTCTCCCTATTTGATGATAGTGTTATATTATACCATAGTATTCGATAATATCTCATCTTGTTGAGTTATTAAAATCATTTATAGAATACAATGAAAATGAAATGTCAATGAAATAGACTAGTTTTACAAGTAATTTTGTATGACAGCATACTATATAGGTGGTTAGCATTGACGGTGATATGTAGACCTAATATTTATTCGTGAAACTCGAACATGTTTGCTAAGCACGTTTGTTTGAATTGTGACTTGTGTTTGTTTGTTTGGTTGACTTGTTGATTGTTTTTATTTATTCCTTATTTCAATAGAAAACAATAAACATTTTCAAAACACTTACTTTTATGTTTTCAAAAATACGATGTATTAAACACATCAAAATACTCTCTCTTTCTTTTTTCTTTTAACAACATTTCATTTCTATACAAACATTTCAATTTTCCTAAAAGCAATCTTCATTGATTTTGTTTCGTAGAATTTGATTGTGTCGTAAAATGATAGTAAGAACTAGATCGATTCGATTACAGCTTTGTCCATATTCACATGTGTAAAATTATTCATCCGTCAATTGATAAGCTCTAACCAATTATGAATCACTAATCTTGATATTAGATGCTTCTCATTGGTTAGAAACATATCACAAACGGACGAATAAACCAATGCTTTGTTGAGAAGTGTTTCCAGCAACTAACGAAACCAGTGTTGCTAAACGTCCGTCCTGTCTACAACGCTAGCCTATCACATCTGCCAACACTTTAGGCTTTCTCTTTCTCTCTCTTTTACTTTATTTATCCCTCTCTCTCTCTCTCTCTCTCTCTCTTCCTCTAGTGCGTCTCGTGTCATAGTCTAGCTCTACTGAGAGTCAGTGTTAGTGTTAGTCCATGTTTTAATGTATATTAAACACTCTTTAATGCGAGAATTAAACGAATTAATTTTATGTATACAGTAAAATGTTGAATAATATGTAACACTTCTTAACTTGATATATTCAGGAGTTTCCAATTGGAACAATCAATTCTAATCGTTAATATTCATTTATTCAAAAATTAATTAGTTCACAATAAGATAATTCAATATTTGAAATCAAGAAAAACTGAAAACATTCACCCAAGTCTGCTGTGATTATCTTCTTTTGATAATAGACTGAATCACACTCATGAATAATTTATAATTGATGACTTCGATGTTATTTGAACATATTCCAAATGCTTTGAAGACATCAACTAGAATATTAATTTGAGAAGAAATTATAACCACAGTATCTATACATTTTTGTTAAAATTATGAATTGATTTCGAAAAAAATACAAAATTGATAATATTTCTCAAATTCATTTTTGATAAAAATAAAAAAATAAATCTATATTTTTCAATAAATGAAAAAGATGAAATATGACATGAAGATTGAATGTTAGTTATGTTCCACCATGGATCATGGATCCATGGTGGATCCATGGTGGATCCATGATTCACCATAAAACTTCAAATATCTTCCAATACAAAACTTAATTACAGATAAGTAGTACTTTAAATAAATAAAAAATCTAAAGGCATCGTCCAACCTTCACTAACAGAATAAACCATCAAATGAAATGGCACTAGTCTAACAGTTAACAGGTAATGTACTGTTTTAACAACAACAATAAACAACGTTAACAACTGTAGTAAATTTAATATTGTGATGATCACAAAACATCGATAATGTAGAGATGGTCAATACAACTTCCTGAAGTTAGAAACTTATCTTATCATGGGTGCATTATACGACGAAATAAATCATCACACGTACTAATACAAGATTCACAGTCAAAACAAAGTATCTTTTGAGGTTTCGTTTGATCAACTATAATCAATACAATAGTCGATATATTTTCAAAATTGAATTAATGAATTCTTTATGAATTATGAAATGTATGAATTCATAGAAAACATTCTATGGCAGGATTATAATTGAGAAGCTCAAGATATATCTTAAACTAGAAAATAACTGATTTATGAGTTACATATAGAGATGATAAACAAAGTATTGACATATTAATTTATAATAGCAGATCGCGCAGTGAATAAGCAGCGAATATTTTCTCGAACAAGTAGTTTAGAAATATTTCGATTCCGTGCTCACTGTAAACATTAAAAACCATATTTTTACCGTACATGTATTCAATTGAACGAAGACTTGAAAGGAAACCTCTGCTGAATTCGTATGAAAATGAAAAAATCATCTGGATGGTTCCACACTTATGTCGTTTTCAGATAATACTATTCAAATTTCAAAATTGTTATTGGAATTTATCAATACATCGTTTTTCACTGAAAATGTACGAAGATAAATGTCAACAGGGTAAATACCTTCAGAAACCATTAGTAAATACGGATGCATAATTGATATTTCAATTTAACTTCGAATATAAATATATTAGATCTTATAAAGTTTTATATATATTATTACATTCCATATTTTTATATCAATAAATATAATTTCTATAGATATATTTTTGGGTAATTTATTCTCGAATTGAAAAAAAATAAGCCATACTTCACACGCACTCACTTTTTCGAAATATTTTCAGAACAATCATTCCTCATTCTAAACATTTTTTTGTTCTCGTATGTAAGTGAAAGTTACATCAACTGCGCCTAATTTTGAGTCAAACTGTTGAAAGTTTCTCGTGAAAAGGTTGGCAATAACAAGATTTCACCCACCTGTTAGTCGAAGTTACTCCAATTCATAGCCTTTTGTGATTCCTAAACATCTTTTATATTCTCTGTAATTCAATCCAGTTTGTTGAAATCACATTTATTTTTAATACAAAACGAATAGATAAATCGGTCTACAATAAAATCCATCAATTTATAAAAGTTTATCAAATTGGTCACAGTAGTAAAAGTCTAGTCAGAATGAATAGCTTCAATAGAAAGTAAATAACATCAACTTGAATTATGTGACACAAGCACAACTAATCTCATAGTTACCCAGTTACTTAGTATGTTTCGGATGTGAAAACATATTATACCAACTATTTAAATCTATATAGTGCACTTTGTCAATGAGCTATTTGTATCAAAGCAAACCCATAAACCATATCAAAGTGTTATATTATAATTGCCACGATATTTTGGCAATTGATTGATAAAGAGAATAATATACATTTTCAAGAGTTCAAAATAGCAATCATACACAAAACTAAACAAAATCTTATCTCAAACATTTTTTGAAATTCTAATTTTAAATTGTACCTTTCCATTGACTGGAACATACAAGATGTATACGCCCAATCGCGTCACGAATCAATTATACAAGATATCCAGATCATATGAATTAGCTGACAAGTGAATAAATATTGTATGTACAATAATGTTCTTCTTCAAACAAACTAGAGGTCAAGCAATATCAAACTCGTATAAATAAGTTATTCATATATTTTTCCAGCATTCCACTGCATTCTTATAAGTTAGTCCGCTACTTTTCAAAAACGTTTATATACTGCCTTTTCAAGACGCCACCTACCTTCTAGAAACTCAATTATTTCACTAGACCAATGCCTTCTGAAAAACAAATATCCCACTGCATCCTAGAGACTCATTAAATCACCTACCTTCTGAAGATTCCTTCATTCCACTTTTTTCTAGATCACTATTAATCCAAATTTCCAGAACGTCACGACTACTGTACACTGGTTTCGTTTTGTTGCAGGAACCTCGGAGATGAATACACGATTCGGTCGAGGGTAACCTTGTAAGAAATAAATCAATCCAATTCTCACTTGATTCTTTCAAGTCTAACCCTTTATTCTTGCTCGCTGACTATCATAGGTTACTCTCTATCAATCTATAGAACATTGTTGTTGTCACATACTCGCGCAGCTTTCTAGATCCATCGAACTCAATTCAAGAGATTGAATTGGGATTCTAGAAAGCTGGGCTATTTAATGTTCGGTGTATCGTCTTCGCACAGCCTCTTAGATATTGATGTCTTTGTTGCACATTTAATTTATGCATTTTGATCAAAGATATTCCAGATAACAATGATCGACGTTTGTGATGCTAATCCTGTATTTACCAAATTATATATTTTAGTCTTCGTCGTCATGATTTTTCGGACAATTTTTCGTAGACGAATTCAAAATTAATTTGATTCTAGGAGACTGTGTTTTCTCTACATTGCTATCGTGCTTCATTGCTAATATAGTGTATGGTCGACCTTGCATCAAGATGGCAGTGGTTCAATTTTAATTGTTGCAACGATGGCTATTGTTGTCAACAATAAAAGTGACACTCATTCTTCCTAGCGCAGAGGTCGTCCAGTACAGCGTATACACTATACAGCCTTCTATATTGACTTTTCTCTTATGTACATAACTAATAACTTATGATTGAAATAATTATGTAATTGTAATATTTTAATCTAACCATTGATGTTTTCTATAACCCTTTTGTAGGTGTTCACTTCGGTATGTTTTCAAAAACACTCTACCACATTCGACTTTGAAATCAAATTTATACTATACATGTTAGGAGAAAATAATAGAATCCACATCATCAAATAATAACAGATGATGAAATTAAATTTGTAATTGTATCTCATCGTAATGTAATCTTTAGCGAGATTTTTTTATCTTTCAATAACTTTCAATCGAATGATCTGTTACCAATTTTCCATTTCAGGGTACCAAAAACAGTAAAATACTCTGAAATAGCTAGATTTTCAATGTATAGAAATGTTATGCGAGTGTTTTTGAAAGTATAATATTGATGTTCATTTTACCCAACTGTATATACAGAAAACCATGTATGCCGTTTTTATCTAAATGGACGCATCTCAAAGTATAGTCGTAGACTTGAATAAATCCTACATAAATGACGTAATTAACCAATCATATTTGATAAATTTCGAAAAATCTAAACGCAACCGATCAATAACAATCAAACTAAAATTAAGTTCAACGAGCATTCAAAGTTTGCAAATCGAAATCAATAGAAATGAAATATCAATGCAATGCTATCAAATCTGCTTCAATATCGAGATAGTTACTTCAAGGTAATCCACTTTATATTCAATTTGAATGTTTTTGTAATATGCAATCCAATGAGAACTATTGAATAACAATGAAAGCGAGACCGGATAAAAGACTAGGAAACATGGCAGATGTGTGATTAGTGACCGAATGGAACAAAGAGGATAAAATTAGAAAAAGAAATAAGATCAATATTGGTTTGGAAGCTATAGAGAGATGAAAATAACTAGTTGGGAGAGAGTAAAATAACGGTAGTTCAGCAGATCACGGGGGAGAAAAGCTTAAGACCTCAGAAATTGTAGGCTTTGAGTTCAGAGACGACTTCTCTGAAGGATTCTGTTCCAACAACGCCTAGCAGAATACTGATTGGTTACCTAAGATTTTTAAAAGACAATTGGAACAAAAATTGTGTACAGAATATTTTCAAAGTAAAATATCAGTTTTCACAATAAAAGTCGCACTATTTGCTACACCATCACCCTCAATTTAATATTTCATTATTTCATCAATGAAAAACTAGGGTCATCAAATTTAATCAAATACATAAGAAACATTTCAACATTCCTTCTATTTGTATACTCATTCAGTAAATACAAAACTGGTTCTTTCCAAATGTGTAACGAATATTATTTTTGTATTTCTATGCTCTACTTTTGGGATTTATTTTTGACTACGACAGTACTCATAAGTGTTGTGAAAACGACGTGCTATGGCTATTGTTCCGTAATCTTTTGTTCTATTGTTCACAATGCCAGCATGCTGCAAAGAAGTGTTGTGATCAATGTTTCTGGTTTACCCGAACATTCTTCATTCGATGTTACCTTTATGTCATGTGATCGTTGTTATTATAAGCTTACTTGTAATCGATTCTCTCAAAGTTGTCCATGTTAGCGAACTCAGATCATGTTGAACTTAACGATAATAAAAAATAACTTTTATCTATAGAACAAAACCATTTCTCTATAGAGGTAGATGGCATATTTGCCAGGTAACCGTAGCAACTAGAAATTTGGTGACAAACAAACTGGTACTGAAAATTCTAAGATAGAATCAAAAGGTTTCGGGAAGTTTTTGGAAGAAAGAAAAAGATTCGAGAGGGTAGCTGTTCGAGACGAGCCCAGTAGTTTATGTAGCATTATCCACAATTATACCACGATGTGGTGATACCAACACATTTTATTATTATTATGCCAACTCATTTTTATACGTATGTGCGTTGGCTATTTATCTGAATATATAAACTTCCTAAATTTCCAATGGTGAATATAATTTTAAAAATCATGTAAATAATAATTCCGAATATCATCCCATATAGATAAACTAGTAAATACGTTGAAATTAATTCCGTAAATGTTTCGCTCCAAAATAATTGAATATAACACCATAGTATAATATTGATATAGATTAAAGTAGCACAACATTCTGCTAACTTTCTCATTTGAGTCAGTCGTAGTCATGGCAACGAACCTAACAAAGCAAACTGTGAAGTTCAAACACGATTATATTTATAACTGTTATAATACATCGTGTAGATAGCAACGAGTTGACAATGGAGTGACTGTAGCAGCAACTCTACTGAATTCAATCACCGTTATCGTTCGCTTACTGTACGTATATTCGAGGACAGGATAATAACATCGTTGTATAGTCATATAACCTCCAATATAGACTGGTTAATTATCCACCCTGTTGTATTTAGTTCTTGTCGTGTCCCAGATTATAAATGGTTAGTGGTCAGGTAAAGCAGAACTCCTACTATACCTTCAACTGATAAGCATGTTACTCAGTCAGGATAGGGGTGGGGTAGGTACGGGTAGAAGGGAGAGGTAGAGTTAGAGTTCATTGTCTTAGATTAAATGTCTTTGTACCTAGATTAATACGGTCTGGGTAGTAAAGTCTTAAGCAACAGCAGGACTTTGAGTGCTTGATTACATGAAGACTTTCAGTAGTAGATTTAATTTCGACATCAATATTAACAATGGCGTCGACTGAGCTGTGAGTCACTTTCAAAAATACACTAAATTTAAAAGTAATTGTGAAGTGTAATTATTATCATTCTTAGTTACTAGAATTCCTGAAAACTTGTATACTGATGTGTGAATGATATTACATATCGAAAACGTCATTAAATATGAATTACAATGTCGGTTTGGTTTAAGCCCATTAAGTACAAAAATAAATTTAGAAATATAAACATTATATTAAATAATCAATATTTGTTTTTGATAAGAAAATAATATTATTGTTACCATACTTCATTCTGCAATTGGGAAAGTTACCGCACTCGTCAATTGCAAATATATCGGTAGATATCGGTTACACTAAATGTCTATGCACAAAGTTTATTTTAATGTATACCCCTTCTTTCCAGTTTCTTCTTTCCAAAATCACTACTTCATATTGTATATACATGTTTTTTTACCGAATGAATCTTTCTTATAGTAAGATAATACTGAATATCATGAACATTCTCCTTCATCCTTACTAAAGAAACTTCTTCCTTCTTCCAAAAACGATTCCAGAATACATAATGAACTGTTTATTTCATAGCTAATCTCTCCTTATGTCCATTGTATATTTATTATTCTCCTCCATCGAATACAAATTGCTACATAAATGGACAAAATGTACTAATCATCCCTAATCTTCCAGGCCACTCGCTCCCTACTACAAGTACATCGAACAGGAGCGGGACTACATCTGTTCGAAACCCGAGGACAACGGGATGCATCTGTGCAGTGACTTACCGCCGTATAGAGAAGGGGATATGATCTGTAACGGAACGGCCCTGCCGTTTCATAATAACCTACCAACGGCTAATAGCTGCGTCAATTGGAACCAGTATTATACGGAGTGTACGGCGTCGTCGGAGAACCCGTTTCAAGGGACGATTTCGTTTGATAATATCGGCCTCGCTTGGGTCGCCATTTTTCTTGTGAGTTGATTTTAATGTTGATAGATTCATCAAATATTCTTCGCAATGGCTCTACATTTAATATAAATTGCTATCCATCTTCTGAATACATAGATTCAACCATCGAGAGAAAAATGTAATGTATGTTTTTTCAATACATAATTTTCAACTTTCCTAGGACTGTTTTCACGTTTTCAATTACTCTCACCAATTGTAAGCATCGTTAGACATATGTGTGTTTTTTTAAATATTTATTCAATTAAATTCATTATTTTCACTTTACTTTCAACCTTCTTAATCCCTTTGTTCAATTTAAAGCCAGTCTATACGCAATGCTGTTATTTCAACAGATTATATGCCGCAAAGATAAATAAGCATTATACTGTTTTCGTCGTTAGAACGTTGGTACTTGTTGTTTTTACCACGTACTCTCTCTCTCTCTTTCTCTCTCTCTCTCTCTCTTTCTTTCTTTTTCTATCACTCTCACTCTAACATTAATCTCGCCATTCTTGTTCAGTCAAACCTTGTTAATAATTCCCGGTTTAGATTCCCGTAGGAATAACATGGTACGAGGGACTTGTGTGTAAATCCTTTTATGGGAAAAGACCTAAAGTCAGATAATATAAATTCCAATAAGCAACATTATTCCTATTAGTATAAAGTAAGAATGGAGTCAAGTGAGACTAGAGTCCCTGCACGAGTTTCTAGTGTTGGTACTACTAGTCAGGAGAGAGAAATAAGTTCCCTCCAGAGGAAATATATTCACGGCAAGGAAATCTAGTATTTTACGTATATGGTTTTGAAAAGAGTATATAATACGGGTGGTAGAATCAACTAAAATATCAACTAAAGTAATCATGGAAAAATGTATCACAAAAGAACATATTTTGAGAACGCTTTGTTAATTAAAAAATGGAATATGTACTGAATATAAATTCACAAAACCCTGAGAGGATTTAACTGTGTGATAAGTATAATGAAAAATAAATCAGATAGTGAATACATGTTTTTAAAACTTATGTGAGAATAAATTGAACTAGATACATATGGTATCATCATGAACGGGTTGCGGTTTGCCGTTTGGCCGTTTGGCTGAGGGATATTGCTTTTACGCTCAATCTTGTTCACTTTTTATTTCTTATTATTTACAGCCCATAAAAAAAAATATTCGGCCAACAAGGTTATTGGATAGTCTCTATTTCTTTTACATACCAAAAAACCAAACTTACCTCAAACAAAAATCATCTTGAAAATTATACTGCCAGCTTTTATCCAAACGGTTACCGACCCTCTCGTCCATCATCGTCAGACGATCATTTTCGTATTCTTTTTTGATTATTTTTACCACAGCCTTCTTTATTCAGTTCTGACATTGTGTGATAGAGGACTGTCTGATCCAAAAGAAGCTTGTGGTTTTCACAATTTATTTGATGACAAGAAATAAGCGGGGCTCACGAATCGACACACTATTAGAGATATCATGATTGGTTAAATGAAACTTTGGAATAATACACAACTCTCTTGATTGGATGTTATATTTTGTGACGTGAGAGGAGTGGGGAAAATAAAGTGACACATTTTTAATATCTCTCAAACACAGCGTATTCATTTCTTTCTCTTGCGTCGTTTTATGAAATTAACTTTGCCTACATCTTTCCTTAATTTCTGTTCCTGGAACTATTATTACTCCTTCTCACCACCGTTACGTGACTCATAAATGAAATACGGTACGACAATGATTTCAAAAATAAGTTTTGGAAAAAATAATAAATTGTAAATGGTTTTTATTTTGAATTTAAGAGTTGAGTGTTCAAAAAAATCCTCACAAATAGAATCACCCTCTATTTTTTATCCTGCATAAGGCAGAGATGAGAACCATGAGCATTTTGAATAATGTTTTACATACAATCAGCAAAAATAAAATAATAACTACAAAAACAAATAAAGTTGGTCCATGTTGAAATTGTGAATCGTTGATAAGTGATTGGAAAATGTGCGTATTTTCGCATTATGTAAGTTGTTGATTTTCAAATTTTCCGGA
This sequence comes from Brachyptera putata, assembly GCA_907164805.1. Lineage (NCBI taxonomy): Eukaryota > Metazoa > Arthropoda > Insecta > Plecoptera > Taeniopterygidae > Brachyptera > Brachyptera putata. The sequence continues at coordinate 22,202,693 of OU015469.1, read as the reverse complement.
TTATTTTTGCAATTCACAAGAAAAACCTTAAAGGAAAACCCGGCCTTTTCACCCCTATATTTATTTAGCATTACCCTATATAAAAAGTTCAGAGTGCTAGTAAAAGTATGCAGCATCCCCTAAAGGTTTTTCCTACATTAAAGTTTAAAATGTTGAGTTTCGTCGTGGATAGAAAGAGTTCCAGGGCAAAACTTATATTTTAAAGAGATGAAATGAGATCGTTTTCAAATAACTATGTAGTTTCGGAAATATTTTCTTTCAATTATACTTGTAGTTCCGATTTTTGCCACTTTTAATGAGTTTTATCGTTCTTTAATTATGCATTTCCATTTTGTGCAGGTGATAAGTTTGGAAGGATGGACTGATATCATGTACTACACTCAAGACGCTCATTCGTTTTGGGATTGGATCTACTTCGTCCTTTTAATTGTGGTAAGATATAATCAATCTAGCTAATAAAATCTTGGCACTAATGTTCATTAGACAAAAGCAACTGTTTGTCTTTCATTATTATTATCAAGCTGTGTCAAAAAGTTGACTGGAAATGCACTTTTTTTAATGTGTGAAACATTTTGTTGTATCATTCTATTTATTATATACGTAACTCACCAACAGCAAGGTTATAGGCCTTGGATGTGACGTTTGTCATTATCGCCTTCATTGGATTTGATCAGAGTTTTCAAATAGTTCAATTTATGTATTTTCAGATTTCAGGTTTCAAATCTGAAAAGATCATTAAATAATAATGACACATAAATATTTTCTATGCTCAATCATTAAAATATTCATCCTCTCTTAATAATAGTATTGTACTCATTTTGTATAATAAATGAATTTCTTGAATCCGTATTCGTTGTGGTGATAATTTTGGATGAATTTTTCTCTAATAGACCTTTTTTTCATTCTTTTCATTATTCGATTCGGTTTTCATATTCCAATATTTTCTTGTATTCAATTTTTTTTTTGATCAAGTCATTTCACTTACATCTATTAAAAAGGACTCGTAACTTATACTGATTTAACGTACGTTTAATTCCACGCAGATTGGTTCGTTCTTCATGATCAACCTCTGTCTCGTCGTCATAGCAACGCAATTCGCCGAGACAAAAAAGAGAGAGATGGAAAGAATGCGATTAGAGAGAGAAAGATTTCGATCAACAAGTACTTTAGCTTCGTCTACCAACAACTCGGAGCCAACGTCTTGTTACGCTGAGATGGTCAAGTAAGTACGCGAACCGCGATATGAACCCAAGACCAGCAATTATGTTTACATCTCAAACTGATTAAAAATATCAAACTTTCTAATAGGCCTGAATCTATATTATATCAGTATCATTTGCATTGAAATTAGAGGCGTCAACGAAACATTAGTTGGCACCTTGTGGTGGAGGTGCCGGGTTTATTTTCTAGACACGACATAGATAAGAATAAAGACATTTATCAAGAGGATTTATTAATTCGAGTTCGTTTTGTGTGGAAAGAAATAGATTTGAATTAAATTACAAACATGTGTCAGACGGAATAAAGCGATTTCAACCGTTGCAATTCTTTGGTTTCTCGGCTATAATTTACTTGAGAAATAGAACATAAAACTCGCTGGGGTGTAATAAATAAGAGACTTAAAAGGTAGAAAAAGGTTGGAAACTGGGATTGAGAATGAAATTAAATTAAAATGGAGCAAAAAATTAGTATCTGTTGAACATTTTCTTCTCGGAATACTGGCTGAAACGATAAATCAAAACTTCAGCTCAATGTGAATGTAGGACTATCAAGTTTCAATAAAAATGACGTTACATTTTTAATGTTTGTTCTTTATTTTCTATAGAAGTGTTCATAATTTTAAACCATTCGATATTCTCCGGTACGAATGATATTCAAATTCATATTTTAGTAAAACAATAAACTAGATCAACTTACAATTTATATACGATTTATTTCCGCTTTCAAGCGTAATGATTTAATGTATATTGAGCAATAGAAATAACTTGTATTTTCAAATGAAACAAAAACTTCAGAACAATTCAGAATAGTTCCGAATTGATCTTCTCACATATTTTCTTTTCCTAATACCGGACTAAATTTTTATATTGTTTTTCATCCCAGAAGTTATCAGTTTAGTATTTACAGTTTGTTGAATAATATACAATATAATCAACTATTCCCATCGCAGTGGTGGGAACCGTGGTGCCCTGGCCGAGCGATCCTACCTTGTTAAACTTGGCCTCAATTGATAAACAATTACTTCATGTCACGTTTCTATGTCAATAATTATGTATGTATATATCAAATATGTAATACTTGATCTTTCCTGACTTGTATAATATATGACACAATACATTTATTTTTACTCTGGATTCTGGAATGTATTCTGTCAAGTACAATACTAACCATAAAAAGTGAACTATATCCGTCAGTTGTACTTAGCAATGAGATTGGAAAGTTTACAACAACTTTTATATTACACAAAACTTCCGTGATAAATGAACGATGTTTGCAAAATTGACATATAAAAAAACATAAAAAAACACGTTTTGTGACTTTTTTCACTCTTTTGAGCCATCCTTTAGAAAATCACAGAGGTTTTTATGTTCCTGTGTCCATCCAACGGGCAACAGAGGAATAGGCAGAAGTAATCCCGACATAACTCAGATGGAAAAAACCGCCTTATATATCCACCATTCCTGGAGATATGAAGGGTCCAAACACCCGACAGTTTGGGTAAATGTGTTGAGAAGACGGCAATCGGGACCCTATACTCATAGTAGAATGTATTTTCACGGTTGATCGAAACAGCTGGTCGAAACAAAACATGACCCAGATTGGAAAAAATATGAAACAGTATGAACAATATTCACGCTATGTAGAGTAATATCTCAAATGATGGTTTTAGTATATCAATTAAAAGACATGAGTGTGTTAGCTTGGGTTGATTAGGTTAGTTAGTTGGTTATGATTTAGGTCATTATATTAATGGTGAGCGCAAAAACAGCAGCAACATCAATAGCAACAATAACATCAACAACAACAACAACGTAAATCGATATTCAGTTTCCAACACAATCTCTATTTTCTAATTCAATATACCAATGTACTATTTCTATATCACATACAATGTATTTACTTTTAAAGGTCATTTTCATCGATATGCAGAGTGTCGTAAGCGATATGTTAATACATTAGGCCTGGTCACCAATATAATTTTATCGTAAGCGATAAGGATTCTGTACATATTTTCGTAAGCGCCAATACAATATGTCGTGAGCTTCAAATATACTATGCAATTTTCTCATTGAAATACAACTTCGTGAAAACTTGATGGATTTCATGAAAATTTGTGACGATCTGAAAGCGGATGCACGAAAACTAAAATCTCCAAGTTTGAATTTATTGAACGTTTTTAGCTTCCTGTGAACAATATTCGAAATGGCTCTTCCGAAATTTTGCCTTTCCACCATCGATATGTCTCATAACCAACAATAACATAAATGTTTTACTTGCAGGTATGTAGCTCACTTATACAGAAGAGGTAAGAGAAGAATGTTGAAGAAATGGCGCCTCTACAAATACCGCCGCCAACAGCAGCAAGAACAGAAGTTATTGGAGGCCGGGGGTGGCGTCGGTGTGACTGCCCCCGGACCTGGCATTATCACACTGCAGCAGTACCACCATAACAACGGTGAGCCAGGTATACTGACATTATACCAACCTTGCAAGCAAAAATGTAAATTAAAATTAAAATTTTGAAATTTAACTAGCGGCACCAGTGGCTCTGTCAACTTTCGCATTGCGATAGGAACTGAAGTCAGGTCGGGCTTGAGTTTCGAGTCCCGCATAAAGTATAGGTTTTTGTGAAGGTCCTTTCACCTATCAACAGGTGCTCAACACCTACTTATTCGTGTCCCCATATAATCTAGCTCTTGGTGGGGTCCTTGAGCAGCATTAAAATGGAATTGGAATTTACCACTATACTTTTGGTAGTAAGCTTTTGACCTCTAATCGTTCAAAGACATTACCAATTACTCGGAAAACTCTTCATACAAAATTATGAAATTACTATTGACAAGTAATGCTTTCCCAGTTCACGAGTTATTCCACTATTTCTGTAGTAGATTCAGACTTCGAGTCATAATTCCCAGACCTAGAGTCGGAAAACACAATTTAATATACTTCAAGCTAAACAGAGTTATGAAATAATTATAATAATGTATTTTACGTGTTCTGAAGATGGTAAACACGGTCACAATCACTCGCACAATCACCACAATCACCACCAAGCTCGTCATCATCACCATCACCATCACCACCGGCATGGCTGCCCTGCCATCGGTGAGCCAGCGAGACCGTCCGAGATACCAACTGTGCAATCGCTAACTCCCACCACATTGTTTGTAAGTAATCATTGATGTATAATAGATAGTCACTACCGAAATATTTTGATGAAATGAATTATTGAGGAAAGAGGAGTTTTTCGTTCATGTCGAATTATCCAAACTGATTTGAATGTGTATGTATATGTATTCACGCACACACACACATATATATATATATATATATATATATATATATATATATATATATATATATATGCTGTTTCGTTTGTTCTCGCGGTCAAATGTGTATGTTGAACTATTTTCTCGGGACAACCACGTTTGCTCTTTTGGATATAGTTGTTGGATCTGAAAAGATCCATTGCTCCGACGTTTCGACAAGATCGCACTTGTCATCTTCAAGGATCAATGTTGGTTATGTTGGCTGCATGAAACCGAGCAACGGGTCTTTTTTATATATACTTCTGGTACAATTTCTTTTTGACGCTTCATTAAGTGTCTGTTTATCAATGGGCTTCATTAAGGTTTCTCTCTAAAACAATATCTACATACATTTGAATACATTTTCATTGTGTTCTGAGAAAAAGCACAATTGAAGAACTGAATAACTCAATTGTGTGATTGAATTCCACGAAATAATTATAAAGTGAACCAAACAAACAAAACAAACTCATTCCAATTTAATAATATTCCAAGAAAGACTCATAACTCTCATATCTTTTACATTAATTTAATATTTTTCCATATCTTCATAGCATATTAGAACATTAATATTTTTACTTTTTCTCAGTATTGCGCGTGGAACCTGCAGACTGTAGATATTATCTTTCCATTTACTTGCCTGAATAGCAATTCAAAACAAGATAAAAAATATTTTACAAATCGTAAAACGTTTAGAATTTCCTACGTGTAGCCCATCAAAAAACGTATCACTGAATGTTTTCTGTCTGAAGTAGTTATTCCGCTGCAGCCTCGGAATATGAATGCAGTCCCGTACTTGAGTTAGAATGTCGCGTGAGATTTATTTTCGTGAACGTCCACAATCACGCAACTGGGATTTATTCATATCATTATTTCAACGAACTTTCATCTTTTAAATTAGTCCCAACATGAGTTTTGTCATGTAAATATATTCCTCTTCTTCAATGGTGCTAAACGGCCCCAACAACCAGGTTATACGGGGGTACGAATCACTGGTGATAATGAAACGATCAACTGTTTATAGGTGAATGGACGTTTACAATAACATATGCCTTAGGCGAGACTCAAATCCACGCCCGACCTGCCTTAAGTATCCAACGCTGTGGTGATAGTTGACTAAGCCACGGGGGCGGTTATGAAATATTCATATAGTCTTATAAACTTCAAGTATATTTCTCTAAGACCCCATATTACCAGTGATGAGAATGTGTTGAACAAGCTAATTATCAATTGGGGTAGAAAAATACCAAATTGGTAACCAAGGGTGAAAATAAGTTAATCCACTTATCATCGTTTAATCAACGAATGTATTATTCGTAAAACGGGACCTAAGATCTTTTTTCCGTATTATTTTCTTCTTCTCTATTGTTCAATAATGATGAGAATATTCATTTTTTTATTTCCAAGTTATTTAAATTTTGATGAATCATTTTTCCATACCCCTCTGCGCATGGGGGTGTTCAAAACATGTTTGCCGGAGAACTATACATTGGATCGGGCTGAGGTTTGAATTTTTCGCATTCAATTGAATGTACCTCCATTTTGATACCACACACGGCCCTCTGAAAACTTTTCCGGGGAAAATCATAAATTTTCCGACACCCCTCTGCACGGGGGGGTGTTCAAAACATGTTTGCCGGAGAACCACACATCGGATCTGCACGATATAAGAATTTTTCGCAATAAATTGAATGTACCTTCATTTTGATACCACACACGACCCTGTCAAAACTTTTCCAGGGAAAATCATAAATTTTCCGACACCCGATCTGAAGGGGTTTGTTCAAAACATGTTTGCCGGAGAACCATACATTGGATCGGGCTGAAATTAGAACTGTACGTCATCAATTTCGATTATCTTGAATTTGATACCACTCACGGCTGTGTGAACAAATTTCCAAAGAAAATTGCAATTTTGCCTTTATTTTCAAGAATTTTTTTACGGATAACCAGACATCGGATCGAGCTAAAATCAACATTTTTGGCAACAGATATTATGTACCTTCATTTTGATACCACACACGGCTTCGGCGAAAGAGTTTGACTTTTTTTCAAATTTTGGTTTTTTTCCCCGTACTAGTACCCGTATGTCAAAAAAAATCGACAATCTTCGATCGGCGATTGCTGGAGAACCCATGATGCGATCGGGCTGATTGTTCGATTTTCGGAAAGCTAGCGATCACGTGAGCATTTTGATGCTACTCACGTTTTTTTAAAAAAAAATCCAAAGAAAATCATAAATTTTCCGAGAGGGTATTCAAGAATTTTTTCACGGAGAACCAGACATTGGATCGGAACGAAATTAAGATTTTATGCATTCAAATGAACGTACCTTAATTTCGATACCTTACACGACTCTGTGAGAAATTTTCCAAAGAAAATCGTAAATTTTCCGACACCCCCATGCGCGTGGGGGTGTTCATGGATTTTTTTTGGAGAACCACACATTGGATCGGAACAAAATAAGATTTTTCCGCAATCAAATGAATGTACCTTCATGTCGATACCTCACACGACCCTGTGGAAAATTTTCCAGGGAAAATCATAGATTTTCCGACACCCGATCTGCAGGGGGTTGTTCAAAACATGTTTGCCGGAGAACCATTCATCGGATTGGGCCAAACTCAGATTTTGTCGCATTCAACTGACTGTACCTTCATTTTGATACCACACACGGCCCTGTGAACACTTTTCCAAAGAAAATCGTAAGTTTTCCCATCCCCAATCTGCAGGGGGTTGTTCAAAACAAGTTTGCCGGCAAACCAAACATTGGATTTGGCCAAACTTAGATTTTCTCGCATTCAATTGAATGTACCTTCATGTTGATACCACACACGGCCATGTGAAAACTTTTCCGGGGAAAATCATAAATTTTCCGACACCCCTCTGCACGGGGGGTTGTTCAAAACCTGTTTTCCGGAGAACCATACATCGGATCGGGCTGAAGTTTAAATTTTTCGCATTCAATTGAATGTACCTCCATTTTGATACCACACACGACCCTGTCAAAACTTTTCCAGGAAAAATCATAAATTTTCCGACACCCGATCTGCAGGGGTTGGTTCAAAACATGTTTGCCGGAGAACCATACATCGTATCGGGCCAAACTTAGATTGTCTCGCATTCAATTGAATGCACCTTCATTTTGATACCACACACGGTCCTCTGAAAACTTTTCCTGGGGAAATCATAAATTTTCCGACACCCCTCTGCACGGGGGGCTGTTCAAAACATGTTTGCCGGAGAACCACACATTGGATCGGAACAAAATAAAATTTTTCCGCAATCAATTGAATGTACCTTCAATTTGATACCACACACGGCCCTCTGAAAAATTTTCCAGGGGAAATCATGAATTTTCCGACACCCCTCAGCACGGGGGGCTGTTCAAAACATGTTTGCCGGCAAACCAAACATCGGATTTGGCCATACTTGGATTTTTTCGCATTCAATTGAATGTACCTTCATTTTGATACCACACACGACCCTCTGTAAACTGTTCCGGGGAAAATCATAAATTTTCCGACACCCCTCTGCACGGGGGGGTGTTCAAAACATGTTTGCCGGAGAACCATATATTGGATCGGGCTGAAATTAGAACTGTACGTCATCAATTTCGATTATCTTAAATTTGATACCACTCACGGCTGTGTAAAAAAAATTCCAGAGAAAATTGCAAATTTGCATTCATTTTCAAGAATTTTTTTACGGATAACCAGACATCGGATCGAGCTAAAGTCAACATTTTTGGCAACAGATATTATGTACCTTCATTTTGAAACCGCACACGGCTTCGGCAAAAGAGTTTGACTTTTTTTCAAATTTTGGTTTTTTTCCCTGTACTAGTACCCGTATGTCAAAAAAAATCGACAATCTTCGATCGGCGATTGCTGGAGAACCCACGATGCGATCGGGCTGATTGTTCGATTTTCGGAAAGCTGGCGATCACGTGAGCATTTTGATGCTACTCACGTTTTTTTTAAAAAAAATCCAAAGAAAATCATAAATTTTCCGAGGGGGTATTCAAGAATTTTTTTACGGAGAACCAGACATTGGATCGAAACGAAATCAGAATTTTATGCAATCAAATGAACGTACCTTAATTTCGATACCACACACGACTCTGAGAAAAATTTTCCAAAGAAAATCGTAAATTTTCCGACACCCCTATGCGCGAGGGGGTGTTCACGAATTTTTTTCTGGAGAACCACACATTGGATCGAGACAAAATAAGAAATTTTCGCAATCAATTGATTGTACCTTCATGTCTATACCACACACGGCCCTGTGAAAACTTTTCCGTGGAAAATCATAAATTTTCCGACACCCCTCTGCACGGGGGGTTGTTCAAAACCTGTTTGTCGGAGAAGCATTCATCGGATTTGGCCAAACTTAGATTTTTTCGCATTTAATTGAATGTACCTTCATTATGATACCACACACGGCCCTCTGGAAACTTTTCCGGGGAAAATCATAAATTTTCCGTCACCCCTCTGCACGGGGGGTTGTTTAAAACCTGTTTGCCGGAGAACCAAACATTGGATCGGGTTGAGGTTCAAATTTTTCGCAATCGATTGAATGTACCTTCATTTTGATACCACACACGACTCTAAGAAAAATTTCTCAAAGAAAATCGTAAATTTTCCGACCCCCCATCTGCAAGGGGTTGTTCAAAACATGTTTGCCGGAGAACCATACGTCGGATTTGACCAAACTTAGATTTTTTCGCATTCGATTGAATGTACCTTCATTTTGATACCACACACGACTCTGAGAAAAATTTTCCGAAGAAAATCGTAAATTTTCCGACCCCTCATCTGCAGGGGGTTGTTCAAAACATGTTTGCCGGAGAACCATACATCGGATTGGGTCAAAATTAGATTTTTCTGCATTCAATTGAATGTACCTTCATTTTGATACCACACACGGCCCTGTGAAAACTTTTCCGGGGAAAATCATAAATTTCCGACACCCCTATGCGCAAGGGGTTGTTCAAAACATGTTTACTGGCAAACCAAACGTCAGATTTGGCCAAACTTAGATTTTTTCGCATTCAATTGAATGTACCTTCATTTTGATACCACACACGGCCCTCTGAAAACTTTTCCGGGGAAAATCGCAAATTTTCCGACACCCCTCTGCACGGGGGCTTGTTCAAAACCTGTTTGCCGGAGAACCAGACATCGGATTGGGCCAAACTTAGATTTTTCTGCATTCAATTGAATGTACCTTCATTTTAATACCACACACGGCCCTGTGAAAACTTTTCCGGGGAAAATCATAAATTTCCGACACCCCTATGCGCAAGGGGTTGTTCAAAACATGTTTACTGGCAAACCAAACGTCGGATTTGGCCAAACTTAGATTTTTTCGCATTCAATTGAATGTACCTTCATTTTGATACCACACACGGCCCTCTGAAAACTTTTCCGGGGAAAATCGCAAATTTTCCGACACCCCTCTGCACGGGGGCTTGTTCAAAACCTGTTTGCCGGAGAACCAGACATCGGATTGGGCCAAACTTAGATTTTTTCGCATTCAATTGAATGTACCTTCCTTTTGATATCACACACGGCCCTGTGAAAACTTTTCCGGGGAAAATCATAAATTTTCGGACACCCGATCTGCAGGGGTTTGTTCAAAACATGTTTGCCGGAGAACCTTTCATCGGATTGGGTCAAATTAAGATTTTTTCGCATTCAATTGAATGTACCTTCATTTTGATACCACCCACGGCCCTCTGAAAACTTTTCCAAAGAAAATCGTAAGTTTTCCCACCCCCGATCTGCAGGGGGTTGTTCAAAACATGTTTGCCGGCAAACCAAACATTGGATTTGGCCAAACTTAGATTTTCTCGCATTCAATTGAATGTACAAAATGATCAATACATATGATCAATATTTGTTTCCTTACCAGCAGGAAGGAGAAGTAGGTAGTCCTGCCCCTCGTGCCACGCCAGAGGTTATGGACGTTGACCCTCTGGCGACGCCAAGACGGCCAGGACTGCTGAGAGTGCCCTCTATATCCAACAGCTGGGACCCGAACACTGAGGTATGTAATATACAAGCTCAGAAACTTGACACAAATTAAACTGTGAAATATTCACATGTTCTTCAATAGTTCAATTTTTTGGTTTCATTCGGTAATAAGTATCTTATTTTACAGCTTAAGGGTCCAGGGAGTCGATTTAGCGGAATTTCAGGGTTTTGGTGATAACTTCAGAACTGTATGAGATATCGAAATTCTGAGAACAATGGAACACAGATATTTTTAATACCTTCAAGACGGTGTAAGTAATAACTATTTATCCCCAATAGCTTGATTGTCAGGCGTATACGCTCAAAAATACACATTTTTTGAGCGTATACGCCTGACAATTAGGTGTTGTAAGATTACGTACACCATTTTGGAGGTATTGAAAATATCTGTTTTTTCTCGTTCTCAGAATTTCGGATTTTATACCGTTCAAAAGTTATCACCAAAAAACTGATATTCAGCTAAATCGACTCCCATTGAATCTTAAAATCGTAGTGTTTACTATTCTCCTTCCCATTTTTTGGGGGGGTGAAGGGTCCATGTGTAGTTTTAGTTATAGGCGTTTTGGGTATTGTATGCGTATTGTTCCTACAGGGTACACAGACTGGGCCACATCTATTGAGTCCACCAAGTTTGACGCCGCCGCGACGTCGAAGTAGCGTCATGTTCAGCGACGTCGTCTTTCTCCACGGTGGCAATACGACGCCGAGCGTCGAGTCTACGACGGGCAAGAACGTCTGCTCGAGTGAGAAAATGACGCAGACAGGAGATGGCAATGTCTGGGAGGAGCCGACGCAAGTGCCGGTAAGAGAGACGTGTTGTTTACCGACCTAGTTTCACTTTGTTATCGATGGTTTATTGATGTTAGTTTCTGACTTAATTTATCGGTAGATAGTTGGATATTGGGATATGTTACAATTTTTAAAAAGGACCACTGGAAATAGAACTAGCGGAATAGAATTGAACTTCAAAAGGGCAATTTGGCACATTGGTGGGGCCTACATCTTATTAGTATGGGTTTAATTGTACATCTGCATGAATCTTTGATTGACGGGAAGTGCCTTAAAAAAGGCTAAATATGATCATTATCTGAAGAATAGAACATGTGCCAACCATCAACGTTCATTTTATATATTTTTTTTAATATTTTCAATTATGATCATATTATCATCATCATAATTTATGTATGTTATCGTTAAATATTTCAATTTTATTTCAATTTTAGATCATTTCAGTATCAGATATTTTATTATGTTCTATTATATTTTTCTATGTATTTTATATTGATTGTTATCCTGTTCACTATGGAGTCAGGGACAATGAAGGTTTTTTATATATTTGTTTATAGGTACAATATTTAATCACCATTTCGATATTTCTAACATATTTATCAATACCGGTAGTTTACTTACCTACTGCTAGCGCTAGTTCTCAGATAGCGAGGAACAGAGCAAGTCAGACTAATTGCAGAGTTAGGCGAGGGGTTAGAGGTGTGTACAGGAAATGTATTCCCATTCTAACATGGGCGGGAAACGTCTGTTGTGATACAGGCTGCGGGTGAGTGCGGTGGAATGGTCGGCACTGAAGCGATGACGTGTCAGGAGCTGTTAGCGCTGAGTGGTGCGTTGAGTGCTGCATTACCGACCGGACAGCTAGCGCTCGACTCGTTCTTCTCTTCGCTCAGCAAAGGAGGTAAAGAGGAGAAATAATATATAATCAACGACTAGCTAATATCTAATGGAAGGCCTCATAAACGGCTGCGTTTTGACCGTTTTGAAACCGATTTGAAGAAAATAATTTTCCTAAATGTTTTTTTTTATTCATCAAATATATAGAAATGACAGCAGAAAAATGATGCAGAGATCAATTCACGGCTCCCTAGATCCGATAGTAACCGAATTAAGTATATTTTGTATGAATTAAGGTGTGTAGAGTTTTCGATTTTACTTTATATATATACATTATTATATTTTTATTTTATATAATAACTATTATTACATAATAACTATTATACTGTTACATTTTTATTATAATAATAATAATATAATAATAGAGACTTCATTTTGAAGCTGAAACAACTACAACATCGGCGATATTCAGAATGAGCTGCTCCTTAACATATAACTATTATAGTGGAAGGGCCGAGTATGTCAGTGCTGGCGCGACTGCTATTTTACGGGTTATTTTGCAGCTGGTGCTGGCGCGACGTACGCTCTGCGGGTTGCATCCAGGAGTAATATGTACTCTTTGAAACGTTTCTTTATTCTCTCAAGTTTATTAGATGAGCGATAACGAAGACTTCCATCCCAAAGTTATAGTGCTATGTCTGTGTGTTTGTTTGTTTGTTGTTCTGTTTGTAAGCACTGCACAGGTTGCACGGTTAGACTGATCAACATGAAACTTTTTCTGACTTATCCAACTTGAAACTACAGTTTTTGGATCAAATCGTTTCAACCATTTTTGAGATAAATTATAACAGAAACGAAATGAACAGAACAAATTTTTTGAAATACTATTTATATAAAAGTTGAATTAGGTATTTATATTAATTTTAAATGTTCTTATTCTTCGGTTTTTTCTTGTCTGAAAAATGTATATGACTATTCTCTTCATCAAAGATTGTGATTCAGGTCATTATAGTTGTATGTATTTTGTTATTGACGAAGAATGAGTGACTATATTTCAGAATAGTGAATGCTATAAATAAATTTTTACGACGTTCAATGAATATGTATACAGATTCAAAATTTGTTCCCATCCTACAGAGAAAAGCATAACATGAACATCTACATCAATTGATGATAAATAAAGCTCTTTAAAGTTCGACTGTACATATTCCATCTTCCAGGTGTCGGAGACGAACCTCCTTGGAATCCCGAGCCGGGTGACGCAAGCGCAGACTGGGCCACCATCGAGACCGGGATCAACACGATGACGAAACGGCGTCGTCCACGTGGCGTCACGTGGTCTGGCGTGGCCGGATGTTGCAGCAAGTGTTTCGGTGTGACGAGGCGATGTGTGAAGGCACTTGTTGAGCACAAGTACTTTCAACAAGGCATCCTATTGGCTATTCTCATTAATACGCTTAGTATGGGCATCGAATATCATAACCAGGTAAATAGATGAGCTACTGTGTGATATTATGTTCAATATAAATTCAATTTTCAGTTCCTTGAATTCGTGTTATAGTTATTTTGTTCGATCTAACATTTATTAAACTTTTTCTCATGTAGTGCCTGTGTAGTGTTTTGTGAAATAGCAAACATCTAAATGAATTTTCTCTTATTTGTGCTGATCAGAAACCTTGAAAAGATGTACCGTGCTATTTACGATTACTGCTTCACAATTTTTCAATAGATATGAGAAAAAAAAAGTATACCATAGATTATAAGCGAGTACCGAATAAATATAAGAAGAGATATTATCAAAGTTGGAATTTCAATAATTGAAAACCACTTATAATGAAAATAATGATATCTTTTTTCTTCACGTATTGATAATTTAAACGAAAAATTGAAAGTAAGCCCTAATAAAATTCATCCAAGACAGAAAAATTTAACCACCCTTATGAGGCATTTGCCATCATTCATTATTTTCGACAATGTTATGTCCAAGTTCCAATATAATGAAAACTTTGAGCTCCTACCATCTCTTTCAACATATTTAGCACTCTTGAACATGCATATTCCAGCCTGACGAGCTAACAGTGATTGTTGAGATCAGCAATATCGTCTTCTCCGCCATCTTTGCCGTTGAAATGGTGTTGAAAGTGACTGCTGAAGGACCGTTTGGTTATGTCAGTAACGGCTTCAACGTATTCGATGGCATCATCGTCATATTAAGGTGAGCTTTTTATTCATTCCTTAAAAGGGCATTATGAAAATATGGAGAATGTGATTAGTAAAAATAAGTACATTTGAAAGTAAATATAATATTCAGAGCAACCAAAATCAATAACTATATGCACTGTCACCTAAATTGACGTTGGTTTGAGACCCACATAAGGCATGGGTTTTTGTATAAGTCCTTCCACTTATCATCACTTCATAGTTTCATCATCACACGCTCATCCGTACCCTTATACCTTATGAAAAATCATAGTCTAAACTATTAAAAAGATACTAATTGCAAACCAAAAACTTCAACGGTAGAATATTTTCACGTTTTTTATATGTATTCAATGATATCTCTAACACCTTTCTTACAGCGTGATTGAAATGTGCCAGACGTACTTGGGTGACGGCGAGGGTAGTTCAGGTCTGAGCGTGCTGCGCACATTCCGACTATTGCGCATCCTCAAGCTAGTTCGCTTTATGCCCAACCTGAGGCGCCAGCTGTTTGTCATGTTAAGGACCATGGACAATGTCGCCGTCTTCTTCTCATTGCTCATACTATTTATATTCATATTCAGGTAAGCCAACTTAACAAAGCTGTGATGCAATGAGTGTTGATTGTGTTGGTGTGAACTGCTGTACATATTAACTTGATGGAAAGGATAATCGGTAAAGCTCAAATCAATAGTATATCTAAATTGGATATGAAAAATATTTTAAAAATTTCAATTATTTTCTCGGTGTTTATAACACGGAAAAACTCGGAGTCAAAAGTTATGGGCCTTTACACTTATAATAGCGATCAAGGTATTGTAATTAGCTCTTACATTGATTGCAAATTACTAAAAGAGCCAGCTACAATGGCAACATGTCTTCTCTGTCTGTCTGGCCATCTGGTAACTA
The DNA here is from genome assembly GCA_907164805.1 of Brachyptera putata. Taxonomy (NCBI): domain Eukaryota; kingdom Metazoa; phylum Arthropoda; class Insecta; order Plecoptera; family Taeniopterygidae; genus Brachyptera; species Brachyptera putata. The sequence goes on along the minus strand of OU015469.1, from coordinate 22,187,392 downwards.
TTGTTAGTCATTTGTTACTGGACAGAAGCCTACATAATATATTAAACAACCTAGCAATGTTCTATCACCACGGAGATCGAAGTTTGATTTGTCGCGGTGAGAGACCTTATCACTAGTGTTGAAATTATTTAATGAAAGAATCGTTTTCCAATTGAATGAGTTTGATAGTTAATTCATATCTTTGTTTCGAAAAAACTCAATTATTTATTGAAAAGATGATCTACATACAAAATGTGACTTTATCGATTTTCCTTAAAATGCTTTGATAACTGTTCAGTAATTATAAATTAAATGTTCATTTTTCAGAGTGAAAATAAGCCAGCTAAACTATGATATTTTAATAATTATATTCTGTGTCTGTGTTTCAGGATGTGAAAGAATTGGTTTTTAATTTAGACTCATTTTGTTGAGAATATTGGCCATTTAATTTAGGAAAAAAGTGAAAGCTCGTTTTGAAGGAGAAAAGTTTTCTAGAATTTCAAAATAACTCAAATTATTGTTATTAACAAACAATATATTTTGAAAAATTCGAATTTTGAAAATAATTTCACAAATATTATATTCAATATTTTCAATGTAGACTTCGAATAATCGGAAAGATATACACTTATATGTTTCTCTTCAAACAAGCTCACTCTTATCCCGCAGATGTACCTTGTAAATAATACTCCTGCCTATCGACCTTGCCCCTTGACCTCTGACCTTTGACCTTGTACAGTCTACGGTGCACGTTCGTCGTTGGAAGCATGCTTGTTTGGTGGGAAGGAAGATGAAGTTTTAGACCAACAACTGTGGCAGGGGTGACAATTATTAGGTTTTTCATTTTTCATTCATTAGCTCCTGTTTATCCTTGCCTTTTCTTTCCCTCACATTTATCTCTCCCACTTGCACCCTTATCACACTGTTATTATTTTTAAGTGTGATAATATTCATCCAGAAACATTCTGGAGAAGGGATTTCATAATTTAATTCATATTATAGGTATATAGGCTAACAAAGTAGGATATTTTAATTTTTGTTATCGACAGTACCTAGGTCTATGAGTACACCACACCGAAATTGACGGTTCAGGATTCACTGAAATCTATTAATTACTTCAGATATGAAATTTTCTTCTGAAATTTTGTGAAAAATATCGTTTTTTTTTTAATTGAATTATAGCGTGGAAACAAAAGCAACAACAATATCAGGATTCATAAAATAATCAATTCAATGTACAAAGATGATTAAAATCTATATTTATCAATTTTTCCAATATTATTTGTTTTGATTAAATAAAATTTATCATTTATGTTTGCTTCATATTTTTTTCTCCAATTCAAACTTTGTCAGTATCACCTAGTATTATTCAAAGGCGAAAACAATATTTTACTTCCTGTATCTAAAGTTTTTCACTGAATATACAATATTGAAATTTCGGATCGATAAATATAATTTTTATCCTAAAATCCAGCGCCAAATACTAGAGTGTGCGACGGAATGAAGAAGAGAGTATTCTTTCATCTTCTCTCTTCTGTATTCGATCTTCAAACAAAGAGATTCATCAATGCAATCCTCAAGCCAATCGTTAATTTCGGTGTGGTATAACATCTTGTATAACTGCTTTCTTTCACTTGCTCTAGAAATACTCCCATCACTAACACTGTCTCTATCTTACTCTCACAGTCACAGCTGATATCTTCTCTCCTTGTTCTTCTACGCAGGCGCGATAACAACGACTGCTGTTAATCTATTAACAACTTTCAGACCACTTCAAGATTCACAACCCCGCTGTTCTTGATTCACAACTTTCTTTCCTAAATGCACCTTTCATATTTCTAGAATCATCACGTGATCTCCATCTTTATTCAAATCCTGGCACCTTTCTTTTTATAACCTCAAAATTGCATGGGAGTCGATTTAACTAAATAACATTTTTTGGCTTAAAAAAAATGAATGAATAAATAATTCGGTTTCTAATCACTTCAGAAGTGAGGCGTTTTGAGCCTAAACGATTATGACATAGATTTCATATTTATCAATATTTATCTCAAAAAGTAACCATCTTTTTAGAATTAAAATTAACATCATCATAATACTATTCGAACGGTCCAAGATATTATAATTATACCACAACAGAAACAGACAAATATCTTTATTACATTAATGAAAACATTATATCGTATGATTATCAGGGGTACAGAACTAAAGAAACATACAATTTAGTTGTGTAGAATACTCAGATACTCGTAGATACTCGTACTGCACCTATAATCAATAGTGGTAACTAGCGAGGGTAGCTTGAGATGGTCTCTTACGAAGCTGACCTTCGACCGAACAAGTTGTGTCACTATTGTATCCGATATTGTGGAACTGATCGTTAATTATATATTCTTTCAAGTAAAATCCTTGGTACGTTATAAAATGAACCATCATACCAAGATATACCTTCTTGTGAGCGTGATGACGATGAATAATAGTGGTCTAACACTGTTGTAATACTGTGAGAATATTAGTATTCAAATTATTAATTTAAAAACAACTTCAAGTAATTAAAAAGATAAGTTTATCAGTAGTTAGCCTTCTAGAATGTTGATATCATATACCGTTCGAATATTATCACCAGAAATGTGATGTTTCGCTGGATGCCGCAATTACTAACATGGAAATATCTCTAACTGTGTTGTGATCACCATCTTTGCCGCACTATTTTCTCTTCAATAACTCTCCGAATAAGTCTAAATGATATTTGAAATCGACTCCCACACGCCCTACTTCAATCGGCAGCCCTGAAGATGTAATATTTATTTCCTAGCAATGACGTTTACTGTATCCAATCGTTGATTAGAAAGCTATTATAATTACCTTCTGTAGTTTTAGACTTTTTTTTAGATAGTTTAATTTGGGTGATTAGGTTTACTTTATATTCAAGCCTGGTACAAACCAATCCTACCTCAAATGAATCTGCTCTTCTATTATCTGTAATTTCAATATAACGATTTTTCATTTGAAGTTCTTTTGTCAAAAGTATTCTCCTCTTGTAATCACGAAAGAAATTAATGTTACGATTAATAAAAATAGACTCTCTGAAAAATTCAACAAAAATTCAACTTACTTATCACTGAACATAATGTATTTTGTACTCACTTTCTTTATTATGAACTTGTTAAATATTTACTTGTTCTTGAAACTATCTATAGAACATCAAAAGTTTCAGAGATTATTTTTAATTATATAAAGTCTTTATACTTATATACGCTAAATATTCTTAGTTAATTGGATAGTTAAATAGACTCGGTTGTACCAACTGATAATTAAATACTAATTACTTGAGGTGATAAAATAACATTCGTAACCAAGGGTGATGAATTATTTCACCAATTATTGCTTGATTAATTAATTATCAGCTGGTAGAGCCAGCTCTAGTTAGTTTAACTTCAAACATCACATTTTCTCTAGTGACATACAAGTAGTAGGGTAGTTACCTAGATCATTCGAACAGAAAATTGAAGAAACTTTTAACCCCACTTACCCCCCACCACCCACCCCCCAAATACATCTGTCAAATGAAAAATTCTGTTCTCTTATGATTTGTCTCTTATAATATCAAACATATTTTGTTACCTCGTCGTTTTTGTTGTTGTTGTTGTTGTTTAGTATCCTCGGGATGAACCTGTTTGGATGTAAGTTCTGCGATAAGCCCCCAGGGGACGATGTCGATAAAACGTGTGACAGAAAGAATTTCGATTCCTTGTTGTGGGCGATAGTGACCGTGTTTCAGGTACTACCCAATGATAAAACAAATAAAAACACACATCAAAACAGCGTGTTTATTTTTAGTTACTATAGTTTACTAACAGTTGTTAGTATTAGAAGTAGTGGTGTGTTTTGTTTTGGTTAGGGGCGACCATTTGATAATTGAGAGGCCAGAATGATTGCATTATTTTTTGTGATTTTCGGAAAGGTTTCCAGAATCCGTGAGAATTTTTCGTATATAATTTAAAATATATATCAGATATTAGGGGCATGTTACAGTGTTCTCTGTTATTACTCGGATCAAATATCAGTACTCGGATAGAATAACGTAAATATGCATAAAATATCGTATAGGTACTAATGACTCACTTCTCTAAAATACATTTTTCTTACACATTATTCAGTGAAATATGAAAAAAAAATCGGCTCTGATTCAAAATTTAATCCTCGTTCTACCAATACAATCTGGTACGATAAGAAATCGAGCATTGTTTGGTCAATTAATAGGCCTACAATGTTTTTAGATTGGATTCTCTTCACCTCAGCTTTTTGTAGGAAAGCTCATTTTCTTATATTCATCACTAATATCACAGAAATATATACAAGCTATGTTATGATTATTTTATCTGTCAGATAGGGTCTATTAACATATTTACTCTCATAATTTGTTTATTATCAGAAATAGTATTCATTATCATCATATCGACTGCCAAGACATATTCACTAGAGACTGTACCAATTATAAAACCCGGCACTTCCACTGTCTGGCCTCTCAATTATTTCAACAGGAGCGTTTATTTAATAATCCGTTAAAGCTACCGTTAAGAGGATTAACGGTAAGAGGATCAACTTTAACGAACTATTGAAAAGCCGTTCCAAGGTCGACTGTAGGTATTTAAGAGAGCGTGAGAGAGAAAGAGTAAGATTCAAAGAACGAATGTAGGACCAAAGTCACTTCTGATTGGCTGATGGATAGTCACGGCCATCTTTATACCTACCTGAACAGGTAATGTATTATCTGATGATCCACAGGGCTTGGGCTTGGTAAATATAAAATTAAATGCAAAATTGCATGAGATTATTTTCACTTTACTTTTGATCTATTACCTGTATCACTGATTTCACGAAATGCATGCACTTTAAAATTTGAATTTTATAATATTCAATAATTTGTGAAATATCGCTGATAGGTCAAGTTTGGAAATAAGTATTTTGTACATTATATACATTTTCAAGATATAAGCAATCTTGTTGTGATCCATGTTACCATTTTGAATATGAGATGGAAGTGCAATAAAATGAATATTCTTCCACCTAAAATTATTATTATCATAACTTTCGACAAAAAACGAAAGCTATACTATAGGCCTACTGTCTGTAATCAATGCATTTAGAAATACTCGAAAATATCAGTAACTGACTTTTAAAAAATTACGTTATTTAATATAAAATGTAATAAATCAAAGATGAATATGATTGTAGTTCTTTTGACCAACACAATTCGTCAATGATCCCTTGTTGCATACATTGTAATATTATTAGAAAAATCGATTTCTTTTCTATCAAAAGAAAATACAACTTCTAATGTATTTTGTGGAACACAGTGTTTACAAGTAATGATCAACAGGTAATGACAGATTATGATTTTCTCGCTTGCATTTGATAATCGCTTCATGCTTTTTACCGCTAGAGTTTGCTCTAATCAACAGAAAACAAAGATCGCATCCCAAAATACAATAATAATACACGCATTCGTTGGCCGGTATCGTTAGCTCAGTTGGTTAAAGCGACGAAACACATCATTTTATTGATATTCAACAATTAGGATAACTACTCGCCAATGAGTATTGAATTAATCTGTATTACATTTTATTTTATTTCTCCATCAATTGAAAATTCATATTGATGTGTGAATCACTTTTTCAATTGTTTCATTTTTTATTTATATATTCTCATTTTCATCTTATTCATTTTGAAACAATTTTTTTTTCAACTGACTAGCTAATTTGAGATATTCATTTTTTCATCATCATTTCACATAAAAAAAAACATTGTTAGTCTCATAACGTTTCATATCAAAATAAAATAGTAGATTCATGCTAAAGCTTGTGAGGATGCTAGAACGTAGTGAGAAGTAGAATTATAGATAAACAGCTTTGTATATGCAGGCTCAAAACACACTACACAGCTTATAATATGTAATATAATAATATGTAGTAACTCACAAACTAACTAACTTATTATTTTGTGTGTTTTGCAATGTGTCCCTGTCTTTGTATACTTGTCATTGACATTAAACTTTTGATTGTAGAACATTATAATAATCAACAAAACAAACAGAAAATGCATAGAATAAAAACACGTACCAAAAAATTGTTACATAAGATAGTCAAAGTCATTGATGAATTAAAATGTATTAATATTTAAATATGATTTGAACAATGCGTATTTCATAATATTTTTTATAACGATAAAAAACAAATAATTGCGTTTTCTGTTTGCAGTACATTCTCACATATCATTGCATAGTAAAATTGTGACTGGCTCAAGTTGGCGCTGCCTCATTTTGTAAAACAAATATTTATTCATTGGAAGAGAAAAGTAAAGAATTCCACTCAACCTAAATAGGCGTTTCTGGAATGAAAATATGTATGATCTTTATATAGATATTAAAATCATTTCGCATAGATGTGTAATATGAAACTTTATACTCATTTACGTGAAACATTGTTTCTAAGTATTAACCTACACAAGAATTGAGAAATTTATTCCGAGTCCCCAAGTCAATACTAGTTGAACAGATAGTAGTTGCCTTCAAACTTCACAGAGCTCCTGATACAAGTTCTCACGCAACTACTATCTGTTCGACTAGTATTGACTTGGGGTCTCTGAACAATAAATTCATTCAGAGTCCCCAAGTCAATACTAGTCGAACAGATAGTAGTTGCCTTCAAACTGCACAGAGCTCCTGATAGAAGTTCTAAGGCAACTACTACCTGTTCGACTAGTATTGACTTGAGGACTCAACAAATTCATCAATTTGTGTGCTGTTAACTCTACATAATTGGTAACATTGTTTCCAAAATGTCTCCTTCTTACGTAAATTGATTTCAGTACGGCAGTTAACGTACAATTACCAATGGAAATGAAATGGGAATCATTGTTGAAGTACCATTTTCAAAAAAAAATTAAAAGTCATTGTTTCGAGTACACAAATAAATTGAAGGACCATTTTTATGAATATTCTGAATCACTCATTCTGAGTAGATTTCTGTGATCATAATTCAAGCAAAAAAAACGTTTTCGTAAATTTTTATATTTTTTGAATGGAAATTATATACATTTTCAGAATGAGACAAAATTGCCACTATGGTCTACTTTTAGCCTAACTTGTTCGCATATAAAAGAGATTAATCCAGTTGTATTCCATATTTAATTCCACGTTTGTTTTGTGGTAATTAGGCAGTGTCGACTGTAGTGAAGCTAGCAACAACGTTCCTCAGACCTCATGATATCACCAAGTATGAAGTAATGAATGGTTTACAAACAATTTCATGCCTGTTCAAAAAATAAATTTAAACAAAACGTAATGCAAGACTAAAACCCTTAAACCGCTTGAAAACAAATCGATGTGTTTTATTTCCTTTTGCATAAACAAACTTCTAGATTGAATCTTTGGATCGTGAAATAAACATTTTTATTTTGATATTAAACGGAATGACATAGGCATTGTATTGTGTATAGTCATTGAATACGAAGCAGAATAAAAATGAAAATGGAATGAAAGAAACATAAAATTGGTTCGTATCTTTTATATTCATTACTCACAACGGTTTCACGGTGAAAGCAGTTTATTCAATGTTGATATTATCAATCAAAATCATAATTAATAAAATTATCAAGGTTCGTCATTATAATGGACAAAGAAGGTAACAAATTTCAGTCACTGATTTAGTCAACCTTGGTTACCAATACTGTTATCTTGAGAAACTATGGTATGATAAACGTATTAACTCATAATATAGCATATTAAAAATATATTTGATCATTTTAATTCTGGACCTCACATTTGAGGTACCGGTAATTCTAAATTTAACGGAATCCAATGAAAATAATTTTTAAAAACAAGAAAATGAGAAATTGAAAATTTAATGACGATGATTCTTATATTTCAAATTTCGAATGTTGTCACTATTTTCCTCCGAGATATGAAATTTGAACAGTTCCATATATTTGAACACTTCAAAAATTTGACGGATAAATGAGTTTAAAAAATATATCCGAATGAACTGCTTTACCGACTAAACTCGCACAACTACGTCACACGCTACATCTCCCAGAACTACAAATATAAAATGTCACCTCTGTCACACAGTTCCCATAGTGAAAAACAAAATTAAACAAAATCTAAAATAACAAATTTATAATGAAACAATAATTCTCATATTGGTGTTTTAGAAAAAACAGAATGTAACAACACCATATTTTAAAGAAATTGTAACAAGATTCCTTAAAAATATTCATAAATCTAATATTTATCATCTCATTAGATGAATATCCTCTAATTAGACGAGACCATATTACACTTCACCCATAAACACGTAGTACATTAATTTACGATGTAATACGTACTTCCTTTATTTGGTGTAATTGTATTTAAATATTTAGTGTACTTAGTAATTGTTGTGCGTAGTGCGTAACAAGTGTATGTGATGTGTAAGTACCGTACTGTAGATAGTATAAATAATTAGTGCGTAGAATTTCATGTAAAACGTAGTGTACGTATTGTATATTTGTTGTTGCGAAGAAATGTGCTTAGGTGTGAGGAATTCTAGAAATGTTTCCAATAATTCAATGGATGTAATGTTTCTAGACTATATATGGAAAAAATATCAAAAAGTGAATATTATAGAAATATAAAATTCTTGGAAAATTATTTTTTAAAAATCTGTCCCTTGAATATTATTAGAACATTATTTGGAATGGGTATTTAAATATTTCAATCTGGTAAGATTTGCGCAAAAAACAAGACATATTTTTAAATTATTGAAAATTAAAATAATAAAATATAAAAATACTCCGAGAGAATTTGAAAAATATATTTCTCTTCCTTTTGAACAAGCTTATAACTATTTTCAACGTTTTCGTTTCACCAAATCTTCCACATATTTCTAATGCCTCAGCACATTATCTGCGATTTTGTTATCAAGTATATTCTTGTCTCCCTCATATCTCTTCGTCTATCTAACACCATTGTTCCTTGTCTAACAAACTGTGATTGTCTTTAACATGTGACTTGTCTTAACCCTCTTTTAGGACCTGATACTGACTTGTGTATACTGTTATTTGTAGACGCCGTAGAAGTTTTCTCTTCTTCAATAACTATGTAGTAACACTTAACGAATACAACAATTTACATTTCATGATATATGTCAATCGTAATGCCAATCTAACAAATTGAATTTATATTTTGTTTCAATGTCCATTTTTCAATTTTCATGATTTTTTTATCATGAATTAATCAATTTTTGAAAACCATACACACTGAAAAATAGTAGAGCAGTTGAAACAGTATATGTTTTTATTTTGTCAAATTGGTAATAAGACTGATATTTCTCACGAAATGTAATAGTGACGCTCTTATATAAAAGCAAGATTTCACTTTAAGACCACTCTGGAAATATACAATTGAAGAACATTGAAAAATATGTCACTCAAATCTTGAAAAAAAATCATTCGTTCATTTTATTCGAGATGAATCTAACAACTTTCGTATTGGAGGAAACACATTTTGCAAGATAAATTAAGTAATCACAAATGGTTAATTGAAAAATATCGAATGTTTTTTATACTGAATTCAAGTAAAATCTGTAAGTTGACTCTTGTTACTATATCAGAGTATTCCATCGACACATCTGACATATCTGACACTTTTAGCACCCCACATTTCAAGTAATAGCAATGCTTAAGTCAGCGAATACTTATTCGGTTTTCATCTGTTCAATTGATTGTTTTTATTTCATTCAATACTAGTTGAACAGATAGTAGTTGCCTTGAAACTTCACAGAGCTCCTGATACAAGTTCTCACGCAACTACTATCTATTCAACTAGTATTGACTTGACAAATTTGCAATATGAGAGATGGAAAATTCACTATCTATAATCGGAGAAAATTATCTCTAATACTACAGATAAAGAAGACGTAAAAAGACTATTCAAGAACAGTGCTAAGATTTCTTGCACTTCGTAAGATTTGGGTATTTTAATAAAATCAATGTGATAATTGAAAATACAAATATAATCAATCACGAAAAAATCAAAAGCAAATTCCGATTTCAAATATTTAACACTGATTTTCAAATTATTAAGCTAACATCTTGGCTGTGAACAAATTAATTCACAATTTCATTAATTGCATTTCTTACGAAAGTAAGAAGTTTGTAAGGTTTATTAAAATTTTAATTAGTGTACTAGCTCAAAAGAGATAATAATTACCTATTGTAAAGTATTCCAAAGTTGAATGAAAGAAGTGACAAAGTAAATAAGTACAAATTAACAATCTCTTGTCAACAATTGAAATCCGCTTCAGTGATCGTAGAAATAAAGCTTTAATTACACAAAAGATTTTATGAAGCAACCAATTAGATTGTATTATTTCATGTTTAATTAGACAAAGAAGTGAAATAATAAATTGAGAGTTCTTTTAAATAAAAAGACGTAAAAACCAGATGATACTGAGTTAGTTGCCTTGCTTGAATCGAAATGTATTATTTTAAACTTTTCAAACACTTTCACCTCACAAGTTTTAAGCCAAAAATAAACAAACAAACAAGTAAACAACAAACAAATTACCCGAGAAAAGTGTATACTGAGAAACCAAAGCCTTACAAAGTGAGATTAATTAGAGATTAGCTAGGTACAGAAACATTATCAGTTCGTTCTTTAATTTGTTTTGTCAGTTTGAATTGATGTCAGTTTTACGTTCAATTTACAATAAATTAAAATCGTATACCACACTCTTCATTAGTTGTATTCGGTTATATTTAATGTGATGACACATAATAATTCAAATCATTATCACGAAACTTCTTTAATCATCATCTACTCGACATAAAATGACATAATCATTCATATAAATTCAAGAATTGTACATCTAATAAGGAATGGCAAATTTATTTTCTCTCTTTTTGTGATAAATCAACTACTCACATTGCACATGCAATTTTGGAACAGTATTAATTGGACTTTCAATTGTGAATGGATTTTCAAAAATACGAATGGACACCCTTTTTGACTGTAAAAACATTATTTCACACGATTATTGTTTTCTGTCGGTTCTCCACAGGTCAAACGGCTACAGCTATCAACTTCAAACTTTTTTTCAATATGGTTCCTCATCTAACTTGGATCTGTATAGTTTTGTGGCATTAACGGAGGGTAACTTTTTTTTGAGGAATTTAAGAAATTTAAAAAATACCCATTCAAATAAAATAGCGGAAAAAAAAGAAAATATTTTTATTTTCCCCAAAAAATGAAATTTCGCGTGAAGTTGAATTACATTTTGATACACATTTCTAAAAAATTTCAGCTTGATCGGGTCAGTCATTTTGAAGAAAAAACATAAAATTTGCTAAATTGGTACCACTCGAAGCAGTTTTTACCCATTTTCACCCATACTATTACTATTCGCTCGTCTAACAACGCATATATGGCATTTTCCTAATTATCATTATTATTACATTTATTGGACGAAAACAATTATTCTCTAATGAATCTCCTCTGGTCGGTTTCTCAGTACCCACTTGCTGATCTCGCGTTGCTTGGCGATCCAACATAAAGACATGGCTGCTGCAATGTGTACCGTGGTGTGATTGTCTGTTGCAGTATATTAGGAATGTACTTATTTGGTGGTAAGTTTTGCATGATTGCCGACAACAGCCGTGAGTGTACATGCGATGAGATAGTACACAAACATCCGTTATGCGTCTGTGATAGAAAACACTTTAATAACATACTGTGGGCGACGGTAACCGTTTTCCAGGTAGGAAACTTAACGATTTATTATTAAACTTATTTATAATTTGTATGAGAATGTGTTTTATGGTAATGATAACAAGTTCTTGGTCTGTTGGAAAGAGAGAATAGATATAAAAAATACAATATTGAAATTATTTTAATTTACCGCAATGTGAAGTCAAATTGACCCTACCGGTACCTTATTTGAAATAAAATAATAATATATCTACAATTAGCTTGTTATTTGGAGATTATAAAATTCAATTTGACATTTTTAAAATATAGATTCATATTGAATATATTTAAATGTATGTGAATTGAAATCAAATATTATTCCCAAATGATTGGTGAGCGATGTTCAATGAATAATTCATACCACATAAGTAATTAAGAGTGAATAGAACCATTTCAGATTATTTACTTTTACGTGGGTGAAGAATAGTTCAATTTATTGGCTTGTTATTGTTATTGTGAATCCATGTATTGGTAATAGAAATAGTATTAACATTCACACTGTTGAAACCTCATTGAACCAATTATGAATAACAAGAAAACTTTGTAATTATTTTGTATCTGTTGGAAGTATGTATATTTCAAAACTTGAAGATACTTGAAGAATTTTGAAGAAACTTACTTTTAATACTTTGAAGAACTTGACTTAACGTCAATAAAATATTAAAATCGACTAAAATCAAATGATCACTTATTCATTTACGGAAAAACCTGTTATAGGCCTATTATAAGATTGATATGAAATTCAACAAGTGATACAAATGTTAAGTTTGAATTAAAATTTCATTCAAACCTTCAACAAGCTGACCTCACTTTGCACCGTTTTGTATTTCAATACCCATTGATAAATTATTTCAATCGTTTTATGTGGAGGTGCCGTGTTTTTTTTCAAAACTCCTTAGATATTTCAATTCAGATTAACAAGACTGTTCACAAGATTTCAACCTAATTGAATAATTCAGTTAGCTAGTAGACTTTTTTTGAGAGCAATAAAATTATTGAAGAAATAATTATTAATGAATTAAATCCAAATTCTTTAAAATTAATTATTAAATTATTTCCACATGTTATTTGTATAGAATAATACGGTGTATAATAACGTGCATGCCCTATAAATAAATAAATCGAACATATAGGCATAAATATAAACATATTAAAAAATAATTCAAATAACTAAAACAATTTTAATATAGACTGAATATAAGCCTAAGTACGTAATTCTTGTTTATTTATTCATCTAGAAAAGTACTCAATTTTCATCGGCATTAAATATCAAGAATAAAAAATAATATTACTGTATAAAAACTTGAAAAATAATCTCATACATATATTAACAGATAAGTTCAACAATTCATTTAATCTAACTCAAGTTACATTTTCCTCTAGATACTAACTCAAGAAGACTGGAATGTTGTATTGTTCAATGGAATGGAGAAGACCAGTCATTGGGCTGCATTGTACTTTGTGGCATTGATGACGTTTGGCAACTATGTACTATTTAACCTGTTGGTCGCCATCTTGGTGGAGGGCTTTTCTGCAGAGGTAAGGCATCATTGTAATTGAAAATTTGTAAATTTTTGAGAATTGTATTGAAATTCAATTGAATATCACAACATTGTTCGTGGGGGAGACGATTTTGTAATGAGGTATGCGATTGTTTCCTCTTGCTTCCCTTAATAACTATCAACAAAGCCTTGGTACGTCTCTTCTGAGTAAAATATGAGTAATTAAACCAAATAAATTGATATGGTCAAATGAAAAAGTTGGAATCTTTATAGTATAAACATATATACGAATATTAAAAAGATAGAAAAACCCTAACGGAATCGTTAATTCTTCACTCAATTGAAATTCAACATTAATTTTTGTACCCAAATCTTGAAACAATGTACCAGTGCTCTGGTTATTGCCTATGATATCTTATGTAAAACAGTCCTATATCTAATCCTTGCTTTTATTTCAGCGTAACGAGCGAAAAGAGCGAGAAGAGCGAGAACTAGCGAAACACCGACGCCACCGCCAACAACGTCATCACAGCGAATACAGCGAGAACTATTCCAGCTTTGATGGATCGAGATCAAGCTCCAGTTCGGGATCTGGAAGCTGTACACACGTAAGCTTCATATCATATTCATGCATTTTATCACGCAGGCTACAAAACCACACCACCTTCAAAACCAATTTCTTGTAAATGTTCTGTCGAATGAGCGTGTCTGTATACTAAGACACGTGCAGCGTATAGAAAAACAAAACCATATTTTGTAAAATATATATATTTACTAGGTCGATCTATGACTTCATGACATTCCTAATTTAAATGTCAAATTGAATGTACGAATGTGTAGTTAACAGCACAAAAATTGAGAAATTTGTTCAGAGTCCCCAAGTCAATATTAGTCGAACAGATAGTAGTTGCCTTCAAACTTCACAGAGCTCCTGATACAAGTTCTCACGCAACTACTATCTGTTCGACTAGTATTGACTTGACAAATTTCCCAATTGTCTGCTATTTTCAGTGCTATACTTTCAGTAAATATTCTTCAGAATGAATGTTGATGTGATACAATCGACCACTTTATGTGACCGCAAGTGTACGATCAACAGGTGGTCTTATCAATGGATTTCTGATTTGTCTTCATATAATATACAGTAATGTTATCTTTGTCCAGGAACTGAGGAACAAGTGGCGGAGTGCTGAGGAAATCAGGAAGGCCAAGGACAATGGACATCGCGAGAAAGAGAATAGCTGGAAAATGAAACAACAGCTTGACGGCGATTATGAACCCAAGTGTAACATACAGAAAGGTTAGCACACAAAGAGAAACATATCGACTTTCGGAAATATTGTTGAGGAATATTCTTAATTGTTTGTTTTTCCTCTCTTTTTGTTCTTCTGGATTATCATTTAACTGTATGAATAATTTGCCCTGATTTGTTCATCAAACATAAGATAATAGAACAAATAATAATCAAAAATGGTATGATCATGAAATCCCTGAAAGAGCCTAACTATAAATATACTCACTTATGCAATTATGTAATTGGGAAGATAATCTTGTGAAAGAGATCATACAACATAAAACATAATAACATGGAACATGAAAACAAGATCAGTACAATACTCAATATAATGAACAGAAGTAACAATACTGACAGCAGTATTTCGAAGGAACAACTTATAGTGTTGTACCTAAAATTAAATAATAAAGTCACTTTCACTACGACATTGTGAAAATATAGCTACCCTACTAAGACAAGCAATACTGCTTGTTTTCGATCATATATGCCTATACGCTATGTGGGGGGGGGGGGGGTCGAACATAGATACAATACATATCAGAAAAAAATCATCTAAATATATCAAATAGATTATTAGCTACTGGTAAATGGCTGTATATACCCTACCCTAACCACAACCATAACTGAAATATACTCCTAGATGAACCCACATAATCGCATTTACAATTCTTCCCCTATTCTTCCAGAGAGCAAGATGATGTGCCAACCGCCTATAATAACCACGACGGCAGCTACCCCTCAAGATTCCCCTAACACGACTCTGGATAGCGGGATAAGGGACTTCCACAACAGGTTATCTCCAGCTAGTGCACTTTACTCCAGCTCAATGTCCATAGACTCCATAGACAGATCCACGGTAAGTGCTGGAGAATCAAACATTACTGAATTGATATCAGGGGTCGAAGTGTTCGTGAATCCAAGAAATAAGAAGAATGATGAATTGTAATGAGATATTGTAGAATTTTGCTGATGCAGTTTGAAGCATTCAATGCTTTGAAAGATGTACCTGTGTTTCTAATCGCAAATCTCGTCCTGAGAAATTATATAATCACAGATATGAAAAAGTATCGGTGATAGTTTTGTTTGTTATGATGGTAGACGACCTTCTTCTTTCGTAGATACCTTCACAAGTTATTTTATTTTGTTTTTTTCCCTAACCAGTGGGCAACAATTTTGTTTATTCAGAAGAATTGAGTGCAGATACAGACAAAACATACAAAAAATGTATATTTAAAAATAAAGTGTTATTTCAAATTAATATTATTCAGAACGTTCTGCGTGAAAAATCTGAAATTTTTTATTGCATCTCATGGATATCAACTATTATGAAGAGATGTTCCAATCGAACTGACGGGAAACATCCATAAATTGTACAAATTATATTTTTGGTGGAGGTGCCATGTTTATTGTGATTTTTCATGTTTGATCTCGTGAAGCACGAATACATTGTTTTAACATTGTTTCAAAGTGATAATATTTGTTGTTTTAGTCGTCCCAGTGCAGTATTCCAGGCCTACTAAAGCCTCCAACCCCAAACATCCGTAACAACCTTGGCCAATCACCTGCCAGTCAACCACTGGGGAGGAGAGTTAGTCTCGTGACCACGATCAACCAATCAGCAGCAAGGAAAGACTCATCACCCAGGTAACATTTCTCTCTATAATTGTTGGTGGGATCGTTAAGAAACATTAAAAGAATAATAATATAACTACAATTGCAATCTTCATTTGTGTCATTCGTACTATTCTTAAAACCTATCACAGGCCCATATAGCTAAATTCATTCATTCATTCATTAGACTTATTCATTTATTCATTTTTTTACATTTATTTATCCAACTAGATTCATTTTTCATTCATTTATGTTCACTTGAAACCACAAAAATTGAGACATTTTTTCAGTTCCCAAGTCCATAATAGTCATACAGATGGCAGCACCATCCAAGCTTCACTGCGCTCCTGATACAAGTTCGAGGTCAAGTACTATCTGTTCGACTAATATTGACTTGGGGACTCTGAAAAAATTTCTCAATTTTTGTGCTGTTAACTTTACTTATTCACAACTAGATTCATTTATTTATTCATTAGACTTATTCATTCATTCATTTATTCACATTTATTTATTCAGCTAGATTCATTTTTCATTCATTTATGTTCACTTGAAACCACAGAAATTGAGACATTTTTTTAGTTCCCAAGTCAATACTAGTCGAACAGATGGCAGCACCATCCGAGCTTCACTGCGCTCCTGATACAAGTTCGAGGTCAAGTACTATCTGTTCGACTAATATTGACTTGGGGACTCTGAAAAAATTTCTCAATTTTTGTGCTGTTAACTTTAATTATTCACAGTTTATTCATATAATTCAGTTATCCTTCTTCGGAAACTCCAAACTGATATGAAAATTCCAATTTCATTAATTTCACAAAGGAATACTTTATATAAGAGAATATATGGAACCTAGTCTATCTCAATGATATATCAGCATAGCTGAATAAATCTATTCAATTACCGGTATTAGGAAGTTTTATTAGATCTCTGAAAAATGAAAAAAAAAATCAAATCTACTCCTGTGTACATTGAAACATGAGCTACTTTTTTAAATCCTATATCTTTATAAGCGACACAAAGACAGCTCTAGTTGAAATTATATGGTTTTCTTGACCAAAATCATTGTGTAGGCCTAACAATGACACTAATTAATGAGGATATAACTATCTTTTAAATTCGTTGAATCATTGATTCAATTGAATCGTGTTATGGTGATCCTATTAACTGTACTTCTTGTACATACTCTCGGAGTCACTATTGTTAATTATAATAGTTTCTTGCATCTTGATGAATAAAAATTAAATTTTAATGAAATTTAAATAAGGAAAAATCAGCAACAAGTGCCTTTCTTGCACGTAGTGATGCCTACTAACCATGGGTTTATTATTATTTCTTATATTATTTCTCCTTTCTCATAGCTAGTTCTCCTCCATTTCATGTTACCGTGTAATGAATCGGAAAAATGAATTAAATAATTAATAAATGAAAAATAAATGAACAAATAAGTTAGGGTAGTAATAATATTGGAATGTCTGTTTCAGCACTCCTCGTATTCAGCGAGGTTACTCCTGGAAGCTTGGTCGTCCGTCCTTAAGGAGGATATCGCGGTGTAATTCAGGATCAGAAGCCGATGATCCCGAACAAGAAACTGGCATTGTTCTTAACAATGGACTCAACAACAACAATAACAATAACAATCATATTCTCAGTCCAATGTGAGTTTTAAAAAAATTGAATACCGAATATAAAATTTATATCAATGTTACAATTAATCAAATAGAATGCGCAGACAATTATAATTACGTATTTTCATACTTTTCGAGTTTATTAGGTCCACTTATAAAAATGAGTACAATCTGAGAAAACTTAGAATATTACGTGAATGTTCAGAATATTTTTTTATTTCTCATTATCTCATCAATAAATTAATACAAATTCTATTAATTCCGAGGTACCCTACTTATAAAATCCAAATATTTTACTATTGAATCAATTTTAAGTATATTGTACCGGTAGTTGATGAAGTTATTTCATATTTAAAAGATTCCTCAGAATATATAACAAATCTTTGTTCAGAAAGTTGAGTGAAAAATGCCTTTTTACGTCTCATCAGTGGTTATGGTGATCACTCCCACTGCAATGGTGGTCTTTTGGGGACTATAAGGAACGACACTCAAGGCACACCAAACAACAACCGTCGCTATAGCAACAACAGAGAACTGAGTCGACAGAACTCTATCAGGAGTCACGACTCGACACCTGCCTACTGTGCCATTCCACAGGTAATTCTTATTGCTACCAGTCACGGACTTGCAGGGGGTGTGGGGTTCAATCCCAACCCGGGCCTTGCCATTCCGGGCCCATGTCACAAATTTGAATATGCACAGAAAATCCAGAAACAACCATTCTGCCAAATTAAATGATTGTTCTATAAATTCCTACAAATATCTTTATTGTCATGACTCTGCCACACAATCAGTGGCTGCCATAATCGACATAGAATAATTAAGCAATTGATAGAATAATATAGAAAAAACGATAATTAATAAAAAAAAATGTAAATGAAAATGTAACTAATCAGCCTATGAAATAACAAACAAAAAACTAAAGCTTTAAGGAAGTAAAATAAGAAATGTGTTGAAAACCATAGTAAGCCATATAGAGGTGAATAAAAAATTTATAGAAATTATATATAAAAAAGGGAGAGGGGGTGGAATGAAAATAAATTAATTGAATATGAATAATTTTTCAAAATTTATACTGATCTTTTCAAAATGTCTACAACAAGAGAATCTATCAATTTTTGGGGATTATAAAAGGACTTCATTCGGCCAGATTTGAGATTGATGCACACAACTATTCTAAAATATTTAATTTCACTAAATACACTCTTTTAATTTCACTTTTCCAATTAAGGATACAATCACTTAAATTTGATTTACATTACACAATAATATATGCCTAATGTAGCTTGTATTCCATCATAGGTGGCGTGGGTTGACTCTCTGGCACGCCAGACCTCTCTATCAAGCGGTAACTTCACGCCTCACCCCTTCCACAAGGCACTTAGTCCCAGAAACTCTTTGTGCAGCTACAGGAGTAGTGTTTATAACACGGCGGGATCGGGAAGAAGAAAAGCGTCGCTTCAACAATTTACTAGCAGTTTCGATGAAGAAACGAAACAGATTAACAATCTTATAGCTAGAGGTAGGAATGCAATCGCTTATCGATAATCAATTGATTTTCAGTTATCAAACGTATGTTCACTAATTGATCTGTATCAGTTCATTTATCACAATGTTATTAAACATTTAATAATTCATCGATCTTCATCATTCAGTAACTTTGACTAAATCTAAGTACTATTTCTTAGTAATTCTTACCGTTCATTTTATAGCATTGTGAATATATTCATTTATTCTTCAGTTTGTATCAATTTTACAACTCTTTTCAACGCTTCAACGCAAAATCGAGTAGCGAGACTAGCAAAAATCGAATAGCAAAATCAAGTATAGATAGCGCAAAATAGCAAGTAACAATTCTATATGCGGGGGCGTGTTTTTTCCAGCTGCTGCGGAGGCGTCACCTCTTCCTCGAATCAAACAAGCGCTAGCAGAAGACGCCGTTACAACCATAGAGTCTGTGGTTATCACACCACCGGAAGAAGTCAAACCAGAAATACCAAAAAAGATTTTCTTTTTTTTCGAACCTACGGGAGTATTTAAGGAGAAAGAGAACTTCTCGTTGTATTTGTTCCCAGAGGATAGCAAGTGAGTAGATAACTTTATAATTCTTGATATTTTTCCGAGTAAGTTGTTTTAGAGTAGTGCGGTAACAATTACTAGCCAACCTTATACTAATTGTGAATAAATTTAAAAGATTGGCATTAGGGTAAATAGTAACAAAATGAATGATAACATAAAACTTTAAATTAAATTTGGGTTATATTAAGGTACAAAGTATTTTTCTACTCATTATTCTATAAAATTGTTAATACATCACATAAATATCTTATTCATAACTTGACCCAATTATATGAAAAGATCATGATTATATACAAGAAGACGTTTAAAAAAACTTGCTTTATGAGGGACTCGAACCCATGCCCAATGATGATTCAGTTTCTAAAACAGTGCCTTAGTTGACTGAGTTACAGAAGGTGGCACAAAGCTAAGCAAGAACATATAAAGAAGTAAATGCAAATCAATCCAATTTCTCAACAACCGTTCAGATATAGTGAATTTCTTAATTTCTTCAGGTTTCGCCACCTATGTTGTCAGTTCGTGGAACAACGTTGGTTCGATAACGTTGTCCTGTTGTTCATCGGTTTGAATTGCATCACGTTGGCGATGGAACGTCCGAATATTCCACCAGACAGCACCGAGCGGGTATTCCTAGCAATGGCCAACAACGTGTTTACAGGAGTATTTGCATTAGAGATGTTCGTAAAGGTAAGCACGTTCATATTCAAGGAACACACTATTGTTCTATACTGTTCTAACTATTCACTTTAACATGAGGGCATTGATGAAAGGTAATACTGCATTGCTACATTTTTCTTGATTTTTATTTATAAAATGGATGGGATTACTCCAGTGTAAAGAAATAATTAATGTATATGTATTGCTGATTTAACCAATGAAGGTACATTCAGTTTTTGTGTTTTGAAAATAAATATTGTTTTCACCATATTATGTTATGATCCTATATTTGACATACATTATACATAGGCTAAAGTTAAAAAGACATGTAAATTTGAACTACCTTTTCAAAATTCAATTTTTTGAAATTATCTATTCATAATTATTAAATTATTTATTTCAATTTGATATAACTGCCAAGTTCTGAGTGTTATATATTCATATGCAATTCTCACGTGATGTGCAGGTGATAGCGGCGGGGATGTTCTACGGTAAAGAAGCTTACTTTACATCCGGCTGGAACATTATGGACGGATCTTTAGTAATCATCTCCATCATAGATCTCCTCATGTCGTTATTGTCAGAGAGCAGCCCGAGGATATTCGGCATATTGAGGGTGAGACAATACTACCAATATTATACACTTTAATAATTAATAGAGACAGAACAAAACATATGGAAAAACAATGAAGGACGTCATAACGATGACCTCATCATGGACCCCTGTGAAACCGAGAGTCTAGGGGAATGATTGGCTGATGTTTACTGAATGATCTAGTTACTATGGCAACACAAGATAACAGCAAAGTCATGGTCTCTTGGAATACAATTATTTGTCATATATATACCAGCCATCTCATATGCGGGTTGAGATTTTTTTTTAATTCTCAATTCAAACACAGAAGATTAGAAAAGTTGCTATAGTAATATTATATCTCGTTTGGTAGATATTGACCAATTAAAGCTCTAGCCCCATAGAGCTACCCCAACGACCTATGAAGTGATTGTCATGATACCAATGCAACAGTGTGAAAGGTCAGAGTTGAACTTGACGCAGTACACCTTGCAAGTGATATGAAAACTAACACACTGCTTGGTTCGTTAGGTTTTCAGACTGTTGAGATCGTTGAGGCCGCTCCGTGTCATCAACAGAGCTCCCGGTTTGAAACTCGTCGTTCAGACTCTGCTCTCGTCTCTACGTCCTATTGGTAACATCGTTTTGATATGCTGTACTTTCTTCATTATATTCGGCATCCTGGGAGTACAGGTGAGTTTTACTCCCATCACAAAACCCATTGATTACTAGTACTACATTAGAGTGCATAGGAGTTGAATTACCAAAATCCATTTAAATTCACATTTCAAGATCACATTTTTAGCTGTGAAAATTACACAAGATTGGTATGAAGATTTCCATGCTATTTATTTATTCTAGTGTTAAATAGATCCATTTTTCTCATATGGTCTATATTAGAATTTTGGTATTTATGATAATATTTCAATGCTTGATTAGTTTATGAAAAGTTATTTACCAGACAACTGATTTTTCAGAAAATCAACCGACACTGCTTTTAATTTTTTTTTTTCATCACTTTCTACAAAATATTTTATTTTCAGCTCTTCAAAGGTGCATTCTTCTTCTGCGAAGGCCCTAGTATAAAGAACGTTCGCAACAAAACAGATTGCCTGGCGGACGGTCGAAACAGCTGGATCAATCGCAAGTACAACTTTGACGACCTTGGTAAAGCTCTGATGTCGTTGTTTGTCCTGTCATCGCGTGACGGCTGGGTCAACATCATGTACACTGGACTGGATGCAGTAGGAGTCGATCAACAGGTGAGAAGTTTTGAATTAAATATACTTTTATTTATTTTCATAAGAAATGATGAAAACATTCTCGATCAACTCTTCAACTGTTACATGTAGATCTAACTAATTATCTGTATTATTATGTATAGTAACTTATTTGAATTGATTGAGTTAACGATGAAAATCCCATTTTTATTAATAATATTAACATCGAAACAAGAGACAAATTCATTGTTTCTCAATCAAAGCGAATGATGAAAAGTAGACTTATTCTGACGGAGCACAGAAAGGCCATCTTACCACCCCAAAGGTATGATTATTCAAGCGTTGGGCATTTAAAGAAATGAATATCTGTCTTATCTAGCCAATCGAGAACTACAGCGAATGGCGACTTCTCTACTTCATTGCTTTCATCCTATTGGTCGGTTTCTTCGTGTTGAACATGTTTGTCGGTGTTGTGGTGGAGAACTTCCACCGTTGTCGCGAAGAACAAGAAAAAGAAGAAAGAGTGAGACGATTGGCTAAGAGAGCGAAACAAATGGAGAAGAAGAGACGAAGTAAGATCTTATCCCCATACCATACTTGAACGAATCTACAATAGAATTATTTTTTCAGTGATGACTTGTAGATTTTCTTTGGAAATTTCAAATTCTGGTACATCAAGTGATGCAAGATTTTATTCTACTTAAGGTAATTCTTATTTATTCGTCATTGGAAATCAATTTTATCATTCAATTATTCTATTTATGATTCTCTTGACATATTTCACATTTTTTCATGTTTAATTTTTAATCCTACCCACCCATATGTATCAAAAAATATATGTGCTAAAAATAATTCTGAATCCAGCAATGGCTTCATATTAGAAGTAGTTGCAACGTTCATCTTTTTTACATTACTCTATCAATTAAACATTAATAAATATCAATGCAACAACAATAATAATAATTAATGACTAATGTCTTGTCTAGAAATGCACGAGCCGCCTTACTACACCAATTACTCGCACTCTCGTCTCATGGTACACAACGTAGTCACCTCCAAGTACTTTGACTTGGCCATCGCTGCCGTCATCGGTTTAAACGTAGTCACGATGGCCATGGAGTTCTATCACATGCCCAAGGTATGACTCAATGACCATATCTGATCACACCTCATGTGAGAGTGTCAAATGAATGTGACAAATACATAAATACAAATACATGTGAAATCATCATTGTACAACACATTATTTTTGCAGACATTGTATTATCCTATAAGATCCATTTTTGTGTGTGTGTTTTTGTGCTCTGTCTTATGTTTTACCTCAAACCTGTACCCACCTCATTATTTCTCATATCACTAGCGTCTACTACAATGTATCATCATCTATCATCTATCTACAAAAGTCATACATTTCAGCTCAGTTATTATTACTCAATACTCAATATTAAATATGAAATCCTAAATAAATGAATTATTACTCTTTATGACAATACTTTGTATGGCGTTAAAAAATGATTTTATTAATTTCGTAGTCATCAGCGATGTACTATAAACATTCACATTGTCAAACTGAATATCTTGACCATATTATATAAAACGGTACTTCTACAGGCCCTTGAATACGCACTACGGATATTCAACTACTTCTTCACCGCCGTCTTCATAGTAGAGTCGATAATGAAACTCGTTGCGTTGGGATTCAAACTCTACTTCAAAGATCGGTAAATAAAACTTTTCCTTAAACTATTTCTTTCCGTACAGATTCTCTGATTCTTCTGACTGATTCCTATTTATAGTTTTTTATAAATGTATATTAGTCAAAAAAAAAAAATACCGGTAGATAGGTTGGTTCCACAAATTTAATGGAAAAGAATGGATTGTTTGTCTGTACTATTTTTAGTTTTTAATAATTTCATGCAAAATATAAACAAACTCATAGGACTACAGTGAATGAAATTTGTAACTAAAATATCTTTCTTGACCTTATCCTAACAACGTTGGGTAAACATTTCGTATTACAGTAATTGACGATCCCGATGACTCAAAAACGTCAGACCTTCATTTTCCTCCTCCATCTCGTTTCATATCTCTATTAAATAAAATATTTCACTTTCAGATGGAATCAATTGGATATCATGATAGTGTTTCTATCGATCATTGGAATTGTTTTAGAAGAACTCGAATCGAAAATCATTCCGATAAATCCAACGATAATTCGAGTGATGCGAGTCTTACGAATAGCAAGAGGTACGTACGTACATGATAATTAAATAATAGTGATTGATAATAATATGATTCTTATCTCCACAGGAGGATTTCTCCGGAAGGTTCAAGGAATACTCAACACATTTTTACTACCCACCCCTTTCCAAATTCATCTCATTCTAAACTCACCTCTTTCCGAACTCACCTCATTTGCTGCTTTACGTGCTTTTGAATGCTTTTCAATGGATGAGGTGAGTTAGGAATGAGGTGAGTTGAGACGTATCTAGAGAACTTTAGAATAATTGAATAATTGGGAGCCGCAAAACTCTCGTTCTCGTATCTAAATAAAAATTAACTGGTAATTTACTAGTTAAGTTGATACTGACATTCGGCTGTTGGTTACTTTTGGCTGGTAGACGAGCTTATTATCAACCAAACTTGATGATCTTAATCTAGATATTTGTTGCAATTACCAATAGACATTTAATATTTACAATGAATATCAATATCAATGAATATATACAATATGTTTCCATATTATTTAATTTGAAATATTGTTGAGAATATTTGTATTTGTTTTTTTTCATTGTAGTCTTGAAGCTTCTGAAAATGGCTAAAGGAATTCGTGCCTTGTTGGATACAGTGATGCAAGCTCTACCACAAGTTGGTAACCTTGGACTACTTTTCTTCCTTCTGTTCTTCATCTTCGCAGCTCTGGGCGTTGAATTGTTCGGAAGACTTGGTAAAAAAGATTCTCATCTACGTATTTCACTTTACTAATTTTGTTCGTTTGCTCGTTGCGTCAAATATTTAATGAAATTGAAATAAATCTCCTTTTTGTTTTGCAGGTATGACATTTTATTCCTAACATAGCCTAGTAGGACAGCACGTGAAACTGAAATAGTAGCCTATCGAATTGTTTAAATTATAATAACCATAGACAGTTTTAAAGTAGTCTAAAAATGAATTTTATCAAACGCTCTTTGATGTGGATAATTCTTTGACTCTTTTAGGGCCGACATTACGTTGAATATTGGCAATTCCAATCTACACAATTTGCAATTAGAAATAAATGAAACAAATTCTAATCACTTCCAAAATTAGCAAAGAACAGAATCTTGTCACAACTTGTTACTCAAACATTTCAGAATACCAACAGGTAGAAGTAATAACAATACCCAATAAAAAACCTAATAATTTCTTTATTCAACCTCCAGAGTGTAGCGAGCGCTTCCCATGCCAAGGTCTTGGCGAACACGCTCACTTCTCAAACTTCGGAATGGCATTCTTAACGTTATTCCGCGTTGCCACGGGAGACAACTGGAACGGCATTATGAAGGATACGTTGCGAGACGACTGTGACGACGCAGCAGATTGCGTACGAAACTGTTGCGTGTCGACGGTAATCGCGCCGATATTCTTCGTGATATTCGTGCTGATGGCGCAGTTCGTGTTGGTTAACGTGGTGGTAGCCGTGCTTATGAAACACCTCGAGGAATCGCACAAACAGGTAAAAATTGAAGATTTTTACACTTACTTCTCGCTAGTCATTATTTTATTATTTTTATTATTCAATATTCTATATTCTCAAATGATATTATAGAATAATTGAAGTTGAATTAAAGAACATTATCAATACAAAGTTGAAAATGGGCCGTAGTAGGTTCCATAAGAAAGACGTGACAATGTCACACAGATCAATTTGAAATTTTTCAGTACTACTGCAGCTATTATGATAAAAGAACTCGGAGAAATGACATATATAGGCCTATACACATAATGTTCACACTTTTTCTTGCCAGGAATTCTTGAAGATTTTCATCTTTTTTTCATAATTATGTCTTTCAACATTTATTCTGAAAAATAACAAAATAAAATCTTCAAAATTGGTGTATAAATATTGCTTAATCAAGTCACTTGACCCGTGAAGTGAAAAAGAATTTGACAAAGATTGTAATTATATGCAGAATTGTTCATTGAAATGTTTGCCTGTTCAGATGGAAGACGAGCTAGACATGGAAGTGGAACTAGAACGGGAATTAGCCGCCGAGAACGAAGAGTTGATGGAAGAAGAAGAAGAGCTGTGTTTGCAGCAAGCTCTCGAGATGGCCTTGGAATACGACAACAAGACGCATCCGAAGAAACCGTTGAGTAAAGTGTTGTCTTTGCCGGCAAACTTCACTTTTCATGGACTATCAGACACACCCGACAGAGATGCAGGTAAAAACCATCGTCTGAGAGAGAAAGAGGAAGGAGCAGAGAAAGAGGGAAAAGAGAGAACTACAGAGAGAGTAAGATAAACTGACAGAGGGGAAAACTATATAAGAGGTATAATTCAGTACGATTCAAGTATATTGCAATGGTAACCTGAAGGAAAAAACTTGTATTCTTTTTCTTCACAGATTCACACAGATGTTGTTCTACAGAGAAATATTAAATATGATACAATTGCATTCATTTGTGGTAGAAATAAACCAATAGGTACTACCGTACATATTAACCAACAGATTTTATTATTTTAATTTATACTTGTTTTTTAGTATTTTATAAGTGCAATATAAACTCTGTCATATACAGCGGTAAACCTATCATGAACTGTGTGCATACGCTAACTTTCATCTTTATGTATTAGAAACCGTCGAGACTCCACTGGGCGATCCACGAAGAGGATCCGCCGACTTCCACCAACGCAGCGGTTCCAAACATTCCCGCCAGGGACGCCGCCAGACGTTTCACTCTCACCAAGGACTACTGCTAGCACCCCAAATCCCCCCCGCCTACCCTGCTAGCGAATACACCCCAATTCACAAGGCAGAGGAAGAACGTGTTCGATGCAGAAGACCGTCACTACGTAGGCAAAGCAACACCGAGCGCCCCAGCGATTGTTTACTAGCAGTTCCGCAGTTGAAAGCGAGCGATGTCGGCAGTTCGAAGGGACTTAATTTGTCCGGATTATTTGCAAACATGAAGATGAACACGAGTTGTCAGGATTTATGGCGTAATCGGGGAGAGGGGGAGGTCCCTCCGATTCCCTCCCCGGTTTCGCCAAACGAGGACATATCCCCGGAATGTTTATCACCGTCCGCGACGCTAGTACCGCCCACATACGGGGCGGCAACGCGACAAACGTTGAAATATCCTGGAATGAAATCGACGGAGACATCGCCGATATCAGAAGAGGGAAGCCTCGAAAATCCTACTTCGCCGAGTAACGAAGCGACGACCGAGGAGGATAAAATGCAACTCATTATTCCGGAAAAATTTATTATAAGTATTCTACCGGAGAGACCCAATACGTTGTCACCGATTAGTGTTTTGAACGTTCCGGAAATACAAGTTGAAAGTGAGAAACCGTTACCATCTCCGACTTCTAATCGACGTGAAAATATTTTAAAAAGCAGTAGTTCAAGAACTGTAGACCTTCCAAACATAGACGTTGTCGATACAGCGTTCAAGCCAGAAACAAATACTTTATCAAGTCCCCGGCAAAGTGAAATTAATAAAACTAGTACCGATAGGAATGTAATAGAATTAAAACAATTCAATTTAGGCCCGAGCTGTTCCAAGAACGAACTTGTTTTAGATAACACAGACATCATTTTACGAATAGACGACGACACGAGTGTTTCTAGTGATTCGATAAACCAAGTCGAAAGCAAAAGCGAACAAGTCTGTGATGATTTAACAGAGACGAAAGGCAGAGCAACGTTAGCGAGTCACTTATCCGAAGATATTAGCGAAGGGGAAACCGAACTATTGCTACCAAACGCAAAATGAATAAACTTCAATAGGTCCTAATTATTTTGAAGAGAAAAAATCTATTTCTTCTTATCTTTTTTATATTTTAGATATAGATTAAACAATAAAGATTATGCATTTTTTGACATTCTTTAGAACAAAAAGACATTTCTCTTTTATGATAATAATTTTCTAACTAGGCAAGTAGCGGACTAATTTATTCATGCAGTAATACGTAAATATTTCCAGTTCAGTTGTGCGTTGTACAGCAAATAATAATTCTTGATTACTACGATGTAATCTGCCTATCCGTCTCATATGATACTAAGGAATAAGTGGCGTACATTAACTACGCAAATAAGGAATAGTTGAAAATAGTAATTACGATACTTTGTAAGTCGATGCTGAAATACTAGTTGCCTTAGTTAGGCCTATCTTGATACAACTTCCAACTATTAGGGTCCATGCACAATGCCTTAGTATATTACTCTTCTCAAATAGTGCATACTTGACTATTACTAGTGCTGTGGCAAAAATATGTGCAACATACTTTCAATATGAGACAATTTAAAAATTGATACCTTTTCTAAAATATATGTCAATAGTGTAAGAAGGCAGTTACTGTTTCCAAGATATTTTTTAAATTCTGAAAATACAAAACAGTATAAATATATTGTTTTCTTATTACAAAAAAAAACAGTTCTGTTCATAATATCAACTACCAGAAAATTTCAACTTTTTACCAAGATATTTTTAACTCAAGTTTTTAGTTCAAACATTATACCTCTAGAACCATTTAGTGAATGGGCTCATAAAGGTTCATTAATGTTGTTTATTAATTGTTTGTTAACACACATAAAAATGAAAACTCATACACTTGACTGTCACAGCACGTAAACTAAACCTGTCTTCTAGATATTATACGTGTGCCCTAAACGAATCCAGTAAAAGAGAAAGAAGAAAAAGGGTAATTACAATAATAACTTTTACTAAGACAATCTTCTTATTATGCCTTCTCAAGCAAAACCTCTACATGCCAACGACTATACAATCAAATACGCCGATTTTAAACGACCGGCTACGAACAGTTGGCCTACTGTGCCATTATGGTACGAAATACGCCGAAAGAGGAGCAGAGGTTAGGCACGAATTGACACGAAAAACAATATGCTAGTATTTATACACTGTATATAAAAAAAAACAGTAACTCTTCTTGAGCTGTATTAATTACCAATTGAATCTAGAACATTTCCATTTCTTGTACGTCTACGCTATTTGAAAATCTGTGATATAATAAAACCGTAATTTTAAAATGTTGATAGTTGTCTACCAACAGAACTTGAGCTACAAAATTACAAACATGAACAAAAAATTTACAATAATGAAAGTTATTACATCAATTAGTAATTATAAAATGACTTAAATTATGTGGAATTCCTCATATTAATAAAATTCGTTAATTTCATTCAGCAGGTACGTTTCTGCTTTGTACAATTCTGGGATCTACCAATTTTGTGTAATTCAGTGAGTCTATACACCCTACAATAAATTATAAAATATATATAAATATTCGGCCAATTTAGCCTACGAGAAAGGTGATATTTTCCGCAACATCACTGTTGACGCATTTCCACGCATTTTTTATATCGACCTTGTGCAGGTACTCAATAAGTCAACTTTAATAAACATTGAATACCGCATTACAATATGAATCAGAAAGCCAGTAATATTAGTAATATTTACTGCGACAATGCTGGTAGACAACCATCAACATTTGGTGATTTACAGTATAGAAGCTGTTGTTTTGTTGAGTTTGTTTTGCTATGTATCGATTGTTTAGTGGGCATGTAAATAATTGTTAAACCAACTACGGTAATTAATATTTAGGCCTACTCCAGAGTGCTAAGTGTTACTATGCTCTTCTCCGAATTATGGTAGATATGAACGGTAAAGATTCAGTGTTAATTCAAGTTGTTTTGACAGAAATAAGGAGTCATCATTTTCATTCAATCTTTAAATATATGGTATTGTATTGAATACGCACAGTGTACACTCGAGCTGAAATGTTTGTTTAGATAGAGCTCTTTCTAAAATTATGAATATGGTCAAAAGAGGATTTTTATATCTACCAGTAAATTTAATCTTACTTTAATGTTTGTACTACGTAGTCTCAGTATCGACTATATTTGTATATCTACAAAGTATACAGTAGGCCTATAGCTGTCTAATGTATGTATGTTTTTGAGCAGAATATTATACAGCAGTTTTAAAAGAACAGTGTTACTGTAGGTGATTTTTTTTATAAAACAAGTCTCATAACTAGGCCTATATTTAAAACTGAACAAAATACGGTAACTAAAAAATAATAAGAAGCAATAAATGTTCCATAGAAAAACTGGTAGTTCCTCTGCATGTAGGCTAATTAATATGGTAGGCCTACAAGAATTTAGAAAATCAAAGAAATATACCAGAAATATTATAAGTAGGGCCTATACCAACAATGACCATTAATGAGTAATTTCAATAGTCAATACATAGCTAGAATAGCTACAAAACAGAAACAATAATAATAAATGTATAGTAATTACTAATTAGGCCTAAGCAATTGAATAAGTCATCAAGACATTCAATACATCTGACTGTAAAACCTTTGTTAATATATATGAACAATACTATGAAAGATGATAAATATCACTCCTTATTTCTGTTAACATTCACCAAACGTTCATGAAAAGAACGCATTTAGATTGTCGTCGGTCGTACTACTCGACATTCGACGTCACATCGTTAGGCCGCCAGCGAACGTGATCACATGCACACGTAAACGGCCACCGACGCTAGCCGTTCACTTATCAATCTGTTGCTTACACTCCCACTGTGCCTTGTCTAATACTATCTATACCGTAGTTCACCCCGTCGTCTTTTGCGTCCATGTTTGTTAAACAGCAAGGCCTGTCTGGCCAAGACCACTGTGCTTTCAAGGTGAAGAAATTTGATTGAAATTATTGATTCTACTATAGTGGAATTTTATAAATGAACATCTTAAATCGAAATAATACTTTTGAAGTGTAAGTTTGGTTTCATTTCAGTTAAGTTCTTGAGCATAAGTATTAAGTATCAATGTTAAAATGTGCTGGTGATTCACAATTCACAATTTAGGATATGTGATAATAATTTCCATTTCAAATTAGAAAGATCCACTGTATCAAAATAGCAATTGCAAAGAATGTTTGAATGACCCTTGAAGACAACCAAATTTAGACTCAGATTTTAGATTTTGTGATGCCCATTATTACTCGAGATGGAATTGGAAACCCATTATCCTTGGTTCTTACCTGATCCACATAATATTTGACACAACAAAAATGTACATGAAAAGTGATAAAAATAAGTACCATTATTCTCCAAGGTGACCAAAATGGTAGGACCAATATAGTCAGATACCGCAATGTCCGCAATAATGAGCTCAATGCAATATTGTCGGAAGAATGTCTTTTCAGAGCAATTCACATACAGTCTTGACCAGATAGGATTAATCACTTGATCTAAACATTAGAACTAGCCACAAGTCTATAGATCTCGGTGTAACAATAGCTATCGAACACTAAGAAAAACAATATGTATATACCGCTACTAACGAAGTGGAGTCTGCAACATTTGGACTGTTATTAATTTTCTTGTGACAAGCCAGAATTTGATTTGAAAAATAAACACAACTACTAACAGTGGGCTGTGCGAATTGTGTTTTTCAACTTAGCTATTTTTGTTATTTGTCGAATGTTAACTGGCTCATTAGGCTTACTACAAGAGCAATACATACCGATATTGTATTTTAGAAAACTACATTGAATGTGGCTCATTTTTACAGTTTGATCCATCCAAAATTTTGATTTTTAAATAGGACTACCAAAATTGAGAGTAAAAACTAATTGTCACTAAAAATCGAATACAGATATCAATTAATCCATTCTTGTAAGCTTGAACCATCAACTTGTATAAATCCTTCATATTGCAAAGAAAATGGCCTACAGAAATAATGAGATATTGAAAATTCAGTACTTTGTGCCACTAGAACTCGAGAATCCCGGTTTGTCGTACGAACTGTACAACGTCTCGTCAAGTAGTGTCAAGACGATCAAGTCGTAGCTTGCGTTGTTACACCACGGTCATAGGAGTCATACGCGATGTATATGTTGTACATAATAACTATGTCTATAATAGATCATATCTACAATTATAATAAAGAGAGAAAAAAATACAACATGGAGGTTTAAATATTTCAACCTTTCCTCACTTTTCCTCTCCTTTCACATTCTTGTATGAAGTTATTTAGCAGCTCTTAATTCAAACTTGAACAGATAAAAGCTGCCCCGGTGGCCAAGTCAATTATCGCTAGCGGTAGTAACTGAAGTCACCGTTGGGCGTGGGTTCGAGTCCCGCATGAGGCATGGGTTTTTGTAAACGTCCTTTCATCTATCATCTCTAATGTTGCTTAACGACCCCACCAACAGCTAGGTTATACGGTCTATCATCTCTTCATCGTTTCATTATCATCCGCTCATTCGTACCCCCGTATAACCTAGCTGTTGGTGGGGTCGTTAATCAACCTTCCAAAAAAAAAAAAAAAAAAAAAAAAAAAAAAAAAAATTGGGATAAAATTGAAATTGAATAAAATTATAAATAACTTGAGTGCCCTTTGCTGCATATGTTACCACAACACACCACCCGGGAATAGATGATAGGAAAAACAGATCAAGGCCTGAAGTAGGACACAATCAATTTTATTTTTAGATGTGAGTTTTATTTCAATCCAAGTTTTGACAAATAAAAAATCTAGCTCTTTTGTTAATATACACTGCAATAGTATAAACATAAGAGTACAACCAAAGCTGCATTTAAAATTAAAATGCATAAAAGGGTTTTTGCGCTTATTCTACAGGAAACCCGGATGGAGTTTCTGATTTTTTTAAAACCAAATAGATCCATGTTCATGTCAAACTGAATTTGATATTTGAAATTACAAGAGGGTAAAAATTGTATCACCGTAATCAGATCAAGTAAGAAGCTCCCAGAGCTGATAGTTCACTTGAAAACAAACATATTTACAAATTTGACAGCCAACTTAACGTCACGACACTAATCATATTATGGCGATAGGACTGGCGCATGACATTCACGCATGGCGACTACATTCGAAGGACCATCGAGTTCCTTCTATGCACGAGCACATATCAGTGAATTCAACAACTAACTATAATTAATGTTTGTTTCATTTCTCGATAAAACCTATACCCGAAACCCAGGTTCGATAACAAATCACTCGTTGGTTAGCCGTTTGATTTTACTAGTGGCTCAGCATATACCGGTACTTTTATTGTATTCAACGAATTTTGCATTGTTTACATTTAATAGTACCATACATACTTATCAGCCACAAAACATATATTAGGCCTATTCACAAGTATAATTATTCACATCAGCAAACTAATATACATTTCAATTTACATTAGAAAAATAATTATATAGACCTAGCTCTGGAATTTTTTCATTTTCAACTTGACAACAACGAAACACTGACTGGTTCGCTACATCACATGTAACACACACATGTAACAGTATCGTAACACGAAAAATAGAGACAGTAAAATTCTCATAGCTAAACAACGGTGAAATGTTATATTGGCATAGCAAGTTGTCATACTTCCAGTAACTAGGTACAGTAGTTGTAACCAGAAGCTAGAGTTGCCAATCAATTCAAAAGTATAGTATGCGTAACACAAAATTATTCAATAGACATCTAGAAATTATTCCATTCTAGTCAATAGGCCTACTTGAAAATAATGAAACAAACAAAAATATATGTACGCCCCATTTAGAAGTACGATTTTGACAATGTAATGAGAGCGCATGAGAAACTTACATATTCTCTATAATGTCAAGAAAGACTAACAATATTATAATACTATAACATTACTATATATTACTTTGACACTTTAGTACAAAACCGTTTTGACATTTATATTTACGATTTCGTTCAATATCGATGATCCATTCAATAATTCAATGATAATTGAATACGTCAAATTGATACTGAAGCAAAACCCTAAACTATTGAAGCGACTGAAATGAAACGTCAACCCTACTGAATTGATTATTCGCATTAATTAAATGAAGTGTGCATTCAACTTGTACATATTTGACTTTATTAACACAGTACTTGTTCATCAATATCTCATTGTCATTGAGTTATTACGGTAATTATTATAATTAAATTATGTTTATCCAACTAACTACAAGCCTTAATGCTATGTTCACCTTGAAAAGGATGAAACTCGATGTCGCCAACCTCCTCAAATGTGGACGGCCGAAGATTCGGTTCGTCTCCGTACGCGCACCGTGAAACTCGCCTTTCCAGGAATATTGGGGGGGACTTGTGGGGGGTGGGGTAAGACAAATCATCGGCGTGGCGTCGGCTGCAGTGGCGGTCGGAAACGACACAAATCCTGAAAAGATTCGAAATCCAAATCAGGCCCGTTTCTCGGAGGAACGTGCAGACGCATTACTGGAGGGTGAAAGAATGGTCATTCAAAGATGGTCCAGACAAAAAATAATACTATCCATTAATCGAGCATAAGGGCTTCAAGATTAAAACAATCCGGTAGGCCGATCTGAATACAACCGAATCAGTTTCAAACAATCAACCATTCATACAAATTTATGAATAACTCGAAACAATATTTTTCTTTTTGTTCAATACCACAATATATTATATGATATATTTATATCTGGGTCTAGTTATTTTGGCAAAAATACCAGAATAACTTGACAGGGAATCTACTAATACTCATATTTCTTCTATAAAACATTAAAATGTTAACACGATTAGCTGATGGGTGTAAGCGTACAATCTAAAGTTAGGTTAGACAGTCTACAAGACAAATCTAATTTATGGTTGTATTCAAACCGAATTACTGCACCTTCTAAGAACCCGACCATCGTGGAATAACCAAACACCATAAAAACAGACATACGGGGATAATCGTCCCCAACCAAATATAAAATGAATAATCATGCACAATATCATTAGTAACTGTAAATGCGTGCCCTTTGATAAATACCTCTACAAGATAAATCACGCTAGGTTTCTCTCGACGATGCCTCCAGTATCGGTCGCGCGCACCGCTACATCTAGAATGCAACACGCACAAAATACCGTACTTCCCCCCCCCCCTCCCACCCACAAGAACAAGGTTAAAAGAACGAGGATTCACCTGGAAACGGACGACCTGGCGCATAGGCCCTGTCTCGGCGCTAGCTACTGTACTAGGCAGCTAGACATCGGCGGCAGTTCAGTAGTCCCGCAATCGCTCACGAATCGTTCGTTACGCGCGTTAACCGTGAACTCGTTATGCACAAGATGATTATAATTACATTATGGCCACATAAGTAACAACTGGAGCACTGGACAGGAGCATTTGTTCAAGTAAATTCAATTACTGAATAAACGTAGGCCTACACTATTAAATTAGATTTCCTGTAGGCCTAATCTCGTTTCTTTTTCATCATGATAAGAGTAGGCCCTACACTGTAGACGAATGTTCTACTGAATATGCCATTGTTTAATGTGTATTCACAAAACATTTTCGAGTATTTCAACAAGAATGTTCTTTTTCAAAGGAACCATATTCTTGAGATTCTTACATTACTACATTTTGAAAATCATATTACAATGAACCGGGAGCCAATCGACGAGCCATCAGAACTAATCGTCTCTGAATCGACCACCACGAGCGCTTCGAAACGATTCCACAGAACTACCAAACCGTGCCCGCCGACGTTTTCCAATAAGCCTGAATGTAGCATCAGTGTACCATGTAAGTTATCTGTCTAAGGTCACCTGACAAACGGGCATCCGAGAGAGAGAGAGAGACGTAGAGGTGCGTCGCCTGGCCAAAGCGCTCCGCCAATCGGAAGAGAACGCCTAGCGCCGCTCGGGTACGTGGCTACTTAACCAATCGCATCGTTTCACTCCTAACACATGGCTACACAGCCGCCAAGTCGTCGACAAATACACAATGCTTAAAGTGAGATGATTAACAAAATGACGGATGTGGTGAAAGTTTCAGAGTTGCCGATCTGATAGATTGATAATGAATGGAAATCAAATTGGAACCATTAGCTTGACCTAAACTGTGAATTTGAATCGCTTTGCAAACATAGCATAAGTGAGACAAATTTAATAGTTGAACAAATGTACAATTTTGACAATGACACTGTTTAAATGGTGATAATTGGAATGGTGACTAAACCGAACAATTATCACTTGATAATATACTTTATCTTGAACGAATTTGGATGTATATCTCAAGATCAAACAAAATGTAGAACTATCGCTTCACAATAAATATAAATTATCAGTACCAGTAGTCAATTAATGATGGCAACATTAGGTGGTTTAGGCCTACTGATTATGAATATGACACAAGAAATTCATTACACTATATTGGTTCTAAGAACAATTAGGAATTGGTTCAACAAAATTGCTATAAAATTTGGATATAGGCCCCACGAATATTCTACCAATTTTTTTAGAAGAAACGGCAACTTGTATAAATACTGTCAATGAGTTGAATCATTGGTAAATAATCCTTTCAATAAAACAAACACATTACATGGTCATGGGACAAAAGTATATCAAAGAACAGACGTAATTTTACAAATTGACATTGGATCGGGGGTTGCCTAGTTACACGTTAGTTGTCGTAGCGCGCTCACATTCCGGGATTTGGCGAGCTCAACAGTTTTCCAGGGAATTGTGGGAATGTTCCACTTACCTCGATAAGTCTGCTGTAATTCAAGTGGTTAGTTAGACTAGGGGGGAAAACAACTCTCAAAACAGCACGTTCGGTTACACGTCAAGTTCACGATATCTAGGATTAAACGATCTGTATGCTCAAGTTTTCCGATACTATGAAATAAAATTCCCAACGTACGATACGACGATAATATTGATTGAAAACTTGGGCTACATAAATAAAATTGTAAATTCCTTTTGCTTGAAATCATAAAAACAACACTACTGTACTGGTAATACAAATCGGAGAATACGTTTCAATTTAATATAGAGTATTAATTTAGGCATACGCTGATAACTTGAGAAGTCATAACAAACATTAATCAGAACGTAGTTTGGAATACTCTGGAAGGTTATCTCTCGAAACTATTATCGAAAACTGAAAACCGATCAACTCAAGTTGGCGAAAAAACGTCGTTTTC
This sequence comes from Brachyptera putata, assembly GCA_907164805.1. Classification (NCBI taxonomy): domain Eukaryota; kingdom Metazoa; phylum Arthropoda; class Insecta; order Plecoptera; family Taeniopterygidae; genus Brachyptera; species Brachyptera putata. The sequence continues at coordinate 22,149,844 of OU015469.1, read as the reverse complement.
GAGGTGTAAAAAATATCCGACAGCTTGTTTTGAGCCTAGTTGTTGGTACGCCTTGCGAGCGTGCGGGCGATTGACCTACCTGAACGCCACAGTATCACCTACTGATTCAGATATGGCCGTGACGGCGGACTAGTCGTCGGATGCGGCGAGACCTCCGCGGCGGGACTCCTGGTGGTGGCGGCTGGAACTGCTGCTCTTGTTGCTACCGTTCAACCCTCCTGCAAAGCGGGGCAATTCGTTGAAAAATTATTCATTTAAATATATATATAGGCTTAACAAAATAGAAAATAACGGTATGTTTAGTATCTCCACAGAGTCTAACTACGCCATCAAAGTGCTTGAAAATTAAATAGACTAGGGCTGAAAAGGTTTAAAAATGCCGCTTTTGAAGTGTAAAAAAGGTTTTATTCTTCACGTGTAAAGAGAATCGATAACTATTTGAATTCTCATCGAAAATATAGGAGCTGATATATGTAAGGAATTCGCTCTAGAGGTGTATTAAAACATTTGCATTATAGAGGAGTTATCCTTATTTTTAAATACTCGTAGTGTGTATAGTCCTAAAGACTAAGTAGTAGTAAGTAGTAAGTTCTATGTCCATACCTCTATCTCTGTCTCTTCTTTGATGGCCTCGATCATCGTTTCTCCTGCCCGATCCGCGCTGATCGTACGGTCTGAAACGCAAAGAAAATTTTATTTTTCTCTCTTTCTAATTTATCAACTTTGCAAGTAGAATGGTTTTAAAGAGACACACTGATGAAATATGAATTATAATGTATTCACATGAATTTAATCCATTTTTTCCTAATATGAATGTTTGCAAAAATATGGACGGTTGCAAACGTAGGCCTATGGTAGCTCTAATGGCTGAAGTGGATCTAGTTTTCCAGGACAGTAGAAGGAAGAACAGAAAGTCACATTGCAAGAAAGTTACCTGTCCCGTTCGCCGGATCTCCGGGAGGAGCTCCCCCTGCTCCGGGAAGCAGAGCTGGACTTGGGACTTCTCGACCGTCTGGGCCTCTTCGGGTCAACGTCGTTCGGTCGGGACGAACGATCTCTGTCTCTCTTTGTGCGGTCTTCTCGGCTCCTCTCCTCTCTGGTCAACACAAACATACAAACTGAATATTAATAAAACACCAAGGAATTGATTGTTCGTTTGTTCCTGTTGCTGAAATTATCACGGCAGGCGTAAATAATGAGAATCGGGAGTCAAATGTAGGCCTATGTAGTTACATGTTGTGGAGAATGATTGAATGATGACATAGGCCTATATATTGTTGAGACATAGACAGAGAGAGACAGCCATTACCGTATATTGTAGACAGAAATCTTTCAACAGCAGGACAGGTAAGAATGAATTAATGTTGGGTTTAAAACGCGTCAACACCAAGGTCATTTTGCAGGTGAGGAGGGGTTCGAGTGAAAGCACACAGATGCCAGCGATATGCTTAATATGCGCGTATGCCAATAGCAATACGGCACACGACTGACAGCCCGCTTTTCATTTATTTGATACCGAACTAATAGAAAATTGAATAAATTGATATCGATAGCAATCTGAGCCCCGATATTAAAAATCGATCGGAATATTCGAGATCGAAAGGTACCGGTAACCCTAGTTTTTCGAGTGCGGTAAAAACGGGTCTCGGTTACGCATCCAATGATAATTATCAATTTTGTAGAAAAGGATCATTGGTAACCAAGGGTAATATACCAAGTTAACACGCTAGGTCTAGTTATCCGTTAATGCAACAATATATTAGGCCTATTCGTAAAACTAGACGAAAGGCTATTTCTCTTTTTTCTTGATGATCCAAAACTAAAAAGGCAATGCATATGGATTGAATTTGCTAGCATTAGTCATTAGGTCAAAACTAAAATTCCTAGTTTAATGATCAACAGTTTTGACTAAAAGACCTATTTTTTATTTGCCAAAATCTCACTTTGAAAAGGCATTTAAATAAACATTGTACCATTTTCAATTTGGTAACAGCAAAAGCAATAGTTTGAACTTATCCAAGATGCTCAACAGCATTCGTTGCTCTTACCTGATTCTATCCTCCTTGCCGCGGTCTCGTTCCCTGTCGCGCTTCCCTCGATCCTCTTCATCGCGCGGTCGTGACGTGCGATCGCGCTTCTTGTCCTTCTCGTCGCGTTGTTTTTGCCGCTTATTCTAAAACATATTACGTGTGAATTAGTACACAGACTTACGAACAGTACACCTATAGGCCAACTATAAGTCATATTGTAAAAAAATCTGGCTGTGCATAGGCCTACCATTGCCTCCTCGAGCGCCATCTTGAGTCGAGCGTAACCAACGTGTTGCTTGCCCATCAGGTGGTCATCGATGCGTTGCTGGGCGTCGCCGACTATGAGGAACGCCCCGCAGACGTCGCAGACTTCCATCTGTTTCTCCTGCGCCGCGGCAAGCTCGGCAGTCTGGTGAACACAAAATAAAGCACTCACTTAGTAACACGTTTTATACACCCAAAAGGGTTCAGGAAACACTACAATGTACGGTATTTTAAGAAACTTGATTCAGTTGATGTTTACGAGATCTTTTAAAAATAAATTTGACTACTTGCATGCGTTTCTTTCACTTTAACATTAAGCACAGGTAGGCCTTGATTTAAATAAATGCAGACTCGGGTCATTATAAGCTTTTCAGGTGATTAAAAGCTGCTGATGAAAACAAATTACGGTAGGCCTACAAATGAACAGGACTTATTCATTCCAACCAAGGTAAGCAGGCGCGGTGAACCGTTCCTTGGTAACTAATGGACTCCTCCCATCCTCTCTACAATCATACTACAAAAACTCTACAAAACGCAGTACTTACGGTACGTTAATCAAAGAACAAGAATAACTACCGTGCAGAGTTGAATAAATCGTATCCTACCGTAAGTACCTGCTGCCAGTGGCTTGTTTCTTGCGTCGTAGGCTGTTTCAGTAACTCCCGGTCGTCTTTAAGCTGGTCGCAAAGTTTCATAAGTCCTTGCGCTTGCTCCACGTTGCCTTGGATTCCCATTTGTTCTGCTTCGGCGACAAGGCTATTTATTTTGTTGGTCAGGAAATTTATCTGTTCTTCGTTCTTTAGTGTTTGGGCAGGAGATAGAGATAAGGCGTCTGGTTTACCAATGAGAGAGAGTCTTTGTTTGCCTTTTCCAATTTTCCTGTGAACAAAAATGATGAGCACACTATATATATATATATATATATATATATATATATATATATATCGATTTGCAACGGTCCACGAAAAAATATTCACACAGGAAAATTATATGTTCGTTCAATGGTACCTGTCGTGGAAAACCCAAACGATAGATGCAGGAACATCAAAGTTTCACTAGCTATTTAAATCTGCAAAATTGGCCTAATATCATTTGGATTGTTATGTATGCCGATGGGACACTGCCACATGGGACACAATTAATGCTCGACCGAAGCAACATGAATATTAGGCCTACCTGAGCTAGTAGGCCTACAGCTTACCTGTTGAGGTATGTCTACGCATACAGAGATATCGGTACCGGTATAGCATTTCTACTGGCATGCAATTTCAACAGGTTCAGAACGATGTAAAATACATGCAAATGTTACAGTGCTGCCGTGGGTCTGTGGGCCTACCTTTACTCACCCAGCTAGAGAATCTTTGGGAGGATATCCATGCACCAATTACATGACGATCAACTCAAAGACTAACAACGAGCTTACCTGGCTACTTCATTCAGCATACTCTGACAGAATCGAATAAATTCATCTTCATATTGTTGTTTCTTGTAACTGGACGCCTTCTCAAATAACGACTTGATCTCATCGTCGTGCACTTTCAAACATTGTCCAAGATCTGCTCTCGTATTTACAAACAAATCGTGAGGGCAGAATTTCACCATGTACAACTTGCAATACTGAAAAAAAATCACATTTTTCAGATCAGCTACTGGGTAAAAATGTAGGTAAGATAACATCTAGGCCTACACTTTGATGTATGGTAGATCAACAAATGAAAGCAATTGACTTGTTCTACGAAAACAGCCGTACAATCTGACTGGCAAAAACTCAATAAAAACTCCCTCCTCCAGGCCCATGTCTAAAAAACATGTAGGCCCCTAAACCTACGGTAATATACTATGGTACTACGATACCACGGTATCTCTTACACACCATAGCCAATGTAATGTGCCATCGGATGCTTGAAAATACGTGCAGATAGTTGCACTGGCAATAGGCCATATGCGTGAATCGTCTTCTTTAAGCCTATGCGGATAGATAGGCGGGCCTAAAGAAGGCTCTAGATAGGCCATGACATACGACAATGTCTATGATCACCAAGATGACTGATCAGCACGCTCCTAGCAGCATTCACTCGTAACAGGGCTATACCAGACGACATTTCACATGATCTTGAGCATGACCAATCATACTCTTAGTGGGGTTATCACTACCACGAGAACACAGTAACAATACCGGCACTATGATCTATAGACTGTTTAACCAGGTGTCGGGCTGCTCTATCCTCCAAGGATTACTCAGTGATGATATAAACGGCATAAGGGTAACATTTCAAAATGAATATCTCGAGAGGGGATCTGAGACACAGGGCCAATCGTTGAATAGCACCATTCGATATAGCAGGCCCTAGATGCCTAGGCCTAGCCGATAGGGTCAATGGCGCTAGGCCTAGTTGAAAGACCCTCCAATATTTTCTATAATCTTTGAACATGATACCCTAAACTAGGCCTAGGGTCTCCATATAGTATATTCAGGAACTGGGCCTAAGCCCTAGATCTAGGTTCGGCTGTCAAACTCAAGAGATTCCCCTAGAACCAGATCCCCCAATAGGCCTATTTTGCCCCAAGATATGGCCATCACCACGTTTAAAACCAAGAGGTAAGCACCTAGCCTGAAAATATAGTCGGTGCTTTGTGTCACTACAGCAGAAGTAGCTTACCTCTGGATCTTCCCAATTCAATACGCTTCCTTTATCATTGGGGGCTATATTTCTATTTCTTCCCATCAGCTCATCCAACAAAGCTGCAGCAGCGGCGGCCATTTTCAGGTGACTGATGACCAAAAATAATAGTTACGCTACTCGCCGCCACCGTGCTCGCCGCTTTCGCTATCAAAGTGAAGTTGGCGCCAGCGAAGATCAAGATCAAGTTGGCACCAGCGAAGTACGTTAGCCAATAAGCTTGTCGCGAATCAGCAAACTCTATCATTGAACTGTTTTATCGACAATCGTAATGGCCGACACGTCATTATCGTGTGTCAGGAGTGGTGTCAGTAGTATAGATATGAAATTTAAGTGAATAAAAGTAATAGCAAGTGCTATGTGACACAATCATGTATCAAACACAAAGTTCATAGCACAATCATCATAAAAATCAACAATAAATGTCGATTGGTTCTAATGAAGAAATGATCATGTCACTGCGAGATTGGAGGCAGGCTATTCGTACTCCTCCATCATATCGTGTTGGGAATAGCACTCTTAGATTACGAACCCAATTTGTCTGTATAATAACTATATTTTCATTATTAGTTATTTTAATAATTTACACATATTCCACTTCTTCTTCTCCTCAAAGTGGCGCAGAAACAATTAGTAAGCCTAGCAGTAAGTCAAGGAAAATATCAGACACTGAACTTGCTGTGGTTTCATTGGAGAACCAAATCTATTACAACTGGACATACCCTTTGACACTGCCTATAAAAACACCATATGGAATTAAACATAGAATAGGCATAATCAGCGACTTGGATACAGAATCCAAAAGTGCAAAAGAGTCAGACACGTGGACAAGTCTTTTCCGCAAAGGTTACTTAACATGGAATCCGACCACAAATGCTGTTATGGTGGAATGGGATGCTGTGGAACCTACTGTCGTGAAATCCAAGCTTGGAATGGGAGGACGAGGCATGGAATTGTCTGAACTTATTGTCTTCAATGCAAAGTTGTTCACAGTCGACGATCGAACAGGCGTTGTTTATGAACTTCATAAAGACAAGCCAATCCCCTGGGTAATTCTTGCAGATGGCGACGGAAAAGTTACGAAAGGTGCGTTTTAAGTCACGGAGGCCCTAATATACAAATAAATCACTTCGATTTATGTGCATGATCGTCTTTTCATCTCATTTTCTAACACCCATTACCCTATCATTTTCTTTCAGGCTCTTCCCCACATTATTCTATTAGCCAAGGCTGTCAGACACGAGCAGGTCACCGGAATAAATTCATTTTTTCAAAACCAATCAAAACTCCATGTTTTATTTGCAGTTCGTAATATAGGCCTAAACGAATCCAATATCAAGGTTAACATTATCGGTTGCTAATTAAATCATCCTGTCCTATAACCTTTCAGCCAAAACCATTTGAAATGTAATGTTCAATAAAAAATATCACAGGTCGAAACCTGACCCCCTCCATGCCACAGTGTATTGGAGCAAATCATATTATAAGAAAATTTGAAGGGATACGGTATCGCTGTGAAGGCGTGACTGAAATTTGCTTTTCCTCCGGATGAATTATTCCCTTGTGACCTGCTTAGTGCCAAAGGCCTTCCTGTATCCAGTTGACACCTGAGAACATAAAGAGACGTTGTGGGAAAAAAATCCTGGGATCCACTAATTATCAAAGACTCGTCAATGAGTTATATCCATATTTTTTAAATTTATTAAAATATAATAGACCTAATTGTATTTACAAAATTACTATGGTACTGGTACTGCTAGACGAAACTTATATTCAGCAATATGTCCAATAGTAATATATATATATATATATATATATATATATATATATATATATATATATATATATATGTATATATATATAGGTATAGGGCCTATATTTATATATGTATATATATTTATCAGCACTCCTGTTCAGAAGTCCAACTTTGTAGTGCTCAGTTAAGTATAAAAAACATGTCTTCGTTACAGGTTTTAAAACTGAGTGGTGTGCTGTAAAAGGTCACACAATGTACGTCGGTGGTCTCGGCAAAGAATGGACAACGCCAACGGGCGAACTAGTCAATCATGATCCCCAATGGATCAAAACTGTTTCGGCCAACGGAGAAGTGAAACACATCGACTGGCATGACAATTATTTAAAGCTTCGAAAGGTTGTCGACATTGAATTTCCAGGTACCGTAACAAACGTACACTTGGTCAAAGTTTTCTGAGATATTTGCAAAACCTCTTCTTATTCAAGGTAATGGCTGCCCTCCGTAGCTCAGTCAGCTAAGGCACCACCTCAAAAACTAAAGTCACCGTTGGGTGTGGGTTCGAGTCCTGCATAAGGCATGGGTTTTTGTAAACATCCTTTCACTTATCATCACTTCATTGTTTCATTATCACATGCTCATTTATACCCCTTATAACCTAGCTGTTGGTGGGGTCGTTCAGCAAATAATAATCATAATCATCAGGGTAGTGTTACAAAGGTAAGTTACCATATCTCAAAGAAATCCTAGGGATTTCATTTCTCTCGGACATTTCAAAAACCGGTAATCATATAAGTGATCATTCTCAGAATTCAGAATATGGGTAACTCAAGATTTCATTTTCTCCACTACATTCTTCATTATCTGTTTAAGTTGGTCTATTGAATAAACTCTATTAGCCCTAGTAGAACGTTTTTTGATATGTATTTTTTGTTGTAGGCTACATGATTCACGAGGCTGTGGCGTGGAGTGAAGTTCATAAGTTATGGTATTTCCTTCCAAGAAGAGTTTCTAAAGAGCGTTATGACGAAGTCAAGGACGAAACAAACGGTGCTAACATAATGTTGACGTCAGACGAAAACTTTCAAGACATTAAAGTATCAACTGTTGGTGATTTGATACCAACACACGGGTTCTCTAGTTTTAAATTCATTCCAGGTTCAAATGATCAAATGATAGTAGCGCTTAAAACAGAAGAAAACAAAGGGCAAACATCAACCTATATAATGGCATTTGATATTAATGGAAAGGTGTATTTACCAGAGCAAAAAATAGCAACCTTAAAATATGAAGGAATTGAGTTTATATAGAAATTTTAATTTATATCCAACTTACAGCTAGGGCCTATGTTATGAATTTTGTTCATAAAAAGTATAATTAATATATATTTTCTGTTGAAATACCGGTAATGTAAGGTCCATTATAATTGAACATTTTCGTGAAGTACTACTCTGTCTTTCAACAATAATAACCGTTTTTTTGAACGTATCAGCTTTTTCTGTGAACTACTTTCGAAAAATCATGGGCCTTTATTCATATATGGTAGGGGAGATAATATTCTTTTTATTTTGAACAAATGTGCTATCATGAAAATGTTCATATATTGAGAAATATTTTAAATATATTTCTTGGTACACTTGCGGTCACACAAAATGGTTTATTCTGAAATTTGATTTTTTTTTAAATATACACTTGTTTTACCGTTTGTTTGTTAACAGACTGTGCGTTAAGTATTGTCTGCTAGTTTCAGTGCGTGTAGTGTCAGTAAATTTTCGTCAGGATTCCTTTGATATAGTTTGATCTACCACTTTATGTGACCGCCACTGTACAATGTGTACTTCGTTTTTTAAGCGAATGTTAAGATAGTTACTAATTAAGTCCGCCATCAAATCTTCGCCATCAAATTTAAACCAGATGGAAATGCGAAACTGGACTTGTGAAATACTTTTTTGAATGCACTTGTCTTTTTTTTTCCATATAGAAAAATCTCTCTGGTTGTTAATAGCCTGCGTACTTCCCGAACTGATACAATAGTCGGCAGTTGTACATTTTGTTCATACGTTCAATGTCACGGTTTTTAGATACATAAATTGAAGTTCATGAAGAGCCCAACTATAATAATAGGTTGTAAAATATTAAAGAGGTGTACATGATTTTACTTGTAAATATAGTGAATATAGCTATTAATTTTTAGTGTAGCAATTAAAAAGTGCTCGCTGCATGTTGAGTCTATTTCCTTTGTAAATATGTGAAGGTACAAAGTACGGTAATCAATATAACGATATGTTGCGATTCTAGACGTCCAATAGTATGTTGAAAGTTAACGTCATGAGTAAGTAAATTTGGCAAGAATAAATAATAGCGATTTTATGTTTATAGGAAAATGGCCAGAGAATGAAATGTGAGTGGGGGAAAAGGATGAGAGGAAATAAGCTGAAGATACAGCACTTTGTTGTGAATTTCGTTGTTACTTGATAATAAGAATTAATATGTACGGTATATACAATACATTTGGGTATTTGATTTGTAAATCTATTGTATCAATGGGGTCTACCAAGAAGTACTGTTTTATGTTTCAACTTGGATAGGCTATTGTTTCTCTAACCATTTCCCAATGATAAAATTTAGAGATAATGTACTTTTAAAAGAATGTACCATCACTTTTGAAATTATTATAAAGGCCGATTATGTTTCTTTTAATTTTCTAGAAATAAACATATGTTTCTCAAGTCTCTGTGCTGGCATCTTACATTGTATTTATTTCGCAAATACCGTAGTTTATTGCGATTTACAACGAAAAATGACGGAACATTTTGGTATTATTTACACAATTATTGATAATGATTGATAGTGAAATACAATTTTCATACAAATTTGTGCAAGTGAAAAGAATTTGAATTTGTGTAACAATAAAAGCAACCTGACAGTTTACAAACTAGATATTTTCATTCTCCCAATATCCTTTAGAATTATTCTTTAAATTGTATTATTATAATACTGTAGTACAATTTGGCAGTACATTATTTTGCAAACTTCCTACAAATCAATATTCAATATGTCTGCCCACCATGGGTGGACTTCAGGTAATGTGAATATGTAGAACCTTCCTACGTCTTAATAAATGGGTTGTAACAGCTACATGAATTCATTGTGAAAATACAAAATTTTGTAGAAAATGGTGCCCAAGATGATGCGTATTAATATGTGGGATAAAAGGTGCTAGCAACTTTGTGGAGAAAAATGTCAGGGTATGTCCACTAATCCTAACCTTACTCTGCTTTCATATGCACACTGATCTGTTTCTATCTAGCCTCACATACAGTGATTTCAACTGACAAAATATGATAAAATATTTCAATTAAAATTTTGGGCAGCCCTGGACGGCCCTGGCTCCAATCGCTCTAAATAAGCTAGTATTTGTGGAGCGATCAATAATAAGCGGCCACATTGGCAACATTTTCTTGCAGAGTTAATGAAATAAGACGGTTTCATCTTGAAATAGTATTTGTGGGTACCTACATGTCATATCCAAGTTATAGATCGTAATTATCTACGGCCACACTATGAGCTAAAACATTTTGTTTGCGTACATTATGCATATCATTTTTAAACGAGGTCTTCCTATTTTCAGGCTTACCCAGCATTTTAAAACATGTCAAAACAAAGTCCGTTAGATGGGAGATATTGATATAAATATTTAAAAGAACTTCACCTAACAACGGAAATGGCGTATTCACAACAACGCTCCGATGAAGATTGGCACCTTGCTCGAGAAGGCATACAACTTTTACTGAACAACAAAATAAATGAAGCCGAGCAATTGTTTGGTGAACGGAAAGACAATGTTCAAATGGCAGCCGGATACTGTTTTGTTACTTTTATGGTAGGCCCTACATAATTTCAAAATATTTCAGTTCAATCAAATATGCTAATACACTAATGAAATATATTAATACAGTGAAACCTCTATGCATAATTCCTGGATCCATCGTTTTCCTGCTTGTATCATCCATTTTTTGTCACCCCACTCCTATACAATCAATGTTAAATTTTCCTGGATGGATCGTTTTCCTGCAAGGATGGTTTTATTTTCATGCTCCCTTGAAAAACAATGAATAGAGGTTTCACTGTAGTACTCAAAATAAATATGTTTGTTTGGTATGTTATAACTTTAAGCTATTATAAGTCTCCGTGCATTTATTTTTTTAAAGTAAATATAAATGTAGGCCTAAGTCAACTGAAAATAATGGTAGCCTGGTATTACGAAACTCATAGCCCTAATGGACTGTCATTATAATTCCAATTTATCAATGTGTAAATAAATACAATTGTATTCCTAGAATGCGCTCATGACGTTCGAAGAGGAGAAATTACAGGAGTCCTTGCAAACGTTGCGAGATATGGAAAAGAGATGTGCCCAGAATATAGGTTGGATACGATCAATGAGGAATAAAGTATTTGGCAGCTATGAAGATCCAGTAAGTTTCACCATATAAAATCAAAAATTATGAAACGTTTTAAAGCTGCTTATCCGATTTTCATAAAACTTTTCAAACATGCCCATTATTGTTGACAAGATTTTCTGATGAGGATATCATTCACTTTTTTGCCAAGTTATTCGTTAGGGTATTTTCAAAAATTTCAGTCATCAATTTCTCAAAATCTTGACTGATTGTTACCAAAAACAATACAGTTTCAGGTTAGAAGATGAGGAGGCCCCTATTGTCCCTAATGTAAACTTTCAATATGATTTTGCCCGAATGAATTTCTTCGCATACTTTCATCCAATAAAATATGTGTAGTAAAAACTAGTATGCATAAGTATTGTCTTCATTTCTAGCATTGCTTGATTTCGGTTTTTAGGACAGCAACATGGCCGATCGGCTAGAAGAGCAAATAATCTTGGCAGACTCTCAAGTCTGTGTTGCATTGTTGACATTCTTACAACAAGATCTCTCTGGATACGTGAAAGGGGGCTGGGTGCTAAGGAAAGCCTGGAAGGTCTACCAACACACTTACAATCAAATATTACAACTTTATCGAAAGACATTCGGTAACGTTGATATACCAGGTAGATATAGCCTATAGGCCCTACTATAATTTTTAAATGATTATTTGGCCAACTGGTACTTGGATTAGAAACACGATTTTATGTCAAATCATCTATATGGAATGGATTGTGTGAACTGTATGAAACTGATATGTTTATTCTTTGTCCCAAAATTGATGATACTCACAAAGAAAGTTCGTGGTTGACTGGGACTACAACTCTTGACCCATTATTCATTATTTATTTAAATTAGTTTTGACATTCACTTCTTGATTTCTATGTACACGATCTGCATGCATATTTCAGTTTCATTAAGTATAATGAAAATAAAACCAAATAAATCAAATAAAAACCCCTATCCAAATAAACCATAATAATCAATAGGTTATGCAAACATGTAAGTAATAACTCTCTAAATTCTAAGGTTCTGAGTTTCCGTCATGGAAAGTAATAACTCGGGGAATGAGCAGCTCTAGCCTTCAAAGTCCGTCATCTGATTGGTCAGTACCATCGTACAACAATTCGGCCACGTCTCCAGGTGGAAACACGACTCCCAACGGACGGTCGAGTAGCTACCGTAACCCTCTCTCCTATCTGGCGTCGTTTGCGTTCAGCACTGCTGATACCAAGTAAGAAACGATTGGAGGTCGAAATAGAAACTGGGAACTCTAATTGTATTGAAATAGATACAATATGAAATTTGTGATGTCAAATTTAAATTGGTTACTGATTACAAATATTTATTCATCATGCGTTTTTGTGTATCTATGAGAAGTGGCTTGAAGCAGTTGGCTCGAAATTAGGGAGAAATCACGTTTTATGTTCTGAACGATACAGGTACAGAAAAAAAATAAGTACTCGAAATTTTCGAGTTTAGCCATATTTGAGCTTGAACTCGAACTTGAAACTCAAACTCGAAAATTCGAGTGCTCGCACACCCCTGATTTTTTTCCAAATCAATATAATATTGTTTTCTCATATACGCTCACATTGTTGCTTTTTTTCTTGATATTGAATCACCTTAACCATAATTTACTTTTCTTCAACATCACTTCTGATAACTACTTCGATTTTTATTTCATACTTATAATTGATCAATAATAAATAACCTGATATAAAAATATATAATCATCTGTTGCAGTAAGAATGTGCCTCCCGAGGTGGTTTCTCGCCTCATGTCGGCCGTCAGCTTTGGCTACGGCATATTCCAGTTGTGCATCTCGCTACTACCGCCATCTCTGCTGAAACTCATACACTTCTTAGGGTTCGAGGGCGATCGTAAGATTGGCATCAATGCTTTGATGTTTGCTAGAGAGGGTCACGACATGCGAGCACCATTAGCATCGTACGTTCATGTGTTTATCTATCAAATTATCATTTATTATATTTCTTGAGTCTTATCTGCGTCCAACTACAGTAGACATAATCATATTTTATTTAGTTGGAAGTCTGTTGAAAAAAATTGAAATATTATTGGATGCCTAACAGTAAATTATAAGAGATTGCATCAGTAGTACACCCTACTGCAGTACTGTGTAACATATTCCTATTTAGTCCTAAAATTAATGTAGTTTAAGACATTGAGTTTTTACTGGTACAAGAAAAAACAATAATCTTAAAATAACCTATACCGATAGACTAGTTAACAGCTAAACGGACGTAGCGCTATGATTATTATTTGCTTTATAACAATGTGTGTAGTCAGCCAACTGTAGATATTTATTGTTATCAGTAATGCTATAAATTCAGAGAAGTAAGAAATTATTTCATAGGACCAGTAATGCATACCCTTCCTGATAATACTGTATAATTTGAAATTATATACCCAAATAATTAATTTACACAGCTACCAATTATATGTTACCAATGATTTGACTGTGTTCCTGAAGGTTGGCTCTACTGTGGTATCACACGATTGTCCGCCCGTTCTTTGCCCTCGATGGTTCGAACGTCCAAGCAGGTGTCGAGGCCGCTCAGTTACTCATCAACGAATCTCAACAAGACTTTGGCCAATCAGCTCTCTTCCTTTTCTTCAAAGGGCGCGTCGAGAGGCTCAAGGTATTCACGTATTCTTGACTATCTACTGCCACCGCTTGTTTCTTTCTCTTGTGATTTCATAAGTGTTGCAGGGTTGTGTATAATTTGATTTTTGTCAACTCTAATATCTGAAGTAGGGGCCTACTATACTTTTGAATATAAAAGCAAAGTCTTTATTTTCCTATTTTTCCTTTTGAAATATAATGTATAATTTCATCGACTTGTCTTGTCCGACAGTCCAATATCGGTGCAGCCCTTGAAGCATACCATGCAGCCGTGCTCAAATCACCGCAGCGCGAGATCCAACTGTTGTGTCTACACGAGATCGGCTGGTGTCATTTAATCCAACTAGACTGGCAACGAGCACACAATTGCTTCCTACAGTTGAAACTTCGTTCGCGATGGTCGAAAAGCTTTTATACGTACTTAGCTGCTGGTATGTCAATTTTTGCTCCGAACATTTTTCTATAATCGTTCAATTTTATATGTTGTTTCCATATGGTGTAGTATTGTAACCTAAAAAGACTTTATATTCATAAATTTGGTTAATGTAACTGAAAATGTGTCATTTATATTCAACTGAAATGGATTCTACGACCAAAAAGGAAAATGTTTCGTTAAGTTATCTTAAGCTGCATAATCGCTTATTTTTCTTCCCACATTGTTTCAGTTTGTACGGGAGCTATGGGAAACTTATCAGAGGCCATCCGTTTATCGCAAGAAGTACCATTATTGAACACCACACCGCAGCAGCGTAGCTCTCAGCTGGAAATGTTCATCGTACGCAGAATAAATCGTTTCCCTAACGGCGACGACTGTCATCACTTCGACCAGACTTGTTGCCGACTCCTGGCGTTTGAGTTACTTTATCTGTGGAACGCGCTTCCTACGTGCAGCTTGGACGATATCAGCAGACTTGTAGACGGTAAAACCCTTTCACAGATTGTTCGTGTTGTCATAAGTCCTTGATCGATTCTAGTAACCATAGCGTTGAGATAAACATGAAAATGAAAGCTAGCAAGTTCCGAGATTTTATGTCGACGTTAGTGCAAAACAATAATCGTTTGAAAATAATTTAATCAAAAATAACGCAAAAATATTTAACTATGATGAACCACCAGGATCATTAGTCATATTTAAATTTGGTACATATAAAATCAATCAATCAATTAATTCAATTTATAATCAATTGACATATTTTAGATTTGGTACTGTATGCTATGTAGACTATTGAAGTTGAAATTTCAATAATTTGTTTTTTGTAAAAGAATGGCTAAAATGATTAAACATGAAAAAATTATATTTAGACATATTAATTTCTTTCCACCACAAATAATAATTTATCTCAATTGCGTCTGATAAAATATATTTACAGATTGTCGGCAGACGGACTTTGAACCAATGGAAGGTTTGCAATTCCTTATGACTGGTGCAGCGCAGTGCATCTTGCAACAAAACAATGAGGCAATTGAGAGCTTCCGCAGCTGCTTGGCCAAGAGAGGGGATGCCAACATCACAGAGCCAACAACCGCAGATTCAGGAGATCATCACATCACAGCATTTGCCTTGTATGAGCTGGGAATATTATTGGCTAACAATTCCGAGGTAAGACCGACTCACGAATAAATGTTGAACGTCTATTAGAAATTGCTCAGCAATTCAGAAACATACACAAAAATTTGGATCAACCATATTTATCAACATTGAAATGTCTATAACTTCAGCCGGAGACCGATTTCAAGTTTGAAATACTTCAAATTTTGGATTAACCAAGTTTGGATTAACGAGGGTTTACTGTAACTATTTCAATTTCCACTATGTCTCCCGTATGAAGACTCTGTAAAAGTAGAGTTGAATAAAGAACTTGATTATAATTACTGTGTTGGCATAATGATTGTCATAACAGAAGGCTGGATAACATATGGCCTAGAGTGTGAGCAGTTGGGTAATTTCTAATGGTTTTTGTTTCCAAAAAGATAGCAGACAAAAAATTATTTAATTAATATGATGTGTACATTATTTCAGACGCTTGAAGAAGGGAAAGCAATGCTGACGCAGGCCCAGACAAACTTCAAGGGCTATGATTTTGAGAACCGGCTCAACGTTCGCATTCACGCCGCGTTACGAAACTTGAAGTAAAACCAATCACTCTGTCTATCTTCTCTACGCTTGATATTCGCTTCTAGGGAAAGCAATGTGATGACGTAAGCTAGCATACAAACAAGCTTTATTAACTCATTTGAAAAATTAATTATCAACTAATCATAGAACTATCTTTTTTTACCACTGCAATTGGGGTAGCCTAGTGTGTGTGTAACCTTTAAATCGTGGCATTACAATGACGTAGACAAAGAAACCTATTGTGCCATAGTGCAATATCTGTTGAATAGTCAAAAAAATACTTCTTCCAAACTCAAATGTATTGGACAGTACATCCGCTTGTGGTCGAATCGAATCGCCAGGATTCATTTTCTTGGGGGTCTTAGGCCTAATTAATTAATGGAAGAGATTTTGAAGATGAACAAAAACTGGAATAATAGAAAACTCGTTTTTCCACGCATTCTTGTAGGCCTACATTCTTGATGATTCGTATTAAGAATGCGTAAAAAAAACACCATGATTGTACCTTGATATAACGACAATTTGAGCTCGTATTTAGATGCCACAAATGCAGTCACGTAAACCAGTATTTAGAGAGCAGTTGACTAGAATTTAACTTTTTTCAAGTGTTCAGAAAATACAGAAATATGCTTTTTACACTATGAACAACACTTACAAAATCACCAGTTAAAATCTTGTAAAAGAATATAAAAATCCGTATGAACTATAAAGTAAAGTTAATAGAAATTCATATTTTTAAAACGTGTGTCTTATAGCCTATACGTATGTGCATTTCTTAGTAATAATATTTACACCATGGGAGTATTACGAATTGAGTAGTAAAAACACTTGGTGTGTATGATTATTGATTTATCCTAGTGTATAAAACTAGGGTACTGCGGTTAATCAGTACAATTTGTCTTGAAATAGTCGTCCTTAGTCAAACAAGCAGCAAGTTTCTGCCTCAAATTTAGAAGTTACGAAATTACCCAACATTCCACATAAACGTATGTACAAATTCAGCACATTACTGGCTTATGTAACTCTAGTACCTCCTCGTAATTCGTAGGCCAAAATACATACAGGACTGAGACTACAGTCTAGTAATTACTTTCTAGCACCAAAGTAAATAATTTAATTCCGTGTTATATTTACCTTTTTAGGGCAGTTAGGTTACCAGTGCCTAAAAACAAAATACTTGGGAACGTTTAAGATAACAACTATGCCTACCATTGAATGTTGCTCTCTTGATAACATGTTGAAAATTAAAATGTGGTTCTACTTAACATTTCACTGGTGCGTTGGCGTATATCAAAAGTGAATCGTATTCATTGATACGTACGTTCGTGGACACAGAAATTAGCCGAAATACTCAAAGTTCAAATCATCGCTTAAACATCGTGGGCATATATACAACCTTCAATATAATTACCTTCAATAAGTTTTTAGAAACTACCGTAAGATAGCTATGCAATTACTGTCTCAATATACAGTTAATCTCACGCAATAGCTACCGTATCCTATAGCCTATTCTGTAATGAGAAAGTAATTACTAATTAGCATTCAAAGTGAATGTAGATTATAAAATACAAACTCTGCAATTGATGTTGTACCATTGTCTATCGTAGCCTCTTTTATTGATGCGGCTAATTTCTCGGCTTACGAGCGTTCTATCTACTCTTATAGAATTATTAATAATAGACTTGATAGTAGATTGATAAGTAATCATAATATATAATATACAAGGGTTGTGAAAGTATAGCCAATGACCTTATACAACTTATTTATCAAGATGGGAGGGGTTAATGTTTTAACATAGAATACATGGAGAACAAATCAACGTATGCAGTACTAATAGTTAGGAACTCGTTGGAATTTCAACTGTAGACAATCAAACGTCATTATTCAATCAAGTTTCAATCTCCGACAAACAACAATCACTTTTCCATTTTTAATGATGTCAAAAACTTGATACTGTCATGAGGCTGAGGATAATTTTTTAAGGATACGAATCCAACAATTACCGTACATCGGCTTCCCTTCATAGTTTAAAGTCGCGTGGGCAGTGAGGTTTTGTGTGCTCATGTTGCAACTATGTTTGCCATAGTTGTCAACATTTGTGGGTGTCAGAAGCCGATGAAGGGAGCGGGCAAGAAAGAGGCAAGTAAGGGGCGATAAGAATAAAGAGGACGGTAGATTAGGAGAGAAGTAACAAGAAATAATAGAAACGAAAATAAAAACGCTCAGTACTGTCTCCATATACTCCAGTCACCACTCAACCGAGACAGTCCAAGCTTGGTCTGGACTCTCAAATCTTCAACTATCGCGATGAGTAACCGTTTTGGGAGCAAATGAATTGCTCTCAACGACAGCTCTAGAGATCACGGGGCCAAGCAAGTCCCCACACCATGCCAAGGTGTCGGAATCCTTCGAGCAGATCGGTCTTCCCATCTTATTAGCATGACTTTTATCAGCCTTCTCATCTTAATAGTATGTTGCAATGTGAGGTCGTTGGTATAACTAGATGCAGTACTAGATGCTCTTCAATATACTGTAATTAACGTGACATTAAATATTAATACTGCTTGTAAATAACTTGATCATAACTAGTCAGACTAACCAACATTAAAAAGACACAATTTAAACTAGTTATTAAAAGATTATATAGGAAATAGATAACTTACTCAAATAAGCTTATAACTAATCTTGCTCCTCCAAGAGTCTTAAATACTGCTGAAACACTATCTATTTAAAATAAATAACCATAAGATCAACTCCAATATCCGTCTGAAAGTTGTTACTTTTGAGTCATGACAATATAAAACTCCATTTGGTATAGTAGTGTTTTAAAATTGAATATTACAATTAAGTCGAATATACAGGTAAAACATTTGTGCGACAAGATAAATTATACCCGTCCTGAAGGATTACGTTAGTTAAATTTGAGTATTTTTAAATGAATGAGCAAGAGTTGAAGGTAAAAAAAAGGATTTATACTCTAGCAGCATCAATGTACAATAGAAATTGAAGAGACAAAATTGTTTAGTTGTATTCACGAAAAATGGTGCGAACCTCCCGTGTGCTAGTTGTGCGGGATGGAGGGGGTGCTTGCTTAAAACTTGTGTTGCGTGAATACAAGTTGTCTACCGTTGCGGTCATGTAAAGTACGTAGTCAATCAACCTACATTAAAATGCATCCCAAAGAAAATATACTGATATTAAACGCACTTAAAC
This sequence comes from Brachyptera putata, assembly GCA_907164805.1. NCBI lineage: Eukaryota > Metazoa > Arthropoda > Insecta > Plecoptera > Taeniopterygidae > Brachyptera > Brachyptera putata. The sequence goes on along the minus strand of OU015469.1, from coordinate 22,130,695 downwards.
TAGCAGACACTTGGTATACGCATTTTTCGTAAAGTCAATGAAAAAATTATCTGTTGAGTGTGCGGCTGTACGTAGATTTTAATAGTAATTCTAGACAAAACATTTTATGTGACTGCAAGGTTACAAGTACGGTCCACGCAAAATTCAACAAAGTACAATGCAAGTACACATTAGTAGCACAAGTGTAGTTAAATATAATGTAATACGTACACCACCCAACACTCGATGTAATGTAACATCTATATTAGTATATGTGTGACATTTTACTGGTATAGCCAAAGGAAAGGAGTTACCTGATTGGGTGACATTGATGACTAAATGATGTTACTAAAGACTGAGACAGAGATGAGATCGTGGGATAAATAAAAACTTGTTTTGAAATTATAGTAGGATGTGTAGAAATTCAAAGTATCATGAGTCATGACTTGTATTCTCTATCTCTTTCAACCGCTTACGAGTCACTATGTATTTGTTCCTTTTTTCCATTGTAATAAAGAGAATCACATCATACATTCCAAAACTCTTCGCCCCCCTCCCCATCAAATGTACGAACAAAAAATGCTTTACATGACTTATAGATTATGTGATGTCAGGCAAAATCCCACATTTTCAGTTCTTTTTTTTGTGGCCCAGCCTAAAAAGACTAGAATCACAAGACGTAACTATCTCAATGAAAAACTTGACCATGCAAAGCTCAACTTGAAACACTACATAGTAATTTGAAAATTAATGTTTAGCACTTATTATAACCATCTCATATCTCATCCTTGTTTGATCTCTTCCAATGTGAACATGGCAAGTTCAATGATGTATTTTGTTTATTAATTTCATATTTGTTGCTATGAAGTATTTTTCTTGAAACAATGTATTGTAGTGAATGATATTTGAGACTTGACACAGCCAGTAATGTCATCATATGTGAACTGATGTTACTCTTCTGGCAGTAATAGAGCTTCAAAAATTAATATTTTAATTCTTAACATGAATTCTTAGCATAACATGAATTTTAAATCTTAAAAAAAAAAAGAAATAACAATACTAAGTTAATCAAACAGAAGTACCGTATTGTTTTTAGTAGAGCTAGAAAATACTGGTAGCTATTTTAATATAAAATTTGTTTGTTCTTATAACCATATGTGAGACTTAATTATTGAGAGATATTAATACATGACATTCTTGTAATTATTAATTTGTTGAAATTTGTTGTTGTTTTTTAATACTCTAAAATGATGTGGACACATTTATTGAATAATAAATTATTTACTTAATAAAATGTTACATTTAATATTTCATTTTTTGACATCTTATTTGAATCTCCTCTGTACTGTATTGTACATTGCATCCAAATCACGGTATTAGCACTTGAAAGCAAAACTTTCATTGTTGCATTAGGGGCTGTATACTTCAATTACGTCACGCTCAGGCACTGTGGCTCTGGGAGAGGCTGTTTCAATGTGTGACAGGTTGAGACACGATAGCATTTACATACCCCTAAAATATACATTAATCTATAAAACATGGACACAACTTTATGACTTCCAAACTTGATTTTTTTTTATTTGATTCAATACCAATTGAAATATTTCAATCAATATTGTTTGCAATTTTTAAATCAAATATACTGTCAAAAGGCAACCTCAATTCCAGTCTTGTGAAAAATAATTTTTAGTCAAGTTGAATCTAAATGTCCTCTAATTTATAAAATGTTTTGCTTTCATAAAACTGTCTGGAAGTCACATCCATTCATTATTCATAAAAGAAAACTACCATTTACAGCTTCAATTGGCTCTTCTACTTATTATAATGCAATATATAATGAGTTGATTGAATAGTTGGGTACATATAAATGTGAAAGATTTTTTTTTGTTCAATATACCAACGAGTAACTATTGAGTAGTTTAATATACATACTACGATAACTATAACTATCTAGTTATCAGGATGGAGGCTTGGATGCATGCGTGAAGAGGAGCAAGGTCTTGAAAGTAAGTCAAGTCACTTGATATTTTTAGACAGCTGTGTATTTTTCATGTTACATAATCAAGTCTTCCATGACAAAGTCCAAAAGTTGTTTAAAAACATACCACTCATGTCTACCAACCTTTTCCGCCACATTATTACATAGTAATTTATTATCATCTACTTACGAAATAATTAATAATATATAGAATTAATGCTACATTATGCAGTAGTTACGACTAAATGAAATAAATACGAAAAATGTGCTTAGAATTAGGTTTTTATTTTGTATCAAAAAATTAATTTACAAAGAAAACATACTACAGAATTGTAAACTAGGATTTGTACCGGGAAATAATTGCTTTAGTAATTGATTTTCACAGAAATTTCTATCCAAAATCTTCAACCAGATTATAAAATGCCCATACCTTATGTAATTTAAGTACTACTATTAAATTCAATGCCTAAACACTAATAAAAACCATAGCCAGCAGTGAATTAGGTAATTTCAACTAAAATGTCGTTTAAACAGCAATGATTTAACCGTACAAGTTAAGGCAATTGAGTGATCTTACATTTCTTCAGTATCTTTACATTTACTATTTTCTAATTAACTACAAATTAATTATATAATTGTGTTTACCTAATAAATTCACTGGATTAAGTGTCTTTATTTCTACTAATTCTAACTTAAAGTGCGTGGTCGTAAAATATAAAAAAATATTACAAGTTTACTGATTTCATATATAGTAAGTTTACATCATGAATTGACAAGTCTTTGCTTGTCAAAATACAGTGAATTATATTAATAAAACTAGTATTCGATACACGTGAATGATCAGTACAAAATAAAATGAGACGAATAATTGTAAAAAGCAACGTCTATTATTATAATATAATATAATAAAATAATAAACATCGTAAGAGTTGAACGAAATACATACAATGATGATAATGACTGTTAGTCTAAAGGCATTTTTTTTTGTAATTAGCGGTAACAGTGTCTAAAGATAGCTAGAGCACTGCCGTAAGTCGTCAGAGGTCATTAATTACGTCTGCAAAAGGCAACCTAATGGTTATATTTCATACCAGAACTTGATGTGCTACGTTGTTTAGAATGCCAAACATTCGGTCAGAAGTAGCACTGGAACGCGCAGACAAACGTGACCACAATACGGATTAGCGCCGTGTCACTTTTCTTGCCACTAGTGCAACGCCGGTACAGTTATCGAGGTTTGACCAAGTACTCGGCCTCAGCCAATCAGAAGAGTTTTGGCGTCAACGGTCGCCAAGATCAGACGGAACGCAGATCAAGTTGGTATTGGTTATATTATACTGTATATCTACGGAAATGATTGTTATGATAAGATGGTTTAGCTTTACTCAATTACGTACCTAAACCTTAATTATCAAACTACGTTACTAGAGAAAAATATTACGGTAGTGATTTTATTAACAGTCATATTGGAATGTTGTTTTAGACGTAAAAAAAAGGATTGTTCGGTTAATCAACAGTAGGTACGAATAAACCTACGTGTTTCGTTATAGCTTTCAAAACCTTTCGTGATGTTTTCACTGTACCAATTACAAAAAAAAGAAACATACAGCATATTAATCAATAGAATAGACAGTTCATCTTAATTAAGTTGTCCAACACATTTTCTTCACCGTGTTAATCAGTGACAATGAACAAAAAATCTAATGCAAAAGTAATAAATAAAATTCACATCCTTGTCAATTAGCATGTATATTTTCAGGTACACAAAACAAAGTGTACCAACTTTTTACCTGAATATAAAACTTAACATGCCTAAAATGAGAGATGAGCCCTTCCTTCCCAGGACCGTGAAAAAATGAGTTTCCGAGTTACTTAATTTATATCGAAACGGTTTTTTCTTCTAGAAAAACTGGTAGACCTGTCATTTGTCTTCGTCCTCATCTTGGATCTTCGTCTTCTTGGCCGGCGGCTCCTCCTCTAAGCTCGACGACGTCTCCTCTCCGGTGACGTTGTTGCACGCAACGATTGCAGTCGCGATGGCCGCCGAGTCGTTGGTCGCTATCGAGTCGTTGGTGTTCTCGTCGACGGGCGGCAGGACGAGTGGCGTAGACGGCTTGTCGAGAGAGTCCTCGTTGAACGAGGTGGTCGTGTCGTCCAGGCCGTCCACCAGCGGGTGTTTGCCGTTGGTCGACTCTTGGTTACTCTCATCGGAATCGGCCGGGTCCTGACGTGTGCAAATAGAACGCTTGATTAGACTAACATCCAAGCTGCAAACCAACTTGCACTACATAAAGAGGGTAGACTATTACGTCTAACCAAAACTGAAGGTTTCTAAACGAATAACAAAAATTATTTGGGCTACTGTTAGCCAACAATAATGAGAACACTCAAATACCTAATGACATTTAATTCAAATGAGGAAAAAGACAGATACAAAGTTTGGTGGTCGTTTCTCACCTTTGATCCTCCGTTCTTCTGATCGTGGTGCCCAGTACCATTCTCAAATGCAGGAATATCGTCTAGCAATTCTGGCTTCATTTCGTTGGCAACAAAGTGAGTCCATAATGCCAACTCTACCTGGTGGATGGTCCATGCACTAGTACCGTTCGTGACTGAAAAATAAATAATGCAGATGAGACATCAGAACAAATTGAATATACTCATAAATTACACTTGATTCTTTGTTGCTCTCCTGACTGGGCAGGTAATGCGCATTTGGTCAAACGAGTAAAATATGTAGGACAACGAAAAAATCTACCTAGGGTTGTGAAATCAAGTTTGATTTTACTTAGGGTCTAATATGACATTTTAATACATCATCCAATGACCAACCTAAATTGATATATAACCATATGAAATGTCATCAAATCAGACCCTACTGTTGACAAACATTGTTGACTGGGACCAAATGAAAAACATTATGAAAATGTTTCATAAAAATATATCGATATAATTTCCAAAAGATGTTTTTTACTTGCATCTGCATGTATATATTTTAATTAAATCATATTTGTAAGATCGTTACAAGGCCTATATTAGCTGAAGGCCTATGTTAGCTGGAGGCCTATCAAGAGTCCACAATTTGATGTCAAATTTCACATGTAAGGGGTTGTAAATATGTAGCCCATGTCACACAGAATTACTCACGTCAAAATAGAACCACATCAGGCAATGAAAAAAAATATCATCAGGGTCATTTAAATCATTTTTTAGTTTTTGATAAATTTACATTTTTTTTCAAACAATTTTCTTCACAACTACGCTCACTTTCGATAAAATATCATCAGGGAAATATTTAAAACTTGAAACGGATAAAATATCATAAAATATTTTACTCTTGAGCACACATACCTGCATTGTCTGTGCCGTTCTTACCCTCCTTGTTCAGCCTCTCCACGACAGATTGCAAGTGTGTGACGAAGATGAGATACCTCTTCGTGGTATAGTCGATACCTTCAATGTCGGGTATTGCGCTCAAACACTCGTCGGCCATGAACGGTGCTTTATCGGGTGCTGCCGCAGCTGGAAAACAATTGATAATTATTAGCAAAGTCGTTAAAAATAGCGAAATGAAATCGGTCCATTCAAGGTTATGTTCTGACGATTCCGAATACTTTAACACGGTGTCTCATATGGGCTCTGATACTTTACAGAATAAAGGCCAAGAGGATGTGATTGACCTTGACAATACTTTGCAGATCTATATTAAACGCTGACTGTCTTCTAATCTAGGCCTAACTAGTAAAAAGCTAATGACAAGCCTACTTGTAAGTAGCCTAAAATAGTTATGTTGCTAGATGTAAGATACAAGCTAGCCCCTAGATATATTTAATAATTTTAATAATTTTAATAATTAAAATAATTAATAATTAAATAATTTTAATAATTTTGATAATAAAAGTTTTTAATTATCATTTGTCTTCTTTATCTTGTTCCTGTTCAAGAGTTTCGTTAAAATTGAGGCCTTGCCACCGCACTTTTGTGCAATTGTGAGTGTAGGCCCTAATCGTAAAATGAAAAATAAAATAAATATATTAGTTGAATTTTTTCTCTTGAACTATTCTGAGGGTTGTAATTTTGTCGTGAATGCTCTTTGTTCTCAAACTGCCTAGAGAGAATGGAGAAATGTAATTGATATTCAACTCTACTCGAACTTTTGTTTCCTACCTACAATAAAAGATCCTAGTTTGAATAAAATTATATGATTGACATACCTAGAAGAGCAGACGCCATTGTCGTGCCAACACCTTTCAGGTTACAAAGTGCGGTTATTGCCAGTTCCAGATTGGGCAGCTTCTTGAAGGCTTTCTTTGTCTCAACCATTACGGCGCGCGGTGTATTTACCTTCACCAAGTATGATAGCTGCGGGTAGAACTTTCCTCGCTGAGAAAAATATAATCGAGTTAGTTTGTAGTCACTTAAAGCCTAATTATTCTAATAAACCTAATTAAACACATAAACCCTACATAGGCCTAAATAAAGTAATAATGAGGGTAATACAAAACAAATATATATTGTCTAATCAATACCCTACGTCTACTAATTTATGGTGGGTACGCTTAGTCTAGACTTGTTAGTAGGCCTATAGTAAAGTAAATAAACATTAAAAAATTGTGTGCTACACCTATTATTCATTAAGTTTCTCACTTTGGCATATCACACTTGGGTAATCAGTCTGGCTTCAGTTAATGACCATTGATTAAAAATGTTTTCCAACAAAAAATAATCTACGGTACCTCCCTAATATAAGATCCTAGGTACAATGCTGCGTTGTTATTTACGTACCCAAGAGCAAGTTTCAATATTTATCGACTTATCTGTCAAAATACAGCATGCATACGGGTCATTCGAGCACCAGAACTCGACCAAGGGTTGTAGCATCACTAATTTTTATAATTCCAAATTTGCAACAGGCACAGATGTACAAATTTAGAATGTAAAACACTTTGGTTATCAATTTTAACTCAATCCGTTTTGAGCACTCAAAAGTCTGTTGAAAAGGGAAAATGACCCGTTTTTGGTTTCTGCGGTAAATGCTCGAACTCCAAAACAGTTTGACAAAATGCAATCAACGAAATATTTCATTTTTGATTAGGGTACCATAACGAAGATGCATCTTGGTCTAATACATAAATCAATTCAACACTTCTAGGGCTACTGGTCCCTAATAACAAAATTGTGACTGTTTGGTCTTCTACGGATTTGATTGAATTGATTGAATAGATAGATCACCACTACCCTAATTGAAATATTTCAATGCATTCTCTAACACCATCTTGAAGCATTTACTGCAGAACCCCAGAAAAAGAAACTTTTGAGTGCTCGTAACTCCTAAATGGATTGAGCTAAAATTAATAAATAGTGAGTGTTTTATACTCAAGATTTTACACCTATGCAGGGTGAGATTTTAGAATTTTAAAAATAGTTCAGCTACCAATTAATAATTTTTTGGTTCATTTCTGGTGAAATGGCGCATAGTTATGAAAGGCCTACAAAATTTATCAACGTAACTAAAATATAAAAATGTTGGTAAATACTCTAACGTGACATCTTATAGGCCTACAGAGCAGACCTACGCCACCTCTCTCGACAAATTGACTCAAAATTTACTAGACTAGGCCCTACCATACCACTAAACAAAGTCTGAAATTTATTCAGTTAGAAAAAATATTACTTGTACCATAGGTCTTGATTCAAATTACGGTCTCTTTTTGTTCTCCTGATTTTTGCTATCCAAATGATGAATCTTGTAATTTGGCTCATTTTGATAATAATTATATACCGGTAGGCCTACCAGGTAGTGAAATGATGCTCGACAAAATATTTTTCAATTGTGAATAGGCCTAGGCTACCAGTAAAAAAAGTTTGAAATACATTTTGTGTGGACTTACGCTATGAGAAAATTTCAAGCCTTAAAACTATTAATTGACTAACGAAGAGATTCCTCTTCATAATAAATCTTTATAAAAATGGTTAAAATGTAAAATTAAGACACTGTGAAGAATTATATCCTTAAGGTAAGCTGTTGGTTAGTGCATGCATGGTCAAACAGCCCTAGCATTTAACCTAAAAAACAGTCACACAGAGAAATTATAAAGCTCGAGTAAATTACCGGAAAATAATTCTTTTTTCGAAAAAATATTTGAAAGATACCGTAGCGTGAAATTCTGAGTTCCCTGTCATTCAAAATAAAGACTAAATCGACATGCTTCATCAAGGTAGACCTTTTTTATTGGTACCGGTAATTAATACAACACTACTACAAAGGGTATCAATTCGTTTTTTTTTACATTTCAGTCAAATATTCCCCAGTCCCAGTCAAAATACAATACTTTCAAATACAAAACCGAGTGAAAATTGAATAAAACTTGTAAAAGTGACCTGAGAGATAAAGAAGAGAACTGCAGCCTACTTTTAGTTTATGACCAATGTTTTTGTATATATACTCCATTTTCACTTACAGTTTGTTTCCATTTCATTGTTTGTACAAGTTCATCATGTATGAGATGGGCATCTTTCCCTCTGGATTTGATCAGAATTGGAAGTTCATTTTGATACCTAAATAAATAAAAATGTGAAATAATAATTAGTGTGCTACTTGTAGAAATAAACTGTCATGGTGAATGACTTTATAGGCTTTAAACCAACCATTGTAGCCCTACAGATACAATGTGACTACATAGTTCAAAGGTAAATAAGAAAACACAATTTTATGTTTAATTACAACAATGTTTACTTGTTTGAGTAATCAAATGAAGTAAAAGGATGAAGGAATATCAATGGATTTAATAAATTCTGTTCTTCCTGTCTTTGTTCAGTCACCATTTTGTAAGTTAGAAATCAGTTACAACATAAAAGAGATTAAACTATTTTATACATAGATAAAACAGAGGGGTGTGCTAAAAAGAGAAATGCAAATATATGTTCATAAATAAATGTGTCAAAAACAGAGTCCAGGGTGCATGAAAAGAAGGAATTTGTGGAAAAAAGCAAAAATATTATTTCATGAGAAGCAAACGTCAGCTCCATTAAACGATGACGCTACAACACCCCGAACCCAAACGCAACACCCAAACATATTAAAATAACGTAGATAATTGTGAAAATTAGTTAGGCAAGTGAGTTGACATTGATTCCCACGTGACACGGTTGGCATTTAATGATCACCGCGCTAAACATCTCGGGAGCATTCCTTGATCGGGAGTCTGAGTAGTCTGCTACGTGCAAGCAGAGGAATACAAAGCAAGGTTCAATGACATCGTTACCAAATGATTCATCGACCGATATTTCTGTATTTACTCACCAGTTATCCAATTTGATGAGTTCTTCTGGCTTTTTAGCCCTCTTGTTTGCTCTTAACTTGAGACATTGTGGATATAATTTCAATACATGTTCAAATTGCTTACAATTTCCATTAGAGAAGAAAGTTGCCGTATCCTTTACGGAAGCCATTGTGATAACTGTAGTTCGTTCAAAGCTCGCGCGGGAGCAGCACCACAGTTTTCTGACGTCAAGACCACGTGACGAAACCACCCAATGAATGACTTGTAACGGTATTTAAAATGTTAATAAACAACCATAAAAAAATTACAATTCAACATATAGGATGTATATAGGAACCGTAATAGATTTTGGGGTTTTTAATTGTCCGTTTACAATGCATAAAAAAATTACAATTCAATATATAGGATGTATATAGGAACCTTAATAGATTTTGGGGTTTTTAATTGTCCGTTTACAATGCAGGTCCGGGGCGCATAGCCCCAAAAAAAAATGGGGGTTAAATTTTGAGCATTTTATGTGCTTTGGTCAGCATTTTACGCGTTTTTGTGTTAATGATGGATCTTACATTACACCAGAACTAGAAATAGGTGAGTAAGCCTAGCTTTCCTGTATACACTGTTTTACAGTTTTCCTGTATAGTCTAGGGTAATGTTGGAATGGTTTCTATAATTTAGGCCACGACCATTTGATGAGATGATCTCATTAGTAGTGATGCCTTCGGGTACCCGGGTCGGGTACGGGTAATGCATTACCCGGGTAATATTCTGTTACCCGGGTACCTGTCTAGGTTCCGGGTAATTGTGCTAACCAGTACCTATAATATAGAAAATTGCTTTTATAAATCACTCAAGCTACCGATAGAAATTCAACTTCGCATTCTACATAAGTTTTTTCACCTACCTTCCCAGACCTCCCTCAACTTGTCATAATGCGCTCGTCAAATCTAGTCGCACCATCTACCGTTATCTGTGGTCACACGTGCAGTGTACTGAATCCCTCTCCTGTCAACTGCTCTCTAGTTGCCATGCCAAATACTATTCTTTACCAAGAACTGAGAAGCATATATAGTCATATAGTTTTTATTTTTTTAAATTACCCGGGTGATTTCGGCGGGTACCCGGTTCCTAATTTGTTACCCGAAGGCATCACTATTATGTAGTCACATTGTGTCTGTAGGGCTACAATGGTTGGTTTATACTTCCAGCTTTTCTTCCACTGGTGCTATTGTACTAACAAGTAAATTTCATTTACACATCTCACCTAAAAGCACATTTTCCTAATATTTCTATAGGCCTAATACTTGAAACATTGTACATTAATAAGTAATCAACCAATAACTCCATCTCCTGCTGTCTGATATTTTAAAGTGAAATTGAATGCCTATTATTATTCACGTAATAAAATTGATTATTATAACAATATTAATAATAATAATTATTATTATTAATATTAGTAGGCCTACTATATTATTGAATTGAACTTGGGAATAGGAGAGGATTTCGAGTACAATAATATTACAAATTTCGTAGTTGCAGCGACAATTTATTTTATTCACCAATTATTACAACACAATTCAATTTATTAAAACAATTCATTTTTTTATAACACAATTCATTTGACTGTAACTTAAATAACCACTAAATGAACTAATTCTATCTTCCTCTAGTCTATCAAAAGTCAATTATTATTCGTTCACTAAAATTGTCCTAAAATAGGATTTACACATTTTTATGTCCAAGTAGCATACATTTCGACAGTCTCCATTGAAAGTATACAATCAACAGTACAATTGTTCCATGTCAACAATACATTGACCAGTCAGTAGTCACTCAATTGTCTTTCAATAAAAGCATCTCATGAAAAAATATGCATTGTTGGTTAAGCTAGTTGCATTTCAAGTTTTAATCACTACAAACCCTAATAAGTAACTAAGTACAGCACACTATCTATTTTACTTAGTATATCACTGACAACAAAACAAGTAACTTGGAGCAAAATTAAGACTCTACGGAATGAAGAAAAATAATAAAATTCCTCATGGCACAAAGTAATTGTTCCTACATTTAGAGGCCTTTTCCCGAAAACTATTTAATAATTCTATTTTGGTCGCATTTGATTGAATAATGTTGATTAATGACTCTTATGAACACAAAGAATGTTTGGGGGTACAAATGAAAGATGATACGTGAATAGAAGATGTTCACAAAGACACATACTTGCGCATAAATTAATCTCAAGCCCAAATATCTCAAGTAATGTCTCGGCTAGTTTGGACAGTGGCATGGCTTTGTCACCATTTAAAGAAAAAGTCCGAGTTTTTTTAATGCCCACGTCATATGATAGATGCATTCAATGGGTACCGGTAGTATGTTGAGATGTGAAGTCAATCGGACATACAACACGGTTGTGGCGATTTTTATAACTGTGGCCTCCGTCATAAAAAACTGACACGCTAGCTACCCTTTGTGACGTCATTGGATAACTAACCATCCCTATAACAGCAGCACAGAGCTACAGTCATGCTGCTTAGTGTGAAATACCTAGTTATATTTAGAAAAGTACAGGTACAAATATATGACTTTCACATGTAATAGTTCATGGTACTGGGAAATCCAGATACAGTATAATGTTTGTGCATATGTGCAAATGAACAATACATATAATTGGAACCACCTTTATTTTGACATCTCACCGCACACGCATGCTTGCCCGCCATAGGTGAACAGCAGTAGCTTCACTATATCCCCAATGCCGTTATAAGCTTGGAAGACAGGCACCCAGAAAAGATTTAAAACAACTAGAGTAGAAATAGAAAGAAATATTTTCACAATAATCGTTACGAATGATGAAAATTCAATAAATTCAATAGTAAATTATGATTTTTCTACACAAAATGAGAAATACTCGTTTTTATATTGGACCAAGACTTGAAGATATTTAGCCAAATGTTCATATCAGATATTGTATTTTGCTGACTAGGTTATACAATATACAGAACTTGGTGTTTTGTAACAGTTGAAAACATATTCACAATGAATGACTATATCATGATGAATATTGTTATGCTGTAAAAGTTTCAAGTACGATGTTTCAAAAAATTATGAATTCACGTTCTAGAGCAGTACACTAATAAAATATTCAAATTCAAAACGGTTAAAATCCACAGTTGTTGTAATAAAATCAATATCATTGTGAGCATATTTATTAATTTAATTGATAGTTGACTGTAGAACAAACCTAATTATATAATAGAACAAAAACTCAAAACTTGAAAAAATATCACTGACTTCCTTTGCCTGAAACTGTTCATGTTAACACGCCAACATTTTAAATTGTTGATTTTTAGTCATTATAAAATGATTAGATGATCAATTTGTAGAACTTTGAACAAAACTTGATGGAAAAAATGGTCTCTATTTGACATTTGAGGTCCCATGTGTAAACAAAAAACTAAATATTTTTTCGTCCATGTCTAGTTTTTCATATCAATACCCTCGCATAAGAGGAACGTACATTGCAACATATTCCATTTCACTTGGTATCTTTGTACTATTAATAGGTCTACTCCGGTGATCAACGCGGCTCATCGATCAAGTTAAGCTGCTGTCATACCTTATCAAGCCTCAGAATACCAGAATACAGATATTTCCTATAAAAACAACGTGGGTCGCAAATACTGCTAACACAAAACTAAACTAAATACACTTGGATATACTGTACCTGCTAAATTGTTAGTGTGCAGTGATCGATATATTGCAGTGACTATCTAAACATAGAACAATTTTCGTAGAACCATTAACATATCTCTCATGCTCATGGAAAAACATATGGACACACATTTTGTCGCAACGATACAGGAGCGCGCAATGTGTTCTCGCTACTTCCATAAGTTGGCAGAACTGATTTTAAAAAAGGTGTATATACCCTGAATTGAATAAATATTGATAATTTATAATTGAATAAATATTGATATGGAGCAACATCTACCCAATCATCAGAAGAGGAGATCTAGAATCATCTGTTTACTTTCCCTTTTACCTTAGTTTTATACCGTACATTCTACTTCCTTTTCTCCACTACCGTACTGAAGGAATTTCAATAATTCTTTTTAGTTGCCTATTCGACTCATTAATTTCATTTGATGTCCTGTTCATTCACTACATAAAATATGGCCTAATATAACATCGTATTGTTGCGTAACAACTCCATTTTGGTGTTCAAATTACGATCGTTCTGTTTGGCCACAGATTCCAAGGCACTGCCTAGGTTATCTGAGCAAAGATTCTTCAATAATTACCGTACATGTAAATAATAGAAAATGGAAGAGCTAAATTCTATCATTTCTATAAACAAGTATAAGCTACCGCTATTTACAGAAATGCCTATAAAGTAACTATAGGAGGCACCATTACCTGGTTTGGCAGTTAAATCAACAATATGTATCTGCTCATTAATATTCACTATCAAATGAAAGTAGTTACTACAAAACAGAAACCATAATAAACACTCAATCAAATTTATTACCACTTCGGGCAATTTGTACGTGATATATAATGGACTGATTTCATTGCCAAATTTAGCTATGGCAATAAACTAAATACTACATGAACTAAACTAAACTCCCTCAAAAAGTTTGTGACAAGAGTTTTGTTTTTCTACCCGTACATATTCGAAATTAATTAATAAGCAGCGAGTTTCATCTTGCACCCAGTTGGAATTTTCAACAAAGTTGTTCTTATTCCGATGAAAAATTACTAGAAATTTAGAAGATCATAACAAATGAACCGCTGAAAACAAAAATTAAAATATTGTTCGCCCAAGAACTAAAACGGCATGGTTAATTCAACAAATAGATTTCGTCCAAACCATGGTGTGAGATCAGACACCATCTTGGCAATTGGCACGTATTCAGGAGGTCAAATGTGTAAAATACCTACGTCAAAAACGACGGAACGCAGATCAAGCGTTTGTGATCCATCACCAATTTAGCTACATTCTCAATTTGGTACAAAGGAAGATATATATTAAAAATCAATAAGCAAATACAGGTACACTATATTCAACAGATCTTCTGTTATGAGAGTTTGAACCTAGACCTTGCAATCAGTAATTGTATATATATTGTGGTGATGTTTTGTTTGACTTAATTACAGATACCATGAAATCGAAGGAAGATGAGATGTTCAAGGATTCCACGACCCGAATACGAGATCTGGATATAGGGTGAGTTCATCATTTCATGTGAAGGATAAAAAACTCTCCCAATGTTCATTGTAACAAAAGACGGTTAGTGGATTTAACTGGAGGCAAAGTCATCAGCTACTTATCGTGGCTCTTGAGTATAAAAGCGTTGATTGAATTATATGATATCAAAACGAACAATCACGGATCGTGATCACGGCAGTCGTACGATTGGCCGAAAGGAAAAAATCATTTTAGTACTACGTTGACATGCGAGCGTCTAGCATTCTACGTTCCGCGTTTGTTCTTCACCAGCGTGACCGTAATCTCCATTTCTTGTAGACTCAGTTTAGTCTTCAGAGAAGTAAATTATTAATTTCATCCCACTAATGCACGTGCTGACTCAAGACATCGCGTTGAACAATGCTGCACGCTCATAAGTGGGTCTTTTGTACAAAATGATGTCTGAAATAGGTGGAACTAAAGTAGCAGGCCTACTAGGGGAACATTTATCAATACGTAACAGCGTATTAGTGGGTTTTGATTCATATCTACCAGTATCTATACGCAAAGGGTCGGAACAAGGAAGAAACAAGAAATGGCAATCACTGTTACGATGATTCCCAGTAATGCGCTTGCATGTTTCAATATATCTCGTTCTCTCTGTGTGTTGTTTGATCTCACACATTCAGACCATACCGACTTGGTCCAGATTAAATAGAACTACACTAGTTTTACATCTAACCGCTGACTAACATTGAGAACTTGTACACTGTGCCATCATGCGAACTGAGACTCCTCTTTTGGGATAATTTCAAACTTGTACTGTGAACACTGAAATTTCTGTTTTCTCAGTACAAGTTTGAAAGTACTCTAAAAACTAAAATTTGACTCAGCATACAATGCTAGGTGTTTTAGACTTCACTACTATACTGCTGGCGGGTTTCAAAATCCTGTTGCACCCAACGTTCTTCGTATCTGTTCGAACGAGAGCCAGAAGGTCAAAGACCATGGCGCCATCCGGATCCAAACTGGGAAAAATCCTTTATACAATGCGAACAGACCTTCGTTCTCTACAGTCTTTATTAAACAGTCGACGGATGACTTGTAGATAAGGCCACTGAAACAACGGGAAACATTAAGAGAAATTCCTTTGAAATATTTGAACAAAATCTTCAACAATAACTGATGCTCGTTGTACTGGTGGGAATACCCACCCCCTGACTCAATGTTTTAGTTGGAACCAGGGACAGATTATTATTATTCTTCAATGGTTGTATTATATTTTACCACCATAGAAAGCAAATAGGAATATATCATTGTTATATATTTATCCAACTATGGTTTACGATTCTAAACATGTAGGCACTCATACTCACTTTCCTTTACTGTCGGTCGGTTGATTCATGATTCGTGTTTTCACTACGTCAGCTGGCGTTCCCATGGTCGCCGCAACCAGCCCGGCACAGCCACTACGCAAACAAAAGCATAACTGTCATCAGAATAAATTACTTATCAAGTCACAATTTTACTTTGGATGTACGAATTATCAAGTATAATTAGGGTTGCAATCAAGAATTAGAAAACGATAAAAAAATTGTTACATCATATCGAAAATAACAAAAAATTATGAGTTTCGTTCAATATGGGATTGAAATGATATATATTTGTCTATTTGATAAGACTGGTTTTGCAGAAATTCCCAGAGAAATTTATATTTTATAATATCAAGTTTTGATGACTACTGTAGACTACTATAGTTACCTTGCTAATACATGAGTGATGTGATTATCTCCTAAAGTGGTGTGCGTTAGAATGAACTGTTTAGCTGAGTCGTACGTAGTTAGGTCACCAAGGTTAACTAGTGCTGCCCTCTGTACGTTGGGTATCGAACCTTTCCAAAGACCTCGAATTCCGCCTTCGGCCAAGATCTTCTGGAAGGCGTGCCATGTGCCGTGAACACTACGCTAACAAGAGCAATGACATTAAATACACAGCAGATGTTGAAAGATTCGGTTTTCGTCAATAATAATTGACGACTTGAAATGGGAGGAACCTGTATTCGTTCACAATTCGGTCCACAGAGTGCGTGGAAACTGTAGGATAGATTACGATGAATCCTATGGTATTTACGATTGCAGACTTTTTGCTATAAAATAAAATATAAATCTTTATTTCATTTGTTCAAGAGCGTATGGGAGTCGATTTAGTGAAACATCAGTTGATGGTGATAACTTTTGAACAATAAGAGAGATAGAATTATAATATGTGACAAACACAGATATATTCAATAACTTCAAGACGGTATTATAAACTATTGAACTTACGTCACACAATTTTCACAGGGAAGAACACAATTTTCAGCTGTGTACCTTGGAAAATGTCAACATCCAGAAATAATAATTTTATTTCTTATCATTTTGAAGGTATAAAAGAGATCTGCATTTCTTCCTTACTAGAATTTTGATATCTCAGTCATATGACGTTCAAAAGTTATCACCAAAACACTGATATTTTGCCAGATTTGGTTACGTACCTCAACTGATCGTTAGCAGATTAGTTCTCAACCAAGATTCGTAAAAGTGGCTCTAACTGAGCCAAGAGGCTAACTAACTAATAAACCAAGTGTAGAGAAAATACTCCTAGTAAGATGTTTTACCGATGATGACAAACGACAAATGTGTCACTAACCGTGGAGGTTCTCCCATTAAGCGGCGTTTCCCCTCCATTTGTATTTGTACTTTGACTAGATCTGTCGGACTTGCGAAGAATTGTGCTATCGCTCCAGACGTGACACCGCTAATCGCCGATTTCCTGTGGGAAAACGAGAGAATTATCTGTTAGGTTGATGAGAGTAGCCCATACTGTTAGAATGTTAACAGAATGAGTATTTGAAAGTAAAAGACGTTTTTTCTAGGATTGATAATTCAGACTATGAAATTATAATAATAATTATAGAGGAAATTTCAAATTAGTCAAGCTAATAATAATTAAAATAATTTACTATCCAAAAATTGTAGTACTGTATACCGGTATATTGTATGCCTACCGTTAGGATACCATAAAAATCAAAATACGAGAACTTTGAAATATATATTTTTTGTTCTCCATCAACGTTCAAAATTCGCATCTAAGAACCGTAAATCAGTCCGACCCATCAGCCCAATATAATATATTTTGAATATACAAACTTTTATAATTAAAAGTGGGTGTTTTGGGGTACCACACCAAATCTCGAATTATACAAGGTTTACTGTAAAAGAAACTTGAATTGGTTTTCAAATAACAAGAAAATTAAATTAAATTGAACAATAATAATTTTGATCTGGTAGAAATTTAACACGATACAGTTAACAGTTAACAATATTTACAATTCAATTTACCAAATTGGAAAGGATCCATTCTGTTCTTTCTTGAACACATCGTCTCTCAGCCACTCGTAGGTGACTATGCGAATGCCCGAGTATATTACGTGCCGGTAGATGGCAGGAGTGATGCCTTGCCATAACTTGAGCGCGCCTTCTTCCTTGACGATGCCGGAAGCAGTATGGAACATGCCTCGGTGCGGTGCCTGAAAAACAGCACGCTAACTGTAGGCCACAGTTTCAGTTAATATTTGATCAAGTAAATTCTTGGAAATTAATTATTGAAATTTTTAAAAATAATATCAATAAAACAAGATTAGCATCAAGAAAAAAGTGAAAAATACTATTATAAGAAAAGTTTCAAATTATGAGATGTAGGCCTAAGGACAACAATGACGGGATATACAGTATATACATATATATTTTCAATTGGTTAAGCGCAAATAGATTTCTGTTACATTTTTCATAACTTTTTTTGTTACTATTCTGTTCAATCTCGCTCATCTTGCAACACATATTCTACATTTTCCTAGTAGGACTATAGGTAGTAAAAAATGTGTGTTGGATTTTGTAGTAATATCTCCCCTTTGACCTCCGATTTTCATTTTTTTTTTTATGTGTTTCGTTAATTGTATACTTATTTCTCCAAGTCCGCACTTTTACTTGTGCGGCTTTATCAAATCTCCTTCGGCCACGGAACCCCTGTTCCGCCTGCCAATGCTAAATTATGATCTATGGTAATTAATGGGGTTCCAGCCAATAAGTGACATCCGGAATTCGGAAGTCCGGAAGTGATCCAGAAGTGATTCTAGCAACCTACATAACATTTATACATAGGCCTACATAACATTTCTACCTTATTAAATTCATTATTTTTCATTTTGACTGAAAACAAAAAATTTCGATAAATTTCGATTATTATACAATACCAAAATTTTGTTCAAATTTGAATAAAGGCCT